>CM038674.1:165946347-167230513 GCA_021605145.1 Aegilops bicornis
CTGTTGGGCGAGCGGCTCCTGACCTCCTGTTAGTCCGGTGTCTCCTCGTAGAATCATGCCGTCCGGGGACGGCAAGTCGCCGGCGAGGCAGGCGGTTGGGGGCGAGTAGAGATCGGAAGCACGCAGTAGAATAGAGGGGAATCGGGGCCTGGGACAACACAAAATCCCAGGGTGGGCCGACCCACCATGGGCACCCTGTAGAGATACACACCCGAGTGGCGAACATGCATTTACGAAACTAATTTAGGAACATTTATCTGACCAATTAAACGACTCTGTTTTAATAATATCAAATTCGTATTTGAACAATTAAGCTTGTTTAGCTTGATGGGTGGAGCAATGTTATTATGACACAAAGCACATATTCTAATCATATAGTGATCATAAAAGGGGAAACTCTAAGCATTTTTTTTAGCAAAAGTGGGTTTCCCCTCCGATTTCTATTAAAGAAACCACCACGGAACCAACATGATCAATTAAACCGTATTATGACTGTGCCATGGCAGATTTGAAGCTGCAAACCGGAGAAATGATATTTAGCAGCCATTGTTTGCTTCGAACTAAGAACTAAATTCTAAGAGCTGAAAAGAAAGTAGAGTAACCAAGTTAAGATCTATTTTCTGGTTGAGATCAAAAGGTTGAGGAGATAAGAAGTACAACCTCTCTTGCGGCGCCGTGTAGGCTTGAAGTGCGATGGCTGTCGGTGGCGTTGAAGCAGATCTGCTGACGGTGAGCGGGTGCATCGGGGATAAGTCCGCTGCGGTGGAAGAGAAGGTCATGTGGCGGCCCCGACAAAGAGGGGCAGCGGCGCCCGATGAAGCAAGAGGGCGTGATGCAAGGCTCTTGGTCCGTCGCCGTGGATGAGAAACGTCCATCTCTAGCGATGGGCAGCCTTGATCTTAGTAGGCGCTCCGGCATGGTGGAGGAGGGTGGCGATGGATGTGGTGGAGGACGGAGGCGATGGATGGGTGGAGGACGGCGACGATGGATGGGGTGGCGGATGAAGGCTGGTGTGGTGATGGTGTTCTAGCCCGGACGGTGTATAAATGGGAAAATGGAGGGAGAGGTACGGGGAGCCATGTTTTTGGGATGAGCCTGTCCGAAATATGGGAAAGTTATGAACTTAGCCCCCGTTTAAAATTTGGACGTCTCGCCGGTTGGGGATACGACGGTAATCTAGCATCTCGCCAATATTTGCCCAGAGCGATTTCGGGCAAGGAGAGGATGGTTGGCGCCCATGCTGTATGAACGGGGCTGACAGGTAGGGCGATTGTGTCACATGTGAGTGAAGTTACAAACGTGCCCCTATTGAAAATATTTGCCTACATCGATTTCAGCCGAGTCGAGTTTGTTTTGCATACCGTGTATGAATGGGGAAATGGAGGGAGAAACAGAGGTCTTTCAGACGATCTTGAATCAAATGTGTTTTGCCGCCCATGTTTGGCACCCACCATGTCGGAATGGGCTCATAGGCGGTCGTGTCACGTCTAATTGAAGTTACTAACCTACTCCTATTTAGAGAAGTGGAAATCGGGCCGATGGATTGTCCGTGTAATGGGTAGACAGTAATTTCCATCTCCCAAACACTTGGCTTCGGCAGCCGGCGTGGGAGTGGACATTTTGCCGCTTCTTTCAATTTTGGGACAATAAGCATCCACGTTTACCATGGCAACTAAATTGAATCCATTTTGTATTCCTATATGAATCTTTATAAATGATTCTATGTTTTTATATATCTTCAAAAGGACGACAAAGATGTATTCCACTGTCATATATGAATATGGTTTACAAATGCCAATACTCAAATTCAGAAGCAAGAATCCAGTTTAAGGTGAATTCGAATATTTGGAACACTTCATGTCCAACTCAAATGTCACACGCATCATAATGTGTACTCCCATTTGGATATGTACACAAACGATGTATCAACATTCAAATACCGAGTGAATCAACCAAGAATGTACAGAACTAACAGACATATAAACACTTATAGAGTATATGAATCAATAATATCAACTAACATACATAAGCTAGGCCGCTGTACTTTTTTTTGCTACAACAACATCCTTTTCTTAGCCAAGCTACTACAGCATCTTGGCCTTTTCCGATGCGTGCCACTTATGGCCCATCTATACTACTATTATCAATGAATGCACATTCAGCCAGATTGGCATATTTGTAGGTCTGGCACAACAATCAAAATGAAATGTCTCCGAGTCTTATCAATTAATACAGACTTGTGCTCAAATAAAATTATAAAACAAAAAACAAAAAACAAAAAATAATTATTACATGATCTCTAAAACAAATGGTTTGATTGATTACATGAACAAACAACACAAAGGTTATTCAACGATGGAAAGAACATTTCACCTATGATTTACGAAGTGGGAATTTAATTTCCTTTTTTCCTTCAGGACCTTAACAGTGTGGTCAGTCTCAGCTTGCTTCGTTTTGAAATCCACCAAATATTTAATGGTTGTCTTGAGTACTTCTTGTGATTGTGCTATTTGCTTCCTCAACATGTCAACTTCATCTCTAAGTGCAGAAGCAGAATCTCTTTCTACCACTAGTTTAGCCTCTAGAGCATCAGCAGCCGGCAATTCATAATGCACGATTGGGGCGGTGCCACTGCTGTGGGATGATACAACGTCCATGGGGACCTTGCTCTTTGATCTTGGGCTAACCTGTTTTGCCATTAAAGTTCCGATTGGATTCAGAAAAGTTGAAGTTAGCAAAACATCTCAACTGGGAGTTATAACAGCAAACCAGTTAAACAAACAAGGAATTAAAGAGTTTCAATTGGATGCTGAAAAGTAGTTATTAAAATCATTGTAACCCGTTCTTGCAGCAGCAAAGCAGTTAAACAAACTAGTAGCTATTTAAGTTCAGGCAAACAGGAAATTCTTAACAGTAAGTATCAAACACATAGATAGGCGTAGTCTATAATAGGATTAACAGGCTATGGCATTATGTAATCAGTAGCAAACTAAATTAAGCGAAGCAACATAATTGAACAATTTTGCAATAAGTGGCTAACTAAAATTCCGAGAAGCGTAATGGCGAACTTACGCTAGTTCTTTGTACAGCACTGCTGCCACTTCTTTTTAAACTTACAAGATTGTAAGAAGGAGTCCATGGCATCAATTACTTGAATACGCAGTCCCAATACTTCTTTCTTCCCACACTTTGCATTGGTAAGTCGAATGGTTAATCTGGTAAGATGGTGCGTCCTTGATATGTTATATGAGGGCGTGTAGTCGAACTAGTTGTAGCCACACACATCACACTGGCTTTTACCGTATATTTCATGCGATTACTTTTGGCATATCGAGATCTAAGCAATCAACAATAGGATGAAAAGACTGGCATCCTTCACATTATTGGCAAACTCAGTTCATAGAAACAAGCAATTCAACCATTCTGTGGGTAAATCAAAAGCGCCACTAGAATATTTTTCACTATCCCAATCATACTGCATAAAAGGCGGCGCCACCATAGGGGCTGGTATGGGCGGCCGCCTCGGTGGCTGGAAAGTGTGCACCTAGTTTGAGTCGTCCGAGTTGGCCCAGGCTAGTTTTGTTCGTCCCAACGCATGCGAGCAGGCAATGTAAAAATGAAGAAAATGTTTCAATTTGGATGGGGTGCAAGGCAGGCCCTATAGCGACTCATGCCCAAGCAGCGCCTCCCATATCGATCGATAGCAGGAAAAATCCCAATTCATTCGCTCTAGCCTCCAGTTAGGTTAGCTCCTAACCTAGCCGCCGCTGGACAGACCGACACAAAACTTCCTCACGCCCTCGTTGGAGGGCGGTCGCCGGGCTTCAAGCGAACGGAAGGACAAGAAGATGAAGATCTAACCCTGGGTGTAGCCTGCATGGGAGGCAGCGGCGGCAGCACGGGCATGGCATCCAGCTTGCGCAAACGGACAGTCGTAACTTGCAAGAGTAGCATGCGCAACGAGCAGGTACATCACATCCCTGATTATATCTAATTCAACTCTTCAATTTTTGGCCAATAGTTAAATCTGACGGTGTTGTAAAACTACTTGTATGTAGGGAATCTATGAGAAAATGAAACCAATTTCTACTTATTTTATAACTCCCCCAATCAATACCGAATCGACCGAATATGATGTATCTAATCAAGTTTCGGTGCAAACATCCAAGCTCATGTTGTTCTTGAGCTGAAGTGTCTAATGAGCAATTTGCTAATGAAGGATTTGATGCAAACATTTTACATGCTCACAGTGATGAACATATAGTGTCTAATCACGGGATCTAATGCAAGCATTTTGCAAGCTCCCATTAAAGGATTTAGTGTCTAATGATGATCTGCTATGTTGAGAGAGACATAGAGATTTGCGAGCATTGATGACAAGCAAATAATAGTGCAATTTCATGGCTTGAGGAAACGTCGAGGACAACTACCAGAAAGACCCCGTATTATGAAAACGTAGCATAAATACATATCTAATCTGTTGTTTGAAACTATTGGCATACTTGTACAGGAAATATATATTGATATGCAGTTTGCGCCGGGTTATAGGTGCAATTACACTCTGATATTTTCAGCCGGAAGAACGAATAATTCAAGCAGTGTATGCACCATGTTTGTAGTCCTTGTACACCATATTGCATTTTGTGTTTTTGGTGCTTGCATCATTTAGTGTTTATAATCTGAACTACTTTGGATCATTAGCTGGTTTTCAAAGTGCATGTAGCTTCACATTTCTCAAGTTATGTTGATTTCCGGAGTGCAAGTGCCTTCGTATTTTTGAAGTTAAATGTTCGCCCCTAGTAAATTGAATTCGTGGATCCGCCACTGCACACAAATCATACGCGAATGCCAGTATGAATTAATGAAATGCAGTGACTTACGCTAGCTCATTGTACAGGCTCACTGCAGCTCTGCTTGCACTTGGGATGTTCCATGTACAAGTCCATGTTACCACTTGCTTGGATGTGCAGGCCTTGTGCTCCTTGCATCCCCCTCTGCATTTTTGACACGGCGAATGGTTGATCAAATAAGAGGAATCGACCTTGCTGTTGTCCCGGAGGACAGATACGTACCAGGTTATACGGTGTGCAGGATGTGTACCAGATCCCGTAGCGCCGTCATGCTTCGCTAAAAAATGGATTTGCTTGTTTCAGATGATATCTCCAGAAGAAATAAGAGTTAAATCAGAGTTGCATAGGCTGTAAGCTAAGAGAGCAGTGAAAGGATATCCAAACATCGTCGGAACAATGCACAAGGGTGTGATGTGTGGATACCTAGTTTGGGCCGGCGTTTGGGCATGCTCGCCTAGCTAGAGTGCGGGTCACTTTAGAGCCGTTGAGGGTGATGGGTTAGTGTTGGCTTGCCACGCATGGATGCAGATCTTGAGTGGCAGCGGAGCGCTATGATGTGGTGGACGAGACCGTTGGTGAAGCCCCAGCGATCTCAGGGGGCAGAGGTGCAGCGATGTGCTCGGTGAAGTAGCCCCGGTGAGTTGGGAGACGGCATCGGTGAAGCGCACCTGATGCGGTGGAAGTCGGTGTCTGTGAGGCACATCGGTTGCGGCGGCCGACGTTGTCGGTGGACCACCGGTGCGGTGGACGAGGGCGTAGATGAGGTAGCTCCGGTGCGGTGGTGAAGCGCGAGTGTCGGCTTCGCCGTCGTCGTCCGGCACAGAGGCGGGGAAAGAGACGAGACAAGGGGCGATTCAAAGTTTGCTTGGGTTGGCGTGGAATTAGGGATTTGAGCAATCTCGGCGCGGAAGGGGACGGTGGAGAAGGGAGATTTTGCACGGCTGGAATTGGGGCCACCAGATATTTCAATCCGAAACGTGGAAGCGCGAACTTATTTTGTCTTCGCCGTTTTGGGGGGGGGGGGGAGTGGGGAGGGAGGGAGGGGGTGGGTGGGACACAGCTTTGTTGCCTTAAAGGCACCTGTCTTTGGGTCATTGACATGTGGGCCAGCCACCTTTTGGGCCCACATGTCATAGACACAGAGGTAGGTGCCTTAAGGCACGGAAGCATCGTCCGGGTGGGTGGTTGGGTGCTAAGCCACCGTACGACACACACGACCACTGATACGTCTCCAACGTATCTATAATTTATGAAGCATTCATGCTATATTACTATGTGTTTTGAATGATTATGGGCTTTATTATACATATTTATATTACTTTTGGGACTAACCTATTAACCGGAGGCCCAACCCATATTGATGTTTTATTGCCTGTTTCAGTATTTTGAATAAAAGGAACATCAAACGGAATCCAAACGGAATGAAACCTTCGGCATCGTGATTTTTTGGAAGAATATTGTAACATCCCAAATTTCCTATTTGGAATGTTTTACAATTATAGCTAAGCATCTATGCATATTGTCTGAAATTGATTGGCATTTGAAGTTTCAGAAGAGTTTGAGTTGTTGGAATTTGAATTCAACTTGGCATTTGAAAATTATTTCAAAACAGTACCTGACAAATACTTGAGAAAAAGTATGAGAGGAGTAAACATGACATTCCAAAAATGTCAGATGAAAAACATTGCCAAAAAGTTGGAATTCAAATTTGAATTTTATTTGGGATTTTAGAAAAAAAAAGATTTTTTTTAAGTTTGAGTTTTGCCCCTGGAAAAATGTTCAAATTATAGGGAATATTCCCCTGATCATTTTGATATATATATGTCCTATATAAATATATATATTTTATATATTTTTCTCTCTCTCAAAAATTCAAAAAAAAAAATAGAAAAGGGACCCAGGCGCCCAGAATAGCCGGCCCAGCCAACACCAGGCAGCCCACCCATGGGCTAAGCCGACCAGCCAGCAGTGACCAGCGAGCCAGCCCAGTGCCCAGCTGGCCCACAAGACCCCGAAACCCTAGGCCTCGGTCGCCCGACCCGACTCCCCTCCTCTCTCTCTCACCGATGCCTGGACCCCACCCCTCCTTCTTCCTCCCCAAGCCAACGCCACCGCGTCGCCTCGCCGGAATCCCGAAGGATCCGGGATCCTCCCCGATCCCCTCGCCAGATCGCCCCCTCGCCCAAGTCGGTGCCTCCCCCTATAAATACCCCGCCCTGCCCGTTCCTCACTTCCCCCTCGACCCTCTCCTCTACTTGCCGCAATTAAATGGAGTCCGACGCCGCCACCGCGCCATTAGCCCCGTTTCGGCCATCCCCGACCACCTCGAGCTCGCCCAAGTCCACCGCCGGAACCCCCTTGCTCCGCCTCACCCGCCGGAGGTCTCCGCCGTCGTCCCCGACCACCGGAGCAACTGGAGCCGTCGTCGCCCGAGCCGCCGTCGACCATCGCCGCCGTCGCCGCCGCGGTGAGTCACCGGAACGCCCCTCCACCGTCCGATCCTATATCTAGGGTGTAGATTAGATCCCCCGAAGGGGTAGGTTTATTTTAAATAAACCGGTTTAGTTCCGGTTTAGTTTTGGTTTTATTAGGGTTTAGTTTAGACCGGCCGATCGGGTTATTTTCTGTTAAACCGCGTGCGTATTTTAGTTATATTACGCCCGAGCGCTAGATAGGCCCATTAAGTGCCAGTTTTTCTTTTTAGTTAATTTTTTCGTTTCTGTTTTTAACAGAATAGTTTCAGTTTTGTAAATTCATATCTTTTAATCTACTTAATATTTTTAATTGATTCTTTTTTTGTTGGGTTGCAAATATATTTTAGTTTCTGTAGAAAATATGTTTGGCCATGTTTAAATTATTTAAAATTGCTTTATTTTAGTTTTAAACAGATTAGTAATTCTGCTATAAAGTGAGTTAGGAATATTATTTTTAGTGATTCTTTTTGTCACAACTTTGTTTTGACCTTACCTAACCGCAGGAATTTATTTGGGTATTTTATATTTAATAAAAAAATAGTTTTAATCAAAATCTTGTGGTTCTTATTTATTTAACTAGCTACTGTTTTCCTATTGTTTTAATTAGCAAATAATTTTATTTTTCCTATGTGGTAGTTTATTTTAGGTTAGTTTCTGTAACTTTAGATCATGAACTTTTATTTACAATAAATAAAATTTTTATTTTCATTTTTCTTGCTAGGATTGTTATAGGCCTAATAGGAGTTCTATACTAGCTTTTAATGTGATTCTTTTTGCTCCTAGTTGCATGATGTTTTCTTTTCTGTTAGTTAGCAAAAACCCATGCTTGAGTTCTGTTAGGAAAATTTTTGTTGTGTAAAACTATTCTTAGTTGTTGTTTGATGTGGTAAAAGCATTGATTTGGATTTCTTCGAGTTTTCTTTGGGTTTTGGTTCAATTGTTTTATGTGTTATGTTAGTATGTTGTTATGTTAAGTGATCATATGTTGTATGCTTATTATGATTGTTGTTTGCCTTGGTAGAATTTTTGGTGCTGAAGCTTGCTACCACGAGTCCCTAGCTTTCGAAGATCGTCAGCAAGGCAAGTCATTGATCATATTTTCTTTTACTATGCCTATGATTTTATTGCATTAGAATTTTACCTCCCCACCATGCATGCAGTAGGTGAATTTGAAGTTATGTTCTTGAGTAGTATCATGAGGTAGGATGAACCCAATTCCCCTTGTTACCATTGCCTGGGACGAAGTAGTTTATTTTGCTATGCTCGTAGACGGGATTGGTTGAGCGAATCATAAGGGAGATGTGAGAGTCAAGATGATGACAACCCCATGACTTCAAGATCAAGATGGACTTCAAAATTCACTCTTTGGGTGGAGGGCGGTTGGCGGGCACCTGGAGAACCCGGTGGTTGGCGGGATGCATGGAGAAGCGCCATGACATCTTGCGGAAAGCTTCACCCAGCCACGAAGAGACGGATGTATACCCCATTGACCGGAAGCTTACCATGCAGCCGCAAGCCATTATGGGCTCTGGCTTGGTCAACCCTAGTTGTGACTCTGGCCGGACGGTGCTACGAGATGTAGAAGAACGGTAGGATTGGATGGGTACCGGCAGTGGCCAGAGGAACTCTTCGGAAGACCCTGTTTCGTTCGTCCCGTATCAAACACCATGAAGTGCGAAGACTTAAAAGGAGGGAACGATTCTTGCGGGTAAAGTGCGCAAACCTCTGCAGAGTGAAGATCTAATCGGTTAGCCGTGTCCCCGGTTACAGAAAGTTTGAGCCTCTGGAACTTGGAGTACTTCGGAAATCTCAACACTGAAATTAATAAATTAATTGAGGGGGGTTATTTAATAATTGGGAATGAGACATTGGTTGGCGGAACCATCTCAATAATTACCAACATTTCGTAGTAATTGCAAACAAGTCCACTATTGTAGGGAAAAACTGGCTTTTTCGCAAAACAATGAAACTTAGAGCCCCACAGCCAAATTGCATATAGTGTTAGTAATTTTTATTGTTATTCTCTCTTCATGACTTGCCGGTATATTCAAAATGCTGACCTACACGGCTGCAACGTCTTATGTTGCAGAGGAGTATTCCGATCTGGAGTGAGGCTACGATCCGCGCTTGGCGATTGCCCTATGGAGTCAGATGGACTCGCTATTCTTCTAAGCTTCCACAACTTTATTTAGTTTATTTCTCATGAGTTGGCCTTCGGCCGAATTTATTCTATTGTAATAAAGACTCGATATGAGAATCGTGTAATAAATTCAGGTGTGATTGAACTTTGATTATTTCATCAATGTCTTTGTGTGTGCGGCATGATCTTGGGATGGTACGGAACCACGGAGACTTGACCGATTTTGGGTCGGGTCGCTACGAGAGATGGTATCGAGCACTGCAATGACCGTAGGACGTAACCCCTAGGATCGGAAAGCCATAGGAAGAGACTATTTATTTTATGTCCTTATGATTCCGTAAATCTCCCCTGTTCATTTCTGACTTCTCTCCGATTTTCAACATTCTAGATGGCCGCCGAGTTCACCCCAGTTCTGCTACCGGAGTTTTGCTAGCCAGATGAGACGATGCCTTTCGGCAAGAAGCTGGTCCAGATCGTGAAGAAACTGAAGATTGCTCTGCCCTCAATCACCGGGAAGCCTACCAATGCACTTCCGACGGATACCCGCTACAGGATTGAGGTGCACATTCCAGGGAGGACCTTCGGAGGACATTCAGAGCCTATTGACTTTGAGTTTACCGATTTCAACTGGATCCTCGGAAGAGACATGGCGATTTATCGTGCACTTGGACATCTCCGAGAAGAGTACAGGGCCGAGCTCGATCCATCAAACCTCGCTATGATTTCTCGCAGAGCTAGGGATGGAGATATCATCCGTACCGTAGAGGACGACTCCATTCTCTCATATGTCCAAGACTTGGAGTGTCTCCTCAGGAAACGGGAGATCCAGACTCGCCGTAACTCGAAGGTACCACAGAGGCTGTTGTTCCGTGAACTGGGCTGGAGGAGAAAGCACACGCAGACTTCCTTGACCATGAAGAAGAAATCACGGATTTCATGGAGAGAGTCGACAAGCTGAAGATGGATGTTGCCGCATTAGAGGAGAAGATGGACTTGGGAGAAGACCTTTTCCCGAGTGGAGATGACGGACCACTCGTGAGCAATGACCAGGATTATGAAGGGAGCTCCACTGAAGAAAGCCGCAAGAGGAGGCGCCGCATCAGAGGACGCCACATCGGAGGACGCCGCACCAGAGGACGCAAGGATAATTGATGAAGACATTTAGTCGACCGCCATGTTATTTTATTTTTCCGTCGATCAGTTAGGCCGTTATTTTCGATTAGTCGTGAGAAATTTGTAATCGAGATTGAACCATGTTTGAGATAATTGAATAAATGATTGGTGTGATTATGATTGTGCATTCATATGGGTAGTGATATTTTCTCATTAGACCCTTGTTCTATTCTAATTTTCTCATCCACTCCAAAACACCAGATGCCTCTGAGACGTGACCCCGGTTTCAACTTTCCGCCGGAGCTCACCCAGCTGATCCAGCAGCAGAATGCCCTCATGCAGATGCTCATCCAGAACCAGAACAACAACAACAACAACAACAACAACAACAATCCACCGCCACCACCCCCTGTTGACAACTTGACCCGCTTCCTAAGGCTGAATCCGCCAGTGTTCTCTAGCAGCACTGAGCCGATTGTGGCCGATGATTGGCTCCGCAAGGTCGGAAGGGAGTTAGCCACTGCTGGATGCACAGATGCAGAAAAGGTGCGCTTTGCCGCACATCAACTTGATGGACCTGCAGCCTCTTGGTGGGAGAACTACACCGCCACTTACCCCATCGCCACCATCACATGGGATCAGTTCCAGCAGGCTTTCCGCACCGCTCATGTTTGGTGGAGCCATGAGTGCGAAGAAGCGTGAGTTCCGCAACTTACGCCCGAAGGAACCGTCTTGTGGGGCGATGCGTGGATGAGTTCAACAAGTTAGCTCGCTATGCCCCGGATGATGTGGCCCACAGATGCCGCATAAGCAGGAAAAAGTTTCTCGAGGGACTCAATGACGAGCTGGGTATGCAGCTAATGGTGGCTACCTTCAACAACTACCGGGAGCTGGTAGACAAGGCCACCATACTTGAAGGCAAGCAGCAGCAGATTGATAGCCATAAGCGGAAGTATGGCCAAGTACAGATCTGGAGCTCAGCAGAAGCCCCGTTATGCCCCATACTCGGGAGGGCATACCCATCATAACCATGGAGGACATAACCATGGAGGAAATGGGAACAACCGCAACCAGGACAACAAGACAGGCAATGGAAATGGCAATGGAAACGGCAATGGAAACCAGCATCGTCCTGCCCCGGCTCAGAAAGATCTGAGTCACATCACCTGTTTCAAGTGCCAGAAAACAGGGCACTATGCCACCGACTGCCCGGAGGCCAAGCAGAGGAATGGAAACGGCAATGGAAGCTCAGCAAAGAAGCCCAACCCTTTTCCTCGTGCTCTGGTGAATCACATTGACGTGGAGGGCGTCTATGATCAGCCGAACAATCGTGGTTGGTAAGTTTTATTAAATTCACATCCGATATTGGTACTCTTTGATTACGGTGCAACGCATTCATTTCATATCAAGGGTAGTTGTGGAAAAGTATGGGTTGCCCACTAGAACCCTTAGAAGCCCTCTACACGTCGGTTCGCAGAGGAGAAATGATGGCAGGCTTAGGCTGTCATGCAACCCTCAACATCGGAAACCATAAATTTCCCTTGAGACCTCATAGTATTGGAAACCCGGACCTTGGATGTAATCCTAGGCATGGATTGGTTGACGAAGTTTGAAGGAAACATAGATCGTGCCCACAAGTCGATTCTGCTCACCACCCCGAGCAAAAGAGGATCAAGTATGTATCAGGCGTATCCCGATGAAGAATCGGTGAATTCTCTCACGGGAGTTGTTCAGAGGAAGTGCGATGGTGCAAGATTTTCCCGATGTGTTTAGGAGGAATTACCAGAATGCCACCGGACGGAGACATTGAATTTCTGATTGAGTTATTGCGGCACAGCCCCAATATCCAAGAGACCCTATCTGATGCCCCCGAACGATTTGAAAGAGATCAAGAATCAAATTAATGAACTCTTGGAGAAGGGATATATTCGGCCAAGCTCATCACCTTGGGGAGCCCCAGTTCTTTTGGTAGAGAAGAAGGATGGAACCCTGAGAATGGTTGTGGATTATCGTTCGTTGAGCAGCGTGACCATCAAGAACAAGTACCCCCTGCCGATGATTAATGATTTGTTTGATCAGCTAGTTGGAGCCAAGGTATTCTCCAAGATCGATCTTGATCGGGTATCATCAATTGAAGATCCGTGAAAAGGATATACCCAAAACAGCATTTACCACCAGGTATGGTTTATATGAGTATACCGTCATGTCATTCGGATTGACTAATGCCCCTGCATACTTCATGAATTTGATGAACAAGGTATTTATGGAATATCTAGAAAAGTTTGTCGTGGTGTTCATCGATGATATACTGATTTTCTCCAAGAGCGAGGAAGATCATAAGGAACATTTGCGTCTAGTTCTGGAGAAACTCCGAGAACATCAGTTGTATGCCAAGTTCAGTAAATGTGAATTTTGGCTGAAGGAAGTTGGATTCCTCGGACATGTTATTTCAGGAGAAGGAATAGCAGTTGACCCCGCCAAGGTTGTATCGATCACCGATTGGCGATCGCCCACCTCGATCAAGGAGATCCGCAGTTTTCTCGGACTCGCGAGGATATTATCGGAGGTTTATTGAGAATTTCTCGAAGATTGCCAAGCCCATGACTGAAATTTGTTGAAGAAGGATGCCAAGTACATTTGGACCGAGGATTGTGAAGCCGGTTTCAGGAGTTGAAGAAAGCGTTTGGTTACAGCCCAGTGCTGATTTTGCGGACATACACAAGGATTACGGGTATATTGTGGCGCTTCTCGTCGTGGACTCGGAGGAGTACTCATGCAGGAAGGAAAAGTTGTAGCTTATACCTCCGCATAGCTACGACCGCATGAGATGAATTATGCCACACATGATTTGGAGTTAGCAGCGATAGTGCATGCACTCAAGACACTGGAGACATTTCCTCATCGGAAACCGTTGTGATGTTTACACGGATCATAAGAGCTTGAAGTATATTTTTACGCAGAAAGAGTTGAACCTCGGGCAGAGGAGATGGCTAGAGTTAATCAAGGACTATGACATGAGATTGCATTACCACCCAGGAAAGGCTAATGTTGTAGCAGATGCCTTGAGCCGTAAGAGTTATGTGAATACTCTTATAGCGGGAGGATTACCCCAGGAGTTAGTCGATGACCTCAGAGATCTCCGACTGGAGATAGTTCCGAGAGGATATGTTGCAACTCTGGAAGTTCAGTCCACTTTGGCCGAAAGAATTCGTGAAGCCCAGAAGTCGGACAAGGAAATTAATGAGATAAAGAAAAGGATGAATGAAGGAAAAGCTAAAGGGTTTCGTAAGGATGAATACGGAGCTATATGGTTCGAGGATCGTATTTATGTACCCAATGATCCCGAACTCAGGGAGCTAATTCTTCAGGAGGCTCATGACTCACCGTACTCGATTCACCCCGGTAACACCAAGATGTATCTGGATTTGAAGGAAAGTTTCTGGTGGACAGGTATGAAGAAGGATATTGCCGAGTATATAGCAGTATGCGATGTTTGCCAACGAGTAAAGGCGGAACATCAGAAGCCAGTAGGGTTACTTCAACCTTTGCCGATTCCCGAGTGGAAATGGGAAAACTTGGAATGGATTTTATCATAGGATTACCCAGGACCCGTTCAGGTTATGATTCCATTTGGGTAGTGGTTGATCGATTGACCAAGGTAGCTCATTTCATTCCCGTGAAGACTACCTATACCAGCGCTAAGTTAGCCAAGATATACATGACCAGGATCGTATGTCTGCATGGAGTTCGAGGAGTATCGTGTCGATAGAGGAACACAATTTACCTCAAAGTTTTGGAATCGAGTTGCATGAAACTTTGGAGTGCGAGGCTGGAGTTGATGCAGACTTTTCATCCGCAGCATGAAGGATCGACCGAGAGTCAACCAGATCCTGGAGGACATGTTGAGAGCTTGTGCGCTAGACTATGGATCTAGCTGGGATGATAATTTGCCATATGCGGAATTCTCATACAACAACAGTTATCGAGACCCGATCAAGATGGCCCCTTTGAAGCTCTATCACGGAAGGAGGTGCGAACACCATTCTTTGTGGGATGGTGTTGGAGATCGAACTTTTCGGTTCCGACCTTATCGGAGATTCCGAAGAAAGTCAAGCTGATTCGAGATAGGCTCAAGGTAGCTCGATCGGCGTAAGAGTTATGCCGACAAGAACGCAAGGAAGTAACTTACAAAGCGGGAGACCGAGCATATCTTCGTGTGTCCCCCGCCGTGGAATCAAGAGGTTCGGTGTTAAAGGAAAGTTAGCACCCGGTTCATTGGCCCCTACAAAATCCTCGAACGTCGTGGAGAAGTTGCTTACAAGTTGGAATTGCCGGAAGTATTGTCCGGAGTTCATGATGTCTTCCATGTTTCCCAGCTGAAGAAATGCCATGCCGACATGGCCGATATTCCGTTGAGAGACACAGTGCCCCTAGAGGCCATACAGCTCGACAGTGATATGACTTATAAGGAGAAACCCGTCCGAATTCTCGAGACTGCGAACAGAGTCACCCGCAGCAAGATCATCAAGTTTTGCAAGGTGCTTTGGAGTCATCACTCCGAGGAGGAAGCCACCTGGGAGCGAGAAGAAGACCTCCGCCGAGACCACCCGCACCTATTTGCTAGCCAACCCGAATCTCAAGGGCGAGATTCATCTTAAGGTGGGTAGGTTTGTAACATCCCAAATTTCCTATTTGGAATGTTTTACAATTATAGCTAAGCATCTATGCATATTGTCTGAAATTGAGTGGCATTTGAAGTTTCAGAAGATTTTGAGTTGTTGGAATTTGAATTCAACTTGGCATTTGAAAATTATTTCAAAAGCGATTACACGACAAATACTTGAGAAAAGTATGAGAGGAGTAAACATGACACTCCAAAAATGTCAGATGAAAAACATTGCCAAAAAGTTGGAATTCAAATTTGAATTTTATTTGGGATTTTAGAAAAAAATGATTTTTTTAAAGTTTGAGTTTTGCCCCTAGAAAAATGTTCAAATTATAGGGAATATTCCCCTGATCATTTTGATATATATATATGTCCTGTATAAATATATATATTTTATATATTTTTCTCTTTTTCAAAAATTCAAAAAAAATAAAATAGAAAAGGGACCCAGGCGCCAGCCAGGCCAACCGGCCCAGCCAACACCCAGGCGGCCCACCCGCTGAGCCGACCCGGCCAAAGCGTAGCCAAAAGCCCGAGCCAGCCTGCCAGCTGCCCACGCCCAGACCGCACCGAAAACCCTAGGCCTCGGTCGCCCGACCCGACTCCCCTCCGCTCTCTCGCACCGATGCCTGGTCCCCACCCCTCCTTCTTCCGCCCCAAATAGCGCCACCGCGTCGCCTCGCCGGAATCTCGAAGGATCCGGGATCCTCCCCGATCCCCTCGCCCGATCGCCCCCTCGCCCAAGTCGGTGCCTCCCCCTATAAATACCCCCGCCCTCGCCCCGTTCCCTCACTTCCCCCCCTCGCCCGACCCTCTCCTCTCGCCGCAATTAAATGAGAGTCCGACGCCGCCCTTGTGCCATTAGCCCTGCTCCGCCATCCCCGACCACCTCGAGCTCGCCCGAGTCCACCACCGAGTCCCCCTGGCTCCGCCGCACCCGCCGGAGACCTCCGCCGTCGTCCCCGACCACCGGAGCCACGAAGCCGTCGTCGCCGAGCCGCCGTCGACCATCGCCGCCGTCGCCGCCGCGGTGAGTCACCGGAACGCCCCTCCGCCGTCCGATCCTATATCTAGGGTGTAGATTAGATCCCCCGAAGGGGTAGGTTGATTTTAAATAAACCGGTTTAGTTCCGGTTTAGTTTTGGTTTTATTAGGGTTTAGTTTAGACCGGCCGATCGGGTTATTTTCTGTTAAACCGCGTGCGTATTTTAGTTATATTACGCCCGAGCGCTAGATAGGCCCATTAAGCGCCAGTTTTTCTTTTTAGTTAATTTTTTCGTTTCTGTTTTTAACAGAATAGTTTCAGTTTTGTAAAATTCATATCTTTTAATCTACTTAATATTTTTAATTGATTCTTTTTTTGTTGGGTTGCAAATTTATTTCAGTTTCTGCAGAAAATATGTTTGGCCATGTTTAAATTATTTAAAATTGCTTTATTTTAGTTTTAGACAGATTAGTAATTCTGCTATAAAGTGAGTTAGGAATATTATTTTTTAGTGATTCTTTTTGTCACAACTTTGTTTTGACCTTACCTAACCGCAGGAATTTATTTGGGTATTTTATATTTAATAAAAAAATAGTTTTAATCAAAATCTTGTGGTTCTTATTTATTTAGCTAGCTACTGTTTTCCTATTGTTTTAATTAGCAAATAATTTTATTTTTCCTATGTGGTAGTTTATTTTAGGTTAGTTTCTGTAACTTTAGATCATGAACTTTTATTTACAATAAATAAAATTTTTATTTTCATTTTTCTTGCTAGGATTGTTATAGGCCTAATAGGATTTCTATACTAGCTTTTAATGTGATTCTTTTTGCTCCTAGTTGCATGATGTTTTCTTTTCTGTTAGTTAGCAAAAACCCATGCTTGAGTTCTGTTATAAAAAATTTTGTTGTGTAAAACTATTCTTAGTTGTTGTTTGATGTGGTAAAAGCATTGATTTGGATTTCTTCGAGTTTTCTTTGGGTTTTGGTTCAATTGTTTTATGTGTTATGTTAGTATGTTGTTATGTTACGTGATCATATGTTGTATGCTTATTATGATTGTTATTTGCCTCGGTAGAATTTCCGGAGTGCAAAGCTTGCTACCACGAGTCCCTAACTTTCGAAGATCGTCAGCAAGGCAAGTCATTGATCATATTTTCTTTTACTATGCCTATGATTTTATTGCATTAGAATTTTACCTCCCCACCATGCATGCAGTAGGTGAATTTGAAGTTATGTTCTTGAGTAGTATCATGAGGTAGGATGAACCCAATTCCCCTTGTTACCATTGCCCGGGACGAAGTAGTTTATTTTGCTATGCTCGTAGACGGGATTGGTTGAGTGAATCATAAGGGAGATGTGAGAGTCAAGATGATGACAACCCCATGACTTCAAGATCAAGATGGACTTCAAAATTCACTACTGGGTGGAGGACGGTTGACGGGCACCCTGGAGAACCCAGTGGTTGGCCGGGATGCATGGAGAAGCGCCATGCCATCTTGCGGAAAGTTTCACCCAGCCACGAAGAGACGGATGTATACCCCATTGACTGGAAGCTTACCTGTGCAGCCACAAGCCATTATGGGATCTGGCTTGGTCAACCCTAGTTGTGACTCTGGCCGGACGGTGCTACGAGATGTAGAAGAACGGTAGGATTGGATGGGTACCGGCAGTGGCGGAGGAACTCTTCTAAGACCACTGTTTACGTTCGTCCGTCTTCAAACACCATGAAGTGCGAAGACTTAAAAGGAGGAACGATTCTAGCGGAGTAAAGTCATAAACCTCTGCAGAGTGAAGATCTAATCGGTTAGCCGTGTCCCGATTCTACAGACGGTTTGAGCCTCTGGAACTTGGAGTACTTCGGAACTCTCAACACTGAAATTAATAAATTAATTGAGGGGGGTTATTTAATAATTGGGAATGAGACATTGGTTGGCGGAACCATCTCAATAATTACCAACATTTCGTAGTAATTGCAAACAAGTCCACTGTTGTAGGAAAAAATTGGCTTTTTCGCAAAACAATGAAACTTAGAGCCCCACAGCCAAATTGCATATAGTGTTAGTAATTTTTATTGTTATTCTCTCTTCATGACTTGTCGGTATATTCAAAATGCTGACCTACACGGCTGCAACGTCTTATGTTGCAGAGGGGTATTCGATCGAAGTGAGGGTACGATCCACGCTTGGCGATTGCCCTATGGAGTCGGATGGACTCGCTATTCTTCTACGCTTCCGCAGCTTTATTTAGTTTATTTCTCATGAGTTATCCTTCGGCCGAATTTATTCTATTGTAATAAAGACTCGATATGAGAATCGTGTAATAAATTCAGGTGTGATTGAACTTTGATTATTTCATCAATGTACTGTGTGTGCCAGCATGATCTTGGGATGGTACAGACACAGAGACTTGACCGATTTTGGATCGGGTCGCTACAAATATCATCTGGAGGCTAGGAGATAAAGTCAGAAGATACTCGAGGAGCCCAGGAGATAGGGGGGCGTGCCCCCCCCTACAGGGCATGGTCCCCTGTCTCGTGGACCCCTTGAGCATCCCCCGACCGACTTCTTTCGCCTATATAAGCCTACGTACCCTAAAACCATCGAATATCAAGATAGATCGGGAGTTCCGCCGCCGCAAGCCTCTGTAGCCACCAAAAACCTCTCGGGAGCCCGTCCCGCACCCTGTCGGAGGGGTAATCCATCACCGGTGGTCATCTTCATCATCCCGGCGCTCTCCATGACGAGGAGGGAGTAGTTCACCCTCGGGGCTGAGGGTATGTACCAGTAGCTATGTGTTTGATCTCTCTCTCTCTCGTGTTCTCGACTTCACATGATCTTGATGTATCGCAAGCTTTGCTATTATAGTTGGATCTTATGATGTTTCTCCCCCTCTACTCTCTTGTGATGAATTGAGTTTCCCCTTTGAAGTTATCTTATCGGATTGAGTCTTTGTTTTGAGAACACTTGATGTATGTCTTGCCGTGTTTATCTGTGGTGACAATGGGATATCACATGCCACTTGATGTATGTTTTGGTGACCAACTTGCGGGTTCTGCCAATGAACCTATGAATAGGGGTTGGCACACGTTTTCTTGACTCTCCGGTAGAAACTTTGGGGCACTCTTTGAAGTACTTTGTGTTGGTTGGATGAATCAGAGATTGTGTGATGCATATCGTATAATCATGCCCATAGATACTTGAGGTGACAATGGAGTATCTAGGTGACATTAGGGCTTTGGTTGATTTGTGTCTTAAGGTGTTATTCTAGTACGAACTCTTTAATAAATCGATCCGAAAGAATAACTTTGAGGTGGTTTCGTACCCTACCATAATCTCTACGTTTGTTCTCCGCTATTAGTGGCTTTGGAGTGACTCTTTGTTGCATGTTGAGGGCTTGTTATATGATCTATCTATGTTATTATTGTTGAGAGAACTTGCACTAGTGAAAGTATGAACCCTAGGCCTTGTTTCCTAGCATTGCAATACCGTTTACGCTCACTTTTACCACTTGTTACCTTGCTGTTTTATAATTTCAGATTACAAAAACCTTTATCTACTATCTATTTTGCACTTGTATCACCATCTCTTCGGGAACTAGTGCACCTATACAATTTACCATTGTATTGGGTGTGTTGGGGACACAAGAGACTCTTTGTTATTTGGTTGCAGGGTTGTTTGAGAGAGACCATCTTCATCCTACGCCTCCCATCGATTGATAAAACTTAGGTAATCCACTTGAGGGAAATTTGCTACTGTCCTACAAACCTGTGCACTTGCAGGCCCAACAACGTCTATAAGAAGAAGGTTGTGTAGTAGACATCAAGCTCTTTTCTGGCGCCGTTGCCGGGGAGGTGAGTGCTTGAAGGTATATCGTTAGATCTTGCAATCGAATCTTTTTGTTTCTTGTTTTATCACTAGTTTAGTTTATAAAAGAAAACTATCAAAAAAATGGAATTGAGTTTGTCTCATACGCTTCGTCTTTTTAATATCTTTCGTGAGTTTGATGGAAAGGAAAATTGTGCTCAAGTGCTAGAAGAAGAATGCTTTAAAATGCTTGGTACTAAATCTTTGAATGATGAGCATGATTGCAATGTTGTTGGTATAAACTCCTTGAATATCCATAGTACTAATGATGATTGCTCTAGTCATGATGAAAATATCTCTCATAAGCATGTCAACTTTTGTGGAGTGCATGTTTGCATTAACACACCAAATAAAGAAGATATATATTGCAATAGGCATAAGTATTTAGAAACTAAGAAGTCGCAAGAAAGGCTAGATAAGAGTGCGGAGAATTTAAGATATCTTTCCCGTTGTGAATTTTGCAATAAACAAGATCATTTACATTTCCAATGCAAATTGTTTCATGATCGGATCGTGTCCAAAAATTGTGATGATTTGATCTCCCTTTCTCATTACAATGAACTTAGATTGCTTTTGGGTTGTGAAGAGTTGAAACGTTTAACTAATCCTATTCTAGAATTTAATCTTAATCATTTTCTTGATATTGATCTAGAAAAGATTTATATGTTTTGTGCGGAGACTTCCCAATATCCTCCTATTATTTCTTATGATGAATTAGGTAACGAGGAGGAGCTTTCTATTCAACCAATCTCATCAATAAGGAGCTCAAAGAGGAAGGTTGAACCTACACATAATGTGAAGAATAAAAAGAAAATAAGGAGCAACAAAGGTAGAAAGGTATCCCTCCGAAATGATGTTGCTCCTACTACTCATTGTGATGATGATAATTGCTTTACTGTTGGTGCTATCCATATTTTTAATGATGAAAGTGATTATGCTTATGATATGAAAGAGCCCAACCTTGGGGAAGCTATGTTTGATGAGGATGAAATATTTGAGAATATATTTGCTGAAATTAATGTTTGTCCCAAGCTTGGGGATGCTATGTTTAATGAAGATGATATTTTTAGCACCCCAAGTTTTGGTATACAGAGTTGTTATGATGATAGCATGCCTCCTACCTATGATGATTATATTGATGAAAGTGGGTTCGGAAGAGTGTCAACTTTAGGAAGTAGTGATCCCACTATTTTGGAGGATGTTGAATTTTATTGTGATGAATATGAAAGTGGATTTGGATGAGTGTCACTTTATTTAGTGATTCCATTATCTTGGGAGAGGTTTCAATCGATTATGATGAGAACGAAGTTGCTACTTATGATGATTATTGTGATGAAAATTATGCTATAAAAAGTAGTGATGAGTATATTTACAAATCTTGTCATGATTATGATTACCCTTTTCTGAACATTACTCTTTTAATGTGGAAACAATTTTTAGTGTTCAAGTCTCTTATGATACTCCCAATATTCCGAATGAGAAGAATTTTGCTTATGTGGAGAGTAGTAAATTTTCTATGCTTGCAGATCATGAAAAGAATGCTTTAGGCGCTGGTTATATTGTTGAATTAATTCATTATGCTACTGAAAATTATTATGAGGGAGGAACATATGCTTGTAGGAATTGCAATAATATCAAGTTTCCTCTCTATGTGCTTAATTTTTTGAAGTTATGCTTGTTTTGTCTTCCTATGCTTGTTGATTATTGTTCCCATAAGTTGTTTGCTCACAAAATCCCTATGCATAGGAAGTGGGTTAGACTTAAATGTGCTAGTCATATTCTTCATGATGCTCTCTTTATGTTTCAATTCTTATCTCTTACGTGAGCATCATTGAAATCATCATACCTAGCTAGGGGCTTTAAACGATAGCGCTTGTTGGGAGGCAACCCAATTTTATTTTAGTTTATTGCTTTTTGGTTCTGTTTAGGAATTAATAATCCATCTAGCTTCTGGTTAGATGTGTCTTTATGTTTTAATTAGTGTTTGTGCCAAGTAGAACCTTTGGGAAGACTTGGGTGAAGTCTTTATGATCATGCTGTAAAAAAACAGAAACTTTAGCGCTCACGAGATTAGCTTCAAATTTTTACTGAGAGTGATATTTAGTTGATTCTTTTTGCAGATGATTACTAGAAAAATTCCTCAGGTCCACCAATTTATTTTAGAATTTTTGGATTTCCAGAAGTTTGCGTTAGTTACAGATTACTACAGACTGTTCTGTTTTTAACAGATTCTGTTTTTCGTGTGTTGTTTGCTTATTTTGATGACTCTATGGCTAGTAAAATAGTTTATAAAACATAGAGAAGTTGGAATACAGTAGGTTTAACACCAACATAAATAAATAATAAGTTCATTACAGTACCTTGAAGTGGTGTTTTGTTTTCTTTCGCTAACGGAGCTCACGAGTTTTCTGTTAAGTTTTGTGTTGTGAAGTTTTCATGTTCTGGGTAAAGATTCGATGGACTATGGAATAAGGAGTGGCAAGAGCCTAAGATTGGGGATGCCCAAGGCACTCCAATGTAATATTCAAGAGTAGCCAAAAGCCTAAGCTTGGGGATGCCCCGGAAGGCATCCCCTCTTTCGTCTTTGTTCATCGGTAACTTTACTTGGAGCTGTATTTTTATTCACCACATGATATGTGTTTTGCTTGGAGCGTCATTTTTTTGTTAGTATTTTCTTGCTGTTATTTAGAATAATGTTTTGCGTCTTTAGTTTCAATAAAAAAGTCAAGGATAGCCTTTCCCATGCTTATTTTGCTAGTATACATGTTGCTGTTTGAAAACAGAAAGTTTACCGCTGTTGCAAAAATTCCCTAGAAAAGTCAGAGAATGGTATAATGTTGAAACTTTTTGCATAATGAGATATGATAAATTTACTACAGTGGGAATTTTATTTCATAATTTTTGGAGTTAGGGAAGTATTGATACTCTTGCATTCTTTACAGACTGTACTGTTTTGGCACATTGCTGTTATGTTTGCATTGTTTGCATATGTTTGCTTGTTTAATGATTCTATTTGAGGATAGGAGTATTAAATATTCATAGGCATTTAGTATGAAATGTTGAATAATAATTTTAGTGATTTGTTACAGTAGAAAATGATAAGGTTTTGCATTGGTTTATACTAACCTATCTCACGAGTTCTTGTAGAGTTTGTTGTGGATGAAGCTTTTGATAAAAAGAGAAACCATGATATGAGGGGAATTAAGGAGACACAAAAGTTCAAGCTTGGGGATGGCCAAGGCACCCCAAGATAATATTTCAAGAAGTCTCACGCATCTAAGCTTGGGGATGCCCAGTAGGCATCCCACCTTTCTTCTTCAACAACTATCGGTTAGTATCGGTTGAGCCTAAGTTTTTGCTTCTTCAAATGAGTTGTGCTATCCTTGCAATGTCATTTTATTTTGTTTTGCTTGCTGTTTTAATACAATACCAAGATCTGAAATTCTTTTATGAGAGAGAGTCTTCGCATAGTTGCATAATTATTTAGCTACTCATCGATCTTCACTTATATCTTTTTGGAGTAGTTTGTCATTTACTCGTGTGCTTCACTTATATCCTGTGAGTAAATTGTTGAATGAGTTAATTGTCATAAATCTGAAATTATACATGCTTCATTTGCTTATCCCATGGGGAGTAATGACTTCACATCTAAGAAGTAAAGGTTGTAAATTTATTGAAGGTTAGCAAGCATTGTATTGGTCATTTGAACAATTCATGAAAGAATATTGAAGGAAGAGAGATTTCACATATAAATATACTATCGTAGACATCTTTTATGATTGGGAGCACTCATTAAGTATGACATGCTAAAGAGTTGATGTTGGACAAGGAAGACAACGTAATGGTTAATGTTTTCTGACATCTCAGTTAAAGTATATTGTCATGGATCATTCAAACATGTTGAGCTTGCCTTTCCCCCTCATGCTAGCCAAAATTCCTTGCACCAAGTAGACATACTAATTGTGCTTACAAATATCCTTAAACCCAGTTTTTTCCATGAGAGTCCACTATACCTACCTATGGATTGAGTAAGATCCTTCAAGTAAGTTGTCATCGGTGCAAGCAATAAAAATTGCTCTCTAAATATGCATGACTTATTAGTGCGGAGAAAATAAGCTTTGTACGATCTTGTTATGGAAGCAATAAAAGCGACGGACTGCATAATGAAGGTCCATATACAAGGGGCAATATAAAGTGACGTTCTTTCGCATTAAGATTTTGTGTATCCAACCCTAAAGCGCATGACAACCTCTGCTTCCCTCTGCGAAGGGCCTATATTTTACTTTATGTCTTTTACTTTATGCAAGAGTCAAGGTGATCTTCACCTTTTCCTTTTTCATTTTATCCTTTGGAAATCTCCTCGTGTTGGGAAGATCCTGATATATATATCCAATTGGATGTAAGTTAGCATGAACTATTATTGTTGACATCACCCAAAGGTGAATACGTTGGGAGGCAACACTATAAGCCCCTATCTTTCTCAGTGTCCGATTGAAACTCCATAACCATTAGTATTACGTGAGTGTTAGCAATTGTAGAAGACTATATGATAGTTGAGTATGTGGAGTTTGATATTCTTAAAAATAAGAGAAATTGCAATTGTTTGAATGACTGAGAATGAAGTTTTCTAGTTTTCAAGAAAGTTTATGGTCTATGCTTTGACATGTGAATTGCTTGTTACTTTATCGTGAGAAGTTTTATGAGATGAACTACTGTTATGACATATTATCATGCTAGAAAAGGTGATTGAAATTATCATTGATCAAACTTGTGCACCTTCTAGCATTCACACTTCATAAATTCTTTCTTTTATCATTTACCTACTAGGGGCGAGTAGGAATTAAGCTTAGATGCTGATACGTCTCCAACGTATCTATAATTTATGAAGCATTCATGCTATATTACTATGTGTTTTGAATGATTATGGGATTTATTATACACTTTTATATTACTTTTTGGACTAACCTATTAACCGGAGGCCCAGTCCATATTGCTGTTTTATTGCCCGTTTCAGTATTTCGAAGAGAAGGAATATCAAACAGAGTCCAAACGGAATGAAACCTTCGGCATCGTGATTTTTTGGAAGAATATCATCCTGGAGGCTTGGAGATCAAGTCAGAAGATACTCGAGGAGCCCAGGAGATAGGGGACTCCCCCCTGTATGACCCCAGTCTCGTGGACCCCTCGAGCACCCCCCGACCGACTTCTTTCGCCTATATAAGCCTACGTACCCTAAAACCATCGAATATCAAGATAGACTGGGGGTTCCGCCGCCGCAAGCATCTGTAGCCACCAAAACCTCTCGAGCCGTTCAAGCACCCTGCCGGAGGGGAATCCATCACCGGTGGCCATCTTCATCATCCCGGCGCTCTCCATGACGAGGAGGGAGTAGTTCACCCTCGGGGCTGAGGGTATGTACCAGTAGCTATGTGTTTGATCTCTCTCTCTCTCTCTCTCTCTCATGTTCTCGACTTCACACGATCTTGATGTATCGCGAGCTTTGCTATTATAGTTGGATCTTATGATGTTTCTCCCCCTCTACTCTCTTGTGATGAATTCACCTTTGAAGTTATCTTATCGGATTGAGTCTTTGATTTGAGAACACTTGATGTATGTCTTGCCGTGTTTATCTGTGGTGACAATGGGATATCACGTGCCACTTGATGTATGTTTTGGTGACCAACTTGCGGGTTCCGCCCATGAACCTATGCATAGGGGTTGGCACATGTTTTCTTGACTCTCCGGTAGAAACATTGGGGCACTCTTTGAAGTACTTTGTGTTGGTTGGATGAATCTGAGATTGTGTGATGCATATCGTATAATCATGCCCACGGATACTTGAGGTGACAATGGAGTATCTAGGTGACATTAGGGCTTTAGTTGATTTGTGTCTAAGTTGTTATTCTAGTACGAACTCTTTAATAGATCGATCCGAAAGAATAACTTTGAGGTGGTTTCGTACCCTACCATAATCTCTATGTTTGTTCTCCGCTATTAGTGGCTTTGGAGTGACTCTTTGTTGCATGTTGAGGGCTTGTTATATGATCTATCTATGTTATTATTGTTGAGAGAACTTGCACTAGTGAAAGTATGAACCCTAGGCCATGTTTCCTAGCATTGCAATACCGTTTACGCTCACTTTTACCACTTGTTACCTTGCTGTTTTTATAATTTCAGATTACAAAAACCTTTGTCTACTATCTATTTTGCACTTGTATCACCATCTCTTCGCCGAACTAGTGCACCTATACAATTTACCATTGTATTGGGTGTGTTGGGTATACAAGATACTCTTTGTTATTTGGTTGCAGGGTTGTTTGAGAGAGACCATCTTCAGCCTACGCCTCCCACAGATTGATAAACCTTAGGTCATCCACTTGAGGGAAATTTGCTACTGTCCTACAAACCTGTGCACTTGCATCCCCAACAACGTCTACAAGAAGAAGGTTGTGTAGTAGACATCAACCACCACGACACGACCCTGGTCTGCCTGGTGCGCCTACATTTGTGAGGAGATCTGAGAATGCAAATGAATCTTCTTTCATTTGCAAATGAATCTGTATGTATTACCATGCCCGTGTTTTCCTTGCAAATAATTAGTCATTCGAAACGAGATACTATAAAATAATTAATGAGGAGCTATTTGAAAAAAAACGAAATGGTATCCACGGTATCCATGCTAACGTGGATTAGAGTGTGTGTCACATAGTTAGTTATTTGAATTAGAGTGTGTGTCACATACTGATCTCCAATTCTAACGTGGATTTCGAATTTCACTGTATCCACGCTTCTTTTTGAATACAAATTCATATGTATATGATGAACACCATGGTAGTGAGAAAACTTTTGGAGGATTAGAACATATGACCTACAAAATAGCACAACAAATCGAGTCAATGGCAACTTTCCGAAACCTAGTATGGCACGAATTCAAAATAATTACCCATATGCATGGTCCTCAGTTCAAATCTTACAATGTACACCGAATTGAAACATCGATATTAAGTCTCGTACTATCTACGTTCAAATTTTGTTTTAGCCCCCCCCCTTTTACGCTACATACTTCCTGTATCGATCAATCTTCCTCTCCTAACCACCTTAGGAAGCTATCGGTTTGCAACACACATTCATTCTTTCTCTCCATGTTTCGATCTTTAACTCTCTCAACTACACAACCCCCTTTTTCCACTCTGTTACCAAATGCATTTACCTCACACACCCGCCATTGCACCCCATGCATGCCGAGCTCTCTCTCTCTCTCCCTCCCTCCCTCCCTCTCCTCTCACCCTCTCGCGCTAAATACATGCATTGCCTATCTAGCCCCCCAACCTCTCGTGCGCATGCACACACGTTGTCTATCTAGGTCACTCCCTCGAGACTATCTCACTCTTTCTTCCGCACGGCGGGCCACACTCGCTCAATCTCGCTCTTTTTATCCGAGTCTCGTTTAACATCGTTTTCTTTCACACACAAATGATATATCTCCCTATTCGGGCCTCGATCGACACACTCTATACTGTCTCACGCAGATTGTCTATCTAGGTCAGTCCATCCAAGCCGCCCCCACTCTTTCAACCTCATGGCAGGCCCCACTCGCTCAATCTCCCTCTCTCTTTGTATGTCTCGATTGACCTCGCTCTTTCTTGGACAAAAACGATATATCACCATGTTTGAGCCCAATTCGACCTATTCACATTGTATACTCTCTCACGCACATTGTCTATCTAGGTCACTCTCTCCAACCCGTCTCACTCTTTCGATCGCACGATGACCCTATGTGATTGATTTACCTTGCTTCCTCCCACGCAAAAAATATATCTACACGTCTGTGACTGGATCATCTCTCAAGCTCTATCTTACAGCCCCCACCCTTGCCAAAAGCTCAATCGACAATATCTCTCCAGAGCATATATATTTGTTCAATGAATGTCAGACCACACTCACTTTGTCTCTCTATCTATATGTCTCTCGATTGGCCTCGCTTTCTCACGCCGTATCTTCCACACATTGAAGCTACCTCTCCATCCCTCGCAAAGACAGAGCTATTTACATTGCGAGGGGCACTCCAACCTTGGATTAATTTGTGTAGGCATTTATCCCGGTCGGTTTAGATTATATTTTTGGAGCATTCGGCCCACAACTACTCCAAACACTGTTGCAACCCTCGCAACTCTCCTAGTTGATTTCCCTCTGGCTCGGTCATCTCTCTCTTGCACGTCCTTTCTCGCCTTCAACGTCGCACCATGGTATTATTGCAAAAAACTTTGTTGTTCTCTTTAATTATTATAAATAAGCTACAAAACTACACACCAATAGTCCACTTGGAATGGAACAAATTTCGACCCACAAATTAAAGTGCTACAAACTATACACCGAGGGGCCCACATGTCATGAAACAAATTTGGACCCATATACAAATTAAAAAATAAAGGACGAGGATCGAACATGCGACCAGGGCCTTCAAGCCGCACGTCAATAGGCAACATACGTAGAACAGCAATGTTTGTTGTACCTCCCTTTGTTCACATAATGTTTTTATATTGCCACAGCCTATTTAATGGATAACATGTGATATTATCTTTAGTACTATTCGCCTTCACTTACTGGTGGGTTCCATGTGTGCTCTCTCTCTCCTCCCCTTCCGCGTTTAGACGCACAGGCAAACAAGAAGAACTCGCGGGCGATGTTGCCGTTGACCATATCTGGACGCGTTCACAAGTTACGGCATCAGTTTCATGTACTAGCAGCACTAGTCAGTGTGTACGTGCAATGCACGTTAATTTGGAAGTATATTAAGTGCATGCAGATATTAAGTGGGATATTATTTGCGTGTTATTATGTGATTAGCACTATTTTGGCATGAAATTAACTGCACGCTAAACGTGTTGAGCGCTCAATATTGAAGCAGTCTAGGTCGTTGGATGACAAGGAATACATGTGGCTTGATGACGTTTTGTATATTTGATACGGCTCTAGCAGAACATTCAATCGATCAAACCATAGATTTCGTTCAGTCTGACTCCAACTTTAAATTATACGACGATCGATCTAAAATAAACAGAAATGATAAACGTTTGGATTTTAAGCATGGCAACCTGAACGTTTTTCATGGCAAATTTAGATTACGCGGTGGGAAGCAGCTCCTCTGCCATGCTATGTGTGTCGTCGGGCCACTGGCCGATGGCGACGGTGGCGCCTTGTGCCGTTGTTGGCGTACTCCTGGACATTGGCCTAGCTTCAAGGAAGGCCAAAATGTTCTGGACTTCAGAGCGAGTCAACTGGCGGAAGGAGGCGACTGGCGTTGGTGCAAGGAAGCGCTCGACGGCGGCCATCCATGCCGCTGAGGGGGGCACTGGCACCCGCGCGGGGATAGGCGCTGTCAACGGCATGACAGAGACATTCGTGTGCACGGGCACGCACGAAGCGCCGCGTCGATTACGCGCAGCGCATGTAATCGGCAGGTGCTCGGGCACCGCAGGGAGTGCGTCGGTCTGCACGCGCAGGCGCATGCGCTGGCAGGTGCACGGGCGCGTGAAAGTCAGCGGGGACCTCGTGGAACCCCGTGGCATCAAGATCGGTGACAATGTGCGGCTCCCAGCCCATCAATGCCACGGGGATGGGCGTTGGCATAGTCTGGGCGATGGGAGCCGGAACGGGAGCGGGGACAGGCACGACGTCTTCCCGCAAGGCCAGTTCAAGCTCGTCCCAAAGCGTCTTATGTTCTTGAGACTCCGGCTGGGTGTCTTCCTCAGGAAACTGTAAGACTAAGGGTAGACCATCGTGATGCGGCATGGCGTACGTTTAGGTCAGATTGGTTGGAGGTAGACGACAGGAGAATCGGAGAGGAAGAGAGAAGATTGTAGCGATACCGGGTAGTGCGGGGTTGATTTTAAAGCTGGCGCGGCGACATTAAAAGTGGGAGTAGTTGGGACGAAGGTGGGCGGCGGAGCCTGGTCAAAGGGCTGCCTCCCGGTGAGCCTGCACTGACAATCTGTAGCACGCCTCCTGTCGGTCGGTTGTGATACCTTTCACTGCCTTTGTGTAGTAGTAGTACTTGGGTGACCTTGGCGAGCGGCGACCGAGGGAATTGAACCGTGCTCGGCACGGTAGGTAACGTTGTCTAGTTACTAAAGCATCCCTCCGTTGTTCATCGGTAGTCATTATGGACAGGGGACATGAGGGGAATTTCCTAGGGCTGGAATTCTGGCCGCCAGATATTTCGACTCGAAACATGGAGGCTCGACTGGTTGGGGTTGCCTAATGTGCATACCACGCATGCCACCAGAAGGACACGAGCCAAGGTCTGGCTGGTACCCAGTTGGGTCCTACCATTCGAGAATACGAAAGGAACCTTTTAAATTACCGAATGAATCTATGTATATTACAATGCCCGTATTTTCCTTGCAAATACTAATCTCAATGTGGTAATTGATTTATGACGAGTTGTTGAATTAGAGTGAGTTTGTGATATAGTGATCTCAATGTGGATTTCACATTTCATGGTATCCCTAGTGAGTTTTTCAATGCAAATTCAAATTTAAAAGATGAACAATATGGAGGTGAGAAAATTTTGTATGTATCAAGCATATGACAACACGCACACACACACACACACACACACACAGAGACACACACACAAGAACACAACAACAATCCAATAAGTATAGTGCATCTATTTTTCCAAACCATGCATGTATGACACGAATTCAAAAATACTCCTTCTGTTCCAAATTTTAGTCTTTTAGAGATTTCAACAAGTGAATACATACGGAGCAAAATGAGTGAATCTACACTCTAAAATATGTCTATATACATCCGTATGTGCCAGTCCATTTGATATCTCTAAAAAGACTAATATTTAGGAACGAAGGGAGTAAAATGTAAGACATGCATGGTCCTCAATTCAATATTTAAAATGAACATGAAATTGAAACATGAATATTAAGTCTAGTACTACAGTACATGCAAATGTTGTGTTTAATTAGGCGGAGCTATGATTGTCGGGGGTCAACCCCTCGACCTTAGATAAAATTGTGAATCTATGTTTAGGGTTGTTTAGATTATATTTGTCCCCACCCTCTCAACCACCGATTGGTTGTGCACCCCCCACCCCACCGCCCCGGGAGAATATCAAGTGCCCCCCTACCATAGATGCAAAAAGCCCATACGAGTTTCTTGGAGCTTGTAGATCTGAGATATAGCAGCTCACATGATGTCTTAATATTTTTACAGGAAACCTTGATGAGTCTGAGAATTGCACACAATTTGTACAGAAACTACTCAGATGCCCTTGGATCCCATATCCGACGACCTCGAAGCTCGTATCACCGTAGCATCTAAGATGAAGGAGGACATCATATTCTCCTGTATGTAAGAATATCACGTGCTACCACACCTTAGATGCTTTGGTGATACAAGCTCTTCGGAGCCGTTGGATTTGTGACCCAACACCTCCTCGGTGGTTCGAATGGTTTTTTGCAGAAAAGATCCCCAAAGAGTTCGGCCACTGCGTACAAGCGCAAAGACTGCTCAGATGCCATTGGATCTCAGATCAAACAACCTCGAAGCTTGTATCACCGTAGCATCCAAGCTGCGAGAGGACCTTATGTTTTCTCGCACTGGAGAATATGAGGTGCTCCCGCTGTCGATGTCAAAACCGGCGGATATAGGGTAGGGGGTCCCGAACTGTGCGTCTAAGGCGGATGGTAACAGGAGGCGGGGGACACGATGTTTACCCAGGTTCAGGCCCTCTCGATGGAGGTAATACCCTACTTCCTTCTTGATTGATCTTGATGATATGAGTACTACAAGAGTTGATCTACCACGAGATCGTAGAGGCTAAACCCTAGAAGCTAGCCTATGGTATGATTGGTGTTGTCCTATGAACTAAACCCTCCGGTTTATAAAGACACCGGAGGGGGCTAGGGTTACATAGAGTCGGTTACAAGGGAGGAGATCTACATATCCGTATTGCCAAGCTTGCCTTCCACGCCAAGGAGTGTCCCATCCGGACATGGGACGAAGTCTTCAATCTTATATCTTCATAGTCCAGTAGTCCGGCCAAAGGATATAGTCCGGCTGTCCGGAGACCCCCTAATCCAGGACTCCCTCAGTAGCCCCCGAACCAGGCTTCAATGATGATGAGTCCGACGCATAGATTGTCTTCGGCATTGCAAGGCGGGTTCTTCTCCAAATTCTGAATACCTGCTGAGTAGTGTCCAACTTCCCATAAATATTGCACTTCTTGGCTTCCGTGCCCAATAATGTCCGTCTTCCACGTGTCGAGCGAATGCGAGAAGCCATGGCATTTTTACATTTGCCACCCTAGCCATGCGAATAAACTGTCTATTAAAGAGACGGGGATTCTCAGATCCAGATCACACCATCCTCCCACGGCGAGTATCCAACGAAGCGCGCCCGGAAAAATCCATTCCAACATGGCCGGTCATCGCAGCTCCTCCTCTCGCTCCCGTAGCCCTAAGCCCGGTGATTGGAAGAAGTGTTCCGTCCCGCACAGCCAACTAGTAGAGTTACAGACCCAGGGATTTCTCCCTCCAATGTATATGGTCCCCGTTCGAGCTGGGCTCGCCACCTATAATGGCGGGGAGCAAGCGGAGAGCTCTCCCAATCCTTCCAAGGGGGAGCGGGTATGCCTTGTCCCTTATTTATTAAGGGGACTTGGATTTCCAATCCATCCGTTCCTCCGCGGGCTCCTGGAGTTTTATGGCCTCCAGTTGCACAACTTCACCCCTACTTCCATATTACACATCGCTGGTTATGTTGCCCTTTGTGAGCTGTTTCTGGGCTGCGAAGCTCATTTCGAGCTGTGGAAGAGGCTATTATGTCTTGTGCCCCGTACACAGAAGGGGTCAATATATCAAGTGGGCGGTGTCTCGGGTAGGGGGTCCCGATCTGTGCGTCTTAGGCTGATGGTAACAGAATGCAAGGGACACAATGTTTACCCAGGTTTGGGCCCTCTCGATGGAGGTAAAACCCTACTTCCTGCTTGATTAATATTGATGATATGAGTAGTACAAGAGTAGATCTACCACAAGATCGTAGAGGCTAAACCCTAGAAGCTAGCCTATGATGATTATGATTGTGATCGTGATCGGCCTTCTAAGGACCAACCTCTCCGGTTTATATAGACACCGAAGAGGACTAGGGTTTACATGGAGTCGGTTACAAGGAAGGAAATATATTATCCGGATCGCCAAGCTTGTCTTCCATGCAAAGGAGAGTCCCATCCGGACACGGGACGGAGTCTTGAGTCTTGTATCTTCACGCTCCAATAGTCCAGACAAAGTATGTAGCCCAGCTGTCCGGATACTCCCTAATCCAGGACTCCCTCAGTAGCCCCTGAACCAGGCTTCAATGACGATGAGTCCGGCGCGCAGTCTTGTCTTCGGCATTGCAAGGCCGGCTCCATCCCCAAATACTCCAAAGTAATTATCGAACATTGGAATCGTGTCCGAATCTGCAAAATGATCTTCACACGCTGCCGTAGGGGGCATAACATAAATTTGATCTGCTGGCAATTTTCATACATCGTGCCCCTGCATCGTGGTCTGGCCCAACACGAACTGGTGTTTCTTGGCCCACCTCAACTCACGTTGCGAGGCTGTTTTATTGGCACGCCCTGCCAAAGCAGAGATCGTGTTTCCCTTATTACGGGATCTTCCATCAATACGGGCGTACGCCACCCCACGACGACTGTTGGTATGACTCCGAGTTTTTAGATAAGTCTCGAGCGGTCACGCTGAGGACTCTTGATATTCACCCCCTTTATAAAAGAGCCGAGGTCAACACCTCCTTTCCACCACCCTTGCGCCCTTTCGCATCTCGAGTTCTAACACCCGAGACTCAAACTCAAACACCCCAGATCCTCCAATATGTCCGGATCCAACCCTCAAGGCCGGTGGGTGGCCTTCTCGATCAAAGAGGAGGACATTGCGAGGCTTAGGGAGGTCGGATATTTGACTGCCGACATACAGCACAGGCTCCCTGCTCCAGGGCAGGTCATCCCTACACCCGAGCCCAATGAGAGCGTCGTATTTGTTCCTCACCTTCTCCATGGCCTGGGCCTCACCCTGATCCCTTTGTGAGGGGGCTCATGTTCTATTACGGGTTAGACTTTCATGATCTAGCTCCGGATGCTATCCTCCATATCTCGTCGTTCATCATTGTGTGCGAGGCCTTTTCCACATCACTCCACACTTCGGCTTATGGCTCAAGACCTTGAATGTGAAGCCGAAGATGATCGAGGGGCGACATGCGGAGTGCGGAGGTGCCATAATAAGCAGGAACGCCGATGCCCCCTGGCCAGAGGGTTCTTTCCCAGAAGTATCCAATGTATGGCAGCGGAGATGGTTTTACGTCACGGCTCCTAGAGGCACAAAGTGGGTGGCTGCCCCCGACTTCCGCTCGGGCCCTCCGTCACAACTGGCGTCATGGACCAACGTAGGACGGAATTGGGGGCCCACTAGCGATGTACCAATACTGCAGAGCCGCATCCAGGAGCTTCTTGAGAGGGACAGTAACCTTGTCAGCATAATTCAAGTAATGCTAATCCGACGGATGTTGCCGTGCAAACGCCATCCTCTCCGGATGTGGGAGTTCAATCCAGAGGTTCCGCGGACTATTAAGCACTTCTTCGGCCTGAAGCTCGAAGGGATGTGTAAATGATTCTTCGGACCACAAGTGAAGTGTCCGGACACCACCGAGGATGCGAGCCTAAGCTGCAATCGCCTAGATACCCAAGTAAGTAACTCTGAAACCAGACACTTTGTTTATATTTATCATAATCGTTCTGAAAATCCTCCGTGGCCAGGAATGGCTCAGCAAAGCGGAGAGAATCAAGTGTCCGGCGCCACTTCCTGAAGGCTCACCTAGTCCAACCATCGCCAAGATGCTTGGCCGGGTGCTCAGCAAAATGCCCTCAGGGAAAGACGAAGGGAAGAACATAGAAGTCGAACTTCACACACTGCGCATCCAAACCGGGGGAATTGCTACCTCCCTTGAGGAGGATAGTCGGGATGGAGAGTCTAAAGCCTCCTCCCCGCGCGGGAAGAAGAGGGCTGCCTCCTAAGACTTGGAGACGGAGATGCCCAAGCAAGGGAAAAAGGTATCACCAGGGGGCTCTGCCCCGACGGGCACCCTCACCGCGTCATGCCCGCCAACGGGCCATCCCTCCAACGAGCTGTAAGTTAACCGTAAATTCGAAGGTACTACCTTTCTCCGAGTACACTAACCACACTACAAAAAAATACACTTTCGTATGATACGTGTTTGTCACAGTAGGTCGTGTTTTTTGTCATGCATGTACATCCATGACAAATTTATGACAGAATCAAGATAGTCATACCTATGCTGTCGTAGAAGTGTTCCATGACATTACGGAAATTATCATCACAGAAGTGTCCACTTCCATGACGATAAATCGCGCGTCACGTAAGTGCTTTACGTCAAGGGTGACCGACACGTGGCATCCACCGTAACGGAACGCCCGTTAAGCTATCGGGTCGGGTTTTGGATCCGATAACCCGTTAACAGCCCGACCAATGGGGATTTTCCGGTGTAAAATCATCATTGGTGGAGGAAACACGTGTCGGCTCATCGTTGGGGACAGATGTCATCCACTCATTGGATGAAGGCGCCTATGATACGTCGACAGTGGCACGGCCCATCAAGTTTAAATGGGCGGCCCAACTAAAACCCACAAGATTTTGCGGACCATAATGGGCCGACCCGACTAAAAGGCCCACGAGATTTTGCGGACCATAATGGGCTGGCCCAGCTAAAAGGCCCGCAAGATTTCAAGAGCCATAATAAAGGCCCGGTAAAGGCCCACAAGATTTTTGTGTGCCATAATGGGCCGACCAGTAAAAACCCACAAAATTCTTGCGGATCATAATGGGCGGCCCAGCTAAAGGCCCACGAGATTGGCCGACATTAATGGGCGGCCATTTGTAGGCCCACAAGATTTTGAGGACCCTAGTAGGCCGGCCCATTAACTGGCTGCCATGTTTTGGGCCAAATGCCGACCCATATTGGATCCGGTCCATTAATGGCCTGCCACGTTCCGGGCCTAATAATGGCCCATATAAGATCCGACCCGTTAAAAGCCTCCCACTTTCTGGGCCAAATCACGACCCAGATCAGGTCCGGCCCTTGAAGAGGCTTTGGGCTCAATTATGGCCCATATCAGATTTGGCCCGTTAACTGGACGCTATGCTTTTGGGCCCACTTGCTAAAGGCCCATTTAGTAATTCGGCCTGATATTAGTTTCGGCCTGTTAAGGGCCCGTTTAACATTTTGGCCCTATATTAATTTCGGCCTGTTAAAAGCACGTCATATAGTTGGGCCTAACTACGGCCCGGTTTGCGTTCGGCCTGCTCGCAGCGGATATCTGATTGGGCCAAACAAGGACCGAGACAACTTTGGCCTGTTAAAAGCCCGTGAATTGATTCGCACAATCATGGGCCGGGTCCATTTCGGGCTGCTTTGCCGGCTGTGAGCTATTCGACACGTTCTGTGCCCAACCTACTTCTCAGCCTCCTAAAGCCCATTGAGTTTTCTTGCGAAAAGAGGGCGGGGGTTACTCGTCCTATTAAAGGCCCGAATCTACTAGTGGGCGGTTTGACGGGCCCATGATGCGAGATCATACATCGTGATTGCATGACTACCTGATTTTGTACCGTAATTTTACGGTTTGTCCGGTTTACTGCGAAGACAGGATATATATACAGTAAAATAACTGCAGCATCGTGAATAAGAAAAACCTAGACTATACAATAAAGAAATTACGGCATATTACATCCACTGGGCATCAAAGTTCGCCACTATGATAATAAAGCACAAGCAGACAGCAGATTACATACATTGGGCATCAAAGATCGCCATCAGTGCAAATAAACACGCCGACAAAATAATATACAAAACCGACAACACTTCAATAGAGTTCAAGAAAGGTTAGCCTCTTTGGGAGCTGCAGTAAGCGGTGAGCAAGATGATGAGATGCGCTTGTTCACCACTTATATCTTCCTCACTCAAAGATAAACAAGCGAAGACGGATGACAGGTTTTGCACATAAAATATCGATCTTGACAATTCATCACATTTCTTCTTGTGAATAAAGTGACACAGTTTAAAATTGCATTAACACAATATGGTATTGTTCAGGTCAAGACATGGCAGGAAATGACATTGTGAAGGAGTTGGCAGCTTCATGACACCACCGGATTACGAGATCAAGAACTCATAAGTATCAATGGTTAGTGTCTTTGTCAATTTATCCCATTTCAAATTGGCAAATAAAGAGACGGTTTAAATAATAGTAAAATGATATGACATTGTTCATAGTTAAGACATTGCAGAATATGACGTTGTCTTTGTAGTGGGTAGGTTCACCACACCACTGGATTACGGATGAAGAACAGAAGCATACATGTAGTGCAAAAGAAGATCACTTGCTCTGTATAGTTTAATTTACATGGTATGAAGAAGGAACTTGGTTGTACAACTGAAAACTTAAATTGAGAAGGACAAACTTTTGTTTATGTACATAATAAACTTTAAACATGTAATTAGATGAAAACACCAAAAATAAACAACTGTTGCAGTCATGCCTAACCAAATATACACAACAAAGTTTGAAGGCTTGGGAAGGACAAACTTAGATTACTGGTGAAGACAGGCTCTATAAAGCCCTTGTCCATGCTGATGGGGGGCAATTCAAGAAGTTTAGCATGTAATCTTCTTCATAAGCATTGCCTTTATTCTGCATTTTGTTAAGAGTAAATATAGATGTGATAATATACGAAAATTGGAGAATATTTAAGATAAGATGAAGAGTGATGCTACATAACCAAGTAGCTATAAATGTATGTGCAGCAATACAGGCAAAAGGCACAGCCAAGAGCAATGCACAGCTAAACTTCTTCATTACCAACCTTATGGTAAGAGTAAATATAGATCTGATGTGTAGAAAATGGAGGGCAAAGGAAAATAAGCTGCAGAGTGATGGTACATGAACAACTACCTGTCAATATAAGTACACTGATAAAGGACAGCATGTACTTACAAGAACAATGCAGAGGTAAAAAATTCATTGGCATTGGATATATTCTACACTAATGTAACCGTTCATACGTATCAGATAATTTGGAGCGAACAATTGATAAGCAAGCTATCATGCATACTGCTGTCACATAATGAACCAGGTATGTATGCAAGTACAGTGATACAAGAAAACAGGTACTAACAAGAGCAAAGCAGCGGGCAGCATATTTGCGATATCCTGTCGTTCTTTTCAAACCGGAATTCTTCTTCGAGCAGATTTCCTGCAAAAAAGATCCATAAGGCACATGCGGAAAAGTAGAAGTTCAAATTGTCATGTGATTTCATATACAGTACCTCATCCCGAACGAGACCGATTGCATAACAAGGTTTTTCCATTCAATGTCTTCTAAATTTAGCATAGGAGACTTCACGGAAATTCGTTTATAGACTTGCCATCAAAGTGTGATTTCCTCAGGTAACACCGATACTGCTGCAATGCTTCCTTGAAAAGCACAAGCAAGCTTTGCTCTTCATGACTATCCAGATTGACCCTCGCCTCGTTACAACAATGTAATGTAAAACATTGATGTGTTCGATCAGCAGAAAACAGGAAAATAATAACCATGAATAATTGCACTTACACGTAAGTTGGACAGGAAGATGTGAAAATGGTGTTTGTCTTCACTATAATCTTCCCATGATGGGAATATATGCACGTAGTCCCTAACAACATTGAAAGCATTGTCTTTTAAACTGGGAATAAATGGAATGGGGTTCCAATCTGCAGGAATTGGTCGTCTCTGCAGTTGGGATAGGTCTTCGCCGGTGGACTTCTTTGTACTTTTTCTTTGGAGTGGGATTTTTACGTGGTACGGCTGGTGCTATGGCAATGAAATCGGTATACCTTTTGCTGGAGTGCAGGTCATGTGTGGTGGGGCTAGTGGTGTGGCCAGTGAAGTATGGGTACAGTCTGCGGGAGTCGGTCCTATGTTTTGTGTCACTGGTTGTACAACCAATATAAGTGGGTGTCTTTGTCGATTTCTCCGGCACCACCACGTTTTCAAGGACTTTCTTTGGTGCTCCTTCAGGTTCGGCAATCACCCTCTTCCTTTTTGATGTCTGATGCACAAGAACAACATTTGAGTGGAAAAACATGGTGTGATGACAGATGGAATATGAATTGATAATGGATGGGCATGGCATCTCGAGTTATATGATGAGTAAACTAAGCAGATTGCGGTGCAACAAAGTAGAAGAAATGCAAGACAACATATGCAAGATACGCGCAATCAATAAAACCTTGCCAAATTAGAACATGCACCTTGATGGGTGAACAGGACAGGCCATCTGCCTTTGACTCCTTGAGGTTAGAATAGTCATTAGGATGATATTCTGAACAAGAATCAACAGGTGGGGAGCGTACGAGTTTCGTTGCTTCGAATGGCACTCAATGCCTTGGTGCCAATTTTGTAAGTCATTGCAGTGTTACACAATTTCTTCTGATGTGCGGATTCTGATATTCACCGTAATTACGTATAATATCTGAGAAGCATGAAAACATAAATAGTAGTGAGATTATCTTTGTAATGCAGATGATATTCTAATATAGGCGCCCTGTAAACACTTATGTGCTATCACTGGATTCTGATGAGAGAGCTTATGTGTGCTGTGATATGGTGCGTGCATTTATATAATCTGGCACAAGTACACAAAAAAATAGGCTCCAGAAGTAAGGATAGCTGACAGATGATAGGTTCATAATATACTGTATAGAGAGTTTATTGCCAAACCATGATAACAAGAGCACACAGCAACTAGGCAGATCATAGTGTACATAACAGGGGTACACCATAACCACGATATATAAATCGGGAAAGTGGAACTGGCTTGAAAATACGGTGTTGTATTGCCGCTAGTAATTGAAAGCCTATCGATCACGCATGAGCCAGCTCTATCGAACATGGTAAAGAAGAGCAAGCAGATTTTGGATAATAAAATGTTGGTTGCGCAGTGCCCACACATGATGAACTAGAGCACATTAAGAATGCAACTCCCAGCTGTCTCTCGACCATTTCAGGCGGTTGGATGAAGATCCTACATCTCCTAACCCTTCTTCTTCCTCGTCTCTGATTCTTCCCATACAGAACACCGCACGGGCCGCCGGCCGGACCACCGGCCCCCACCGCCTGTGTTCCTCCGCCACCCCCACCCCCACCCGCGCCCCAACCCCCACCCGTGTCGAGTTCTGTTCGTTCGGTGAGGCCCCACAACCAGCCGAGCCCCTTCGATCGCACCGCGAACTCCGGTGAGCTCTGAAAAATCGATGACCCAATTTTGAAATTTAGTCTACTATGATTTAACTAGTGTGGAATATAAAAGAGGAAAACCATAAGCATTGGGAGTATAGTGTTGAGCGTGCCATGGCGAATCTGAAGGTGGAAACCGGACAAAGGCAACTCCGCAACCAAGACAAGAAATCAGAGTAAAACAGTGGCGATCTATTTTCTTGCTGCGATAAATAAGTTGAGCAGATACGAAAGAGTACCGCCTCTGGTGCGGCGCCGTGTACGCATCTGCTGAGAATTTGACGGTGCTGCGGTAGCGATGGCTGTTGGCAGCGTGGAAGAAGATCTAGGTTGGTAGACGGTGACGGCTGGGCGCGGTGGACGAGACGGTCGTAGGAGCGGCGCCGTCAAGGTGGACGACGGCGGGGATGAAGCGAGAGGACGGGATGCAAGGATCCCGGTCCGAAGGCGTGGATGAGAGAGGTTAATCTCTTGTAATGGACGGCAGCGTGGGGGTATCTGCTCCGGCTTGGTGGTGGTGGAGGGGGGTGGTTGGGGTGGCGGACGGCGGCGGACGGTGGAGGGTGGGGTGGAGAGGGTGTTTTGGCGCCCACGGAGTACGAATGGGGAAAAGGGAGGTAGAGAGGAAGGGGGGAACCATGTATTCAGGGCGCGCTTGTCTCAAATGCGAGGAAATTTACAAACTTAGCCCCTGTTTCAAATTTCTACTACATCACAACAACATTAGTCGGTTGGGGACAGGACGGTAATCTCGCATACACGAATATTTGCCGACGAGAGTTTGTTTTGGCGCCCACCGTGTATGAATATGAATCGGGGAGGGAGTCGATTTCGGTCGAGGACACACTGTGTTTTGGCGCCCATCGTGTATGAATCCGGGTGAGAGGCGGTTACGTCACGTTTGGGTGAAATTACAAACCTACCCATATCGAAACCTATAGAAATCCAGCAGATAGGCTTTGCGTGGCAGGGATAGGCAGTAGTGATTTCCGTCTCGCAGATTTTGGTTTCGGGCGGTTACTGCGACTTTCCCCGCTTCGTTCAAATTTTTCAGAGTGCACGTTTACCGTGCCAACTCAATTCGAATACCGTTTGTATTCTACTAGCAAGAGGCCCATGCGTTTCATGGAACATCACGATGCATTTATACGAGTTGTTTATCTTGTGGGAGACGAAGATGAGCGAGGGAAGTCCTTATCTGCAAATGTGGAGAGGGGTGCGGGTATCTTTTAGCAAAATTGTCATAGTTTGCTTTCTATCCGTCAGATATAGATCAGACGGTCCATATTGCAGGATGGCAGGCACACCATCATCACCAACTCGGTTTTTTTATAAGAGTAGAGATTTTTTTCGGGCGGGATCCATTTTCAATTGGAATTACATTCTATATACATCATTTTTTATATATACTTTCGAAAGCACAACACCATTTATACATAAATATGGTTTACAAATGGCATGATCTCAGATTCATAAGGTTGTATCCATCAATTTGGATTTCAAAATATTCGAAACCACTTTATGTTGAAATCCAATGTATGCATTCCTCGCTAACTGTCTCCAATTAATGTGTGTTTCATGCGGGTTTTTTTAACTTCTCAAACATGTATAATGTGTTTCACACACGCAACATATAGTGTAATCCCGTTTAGACATTAATTGCATATAAACTATGCATTGTTTGTAATTGAAGAATCTATGGATCACCAATATTGATAAACTATATAACATTACATGTGTGCCCAAATTCAAATAAATATGCATGTTTGATACACCAATTTGCGTTATGATATTACCGATGTCGTGATCTCCAGTTTAAATGTTTGAATCCCCTTTAATCCAGATATTCGTCTCATATAGCTATCACTCATGCTTATATAGGACTATCTCTCTGGACCTATACGCGTTCATCGTCTCTCAGGTATCTCTTGTGCTACATGTATGTCGACAATGATCTTTTATCTTAGTAACACACTGACGGTACTCTCTACCTCGACCTTCATCACTCTATCTCTCTCTAAGTATATCTCGCTCCCTGCTATGTGTCTCTAACTATGATTCTCCATGTGGAATCTCTTTCTCTCACACAAACACAAAACTTTGTCTCCTGGGGTCTCATTTCTCTCTACTATTCCCATGTGTGCCACTCGCACACCCCTCATACAGAGATGTCTTTCGCTCCTTAGATATGAGAACCTACGACTCTTCCTCTTCAATATCTCTTTCTCACACACAAACACAAACTCTGTCTCCTAGGGTCTCATATTTCTCCATTGTTCTCTTGTATGTCGCTCACACACACCCTCTCTCCCTAGAGATATCTTGCGTTCCCTCATATGTCTCTCTGGCTATCACTCTCGTTGTGAAATATCTTTCTCTCTCATGAGACACAAAACTCCGTCTCTCTGGATCTCATTTCTCTCTGATATCTGTTTGTATGTGACTCACATGCACCCTCTCTCTATCTCTCTCACATCCACACACATAACCCATCCTTCTGATCCACTCGACTCCTATCTCTAACGCACACTAGCTAGCATCTTTATCTTTCTATTTATCTGTTTGTCCATCAACCTTCTTTCTCGCCCTCACTCTTGATTCCTATCACGCACACTACATATGTTTCTCTCTACATGCATTCAAGTGCCCTCTCTCACACATATATAACTTCACCCTTTGAACCACCCGACGGTCATCTCCAACACCCAAACTAGCGGATGTCCCTCTAGCTAGTATATCCATCTCTGTATCTATCTGTATTTTCTCTGTCAACATTTCTTTGTCGCACGGAGTCTTGCTTCCTATCACCCACACTATATATGTCTCTCCATACATATGCATTTATAGGTTGATCTCTTTTGCACAATCGTTGCGCCTCACCCCCTCTGCTCGCCATAGATGCATGCTCCAGCCCACGCCACTATCTCTTGAAGACAAAAACACATGCTCAATTGTCGGGCCTTCTTCCCTGCATTCTCACATGCATGCATATTGTCATACCGATCTGTCTCTCCCATGTCGTTGATCTTATGACTTATGTCTTCTTTCTTTTATCTCGATCATGCACGCCACAACACACACACATCCCACGTATACATGTATACCTCTCACACATGCACGTTCAAGGTCTCTATGTCTCCATCGTAGATAATTACCCTCAATCCTAACGCCACATCGAATCGTTCTCCTCTTTTGTGCACATAACTTCCGCTTTGGATGGGTAAAACACACACTCACACTTAACAATCTCCTTCTAGCTACCCCCCGCCTCTCACTCTTCCCCTATATCCCCGAAACCAATAAGACCATCCCTTTGTTTAATTCCTGCCTACATATGCACCATCGATATATAGTAGTCTTCCTCAGTGTCTCTCGAACAAACACGTTCTCTCGATGTCGACTCCTCTCACGCGCACGCACCTTCTCTTCCCTCTCTACGGGCATTTTCTCTCTCGCACCCCATCGTTGGTGGCCTCTACCATACACATCACCTCTCTATGATGAAGCCATGCACACATTTTCCACAGAGGACCCCGCGACACACACACACACACACATACACGCACGCACACACACACACACACACACACACACACACACGCACGCACGAACACCCCCCCACGCACACACACTAAGACTCCATCTCTCTCTCTCTCACACACACACGCACACATAAACACACACAGACACACATGCACGCACCCCACCACACACACTTAGACTCCATCTCTCTCTCTCTCACGCACACACGCACACACACAAACTAAGACTCCATCTCTCTCTCCTCTCTCTCTCTCTCTCACACACACACACACCCCACACACACACTAAGACTCCATCTCACACACACATGCTCTAGGCAGAGCATTTGTTCCTACCACCCTTCATCCAACCTTACCCGTATGATAAACAATCACCTTTATTTACTTGCATAACATGGACAAATTCCACTTTACTTTAGTAGTCAGCAAACTTATCATCTGCCCTTATAATAACAAGTTGGCGATGATGGTGTGCCTGCCATCTTGTAATACAGACCGTATGATCTATATCTGATGGATAGAAAGCAAACTATGATAATTTTACAAAAGATACCCGCACCTCTCTCCACATCATTATCTCCCGCAACCTCATTGCTCGGCAATTAAAAAAGGAATAAGTCTCTGGAACAATCTAGCATGCATGGTGGCCGCTATCGCCTGCCGGCGCCGTCCATCCCCTTGCCTCCGCCCATTCCGACCACCAGTCACCACCATGCTCCACTCCTCCTTGCCTTATCTCTCATCTTTCATTTTTTCGATGACATTCTCGAGATACCAGTTTTCCTATAAAATTCTTGAGATATCATTAGTTTTTACACATGGCATTACTCCTGCATGGGTCAATCACAACAGGTGTTTTGTAAAAAAATGCATATTGATGTTCCGTGCAATGCACGAGAATCTTGCTTGTAATTATATAACGCAAATCAACAGCATGAAGTGACATTTTTTTGACACAACCACGTTAACATGGCCACGTAAATCACTAGCTAAAGTAAATACCATTATACTTATATCCCGATGCAAAAGGTTGAGTACATGTCCGAAGAGTAGAGTCGCACACACGCACTGCCTCTCAGAATCTCTCTCACACACACACCAGTTACGTGACGCCCACTTAAGCAGACACGAGTATGTTACAATTTGTGCACCCGCGGGTACACGTGATGCTGCGCATTTATTTAAGCCGGAAGGAGAACCCGAACAGTAGCTGCATTCATTCCCCTCCCGCCGCCTCTTCTCTAGTCGTCGTCGCCCGGTAGCCATGGGCCGACCGAAGGTAACAACATACGCCATACTCCCGCCGGAGCGGCGCTTTAATATGGAAATTTTAGTGGCATGCATGCATCTTTTTGTGCTAGCACTAGTATATAAGGGTTGACCGGTCGCTTCCAGCTTGACGTCTTGTGGCGGTGGAAGAGGAAGGAGAAGGGAAGCGGGCTGTGGAGTAACGTTTTTACCACAATTTCTTAGGAAACTGAGTGCAATAATTGAGTAGTTTTGCAAACTACCGATTACTACACAAACGGTTCAAAACCTATACTCCCTTGCTGCCAAGCGCTTCCAGCGTGAAGCGGTCAGTCAGCCTCGAGTGTCGATGCCGCATTAATGCCCGACTAGAGCGGAGGCGACCTCTCACTGGCGCCGGCTTTGAAGTGGCGCGATGGCCGAGAGAGCGCCGCTTCCTGGGGCACGTGACTGGCCCGCGTCGAGATTGGCCATAGGCCCTGTTTGGATCCATGGGTTAGAGTTAGTTTGAGCTAGTTGGGGCTCAAATAGCCCTAAAGTATCCAAGCATGAGGGTTTAAATTGGAGCAAGTTGCACCGAACCCACCAAAAAAAACTATCCCACCCAAGAGGTGCTAACTGGAGATAGTTCTGATTGGCACAACTGAAAAATCACTTTTCTCTCTCGATGAAGTGATTTTATTGTCAATCTAACCCTATCACCCAAACACCTCTTTGGCTATAGTTAGTTCAGGGTTAGTCATGAGTTAGTCTAACCTCTAGCTAAGTTAGAGTATCAAACAGGAGCAGTATAGGACATGCAAGTTGCTCAAAGCATACATGCAAATTCGTACGTGAAAGGATTTTTTCTTTTTGAAAACTGTCGGTGTACTAGTGTAGGGGTACCCTAGTATCCCGAACTCGTGCACGGGCAGTCGCAGCGCCCCGCGGCAAAGCTTGCCTGGTGACCGCCAAGGTCCTCCGTGGTTCCTTTGGAGCCATTCAAGAACAAAGTATTTATGCCAAGGAGACGAGTCCCCGGCAAGAGGAGCTTGCCGGGAAGGCCACTCAAGGCACGCAGAAGACAAGACCCCGACAAGAGGAGCTTGCCGGGAAGGCTCGATGAGCGACAAGCTTCCAGGCGCGACAAGGATTCAGCCGCAGCAAGACGCTTGCCGCGGCAGACAACCTCTCTTCATCTCCGCTCCAACTCATCCGCCAACGTGTCGCCATGGGACCATTCCAGGTGTGCGTGTCAAGAGGCTGTGCAGCCAGCGGAGAGTAGCGGTAAGCGGCGCTGACAGGGGTGCCATCGTGGCAAGCGGTGGCGCCCCTGACGGTCCCTTTCTGCACTGTTTAGGCGACATGGATGGGCATTTATTGCTTTTGTCCCTTGCCGTCAGAGTTAGGTAGGATACACTGTACAAAGTAGCTATACCAACCGCAACTCATTTTCCCATTTTGCCCTTGTCTACGTTGCCACCTGTTGGTGACCCCTTGAGCCTATAAAAGGAGGCCCATGCGCAACGTAGAGGAGGTTCGACTCATTCGAGACTACACACACTCAAGCTAGGTTTTGTAGCTCTCGGTGCTCCCTAGCAAGAACACAATACAACCAGACAAGCAGCAGTAGGAGTATTATCTCTCGGAGAGCTCAGCTGGGTAAACTGCTCGTGTGTTTCGCCTCGATCTGCTCTTCGTGCAATCTCCGCCCCCCACCGAACCAAAAGGGACTCGGTCCGCCGGTCCCATAGGTGTTCGTGGGTTACGATCAGCCTCCCCGACATCTTTGGCGCGCCAGGTAGGGGGCGTCGAGGCTGTGTGAACCTGATCCGGCGTTCACACGAGCAACATCTTCATCATCTTCATCAACATGCCACCGAAGAAGAAGGCTTCGGCGGCAACAGAGCCGTCGCGTCAAACCCACCACCACCGGAGCCGACGAGTGGTGGGGAAGACGCCGGCGGAAGAGCGGACGTCGTCGAGGGAGCCCGTGTCGCTGCTAAGTCCAAGGACAAGGCGGCGCAAACCTCGGCGTCCGTTCACGTGCCGCGTCCATCTCAGGAGGCGCGAGACCGACAGCGTCATGGTGCTCGCAGCGCCATGCATTCGTTGGGCCAAGATCGAGCTGGTGGATCCGGGGACGCTCAAGAACAGCTTGCGCGCCAACAGGCTGGTGCGAGTGGGGCACGGTCGCCTGGACGGGATACTGCTCCTTCTAACATATTTAGAAGTCCGAGCATATCCCGCTCCTCGCACCGTTCGCCATTGCCGCCCACCACTCAAGCAGAAGCTTTGGCGCGAGCTCAACTCCTCCTGGATTACCCTCCGACGGTAGACAAGGTCGACGAATGGAGGGCCACCATTCAAAGTCTCATCGGCTTTGCCAACGGTGACGTTTCGCGGCAACCAAGCACATCGCTGCCGCGGCGAGACGACAAGGCACGAGCCGGTAGCGACGAGACCTGTGGGGGTGCAACCACCATGCACTCTCCACCCCGAAGGCCAAGATCGCCGGCTCATCGGATCCACCTCGACAGCGACTCCACCGCGTCATCGGATCCACGAGCTCGCCGTGATCAGCACCAAGTTCTTCAAGAACGGCAACAAGAAGACGCCGAACTTCGCGCATCGGCGCCCGAAGAGAAGCGGCGTCAATCCGAACAGCGCTGGGCCCTCTGTTGACGTGCATGCGCCAGGGGAACCAGGTGACTTGCCGTACGCTGTAGGTTGCCCTGCGTTCACTCGTGAGCTGCGGCAAGTCCAGTGGCCCGACAAGAAAAATTTCTAGCCAGACATGCCAGAAAAGTATGATGGCAGGACGCATCCATCAGAGTTCCTCAGCATCTACACCATCGCGGTGCAAGCTGCAGGGGGACGAGACGACAAGATCCTCGCCAACTACTTCCCACCGTACTTAAGCCCAATGTTAGATCTTGGCTCATGCACTTGCCGGACAGCTCCATATCCTCTTGGGCAGATTTATGCCATCAGTTTGTCGGCGCCTTCACAGGCGGCCACAAGCCTCATGGCCAAGAGAGCGACCTTCATCTGCTCGCCCAGAAGGAAGGAGAGTCCCTGCGCAAGTTCATTCAGAGATTCAGCCGTGTGCACTACAACATCCCAGATGTCCACCCCGCCGCGGTGATCAGTGCGTTTCATCAAAACGTGCGGAACCGCAGGATGAGGGAAGAGATGGCGATGTGCAAAGTCAAGGACGTCAGTGAGCTGTATGCCCTGGCCGACAAGTGTGCACGTGCTGAGGAAGGGAGGAGACTCCCAGGAGAGAATGCAGAAGCAGGATCTGATAGTGAGGAGACTGCCCCAGCAAGGAAGAGTCGGCGGCGGAACAACCGAAGGAAGAAGAGCAAAGAGGTACTAGTTGTCGAGCTGTCCGGCAACGATGGTGCCGCCAAGAAAGCCAAAGTTGGTGGCTCCGGCAAGGAGGTTGCCGCTGGCACCGACTGCAAGCCTGTGGCGGCCGCCGACAAGCAGGACAGCTCCAACAAACAGTACTGCAAGATTCACCGCACCAAGGGCCACGACCTCCAGAGCTGCAAGAAGGTCGAGCAGCTTGTTGAACAGCAGAAAGCTGAGTACGAGCGGCGCGACAAGGAGAAGGCCCAGGAAGGTGCTGGGGGAGCTAGCAAGAAGCGACCCGGCCGGGGAGGACGCCGCGGCAAGGCCAAGCAGCGGCAAGGAGACAGACCTCCCCGCGGCCGCGACAAGGATGAAGACGACGATGACGATGAAGATATGGAAGACGATGAGGCTGACGAGCAGGAGTTTCAGAAAGCCACGGAGGTCCTCTGCGTTGACGGCGGTGCTTCTCTGCATACCTCACACCGCCAACTCAAGCAATGGATGCGGGAGGTTAATGCAGCAGAACCATCCGTAGAGTCACGCAAGCCTTTGAAATGGTCCAGCACGCCTATCATTTTTGATATTGAGGACCACCCTGATCGCATAACCGCGGTCGGGTGCTTGCCGATTGTCGGGGAGAACTGATCGTGTCCCGCGATCACCTATGGGACCTAGTCCCTTGTGGTTCGGAGGGGGAGCGGAGGATGCACAAAGAGCGGATCGAGGCGATGCACACGAGCAGATTTACCCAGCTTCGGAGCTCTCCGGAGAGATACTACTCCTACTGCTGCTTTGTGGATTATCTTATGTCCTTGCTAGGGAGCAAAGGGAGCTACAAAACCTAGTCTGAGTGTGGTCTCGTGTGAGTAGGATGAACTAAGCCGGAGCTGAACCGAACCCTTTCTACGTTGCACTTGGGCCTCCTTTTATAGGCACAAGGGGTCACCACATGTGGCAAGTAGACAGGGTAAGATAGTAAAACAGAGGTTGGTACACCGCTTTATGCAGTGTCTGATGATCTATACCTAACTCGGCGGCAAGGGACAAGAGTCATTAATGCCCGTCTCGATCGCTGAAACGATTATAACGAGGACCGTCAAGTGCGCCTCCATTTGCCACGATGGTAGCTTGTCAGCGCCGCTTATCGCTGCTCCCCGCTGGCTGCGCAGCCCGTCGACACGCGTGCTTGGGAAAGCCCCATGGCGACACGTTGGCGGATGAGCTGGAGCGGAGATGAAGAGGGGTTGCCTGCCGCGGCGAGTACCTTGCCGCGGCAAGGTTCTTGTCTCGCTCGGGAGCTTGTCGCTCTTCAAGCCTTCACGGCAAGCTCTTCTTGCCGGGGTCTTATTTCCTTCGTGCCTTGGGTGGCCTTCCCGGCAAGCTCCTCTTGCCGGGGTCTTGATTGCTTCGTTCTTGAGCGGCTCCAAAGGTGCCGCTAAGGATCTTGGCGGTCACCAGGCCAGTCCTGCCGCGGGGCGCTGCCACTGTCCGTGCACGAGTTCGGGATACTAGAGTACCCCTACTCTAGTACACTGACAGGAGCCCCCGGGCCTGGGCCACACACGGCGCCGAGCTCTGTTGGGCCAGGCCCAAAACAGTGCACGGGCACACGCGGTCTGGATTACGCCATTACTCGCCCTGGACCCACCATGCCTCCCACGAACGTCACGTACTGGATGTGGCGTCGTGGGGGAGATCGTGGGGCTTTCTTTAATGGGAAAAATCGAACGCCGTCCCTCTCCCCTTTATAAGCGGGGAACAGGGGCAGGACGCCCACTTGCCATTGTTATCACATCAGAAAACCTCATCCGCTTCCCCCTTTCTTCTCGAGCCCAAAGAGAGCGACGCTCCGCCCCCTCCATTGCCACCGGTGCCACCAACACCGTCGGCTTCCTCCACCACCTCTCCCCATGGCTCCGAAGGCCGACAAGGGAAAAGGCGTGAAATCGGCTGAGGCGCAGCGGCTCGTGGCGCTGCGGAAGGAGCGGGCCCTCTTCGATCCCCTGTTCAACAGGAAGGAGCTGCGGGAGCTGTACTATCTTTTCTGGTCGACGGGGACGCGGGCACACCCGCGCACGAGGGTGATCTCCGCCGCCACGTCCGATAAGGTCTCCATCGGGTACCCCTTTTTCGCGCTTTTCTTCCACTGCGGGCTCTGCCCGCCCTTTTCTGAATTCTTCTGTGATGTCATGAATACATATGGCCTTCGCCTCCTTGACTTCACCCCCAACGCCGTCCTCACCATGGCCGTTTTCGCACACCTCTGCGAGAACTTTGTCGGGGTCCACCCAAATGTCGCACTCTTCCGCCATTACTTCACACCCCGCGTAGAGAGAGGAGAGCCGCTTGCCGGAGGAATTGCATGGACCTCTAGGATCGGCAAGAAGGAAGCGTACCTTGACGGAGAGTTGCGCAGCAAGTGGGAGGAGTGGAGAGCTGACTGGTGTTGGATCTTAGAAGAGGAGCCACAGCCTTTCACCGCCCTGCGCCAAACTCCCATAGTTCGCGGCAATGATTGGAGCAACTTGGCGCCGGAGGACGACAAGTTGAAGATTGCCGTGACTAGGATTTTGCGTCTCCGGCAAGCAGGGCTTACCTGTAACGCCCCGGATTCGATGCGCCAGGTGTCTGCCAGTTATTTGCCGTTGTTGCCATGTCATTTGCTTGCGTGTTGCACTTTGCCATGTCTTCATCTGCATTTTTATCATGTCATCATGTGCACTTCATTTTGCATACGTGTTCGTCTCATGCATCCGAGCATTTTCCCCGTTGTCCGTTTTGCAATCCGGCACTCCTATGTCTCCCGGCGCCCCCTTTTACCTCTTTTCATGTGCGGGTGTTGAACGGTCTCGGAATGGACCGAGGTTTGTCAAGCGGCCTTGGTATAGCACCGGTATACTGCCTGTCAAGTTTCGGATCATTTGGAGGTCGTTTGGTACTCCAACGGTTAACCGGGTAACCGCAAAAGCCTCTTTTGTATTGCAGCCCAACACCCCTTCCAAACTGGTCCAAAACCCACCAAACTCCCCTCCATGCTCTCGGTCGTTCGATCACGATCGCGTGGCCGAAAACCGCACCTCATTTGGACTCTCCTAGCTCCCTCTACCTATATAAACACCTTCCCCTCCAAAATCGCAGCCCAAATCCATCCCGAAACCCTAAAATCGTCCCCGCGCCGCGCCGGACGTGTCCACCCCGCCGCCGGACGCGTCCACCGCCGCCTCCACGTCGCCCGGACCAATCCGGGGACGCCACGTCGCCTCCGCCGCCGCTCCCGGCCAACCGGGACGCGCCACCTCAGCCGCACCCTTCTTCTCTCTCCTCCGCGCCCGCAGCAGCTCCGCCGAAGCGCGCGCCCGCCGACGCATCGCCGCCCGCCGCCCGTCTGCGGCTTCTTCGCCCGCGCCGTTCCGCCTGCCCCGCCGCCCGGTGGTCGCCTCGGCCTCGCCTCTGCGCCTCCCTCGCCGGTGGCAGCGCCCTCGCCGGCCGCGGCGTCCGCCGCCCGGCACACCTCCCCCGCCGCCGCCGCGCCGCCCGGCGGCGAACTCGCAACTCCTCCGCCGGCCCGTTGCCCTCCAGCGCCGCCCTCTGCCGAGTCCGGCCAGATCCGGGAGCTGCGCCCGGATCCGCCCGCTCCGGCCCCTCCGCCGCTTCGCCGTGGGCCCGCTTCGCCGGCCTTGTCGCCGGAGGAGCCGCCGTCGCCGCCGTTGACCTCGGCCCCAGATCCGCCGGCCCCAGCCCTGGACCGCGGCGAACCCGAGCCAAACGGCCGTGCCCCGTCCCGGTTCTCGTCGTCCCGTTTTCGTCGGTATAAATCCACTAAGTCCCCGAGTTTGTGTTTATTTTCATGCATTTTTCATCGCATCATATCTCTGTCATCGTAGCTCCGTTTTGGCGTGTAATATGTCAAAATGTTCGCCCCGAAGAGTAGATCATTTCATCTCATTGCATCATTTTCATTTGAGCTCATCTTGATGCCCTAAATGCTGTTGGAAGAGTGCTATGTGATGTTAGTTTCTGTTTCTTAACAGAACATGCACTTTTGTCATTTTTGCCATGATTGATGTGTGCATCCTATGAACTTGAGTTCTACATGTGTTTTGTAATATGTCATGCCATCTTTCCAGGGGTGTATGCCATGTATTTTGTTTATCTATGTGGTGACTAGCACAAGCATGCAAACTAGGTGTCTTGATGTTGCTGTTTTCAGCCCTGTTTTGCTGTTATTTTGATGCCATGTTAACTTGATGCTACAGAGTTATCCATGCATATGTTGAGATACTTCACTAAGGATGTTTTGTTATACATGTCTTGCTCTATCCATCCATGCCATTGTTTGCAATTATGGAGTGCCATAGCTTGAGTCAATCGAGCTCTACTTTTGCTATCAAATGTTTCCTGGCAGATTGTTTACATGTTATTCAATTTTGCCAAGGTTGTTGTGGTTGATCCATGTATGCTATGATGTTGTTCTTGCCATGTATAGCTTCTATGTCATGTCTTCTTTCTGTTGGTTGCCTTGCCATGCCATGTATTGCTCTGTGGTGAGTGATTCAAGCTCACCAACATGCCTACTTGTCGTTGTTCCTGCCATGTTTAAATCTGTAATATAACTTGCCATGTTTACATGGGTGCCATCATATCTTGTGATCCTTTTTGGCTTATGGTCACTAAGGGACTTTTGTTATATGCTTTGAGTAGATGCATGCCATGCCTTTGTTTGCCATGATAAGTTCCTGTAACATGTTGTTTGATAGCTCTAAACATTGCAACCTGATGTTATTTCTGCTAATGCCTGAAACTGTTATTAGTTGCAATCTTGCCATGTCATTTTGAGCATGTTCTAGTTGTTTCTGGAGATAGCTCAGTGTTCATGTTTTGTAATGCTTTACCTTTACATCATGCCCATGCCTTTTGTTTTCATGTTGATGTCCTGGAGCATGTTGTTTTGATGCTTGCAATATGCCTACTTGCTGTTTTGGACAGATTGTTGTCATAACTTGTATAGGGTGTATGTGTTGAACCGTTGCTCCGTTTTGAGTGTGCTCTATATGAAACTTGCTTGATTTTGCATGTAGTTTCATATTATCATGCTGCATCCTTGTTTTGAGGTGTTTGCTTGATGTTTGTATGCATTTTGCATCAATGCCATGCTTATCTTGTTTTGCTCATATCTTCTAAGCCGTAGCTCCGAATCTAATGAACTTTATATGTAACTTGACTAAAATTTCGTGTAGATCATCGTGGTGCATCTTAACTTTCTGTTTAACAACTTGAACATAAGGTTTATCCAGATCTGGACCAATTTCGAAATTTGCATATGAGGACTTACCGGAATTGTTATATGTTGTTTCCGGCCTCATTTAAACTTGCCTTGATGTGTTGCTCTTGTTTGCATCATCTCTTGCCATGAGTAGCTTCATGTAGCTTTGTCATGCATCATGCTTGTTTGTGCATCATGTCTTGTTCATGTGTGGTGTGTTTACTATGCTGTGTGCTTCTTCTTGTTAGTTCCTGTTTCGTTGCGATCGTGAGGATTCGTTCGTCTACGCTTGGTTCGGCTTCATCCGTTCATCTTCTTCATGGATTCGTTCTTCTTCCTTGCGGGATTTCAGGCAAGATGACCGCTACCCTGGATCTCACTACTATCATTGCTATGCTAGTTGCTTCGCTCTTCGCTATGCCGCGCTACCTATCACTTCTTTGCTCAAGCCCCCTATTTGCCATGTCAGCCCCTAACCTTTTGCATCCTTCCTAGCAAACCGTTGTTTGGCTATGTTACCGCTTTGCTCAGCCCCTCTTATAGCATTGTTAGTTGCAGGTGAAGATGAAGTTTGTTCCTTGTTGGAACATGAAGTTTGTTCCTTGTTGGAACATGGAGATGTTGTTCCTTGTTGGAACATGTTTATTTGTTGGGATATCACAATATATCTTATATTATTAATGCATCTATATACTTGGTAAAGGGTGGAAGGCTCGGCCTTATGCCTGGTGTTTTGTTCCACTCTTGCCGCCCTAGTTTCCGTCATATCGGTATTATGTTCCCGGATTTTGCGTCCCTAACGCGGTCGGGTGATTTATGGGACCCCCTTGACAGTTCGCTTTGAATAAGACTTTTCCAAAGAAGGCCCAACATTGGTTTTACCATTTGCCTCACCTATGCCCTTTTTCCCTTGGGTTTCCGGAGCCCGAGGGTCATCTTTATTTTAGCCCCCGGGCCAGTTCTCCTTCCAGTGCTGGTCCAAACCAAGCGATGTCCGGCGCCCCCTGGGCAATCAGGGTTTATGCCAACCCGACGTCTTGCTCATCCGGTGTGCCCTGAGACCGAGATATGTGCAGCTCCTATCAGGATTTGTCGGCACATCCGGGCGGCTTTGCTGGTCTTGTTTTATTGCTGTCGAAATGTCTTGTAGCCGGGATTCCGAGACTGATCGGGTCTTCCGGGAGAAGGAATATCCTTCGTTGATCGCGAGAGCTTATCATGGGCTAAGTTGGGACACCCTGCAGGGTATAAACTTTCGAGAGCCGTGCCAGCGGTTATGTGGCGAGATGGGAATTTGTTAATATCCGGTTGTAGTAAACTTGAAGCAAACTCTTCTAAAATACACCAACCGTGTGCGTAACCGTGAGTGTCTCTTTTCGGGTTGATCGAGAGGAGAACACGGTTTTTACGGGTTATGTCGGCGTAAGTAGGAGTTCAGGATCACTTCTTGATCATTACTAGTTGACGACCGTTCCTTCGTTTCTCTTCTCGCTCTCATTTGCGTATGTTAGCCACCATATATGCTTAGTCGCTGCTGCAACCTAACCACTTTACCCCTTCCTTTCCCATTAAGCTTTGTTAGTCTTGATACCCATGGTAATGGGATTGCTGAGTCCTCGTGGCTCACAGTTTACTACACCACCAGTTGCAGGTGCAGGTTTGCGATGATCATGACGTGAGAGCGATGTTTGCTTGTTGGAGTTCTTCTTCTGCTTCTTCTTCGATCAGGGGATAGCTTCCAGGTCGGCAGCCTGGGCTAGCAGGGTGGATGTCGTTTGAGTTTCTGTTTATGTTTCATCCGTAGTCGGATGTTGATCTTGTATATGATGTTGATGTATTCTTGTGGCATTTGTGCCTTATGTATGTATCCCCTCTATTATGTAATGTTGATGTAATGATATCCACCTTGCAAAAGCGTCTCAATATGCGGGTCTATCCTTGGTGGGACCGTCGAGTTCCTTTTGGATAGGGTCGCATATTGGGCGTGACATTACCGTAGGAGCAGTTGGCGCGGACTTCCTTCGCCGCCGCATTGCGCCCTTGCAGGAGAGGGGGAGGCCTGCTTGGGAATTCCAGAACGCGGCGGACATCATGAGGCTGCGCCCGGGTTTGAACTGGAATTTTACTACCACAGAGCTGGACGGCATGCTGCGGGAGTTGTTCAAGCCTCGATGCGGATCACCCCGAGTGGTGCATGTTGCCGAGGAGTCGTGCCCTGTGTAACAACTCGTCGCTTGACAAAGATCCACGCAGCGATGATGCCGTTGTGCGATTCCCATGGAATCGTTCCAACTTGGCAGGAGCCCGCCGACGACGTCGTGCAGCAGTTCTTCGACAACTTGGTGGAGGTGCCGATCCGCGCCGACGAGCAGAGGCGGCTCACCCGCGACACCACCGATCAGGAGATGGTGCGCATCGCCACGAGGTTGGAGGAGGCTGCAGAGGCTGCTGCCGCCGGCGTGTTTGGGTTCACTGTCGAGGAGGCAGAGACGGCCGAGGCGGCAAGCCTTGCCGACCGAGAAGAGTTCGTCGGTGAGGAGGAGCAGACCGAGCCCGACAACGAGCCGAGCGAGCCTGCCGGGGGCGCCTCTCCTCCGCCGTCAAGTAGCTTGCCGCAGGAGGAGCCCGTTGTCCCGCCAAGGAGACACCTCCGCAAGACTGGAGAAGTGGCGGGGCGGCATACGGTCCAACAGCCGCCTCGCCGCCTGACGCGCTCCACCGCGGCAAGCATTGCAGCGGAGCGCCTCATTCCGCCACGGCGACGGGCGCGGGGTCTTCGAGCCGCGGCCCCTGCACCCGCCAAGCGTCAGGGAATCTTCTCCCCAATTAAATCGCGCCGGAGCGGAGTTTGATCTCTCCGCCCTCAGCTCCGAGGAAGAAGAGGAAGAGTAAGATCTTGTCGCTGCTACTTGTAATCTTCCGATTTATTGCTTTTTCTTATATCTGACTGGCTTCACTCTGAACCTTCTCCTTCTTCAGGACGCTAGCTCAGAGGGCGTCGAAGAGGGCCAAGACTCCGGTGGTTGTCGTCTCAGATGACTCCCCTGTGGCAACAGGGGGCACATCCGGGACTCCCTTGCCGGATCCGGCAACCCTTCAACAGAGCAGCCCCCAGCACAGCCCCCAGCATAAGTGTTTGGTTCATTTCTCATGGTTAGGTGTGCTTTGGTGCTTCTCCGTCACTGATATCTGGTTTGTTGAATTATGTAGGAGCAGAGCGCCTCATCAGGAAGCACCGGAGGTCACTCCCGAAGTTCTGCTTGCTTCAACTACGCCGCCAAGGGAGAACTCTTAGCCAAGGGAGCGCTCTCCGGCAAGGGAGGCCTCTCCGACAAGGGGAGCTTCCCCGACAAGGGCCAGCGCCGACGACCCTCCGGTTGTGGAGACCGCGGCAACAGATCCCTCTGCAGGTAATTTTCTTGTTTGAAAACCTCCCTTGGATTCTCTTTTCTTCTGTTCTTCTCTTTCGAACATTTGCTTGACTTGTTCTTTCTTCATCTGACCACCAGATCCATCTGCCGGAGATCCGATGGAGACTGAGGCTGCCGGCGAGGAGGACGCTCGCGACGACAATGTCGACGCCGCCAACATGGAGGAAGAGGCTGGCGCTGACGAGTCCGCCGGCGAGGAGGCCACCAAGGCTGCTGGCGCAGTGGCCGGGGAGGGATCTGGCGATCGCACTGACGGCCCTGAGGCCGCAGGAGCGCCAGGCGCTGCACAGACCGCCGATCCTCCTGCCACCGACGCTGCACCAGACTCCGAAGAGCCCCAGCCCGGCGCCTATCTGAAGGCCGGTGAGGGTGTCTTTATCAAGCTCCCATGGGCATCAAGCTCCAGGGCACCGGCCAAGGGGGAGACCTTCGACGCGGAATTGCTTGCCTCCGCCGGGTTGTCGCTGGTCGATGCTCCAAGCAGCATCAGCGGTGAGCCTGAAGAGGAGCAGCTGCTAAGGAGGTTGTTGTCGCTCTACCGCGCCCGACAAGCCAAGCTGGAGTCCAGGGAGGCGCTCGTCGCGAGGGCGGGAGCTGACTTCGAGAAACGCGCAGAAGAGCTCCGGCGCGCCAACAAAGAAACTCTCCGGGATATAGCAGAGGCGCGGGAGCAGCTTGCTGAGGAGCGCACGGCCTTCATCTTGGAGAAGGGCGAGGTCGAGGAGCAGCAGAGGCTTGCCGGCGAGAAGCTCTCCGCGCGAGAAGGTGAGCTGGCGCAGCGGAAGATCAACCTCGACAGCTATGAGGAAGATCTCGCCGTGTGCGAGCAAACGATTGGCGGGCCACTTCAGGAGGCAAAAGATGCTGCTGCGGCTGCCGAGGCCGCCAAGAAGGAATTGGAGACGAGGGTGGCTAAGCTGGAGTCCATTCTCCAGAAGAGCGCCGAGGAGGTCGCCGGGTTGAAGCGCGAGCGCGAGAAGGACGCCTACACCCTCGGCGAGTTGCAGGGTCGTTTTTCTGAAAAGATCAAAGAGCTCGATGCCACCAAGGATGCCAAGGCGGATCTGGAGTTGAAACTGACCACCCTGACGGAGACGTTGAATTGCGCCAAGGAGCGGGAAACGGGCTTGCTGGAAAAGATCAGGGCCACCGAGGAGTTCTTTGTCGAATCTGTGACCGCCCGAGAATAATCTCGAGACAAGCATAATGCATGGGCAGAAGGTCTTGTGGACACCGCCACGGCATCCATAATGAGCTGATGGAGCTGGGGATGACGGATCTTGGGTACTCCACCGACGAGAACCTCCAACCCAGCGTCAAGCTCAGCCTATTCTTCAAAGGCGTGCTGACGGGTCTCCAGCGGCTCCGGGAGGAGGTACCAAAGCAGTTGGCGGAGGAGTCGCACCAAGTATGCGCCGGGGCTCTCCAGAAGGTGTTGATGAAAGTGGCCTTCCGCAACCCAGGCGTCGACTTCACCAAAGTCCTCAAGTCCCTGCCTCCATCCGCTGACGTTGAAGCGCTCAAGGCCCTTGTCGCACCCATTGTGGACAGGGTGAGCGGAGTCAAGAGGCTCGATGGCGACCGCGTGGACTAGGCCGCCAATTTTATCTCTCTCTTGTCGCTGTAAATCATGTTTAGGCGAAAAATCTATTAGATCTGCGACAAGTTATTTTGTAATATACACTATCTTAGGCAATCGAATGCAATGTTATTTCCTTTACTCGATTTCTTCCCTTGTATGTTTATGCCCTACGCTTTTAGGGGAATTTGTCGGTCACGAACACCTTTGCATGCGCTGAGTCACGGAACTTCAAAGAGCTTCTTTGGCGATGTCGCTTCCGACAAGCAACCTTGTCGCAACTAGTTGCAGCACGCTTAAGTTGTTGAGCGGACTCGAAACAAAGTAAGGGCGCAAGCTAGTCGCGAGTCGGTTCCTCCGCGCACAGGTTTTTCATACAAAGTACTATCGTTCGAGGAAGATAACTTAAAAAATTAAAACTGATTGTTTAATCTTAGCAACTTAGCTTCTCTGTTGTCCATTTCCCGGCAAGGCGACAGTTCCTGGAGCGACGCTTGGCGACCCACACCATTATCTTCTCTTTCCCCCCCGGTTAACTTGTGGGTGGATGAACCTTCTTCTTGTTTGAGAAGAAAGAAGAGAAAATAAAGTTATGGAGGCTAGTGGCTCGTCATTGCTTACCGGGTGTGGATGCTGCACAAAATGTTAGTAAACACATGCGTATAAGATTATGAGAGCATGTATTGACAAGTTGTGCGCAACACATAGGCTTTACTGATGCACGGGGTCTGCGCCCGGCTTTGTACAAAGGATTACATGCAACAGCGGCAAGACTTGTACAAAAGGGTGGTTGCTGGAACGGGGTCCGGCAACAGCGCTCTCATAGGTAAACTTGCGAAGATGCTCTATATTCCAGGAATTGCTCACGGAACGCCATCTTCGGTCTCAAAGGCGGACAGCGCCGGGCCTAGTGACTCGTTTCACCCGATAAGGGCCTTCCCACTTCAAGCGTCAACTTGTTGGAATTCTTGGCGGATTGAGCGCGCCAAGAACAAGGTCGCCTTCCTCGAAGCTTCGGCATTAACTGCGGCTATGGTAGCGACGCAAAGCTTGTCGGGTAACGAGCAGCTCGTCTGACTGAAGACGATCCTCCTCGAGGAGCAGCGCGTCATCTTGTCGCAGCTGCTCTTACTCAAGCTCATCATAAGCGAGCACTCGAGGTGACCCGTATACTAGTTCCGTGGGGAGAACTGCCTCTGCTCCATAGACTAGAGCAAAAGGTGTCTGGCCAGTGGCTCGATTTGGCGTCGTCCTGATCGACCAAAGAACCACCGGCAGCTCCTCGATCCAGTTTCTTCCGCACTTGCGCCTTTGTCGAAAGTTCTGGTCTTGAGTCCCCGCAGCACTTCAGCATTTTCTCTCTCGCTTGACCGTTGCTTCTCGGATGAGCAATGAAGCAAAGCAGATCTTGGCACCAAGATCTTGGGCGTCTTGCATGAAGGTGCGGCTTGTGAAACTGTGTGCCGTTGTCGGTGATGATCCGTTAGGAATCCCAAAGCGGCAAATAATTGACTGAAGAACTTGACTGCTGACTGTGCTGTCACCTTCCTCACTGGTTCCACTTCCGGCCACTTTGTGAACTTGTCGATTGTGACGTACAAGTACTCAAAGCCCCCGACAGCTCGGGGGAAGGGGCCGAGGATGTCGAGCCCCCAGACCGAAAATGGCCAGGATAAAGGGATCGTCTGGAGAGCTTGAGCGGTTGGTGTATCTGTTTGGAATGGGAACTGCACGCTTCACACTTGGTTACTTGTGCGATTTGCATCCTGGAGGGCTTCGGCGGAAGAAACCTTGCCGGAAAGCTTTGCGGCAAGTGCTCTTGTGCCAATGTGGTGACCACATATGCCTCCATGTATCTCTCGCCAACAGCTTACATCCATCTTCCGGCAAATGCACTTCAATTTCACACCGTTGAGTCTTCTTCATGCATGGATGTTGTCAACAAACTGGTACATACTTATTTGTCGGGCTACTTTTTCCGCTTCTTCTTGCTCTTGGGAAGTTCTCCTGTCACGAAGGAAATGGACGATTTCTTTGCGCCCATCTTTGGAGCACGTGGCTCGACAACAAGGACTAAAGGCTCATCTACCACTGCGGGAACATTAGCTTCCACGGCAAGAACCTGTGGTTCTGCTGGAGGTTGATGATCCCCGGCAAGCCCGGCAAGCTTGCCGGAGCAAAGCTTGTCGGGAGCGTCTGCTTCAACGAAACAAACCACAGGGTTTGTCGGAGCAGACTGCTCCTCAGTGATATTTGCATTGATTTTAGGGACCTTCTTGGCGGCGGCTCCAGGGAGCTCTGCCGGAAAGTAGTCGCCGGAAACCAATTTTCTCTTCTTGCTCTGTTCTGTTGATGGTGTTACGGTTGGCTGAGTCAGCTTGAGCACAAAAATTCCTGGTTCCACAGGTAACTTAAGTGTGGCACATTTGGAGAGGCCATCAGCTATATCATTCTGAGCTCTTGGAACATGTTCCATTGCAGGCCTTCAAAGTGCTCTTCTAGCTTCCTCACTTCATCGACGTAGGATTCCATCAACGGACTCTGATAATCTTTATTTACTTGGCGGACGACAAGTTGCGAGTCCCCCCTGACGATGAGCTTCTTGATCCCAAGGTCTACCGCAATCCTGAGACCGGCAAGCAAACCTTCATACTCTGCAGTATTGTTTGTTGCTTGTTCCTTGGGAAAGTGCATCTGGACTATGTACTTGAGGTGCTCTCCGGTGGGTGCGATAAGCAGCACGCCGGCACCAGCGCCTTGCAGCGAAAAAGCACCATCAAAGTACATAAGCCACTCTTTATTTGCCTCCTTGACGGGGATGCTTGTCTCTAGAATTTCTTCATCTTGCGTTGGCGTCCATTCTGCTATGAATTCTGCCAATGCCCTGCTTAGGATAGTTGAAGTGCTTTCAAACTTGAGACCAAAGCTTGACAGTTCCAGTGCCCACTCGACAATTCTGCCTGTTGCTTCTGGATTTTGCAAAATCCTCTTCAGCGGAAAACGAGTGACAACTGTTATCTCGTGTGCTTGGAAGTAATGGCGCAGCTTTCTCGAGGCCATGAGGAGGCCGAAAAGCAGCTTCTGCACACCAGAGTACCTTGACCTAGCCCCCCTGCAGAAGGGAGCTGACAAAGTAGACTGGGCGCTGCACCATCCTTTTCTGTATCTTGTCGCAACCCTGCGCTGATTTGTCCTTGTCGGGACCAGAGCTTGATGGCGAAGCCTCCTGCTTTCGCTGGACGCACCTGCCTTGGTTGTCGGCGCATCATCCGCCTCCCTCTCTGCTACTAACGCAGCACTAACCACTTGATTGGTCGCTGCTATATACAGCAGCAACTTCTCTTGTGGCCTAGGTGCGACAAGTATCGGAGCAGAGGACAGGTATCTCTTCAAGTCCTGCAGCGCAGCCTCCGCTTCGGGAGTCCATTTCATTGGACCTGTCTTTTTCAAAATCTTGAAAAATGGCAGGGCGCGCTCAGCAGACTTAGAGATAAACTTGCTGAGAGCAGCCACGCAACCGGCAAGCCTTCTGACATCCTTGACGCGCTTTGGTGCTTCAATCTGCTCAATGGCCTTGATCTTGTCGGGATTGGCTTCGATTCCCCTCTGAGACACAAAGAACCCGAGAAACTTGCCGGAAGGGACTCCAAACACGCACTTCTCGGGATTGAGCTTGAGGTTGATCTTGCGCAGATTTGCGAATGTCTCATCCAAATCCTGAACCAGAGTTGCTTTGTCCTTGCTCTTGACCACTATGTCATCCATGTAGGCTTCTACATTTCTGTGTATTTGTGGCTCAAAAGCATCATGGACTACTCTTGCAAAAGTTGAACCAGCATTCTTTAAACCGGAAGGCATCCGTGTAAACGATGCGTGCCACATGGTGTAATGAATGCGGTTTTCTCTTCGTCCTCTTCTGCCATGAAGATCTGATGATACCCTGAATATGCATCAAGAAATGAAAGCAAATCACATCCAGCCGTGGAGTCGACAATCTGGTCAATACGTGGCAAAGGAAATGGGTCCTTGGGACAGGCTTTATTAACATTTGTGAAGTCAATACAAAGTCTCCATTTCCCATTTGCCTTGCGTACAACTACCGGATTGGCCAACCACGTGGGATGGAGGACTCCTCTGACAAGGCCTGCTGCTCCCAACTTCTTGATTTCTTCTGCTATGAACTCTTGGCGCTCCACTGCCTGTTTCCTAACTTTTTGCTTGACGGGCCGTGCGTGAGGACAGACAGCTAGGTGGTGCTCAATTACTTTCCTGGGAACACCGGGGATGTCAGATGGTTGCCACGCAAACACATCGGCGTTTCGCCGCAGGAAAGCAATGAGCTCGCCTTCAATTTAGAGTCAAGCGTGGCAGCGATGGTGAAGGTACCACCGATTGCCGTCCTCCTTGGCGGGCACCTTCTTGGTCTTCGGTGGAGCTGCCATCTTCTTCTTGCACTTGCGGTGGAGCTCGATGGTGCGTCCTCGGCGGTAGCGCATCACTCCGAAGAGGTGCGCTTGCGGAGTGGGCATCGAAGTTCTTGCGGACAAAGTGGTCTTCTTCTTCCTCCGGGAGCTTCAGCGGCAAGTGGTTTGCTATCTGTGCGGCTGCTGCATCCGGTAAATCTTGTCGGCGCAGATAAGCGCATCTTTCTTGTCGCCATGGACAGAAATGACGCTTATCGGGCCGGGCATCTTGAGTAAGTTGTAAGCATGATGAGAGGCGGCCATGAACTTGGCGAGTGCTGGACGGCCAAGTATGCCATTGTAGGGCAATGGAAAATCGGCAACGTCAAACGTGACCCTCTCAGTTCTGAAGTTTAACTCACTGCCAAATGTTACCGGCAATGTGATCTTCCCTTTCGGCTTGCTCCTTCCTGGGTTGATTCCTTGGAACGTGCCAGTCTCTTCGAGCTCGCTGTCGAGGATTTGAAGTTTACGGAGCACCGCGAGAGGAGATCAAGTTCAGGCCGGCTCCGCCGTCAACCAACATCTTTGTGACCTTGAGGTTGCGGATGGTTGGTGAAACCAACATCGGCAAGCACCCGACCGCAGTTATGCGATCAGGGTGATCCTCAATGTCAAAGATGATGGGCGTGTTGGACCACTTCAGAGGTTTGCGCGACTCTATGGATGGTTCTGCTGCATTAACCTCACACATCCATTCCTTGAGTTGGCGGTGCGAGGTATGCAGAGAAGCACCACCGTCAACGCAAAGAACCTCCGTTGCCTTCTGAAACTCCTGCTCATCAGCTTCATCGTCTTCCATGTCTTCGTCATCTTCATCTTCGTCTTCTTCCTTGTCGCGGCCGCGGGGAGGTCTATCTCCTTGCTTTGCTTGGCCTTGCCGGCGTCCTCCCCGACCGGTCTCTTCTTACTTGCTGCACCTGCACCTTCCTGGGCCTTCTCCTTGTCTCGCCGCTCGTATTCAGCTCTCTGTAGCTCAACAAGCTGCTCGACTTTCTTGCAGCTCTGGAGATCGTGGCCCTTGGTGCGGTGGATCTTACAGTACTGCTTGTTGGAGCTGTCAGGCTTGTCGGCGGCCGCCACAGCTTGGCGGTCGGTGTCAGCGGCAACCTCCTTGCCGGAGCCACTTGCCTTAGCCTTGCTGGCGCCACCTCCGTTGCCGGACTGCTCGACAACTAGTACTTCTTGGTTTTTCTTCTTTCTGTTGTTTCGCCGCTGGTTCTTCCTTGTCGGGGCGGTCTCATCACTATCAGACTCTGCTCCCACACTCTCTCCTGGGAGTCTTCTTCCTTCTTCGGCACGTGCACACTTGTCGGCCGCGTGAGAGCTTCGGGCGTCTTTCACTTTGCACATCGCCATCTCCTCCCTCATCCTGCGGTTTCGCACATTCTGATGAAATGCACTGATCACTGCGGCAGGGTGGACATCTGGGATGTTGTAATGCACACGGCTGAATCTCTGGATAAATTTGCGCAGTGACTCTCCTTCCTTCTGGGCGAGTAGGTGAAGGTCACTTTCTTGGCCATGAGGCTTGTGGCCGCCTGTGAAGGCGCCGACAAACTGGTGGCACAAATCCGCCCAAGAAGAAATAGAGCTGTCCGGCAAGTGCATGAGCCAAGACCTGACGTTTGGTTTGAGCACCAGAGGGAAATAGTTGGCAAGGATCTTGTCGTCTCGTCCTCCTGCAGCTTGCACCGCGATGGTGTAGATGCTGAGGAACTCCGATGGGTGTGTCCTGCCATCATACTTCTCCGGCACATCTGGCTTGAAGTTTTTCTTGTCGGGCCACCAGACTTGCCACAGCTCACGAGTGAACGCAGGGCAACCTATCACGTACGGCAAGTCGCCTGGTTCCCCTGGCGCATGCATATCGACAGTGGGCCCGGCGCGCTGGTCAGATTGACGCCGCGCTTCTCTCCGGCGCTCGATGCGAGTTCGAGCGTCTTCGTCTTGCCGTTCTTGGAGAACTTGGCGTTGGTCGCGACGAGCTCGTGGATCCGACGATGCAGTGGAGTCGCTGTCGAGTTGGATCCGGCGAGTCGGCGATCTTGGCCTTCGGGGAGGGGAGTGTACGGTGGCTGCACCCCCGCAAGTCTCGTCGCCATCGGCTCGTGACTTGCCGTCTTGCCGTGGCTGCGAGGCGCTTGGTTGCCGCGGGACGTCGCCGTTGGCAAAGCCGATGAGGCTCTGAATTGTGGCCCTCCATTCGTCGACCTTGTCGGCCGTTGGAGGGTAGTCTAGAAGTAGTTGAGCCCTTGCCAAGGCTTCCGCCGGAGTGGAGGGTGGCAGCGGCGTACGGAGCGAAGAACGGGATGTGCTCGGACTCCTAACCAAGTTAGGAGGAGCAGCATCCCGCTCAGGCGACCGTACCCCACTCGTTCCGGCATGCTGGCGTGCATGCGGGTCTCGAGGGCCTCGGGATCCTCCAGCTTGGCCTTGATCTATCGAACGTATGGTGCTGCGAGCACCATGACGCTGTCTATCTCGCGCTTCTTGAGAAGGACGCGGTGCGGATTCGGACGCCGAAGCTTGCGCCGCTTTTTCCTTGTACCTGGCGGCGTTGTGGGCTCTCTCGACGACGCCCGTTCCTCCGCCAGCGTTTCACCCACCACCTGACAGCTCCAGTGGTGGTGGGTTCGACGCGGACGGCTCTGCTGCTGCCGAAGACTTCTTCTTCGGTGCCATGCTAACGAAGATGTTGATGAAGAAACTGCTAGTGTGAACGCCGGATCGGGTTCACACAGCCTCGACGCCCCCTACCTGGCGCGCCAAAGATGTCGGGGAGAACTGATCGTGTCCCGCGATCACCTATGGGACCTAGTCCCTTGTGGTTCGGAGGGGGAGCGGAGGATGCACAAAGAGCGGATCGGGGCGATGCACTCGAGCAGATTTACCCAGCTTCGGAGCTCTCCGGAGAGATAATACTCCTACTGCTGCTTTGTGGATTATCTTATGTCCTTGCTAGGGAGCAAAGGGAGCTACAAAACCTAGTCTGAGTGTGGTCTCGTGTGAGTAGGATGAACTAAGCCGGAGCTGAACCGAACCCTTTCTACGTTGCACTTGGGCCTCCTTTTATAGGCACAAGGGGTCACCACAGGTGGCAAGTAGACAGGGGTAAGATAGTAAAAACAGAGGTTGGTACACCGCTTTGTACAGTGTACAGTGATCTATACCTAACTCTGACGGCAAGGGACAAGAGTCATAAATGCCCGTCTCAGTCGTGAAACGATTATGAGGGACCGTCAAGTGCGCCTCCGTTTGCCACGATGGTAGCTTGTCAGCGCCGCTTATCGCTGCTCCCCGCTGGCTGCGCAGCCCGTCGACACGCGTGCTTGGGAAAGCCCCATGGCGACACGTTGGCGGATGAGCTGGAGCAGAGATGAAGAGGGGTTGCCTGCCGCGGCGAGTACCTTGCCGCGGCAAGGTTCGTGTCGCGCTCGGGAGCTTGTCGCTCGCCAAGCCTTCCCGGCAAGCTCCTCTTGTCGGGGTATTATTTCCTTCGTGCCTTGGGTGGCCTTCCCGGCAAGCTCCTCTTGCCTGGGTCTTGATTGCTTTGTTCTTGAGCGGCTCCAAAGGTGCCGCTAAGGATCTTGGCGGTCACCAGGCCAGTCCTGCCGCGGGGCGCTGCCACTGTCCGTGCACGAGTTCGGGATACTAGGGTACCCCTACTCTAGTACACCGACACCGATGTTGGTCTCACCAACTATCCGCAACCTCAAGGTCACCAAGATGCTAGTTGACGGCGGGGCTGGCTTAAACTTGATCTCATCCGCGGTGCTCCAGAAGCTTTAGATCCCTGACAACGAGCTCGAAGAGACTGGCACATTCCAAGGAATCAACCCAGGAAGGAGCAAGCCAAAGGGGAAGATCACGTTGCCGGTAACATTTGGCAGTGAACTAAACTTCAGGACTGAGAGGGTCACGTTTGACGTTGCTGATTTACCATTGCCTTACAATGGAATACTTGGCCGTCCAGCACTCGCCAAGTTCATGGCAGCCTCTCATTATGCATACAACTTGCTCAAGATGCCCGGCCCGATAAGTGTCATTTCTGTCCATGGCGACAAGAAGGATGCTCTTATCTGCGCCGACAAGATCTACCGGGAGGCAGCAGCTGCAACAGATAGCAAATCACTTGCCGCTGAAGCTCCCGGGGGGAAGAAGAAGACCAAGTCCGGCAAGAGCTCTGATGCCCACTCCGGCAAGCGCACCTCTTCGGAGTGCTGCGCTACCGTCGAGGACGCACCATCGAGCTCCACCGGCAAGTGCAAGAAGACGATGGCAGCTCCGCCAAAGACCAAGAAGGTGCCCGCCAAGGAGGACGGCGACCGGTGGTACCTTCACCATCGGTGCCACTCTCGACCCTAAATAGGAAGGCGCTTCGTTGCTTTCTCTGCGGGCGAATGTCGGCGTGTTTGCATGGCAACCGTCGACATCCCCGTGTTCCTGTGAAAGTAATTGAGCATCACCTAGCTGTCTGTCCTCATGCGCGGCCCATCAAGCAAAAAGTCATAAAACAGGCAGTGGAGCGCCAAGAATTCATAGCAGAAGAAATCAAGAAGTTGGAAAGCAGCAGGCCTTGTCAGAGGAGTGCTCCATCCCACGTGGTTGGCCAATCCGGTAGTTGTACGGAAGGCAAATGGGAAATGGAGACTTTGTATCGACTTCACAGATGTTAATAAAGCTTGTCCCAAAGACCCATTTCCCTTGCCGCGCATCGACCAGATTGTTGACTCCACGGCTGGATGTGATTTGCTTTCATTTCTTGATGCATATTCAGGATATCATCAGATCTTCATGGCGTAAGAGGATGAGGAGAAAACTGCATTCATCACCCCATGTGGCACATCTTGCTTTGTACGGATGCCTTTTGGGCTAAAGAATGCTGGTTCAACGTTTGCAAGAGTAGTCCATGACGCTTTTGAGCCGCAAATGCACAGAAATGTAGAAGCTTACATGGATGACATAGTGGTCAAGAGCAAGGACAAAGCAACTCTGGTTCAAGATTTAGATGAGACCTTTGCAAATCTGTGCAAGATCAACCTCAAGCTCAACCCGAGAAGTGCGTGATTTGGAGTCCCTTCGGCAAGCTTCTCGGTTCTTCATGTCTCAATGAGGAATTGAAGCCAATCCCGAAAAGATCAAGGCCATTGAGCAGATTGAAGCACCAAAGCGCGTCAAGGATGTACGAAGACTTGCCGGTTGCGTGGCTGTTCTCAGCAGGTTTATCTCTAGGTCTGCTGAGCGCGCCCTGCCATTTTTCAAAATTTTGAAAAAGGCTGGTCCAATGAAATGGGCTCCTCGGTTGAGGAGGCTGCACCGCAGGACTTAAAGAGGTACTGTCCTCCACTCCAATACTTGTCGCACCTAGGCCACAAGAGAAGTTGTTGCTGTATATAGCGGCAACCAATCAAGTGGTTAGTGCTGCGTTAGTAGCGGAAAGGGAGGCAGATGATGAGCCGGCAACTAAGGCAGATGCGTCCAGCGACAAGGACGGATCTGCGCAGGATTGCGAGAAGATGCAGAAAAGGATGGTGCAGCGCCCAGTCTACTTTGTCAGTTCCCTTCTGCAGGGGGCTAGGTCAAGGTACTCTGGTGTGCAGAAATTGCTTTTTGGCCTCCTCATGGCCTCGAAAGCTGCGCCATTACTTCCAAGCACATGAGATAACAGTCGTCACCGCTTTCCCCGAAGAGAATATTGCAAAATCCGGCAACAGGCAGGATTGTCGAGTGGGCATCGGAACTATCAAGCTTTGGCCTCAAGTTTGAAAGCACTTCAACTATCCAAAGCGAGCACCGGCAGAGTTCATAGCAGAATGGACGCCAACGCAAGATGAAGAAATTCCAGAGACGAGCATCCCGTCAAGGAGGCAAGTAAAGAGTGGTTGATGTACTTTTTGACGGTGCCTTTTCGCAAGAGCGCCCGGTCTTGAGCGTCTTGCTTGTCGCTACTTAATCGGAGAGCACCTCAAGTACATAGTCCAAATGCACTTTCCCAAGGAGCAAGCAACAAACAATACTGCAGAATATGAAGGTTTGCTTGCCGGTCTCAGAATTGCGGTAGACCTTCGGATAAAGAAGCTCATTGTCAGGGGTGACTCGCAGCTTGTCGTCCACCAAGTAAACAAAGATTATCAGAGTCCGTTGATGGAAGCCTACGTTGATGAAGTGAGAAAGCTAGAAGAGCACTTTGACGGCCTACAAATGGAACATGTTCCAAGAGCTCAGAATGATGTTGCTGATGGCCTGTCAAAGTGCGCCGCACTCAAGATACCTGTGGAACCAGGGATTTTTGTGCTCAAGCTGACTCAACCGACTGTAACACCATCAACTGGACAGAAAGAGAAGAGGAAGTTGATTTCTGGCGACTATTTTCCGGCAGAGCTTCCCGAAGCCGCCACCAAAAAGGTCCCCAAGATCAACACCAAGAGCGCTGAGGAGCAGTCTGCTCCGACAAGCCCTAGGGTTTGTTTCGTTGAAGCAGACGCTCCCGACAAGTTTTGCTCCGGCAAGCTTGCCGGGGAACATCAAGCTCCGGCCGAGCCGCAGTTTCTTGCCGTAGAAGCTGATGTTCCCGCAGCAGCAGATGTGCCTTTAGTCCTTGTTGTCGAGCCGCAAGCTCCAACATGGGCGCAGCAGATTGTCCATTTCCTTCTGACAGGAGAGCTTACCGAAGAGCAAGAAGAAGCGGAGAGAGTAGCCCGGCAGTCAAGTATGTACCAGTTTGTCGACAGCACGCTGTACGGAAGAAGACTCAACGGTGTGAAATTGAAGTGTATTCACCGGGAAGATGGACAGAAGCTGTTGGCAGAAATTCACGGAGGCATATGTGGTCATCCATTGGCGCAAGAGCACTTGCCGGCAAAGCTTTCCGGCAAGGTTTCTTCCGCCGACCCTCCGTGATGCAACTGCACAAGTAACCAAGTGTGAAGCGGGCCAGTTCCATTCCAAGCAGATACACCAGCCAGCTCAAGCTCTCCAGACGATCCCTTTATCCTGACCGTTTTCGGTTTGGGGGCTCGATATCCACGGCCCCTTTCCCCAAGCTGTCGGGGGCTTTGAGTACTTGTACGTCGCAATCGACAAGTTCACAAAGTGGCCGGAAGTGGAAGCAGTGAGGAAGGTGACAGCACAGTCAGCAGTCAAGTTCTTCAGGTCAATTGTTTGCCGTTTTGGGATTCCTAACAGAATCATCACCGACAACGGCACCCAATTCACGAGCCGCACCTTCATGCAGTACGTCCAAGATCTTGGCGCCAAGGTCTGTTTTGCTTCTGTTGCTCATCCGAGAAGCAACGGTCAAGCAGAGAGGGCAAATGCTGAAGTGCTGCGTGGGCTCAAGACCAGAACTTTCGACAGGCTGCACAAGTGCGGAAGAAAATGGATTGAGGAGCTGCCAGTGGTTCTTTGGTCGATCAGGACGACATCAAATCGAGCCACTAGCCAGACACCTTTCGCTCTAGTCTATGGAGCAGAGGCAGTTCTCCCCACGGAACTCGTATACGGGTCACCTCGAGTACTCGCTTATGATGAGCTTGAGCAAGAGCAACTGCGACAAGATGACGCGCTGCTCCTTGAGGAGGACCGTCTTGAGCTGTCTGACGAAGCTGCTCGTTACCCGACAAGCTTTTGCGCCGCTACCATAGCCGCAGTTAGTGCCGAAGTTTCGAGGAAGGCGACCTTGTTCTTCGGCGCTGCTCAGTTCGCCAAGAATTCCAACAAGTTGACGCCGAAGTGGGAAGGCCCTTATCGGGTAAAACGAGTCACTAGGCCTGGCGCTGTCCGCCTTGAGACCGAAGATGGCATTCCGGTGACCAACTCCTGGAACATAGAGCATCTTCGTAAGTTTTACCCATAGGGCGCGGTTGCCGGAACCCGTTCCGGCAACCAGCTTTTGTACAAGTCTTGCCGATGTTGCATGTAATCCTTTGTACAAAGCCGGGTGCAGACCCCGTGCAACAGTAAAGCTCATGTGTTGCGCACAACTTGTCAATTTCATGCTTTCATCATCATTTTGCATGTGTTATCTGACATTTTGTGCAGCATCTACACCCGGTAAGCAATAACGAGCCACAAGGCTCCATAACTTTATTTTCTCTTCTCTTTCTCAAAGAAAGGAAGGTTCCTTCGCCCACAAGTTAGCCGGGGGGGAAGGAGAAGATAATGGTGTGGGCCGCCAAGCGTCGCTCGAGGAAGTTTCGCCTTACCGGGAAGCAAACGACAGAAAAGCTAAGTTGCTAAAGTTTGAGCAATCAGTTTTTAAATTTTTAAGATTATCTTCCTTGAACGATAGTACTTTGTATGGAAAACCTGTGCGCGGAGGAACCAACTCGTAGCTAGTTTGCGCCCTTACTTTGTTTCGACTCCACTCAACAACTTAAGTGAGCTGCAACTAGTTGCGACAAGGTTGCTTGTCGGAGGCAAGACCGCCAAATAGTCACGACGTTCAGACTTCGGCCATGGCAAAGGTGGCCGCACCGACAAGTTTCCTAAAAGCGTAAGGCACAAATATACAAAGGAAGGAATCAAGTAAAGGAAATAACATTGCAATCATTGCCTAAGATAGAGTTATATTACAAAAATAGCTTGTCGCAGATCTAATGAATTGTTCTCCTAAACATGATCAGCAGCGACAAGGGAAAGATAAAATTGGCGGCCTAGTCTACGCGGTCGCCATCAACCCGCTTGATCTTGCCCACCTTGTCCACAATGGGTGCGACAAGGGCTTTGAGCGCCTCCACATCTGGCAAGGATCTGAGGACGCCGTTGAGGTTGAGACCTGGATTGCGGAAGGCCACCTTCATCAACACCTTATGGAGGGCTCCTGCGCAGATCTGGCACGATTCCTCGGCCAGCTGCTTCGGGATCTCTTCCCGGAGTCGCTGGAGAGCCGTCACTACGCCTTGAGGAACAGGCTGAGCTTCGCGCTGGGTTGGAGGCGCTCGTCGGAGGAGTACCCGAGATCCACCATCCCCAGCTCCATCAGCTCCTTGAGAGCTCCGCCAAGTGACTGCTCTTCCTCATAGCTATCAAGGTTGATCTTCCGCTGCGCCAGCTCACCTTCTTGCGCAGATAGCTTCTCGCCGGCAAGCCGTTGCTGGTCCTCGACCTCAGCCTTCTCAAGGATGAAGGCTGTGCGCTCTTCAGCGAGTCGCCCCCGCTCTTCTGCTACGTCCCGGAGAGCTTCTTGGTTGGCGCCCGGAGCTCTTCTCAAGACGCTTCTCCATGTCTGCTCCCGCCCTTGCGACAAGTGCTTCCCGGGACTCCAACTTGGCTTGTCGGGCGCGGTAGAGCGACAACAGCTTCTTCAGCAGCTCCTCCTCCTCAGACTCGCCGCTGCTGCTTGGCGCGTCAACCAGCGACAGCCCAGCGGAGGCGAGCAGCTCTTCGTCAAAGGTCTCCCCTTCGACCGGCGCCTCGAGCTCGGCGCCTGTGGGAGCTTGATGAAGACGCCGTCGCCGGCCTTGAGATAGGCGCGGGCTGGGGCTCTTCGAGCCCGACGCTGCATCGGGGCGGAGGGATCAGCGGTCGGCGTGGCGCTGGCGCCTCCCTGCCTCAGGGTCGTCAGTACGATCGCCAGACCCCTCGCCAGCCTTTGCGGCGCCAGCCTTGGCGGCCTCCTCGCCGGCGGACCCATCGGCGCCAGCCTCTTCCTCCATGGTGGTGGCGTCGTCAGTGTTGCCGTGCGCGGCCTCCTCGCCAGCGACTTCAGTCTCCATCGGATCTGCGACAGATGGATCTAACGATCAGAAAAAGAAAGAACAGTCAAGCAAATGTTCGAAAAGAAAAACAGAAGAAAAAGAACCCAAGGGAAATTTTCAAGCAAGAAGATTACCTGCGATGGGATCTGTGGCCGCGGTCTCCACCACCGGAGGATCGCCGCCGCTGCCCCTTGTCAGAGAAACTTCCCTTGTCGGAGAAGCCTCCCTTGCCGGAGAGCGCTCCCTTGGCGGCGTAGTCGAAGCAGATGGAATTTCGGGAGCGGCTTCCGGGCACTCCTGATGAGGCTGCTCTGCTCCTACACAAATCAACAAGTCAGATATCAGCAAAGAAGGAGCACCCATGCACACCTAACAAGAAGAAATAAACCATATACTTACTGGGGGCTGTCTTTGGGGGCTCTTGTGAGGAAGGTTGCTGGTCCGGCAAGGGGTCTCAGACGCGCCTCCCACAGCCACGGGGATCGTCTTCGATGACAACCACCGGGGTCTTGGCTCTCTTCGACGCTCTCTGGACCAGCGTCCTGAAAAGGAAAAGAGTTCAGAATGAAGCAAATCAGATACAAGACAAAGCAACCAAATTGAAGAAATACAAGCACAACATAGAAGCTTACTCTTCTTCTTCTTCCTCGTCGGAGCTGAGCGCGGAGAGATCAAATTCCGGCTCGCCTCCGGTGCGAAGAGGCGGAGGAGTAGGTTCTCTGGACCGCTTGGCGGGGGTGGCAGCGGTGGCCTGAGAGGATCCCGCCTCAGTTATTGCAGCGGTGTGGGGCGCTCCCACGGCAACAGTGCTTGCCGCGGCGGAGTGAGTCGCGCGGCGCTGCGGCTGTTGGCCCGTCTGCCGCCCCGTCACTTCCCCGGCCTTGCGGAGACGCCTTCTTGGTGGAGCTATGGGCTCTGCTCGCGGCAAGCTACTTGAAGGAGCGGAGGAGGCGCCCTCGGCAGGCTCGCTTGGCTCAACTTCGGGCTCGGCCTGCTCCTCCTCGCTGGCAAGCTCCTCTCGGTCGGCAAGGCTTGCCGCCTCTGCTGCCTCCGCCTCTTCCACAGTAAATCCAAATTCGCCAGCGGCAGCAGCCGCTGCCGCCTCCTCCAGCTTCGTGGCGATGCGCTGCATCTCGGCGTCGGTGGTGTCGCGAGTGAGCCACTTCTGCTCGTCGGCGCGGATCGGCACTTCTTCCAAGCTATCGAAGGAACTGCCGCACGACGTCTTCCGCAGGCTCTTGCCAGGTTGGAACGATCCCATGTGAATCGCACAACGGCATCATGGCACGGATGCGGTCGAGTGAAGAATTGTTGCACAATGGGACGACCCTCCTCGGCAACATAAACCACTCGGGGTGATCGGGGTCATGCTTGAACAACTCCAGAAGCATTGCGTCCAACTCCAAGACGGTGAAATTCCAGTTGAGGCCCGGGCGCAGCCTCATGATATCCGCCGGGTTTTGGAACTCCCAAGCAGGTCTCCTCCTCTCCTGCAAGGGAAGCGTCGCGGCGAAGGAAATCTGCGCCAACTGCGCCTACAGTAAGTCCGGCAAACCTGAGGCACAGGATCCGGGTCACGGCAATCTTCAACCTAGCATCTTCCGGCGCCAAGTTGCTCCAATCGTTGCCGCGCACTATTGGAGTTTGGCGCTGGGCAGTGAAGGGCTGCGGGTTCTCCTCAACGATCCAATACCAATCGGCTCTCCACTCCTCCCACTTGCTGTGGAGCTCTCCTTCCAGATAGGATTCTTTCTTGCCGATCCTGGAGATCCAAGCACTCCCTCCGCAAGTGGCTCTCCTCTCTCGACGCGGGGCATGAAGAAGTGGAGGAAAAGGGCTACGTTTGGGTGGACTCCGACAAAGTTTTCGCAGAGGTGTGCGAAAACCGCCATGGTCAGGATAGCGTTGGGGGTGAAATCAAGGAGGCGAAACCCGTAGGTGTTCATGATGTCGCAGAAGAACTCAGAGAAGGGCGGGCAGAGCCCGCAATAGAAGAAGAGCGCGAAGAAGGGGTACCCGCTCGAGGCTGACTGACGCGGCGGCGGAGAGTACCTTCGTGCGCGGATGCGCCCGCGTCTCCGTCGACCAGAAGAGGTAGTAGCCCTCCCTCAGCTCCTTTGCATCGAGCTGGGGGGGGGGGAGAGGGCCCGCTCCTTGCGCAGCGCCGCGAGCCGCTGCGCCTCGGCCGACTTCACACCCTTCCCCTTGTCGGCTTTCGGAGCCATGGCGGAGGCGATGGAGGAGACCGACGGCGTTGATGGCGCTGGTGGTGATGGGGGGCGGAGCGTTGCTCTCTTCGGACCTGAGAAGAAGGGGGGAGCGACGGTGGTTTTCGAGATGGGACAGCAAATGGCGAGGTGGGCGACCTGCCCCTGTTTCCCCTGTTTATAAGGAGGGAGAGGGGACGCCCGCTTTTCCAATTAAAGAAACCCCCACGATCTCTCCCACGACGCCACGTTCGGCGCGTGCTGTTCGTGGGGGACGTGGTGGGTCCGGAGCCAGTTACGGCGTGATCTAGGCCGCGCGTGCCCGTGCACTGTTTTGGGCCTGGCCCAACAGCGCTCGGCACCGTGTGTGGCCCAGGCCCGGGGGCTCCTGTCGGTGTACTAGAGTAGGGGTACCCTAGTATCCCGAACTCGTGCAGCGATCGCTTGGCGCCAGCGGCAAGGCTTGCCTGGTGACCGCGAAGGTCCTCCGTGGTTCCTTTGGAGCCATTCAAGAACAAAGTATTTAAGCCAAGGAGACGAGTCCCCGGCAAGAGGAGCTTGCCGGGACGGCCACTTAAGGCACGTAGAAGACAAGACCCCGGCAAGAGGAGCTTGCCGAGAAGGCTCGATGAGCGATAAGCTTCCGGGCGCGACAAGGTTTCAGCCGCGGCAAGACGCTTGCCGCGGCAGGCAACCTCTCTTCATCTCCGCTCCAGCTCACCCGCCAACGTGTCGCCATGGGACCATTCCAGGCGTGCGTGTCAAGAGGTCAGGCAGCCGGAGAGTAGCGGTAAGCGGCGCTGACAGGGGTGCCATCGTGGCAAGCGGTGGCGCCCCTGACGGTCCCTTTCTGCACTGTTTAGGCGACATGGATGGGCATTTATTGCTTTTGTCCCTTGCCGTCAGAGTTAGGTAGGATACACTGTACAAAGTAGCTATACCAACCGCAACTCATTTTCCCATTTTGCCCTTGTCTACGTTGCCACCTGTTGGTGACCCCTTGAGCCTATAAAAGGAGGCCCATGCGCAACGTAGAGGAGGTTCGACTCATTTGAGACTACACACACTCAAGCTAGGTTTTGTAGCTCTCGGTGCTCCCTAGCAAGAACACAATACAACCAGACAAGCAGCAGTAGGAGTATTATCTCTCCGGAGAGCTCCGAAGCTGGGTAATCTGCTCGTGTGCTGCGCCTCTATCTGATCTTCGTGCAATATCCTCCACCCACCGAACCAAAAGGGACTCGGTCCGCCGGTCCCATAGGTGTTCGTGGGTTACGATCAGCCTCCCCGACAAAAACGGAACGTGAAAGGAATTTTTTTAGAATGCTCTTGGCATGTCGCTAACATGTGATAGTTAATCGACCTCAATAGACGGCAGAAACGCCAGCCCGCCGCACTTTGATAGAGACGAGGAGGGAGAAGCGATACAGGCTGTTGGATTACTAGAGATAGGTGTTGCACGGAAGCCAAGAAATATGGTGATAGCGTGGGTTAGCCATGTACTAGTATGATGTAACTACACTGGGCTGCCGTGTTTCAGACTCTTCCAAATTCAATCGTGGAGATGATTGGTTAATTTTACATCGCTGAATAATGTTAAATATTATGAGTGCAGACGCTCCACCACGAGGTTCCTTGCACCTTCTCGGTCATCCAGAATCTATGTTCTTCCACTCTATTTTTTTACGTGAGCTTTGTTCATCCTTTTGCCAACACGCGAGACATCAAGGTGCACGTGTTATGCAAGGATCGTTCCATCTATATGAAGAACACGTGGGACTGGAACTACGAGACAGACATGTACCCAGGAGTGGACGTACGAACCTGAGTAATGTAGCGCAGTAAGTGAAGTAGAAAGGCACAAATGGTATGAACATGCGTGGCATATAGGGTGTGTTTGGTTGTGTTCTCGACTCAGCATAGTTGTTCCCTCTTCATGCATGCTCAACTCAATACCCCTCTTCATGCATGCTTCTAGTGTATTTGTGCTAAACTAGTGTGGAGTCATGCACCCTCCATACACTCTACCAAACACCCAAAAGTAGGTCAAGAAGGGAACTCTTAGGCGACATTTGTCTCTTACTACGTACTGCCACTAAATGTTGTACGTGCAATGCACGGTGATGTTATGGAGTACGTGCCTAAGTACTCTACTACTACTATATTAGTTGGAGGCACATATTAACTTTTATATTTGTTTATGTGTATGCCCCGAGACCTTCCAACAAGACGTGTCTTTCTCTCCAGGTCGCACTTTGTATCACTCATACCACTAAGTACTACTACGTGTGGTCTCCGACCCAGAAGTGGAAGAAGTGGAGACGCTCTACCACGCTGTTTTTTACGCTGGGCTCTACCACGCTGTTCATGTCCCACTCCTTTCGCTGACATGTGGGACATCCAGCACGTGCCGTGTTTGTCACCCTTCGTCGTAAGAGTTGAAACGCTAGCATTCATCAGAAATAAAAAATAATTATAAATCGGCAGTGATACTATTTTTTTGCGAACAATCAGCAGTGGTACTATATCACGCGGTTTCCTTGCTCCTCGATATTGGAAAGAATACTTCCGTTCGCCAACATGTGGGACGTCGACCATCTTGGTCCACTTGCCATGCACACATAACTCTAAGGGAGTCACCCAGGTCGTCGCGCCGCAGTAACAATGACTAATGAGCCGTCAAATCACAGGCCCACTTCCCACTTTGAAGTTGCTCGGACGAAGGAACCATCATGACTTCGTTGAATTCCGCTTCTTGAAGAAAACTACATCTGAGCAAAGATCTTGCTAGCTACGATAGTTACTCCAACAGAGGCCTCCTTTCGTTCATAGGATAGGATTATGAAAATCATAGGAAGTGAGATGACATGCATCTCAATTCCTATAGAGAAAGAGATGCCATTTGATGCTTAGGATAGGAATTTTTCCATTTAGTCTAGGCTAATGTACTGGTAATTTGCTCTAAAAACTATAGTAGTAACTAGTGCTAGTAGTGGTACATGCTCGTACTCGCATACGCACACACACACTAACTACTAGTACTACTACTTCTCACATGCTGGCCGACGCCCGTCGTTCCGGCTTTGTCGGCGACACCCCACCGTGCTTGGATCTCCATGACCTCTCCAAGGCGGCGTGCGTCCTTTTCTTTCTTGCGGCGGCCGGCCTCTCTTGTCTTGATTGCTTTCTAACTTTTCCGCTCCCTCTGTGCGGCTTTGGCCGCCTCTTGCTCTACCGCCCATTCAGCCTTGGCATCTTCAAATTCCTCCCACATAGTTGTCAGGTCGCGAGCAGCGATGAACTCGGCACGGCGGGATGCCATCGCTTCCCTACCATTTTGTGTGCGGTCGTGGGTAGCGAGGAACTCGGCGCGGCGGGATGCCATCGCTGCCTTACCGGTTAGTGTCTTGCGCGGTGGCATGAACGACGCTTGGTGAGAGCTCTGGGGTGGAGTGGCCGGACAACCGTATAGTGCATTGGTTTGTCAAGAGCTCAAGGACAAAAGATGAAGCAAATTTGGATTCCCCTTCAATCTTGGTCATTTATTACCGAGTAAAATGCATTGGCGGTCATCGAACTTGTCTTGATAGCTCACTTTGATCATTGTATATGAGATATGGTGATTATACGGTCACTGGCTCACCGTATAGCTCCGTATTTGTCTGGTTGACTAGTCAAACAGTCCGCATGCGCCTCATTAGCTCGTGTTCTTTATCTATCTATCTATGCGGGACTACTGTCAGTGAAGAAAGAAGTAAAAACCAAAATTATGCGTATGTGACATTACTGTTTAGACGTTTGCTGGAGGCCTCCGCGAACACCGAGCATGTATTCACCTGGCTCAACACCAATGGTCATACTCGTGACTCGGCGCCTTGCTCATGTATATCGTCCATCACAATGACAATCTATAAAACAGCCTAGCTAGAGAGGGTACTATGGTGCGGAGTATGTACTATCGTGAGCAACCGATCATAGTGCCACTGCACACGAGTGTGTGTCTGATCGATTCGTCCATTATTCATAAGTTATGTATGGTTGTGTGGTGTCTAATGGTGGTCATCGAATGCTAGGTGGCGACAAGAGCGGTTGCATGGACGCCTGGTTGTCAATACGTGCCGCATACGCATCAAAGGCTCGTCATCCATGAGTTCACATTTTACCACCACGCCAGCGTCTGACCGCCCTGGCCTACCGAAACCCCTTCCATCGCTAGCGAGCACTTCCCGCCTGAAACGTTCAGCATCTCTCCAGAACGTTAATGCCGCATTCACCATCCTTAACTGCAGGTGCAGTTGGTGTTTCACTGACATGCGGGCCTGATGCCCATTGGGCCCACATGTTAGTGAGACAACGCACCTGCGGTTAAGTCACTGAAGCAACGTCCGCATTCACGCCCGACGCGACCTCTCACTGGCGCCGACATTACAGCAGCGCGCCGGCCGAGAGAGCGCCACCCGCGCAGCATCCCGGTGCAAGCGACTGCTCTGCGTTAATGATACCACGGATGGCGACGAACCTACTCCGCTGCCAGCCGTCCATCCATCTACCATGGCTCATTGCCATTCGCCCGCTATATTAACTTGAGCCCCAGCTCCCAGCCATAGCCAAAGACCCACACTCATTCTCCTCCGGTCCCTTCCTTTTGTTGGCACCACTCGAACCATGCCATCCGGGCACTCTAAAGATCTCTTGGACGTACTGTCGTAGGAGCAGACGAAGGACATCGGTGGGTCCGCTCCGGGCGCGCTCCAAAGCTCTCTTGGACGTACTCTCGCAGGAGCAGACGAAGGAGATTGCCGGCTCCCCGGCCGCCTCCGCCGCCACGACCACGAAGCCGGGCACAGGCGTCTTGGCGCAGCCGGCAGCGAGGAAGAGTAGTACACGGTAGGTCGCCACCGCTCTGGTCCTAGGAAGGCCACCGCTCCTCCACTCAGTCGACGCCAAGCTTAGTGGGATAAAAATCGGCGGCCGATTAGCCGCTTGATGGCGACGTGGAGCCAGAACTCTTCACAATCTTGTGCTCCGGAGGAGGAGGTTATCGAGGCGGATAAGGAGGAGGCAAAGGCAATGGCCGGCTTTCTCGGGTTCATGGCCGAACATGGTGGTCGGGGCCCGACGATCGTTTAGATTAGGTTTACAGTAGGTTTTAGTACGGTTTGTGCGAAATATGTAATGAATTTCATCCAGTTTATAGGAAAAGTTCTCGAAATGTAATGAATTTCATCTGTCAATTTGAAATTTGCTTTGTTTGCATGAATTTCGTCCGGTTAGTTCATATAGTTGTCGAAAGGTATGCGGGCAGCATCGATGGCATCCATCGGTGTTCTCGGACGGATGCGGTGTAAATTTGTGGGCCACCGAGATGCCCTAACTATCATGCTATAATCGCTAACAAGTCTCCATTATTTGGCAGGGAGCAGTTATCCCTCGATCAAAATCAGATCCGCGGTGTTTCGCACTCCTCCCGCGTACGAGTGTAAACTCTTGCTTACATAAAAATGGAGCAAGTGGACGGCACTGTAGCACGTCATATCACTCGAACTAGCCCGCCTAACGAGCGGGAAAGCACCGCCCTCGTCATTTTGTTCTGGATTTCTATCGATTGATCGCGCGAAAATGTTATGCTTCGCAAGTTCTAAAGGAAAAGGCGGCACACTTACGACTCATACGCGTCGCATCGCCGACAGTCTGGCTCGCAGGCCGCTCACCAGAGGGGACACGCGTTGTCTTGCAATTTCACTGACATGTGGGACCGTAATTGAATAAACCGTCGATAGCCGAAATCTAATCGCTCGGCGGGCGTCGGCTGAGAAGAGAGAAACGGGGGAGGGAGAAGAGATCGCCCGCCCGCCGCGCACGGACTCCAAGAAATATATGGTGATAATGTGAGGTGGGCCATGCTGGAGTCCGGACCGCTTCCGGAGCCCGCTCTCACCGCCCTGGCCCCTCAAGACACCGGCTGCCCGCCGCATGCATGCATAGCAAGTAGTACTCCTTAGGTGGAGGAGAGAGAGAGGCATTGACAAAGTCAAGGAGTGGGCTCTGCAAGAGCCCGTCTCTACACGTGCGCCTAGGTATAAAAAAATAATTCTAAAAAAGGCATAAAAAATTGTGTCTTAAAAACGAAAGGTAAAAAACATTTGAGAGGAAATAGATAGAGATAAAGTGAGAAAAAGCTGTAACCTGGGCATTACATGACGAAGGAGGGAGTGGTGCACATGCCAAGTTCACTGCGCTGTCGTGTTTCACACTCCTCCGTCGTAACAGTGGAGACAATAGCTTTCATCAAAAATAAACAATGAATACTCGTTGCTCGTCCTCTATATCGGAAAGAATACTTTCATTCGCCGACATGTGGGACGTCGACCATCCTGGTCCACCTACCATGCACAAAATTATCCTGGTCTACCCCAGTCGTATCGCAGGCCCAACCTTTCCCACTGTAAGTTGTTCGGACGAAGGAACCATCATAACTTCGTTGAATTCCGCTTCTTCAAGAAAACTTATCGCATTCTGCAATACTGCTACCACACGCGAAGACCGGACGGCACTGCACCACGCCATATCACCGAAACCCACTAGGCCAAACTAGCCCGCCTAGGTCATCTATTTTGGAATGGAGGGAGTACGTCTCAAGACCGCTATGATTTTGTGTTGCACGTTCTCTGTACTTTTGATACGATTTTCCTACCCTATGAACCAAATGAGGCCTGAATGTATGTCGACTATTGTCTGATCGATCGCTAAGCCTACAAGTTTAGGAGCTAGGGCTATTTGTCGATCGACAAGGGATAAGTATAAGCGTACCACGAGCTCATCAGCCCCAACGTTTATCTTCGGTGAGTGTTTTGCAAGTACTATAGCTCGCATAAAGAGCTAGCCTACTAACACCAAGAATCATCAAACAAGCCCTGCTGATATGATAAACAGTTCAAACTTACATCTAAGCATGCCATATATTACATCAAAAGCTGATGAGGATACATCTGTTTCCATAACTCGGAGAGGGTTCGCATGATTCGCTATCAAACAAAAGTAGCAAGATCCACCCACACAAGATAGTGCACTAGCCCAAAGATGGTTTCATAACACGCATCGTTCTGGTAATTAAACACAGGCCAATGAAAACTACCTTGAAGGATTAGCGCGACCAACTACTTCTTGTCATCGATCTCTCGGGCAATGACCACAGCACGGATAGCGGCATGGGAATCAATTTCTGGGGCGATGTCCGCAGGACTGACCGCGACATCGGAATCGATCTCTGGGGCGATGTCCACAGGATGGACAACGGCATCGGAATCGATCTCCGGGGCGATGCCAACAGGACGGGCCACGACATCAGAATCATAAAGGGCGCCCACCGCACTGCACAACCCTAACATATTAGCAAGCACATTGCAAATAATCAAAACCACAACTATGGTAATAAGCCATTATTTTTTACCTTGTGCAGCTCACCGGGGGATCTCATCCCTCCGGGGGCCATCTCCTCGTCCTCGATGGGGGCCATCACCTTGCCAGGGGAATACTGCTTCTCAACGGTGACTATCTCCTCAAACTCGGTCTTGAGCCTCACATAGGTAGCAATCAGAGTTCCTGGGGTAGGCACGGTGGGGCCCTTGCTGTTCTTCCAACTTTCTTTCAGGAGTTCGTCTGCCAACATCCTCAACTCTTGGGCCACTGCTTGTTTCTTGGAGTTCTTCATCTCCATGGGTTGGCCCGCCAACATTGTCAACTCGTTGGTCGGTGCTCGCTTCCTAGAGATCGCTGTCTCCAGTGGGTTGTCCACCGGTAACTCTTTGCCTAGTGCTCCAGAATCCATCAATGAACTGACAAACAAAAAAGCAATTGAAAGGAAACCACAATCGCAATGAAAACGGGAAAAGAATAGGATGTGAGAATCGGTCGGTGCTTCGCAAAAAGAAGATTCTTGGAATGAAAATATAGCACCATAACTGATTCGCCCACCTTTCCTTCATCGGTACAGAAGAAAAATGGCAGAAGTGAGTAGCCTGGAGTGAGGTTTTCTTCAAGAAAGGGAAGAAAGGGCTTGAACGAGCGTTCCAATGAAATGATGGTTGCTTCGTCCAGTCCAACTTGGAGGCCACCTTACCACTGCTGGTCTATACTACTCCCTCCGTCTAGGTGTGTAAGTCATCTTACGAAAACCAAATAGTCCCAAAACACTTAGGCGCGGTGCATTAACTTCTACCTTGTTTCTTGTTTCTCGACATATCAACCAATAAGAGATGAGAGGTGTGCATGCTTTTAATGACTTGCAATGGCTAGTTCATTGCATGCAATGCTATTAATTAGCAAATAAACATCGGTGACCCCAGGAGGAAAGCGGTGCTAAGCGCGTGGACCTATGCGTAATGAGTATCAACCAATGGATAATGGAGTTTAATTGTTAAACAATACTCCCTCCTTTCCGGTTTATAGGGCTTATCTCAAAATTTTATGTTTTCCATTTTATAAGGCTCAATTTGGTTGTTTTCCATCACATTTTCAGATTCCAAGGTGCATTAAATCATTGCATGCAAGTATTAAGAGAAATTTGACCAATGCATGTACTTTATGCATGCATGCATTGCAATTAACGCATTGATAAACATAATTTTTTGAGGAAAACAAGAGCATTAATTAGGTGCTTTTGCAAAACTACAAACTTTATTCCACCACTCACCATCTACATTGATTGTTGAGATTTTTGAATTGACCACTATAAACCGGAAAGGAGGGAGTAGCAATTTTGTCTCATGCAAGAGCCTGGCTAGTATATGCGTGCTCCAAGGGACCACACCACGCGAGCGTTTGCAACTTCCACGTTCGGGTTGCGCTTGGCACTTCGCCTCTTCGAGAAGACGAACAATGAAGCTACTCCTACTTCTACAGTATCGAATCCACTACTGCATGTCCGTTCACCTCGTGCGGGAGGGATAGCGTGTAGCGAAAGCTTCTACTTACTGCTCCTGCCTTTGCGTCTATGACAGGTGGGCCCAACAGGTGGTTGGCCCTCCTGGCATGCAGCCAAAGGCAGGTGCAGTTAAGGCACCGGAGCTCAGTCCGCAAGGGAGAGGGCGTCGTAGTAATCAAATTTCTCGGTCTTGTACGAGTTGACGCGACACATCAAAGCACTGCACTCGATAAAGTCTTTTTACACATTTCAAATGGGCTACTTCGTATGTAGGAGTAGACATATTCTGCTTCGTATGTAGTCACTTGTTGCAATCTCTAAAGACTTATATTTGGAAACGGAGGGAGTACAACGCATGCATGCATGCCGTGACTTTCCTTTTGATACTTGCATGTGTTGATTTGATGCACCTTGCCAAATTTTGACTATAAATTTAACTAACCAAATTTTCATGCATGTCACAAAAAATTACGGGGCTGTTTGGATTGTGACTATGTTTGTCTTATGTTGCCACATTATTTTTCCCACACTTGCCACACTTGCCTAACCTGAGTTGCTCAAATTGTTTTTCACACTTTGGCTTGCCTAAGGAAATCTTGCCACAATTTTTGTGTCTATGACATGTGGGGTTCACTGCTAATAAAAAAATTTCTTGTCTTAGGTGTGGCTAATAAAAAAGACTTATATTTAGGAATGGAGGGAGTAGAAAATATAAATAATAATGCATGTTGGGGCAACGCACGTTTCCGCTAATTTTAGCCATGGGCTTGTTCACAATTTTTACGAGGGGGTAGTTGTTCATTTAATGGAGGGACTTGTAGTACCAGACTTGAACGATACAAAGTGCGACCTGTCACAACGTAACACCACTTGGAACAAGCGGGTAGCTATCTCAAAAAACAATCAACAACTAAAAAAACTGCGACCTGGCAAGTAGTAGTACACAATTTTAAATGATTGTTTTGATGGAGTGAAAAAGGAAAACTACCCCACTACTTATATATAGGCCGGAGCCTCCGCGCTTGCTTGCTAGGGTTACTCTATTCACATACTCTCATCCTCTCCAGATCTAAACAAGATAGGGGTAGTAACACTGTCTTTCTCCCTTCAAAAAACACTGGCTTTCTATCCTCACCGCTGGTTACAGATCAGACGTATCCCTCCGCCGATGAAGGGAGGAGGGCAGCGTTTAGGCCGTCCGTCGACAATGAGGAGGAGACCCACCGCCGCCGCACTGCTATCTCTCGGCCGAGCGCCGCGCTGGAGGTCCTCCGATCCCTTCATCGTTGCAATGGGCGGATCCGGCCTCCCGACGCCTACCTATCCACATCCCGACGACCTTCAGGTATATCTTCGTTCGAAACCGCCTTAACTCTACTTCCCCAGCTCGCTACGTCGCTGCATGTGCATCATTTTCTACCTCTCAGCCCCTCTCGACCGGATGGTCCAACGTCACCTATTTTTCTTCTTCTATTGTTAGAGGTAAAGCTACTTCATGGAGTCGAATCTTGTACTCCGTCTCAAAAATACTTGTCATTGAAATGGATGTATCTATATGTATTTTAGTTCTAGACACATGCATTTTGATGACAAAAATTCCGGACGGAGGGAGTACTTGGTTCAAACAAGAAATAAAGTGGGGGTTGGGGAATTTAGTATGTACATCGGACTTGGTACAAACAGGAAGGAAAGGGGGTGAAAGTAGTACAGACTGGTCATCCAACCGGTCTCTTGGTCGAAAAGGGAAATATAGGGGTAACGTGTACACAGTGGTATGACCAGGAGTAGATTTGCTATCCACACATAGGAGTAGGTGGCTAGAGTGAACAAAAATGGGACCAACCCAGATATGTTTCTTGGATGTTTGTTTCTCGGGGCAACAAACTATGAATCACCACTTTATGCCCCTGTTTACGTACATGGTGTTGTATCTTTGGTGCACCCACCGCCCCATGCCCTTATACCAAATATTTAGGCTCCAAATGGAATAAAGGGCAGAAAACATAGATCTTGATGAAAATAGAGGAATAGGAAAGGAATATAGGTATAAAACTATGGAACAGCGAACCGGAGGAAACTCTCAAGAGAATGTGTTTGGATGGACTACAAAATGTACAGATTTGTTTTTTTAGAGTAGCATGCTTGGCAGTATGAGATGCTATTTGTTTATTCAGCTGCACAGTGACTACTCTTGTCCTCACCTCACGTACCACACATAGGTTGATTTTTTATTCTGGCAAACACAGCACAGCAACCTGTCTAACGCATGGCAGCGAGCGCCTGCCTCGGGCTTCCGCCCAAAAAATGAGCAGCGCGTGGATGTTTCTAATCCTATGGAATCAGTACTACCAGACCAGCTTTCCTATGAAACACTATTCACCTTTCCCGTGTTCTGAACGGTTGGAAGGGAAAGAATACCGTAGGAATTGTGTTCCTACGAAAATCCTGCACCAAACCTGTGAACCGAACGCAGCCTTAGCTCTTCTTAATATAATGTCCCTGGTAAAAATGAAGCCATGCCACTGTTTTTGCCTGTAATTGTTTGAGACTCTGACAAGTTTAGCCAAATTTTTGAGACTCTGAGTGTTTCCTCTGTGCCTTTTTGTGCAAACAGGGATATCCAATTCACCTGGTTGCTATTGTGACCTTTTGGTGGACTGCACAAAACTCTTCTTAAAAGAAGTGACTTTTGTGTCATTAATCGAATGTCGTAATGGAACAGTTGGTTCATTTTGGTGGAACTGCACAAAGGGAGATCTGTGTTCCAATGCTCATCATCCATATTGGCGCCATAACCTTCCTTTAGGTAAGAGTGATATTTAATGCATGTGTTCATCTCTATTTTCCGACAGCCATGAGAAAATAATGCTGTTTTTTACTAGTACATTTGTACTTCCTCACTGACAAAACCAATTCTAAATTAGAAGGCCAATCATGTACTTGGTTTCACCAATTGGTGCGGAGAAAGAGAAACAGAGCATGAAGAGGAAGAAGAAGAAGAATAAACAGTGTCAAGGCGATCTTGCTGAAGCCAGAGGCCTCAGTCGAGGCCATTCAAGGGCTCCGGCAATGACTACCATACATGTGAGACGATCCTCCAGGGAGCCCTTCCACTTCTGCTGTCTCACTTAATTAATTAGGAGTACTTAAGTACCACTAATTTATTACTGCCTAATTTTCCTGTTGGAGTTAAACAAATCTTTAGTAGGACCGTATGCTGAATCATGTACGTGTGAATGTTTGTCTATGGAGGTGAATCATGTGGTGGAGCAGGGAGGGAATATTATTAGTTTCATGACATAATAGTGCTATTTTTTTGCATGTCAATTTATTGCCATTGGTTCAATGAGGCCATGTTTTGCGTATTGTCCATCATCAATTTGATGCTACTGTTTGAGTAATATGCTAACGTCTTCCTATCCTTTCTCACTGAGCTAATGAAGGTTTCACCTTGTTCCTACTTGTGCAAACAGGGATCATGTTGTGCCAATCATACATTTTAGTGGAACTACACAAGACAATACAATGAACTGTATCCCAGCGAGTGCTTTAACTCTGCTGGAAGTTCTTGATAATCTTTCGATATAATCTCAGCACTGGTAAACAAGAGTGATTTCAACCATACATTTGAAGTGCACAAACATATATACTATTGTGTGATTCCAGTGAGTGCTTTATCATCTCTTATGGGACTTCATGAATAAGCTTTTTTTCTTAGGTTGGTATGGGCCTAAGGCCTTCATCCATATTAGTTTGCTGTCATCTCTATTTGTATCGTGCTACTGTCATGAGGAAATCCTTTATCTTTGCACTTTTAAGTTTTGCAACCTATGATAAATGGCAATGCTTTGAGTGTTGAGTTGAGCTAATTGGCATTGATTAAATAAACTAATACCTCTCTTTAAGCAAGACTACTATGTTGCTAACTTTACCCATTAAGATAATGAGGGTGCTTCTATTTGTTAGTGTATGTTTCATCAACTAGTCCCACTATTACAGTAATCTCACTCTCTCAATATATGTGCCAACAGGATGCTCGACTTTGGTGGAACTACACAAAAACTTTGGGTGCTTCATTGCCTCGACAAACCTTCATCCTTTCCCCGTCACCGCTAATCTCCGCTTGCTTTCTTCCTTTGTCGTGAGTCGCTTGGCTTATCTCGGCTTCCAGTCAAAGGAAATAGTAATTGATATGATACCTCACACACAAGTTGGTACGGGTCTTTATCCTGATTATTGTGCCTGTCATATGTATTGGTAATTTGGTATTGTGCTACTGTTTGCCGATTTCATAAAGGAGTAATTTGGAGCCTGAACTCGTAGGCAAATCATTACATCGGGTGATTTCAGTAGAACTGCACAAAATGATCAGATGGGCAGGTACTTATGCTGCTGCTATTTACTCCAGAGTTCACTTAGACAAGCATCGATGTTGACAAGAAGTGCCTATATTCATTCGAGTATCAACCGGCGTCAACCAATTGCCAAACTCCAAGTATTAGGAGAGTGAACGCCAAAAATATTGCTTGGTGCATAGCCCAGAAAAACGCAGTCCAGTCTTTGGTCCCAACTTGTGCCTTTTGGTTATCGGCACATATGGTAGCGAACTATATGGCATGGAGTCTAAAGATTCCAGACAAGTTGGTTGACGCATATATTCATCTGGCACTTAATCAGTCTGCACGCCGAGGATGCTCCATTTCAGCTTGAACTGCACAAAAATTTGGGTGGTTCATTTCCTCAACCGCCTCCTTTCTCGCTCGCAATGTAGAATTTTGGCGAGATACAGGACCAAGATGAGCCAAGAACTAGTTGGATGAAAGTAGTGGCCAAGTTTCTCAAACCTCCCTCGACGCGAGGCCACTATTTGAGGATAAACCTACAAGCAAAGTTCAGATTGTCTGTTGCCTCTTATGTACTCGAAAGTTTACTCGTCACAGAACTAATTTTAGCAAGAAGTACCTCCGATTGAACACCATTTACCGGTCTGTACCCTAGGTAATTAAAGTTCGTCCATGGATCATATTGGCTGTGATCTCAATCATTTGGATGCATAAACATACCGAACATGTGTATATCTGAATCTTTTGTGAATTATGTATGAATATTGTCGTGTGATCTATCAATCATTTGGATGCATAGATATGCTGAGCTTGTGTATATATGAATCTTTTGAGTTGTTGATAGTGAATGTTGGCTATGAATATGAACGTGTCGTGTGAACCTGAGTTTGATATGAATGTTTACCTTTTCTGTTGTATTTGTGTGTGAACTTGTTAGTATGCCTACTGTGGGGTATAAAATGCAGGTCTCTTATAAAAGTAATGCTATGTCCACTTTATGTTTTCCCTTCTAACCACATATATATTTATATTATTACTATTATTTTATATTTTATAGAGACTTATATATACATTATAAAAACATCCCACGTGTTATTAACTTATAAAAGTAAATGTTTAACGGAAAATCCTGGTTGTTTTTGACTCACAGGCTAGGAAAATCTTGGTGATTGCGTACAAAAGCTTGCGAAGATTTTGAAGGAGCAATGTAATAATAACGCGCTCATTTTTATTCTGAGCAATAACTCGCTAATTTCTTAATTTTATATATATATATATATATATATATATATATATATATATATATATATATATAATGTGCCTCTCGGTTTATTCTTTGATATTAATTGCTCCTTCTAACATAACATTATATATATAACGAGCCCACCTAATAATGCGGTATTTCAAGGAAGTGCAAATGGGCTGGGATTTCTTAGAAAATATAAATGGGCCTGATTAACGCGAAATTATTTGTTCACCCAACCCAGCAAATGGACTGTACATTCGAGAAAACATGGGTTAAACATATGCCACATTTTTGCAGGCTGACATGTGGGCCAAAAGGTCGAAGCCTACGCAGGTCGTTGTCAACTTGGTCAACAGATGATTGTGTCCTCCACAGCCATTGGATTTATATCCAACGGCTGGCATGCACCTTCAATCTCTCGTCTTCTTCCTCCAGCATCGCCGGGACCGCCTGGTCCGGCCTCCGGCGGCTAGCGACTCTGCTTAGCACGCATCGCTGCGAAGCGCAACCCCACCGCCGGCCAGGCTATCCCTCCACGCCTCGACACCTCCTGTTATTCTCCACAGACTACAGCCCCACGCCGCAACAGAACCAGTTATAACCCTTCTCCTCCTCTCAATCTGTGACTCCACTGCCGCGTTTTCCCATCTCCGAGTCATTCCCGTCCAGGGGCCTCCGTCGTCCAGCGCCTCGCTGTGTTCGGTGCGGCGTGGTCAACAAATGAGTCATCGGAAGAGGACTGTACATGGAGAGCCTGACGGCTGGGACCCACGAGGTCCATGGTCGCACGCAAGGAAAGTTCCTCCTTATTAAGCTGAAAAAACTGTTTCCTCCACCTGACAGCTGGGACCCGCCGCTGTATCTTCGCACGGAAGGAAGTGCCTCCTTGTTTTGCGAAAAAATTATTCATCCCGTTGACACCGGGACCCGTCAGATTTGGTGACTGACTTGTGGGCCTACTAAGCGGACGTGTACGCACGGCTTTGTAAACTTAATCAACAAAGGATTCTAGCAGCTGGACCGTTGGATGTTAATCCAACAGCCATGCTCCTTCGTCAACCTCTGTTCTTGCTCCTGTCTCCCGTGGGCGGCACTGCTGCCGTGCCGCCGCAAGACCCAAACCAAAGTGAAGTTTCCCACTCCTCTCCATCTGCGACTCCACCGCCCGTCTTCCCCATCTTCGGTCGTTCCAAGGTGCGCTGCGACGCAGTGTGGTCAACATGGTCAACAACCGAGAGTCATTGGAAGATGACTGTACGTGAGAGGCTGATAGTGGGGACGCACCACGCCGATGGACGCATGCATGCAACGGAAAGCGGCGAGGTCAACGTGGTCAAGGAACGACTTCCATCGAAAGTATACTGTACGTGGAGAGTCTCAGCTGGGTCCACGGCCGCAGCAAGTAAGTGCCTCCTTATTATGCGGAAAATAATGATTCCTCCAACTGACAGCAGGGACCCACTGGACGGGCCACCGTATTTTGCGAAAAAAATGTTTGCCCCCTGACGGGCCACCGTATTTCGTGAAAAAAACGTTCCCCCCACTGTCAGCTCGGACCCGCCGGAAGTGCCTCCTTATTACGCACAAAAATATGAATACTCCCCTGCTAGCTGGGACCCACCTTGGTGGGAGGCTGACTTGTGGGCCTACTAAGTTGACGGGGACGAAGGGCTTTGTCAACTTAGTCAATATGAACGATTCTAGCTCCAGTGACCGTATGATATCCATCCAACGGCCGTAGTGCTTCTTCAACCTCTGGTCTTCTTGCTCCAGCCGCCCAAACCAGCGCCGGTCGTGCCTCATGCTCCTGCCTCCCGTGGCCGGCTGTGCTGCCGTGGAGGCCTCACCGCCCCCTACTATTCCCACCACTGGCCAGGCCCTGTGGCGATGGCAGCCTCACAACGCAGCCGAACCAGTGAACCCTCGTACTCCTCTCCACGCGGGCTTCCACTGCCGCGTCTTCCCTGGCTCTGCGTCGTCCCCTTCCTAGGACTCGTCGTTGTCCACCGCCGTGGTGCTCTCCGCGCGGCATGGTCAACGTGGTCAAGGAACGACTTCCATCGGAAGAGTACTGTATGTGGAGAGGCTGACAGCTGGGTCCACGGCCACAACCCAGTTTTTTTGTGATTTGCCAAGTCGCTTTGTCAGGCCTGTTGGGTTGCAAATCTTTCAAGACGAGGAGAGCTTTCATTCGGCTGGCCGAGAAAATGGCCCATCAGTAATGAGAAATGGGCTGTACATTTTTAAAACACATCAAACCGGAAATTAGTTTCAAATATCTTTTTTTTCATTTGAAGATTTTAAATTACATTAATTTTTATGCGTGGAGAATTTGTTGGGTTTTATATTGATATACATTTATTTTTAAAATTAGTTTGAATGTGAGTCGAAATTTCGGGATTAAAAACAGTTTGGACCACACCGAAATAGGCAAAATTTCGTATAATTTTTTAACCGTGGCCACAATATGGGCTGTAATGCTAACAAAAAGAATATGGGCTCCAAAAAAACCATAAGAATTAGCAAATGGGCTGTAAATTATTAGAAATAATGGCAGATGGGTTGTATGATGTTTTCCACAGATTTGAGGCTTTCCTAAAAAAGGTTGGCGACAAGCAAAGGATCGTTGGATGGCCATCCAACGGCCGTCGTGCTTCTTCAATCTCTGCTCTTCCTGCTCCAGCCACTCAAACAAGCACCGGCGGGACTGCCTGCTCCCTCCTCCCTGCGGCCAGCTCTGCTACCACGCAGGCCTCACCGCCCCACCGTACTCCCATCGCTGGCCTAGCCACCCCTCTTCTCACCCACAACTGCTGTTATTCTCCGGCGACGGCAGACGAACCAGTAAACCCTCATACAGTCGTACTCCCCTCCGCGTGGGAAACATCTTCCGAGTCTTCCCTGCCTCCGTGTCGTTCCCTTCTTAGGCCTCGCCGTCGTCCACCGCTCTGGTGCTCTCGGCGCGGCCTGGTCAACGTCGTCAACGACCGACATGCATCTGAAGTGGACTATACATGGAGAGGCCGACAGCTGGGTCCACGGCCGCACGCAAGGAAATGCCTCCTTATTACGCGCAAAATAATGATTCCTCCACCTGACATCAGGGACCGACAGAAAGGGCCTCTATGTTGCATGGAAAAAAAACGTTACCGCCGCTGACAGCTCGAACCCACCAGCTATATCTTCGCACGCAAGGAAGTGCCTCCTTATTACGCACAAAAAATGAATACTCCGCCTGTTAGCTCGGACCCAGTATAGTGGCAGGCTGACTTGTGGGCCTACTAAGTTGACGGGGACGCAGGGATTTGTCAACTTAGTCACTATGCATGATTCTAGCGTAAGTGACCGTACGATGTCCATCCAACGGCCGTAGTGCTTCTTCAACCTCTGGCCTTCTTGCTCCAGCAGCCCAAACCAGCGCCGGTCGTGCCTCGTGCTCCTGCCTCCCGTGGCCGGCTGCGATGCGGCGGAGGCCTCACCGCCCCCTACTACTCCCACCGCTGGCCAGGCCATCCCTCTACTCACCCACACCCCTATTATTCTGCGGCGACGGCAGCCTCACCCTCGTACTCCTCTTCGCGTGGGCATCCACTACTGCGTCTTCCCCGGCTCCGCGTCGTCCCCTTCCTAGGCCTCGCCGTCGTCCACCGCCGTGGTGCTCTCGGCGTGGCATGGTCAATGTGGTCAACGACCGACTTCCATCGGAAGAGTACTGTACGTGGAGAGGCTGACAGCTGGGTCCACGGCGGCCGCAAGGAAGTGCCTCCTTATTACGCGCAAAATAATTATTCCTCCACCTGACAGCGGGGACCCACCGGACGGGCCACCGTATTTCGTGAAAAAAACGTTTCCCCCTGACTGCTGGGACCCACCAGCTACATCTTCGCACGCAAGGAAGTGCGTCCGGGCAAAAAAAAACGATTCGCCCCCCTGACTGCTAGGACCCACCAGCTACATCTTCGCAGGCAAGGAAGTGCCTGACAGTCGGGACCCACCTGGTCGAAGCGTACGTAGCGTTGTCATTCTGGTCGCGAATGTGTACGTATATATATACTGGTCGATGTAGAGGCGCGCACGTGTCGTAGTAGAGGCGCGCACGTAGCATGTACACGTACGTACAACGGCCGGGGTGTGATACGTCCATTTTGCATCATGCGTTTATGTCAATATTTATCGCATTATGGGCTGTTATTTCACGTTATGTCACAATACTTATGGCTATCTATTATATAATTAAAACAAGAGTCAAACAAGACATTACGTTCATCCACATATATTAAATTATCTTGATCGTCTATTTTCTATATTAACGGTTAAGATTTAATAGATATAGCGTTACATACAAATATGTTTGCGTACAACAATTTGGCATGGCACGTTCACATCTTCTGTCCAAGACATAAGGCTTTTCTATTAAAAAATATGTCCTGGACAATTAGAAGTGAACATACTTTTACATTATTGTATATACTCCGTAATAAAGCAAGGCTGCCAGCTCCCATAACAAAAGATCACGACTGCCGATTATAAGGAGTCCGAGCGCCCCCTGCCAGCTACCCTAAAAAAATAGTACGGCTGCCAAGCGGTCAAGTCAAGAAAAAAAGATGCTTACGGCAAGGATTTCCAGAAGAAGAAAAACATATAGACATGTCAAAAAGCCTCTTAGCACGTACGCATGAGCCCCTAAAAAAAGTATGCATGCATGAGCGATATTATCTTTGTCTACTGTCTGTCTATATTTATATCATAACAGATGGAAAATAATAATAAAAGCATAGTAGAATACCGGATATATTAGTCATGTTGAATTGCCCAACCCGGAATAAAAGAGAAGGCATACAATCATCATTTTAGGCCAAAATATTTATATCAAAGTAAAAAAGATACAAAAGGTTCACATGTATTTAAATTTATATAAATTTATACAAAATAAAATTATATAAATTTTGAAGAAATCATGTTCATTCACATATATTAAATTATCTTAATCGTCTATTTTGTATATTTTATATATTAACAGTTAATAAGATTTAATAGATATAGAGTTACATACAAATATGGTTACATACAACACTTTGGCATGGTACGTTCACCACATCTTCCGTCCAAGACATAAGTTTTTCTATTAAAAAATATGTACTGGACAATTAGAAGTTAACATACTTTTGCATTGTATATACTCCGTATATAAAGCAAGGCAGCTAGCTCCCATAAAAAAGATCACGGCTGCTGATTATAAAGAGTCCGAGAGCCCCGCTGCCAGCTCCGGTAAAAGAAGATAGTACGCCCGCCAAGCTGTCAAGTCAAGAAAAAAAGCTTACGGCAAGGATTTTCATAAGAAAAACATATAGACAGAGTATGTCAAAAGCCTAGACTCTTAGCACGTACGCATGCCTCAGCCCTAAAAAAGTATGCATGAACGAGCTATATTATCTGTGCCCCTACTGTCTGTCTATATTTATATCAATACGGATGGAAACCAATAATAAAAGAATAGTAGAATATAGGACATATTGGTCGTGCTGAGGACGATCGCCCAATCCAGTTAAAAAGTGAAGGCATAAATAATCATTTGAGGCTAATATATTATATAGAAGTAAAAAAATATACAAAAGGTTCACATGTATTTAAAATTATACAAATCTATACAAAATAAAATTATATAAATTTAGTTATATATAATTCAGAAGATTCACATGTATTTAAAATTTTAAAAATTATTTGGTTGCAGTTTGATTAGAATATAAGTTGACACAGGCCAAAACCTACACAAAAATACTCCATGATTTTTTCTAGCAAGGTAAGAAAATTTACTAATTTTTTAGGATATATTGTGATAGTTCTATTGTCTTAGATGGTCAGGCTCCATAAACATTTAGAGCAAGAGGATATTATCTAGAACAGTTAGAAGCATGCATGGAATATCAACTTTTGTGATAGAGTTTTATCTGGTAACACAATAGTGTGCTGATACAGATGGAGGAGGAGGACATAATGTTTAATCATTTAATAAAGGATGAAATGGTTTGGTGGGGTAGTCATAATAGTCACCATTTGTAACACCCCTGTGACTTTAACAACACTAATACATTTAGCAGATGGATTTCACTTTTTCTATTATAAGTGGTATATCAATGGCATTGTGGCGGCTCGGACTGCATTTTAGCTATTGTTATTTTATACAATTTAAATGATGTTGAACAAATACTGGTGGATTTTTTAGTAAATATAACAATTAGCCGTAAGTGAATGATAGAGGATGTTTTAGTAGAAAAAGGAAGCGCTAATTCATGTCAATTATATAGTGAATCTTTTATTTTTCTTAAATAGTTAACTTTAAAGCAAAACAAATGGGCACAATCATGATTGACAAGCTCTAGCGAGACCCTATGAGAATTTAGCAATACCCCACCATTCATCTAGGAATGAATATAGATAATTACATTACGTTAAGAAGATGGTGAGGCATATATATAGATATGTGGATGTATGGCACTGCACTAATAATAACACGTCGCAATACGTTCGGTGATGATGCTGACAATGGAACATATAACAGGATATTTCTGCAACTCATCAGTGTTTAGATTTTCTCTTAAAAAATCCTAAAAGTGTATTGACGTGGTGGGAAATTCCGGTTCTTTTGACATTTCGTTGCCACACAGCAAAATCATTACCAACACATTAATACATATTACCATAATATATGTAACAAAGTTTAATCATCATATTTAGCAAAGGTAAATCATGTTTTCTGAAGATACAACTTTTAGCTATAGTTATTTATATAAACACTAATGGATGAAATGAAATATAAAAGTAGTGAAAATCACCCAAAAAAAACATATTGAAAGATGAGGTCTAGCCGCGCAAATGCGCGGGTGACCATGCTAGTTCTCTCTTATTTTACAAGGTTTACCATGAAGAGGGGGAATGCCGGCAGCTGGAATTCTGGCTGGAAAAGGAGCAAATATTAGAGACCTATTCTGCGCAACTCCAAAAGTCCTGAAACTCCACGGAATATCTTAAAATAAATAAAGAAAAATCGTCGCCAAAGATGAAAGCCAGGGGGCCCACACCCTGCTCACGAGGGTGGGGCGCGCCTCCCCCGGCGCGCCCCTACCTCGTGGGCCCCCAGTGGCTCTCCGATGCCCATCTTCTCCTATATGAGCTCTTTCGATGAGAAAAAAATCATAAGCAACCTTTCGGGACGAGACTTCGCCACCACGAGGCGGAACCTTGGCGGAACCAATCTAGGGCTCCGACGGAGCTGTTCTGCCGGGGACACTTCCCTCCGGGAGGGGGAAATCATCACCATCATCATCACCAACGCTCCTTTCATCGGGAGAGGGCAATCTCCATCAACATCTTCACCAACACCATCTCATCTCCAAACCCTAGTTCATCTCTTGTATCCAATTCTTGTCTCTAAGTCCGGGATTGGTGCTAGTAGGTTGCTAATAGTGTTGATTACTCCTTGTAGTTGATACTAGTTGGTTTATTTGGTGGAAGATTATATGTTCAGATCCTTTATGCATATTATTACCCCTCTGATTATGAACATGAATATGCTTTGTGAGTAGTTACGTATGTTCCTGAGGACAAGGGAGAAGTCTTGCTATTAGTAGTCATGTGAATTTAGTATTCGTTCGATATTTTGATGAGATGTATGTTGTCTAGCCTCTAGTGGTGTTATGTGAACGTCGACTACATAACACTTCACCATTATTTGGGCCTAGAGGAAGGCATTGTGAAGTAATAAGTAGATGATGTGTTGCTAGAGTGACCGAAGCTTGAACCCTAGTTTATGTGTTGCTTCGTAAGGGGCTGATTTGGATCCATATGTTTTCATGCTATGGTTAGGTTTACCTTAATACTTTTGTTGTAGTTGCGGATGCTTGCAATAGAGGTTAATCATAAGTGGGATGTTTGTTCAAGTAAGAACAACACCCAAACACCGGTCCACCCACATATCAAATTATCAAAGTACCGAACGCGAATCATATGAGCGTGATGAAAACTAGCTTGACGATATTCCCATGTGTCCTCGGGAGCGCTTTTCCTATTATAAGAGTTTGTTCCGGCTTGTCCTTTGCTACAAAAAGGATTGGGCCACCTTGCTGCACCTTATTTACTTTTGTTACTTGTTGCTCGTTACAATTTACCTTATCACAAAAACTATCTGTTACCACTTATTTCAGTACTTGCAGAGAATACCTTGCTGAAAACCGCTTATCATTTCCTTCTGCTCCTCGTTGGGTTCGACACTCTTACTTATCGAAAGGACTACGATAGATCCCCTATACTTGTGGGTCATCAAGACTCTTTTCTGGCGCCGTTGCCGGGGAGTGTAGCGCCTTTGGTAAGGAAAAATTTATATAGTGTGCTGAAATTTTATTTCACTTGTTACTATGGAAACTGAATCTCTGAGGGGCTTGTTCGGGGTATCTTCACCCCGTCCAGTAGAGCAAAGAGTTGCTCCTCAACCTACTGAACTTATTGAAAATGAAACTCCTTTTGCATTTCTTCGGGTATTATGGAAAAACTTCTGGCAAATACTTTTACAGGAGATGGGACAAAGCATCCCGACAAGCATCTATGCTATTTGGATGACATTTGTTGATTATTTAAGCTTGCAGGTATACCCGATGATGTTGTTAAGAAGAAGGCTTTCCCTTTATCTTTGGAGGAGACGACGACATGGTATAGGCTATGTGATGATACGAGATCATGGAACTATAAAAGAATGAAATTGGAATTTCACCAAAAGTATTACCCTATGCATCTTGTTCATCGTGATCGCAATTATATATATATAATTTTTGGCCTCGCGAAGGAGAAAGCATCGCTTAAGCTTGGGGGAGGCTTAAATCAATGTTATATTCATGCCCCAATCATGAGCTCTCAAAATTGACAATTCTCCAGAATTTTTATGCTCGGCTTTCTCATAATAATCAAACCATGCTCGATACTTCTTGTGCTGGCTCTTTTATGATGAAGACTATTGAATTCAGATGGAATTTATTGGACAGAATTAAACGCAACTCTGAAGATTGGGACCTCGACGAAGGTAAGGAGTCAGGTATGACACCTAAGTTTGATTGTGATAAATCTTTTATGGATACCGATATTTTCCGTAAGTTTAGCGCTAAATATGGACTTGACTCTGAGATAGTAGCTTCTTTCTGTGAATCTTTTGCTACTTATGTTGATCTCCCCAAGGAGAAGTGGTTTAAATATCATCCTCCCATAGAAGTAAAAGTAGATGCACCTATTAAAGTTGAAGAAAAGACCATCACTTATAATGATCCTATTGTTCCCACCTCTTATGTTGAGAAACCACCTTTCCCTGCTAGAGTAAAGGATCATGCTAAAGCTTCAACTGTTGTTCGTAAAAGCAATACTAGAACTTATACACCTCCTGAGCAAGTCAAAGTAGAACGTAATATTGCTGTTGTTAAAGATCTCTTGTCTGATAATATTGATGGGCATGTCATTGCATTCTCTGGTGAAACAGCTAGAATTGCTAAACCCTATGATAGAGATAAACATAGACCTGTGGTAGGCGTGCCTGTTATTTCTGTTAAAATAGGAGATCATTGTTATCATGGCTTATGTGATATGGGTGCGAGTGCTAGTGTTATACCACATACTTTATACGAAGAAATTAAGAATGAAATTGCACCCGCTGAGTCAGTAGATATTGATGTTACAATTAAACTTGCCAATAGAGATACTATTTCGCCAGTGGGAATTGTTAGAGATGTTGAAGTCTTGTGTGGGAAAATTAAATATCCTGCTGATTTTCTTGTTCTTTGTTCTCCACAAGATAGCTTTTGTCCCATTATATTTGGTAGACCCTTCTTGAAAACTGTTAATGCTAGGATAGATTGCGAAAAGAATGTTGTTAATATTGGCTTGGATGATATGGTTCATGAGTTTGACTTCTCTAAATTTAGTAAACAACATCGTGAGGAAGAATTGCCTAGTAAGGATGAAATTATTGGTCTTGCTTCTATTGTCGTACCTCCTAGTGATCCTTTGGAACACTATTTGCTAGACCATGAAAATGAGATGTTCATGAATGAAAGAAGGGAAATAGATGAAATATTCTTTAAACAGAACCTATTACGAAACACAATTTGCCGGTTGAAATCCTAGGGGATCCTCCTCCACCCATGGGCGATCCCGTGTTTGATCTTAAACCGTTGCCTGATAATCTTAAGTATGCTTATCTTGATGAAAAGAAAATATATCATGTTATTATTAGTGCTAACCTTTCGCAGCATGAAGAAGAAAGATTATTGAAAACTCTGAAGAAGCACCGTGCCGCTATTGGATATACTCTGGATGATCTTAAGGGCATTAGTCCCACTCTATGTCAGCATAAAATAAATTTGGAAGCGGATGCTAAACTAGTTCGTGACCCTCAACGACGTTTGAATCCTAAAATGAAAGAAGTGGTAAGAAAAGAAATACTCAAGCTTCTGGAGGCAGGTATAATTTATCCCGTTGTTGATAGTCAGTGGGTAAGTCTTGTCCATTGTGTCCCTAAGAAGGGAGGTATTACTATTGTCCCTAATGATAAAGAAGAATTGATTCCGTAAAGAATTATCACAGGTTATAGGATGGTAATTGATTTCCGCAAATTAAATAAAGCTACTAAGAAAGATCATTACCCCTTACCTTTTATTGATCAAATGCTAGAAAGATTATGCAAACATACACATTATTGCTTTCTAGATGGTTATTCTGGTTTCTCTCAAATACCGTGGTCGGCTAAAGATCAATCAAAGACTACTTTTACATGCCCTTTTGGTACTTTTGCTTGTAGACGTATGCCTTTTGGTTTATGTAATGCACCCGCTACCTTTCAAAGATGCATGATGGCTATATTCTCGACTTTTGTGAAAAGATTTGTGAGGTTTTCATGGACGACTTTTCCGCCTATGGTTCCTCTTTTGACGATTGCTTGAGCAATCTTGATCGAGTTTTGCGGAGATGTGAAGAAACTAATCTTGTCTTGAATTGGGAAAAGTGCCACTTTATGGTTAATGAAGGTATTGTATTGGGGCACAAAGTTTCTGAAAGAGGTATTGAAGTTGATAAAGCCAAGGTTGATGCTATTGAAAATATGACATGTCCCAAGGACATCAAAGGTACAAGAAGTTTCCTTGGTCATGCCGGATTTTATAGGAGGTTCATTAAGGACTTCTCAAAAATTTCTCGGCCTCTGACTAATTTATTACAAAAAGATGTACCATTTGTCTATGATGATGATTGTGTAGAATCATTTGAAATACTTAAGAAATCAATAGCCTCTGCACCTGTTGTTCAGCCACCTGATTGGAATTTACCCTTTGAAATTATGTGTGATGCTAGTGATTATGATGTAGGTGTTGTTCTAGGGCAAAGAGTTGATAAGAAATTAAATGTTATCCACTATGCTGGTAAGACTCTATACAATGCTCAAAGAAATTATGCTACTACCGAAAAGGAACTTTTAGCAGTTGTGTTTGCTTGTGATAAATTCAGACCCTATATTGTTGATTCTAAAGTAACTATTCACACCGATCATGCTGCTATTAAATATCTTATGAAAAGAAAGATGCTAAACCTAGACTTATTAGATGGGTTCTCTTGCTGCAAGAATTTGATTTGCATATCGTTGATAGAAAAGGAGCTGAGAACCCGTTGCTGCGTATAACTTATCTAGGTTAGAGAATGTTCTTGATGACCCACTACCTATTGATGATAGCTTTCACGATGAACAATTAAATGTCATAAGCACTTCTCGTAGCACTCCATGGTATGCTGATTATGCTAATTATATTGTTGCTAAATTTATACCACCTAGCTTCACATACCAACAAAAGAAAAAGTTCTTTTATGATTTGCGACATTACTTTTGGGATGATCCACATCTTTATAAAGAAGGAGTAGATGGTGTTATTAGACGTTGTGTACCTGAGCATGAACAGGAATAGATCCTACGCAAGTGCCACTCCGAAGCTTATGGAGGACACCACGCTGGAGATAGAACTGCACATAAGGTATTGCAATCTGGTTTTTATTGGCCTACTCTCTTCAAGGATGCCCGTAAGTTTGTTTTATCTTGTGATGAATGTCAAAGAATTGGTAATATTAGTAGACGTCAAGAAATGCCTATGAATTATTCACTTGTTATTCAACCATTTGATGTTTGGGGATTTGATTATATGGGACCTTTTCCTACCTCTAATGGATACACTCATATTTTAGTTGCTGTTGATTACGTTACTAAGTGGGTAGAAGCTATTCCAACTAGTAGTGCTGATCATAACACTTCTATTAAAATGCTTAAGGAAGTTATTTTTCCGAGGTTTGGAGTCCCTAGATATTTAATGACTGATGGTGGTTCACACTTTATTCATGGTGCTTTCCATAAAATACTTGCTAAATATGACGTTAATCATATAATTGCATCTCCATATCACCCGCAGTCTAGTGGTCAAGTAGAATTGAGTAATAGAGAGCTCAAATTAATTTTGCAAAAGACTGTTAATAGGTCTAGAAAGAATTGGTCCAAGAAACTTGATGATGCATTATGGGCCTATAGAACTTCATACAAGAATCCTATGGGTATGTCTCCGTATAAAATGGTTTATGGAAAAGCATGTCACTTACCTCTCGAACTAGAACATAAGGCATATTGGGCTATTAAAGAGCTCAACTATGATTTCAAACTTGCCGGTGAGAAAAGGTTATTTGACATTAGCTCACTTGATGAGTGGAGAACCAAGCCTATGAAAATGCCAAGTTATTTAAAGAAAAAGTTAAAAGATGGCATGACAAAAGGATACAAAAGCGTGAGTTTAATGTAGGTGATTATGTGTTGCTATACAACTCTCGTTTAAGATTTTTTGCAGGAAAACTTCTCTCTAAATGGGAAGGTCCATATGTTATCGAGGAGTTCTATCGTTCCGGTGCCATAAAAATCAACAACTTCGAAGGCACAAATCCGAAGGTGGTGAACGGTCAATGAATCAAACACTATATCTCAGGTAATCCTATAAATGTTGAAACTAATATTATTGAAACCGTAACCCCGGAGGAATACATAAGGGACACTTTCCAGAATGTTCCAGACTCCGAAAAGGAATAGGTATGTGTTACGGTAAGTAAACCGACTCCAAAAAAAATTCTAAGGCAATATTTCTCCGTTTTGGAATATTTAGAAAAATAGAAAAATAAGTAGTAGTCCAGGAGGACACGAGGCCTCCACGAGGGTGGAGGGCGCGCCTACACCCTCGGGCGCGCCTACCTAGTGAGCACCTCTTGTGCCCTCCGTACTCCGTTTTCTTGCACGATACGTATTTTGGTCGGTAAAAATTCATTATATATTCTCCCGAAGGTTTTGACGACCGTATCACGCAAATATCCTATGTTTTCGTTTCGAGCTGTTTCCGTTGCAGATTTGAGTATTCCGGAGACTCGATCATCCTTCTATGAGGGTGAGCCTATTCCATGGAAGGTGGACGACAAGCTTGCATCATCAACAACACCTCCACCGCCAACAACAAAGAAGGATACATAATCACATGGGTATGGGCACTCCCCTTGGCAACTGCCTAGCTTGGGGGAGGTGCCCCGGTATCGTATCATCATCACAACTCCTATCTTTACCATTTTTTTAGTTTGATCCTATTAGTAGTATCTTGATTTAGTAGAATAAAGTCATGGCATGATCTAGTTTTGAAGTTTTGCTTTATGATCCCTCTAGGTATCAAGTCCGTGAGCTATATATTTAATAAAGATTAGTGTTGAGTTAAGGGCTTGATTACTTGCCATGATCTTGGGTGAATAAAAGAAAAGAATAAAAAGAAACAAAGAGTTCATATTGATCTTATGAGAGTAATGACTTCACATAGAAAGAGTATGATGATTAAAAAGTTGTTGGGAGTTGGCAAATATAGCTTTGGTCATCGTTGCAATTAATAGGAAGTAATAAGGAGAGAGAGGTTTCACATATAGATATATTATCATTGACATCTTTTATGATTGGGAACACTCATTAAAATATGACATGCTAAAGAGTTGATGTTGGACAAGGAAGACAACGTAATGAGTTATGTTTTCCTGTATCTGAGATAAAGTATGTTGTCATGGTTCTCCTAACATGTTGAGCTTGCCTTTCCCCCTCATGCTAGCCAAATTCTCAGCACCAAGTAGAGATACTACTTGTGCTTCCAAATACCCCTAAACCGGTTTAGCCATGAGAGTCCACCATATCTACCTATGGATTGAGTAAGATCCTTCAAGTAAGTTGTCATCGGTGCAAGCAATAAAAATTGCTCTCTAAATATGCATGACTTATTAGTGCAGAGAAATAAGCTTTGTAACGAACTTGTTGTGGACGCAATAAAAGCGACATCGCATAATAAAGGTTCACATACAAGGGGCAATATAAAGTGACGTTCTTTTGCATTAAGATTTCGTGCATCCAACCATAAAAGCGCATGGCAACCTCTGCTTCCCTCTGCGACGGGCCTATCTTTGATTATTATCTTCTATCTTATGCAAGAGTCACGGTGATCTTCACCTTTCCTTTTTCATTTTATCCTTTGGCAAGCCCAAAGATGTTGGAAAGAACATGATATATATATATATATATATATATATATATATATATATATATATATATATATATCTAGTTGGATGTGGGGGAGCATGAATTATTATTGTTGACACTACCCTTGAGGTAAAGGTTGTGGGGCAAAATTACAAGTCCCTATCTTTCTCTGTGTCCGGTTAAAACTCCGTAACCACAAGTATTGCGTGAGTGTTAGCAATTATGAAGGACTAAGTGATAGTTGAGTATGTGGACTTGCTTTTAAGCTCTGACATAGACTCTTTCTGATGTTATGATAAATTGCAGTTGCTTCAATGACTGAGGCTATAATTTGTTAGTGCCCAATAAGGTTTCTGATTCATACTTTTGCATTGTGAAAGGATCGTCACTTGAACATAAGTAATCATATGACAAATTTATATATGTTGCTGTTATGAGAATAGTCATGATGCCTTCATGTCCGTATTTTATTTTTATCGACGCCTCTACCTCTAAACATGAGGACATATTTATTGTTATCAGCTTTTCGCTTGAGGACAAGCGAGGTCTAAGCTTGGGGGAGTTGATACATCCATTTTGCATCATGCATTTATGTCAATATTTATCGCATTATGGGTTGTTATTTCACGTTATGTCACAATACTTATGGCTATTCTCTCTTATTTTACAAGGTTTACCTTGAAGAGGTGAATGCCGGCAGCTGGAATTCTGGCTGGAAAAGAAGCAAATATTAGAGACCTATTCTGCGCAATTCCAAAAGTCCTGAAACTCCACGGAATATCTTAAAATAAATAAAGAAAAATCTTCGCCAAAGATGAAGGCCAGGGGGCCCACAGCCTGCTCACGAGGGTGGGGGGCGCGCCCCTCCCCCCCTGGGCATGCCCCCCTACCTCGTGGGCCCCCTGGTGGCTCTCCGATGCCCATCTTCTCCTATGTGAGCTCTTTTGATGAGAAAAAAATCATAAGCAACCTTTCGGGACGAGACTCCGCCGCCACGAGGCGGAACCTTGGCGGAACCAATCTAGGGCTCCCATGAGCTGTTCTGCCGGGGACACTTCCCTCCGGGAGGGGGAAATCATCGCCATCATCATCACCAACGCTCCTTTCATCGGGAGAGGGCAATCTCCATCAACATATTCACCAGCACCATCTCATCTCCAAACCCTAGTTCATCTCTTGTATCCAATTCTTGTCTCTAAGTCCGGGATTGGTGCTAGTATGTTGCTAGTAGTGTTGATTACTCCTTGTAGTTGATACTAGTTGGTTTATTTGGTGGAAGATTATATGTTCTGTCGTGGAATTAACACGTCAGATGTCCTTAGTGTCAGGACTTAGTCGCGAGGCCAACGCATCTATGTGGTAGCTTGAGAGGGGTTGAGCGGAATCGAGAGACGCAACATAAGACAGGGATTTAGACAGCTTCGGGCCCCGGGAAACATCATCCGGTAAAAATCCTACATGCTGTTTGAGGCTAGGTCTCATTATGATCATGAGGGAGTCGCCGTAAACCGGCTCTCCTCTAGTTGTGTCTAGCCCTAGATATTGTTGTTTGCTTGTAGCTTGTCCCTCTTTGGGGAGCCCTGCCCCTCCTTATATATGTTGAAGGGGCGGGTTACATGTGGAGTCCTGTTAGGATTAGGACTAGTCTATCTCTAATACAGACCGGATACAAGTCCAGGTCTTAACTCCTTGTAAGACAAATATTCCTTATGCCTTTCCTCTTAAACCGGCCCACCATAGTATGAACCGGCCTTCATGAAGCGCCCGTTGGGCCACCAGGTCTTGTCGCTCCTCGCACCCACCTGCCGGATTACCAATGAGTCGTGAACCGCCAGGTCCAAACGGATCGCCGGTGAACCGCCAATCGTCAGCGGGGTCTCAAATAAACTGCCAAGTCCGGCCGGGTTAACTTCCGGCCGGTTTACACCGCGGGGTATATCCCCGACATTAGCCCCCAAGTTTAGCTTGGATTTATCCATGGTAAACTTATATCGCAAAAGAAACACCGTAACAAATTTGGCAGATTGTGCTCGGGTTAAGAATTCTTGTAGACCGCACCTGATCGTCCTTAAGTCCTTTGTCATTTCCTCCTTCTAGAAAGTCCGGGTCAATAACCAGCTTCATACTCAAATTGCTGATGTTGGCTTCTTATAGAAAAAATATTGTGAAGAATAATCCACTTGAGTCGGCTTTCAATGCTCATCATTGTCGGGTTATAAAAACTGATAATTCCGGGTCATGATCGTTGCCAATGTCGGTTCATGATTGTTGATGACGCCGGGTTGCAGACACGGTCGTAATGATTAGTGACGCCGGGTTGCAGACACAGGGTCGTAATGATTGGTGACGCCGGGTCAATTTGGTTTGCTCAACACAGAGACTTTGAAAATAGTTCTTCGATAATAATATAATACCGGTAGCCCCAAAGTCTTGAGCAGAACAAAGTGATGGCTTAAGACTTGATCCAATATAAATACTGCCACTTAAGAAGAAATCCATGTTGTTCATCCCAGTCACTTAGTAAAAACTGAATACTCCATATTATGTAGCCCCCAAGTGCCGGGTCATTATGCAATAATAAGCAGGGACTTTGTAGGTATAATCATATAGATTTGAGCAATGATGTGTAGCCCCCAAGGGCCGGCTCAGTAAGATAATATTGAGCTAGGACTTGATATATACTTCAATGAAAATAACATCATATGATGTAACCCCCATCATGGGACTTGAATCCACGTCCACAAGGTTAAGAGACGACGTGGATGCTGTTTTCGATGACCCAAGAAGTCATCATCGGCGCAGCAGCCGAACGGGCGGTCATGACGAAGCTGCCTAGCCGGAGAGTTTGGCCGACAGCCAGGGCTAACCCAGAGGTGATGTTGTCACTGACAACGAGACGAGCCATCCTTCCTTTCAATGACGGCACAGTGTAACTCTCAATGAAAGCACCAATGTCAGTGTCAAAACCGGTGGATCTCGGGTAGGGGGTCCCGAACTGTGCGTCTAAGGAGGATGGTAACAGGAGGCGGGGGGCACGATGTTTACCCGGGTTCGGGCCCTCTCGATGGAGGTAATACCCTACTTCCTGCTTGATTGATCTTGATGATATGAGTATTACAAGAGTTGATCTACCACGAGATCGTAGAGGCTAAACACTAGAAGCTAGCCTATGGTATGATTGTTGTTCTCCTACGGACAAAACCCTACGGTTTATATAGACACCGGAGGGGGCTAGGGTTACACAGAGTCGGTTATAAGGGAGGAGATCTACATATCCGTATTGACAAGCTTGCCTTCCATGCCAAGGAGAGTCCCATCCGGACACAGGACGAAGTCTTCAATCTTGTATCTTCATAGTCCAACAGTCCGGCCGAAGGATATAGTCCGGCTGTCCGGAGACCCCCTAATCCAGGACTCCCTCACCCGCACCGTAGATTCTATGGTTATACGAGTTCACGAAGATCTAACGGCCCAGAGTAGGAGGTTTGAATGTTTTGCAATATACGGCTGAGAGATTTGGGGAATTGCGCAGAAAGTACTGCTACCTCTTGAGCATGAATTGGTTTTCCCTTGAAGAGGAAAGGGTCATGCAGCAAAGTAGCGTAAGTATTTCCCTCAGTTTTTGAGAACCAATGTATCAATCCAGTAGGAGGCCACACGCAAGTCCCTCGTACCTACACAAACAAATAAGAACCTTGCAACCAACGCGATAAAGGGGTTGTCGATCCCTTCACGGCCACTTGCAAAAGTGAGATCTAATAGAGATGATCAGATAATATTGTTGATATTTTTGTGATAAAGATTGAAAGTAAAGATTACAAGGTAAACGGCAAAACAAATAGCTAGTTGACGGGAGATTAATATGACGGAGAATAGACCCGGGGGCCATAGGTTTCACTAGTGGCTTCTCTCAAGATAGCATAAGTATTACGGTGGGTGAACAAATTACTGTCGAGCAATTGATAGAAAAGTGCATAATTATGAGAATATCTAGGCATGATCATGTATATAGGCATCACGTCTGCAACAAGTAGACCGACTCCTGCCTGCATCTACTACTATTACTCCACACATCGACCGCTATCCAGCATGCATCTAGAGTATTAAGTTCATAAGAACAGAGTAACGCATTAGGCAAGATGACATGATGTAGAGGGATAAAATCAAGCAATATGATATAAACCCAATGTTTTTATCCTCGATGGCAACAATACAATACGTGTCATTTCCCCATCACATCGGGATCGAAAGCAGATGATTAAACCCAAAGCTAAGCACTTCTCCCATTGCAAGAAAGATCAATCTAGTAGGCCAAACCAAACTGATAATTCGAAGAGACTTGCAAAGATACCCAATCATACATAAAAGAATTCAGAGAAGATTCAAATATTGTTCATAGATAATCTTGATCATAAACCCACACTTCGTCGGATCTCGACAAACACACCGCAAAAAGAGTTACATCAAATAGATCTCCAAGAAGATCGAGGAGAACTTTGTATTGAGATCCAAAGAGAGAGAAGAAGCCATCTAGCTAATATCTATGGACCCGAAGGTCTGTGGTAAACTACTCACACATCATCGGAGAGGCTATGGTGTTGATGTACAAGCCCTCCATGATCGATTCCCCCTCTGGCGGTGCACCGGAAAAGGCCCCAAGATGGGATCTCACGGGTACAGAAGGTTGTGGCGGTGGAAATAGGTTTTCGTGGTGCTCCTGGATGGTTTCAGGATACGTAGGTATATATAGGAGGAATAAGTAGGTCGGTGGAGCCACGAGGGGCCCACGAGGGTGGAGGGCGCGCCCAGGGGGGTAGGCGCGCCCCCTGCCTTGTGGCCTCCTCGTTGATTGCTTGACGTCTACTCCAAGTCCTCTAGATCACATTTGTTCCAAAAATCACGCTCCCGAATGTTTCATTCCGTTTGGACTCCGTTTGATATTCCTTTTCTGCGAAACACTGAAATAGGCAAAAAAAGACAACAATTTGCACTGGGCCTTGGGTTAATAGGTTAGTCCCGAAAATAATATAAATGTGTATAATAAAGCCCATTAAACATGGAGCAATCAAAAATTATAGATACGTTGGAGACGTATCAAGCATCCCCAAGCTTAATTCCTACTCGTCCTCGAGTAGGTAAATGATAAAAACAGAAATTTTGATCTGGAATGCTACTTAGCATATTCTTCAATGTAATTTCCTTTATTGTGGCATGAATGTTCAGATCCAAAAGATTCAAGATAAAATTTTAATATTGACATAAAAATAATAATACTTCAAGCATACTAACTAAGCAATTATGTCTTCTCAAAATAACATAGCCAAAGAAAGCTCATCCCTACATGTAGCGACCTGACCCAAAATCGGTCAAATCTCTGTGTCTGTACCATCCCAAGATCATGCTGGTACTCACAGTACATCGATAAAGTAATCAAAGTTCAATCACACCTGAATATCATTAAACGATTCTCATATAGAGTCTTTATTACAAGGGAATAAATTGGACTCAAGGCCAACTCATGAGAAATAAACTACTAATGCTGCGGAAGCGTCGAAGATAAGCGAGTCCATCCGACTCCAAAGGGCAATCGCCAAGCGCGGAGCGTAGCCTCACTCCTGATCGGAATATATCTCTGCAACATAATACGTTGCAGCCATGTAGGTCAGCTTTTGGAATAAGCTGGCAAGTCATGAAGAATAACAATAATAAAGTTGCTAACACTATATGCATTTTGGCTGTGGAGCTCTAAGTTTCATCATTTTGAAAAGCAAATTTTATCCTACTACAAAGGACTTGCTTGCAAATTACTACAATTGTTGGTAGTTATTGAGATGGTTCCGCCAACCAATATCTCGTTCCCAATTATTAAGTCATAAAACCCCTCAAATTGATTCATTAGTTTTAGTGTTGAGATATCCGAATACTTCCAAGTTCCAGAGGCTCAAATGTCCGTAGAATCGGGACACGGCTAATCGATTAGATCTTTAACTCTGCAGAGGGTTGCGCACTTTCCCGCAAGAATCATTCCCTCCTTTAAAGTCTTCGCACTTCATGGTGTTTGAAGACGGGACGAATGAAACAGGGTCTTCCAAAGAGTTCTTCCGCCACCGCCGTACTCCATCCAATCCTACCGTTCGCTCTACTTCTCGTAGTACCGCCCGTACCAAGCGTCACTACTAGGGTCAACCCAGCCAGAGCCCATAATGGCTTGCGGCTGCACAGTAAGCTTCCGGTCATGGGGCATCCATCCTTCTCTTCGTGGCTGGGTGAAGCTTTCGCAGGATGTCATGGCGCTTCTCCATGCATCCTGCCACCACTGGGTGCTCCAGGGTGCCCGTCAACCGTCCTCCACCCAGTAGTGATTTTTCCGAAGTCCATCTTGATCATTGTAGTTCATGGGGTTGTCATCATCATTGACTCTCACATCTTGCTTATGAATTTCACTCATCCCAAATCCCGTCTACGAGCATAGCAAAGTAAACTACTACGTCCCGGGTCATGGTAACAAGGATTGGTTCATCCTACCACATGATACTACTCAAGTTTAATGACTTCAAACTTTCACTACTGCATGCATGGTGGGGTGGTGACAACTACTAATGCACAAAAACATAGGTATAGAAATAACATGATCAAAACTTGCCTTGCTGATGATCCTCCTAAGCTAAAGAGTCGTAGTAGCAAGCTTCGCACTCCGGAAACTCTACCGAGACAAACAATAACACAATAAGCACAAAGCAATAGGATCACACAACATAACAAAAGTAACATAACACAACAAATCAACCAAATCCAAATCCAAAAGGAAAACTCAAAGAAACCAATTCAAAGTTTTTTCCTACTCCAAACAATAACAAAAATAGTTTTTATATAACAAAAATTCCTTAATATAACCTAATCCTGATTTTAAGTTAACTTAACAGAAAAGGTTTCACTAAGCAACTAGGAGCAAAGAGAATTATTTAAAAAGCTATTATAAAACTCATTTTAGGCCTAATCCAATTTCTATTAAGAAAATAATTTAAAAACTTTTATTAATTATAAATAAAAGTTCATCTACTAGAATGACAGAAACTAACCTAGAATAACTAATCACAAGTTAAAAATAAATTAATTTACTAATTAATTTAATAGGAAAACAGAACTAGTTAATTAATTAGGATTAATAGGATTCTGCTTAAAACTAATTATTTATTAATCCTAAAATACCCAAGTTAGTTTCTAGGGTTTGGCAATGTTAAAATAAAGTTGGGACAAAAAGAATCATGCAAAAATAATTTTTCTAACTAAAGTTATAGCAGATTTACTATTCTGACTAAAACTAAATTAAAGCAATTTTAATTATTTTTAACATAGCTAAATATATATTCTACAGAAACTACACAAAATTTGCAATCCAACAAAAAAAGAATCATCTAAAAATAATAAACAGAATAAAAGATATCAATTTTTAAAAACAGAAACTATTCTGCTAAAACAGAAAAGTCAAAAAATAAAAGAAAAAGGCCTAATGGGCCTATACTGTGCCCTGTGCGTTAGATAGCCTAACGGGCCCTAGGGTTAACTAAAACGAACCGGGCCTAAAATAAAAACCTAACTAATACTAAACCGAAAAGAACCGGCCGGTTTTATAAATAAAATTTACCCCTTCGGGGTTTCTAATCCTAGCCACACGTTTGAGATCGGACGGGGGAGGGGGATGCCGGGGGCTTACCGGACTCCGGCGACGGCGGCGGCGGCGGCGATAGTGCGTCGGGGCTTCCTGGCGTCGGGGAGCTCGGGCGAGTCGTCGGGAGGATGCGGGGGAGCACGGGGAGTGGTTCGGTGGGGTCGTTGGGGGTCGGGGTGGACTAGGGTGTCGACGGCGGCGACAATGGCGGCGGGGGAAGCTCGGGTCTCCGGCGGGCACGAGCGGGAGGGAGAGGGGGTGCGGCGAGGTCTCGGGGAATGGGGTGCAGGGGCTCCGGCTTTTATAGCCGTGGCCTCGGGCTCGCTTGGGTCGATCAGGCGGATGGGGGCTCCCGGATCCTTCGGGATCCGGCGATCTCCGGCGAGGTCGTTGCGTGGGCGCGGGGGGAAGACGCGGGGCGGGGCCCACGGGTCAGAGAGAGAGGGAGGGGTGAGGCGAGCGGGTGGCCGAAGCCTAGGGGATTCAGGCGAGGGCGAGGCTTGGCCGGGAGGCGGGCTGGCCTGTTGTTGGCCTAGTGGGCCGGCTTGGGCCAAAGTGCGGGTGAGAGGGTGCGGCATGGCCGGGCCTGTGGTGGCCTAGTCAAGGCGTCGAGGGGGTTTTTCTTTATTTTTAAATAAAAAAAAAAAAAAAATAAAACAATATCTATAAATATTTTATATATGTTATATATATACCAAAATGATCAGGGTAATATTCCCTTTCATTTGAACATTTTTCCAGAGGCAAAATCCAAACTTTATAAAAATCCATTTTTTTCAAATTCAAATAAAATTCAGATTTGAATCCAAATCTTTTGGCATTGTTTCCTCTGATATTTTTGGAGTGTCATGTTTACTCCTCTCATACTTTTGATCAAGTATTTATCAGGCTTAGTTTTTGAAATGTTTCCCACATGCCAAAGTTTGAAATTCAAATTCAAAACTCAAAATTCTCTGAAGCTTCAATTGGCATTCAAATTCAAACAGGATGCATAGGATGCTTATCTATAATTGTAAAACATTCCAAATAGGAAATTTGGGATGTTATAAACCTACCCACCTTAAGATGAATCTCGCCCTCGAGATTCGGGTTGGCTAGCAAATAGGTGCGGATGGTCTCAAGAAGATCTTCTTCGTTCCCAGTGGCTTCTTCCTCGGTGTGGTGACTCCACAAAGACCTTGCAAAATTTGATGACCTTGCTGCGGGTGACTCGCTTGCGGTTTCGAGAATACGGACGGGTTTCTCCTTGTAAGTCAGATCACCTTTGTCAAGCTGTATGGCCTCTAGGGGCACCGTGTCTCTTAACGGAACATCGCCATGTCGGCATGACACTTCTTCACCGAGAAACATGGAAGACATCATGAACTCCGGACAATCCTTCCGCAATTCCAACTTGTATGCAACTTCTCCACGACGTTCGAGGATTTTGTAGGGCCAATGAATCGGGTGCTAACTTTCCCTTGACACCAAACCTCTTGATTCCACGAAGTGAGACACACGAAGATATGCTCGGTCTCCCACTTCGTAAGTCACTTCCTTGCGCCATCGTCGGCATAACTCTTCTGTCGCGATCGCGGCTATCTTGAGCCTGTCTCGAATCAGCTTGACTTTCTCTTCGAATCCTTGATAAGATCGGAACCGAAAAGTGATCGATCTCCAACACTATCCCACGCAATGGTGTTCTCGCACCTCCTTCCGTATAGAGCTTCGAAGGGGCCATCTTCAAACCGGATTGATAACTGTTGTTGTATGAGAACTTCTGCGTCTGGCAAATTATCATCCCAGCTAGACCCATAGTCTAGCACACAAGCTCTCAACATGTCCTCCGTAATCTGGTTGACTCTCTCGGTCTGTCCATCTGTCATGGATGAAAAGTCAGATCTTGAATTCCAGCCTCGTACTCCAAAGTTTCATGCAATTGCTTCCAAAACTTTGAGGTAAACTGTTCCTCTATCCGACACGATTTTCCTCGAACTCCATGCGCATATACGATCCTGGTCATGTATATCTTGGCCAACTTAGCACTGGTATAGGTAGTCTTCACGGAATGAAGTGAGCTACCTTAGTCAAACGATCAACTACTACCCAGATAGAATCATAACCTGAACGGGTCCTGGGTAATCCCGTGATGAAATCCATACCAAGTTTCTCCCATTTCCAATCGGAATCGGCAAAGGTTGAAGTAACCTCGCTGGCTTCGATGTTACGCCTTTACATCGTTGGCAAACATCGCATATCGCTACGTGCATCGGCAATGTCCTTCTTCATACCTGTCCACCGTAAACTTTGCTTCAAATCCAGGTACATCTTGGTGTTGCCGGGTGAATCGAGTACGGTGAATCATGAGCCTCTCAAGAATTAGCTTCCTGAGCTCGGGATCATTGGGCACATAAATACGATCCTCAAACCATATAGTTCCGTGTTCATCCTTACGGAATCCTTTAGCTTTTCCTTCCTCCATCTTTTGCTTTATCTCATCGATCTCCTTGTCCGACTTCTGGGCTTCACGAATCCTTTCGGTCAAGGTGGACTGAACTTCCAGAGTTGCAACAAATCCTTTCGGAACTATCTCCGCCGGAGATCTCTCGAGGTCATCGACTAACTCTGGGTAATCCTCCTGCCGTAAGAGTATTCACATAACTCTTACGGCTCAAAGCATCTGCTACAACATTAGCTTTACCGGGTGGTAATGCAATCTCATGTCGTAGTCCTTTATCAACTCTAGCCATCTCCTCTCGCACGAGGTTCAATTTCTTCTGCATGAAGATATATTTCAAACTCTTGTGATCTGTATAGACATCACAACGATTTCCGATGAGGAAATGTCTCTGTGTCTTGAGTGCATGCACTACAAATGCTAACTCCAAATCATGCGTGGCATAATTCATCTCATGAGGCCGTAGCTATCGAGGCATAAGCTACAACCTTACCTTCCTGCATCAATACTCCTCCGAGTCCTTGACGAGAAGCGCCACAATATACCTGGTATTCCTTGTGTATGTCCCAAAATCAACACCGGGCTGTGACCAACCGCTTTCTTCAATTCCTGAAACCGCTTCACATTCCTCGGTCCAAACATACTTGGCTTCCTTCTTCAACAGCTCACCATGGGCTTGGCAATCTTCGAGAAGTTCTCAATGAACCTCCGATAATATCCTGCGAGTCCGAGAAAATCATGCGGATCTCCTTGGTCGAGGTGGGTGACCGCCAATCGGTGATCGATTCAACCTTGGCGGGATCAACTGCTATTCCTTCTCCTGAAATAACATGTCCGAGGAATCCAACTTCCTTCAACCAAAATTCACATTTGCTGAACTTGGCATACAACTGATGTTCTCAAGTTTCTCCGTAACTAGACGCAAATGCTCCTTATGCTCTTCCTCGCTCTTGGAGAATATCAATATGTCATCGATGAACACCACGACAAACTTGTCCAAATACTCCATGAACACCTTGTTCATCAAATTCATGAAGTATGCAGGAGCATTAGTCAATCCAAATGACATGACGGTATACTCATATAAACCATACCAGTAGTGAATGCTGTTTTGGGTATATCCTTTTCACGAGTCTTCAACTGATGATACCCTGATCGAAGATCGATCTTAGAGAATACCTTGGCTCCAACAAGCTGATCAAACAAGTCATTGATCATCGGCAGGGGGTACTTGTTCTTGATGGTTACTTCGTTCAACGCACGATAATCCACAACCATCCTCAAGCTTCCATCCTTCTTCTCTACCAAAAGAACTGGGCTCCCCAAGGTGATGAGCTCGATTTAATATATCCTTTCTCCAATAACTCGCTTATTTGATCCTTGATCTCTTTCAACTCATTCGGTGGCATCCGATAAGGTCTCTTGGATATTGGGGCTGTGCCGCAATAACTCGATCGTAAACTCAATGTCCCTGTCCGTGGCATTCACGGTAATTCCTCCGGAAACACATCAGAAAGTCTTGCACTACGTGCACTTCCTCTGAACAACTCCCGTGAGGGAATGTACTGATTCTTCATCCGGTCGTGCTGGCTACATATTTGATCCTCTTACGCTCCGGGGTGGTGAGCGTAATAGACTTATGGGCACAACAATGTTACCTTCAAACTTCGACAACCAATCCATGCCTAGGATTACATCCAAGGTTTGGGTTTCCAACACTATGAGGTCCACGGAAATTTGTGGTTCCCGATGTTGAGGGTTGCGTGACAGCCTACACCGCCATCATTTCTCCTCCCCGCGAATCGGGCGAAGGGGCTTCTAAGGGTTCTAGTGCGTAACCTGCATTTCTTTTCCACAACTACCCTTGATATGAATGAATGCGCTGCACCGTAATCAAAGAGAACCAAAACTGAACGTGAATTCAATAAAAACTTACCAACCACAAAGGTTCCGGGTTGATCATAGACGCCCTCCACGTCGATGTGGTTCACCCGAGCACGAGGGAACGGATTTGGCTTCTTCACCGAGCTTCCATTGCCATTTCCATTCCTCCGCTTGGCCTCCGGCAGTCGGTGGCGTAGTGCCCCGCCTTCCGGCACTTGAAGGTGTGATGTGGCTCAGATCCTTCGGAGCCGGGGCAGAACGGTGCTGATTGCCATTACCATTGCCATTGCCATTGCCATGGCCTGACTTGTTGTCCTGGCTGCGGTTGTTTCCATTTCCTCCATGGTTATGATGGGTGTGCCCTCCTGAGTATGGTGCATAACGGGGCTTCTGCTGAGCTCCCGAGTTGTGCTTCCCCTGGCTGTACTTCCGCTTGCGGCTTTCTATCTGCTGCTGCTTGCCTTCAAGAATGGTGGCCTTATCTACCAGCTCCTGGTAGTTGTTGAAGGTAGCCACAATAAGCTGCATGCTCAGTTCATCATTGAGTCCCTCAAGGAACTTCTCCTGCTTGGCGGCATCTGTGGCCACATCATCAGGGGCATAGCGGGCAAGCTTGCTGAATTCCTCCACGTACTGTGCCACAGTACGGTTTCCCTGGCGTAAGTTGCGGAACTCACGCTTCTTCAGACTCATGGCTCCAGCTGAGACATGAGCAGTGCGAAAGGCCTGCTGGAATTGATCCCATGTGATGCCACCCATGGGAAAAGTGGCGGTGTAGTTCTCCCACCAAGAAGCTGCAGGTCCATCCAGTTGATGCGCGGCAAAGCGCACCTTCTCAGCATCAGTGCATCCAACGGTGACTAGCTCTCTTCCGATTTTGCGGAGCCAATCATCAGCCACAATCGGCTCGGTGCTACTAGAGAACACCCGGATTCAACCTCGTAAATCGAGTCAAGTTGTCCACAAAGGTGGTGGTGGTGGCGGTGGATTGTTGGCGGTGTTGTTCGATTACGAATAAGGAGCTGCATCGAGCATTCTGCTGTTGGAGCAGCCGGGTGAGCTCTGAGGGAAACCAAAGGTCACGCCCCTGAGGCATCTGGTGTTTTGGAGTGGGTGAGAAATTAGAATAGAACAATGGTCTATGAGGAATAACACTACCCACATGAATGCACAATCGTAACACACCAATCATTTATTCATTCCACTCAAACATGGTTCAAACTCGATTACAAAAGCTCATGACTAATCGAAGGGAAAACATCGGCCTAACTGATCGATTTAAAAGGTAAAAGATAACATGGTGGTCGACTAAAAAGTCTTCATCGGTGGCGCCTCCTCTTGGGGTTTCCTTCGTGGTACTCCTTCAAATCCTGATCATTGCTCACGAGGGGTGCTTCGTCTCCACTCGGGTAAAGGTCCTCTCCCAAGTCCATCTTTTCCTCTATCGCGGCAAGTTTCATCTTCAGGTCGTCGACTATCTCCATGAAGTCCGTGATTTCTTCCTCATGGCCAAGGAAGTCTGCGTGCCTTCTCCTCCAGTTCCAGTCATGAACAAAAGCTTCCGGTGTGTCTTCGAAGTTACGGCGAAGTCCGAATCTCCCGCTTCTCGAGAAGACACTCCAAGTCCCGGATGTACGAGAGAGTGGAATCGTCCTCAATGGTACGGATGATATCTCCATTCCTTGCCCTGCGAGAAACCATGGCGAGGTCTCGAGTGATAGAGCTCGGCCTCATACTCCTCTCGGAGATGTCCAAGTGCTCGGTAGATCGCCACGCCCTTCCGATGATCCAGCTTGAACTCGGTGAACTCAAAGTTGATAGGCTCCGTGTGTCCTCCAAAGGTTCTCCTGGGATATGCACCTCAATCCTGTAGCGGGTGTCCGCTTAAGTGCATTAGTTGGCTTCCCAGGATCGAGGGCGAGCAATCTTCAGCAGCTTCACCATCTGGACCAGCTTTCTTCCGAAGGGCATCGTCTCATCGGGCTGGCGTAACTCCGTAGCAAAACTGGGGTGAACTCGACGGCCATCTAGAATGTTGCAAAGGGGAGAAGAGTCAGAATTGAACATGGGAGAATTATGGAATGAAAAGGATTCAAAGTAAATGGTCTCTGCTTATGGCTTTCCGATCCTAGGGGTTACGATCCTACGGTCAGCGTGTTTCGATACCATCTCAGAAGCGACCTGACCCAAAATCGGTCAAATCTCCGTATGCATTCATCCCAAGATCATGCTGGTACTCACAGTACATCGATAAAGTAATCAAAGTTCAATCACACCTGAATATCATTAAACGATTCTCATATAGAGTCTTTATTACAAGGGAATAAATTGGACTCAAGGCCAACTCATGAGAAATAAACTACTAATGCTGCGGAAGCGTCAAGATAAGCGAGTCCATCCGACTCCAAAGGGCAATCGCCAAGCGCGGGCGTAGCCTCACTCCTGATCGAATATATCTCCGCAACATAATACGTTGCAGCCATGTAGGTCAGCTTTTGGAATAAGTCGGCAAGTCATGAAGAATAACAATAATAAAGTTGCTAACACTATATGCATTTTGGCTGTGGAGCTCTAAGTTTCATCATTTTGCGAAAAGCAAATTTTATCCTACTACAGTGGACTTGCTTGCAAATTACTACAATTGTTGGTAGTTATTGAGATGGTTCCGCCAACCAATATCTCGTTCCCAATTGTTAAGTCATAAAACCCCTCAAATTGATTCATTAGTTTTAGTGTTGAGATATCCGAATACTTCCAAGTTCCAAAGGCTCAAATGTCCGTAACCGGGGACACGGCTAATCGATTAGATCTTTAACTCTGCAGAGGGTTGCGCACTTTCCCCGCAAGAATCATTCCTCCTTTAAAGTCTTCGCACTTCATGGTGTTTGAAGACGGGACGAATGAAACAGGGTCTTCCAAAGAGTTCTTCTGCCACCGCCGTACCCATCCAATCCTACCGTTCGTCTACTTCTCGTAGTACCGGCCCAGCCAGCGTCACTACTAGGGTCAACCCAGCCAGAGCCCATAATGGCTTGCGGCTGCATTGTAAGCTTCCATCATGGGTCATCCATCCTTCTCTTCGTGGCTGGGTGAAGCTTTCCGCAGGATGTCATGGCGCTTCTCCATGCATCCCTGCCACCACTGGGTGCTCCAGGTGCCCGCCAACCGCCCTCCACCCAAGAGTGATTTTTTCCAAGTCCATCTTGATCATTGTAGTTCATGGGGTTGTCATCATCATTGACTCTCACATCTTGCTTATGAATTTCACTCATCCCAAATCCCGCCTACGAGCATAGCAAAGTAAACTACTACGCCCCGGGTCATGGTAACAAGGATTGGTTCATCCTACCACATGATACTACTCAAGTTTAATGACTTCAAACTTTCACTACTGCATGCATGGTGGGGTGGTGACAACTACTAATGCACAAAAACATAGGTATAGAAATAACATGATCAAAACTTGCCTTGCCGATGATCCTCCTAAGCTAAAGAGTCGTAGTAGCAAGCTTCAAGACTCCGGAAACTCTACCGAGACAAACAATAACACAATAAGCACAAAGCAATAGGATCACACAACATAACAAAAGTAACATAACACAACAAATCAACCAAATCCAAATCCAAAAGGAAAACTCAAAGAAACCAATTCAAAGTTTTTTCCTACTCCAAACAATAACAAAAATAGTTTTTATATAACAAAAATTCCTTAATATAACCTAATCCTGATTTTAAGTTAACTTAACATAAAAGGTTTCACTAAGCAACTAGGAGCAAAGAGAATTATTTAAAAAGCTATTATAAAACTCATTTTAGGCCTAATCCAATTTCTATTAAGAAAATAATTTAAAAACTTTTATTAATTATAAATAAAAGTTCATCTACTAGAATGACAGAAACTAACCTAGAATAACTAATCACAAGTTAAAAATAAATTAATTTACTAATTAATTTAATAGGAAAACAGAACTAGTTAATTAATTAGGATTAATAGGATTCTGCTTAAAACTAATTATTTATTAATCCTAAAATACCCAAGTTAATTTCTAGGGTTTGGCAATGTTAAAATAAAGTTGGGACAAAAAGAATCATGCAAAAATAATTTTTCTAACTAAAGTTATAGCAGATTTACTATTCTGACTAAAACTAAATTAAAGCAATTTTAATTATTTTTAACATAGCTAAATATATATTCTACAGAAACTACACAAAATTTTCAATCCAACAAAAAAAGAATCATCTAAAAATAATAAACAGAATAAAAGATATCAATTTTTGAAAATGTAAACTATTCTCGCTAAAATGTAAAAGTCAAAAATAAAAGAAAAAGGCCTAATGGGCCTATATCGCCCCTCGTATGTTAGATAGCCTAACGGGCCCTAGGGTTAACTAAAACGAACCGGGCCTAAAATAAAAACCTAACTAATACTAAACCGAAAAGAACCGGCCGGTTTTATAAATAAAATTTACCCCTTCGGGGTTTCTAATCCTAGCCACACGGTTGAGATCGGACGGGGGAGGGTGATGCCGGTGGCTTACCGGACTCCGGCGACGGCGGCGGCGGCGGCGAGAGGCCGGGCTTCCTCAAGGCCGGGAGCTCTCAAGTAGTCGTCGGGAGGATGCGGGAGCACGGGAGTGGTTCGTGGGTCGTTGGGGGTCGGGTGGACTAGGGTGTCGACGGGCGACAATGGCGGCGGGAAGCTCGGGTCTCCAAGGGCACGAGCGGGAGGGAGAGGGGGTGCGCGAGGTCTCGGGGAATGGGGTGCAGGGGCTCGGCTTTATAGCCAGGCCTCGGGCTCGCTCGGGTCGATCAGGCGGATCGGGATCCCGGATCCTTGGGATCCGCGATCTCCCATGAGGCTCGTGCGTGGGGGAAGAAGAGGGGCGGGGCCCACGGGTCACGAGAGAGAGGAGGGGTGAGGCGATCGGGTGGCCGGGCCTAGGGGTTCGGGCGAGGCGGTCGGGTCTGGGCTGGCCTGTTGGCCTAGTGGGCCACCGGCTTGGGCTGTGCACGGGTGCGGAGGGGTGCGGGCACTGGCTGGGCCTGGGTGGCCTAGTCAAGGCGTCCGAGGGGGTTTTTCTTTATTTTTTAAATAAAACAAAAACAAAAATAAAACAATATCTATAAATATTTTATATAGGGTATATATATACCAAAATGATCGGGGAATATTCCTTTCATTTGAACATTTTTCCAGAGGCAAAATCCAAACTTTATAAAAATCCATTTTTTTCAAATTCAAATAAAATTCAGATTTGAATCCAATCTTTTGGCATTGTTTCCTCTGATATTTTTGGAGTGTCATGTTTACTCCTCTCATACTTTTGATCAAGTATTTATCAGGCTTAGTTTTTGAAATGTTTCCCACATGCCAAAGTTTGAAATTCAAATTCAAAACTCAAAATTCTCTGAAGCTTCAATTGGCATTCAAATTCAAACAGGATGCATAGGATGCTTATCTATAATTGTAAAATATTCTAAATAGGAAATTTGGGATGTTACACTACAAAACCATATAGTTTGGCCATGCTTCATTTTCATCACACAAGAATGCTCTCATCGTGCACAACCCCGATGACAAGCCAAGCAATTGTTTCATACTTTAGTAACATCAAACTTTTTTCAACTTTCACGCAATACATGAGCGTGAGCCATGGATATACACTACAAAAAAATACACTTCCGAGATGATACATGTTTCTCACAGTAGGTCGCGTTTTTTTGTCATGCATGTACATCCATGAAAAATTTACGACAGAATCAAGATAGTCATACCTGTGCTGTCGTAGAAGTGTTCCATGACATTACCAAAATTATCATCACGGAAGTGTCCACTTCCATGACAATAAATCGCGCGTCACGTAAGTGCTTTCGTCAAGGGTGACCGACACGTGGCATCCACCGTAACGGAACGTTGTTAAGCTATCGGGTCGGGTTTTGGATCCGATAACCCGTTAACAGCCCCGACCAATGGGGATTTTCCACGTGTAAAATCATCATTGGCTGGAGGAAACACGTGTCGGCTCATCGTTGGGACAGATGTCATCCACTCATTGGACAGAAGAGGCCTATGATATGTCGACACGTGGCACGGCCCAACAGAGGTTCATTCCTGTGAAAAGGCTGGCCCATTTGACTTGGTCAAAAGCAGACGGGCCGGCCCATGTAAAGCCTGTTAACGGCCTGTTCGCATATTGCCCATTTACAGCCCGCTAACCCAAGGCCCGTTATGACCTATCCGAATTAGGCCCAGTAGCGTCATCTGGGCCACCCAATATGATTCCAAATTGCCACTTCCGCCCACGATGGCCCATGACATCTTTCGCCCATATGAGGCCCTATGTAACTCTTGGCCTATTAACGGCCCGTGGTGAAACCGGCCCGTAATGAACAAAGGTATTACTTTACACCCATTAACGACCAGGTGAAACTGGCCCGTAATGAATAAAGGTATCACTTTATACCCATTAAGGGCCCGTTATTCCGTTGGGCCATTTCCAGCCCATGTTATCTTTCGGCCTTCTCAGAGCCCATTTATTCTTGGGCTCATTTCCAGCATTCGTTTACTTACGGCCCATTACTGTCATTTTCTGCTTATGGGCCAAATTCAGCCCGTGGTTACAGTCAGCCCGTTTGTGGTCCGTTAATACGTTGGGCCATTTTCATAGCGTCATGAAATACGGCCTATTAACGATGGCCCGTTATGGTCGGCCCATGAACGGACGATTCCAACTCTAGCCCGTTTACGGCCATAATGCGGCCTGTTATTGGCCCATGTTTGGCCAATCGATCATACTGCCCCGATACGGCCCGTTGATGATACGGCCCGTAGAAGGCCCATTGTTTCGCGTCCGTAGAAGGCCCATTGTTTCTACGGCCCGTAGAAGGCCCATCGCTTGTAATGCCCGTAGAAGGCCCATCGCTTTCTACGGCCCGTAGGTCCAAAGTGTCACTACAAGAAATATTAGCCCATGGTTATTGTGGCCTAGTTTTTAAAAATAGGTTATCGCAGCCACTAGCAAACCGCAGAAAAGAACTGCATCGACTACAAGCAAACAAATAAACAAGACAACAAGGAAATAAATAAGCAAGCAACTTACACTAGGCTATCACGGCAATTACACATATTACATCCACTGGGCATCAAAGTTCGCCACCAGTGCAAATATAGGGAACCCAGCAGCATATAAACGCCACAGCAAAACAAGTCCGGAACTGAAACCACTTCAGAAGAGCTCAAGAAACAATATCCTGGGTATCCATAATGCTAGCAAGATGCTTAGCAAGCTTATGAACTTTCTCTTGTTTGGCGCTTAAGTCCTCCAAATACCGCTTCTTTGTTGCACGAAAAGTATGCATCTGAATTCTCAGGACTTCCCTCAGTCCTTGACTTCCTCAGCATAACATCTCGATCGATTTCTTTCAACTTGAAGTTGAGATCAAGAAGTTAACTGATTCAGCAACGAAGTTCAAGAGCTTGTGCCAGAGTGGTAGCCAAGAATCCTAACACTACATCAAGACAGACTTTGGGGTTGTCTCGGTGTGCTTAATATAGTTTTTATCAGCTTTCTTGGAGACCAACAGGGATGTCTCACTATCTTGAACCTTATCTGCATTACTTCCTTTACCATTGCATAACAGGGTACTCTTCTCCAATATTTTATCTGCGTTCTAAAAGAGAAACAAACAAACACATCTCAGTTTTACAATGTAGTATATGAAACTCATTTTGGTAAACAGGATAACAGCATGAAACAAACATATATCTATGTAGTATGGTCACTGTATGGTCTATATCATTCTAGTTTATGTTGCCAAATCAAGATAGATACAGTTTGAATCATATCTATTTAAGACAAAGCAGCATAGACAGAATATAAGTGTGGGAAACTACACAGCAATAACAACACTTGTAATGTGCATGGCATGAGAACATAAATGTTTATTCAATTGAAACTGAAATCAACATAGAGCAAGTTACAACATCAAACATCCAAACACGTAGAAGAAACAGGTTTAAAACATACCTGTTGCGCCATTGGAGTTTCAATTGCATCCTTCAAATTTGAAAGTGGTTGGTATCAGTAAATACAGTGATGCAAGAGCAAAGTAGTATGAACCATAGCTACGGAACCTGACCTGTGAACAATTCTTCTTCTACTTTAAGCGTTGACTTCGGGTTCGGAGTGGTGGTCCTCGTGATTTGGGCACTGCAGTTGCCTTACTAACTGCTCCTGTTTGGGTGCTCTGTGGTGGAGACGGTGCTGTGTCAACGGGAACTGGGTGTCTATCTGCTGGGGTTGGGGTTAGAAGGGGTGTAGCTAGTTCTCTGTCCAACTGGGTAGGGGTACAATCTACATGAGTGTGGGTTATGTGTGGTGGGGCTGATTCTTGGGCAAGTACCACCGTGGTTCTATCTGCATCGACAGGTAGCATGATCTTTTCTGAAGACCATGTTTTTACTCCCACAGATACTGCCATCACTCCCTCCAATTGAAATGGCTGATAAACAAGAAAAGTAATTGAATGTACAGACATTGTAAGATAGACAGGTGTAATGGATAGTAGGGAAGAAAACAGGGCATGAAATAATTCACATTTATGTTGTCTAAGCAAACAGAATAGCAGGACATAATTTCACATATATGATGGCTAATTAAACAGGATAGCATGACACAATTTCACATGTATGATGGCTAACTAAATAGGATAGAATGACATACTTCAAAATATGATGACTATGTAAACAGGATGACATGATATAACTATACGATGTGTCTATTAAAGTGGTTGGCATGCCATAAATCACAAACATGTCGCCGATGGAAACATGATGGCATGATATAATTCACGGATAGAATGACATAATTTAAAATATGATGACTATGTAAACTGGATGAGATGATATAACTATATTATGTCTTTAGAAAATGGGTTGGCTTGCCATAATTCAGATACATGCTGTCTATGTAAACATCATGGCATGACATAATTCAAATATATGATTTATATACTAAGGAAATGAGCAGAGGGCAATTGCATATATGATGTGTCAACTAAGGAGATGGCATTCAATATTGTGTATATGATGTAAAAACTAAGCATTGCAATACAACATATGCATTATATGAGTAATAAAACCCTGCCAAGTTTGAGCATACACCTCAGGGGGATAATAGGACTGGTCATCTGCCTCTGAATCCTCCATCTTCAATCTCTCGTCTTCTTCCTCCAGCGCCGCCGGGACCACCTCCCGCCTCCTGCTGCTAGCAGCTCATTAGCACGCTTCGCTATGAAGCGCTACTCCACCGCTATTAGGCCATCCCTCCACCCCTCCACACCTCTTGTTCTTCTCCACCGATCGCCGAACCACACCGCACTAGAACCAGTTAACCCTCAGACACCTCTCCGTCTGCGACTCTACTCCGCGTCTTCCCATCTCCGGCTCGTTGCTGTCGGGGCCTCGCCGTCGTCCACCACATTGGATGCGCTCGGTGGCGTGGTCAACGTGGTCAACGAACGACACCATCGGAAGTAGATCAGGCGTGGAGAGGCCGACAGCTGGGTCCACGGCCGCACACAAGGAAATGCCTCCTTATTACGCCGCAAAATAATGATTCCTCCACCGACATCCGGGACCCACCGGAAGGGCCTCAGATTTCGCAAAAAACGTGCCCCCGCTAACTTGTCGGACCCACCAGCTATCTTCGCACGCAAGGAAGTGCCTCCTTATTACGCACAAAAATGAATACTCCCCCACCGGAACCCAAAGATATCGGGAGGCTGACTTGCGGGCCTACCAAGTTGACGGGGACGGATGGCTTTGTCAACTTAGTCAATATGAACGATTCTAGCTCCTGTTACCGTACGATGTTCATCCAATGGTTGCAGCGCTTCTTCAACCTCTGGTCTTCTTGCTCCAGCCACCCAAACCAGCACCGGTCGTGCCGCGTGCTCCTGCCTCCCGTGGCCGGGTCAGGATGTCACGCGGAGGCCTCACCGCCCCCTACTACTCCCACTGCTGGCCAGGCCATCCCTCTACTCACCCACACCCCATGTTATTCTGCGGCGACAGCAGCCTCACACCGCAGCCGAACCAGTGAACCTTCATACTCCTCTTCGCGTGGGCATCCACTTCTGCGTCTTCCCTGGCTGTGAGTCGTCCCCTTCCTAGGCCTCGCCGTCGTCCACCGCCATGGTGCTCTCGGCGCGGCGTGGTCAACGTGGTCAAGGAACGACTTCCAATGGACGTGGACTGTACGTGGAGAGGCTGACAGCTAGGTCCACGGCCACAGCAAGGAAGTGCCTCCTTATTACGCGGAAAATAATGATTCCTCCACCTAACAGCGGGGACCCACCGGACGGGCCACCGTATTTCGCAAAAAAAGTTCCCCCCCTAACTGCTGGGACCCACCAGCTACATCTTCGCACGCAAGGAAGTGCGTCCGGGCAAAAAAAAATGATTCGCCCCCTGACTGCTGGGACCCACCAGCTACATCTTCGCACGCAAGGAAGTGCGTCCGGGCAAAAAAACGATTCGCCCCGACCGTTGGGACCCACCAGCTACATCTTCGCATAAAGGAAGTGCGTCCAGGCAAAAAAAATGAGTCGCCCCTCTGACTGCTGGGACCCACCAGCTACATTTTCGCATGCAAGGAACTGCCTGACAGTCGGGACCCACCTGGTCGAAGCGTACGTAGTGTTGTCATTCTGGTCGTGAACGTGTATGTACATATATACTGATGGATGTAGAGGCGCGCACGTGTCGTAGTAGAGGCGGGCACGTAGCATGTACACGTACGTACAGCTGCGAGGGTACAAGAAAGAAAATACGGCCACGTACGTACATACGGGCAGGGTCTCGAACGCCTACTCGTGCATACGTACATGGCTGGGTCGGAACGGAGAAACAGCGTCGTCATCGTGTTCATAGGGAGCCAATCGGCTGGGTCGGAACGGAATGTGTGGTTGTGTTCATCGGGAGGGCTTGGACGGAACAGGCGATGGAAACGAGGCCTGGCGTACCGCACAACGGAGGAAACAGACCTCCTACGTTCGGAACGGGGTCCTGTTGATCGGGAGGGGCGTGGCGTACCGCAAAATGGAGGAAACGGACGTCCTATGGTCGAAACGGGGGTCCTGTTGATCGGGAGGGGTGTGGTGTACCGCAAAACGGAGGAAACGTACCTCCTACGGTCGAAACGGGGGTCCTGTTGATCGGGAGGGGTGTGGCGTACCGCAAAACTGACGAAACGGACTTGTGTTGGAGCGCTATGGTCGAAACGGGGGTCCTGTTCATCGGGAGGGGTGTGGCGTACCGCAAAACAGGACTCCACGGGATACTGCTCATCTCCACCGTCGACCTCCTCCAGCCTCCATGGGGTACCGTCGACCTCCTCCAGCCTCCACGGGCTCCTGTTCATCCAGCCTCCACCGCACGCTACTCCACCGGCTACAGTTCAACCACCCCTCCACGGGCACCCTGATGTCTACTACACAACCTTCTTCTTGTAGACGTTGTTGGGCCTGCAAGTGCACATGTTTGTAGGACAGTAACAAATTTCCCTCAAGTGGATGACCTAAGGTTTATTAATCCGCGAGAGGCGTAGGAGGAAGATGGTCTCTCTCAAGCAACCCTGCAACCAAATAACAAAGAGTCTCTTGTGTCCCCAACACACCCAATACAATGGTAAATTGTATAGGTGCACTAGTTCATGTAAGAGATGGTGATACAAGTGCAATATAGATAGTAGATATAGGTTTTTGTAATCTGAAATAATAAAAACAGCAACGTAACAAGTGGTAAAAGTGAGCGTAAACGGTATTGCAATGATAGGAAACAAGGCCTAGGGTTCATACTTTCGCTAGTGTAAGTTCTCTCAACAATAATAACATAGATAGATCATATAACAATCCCTCAACATGCAACAAAGAGTCACTCCAAAGCTACTAATAGCGGAGAACAAACGTAGAGATTATGGTAGGGTACGAAACCACCTCAAAGTTATTCTTTCAAATCAATCCGTTGGGCTATTCCTATAAGTGTCACAAACAACCCTAGAGTTTTTACTAGAATAACACCTTAAGATACAAAGCAACCAAAATCCTGATGTCACCTAGATACTCCATTGTCACCTCAAGTATCCGTGGGCATGATTATACGATATGCATCACACAATCTCATATTCATCCAACCAACATAAAAGTACTTCAAAGAGTGCTCCAAAGTTTCTACCGGAGAATCAAGAACGTGTGCCAACCCCTATGCATAGGTTCCGAATGTCACGAAACCCGCAAGTTGATCACCAAGACATACAATAAGAGAGTAGAGGGGGAGAAACATCATAAGATCCAACTACAATAACAAAGCTCGGGATACATCATGATCGTGCCATAGAGGGAACACGAGAGAGAACACAAGAGAGAGAGATCAAACACATAGCTACTGGTACATACCCTCAGCCCCGAGGGTGAACTACTCCCTCCTCGTCATGGATAGCGCCGGGATGATGAAGATGGCCATCGGAGATGGATCCCCCCCCTCGTGATCTGGAAAGGGGCCCCGATTGGTTTTTGGTGGTTACGGAGGCTTGCGGCGGAACTCCTGATCTAGGTTCTGTTACGGAAGTTTTAGGGTACGTAGGTATATATGGGTGAAGGGAGAACGTCGGTGGAGCTACGGGGGCCCCACGAGGCACGGGGCGCGCCCAGGGGGGAGGGCGCGCCCTCCACCCTCGTGACCACCTCGCGTATCTTCTGACGTGGGGTCCAAGTCCATCAGGTGGGTTTCCTTCCAAAAATAACTTCTCCAGTGGATTTCGTTCCGTTTTGACTCCGTCTGATATTCCTTTTCCTCGAAATACTGAAATAGGCATAAAACAACAAATCTGGGCTGGGCCTCCGGTTAATAAGTTAGTCCCAAAAATAATATAAAAGTGGATAATAAAGCCCAATATTGCCTAAAATAGTGGATAAAGTAGCATGGAGCAATCAAAAATTATAGATACGTTGGAGACGTATCAAGCATCCCCAAGCTTAATTCACCTTTCGTCCTCGAGTAGGTAAATGATAAAAAAGATAATTTTTGATGTGGCATGCTACTTGGCATAATTTCAATGTAATTCTTCTTACTTGTGATATGGATATTCAGATCCGAAAGATTCAAGACAAAAGTTCATATTGACATAAAAATAATAATACTTCAAGCATACTAATCAAAGTAATCATGTCTTCTCAAAATAACATTGCAAAAGAAAGTTCATCCCTACAAAATCATATAGTTAGCCTATGCTTCATGTTCGTCACACAAAGATGTTCCCAACTTCTATACCCCCGATGACAAGCCAAGCAATTGTTTCATACTTAAATAATCTCAAACTTTTTCAACCTTCACGCAATACATGAGCGCGAGCCATGGATATAGCACTATGGGTGGAATAGAATATGATGATGGGGATTGTTTGGAGAAGACAAAAAAGGAGAAAGTATCACATTGACGAGGATAATCAACGGGCTATGGAGATGCCCATCAATTGATGTCAACATGAGGAGTAGGGATTGCCATGCAACGGATGCACTAGAGCTATGAATGCTCAACAAAAAAAAACTAGTGGGTGTGCATCCAACTTGCTTGCTCATGAAGACCTAGGGCACTTGAGGACGCCCATCGTAGGAATATACAAGCCAAGTTCTATAATGAAAAATTCCCACTAGTATGCAAAGACAACTTATGAGACTCACTATATGAAGAACATGGTGCTACTTTGAAGCACAAAATATGAGACTCACTACATGAAGAACAAGGTGCTACTTTGAAGCACAAGTGTGGAAAAAGAGATAGTAGCATTGCCCTTTTTTATTTTTTTGGGCCCTTCTTTTTTTGGCCTTTCTCTTTTTTTGGGGCTTTTTTTTTCTTTTTTGGCCTTTCTCTTTTTTTTGGGCCTTTATTTTATTTGGCCTTTCTCTTTTTTTTGGGCAATGCTCTAATAATGATGATCATCACACTTCTATTGATTACAACATAAGGATTACAGCTCGAAATTACAACAAGGTATGACTCTATATGAATGCCTCCGTGATGTATGGGATGGTGCAATGAATCAAGAGTGACATGTATGAAAAATAATGCATGGTGGCTTTGCCACAAATACGATGTCAACTACATGATCATGCAATGGCAATCGACAAAAGTAAAGTATGTCATGATGATGAGCGGAACGGTGGAAAGTTGCATGGCAATATATCTCGGAATGGCTATGGAAATGCCATAATAGGTAGGTATGGTGGCTGTTTTGAGGAAGATATAGGGAGGTTTATGTGTGATAGAGCGTATCATATCACGGGGTTTGGATGCATCGGCGAAGTTTGCACCAACTCTCAAGGTGAGAAAGGGCAATGCACTGCATCAAGAGGGTAGCAAAGGCGGAAAGGTAAAAGTGCGTATAATCCATGGACTCAACATTAGTCAAAAGAACTCATATACTTATTGCAAAAATTTAGAAGTCATCAAAAATCAAGTACTACGTGCATGCTCCTAGGGGGATAGATTGGTAGGAAAAGACCATCGCTCGTCCCCGACCGCCACTCATAAGGATGCACAAGCTGTACACTTCATGTTTCAAATTTGTTACACAACTTTAACCATACGTGCATGCTACGGGACTTGAAAACTTCAACACAAGCATTTCTCAAATTCACAACTACTCAACTAGCACGACTTTGGTATTATCACCTCCATATCTCAAAACAATTATCAAGCATCAAACTTCTCTTAGTATTCAACACACTCTTAAGAATTCTTACAAATCTTGTATGCTTAGCCTATTAGGATTATTTAAGCGAATTACCATGCTATTTAAGACTCTCAAAATAATCTAAGTGAATCATGAGAGTTCATATATTTCTTCAAAATAAAACTACCACCATGCTCTAAAAGATATAAGTGAAGCACTAGAGCAAATGACAAACTACTCCGAAAGATATAAGTGAAGATCAATGAGTAGTCGGATAATTACACAACTATGTGAAGACTCTCCCATTTAATAATTTCAGATCTTGGTATTTTATTCAAACAGCAAGCAAAGCTAAAGAAAATGTCACTGCAAGGATAGCACACATCATGTGAAGAAGCAAAAACTTAGGCTCAACTGATACTAACCAATAGTTGTTGAAGAAGAAAGGTGGGATGCCAACGGGGGCATACCCAAGCTTAGATGCTTGAGACTTATTGAAATAATATCTTGGGGTGCCTTGGGAATCCCCAAGCTTGAGCTTTTGTGTCTCCTTAATTCCTCTCATATCATGGTTTCTCTTTTTATCAAAATCTTCATTCACAACAAACTCAACAAGAACTCGTGAGATAGGTTAGTATAAACCAATGCAAAACCTTATCATTTTCTACTGTAGAAAATCAATAAAATTATTATTCAACATTGCATACTAAATGCCTCTGCATATTTAATACTCCTATCATCAAATAGAATCATTAAACAAGCAAACATATGCAAACAATGCAAACATAACAGCAATCTGCCAAAACAGTACAGTCTATAAAGAATGCAAGATTCATCATACTTACCTAACTCCAAAACTTATGAACTAAAATTCCAATTGTAAAAAATTTATCAGAGCTCAATATGCAAAAAGATTCAACATTATACCACTCTCTGACTTTTCTAAGGAATTTTTGCAACAGCGGTAAACTTTATGTTTTCAAACAGCAACATGCATACTTGCAAAATAAGCATGGCAAAGGCTATCCTTGACATTTTTATTGAAACTAGAGATGCAAAATATTATTCTAACTAACAGCAAGCAAATACTAACAAGATAAAATGACGCTGCAAGCAAAACACATATCATGTGGTGAATAAAAATATAGCTCCAAGTAAAGTTACCGATGAACGAAGACGAAAGAGGGGATGCCTTCCGGGGCATCCCCAAGCTTAGGCTCTTGGTTGTCCTTGAATATTACGTTGGGGTGCCTTGGGCATCCCCAATATTAGGCTCTTGCCACTCCTTATTCCATAGTCCATCGAATCTTTACCCAAAACTTGAAAACTTCACAACACAAAACTTAATGTAAAACTCGTAAGCTCCGTTAGCGAAAGAAAACAAAACACCACATCAAGGTACTGTAATGAACTCATTCTTTATTTATATTGGTTTTAAACTTACTTTATTCCAACTTCTCTATGGTTTATAAACTATTTTACTAGCCATAGATTCATCAAAATAAGCAAACAACACAATGAAAACAGAATCTGTCAAAAACAGAATAGTCTGTAGTAATCTGTATCAAATGCAAACTTCTGGAACTCCCAAAATTCTAAAATAAATTGGTGTACCTGAGGTATTTGTCTAGTAATCATCTGCAAAAAGAATCAACTAAATAGCTGTAGCGACCCGACCCGAATGGATCAAGTCTCTGTGCTTAAGTGTCATCCCTGGATCGGTATGCTGACACACACAGTACTCGAAGGATTTATAACAGAGGTAAATCACATGTATAAAGTAACGTAAATACTATTACCTCAATCCAAAAATGCGGAAGCAACAAGATTGTGGATTCCCATCAACACCAACGGCAAAGTTGAGTGTAGAAATCGTAACCCTAACGTATCACTTACTCGTCGTAAGATAATCCTACAACATGAGACGTTGCAGCCCGAAACGGGTCAGTACATTGAATGTACTGGCAATGTAACACATAGAGAATAATAATGGATTAAGCTATACTACATGCATATTTGGCTGGTGGAAAGCTCTATGGTTACAGTTTTGCGAAAAGCCAATTTTTCCCTACTACAAAGGAATAAATTTATTTAACTATCATGGTGGTTGTTAAACATTGAGAATGGTTGACAGCATTCTCAATCCCAATTAAAAGTACTCATTAACATCCCAACAATATTAATTAGAGTAACATGATGAGATCAACAGGATAATCCAAGACCTAGATACTCAAGATGTCCATAACCGGGGACACGGCTAATCATGATCAGTTTATACACTCTGCACAGGTTTGCGCACTTTTCCCCACAAGACTCGATCGCCTCCGTTGGATTTCTCGCACTACATGATGTTTGAGAAACGGATGACCGAGACATAGTCTTTCAGAAGTGCTAGCATCTTACTTGTGGGTAGATCGGTACACCTACTTTCCCCGACATCTGCTAGCCTACCCGTAAGAGTTCGCACGACTTAATCAACTATGCCAGAGCCCATAATGGCTTGTGGCTGCACACGGAAGTTTCTAGCATGAATAATCTTATGATCCCTTTGAGCACAGGTGGCGGTCCAAGAAATACTGAGGCAAGTCCTCGATAGAAACCAGTGCCTCAATCCACCCAGATGTGTGTTTAAGTTGCCACCTTAAATAAACCATTAATTAACAATCTCACATCTGTCATGGATACACTCACCCAATCCACGTCTACTAGCATAGCATGGCATAATAAGCAAATGTAGAAGTAACTCCCAAGGGTTTGAAAATAAACAGGTAATAGGTACTATCTCAACTACTTCCCATAACCCATAGTTTAATTAGATCCTAATAATGCAATGCTTGAGGATTGATCTAATGCTGGGTATGAGAAAAGGTATGATCAAAGTGTTACTTGCCTGCAATGTTGATGAAGATGATTCACACTCAAAACTCTTGATAGTTCTACTCGTCACACTCCGGTCAATCTATCGTAAGCAAGCAAGAGTAACCACACATAAGCAATCACTCAAAAGATCGAGAAAAACGAAGAAGACGAATCGGAAAACATCAAAACCAAGCGAATAACTCTTGCATCTTAAAACAATTACTAACAGTACCAAAATTATGTGAATTTGGCCTTATCAGAAAGTTTAGGTCAAGAGCTTTAATTTGCAAAAAGAATCAACTCAAAAGGAGCTACGGAACTCAAATTACGATCAAACGAAGTTCAAATTCAAAACTGATCTAATTCAAATTTTAAACTTTCCAAAAAAACATGTTTGAGTTGGATTACTGGATAGAGGGGATCATAACGAAGAAGTGAGCGTTGGTTTTGTTGGATTTGGACAAACGAGCAAAAAGATACGAAGGTTTTAAGGTCAGGGACTAATATGTAAAATAATTATTCACAAATGGGTCCCTGGTGGAAATTAAAAAGAAAAAGAAAAAATACTAAACAACGAACGTTCGCTACGAAACGCTAACGAACGAATATATTCACTCTTTAGGACTAAACAGCGAATTCGTTCACTAAAACTACTAACTGGAAAACATTTACTAATTAACAGATTTAATTAGGAAAACCGAGTTTAAAGAAAAACCGAGATAACCCTAAATAAACCGGGTCGAAACAACGGCTATACCGGTTCGGTCCGTGGGTCGTCGGCGGCGGCGGTTTCCGGCGATCTCCGGCGAGATCCACGGCGACGGCAGGGGTAAATGGTCAAGGAAGGCGGCGCGGGGCAACGGAGCTAGCGGCGGCGGCGGCGCGAGGCGAGAGGCGGTGAATGCGCTGCGGCGGCGGCGGTTTGAGCAAAAGGCGGCGCTGGCGATCTGCGAGAGGAGGGGAGAGGAGAGACGGGGCCCGGGGCTCCGGATTTATAGGGCGGGAGGAGGCGGCGGCTCTTGCATGGAGGGGGGGGGGCAACGGAGAGGCGGCGGCAGAGTCTGTGAGACGGCGGCGGCGACGCCGTGGGTACGGAGTCCGCCGAGCTCGGGACGAAGCGGGCGCGCCAGGCTAGGCTACAATGGCTGAGCTTTACCAGCTTGGGTGGGGAAGAGTTTTTTTTTAAACAGACACTGAAATAAAAATAATACCTATAAAATAAAAAAAACAACCTAGGCATATAATATACCAAAATTTGCAGAAAAAGAATTTCTACATCATGGACATTTCTAAAGCATTAAATAATATACACACAAATTCTAATAATTCAAATAGTGCTCCTGATCCAATAAAACTCAATTTAAAAATACCAAAATTAATTCAAAATTATTTCTCCCCAGTATTCTGATGTAGGGAATCATGTTACCCTAATTTCCATATATTTTATTTTTGGAGAAAAATTATTTGATTAAAACCCAAATAACTCCAAATTGAAAAAAAAATTCAAATGGAATTTTAAATTTGAGTTTCTATGAAACTCCCAACTCATATTTCATATAATTTGAAGAAGTCATTTTATCTTCTCTCGTGAAAATCATTGAGTTGCATAAAGTTTCAGAATTGGAAATATTTTCCAAATGAATTTCAAATATTTTCAACACCCCTTGTCATTTGAATAAATGGAAGAAGTCATGTCATCTTCTCTCCAAGGTTTCGTGGTGAAAAGAATTTGAATTCACGGAGATCACAAAAGCAAAATGAAAGTTTGGGAAAGTCCTTTTATTCCCTCTCATTTAACTTTCAAAAAGTTTCGAGTTTCACTCAATTCACTCAATCAATCAAACAATCAATAAGATCTATTTGTTTATTATAACATTCCAAAATTTAGAATTTTGGGATGTTACAAACCTACCACCCTTAAAATGAATCTCGTCCTCGAGATTCGGAGAGGCTAGAAAGAAATAGGTTAGGGTTTGGGGGTCTTCTTTCCATCGATCATCACAGGGGGGTCTGGGGTGCTACCACCCTTAGAAGCGTTGTTACGGTTCCATCAATACTCATATACTCCATCCTTATTCTTGACGGGGCCGGTCTTCTCAGATCTAGGGAAATTCCATCTCTAGGCTCTTCCGACCGTGGCATAACCTTTACCGCAATTCTTCTGTCCTTGGTAAGGTTATTCCGAGATTGGGTCTTCTTAGCTGACGAGTCTGGCACCAATACAAAACAATTTTCGATATCTCATGGTGGTCAACAATTTAGGGTTTCCTGCACGAAATGGGTCTGGTTGATCCTCACCGTATATCCTACGGTTGGCAACAACTGCCGTGTACAAGGGAAAAAAATTCTTATACCATTCTAAGGTTCAACAAGGTTTTGATCGTCGTCTCTCTACTATAGGTAAGTCACTCAGATTTACCATCCCATATAGAAAGGCGAATAATAAGAGTAAGTCGGTATGGTGATCAATCCATCCCGCACCCAAATCATTACCTTGTACATGGTTTAGCGAATCTCGCATTCTAACACTCGGTCATCCTCACAAACATTGCAGAATTTCTCTTGTCAACGAACCAGGTTCGGATAAATCCATTGATTCTGCAAGCCAAACAAACATCTATCGTTCCTTAACAACTCCCAGGTTTTGCGTAAACTCCTATAGAATCGTCGGTGGGTAAGGTCATATCTTCTTCTAGGGTTTTTCCTTCAGCAAGAATGTGCTTGCTTCTTGGCAGGTCCTGGGGCCTGTGGGTTATGGCCCACCTCATCACTTGTAAACCTTTATCTCATCCTCGGGGCAACTGATCATTATTCCAACATCCAGCTTCCAGCTTCCTAGCATACTTAAAATCCATCCAATTGTATTGTCTTCCTTCCTTCTGTTGGCACCAAACTCAGACATGATTACTCAGACTCATCATGGAATTTCCATTGATCCATATTTCCAACATCATACCTCCTTTATATCCAATAACACTTCATCTCTTTATACTCCTGGGAGATCCCACATACCGAGATCAAAACTTATACTTATGAAGTCCATACTCCACTTCGTAGAACATCATTATCCTTTCCAGGGTCAAGCATCCTTACAGGGGAATATTGGCCATCTCTGCATGTCACTTCTTCAACAGGGAAACGTGAAACACATCATGAACTCCTGACAGTCCTCCGGGTGACTCCAACTTGTTGGCCACTTCTCCCATACGCTCCAAAACTCGGTATGGTCCTACAAATCTTGGGGCTAACTTTCCCTTAACTCCAAATCATTTAACTCCTCGCAGAGGGAACACAAGAAGACATGCTCTGTCTCCAATTTCGTAGCCTACCTCCTTGCATTTTTTAGTCTGCAAAACTCTTCTGCCTAGACTGAGCTACCTTCAGTCTATCTCGTATCAACTTAACATTCTCTTCTGACTCCTTGATCACATTAGGTCCAAACAACTGACGGTCTCCAACTTCATCCCACATACTCTTGGGGTATCACACATATCGAGACAAAACTCGTATTCATTTTTTCCGAAATCCACTCAGGGAGTATCCTTATCTTTTCCAGGCGTCAACGGTTCTTACAGGGTACTACTACCCTTAAAATGCTCTAATATTCCATAGACCATACTTCTCATATCCTCGAAAATGGTCAACATCTTTCCTCATAGAGTAACTCGTACAATCCAAATCAGTACCAACACTGCTAACTTTATTGATTCTCAAATTATTACAACCTCCTGTTTTCTTTCCATTACATGCCCCAACTCAACACCTCAATATGAAGGAAAATGTTCTCACTACTACTACTACTATATTTCTTCTGTTACAACCTCAACTATTTATCACAAGTCTCCTTCTCCTTCGGACAATCTCTGGCAAAGTGCCCTGCTTCATTACAACGAAAACATATTACTTCTGACAAGTTTCGAGGTTTCCTTGTGATTATATAGCCTCCTTGGGTCCTTGGCTTCCCTTTTGGGAAATTGCTGAGGTAGTGCCCTGACTCCTTGCACCCATAACAGGTGATATGACTCAGATCCTTCCTGGAATCCAATCTACTTGTCTTTCTGGACTTTTCCATTCCAATCAGAGCTTCTATTTCCTGTGGGTCATACTCTACTTCCTCCGTCGGGAATTCTACTAGATCCCCCTTCCTACAATTCTGGGAGATGTGTCCTTCTTCTCCACATGAATAGCAAGACTTGGTGTAGGGTTTAATTGGTTCTTCTTTGGGTGTGTCCTCCACCTCTTCCTTCATCGCAGGTTCTTTTAAAATTCCCATTAGGGCTCGTTTCATTGCTTCTTTTTTCTGCTGGATGGTTCTTTGTACCATGGGGTAAATGTGACACCGAGCAGGGTAGTGGGTAGTCCCTTCACACAAGAAACAAGTGATCTGCCTAGTTGGGCATTTTTCAGTTGGGTGACTTCCTTCACAATTGGGGCATTCATCCTTGTGTTCTTTATGGTTGTGTCCTATTTCTCCACAAAGCTTGCATGCACAAGTTTTCTTCATATCCTTTCCATAAGGCTTCAATTTCTGGGACACAAACCTAGACTTTGGCAAAGTCAACTTAAATTCTTTCCAAGTGGTTACTCCTTGCCATCCATTGATGGTTTGGTACATCCTCCACCAAGTAGCAGCACCTCTTTCAAAGCATTGAAGAGCATGCTGGGCCATATCCTTTCCGACTATAGGGTTGTTCTCCATATGATCCTCCATGTTCTGAATCCATCGGTCTGTCTCCAATTGACTCATCGGTCCCGAAAATACAAGCTCATCTCCATTCATCCTCTATTGGGTCCATGGGTTTTGGGGTGAGATAAGAGAGATCAAGAGAGATGCACACAATACAAAAGAAGGTTTTTAAAATACATATTTTATTGTGGCTGTCGGAAAAACATCAAACAAATGACAGCTCACAATCGTCGCATCTAACGCAGGTATATAACAGGGGTTTGGTCTTCTAATGGTCAATAAATCTTCAAAGTCATCAAACTCCTCAAGTCTTGTTCATGTCTCCGATGGCTTCTTCTAATCATGCTTGTCCTACTCAAGTTCTTTTGCCAGATCTCTGTTGACGCGAAGTCTCTAGTGACATCCTTTAATATTTCTGGAGTTGCGTTCCAAACTTCTGGGTTTCAACATCCTTGGTATGAACCATGATCCTACTGTCCTTCAGTTCCTGTCAAATCTCCGGTATCTCGAGTTTTAGCTCCTCCTGCTTGGCTATTTTAATCTTCTGGTACCTGGGTTCTTCACTAACTGCTTCCTTGTCAAATACGGCTTCCTGCAGATCCACCCTATACTTCTTGATGTAATACTCCAGATCCTGGTGATGCACCAGCTATGTTAAAACTGCATCCTTCGCTGACAGATGCTCCTTCAGCCTTCTATCATCCAATTCTTCCATGCATCTGCACGCTTAACTCAGCACGATCACAATAGCATAAGCGGGCGATAACATCATGGTGATAGCGTGTTTCTGCTCTTGTAATTTCCATGAGCTATCTCTCCATAGTTGATATCTCCTGCCTTTAGGGTTTTCCTTGACATAACTTTGAGTTTTTAAATCTCCAGGTGTGATGCCCGGGTAATCAAGCTACAGTAACCCTCTGGTAATGATGCCACGTCACCTCGATTATTGTCGATAATCTTGCGTTAGCTCAAAACCGATTCAAATTTAAAATTGAATTAAAGGCAAACATCAAAAGTTTTCAAACTTTAAATCTAAAATGTTCGAGTTGTGCCAAATAATGCAAAGGTAATTGTGATGAAGAAACCCCACTTTTATAAAATCTTTAAATACCCTAAAATGAATAAAACAGTGGCAAATACAATTATTTAAATGCTTTAAAAATAATAAACATTTTCAAAACTAAATTGTTATAAGTATTAAACTATTGTGGCAGTGGCATAATTTGTAAAATCTATTTAGGTGCCACTTTGGTAATTTACTAAAACTAAAACAAAAGGAAACTAAAAGAAAGCAAAAATAGCAAATAAAAATAAGAAAAGGGAAAGAACCCCCGCTTCCCCCACTGGGCCTGGACCCAGCCGGCCAGTCGGCCACCCCACCAGGCCGGCCCAACCGGGCAAAGGCCAAGCGGCTAGCCCACCCCTGCTCCCTTATCCTCCCACCTACCGAAACCCTAACCTACCCACTCCCCGATCCCCACTCCCCCCACTCTCCCCTCACTCCCCCAATCTGGATCGAGATCGGGGCGACCACGCCACCGCCCCGGATCGCCGTCGCCGTTGCCTTCTCGCCCCCCCTCTCCTCGCGCGTCCCCCCCCTCCCCTCGCTACTCGCTCCCTCCTCTCGGGCGCCCACGCCCGAGGCGGTCGCCGCCACGGCCGCCGCCGCCTCCCGGCCTCCTCCTCGCGGCTCCCTTCCCTCGCGCCTCCACGTCGCCCGACCCTGATGCATCGCCGCCCGACGCCGCCCCGCCGTGCCTTCGTCCACCTCCACGACGTCGCCTCCCCTCGCGTGGTGGGCGCCTGGGTGCGCCCCGCACCCACACGCCCGTAACCCAGCACCCGCTAGGCCCCGAACCCAGCGACTAGGGGCCCCACCCGTAACGGTTTCAAAAAAAAAGGAATTAAATAAATAAATAAATGGATAAATAGATAATAATAATATATAATAAGTAAATAATTAATATTAAATTTAATTAATTAACTAAATAATTAACTTAACTAATCTTGTTTAGTTGAACTAATTAAACTTGATTAACCTAATCACTTAGGTTAGTTAATTAATCTGATAGGTTAATTATCACTCAATGACAGGTGGGTCCCATCGACACACACGCCAAAGTTGACCAGGTCAATGGTCAACGTTGATCACGACATCACTCGATGTCATGCCGACGCTCATCATTTACTATTCGGATAATGTTGGATTTAAATAAATAATTAAATAAAATAAAAAATGATTAAATCTTTAGAAAATCATATCTTTTAATCCGTAACTCGGATTAAAATATTTTCAACATGAAAGTTGCTCAGAACGACGAGACGATTCCGGATACGCAACCCGTTCGTCCGCCACACCCCTCTAACCTATTGAACTCGCAACTTTCCCCTCTGGCTCCTCGAAAACGCTAAACGCCGGGATCCTTTCCGGATGTTTCCTTCACCGGTATCACCACATACCGCGTTAGGGCACGCCTAGCATCACGCCTTGCTTTCTCATGCATCGTCATGCATCTGTTTGCTTAAATATTCATTGTTTCTTCCCCCTCTTCTTCCGCTAGACACCAAGACCGACGCTACTCGCCAAGACGACTACGGAGTTGACGACCTCTCTCTTGCCAGAGCAACCAGGCAAGCCCCCCCTTTGATCACCAGATATCGCCTACTCTTCTCTATACTGATTGCATTAGAGTAGTGTAGCATGTTACTGCTTTCAGTTAATCCTAAACTGCTGCATAGCATGTCCTTGGTACTACTGTTGTTACCTTTATATGCTATCCTACTGCTTAGTATAGGATGCTAGTGTTCCATCAGTGGCCCTACACTCTTGTCCGTCTGCCATGCTATACTACTAGGCTGTGATCACTTCGGGAGGTGATCATGGGCATATACTATATACTTTACACTGTTACATTACCTGTGATATCGTTAGGAGATGGGGCCGAAAGGATAGGTGGCTCCATCCCGGTTGAGGTGGGCCTGGGTTCCCGACGGCCCTCGATTGTTACTTTATGGCGGAGTTTATTGTGGCAGGTTGAGACCACCTAGGAGAGAGGTGGGCCTGTCCTGGTCGGCGTCATGGATACTTAACACGCTTAACGAGATCTTGGTATTTGATCCGAGTCCGCCATTTGGTCTATACGCACTAACCATCTACGCGGAGTAGTTATGGGTATCCCGACGCCGTGGTATCACCGGCACTTCATGACGTCGGCCGAATCGAAGCGGGCGCTACCGGATTGGACCGAAAGCTCAGTTAGGCTAGGTCTGCTTCCGCCAGATACGCAACGCGTGTGTGCTAAGGGCGATGGGCCTGCACTTCAGGCGCTTAGGTTTAGACCGGTGTGCTGACCTCTGTTGAGCCTAGGTGGGGCTGCGGCGTGTTGATCTTCCGCGGCCGTGCATGACCCGTAAAAGTGTGTCCGCCAAATGGGATCAAGCGTGTTGGGTTATGTGGTGCACCCTGCAGGAAGTTTAATCTATTCAATAGCCGTGATCTTGATAACAGGACGACTTGGAGTTGTACCTTGACCTTATGACAACTAGAACCGGATACTTAATAAAACACACCCTTTCAAGTGCGGATACAACCCGGTGGTCGCTCTCTCTCGTGGTTACGAGGAGGATCGCTGGTAGGATTATGCTATGCGATGCTACTTGGAGGACTTCACTGCTCTCTTCTACATGTTGCAAGACGGAGGCTGCTGTGCGTAGTCTTGACGAGATTAGATATCCCCTCTTATTCTAGCACTCTGCAGCTCAGTCCATCGATATGGCCCTTTACACATATATCCATGCATATGTAGTGTAGTTTCCTTGCTTGCAGTACTGGATGAGTACTCACGGTTGCCTTGTTCCCCTTTTTTCCCCCTATCTCTACTCGATTGCTGCGACCAGACGATGGAGCCCAGGAGCCAGACGCCACCGTCGATTACAACTTCTACACCGGAGGTGCCTACTACTATGTGCAGCCCGCTGACGACGACCAGGAGTAGTTAGGAGGATCCCAGGAAGGAGGTATATGCCTCTTTCGATCTGTATCCCAGTTTGTGCTAGCCATCTTATGGCCACTTGTTTAACTTATGTCTGTACTCAGATATTGTTGCTTCCGCTGACTCGTCTATGATCGAGCACTTGTATTCGAGCCCTCGAGGCCTGGCTTGTATTATGATGTTTGTATGACTTATTTATGTTTTAGAGTTGTGTTGTGATATCTTCCCGTGAGTCCCTGATCTTGACCGTACACATTTGCGTGCATGATTAGTGTACGATTGAATCGGGGGCGTCACAAGTTGGTATCAGAGCCGACTGCCTGTAGGTAGCCCCCTTTCCAACTCCTTGGCCGAAGTTGAGTCTAGTTACTGAAAAAATTTACTAACTTGGCTGTGTGTCTTACGGGCCCACGTCGCCATTGGTTGGTATTAGGATCTTTTATTCCTCGACCTATACTCTGGGACTCTGACATCTCTTCTATTCGGGTTAAACGATTTTACTAACTCTGACTCTAGGTTCTCGATAATACTTTCTCCCGGAGAGCCCCTTATTACAGATGATCGTCTGCTGCACCAGAAGAATCCGAAGATACTCTCCGATGTTCTCTTGAGACTTTATGGCGTCGCTTTTGCAATTCCCTTCCATCGATAAACCCCTGTGGATAACCACGTATACTCGCCATTCATACGATGCTTCCCAGTTGATCTTGTTATTACAAGATACCCCTAAATTCTCTCTGTTGTTCCGAGAATCCTTTGAGCTTACTGCCCTGCAGTTCTTGCCTCATGGATACGCCCTATGGATAATTCCTCGCACTTCCGAGTATCCGTTCTTCCCCCGTTGTTCATATGATGCACAAGAGACATTAAGATGTTACCCGATCTTCCGGTAATCCTCTGCACACTATTGCTCTGCAATTACTTGTCTGCTTGCAGTCTGGACAATTCCATTTGTCTAGCAATAACCATTAAATCCTTGTGATTGATATTCTGATCCTGTTGATTCAACATGTGTGTGAATGCACGCAATCATCAGTTGATCCTTATAAATTATCTTTCCGGCTCAGACGCCTTTCGAACATGAGCTGGTTCTTGACCAATCAATGCCTTGATCGATTGTGCTTCTAAGTCTCATCGAACTTATTCATTAACGATCAGAACGATTGCTTCTGATCCCTTGATTTGGAAAACATAAAATTTCTTTGCATTAAGCATAGAATTACTCAGTTCATTCAATAATCCCATGCCTAGGCAATCCTTATTCCTCTGATAGAGTACCGATACTCACATCAGCCCGTTGCTAGGACCGCCATAACCATTGCCGGGTTATTATCCGGATGTTGTCCTCCACAACCAAAATTCTTGTGAGTTCTCTACTTGATACATAATGTCTTTGGTAAGTTGTATCCTCATCGTTGTCAACCATGCTCTACTATCGAGCTTGTGTTACTTACTCTTGAAGTTTGTGGTATATGTTCCTAAGAGGCCCGATGGGTTGGACATATGCCTTCTCTAATATGTGTGAACCCGGAAACTACTACGGGTCATACTCTACTGGTGTTATGTCAGATAAAATTACAACGCACAACTTCGTTGAAGACGGGAAGTGAATGAAAGGTTATGCATTGAAGAAGTGGGAGTCGACCTTGAACTTTGTGTTCATGCCCATGGACCCGATGTAGATCTTGTCATGGAAGCTTCTTGTAACAATAATTATCCCCTTGATATAATTTCATCTTATATCTGGGATTTGGTCTTTTGCAAACGTGGTTTTCGACCATAGTTTTCTTCTTTGATCCCATTTCTCAGACAAGTTTAAGCACTTGTCTTCTACAAAGCAATACCCAGTCCAACCTCTATTTTGATCTGTCGTCGAGTAATACCCTCTGGTATCTCGACATTATCACGTAACTGCATAACCTCTTATGAGTTCTTCATCAAGTACTACATCCTCACCGATTCCAATTTTTCGCGGCTCCGAGTTTTTAAACACTCAAAGACACCGATAACTAAACCGAGTCCGCATTACAGTTCAACAACTCTTACTAATATTCTTTACTTACGAGTTTTTACCCGATCATGTCATTCCTAGCCTGATCGGCTATATCATTGTTGTGCTAAATCTTAACTGTGCTACCTGGTCCTTCTTCCCGGTACACAAATTTTTACGCTGAGCTAATCTTACGTTGATTTCCTTGTCTTATCATTCCACCTCGGACAACAAGCTCGGTTTCGAGTTTGTGTCGTACCCATGGTTCCAATAACCTCTTGCTTCATCATTCCTTTGACTTGATTTCATCGCTGATCGATTACATCTTCAGGTAATCTCTCGACAAATGTGTCGTGATCATTATCAACATTCTGAGCTCTTCCAGAATATTAATCAAATTCATGATGAGAATTGCCATCCCTTGCCCTCGATGATTTGGGCTACCATCGACAACATTATTATGCTTTCCGCAACACAAAACTTGTTCTAGATTTGCGTTGTACCTTGAGTTCCTTGCTATCCGACTTATGTTATGCTCTACCTTGGAGTATTACAATCTTTTATGTCAAGAATGTCGTGAGAATTTCACCACCTCTTAAGAATTCTTGATATAGGTGATACTTCTTGCCATATCCGCTCATTCCTTGGTCATGAAGTTCAAAACTTCTAGCAACCCTATTGCTTTGAAGTTAATGGTCGGCCGCTCATTCTTAGACTATTTATTATTGAATCACCATTCCAGTGTTGGTCAGGCAACCCAGCCCATATTTCGGGTGCACCTTTCAACCATTGTTAAATTGTGTATGTTTTCCTCGAGCATACATCAATATATCATTTTGATCTGACAAATGTTATCTTCTTGGTCACATAATTGTGGGAATCCATCCTTCAGAAATCTTGATGAATTGTCGCTGAGTTCATCAGCCACCTCCTTGTCCTCTCCTTGGGTTAATGATGAACTCTTGTTAACGGAAATCATTCCATAGTTCATTTCCCGAGAATCTTTGATGTTATCTCGTCAATTTGTGTCGCACCTTTTCTCCTCGAAAGGCCGTGAGTTTGAGGTATCTCGACACCAATCAGATCTCAATCTCGTCGATATGATGGTTGGAACATATTTCCAAGAATTATAACAATGGTCTTTATGTGACCCGGTAAGGTGATGTCGTTGCCTAGCACACTGGCCGGGGCCCTATTGTATAGTTTCCTTTTCACCAAAGCTATCCTTTCTTCCATGAGGAAATTGTAAGACTTATTCTATAAGTTCTTCCCGATGGACCCTTTTTGTTTCCAAAGTCTGAACTTTGCTTGAAGACCATGCAATGCTATCTCAAGCATGTCTGTGGTACTCCATTCATCAACAAGAACATTTGAAGCACAATGCTAAATTCTCTTTATCAATTATCCCAACACCGTTGTATGGGTAACGTCATGAAATTCCTCTCCCTTTACCTCAACGGTTCTCTATGTTCCATCCTGTCATGGATATCATGCCCTGCTTGTCCTTGGGAAGGATATACCTCTGAAATATGTGTGTATACACATTTTCCTCCTCATTGTTCTGTTTAATCTGATAATCACATTTTCCTTTCCATGGTTTGGTTTAACCTTTCTTGTGATCTATATGATCTAAGCGTAAATATTCTCCTGCTTATGTAAACACCTCGGTGTACAATTCTGTCAGCAAGACCCTGTTACTATTGTTGATGACATTCTGGTAGCCACCGATGGACGAGAACTTTGCCTAATGGTCCGCCTCGTTCAACGAGCAGGAAAATGGTTCTCTTCGTCCCTCGCCCTTGGTACCGACATTGTTGCCGACATAACTGACAGGCTATCCTCTGACATGCTTTGATTACATGATCATGCAAGACGTCCCCGCCATTCCTACTTTTAACCCACATGGCGGGCCCATAACCCACAGTTTCAGAGGATCGAAACCTGACTCTCCTGTACAACCTTGTTTCTAATGGTTTTTCCTCACGCTTGGCTTCGCATTTAATTCACGAGCCACCTTCCTTGAGATCATGGTATCTTCTTACCATGCTCTTGATATTTTATTACGTTCCTACTCGAGAGTAACTTTCTGCCACCTTCCATGGGTTATCTACTAGATAGCCAACCTTGTAGAGGTCCATTCCTCCGGAGTTACTCCTTGTCCTTCGTACGATCGACGAAGACTTCAGAGAAAGGATGACGACTCCATCATGATGACCTGGAGCAGAGAAATGAAGACTTCAACATGATGGATCGGCCTCTTTGAGAAGAGCAACCAAGCCCGAGAAGACCCGTTAGAATTTCGTAACCAGAATTTTCCCCTTAGTCCCCCTCTTAAATCTCGGGACGAGATTTCTTGTAGTGGAGGAGAATTGTGGCCTTGGGGTAATCAAGCTACAAAGAACCATCCGTAATGATGCCACGCCACACCTCGATTATTGTCGATAATCTTGCGTTAGCTCAAAACCGATTCAAATTTAAAATTGAATTAAAGGCAAACATCAAAAGTTTTCAAACTTTAAAACTAAAATGTTCGAAAGCAGCCAAATAATGCAAAGGTAATTGTGATGAAGAAACCCCACTTTTATAAAATCTTTAAATACCCTAAAATGAATAAAACAAAGGGCAAATACAATTATTTAAATGCTTTAAAAATAATAAACATTTTCAAAACTAAATTGTTATAAGTATTAAACTATTGTGGCAGTTGGCATAATTTGTAAAATCTATTTAGGTGCCACTTTGGTAATTTACTAAAACTAAAACAAAAGGAAACTAAAAGAAAGCAAAAATAGCAAATAAAAATAAGAAAAGGGAAAGAACCCCCGCTTCCCCCACTGGGCCTGGACCTAGCCGGCCCTGTCGGCCACCCCACCAAAGCCACCCAACCGGCAAAGGCCAACCGGCCAGCCCACCCCTGCTCCCTTATCCACCCACCTACCGAAACCCTAGCCTACCCACTCCCCGATCCCCACTCCCCCCACTCTCCCCTCACTCCCCCGATCTGGATCGAGATCTGGGCTACCACGCCACCGCCCCGGATCATCGTCGCTGTTGCCTTCTCGCCCCCCCCCCTCTCCTCGCGCGACCCCCCCCCCCCCACTCCCCTTGCTACTCGCTCCCCTCCTATCGGGCCTTGCGCCGAGGGCAATCGCCGCCCGGCCGGCTCGGCGCCGCCCACTGCCTCCTCCTTGCGGCTCCTTCCCTCGCGCCTCCACGTCGTCGGCTTTGCCGCCCGTCGCCCGACCACGTATCGCTTCGCCCCAAGCGTTGCCCGCCGTGCCTTCGTCCTCCTCCACGGCGTCGCCTTCTTTGGACGCCCGTCAACCTCCTCGCCTCGGCCTTGCCGGTTCCGCCCGTCGCCCGTTGCTTCGCCGAGCTGCCCCCCCTCATGGATCTGGATCGGCACCGAGCCGATCTCGCCAGCCTTCGCCGCCGTCGGCCGTCACCTCGCCCGGGCCGCCCCATCGCCGTCGCTCGTCGCCTCCCCAACTCTGCCTCATCGGACCTCCCCGACAATAACCCGAGCCCGCTGCCCCGAACCCTACTACGCGCCGTGAGCACCCCCTGGCTTCTCCCTCTCTCCCCGTCGTCGCGGTCGCCGTGCTCCGCATGCGCACACGCTCACTCGCCGTCGCCCCTCGCTCGTGCGTGGCCACGCGCCATGTCCGTCGTGGTCACCGCCCGCCGAGGTCACCGCCCGCCACGCCGGCCACCTCCCCAGCTGCCTCGGTTCGTTCACCGCCCGCGCCGGTGTCGCGCCCGGCGTTCCCCAGCTGTCTTGGCGTCGCCTTTCAGCGTGGACAAGCGCCTGGCGACGCCCGCCTCTGCCCGTCGCCTCGGCGCCCGGCCAGCGCCCGCTGGCCGCCGTGGCCTCGCCGCCGCCGGGCACAGCCCTGGCCGTCCTCGCCTCCCCTCGTGTGGTGGGCGCCTGGGTGCGCCCCGCACCCACACGCCCGTAACCCAGCACCCGCTAGGCCCAGAACCCATCGACTAGGGGCCCCGCCCGAAGCAGTTTCAAAAAAGGAATTAAATAAATAAATAAATAAATAAATGGATAAATAGATAATAATAATATATAATAAGTAAATAATTAATATTAATTTAATTAATTAACTAAATAATTAACTTAACTAATCTTGTTTAGTTGAACTAATTAAACTTGATTAACCTAATCACTTAGGTTAGTTAATTAATCTGATAGGTTAATTATCACTCAATGATAGGTGGGTCCCACTGGACCCACACGTCAGGTTGACCAGGTCAATGGTCAGTGTTGACTGCTGACATCACTCTGATGTCATGCTGACGTCATCATTTACTATTCTGGATAATGTTGGATTTAAATAAATAATTAAATAAAATAAAAAAATGATTAAATCTTTAGAAAATCATATCTTTTAATCCGTAACTCGGATTAAAATATTTTCAACATGAAAGTTGCTCAGAACGACTAGACGATTCCGGATACGCAACCCGTTCATCTGCAACACCCCTCTAACCTATCGAACTCGCAACTTTCCCCCTCCGGCTCCTCCTCAAAACGCGAACGCCGGAATCCTTTCCTGATGTTTCCTTCACCCAGTATCACCACATACCGCGTTAGGGCACGCCTAGCATCACGCCTTGCTTTGTCATGCATCGTCATGCATCTGCTTGCTTAAATATTCATTGTTTCTTCCCCTCTTCTTCCGCTAGACACCGAGACCGACGCCGCCGCCAAGACGACCACGGAGTTGACGACCTCTCTCTTGCCGAGCAACCAGCAAGCCCCCTTTGATCACCAGATATCGCCTACTCTTCTCTATACTGCTTGCATTACAAGAGTGTAGCATGTTATCGCTTTCGCTAATCCTAAATCACGCATAGCATGTCCTTGCTACTATTGTTGTTACCTTTACTCGCTATCCTACCGCTTAGTATAGGATTCTAGTGTTCCATCGGTGGCCCTACACTCTTGTCCGTCTGCCATGCTATACTATCGGGCTGTGATCACTTCGGAGGTGATCACGGGCATATACTATATACTTTACATCGTTACATTACCTCGTGATATCGTTCGAGATGGGGGCCGAAAGGACGGTGGCTCCATCCCCAGTAGAGGTGGGCCTGGGTTCTCGATGGCCCCCGACTGTTACTTTATGGCGGAGCGACAGGGCAGGTTGAGACCACCTAGGAGAGAGGTGGGCCTGGACCTGGTCGGCGTTCGCGGATACTTAACACGCTTAACGAGATCTTGGTATTTGATCTGAGTCTGGCCAGTTGGTCTATACGCACTAACCATCTACGTGGGAGTAGTTATGGGTCTCCCGACGTCGTGGTATCAGCCGGCACTTCGTGACGCCGCCGATCGAGCGGCGCGTCGGATTGACTGGAACGCCTGTTAGGCTAGGTCTGCTCGGCCAGACGCAACGTGTAGGTGTGCTAAGGGCAATGGGCCTGCACTGCGGCGCTTAGGTTTAGACCGGCGTGCTGACCTCTGTTGAGCCTAGGTGGGGCTGACGTATTGATCTTCCGCGGCCGGGCATGACCCAGAAAAGTGTGTCCGGCCAAATGGGATCAAGCGTGTTGGGTTATGTGGTGCACCCCTGCAGGGAAGTTTAATCTATTCGAATACTCGTGATCTTCGGTAACAGGACGACTTGGAGTTGTACCTTGACCTTATGACAACTAGAACCGGATACTTAATAAAACACACCCTTTCAAGTGCCAGATACAACCCGGTGGTCGCTCTCTCTCAGGGTTACGAGGAGGGGATCGCCGGGTAGGATTATGCTATGCGATGCTACTTGGAGGACTTCACTCTGCTCTCTTCTACATGTTGCAAGATGGAGGCTTCCAGAAGCGTAGTCTTTGACAGGATTAGATATCCCCCTCTTATTCTAGCATTCTGCAGTTCAGTCCACTGATATGGCCCTTTACACATATATCCATGCATATGTAGTGTAGCTCCTTGCTTGCGAGTACTTTGGATGAGTACTCACGGTTGCCTTGTTCCCCCTTTCCCCTATCTCTACTTGATTGATGCGACTGCACGATGGAGCCTGTGAGCCGACGCCACCATGGATTACGACTTCTACACGAAGGTGCCTACTACTACGCAGCCTCAGCGGCGACCACTGTGAGTAGTTAGGAGGATCCCAGCAGGAGGTCTCGCCTCTTCGATCTCAGTATCCTGCTTTGTGCTAGCCATCTTATGGCCACTTGTTTAACTTATGTCCGTACTCAGATATTGTTGCTTCCGCTGACTGCCTATGATCGAGCACTTGTATTCGAGCCCTCGAGGCCCCCGGCTTGTATTATGATGCTTGTATGACTTATTTATGTTTTAGAGTTGTGTTGTGATATCTTCCCGTGAGTCCCTGATCTTGATCGTACACATTTGCGTGCATGATTAGTGTACGATTGAATCAGGGGCGTCACACCAGGCTCCGGTCTTTCTCCGATACACCTTGATCTCGGGTATTGACAACTTCCATAGTCTGCCAAGTTCCATAAAGGTAGCCTTCCTAGGTCATACAAAACTGGGAATTCTTCAAAATCTTCAAATTCTCCTAATCTTCAGAGTCTTCAACAGTTGTAGTTTCCATTATCATAATGTATGATAAAATCTCCTTCATTCCGTAGTGGTCTTAGTTGTCCGATATCTTGTACTTCTTGGAGTGGTCTCATCAGTCGAATCTTCGAGTGGTCAAAAGGGAAAAGGGGGTATAGTCTAACTAAAAGAGAATATTTGATAAAGCTCAGAAAAGAAGAGAGGTAAAAGATCTTTTTGAAAAATAAATATATAGAGAAAAACTTTCCTATGGGCTTGCCAGTTTCTAGGGTCACGTCCTACAATCAACATGTGCTCTAATACCATCTTGTAGCGACCCGACTCGAATAGATCAAGTCTCTGTGCTTAAGTGTCATCCCTGGATCGGTATCTTTGACACACACGATTACTCAAGGATTTATAACAGAGGTAAATCACATGTATAAAGTAACGTAAATACTGTTACCTCAATCCAAAAATGCGGAAGCAACAAGGTTGTGGATTCCCATCAACACCAACGGCAAAGTTGAGTGTAGAAATCGTAACCCTAACGTATCACTTACTCGTCGGAAGATAATCCTCGCAACATGAGACGTTGCAGCCCGAAACGGGTCAGTACATTGAATGTACTGGCAATGTAACACATAGAGAATAATAATGGAATAAGCTATACTACATGCATATTTGGCTGGTGGAAAGCTCTATGGTTACAGTTGTGCGAAAAGCCAATTTTTCCCTACTACAAAGGAATAAATTTATTTAACTATCATGGTGGTTGTTAAACATTGAGAATGGTTGACAGCATTCTCAATCCCAATTAAAAGTACTCATTAACATCCCAACAATATTAATTAGAGTAACATGATGAGATCAACAGGATAATCCAAGACCTAGATACTCAAGATGTCCATAACCGGGACACGGCTAATCATGATCGCTTTATACACTCGCATGTGTTTGCGCACTTTTCCCCACAAGACTCGATCGCCTCCGTTGGATTTCTCGCACTACATGATGTTTGAGAAACGGATGACCGAGACATAGTCTTTCAGAAGTGCTAGCACCTTACTAGTGGGTAGACCAGTACACCTACTTTCCCCTACATCTGCTAGCCTACCCGTAAGAGTTCGCTCGACTTAATCAACTATGCCAGAGCCCATAATGGCTTGTGGCTGCACACGGAAGTTTCTAGCATGAATAATCTTATGATCCCTTTGAGCCTGGGTGGCGGTCCGAAGAAATACAGGCAAGTCCTGATAGAAACCAGGTGCCTCAATCCACCCAGATGTGTGTTTAAGTTGCCACCTTAAATAAACCATTAATTAACAATCTCACATCTGTCATGGATACACTCACCCAATCCACGTCTACTAGCATAGCATGGCATAATAAGCAAACGTAGAAGTAACTCCCAAGGGTTTGAAAATAAACAGGTAATAGGTACTACCTCAACTACTTCCCATAACCCACAGTTTAATTAGATCCTAATAATGCAATGCTTGGGGATTGATCTAATGCAATAAAAACTGGGTATGAGAAAAGGTATGATCAAAGTGTTACTTGCCTGCAATGTTGATGAAGATGATTCGCACTCAAAACTCTTGATAGTTCTACTCGTCACACTCCGGTCAATCTATCGTAAGCAAGCAATAGTAACCACACATAAGCAATCACTCAAAAGATCGAGAAAAACGAAGAAGACGAATCGGAAAACATCAAAACCAAGCAAATAACTCTTGCATCTTAAAACAATTTCTAACAGTACCAAAATTATGTGAATTTGGCCTTATCAGAAAGTTTAGGTCAAGAGCTTTAATTTGCAAAAAGAATCAACTCAAACGGAGCTACGGAACTCAAATTACGATCAAACAAAGTTCAAATTCAGAACTGATCTAATTCAAATTTTAAACTTTCCAAAAAACATGTTTGAGTTGGATTACTGGATAGAGGGGCTCATAACGAAGAAGTGAGCGTTGGTTTCGTTGGATTTGGACAAACGAGCAAAAAGATACGAAGGTTTTAAGGTCAGGGACTAATATGTAAAATAATTATTCACAAACGGGTCCCTGGCGGAAATTAAAAAGAAAAAGAAAAAAATACTAAACAACGAACGTTCGCTGCGAAACGCTAACGAACGAATATATTCACTGTTTAGGACTAAACAGCGAATTTGTTCACTAAAACTACTAACTGGAAAACATTTAATAATTAACAGATTTAATTAGGAAAACCGGGTTTAAAGAAAAACCGAGATAACCCTAAATAAACCGGGTCGAAACAACGGCTATACCGGTTCGGTCCGCGGGTCATCGTCGGCGGCGGTTCCCGCGATCTCCATCTAGATCCGCATGACGGCGGGCGGGGTGGCGATGGCCAGGCAGAAGGCGGCAACGGAGCTAAGCGGCACAAGCGAGGCGAGAGGCGGTGAATCAGGCCATGGGCGGCGGTTTGAGCAAAAGGCGGCGGCGGTGATCTGCGAGAGGAGGGGAGAGGAGAGACGGGGCCCGGGGCTCCGGATTTATAGGGCGGGAGGAGGCGGCGGCTCTTGCGTGGAGGGGGGGCAACGGAGAGGCGGCGGCGGAGTCCGGCAGATTTGGCGGCGGCGACGCCAAAGTGAGTCCGCCGAGCTCGGGATTTAGCGGGCGCAAGGCTGGCTAGGCTGGTCAAGCTTGCCCAGTTCATGGAGCAGGGAAGAGTTTTTTTAAATGTACACCTAAATAAAAATAATACCTATAAAATAAAAAAACAACCTAGGTATATAATATACCAAAATTTGCAGAAAAAGAATTTCTACATCATGGACATTTCTAAAGCATTAAATAATATACACACAAATTCTAATAATTCAAACAGTGCTCCTGATCCAATAAAACTCAATTTAAAAATATCAAAATTAATTCAAAATTATTTCTCTCCAATTTTCTGATGTAGGGAATCATGTTACCCTAATTTCCATATATTTTATTTTTGGAGAAAAATAATTTGATTAAAACCCAAATAACTCCAAATTGAAAAAAATTCAAATGGAATTTTAAATTTGAGTTTCTTTGAAACTCCCAACTCATATTTCATATAATTTGAAGAAGTCATTTTATCTTCTCTCGTGAAAATCATTGAGTTGAATTAAGTTTCAGAATTGGAAATTTTTTCCAAATGAAATTCAAATATTTTCAACACCCCTTGTCATTTGAATAAATGGAAGAAGTCATGTCATCTTCTCTCCAAGGTTTCGTGGTGAAAAGAATTTGAATTCACGGAGATCACAAAAGCAAAATGAAAGTTTGGGAAAGTCCTTTTATTCCCTCTCATTTAACTTTCAAAAAGTTTCGAATTTCACTCAATTCACTCAATCAATCAAACAATCAATCAGATCTATTTTTTTATTTTAACATTCCAAAATTTAGAATTTTGGGATGTTACAATAGCACTCTCCAGTAAAAAGTTCTAGCTAATTTCGTGAGCGCTAAAGTTTTTGTTTTTTACAGCATGATCATAAAGACTTCACCCAAGTCTTCCCAAAGGTTCTACTTGGCACAAACACTAATTAAAACATAAAGCCACATCTAAACAGAAGCTAGATGGATTTATTTATTCCTAAACAGAACCAAAAAGCAAGAAACTAAAATAAAATTGGGTTGCCTCCCAACAAGCGCTATCGTTTAACGCCCCTAGCTAGGCATGATGATTTCAATGATGCTCACATAAAGGATAAGAATTGAAACATAAATAGAGCATCATGAAGAATATGACTAGCACATTTAAGTCTAACCCACTTCCTATGCATAGGGATTTTGTGAGCAAACAATTTATGGGAACAATAACCAACTTGCATAGGAAGGTAAAACAAGCATAACTTCAAGATTTTAAGCACGTAGGGAGGAAACTTGACATTATTGAAATTCCTAAAAGCATATGTTCCTCTCTCATAATAATTTTCAGTAGCATCATGAATGAATTAAACAATATAACCAGCACCTAAAGCATTCTTTTCATGATCTATAAGCATAGAAAATTTACTACTCTCCACATAAGCAAAATTCTTCTCATCAACAATAGTGGGAGCAAACTCAACAAAATAACTATCATGTGATTGAAAATTAAGATCAAGATGACAAGTTTCATGGTTATTATTATTCTTTAAAGCATACCTGTCATCACAATAATCATCATAGGTAGGAGGCATGCTTTCATCATAGTAAATTTGCTCATGAAAGCTTGGGGGACAAAAAATATTATCTTCATCAAACATAGCTTCCCCAAGCTTGTGGCTTTGCATATCATTAGCATCATGGATATTCAAGGAGTTCATACTAACAACATTGCAATCATGCTCATCATTCACATCTTTTATGCCAAACATTTTATATATTTCTTCTTCTAGAACTTTGGCACAATTTTCCTTTCCATCATACTCACGAAAGATATTAAAAAGATGAAGCGTATGAGACAAACTCAATTCCATTTTTTTAGTTTTCTTTTATAAACTAGACTAGTGCTAAAACAAGAAACAAAAAGATTCGATTGCAAGATCTAAAGATATACCTTCACTTACCTAGCCTCTGCAAGAACGGCGCTTTAAAAGAGCTTGATGTCTACTACACAACCTTCTTCTTGTAGACGTTGTTGGGCCTGCAAGTGCACAGGTTTGTAGGACAGTGGCAAATTTCCTCAAGTGGATGACCTAGGGTTTATCAATCCGAGAGGCGAGGGAGGAAGATGGTCTCTCTCAAGCAACCCCGAACCAAATAACAAAGAGTCTCTTGTGTCCCCAACACACCCAATACAATGGTAAATTGTATAGGTGCACTAGTTCGGCGAAGAGATGGTGATACAAGTGCAATATAGATAGTAGATATAGGTTTTTGTAATCTGAAATAATAAAAACAGCAAGGTAACAAGTGGTAAAAGTGAGCGTAAACGGTATTGCAATGATAGGAAACAAGGCCTAGGTTCATACTTTCGCTAGTGCAAGTTCTATAAACAATAATAACATAGATAGATCATATAACAATCCCTCAACATGCAACAAAGAGTCACTCCAAAGCTACTAATAGCGGAGAACAAATGTAGAGATTATGGTAGGGTACGAAACCACCTCAAAGTTATTCTTTCAAATCAATCCGTTGGGCTATTCCTATAAGTGTCACAAACAGCCCTAGAGTTTTTACTAGAATAACACCTTAAGATACAAATCGACCAAAACCCTAATGTCACCTAGATACTCCATTGTCACCTCAAGTATCCGTGGGCATGATTATACGATATGCATCACACAATCTCATATTCATCCAACCAACATAAAAGTACTTCAAAGAGTGCCCCAAAGTTTCTACCGAGAATCAAGAACGTGTGCCAACCCCTATGCATAGGTTCCCAATGTCACGAAACCCACAAGTTGATCACCAAGACATACATCAAGTGTTCTCATAAAAGACTCAATCCGATAAGATAACTTCAAAGGGGAAACTCAATTCATCACAAGAGAGTAGAGGGGGAGAAACATCATAAGATCCAACTACAATATCGAAGCTCGGGATACATCAAGATCGTGCCATAGAGGGAACACGAGACATAATACAAAAGAGAGAGATCAAACACATAGCTACTGGTACATACCCTGAGCCCCGAGGGTGAACTACTCCCTCCTCATCATGGATAGCGCCGGGATGATGAAGATGGCCATTGGAGATGGATCCCCCCTCCGGTAGAGTACCGGAAAGGGGCCCCGATTGGTTTTTGGTTGTTCTGGAGGCTTGCGGCGGCGGAACTCCCGATCTAGGTTCTGTTCTGGAAGTTTTAGGGTATGTAGGTATATATGGGTGAAGGGAGAACGTCGGGGGAGCTACGGGGGCCCCACGAGGCAGGGGGGCACGCCCAAGGGGGGAGGGCGTGCCCTCCACCCTCGTGACCACCTCACGTATCTTCTGACGTGGGGTCCAAGTCCATCAGGTGGGTTTCCTTCCAAAAATAACTTCTCCAGTTGATTTCGTTCCGTTTTGACTCCGTCTGATATTCCTTTTCCTCGAAATACGAAATAGGCATAAACAAAGAATCTGGGCTGGGCCTCCTGCTAATAGGTTAGTCCCAAAAATAATATAGAAGTGGATAATAAAGCCCAATATTGCCTAAAACAGTAGATAAAGTAGCATGGAGCAATCAAAATTATAGATATGTTGGAGACGTATCACACCCTCCACCATCTACTGCTCATCCAGCCCTCCACACCACGGGGTCCTGTTCAACCACCCTCCACGACCACCCCTCCACCGCTTCACTGTTCATCCAGCCCTCCACACCACGGGGTCCTGTTCATCCAGAGGCAACGCCACCGCTCACTGTTCATCCACCCCCCCGCAACGCTCACTGTTCATCCAATCGATCGGCTTCAGTTAGCAGCAGCAGCGAAGGAATCGCTCCATCGGGTTCAGTTAACAGCCATCGATCGATCGCTCGGGTTCAGTAACGCGTAGCCTGCAGTGCAATCGCTCGGGTTCAGTTAGAGCCAACGCCTCGCACACGCTGCAGTATGCGCATTTAGAAACGCGCATCGCTTCGGCCCCGACCTCCCGCCGTAACCGGCAACTCCCCGATATTTTCCTCGCCCTCGCTTCTACCACGGTTTTTTCTGTCATGGACGGCCCAAAGAATGTCATGCAGCTGCGTCTCCAGCCCGCCCAGGACGAAAACCCCATTTTCTGTCATGATTTTTTGTCATAGAATTAGGAGCCCACCACATCTATGATGATACCGGGTTTTGTCACAATTATCGTCAAAGAAGTGTCATATGTATGGCAGAAAAAATTTTCGTTCGGCCCAAAATGTCACGGACGTGTCTTTTTTTTATAGTGATAGCACTATGGGTGGAATAGAATATAATAGTGGGGGTTGTGTGGAGAAGACAAAAAAGGAGAAAGTCTCACATTGACACGGCTAATCAATGGGCTAGGAGATGCTCATCAATTGATGTCAATGCAAGGAATAGGGATTGCCATGCAACGGATGCACTAGAGCTATAAATATATGAAAGCTCAACAAAAGAAACTAAGTGATTGTGCATCCAACTTGCTTGCTCACGAAGACCTAGGGCATTCGAGGAAGCCCATTGTTGGAATATACAAGCCAAGTTCTATAATGAAAAATTCCTTCTAGTATATGAAAGTGACAAAACAAGAGACTCTCTATCATAAAGATCATGGTGCTACTTTGACGCACAGGTGTGGCAAAAGGATAGTAGCATTGTCCCTTTTTATTTCTCTTTTTTTGGGCCACCTTTTTTTATTTCGCTTTTCTCTCTCTTTTTTCTGTTTGGGACAATGCTCTATTAATAATGATCATCACACTTCTATTCATTTACAACTCGATACTAGAACAAAATATGACTCTATATGAATGCCTCCGGCGGTGTACCGGGATGGGCAATGAATCAAGAGTGACATGTATGAAATAATATGCATGGTGGCTTTGCCACAAATACGATGTCAACTACATGATCATGCAAGGCAATATGACAATGATGAAGCGTGTCATAATAAACGGAACGGTGGAAAGTTGCATGGCAATACATCTCGGAATGGCTCTGGAAATGCGATAATAGGTAGGTATGGTGGCTGTTTAGAGGAAGATATAAGGAGGTTTATGTGTGATAGAGCGTATCGTATCACGGGGTTTGGATGCACCGGTGAAGTTTGCACCAACTCTCAAGGTGAAAAAGGGCAATGCACGGTACCGAAGAGGCTAGCAATGGTGGAAGGTTGAGAGTGCGTATAATCCATGGACTCAACATTAGTCATAAAGAACTCACATACTTATTGCAAAAATCTACAAGTCATCAAAAACGAAGCACTACGCCGCATGCTCCTAGGGGATAGATTGGTAGGAAAAGACCATCGCCGTCCCCGACCGCCACTCATAAGGAAAACAATCAAAGAACACCTCATGTTTCAAATTTGTTACACAACGCTTACCATACGTGCATGCTACGGGACTTGCAAACTTCAACACAAGTATTTCTCAAATTCACAACTACTCAACTAGCACAACTTTAATATCACTACCTCCATATCTCAAAACAATGATCAAGTTTCAAACTTCTCTTAATATTCAACGCACTTATATGATTTTTTTTACTAATCTTGGATGCCTATCATATTAGGACTAATTTTATAACCAAAGCAAATTACCATGCTGTTCTAAAGAACTCTCAAAATGATATAAGTGAAGCATGAGAGACCGAATATGTCTATAAAATATAACCACCGCCGTGCTCTAAAAGATATAACTGAAGCACTAGAGCAAAATTGTTTAACTCAAAAGATATAAGTGAGGCATAAAGAGTATTCTAATAAATCCCGATTAATGTGTCTCTCCCAAAAGGTGTGTAGAGAAATGATGATTGTGGTAAACTAAAAAGCAAAGACTCAAATCATACAAGACGCTCCAAGCAAAACACATATCATGTGGTGAATAAAAATATAGCTCCAAGTAAAGTTACCGATGGGTGAAGACAAAAGAGCTGATGCCTTCCGGGGCATCCCCAAGCTTAGGCTTTTTGGTGTCCTTGGATTTACCTTGGGATGCCTTGGGAATCCCCAAGCTTAGGCTCTTTCCACTCCTTGTTCCATAATCCATCAAATCTTTACCCAAAACTTGAAAACTTCACAACACAAAACTTAACAGAAAATCTCTTGAGCTCCGTTAGCGAAATAAAAAAATACCACTTCAAAGTATTGTAATGAACTCATTCCTTATTTATATTGGTGTTAAACCTACTGTATTCCAACTTCTCTATGGTTCATAAACTCCGTTACTAGCCATAGATTCGACAAAATAAGCAAACAACACACGAAAAACAGAATCTGTCAAAAACATAACAGTCTGTAGTAATCCGATTTGTTCGAAAACTTATGGAACTCCAAAAATCCTGAAAAACTAGGACAACCAGGAAAATCTGCGTACTGATCTACTTCAAAATGAATCTGTAATTTATCATGCTCTGGTGAGTTTAAACAATTATATTCATGAGCGCAAAGTTTCTGTCTTTCTCAGCAAGATCATATAACTATCATCCAAGAAGATCCTATTGGTTCTACTTGGCACAAACACTAACTAAAACACAAAAACAAATCTAACCAGAGGCTAGATCAAAGATTTATTACTAAACAGAACCAAAAAAGCAAAAAACAAAAATAAAATTGGGTTGCCTCCCAACAAGCGCTATCGTTTAACGCCCCTAGCTAGGCATAAAGGCAAATATAGATCTAGGTATTGCCATCTTTGGTTTTTCATTTTTTTTAGCGGACTCATGCTCGAATCCGGGCTGTTCTTTATTTTTCCCATCATATTCAGAAATTCTTAGATCTAAAGAATCCAACCGCTTATTGCAAAGAGTAATCAACATGTTCATGCGGTGAAGATTTCCGCTAACACTCTTAAGAGGTTCAAGAGACTTGTAAAATCTTAGTTACTTCGCAAATCTTTTCAAAAACTTGTGTCTCTTCCTGGGTATGTTGTGGCACCTTTTGTTGAGGTAGTGTTCCCACTACCCCCTCTATGATTTCGTGAGCGATACTGGGATCAATTTCAATAAAATTTCCTTTGGCAACGCAATCCAAGAGTTATCTATGGGACATATTCGGTCCAACGTAAAAATTGCGAAGCAAAATTCTAAAACTCACCTCTAAGGTGCAACTACAATAAGATTCCATTATCCTATACCAAGCATCTTTTAAATTTTCTCCTTGCCTTTGTTTGAAGTGAAGAACTTCAAACTCAGGAGACAAAGGAGCAGATAAGGGACTAGCCATGACGGCACACAGAACACAAAAGGCAAGCGAGCGAAAAAGAGACGAACAGAAAAAGAGGGCGAATAAAACGGCAAGGATGAAGTGGGGGAGAGGAAAACGAGAGGCAAATGGAAAATAATGTAATGCGAGGGATAAGAGTTTGTGATAGGTACTTGGTATGTCTTGACTTGTGCGTAGACTCCCCGGCAACAGTGCTAGAAATGGCTAGTTGTTGGGAGTCAAATCTTGACTGGACTTGGTGTAAGCCTCCCCGGCAACGGCGCCAGAAATCCTTCTTGCTACCTCTTGAGCATGTGTTGGTTTTCCCTTGAAGAGGAAAGGGTGATGCAGCAAAGTAGCATAAGTATTTCCGTCAGTTTTTTAGAACAAAGGTATCAATCCAGTAGGAGGCCACACGCAAGTCCCTCGTACCTACACAAACAAATAAGAACCTTGCAACCAACGCGATAAAGGGGTTGTCAATCCCTTCACAGCCACTTACAAAAGTGAGATTGATAGAGATGATAAGATAATATTTTTGGTATTTTTATGATTAAGATTGAAAGTAAAGATTGAAAGATAAACGGCAAAAGAAATAGCTAGTTGATGGGAGATTAATATGATGGAGAATAGACCCGGGGGCCATAGGTTTCACTAGTGGCTTCTCTCAAGATAGCATAAGTATTACGATGGGTGAACAAATTGTTGGGGAACGTAGTAATTTCAAAAAATTTCCTACGCACATGCAAGATCATGGTGATGCATAGCAACGAGAGCGGAGAGTGTGTCCACGTACCCTCGTAGACCGAAAGCGGAAGCGTTATGACAACGCGGTTGATGTAGTCGTACGTCTTCATGATCCGACCGATCCAAGTACCGAACGTACGACACCTCCGTGTTCTGCACACGTTCAGCTCAATGACGATCCCGGACTCCGATCCAGCAGGGTGTCGGGGATGAGGTCCGGCCTGACGACGGGCGTGGTGACGATGATGATGCTCTACCGGCGCAGGGCTTCGCCTAAACTCCGCGATGATATGACCGAGGTGGAATATGGTGGAGGGGGGCACCGCACACGGCTAAAGAACGATCCGTAGATCAACTTGTGTATTCTAGGGTGCCCCTGCCTCAGATATAAAGGAGCAAGGGGGTGCGGCCGCCCTAGGAGGAGGCGCCAGAGGAGTCCTACTCACCGAGTAGGACTCCCCCCTTCCTAGTTGGATTAGGACTTGGGGAGGGAAAGAGGAGGGCGCCGCCCTTCCTTGTCCTATTCGGACTAGGGGAGGCGCGCACCTGCCCTGGCCGGCCCTCCTCTTCTCCATCATGGCCCACTAAGGCCCATTAACCTCCGGAGGGTTCCAGTAACCCCGGTGTTCCCAGAAAATCCCGATTTCACCGGAACTATTCCAAAGTCCAAACATAGGCTTCCAATATATCAATCTTTATGTCTCGACCATTTCGAGACTCCTCGTCATGTCCGTGATCACATCCGGGACTCCGAACAAACTTTGGTACATCAAAACTTATAAACTCATAAAACTGTCATCGTAACGTTAAGCGTGCGGACCCTACGGGTTCGAGAACTATGTAGACATGACCTAGAACTATTCTCGGTCAATAACCAATAGTGGAACCTGGATGTTCATATTGGTTCCTACATTTTCTACGAAGATCTTTATCGGTCAAACCGCATAACAACATACGTTGTTCCCTTTGTCATCGGTATGTTACTTGCCCGAGATTCGATCGTCAGTATCCAATACCTAGTTTAATCTCATTACTGGCAAGTCTCTTTACTCGTTCCGTAATACATCATTTCATAACTAACTCATTAGTTATAATGCTTGGAAGGCTTAGGTGATGAGTATTAGCGAGAAGGCCCAGAGATACCTCTCCGACAATCGGAGTGACAAAACCTAATCTCGAATTTATGCCAACTCAACATATACTTTTGAAGACACCTGTAGAGTACCTTTATAATCACCCAGTTACTTGTGACGTTTGGTAGAACACAAAGTGTTCCTCCGGTAAACGGGAGTTGCACAATCTCATAGTTGCAGGAACTTTGTATAAGTCATGAAGAAAGCAATAGCAACATACTAAACGATCAAGTGCTAAGCTAACGGAATGGGTCAAGTCAATCACATCATTCTCCTAATGATGTGATCCCTTTAATCAAATGACAACACATGCCTATGGTTAGGAAACATAACCATCTTTGATCAATGATCTAGTCAAGTAGAGGCATACTAGTGACATTATGTTTGTCTATGTATTCACACATGTATCATGTTTCCGGTTAATACAATTCTAGCATCAATAATAAACATTTATCATGATATGAGGAAATAAATAATAACTTTATTATTGCCTCTAGGGCATATTTACTTCACAAATTACTGTCGAGCAATTGATAGAAAAGTGCATAATTATGAGAATATCTAGGCATGATCATGTATATAGGCATCACGTCTGCAACAAGTAGACCGACTCATGCCTGCATCTACTACTATTACTCCACACATCGACCGCTATCTAGCATACATCTAGAGTATTAAGTTCATAAGAACAGAGTAACGCATTAGGCAAGATGACATGATGTAGAGGGATAAACTCAAGCAATATGATATAAACCCCATCATTTTATTCTCGATGGCAACAATACAATTCGTGTCGTTTCCCCTACTGTCACTGGGATCGAGCACCATATGATTGAACCCAAAGCTAAGCACTTCTCCCATTGCAAGAAAGATCAATCTAGTAGGACAAACCAAACTGATAATTCGAAGAGACTTGTAAAGATAACCAATCATACATAAAAGAATTCAGAGAAGATTCAAATATTGTTCAAAGATAATCTTGATCATAAACCCACAATTCATCGGATCTCGACAAACACACCGCAAAAAGAGTTACATCAAATAGATCTCCAAGAAGATCGAGGAGAACTTTGTATTGAGATCCAAAGAGAGAGAAGAAGCCATCTAGCTAATAACTATGGACATGAAGGTCTGTGGTAAACTACTCACACATCATCGGAGAGGCTATGGTGTTGATGTAGAAGCCCTCCGTGATCGATTCCTCCCCCTCGTGGTCGTCGGAAAAAGGCCCCAAGATGGGATCTCATGGGTACAGAAGGTTGCGGCGGTGGAAATAGGTTTTCGTGGTGCTCCTGGATGGTTTCGGGGTACGCAGGTATATATAGGAGGAATAAGTAGGTCGAGGGAGCCACGAGGGGCCCATGAGGGTGGAGGGCGCGCCCAGGGGGGTAGGCGCGCCCCCCTGCCTCGTGGCCTCCTCGTCCCAAAAATCACGCTCCCGAAGGTTTCATTCCGTTTGGACTCCGTTTGATATTCCTTTTCTGCGAAACACTGAAATAGGCAAAAAAAAAGAGCAATTTGCACTGGGCCTTGGGTAAATAGGTTAGTCCTAAAAATAATATAAAAGTGTATAATAAAGCCCATTAAACATACAAAACAGAATATATAATAGCATGGAGCAATCAAGAATTATAGATACGTTGGAGACGTATCAAGTACAAGTACTACACATGTGCCATCTCATCACTAATCATACGACCTAGATGCTTGTATCACCGTAGCGGGTAATTAAGCTACGGGGAGCACCTAATATGAGCAACGGGGAGCCGTTGGATCCAAGATGCAGCGGCACACACGAGGCCTGAATGTTTTATTTGCAAAAAACCTTTGGAGAGTTTGGAAATTGCGCATAATTACAAAGACTACTCCCAAGCCATTGGATCTCACTTCCAACGGTGTAAAAACTCGTATCACCATAGCATCTAAGCTGCGGGGCGGATGTGATATTCTATGCCGCTGTCATTTTTGTTCATAAACTTGCAAAATACGTGTAACTCGTGTCGTTACTTGTCTAACCGCGCAAAGTTTTTGTTCAAAAAAACCATCCTACAATGAAATATCGGAACAACACACGAGGGTTCTACTTGTCATTAATGAAATTTGGACCTAAAACTAACAAATCTGAAAGACGAGATTCGGACCGGCAACATGGACTACAAAGCGTAAGTCGATAGCCTGAAACAACAACGGTTGTTGGCTTTGTCCCATAACTTGATTTTATACAGTATTACATTGCGTAGAGTAGAGGGAGTGCCTCGTCAACACGTGCATGACCGTTGACTCACTTACTGGTGGGTCCCAGGTCTGCGATCTCTCTCTTCTATCCATTGTCTAACCTTTGCACGGGCACACACGAAGAGCGGCGCTAGCTTGCCATGGTGTTATTACAACTAAAAAATCTTGGAAAATAGAAGAATCGCCTAGAACAAGAGACGTTGTGGCTGGTCGAGACGGAGCTAACTACACCTATCCTCCGTGCCATGTTAGCACGATGAAGCTGTGTGGCTAGTGGGTTGTTTTCGACCGACTGGCTGGGTCCCGAGGTCGAACTATAGGTACTACGTCTAATATAGTATATTTTTACACGCACATTTTTCCTCCGTGCCGAGACATGGCACACCCTACCGCGCGGTTTCGGGGTCCTCCCGGGTGGTGCACGCTTATATTCTTCCTGATGTGGGACGCCCTACTGTGCGTTTTCGCCGAAGCAAGTAAATGAGTCGTCAAATCATGAAAGACCACCTTTCCCGCCAAGTACATCAGTGAAGCACGGTGGCTAGCTAGTTGGGCTAGTTCGACCGATTAGCTAGGCTGCCGCCACATTTGTTTTTCCACCCCTTTTTTTATCTACTTGCCGGCAGGTAAATTTAAATATCCACTGCAGCGTTGCTCTGGTGTTTTGGTGCGAAAGGAATTTTATTTTTTTGATTGATGGGAGCAGGCGCGGTAGAAATTTTAATTTTTTTGATTGACGGGAGCAGGCGCAGCAGCAATTAGTCATGATGACTCCGCCTGTAAAACCCACTGCTTCCTGATGTGAGAAGTCGTCGACTGGTGTTTTACCATGGTGAAAACCAGAAGATTCCCCGCTCCTCAGCTGGCTCCCTCCGCTTTCCCATAGATTGCATTGCCTTTCAGCCGTTTCTCCCCCTACATCACCAACGTCGTGCGCCTCAAGAAGTAGAGGGACTTCAGTGGTGTTTAGGCGCCCTCTGCATGGGCATGTCCATGTCTCGGCGCAACATGACCGTTGGATTAAACTCAGACGGTGCAGATCCATCATTGTAGCACAAAGCGTGTGGGTGTGTTTGGTTGCATTCTCATCTCAAAATAGTTGTTTCCTCTTCGTGTATTTGTGTTAACCTACTAGTGTGGACTCATGCACCCTTCATGCACTCTGCCCAACACCCAAAAGTGGGTCGAGAGGCGAACTTTTGCTCCCATCCCGTGCACCCTTCATACACCCTGCCTAACACTATTCGTGCTTCATATGGTTCATGTTTCGTGGAGTATCAGAGCACCGTACACTCCGTCTTGTTGTAGACCTAAATCTATTAACATTGATCTCACTGCTCATTCTCGACCGGACAAATGAAAAGCGGTACTATGTTACTACATTACTGTTCATATAGTTGACATGCGCACAACATCATTTGTTGTCTTCATATCTTACTAAACTAGCAACAAGATTATGTAGTACTGACGTATGAACCACTGCACATGCCTAGTAGTAGGAGCACCGTGTATGTTCAAGTGGTTGTCGTGTTTCGCCACTCCTCCATCGTAAGAGTGGAAACGCTTGCTGTAATCATTTTTTTCTTCAGAAAAATAGTGGACACGCTCTAACGTGCGGATCCTCCTCCAGCCATGCACTAAATTACTCACTTTTGCCGATGTGTGTGATAGCCAGCATCGGGGTCCACCAGCCATGCACTAAATTACTCCGTAGTAGAGTGACGGTAGACTACCCCAATCGAAGCGCCGCAGTAATGCCCAATGAGTTGTCAAATCACAAAACCCCCTCCTTTCCAGCAGTAAGTTGGACGGACAAAGCGACCATCATTTCACTCTTCTCTCTCAGCTTCCTCTCTACCCAAGTCGCTTCTCCCTCATATTGTTACTCATTTCTTCAAGAAAACCCCGACCTGCTTCTTCCATTGTTCTTCTCTCCCAAAGAAGGAAAGGTGAGTGCACCAATGGTGTTGATTCTGGCCAAGGCCTGGTCTTGCAACCCCGAGACTGATCCTATAACTCACTCTCTATTCTTCTTTTGGGTTTGTGATTATGGTTTATTTTCTTTTATTTCTATTTGACAGTTTCTTGATGGACGCTGGAGCACCGGCCGAAGTGATGTCTATGGTTCTGGCCAAAACCGTCGAGGCTCATGGTATGAAGAAGCGCAAGCACCCCGCCGAGACTACCGCAGACAAGCTCAAAGCCATCGCCCTGTCCAAGCCCCCCTCTCCGGGATCCCTCATTAAGCAAGTCCAGGTAATATCTCTTCTTGACGATCTTTTTCTCTATCTTGATCGTGCTTTTTCATCTAACACGCAGTACTAGTACTAGTAGTACAACTTTCTGGGTGGTCTTGCATGTGATTTTTGTGTGCCAAATGACGATTCTAAATTCCTCTTTTGACCAAAACATGTGAGAGGTTGACACTGATTTCTTATAGATTACTTTCAACTTCTCCTCTCGTCCCAAATTTCTTGTCTTAGATTTGTCTAGATGCGGATGTATCTAATACTAAAATGTGACTTGATACATCCGTATCTAGACTAATCTAAGACAAGAATTTTGGGACGGAGGGAGTACTTTATGAACATCAATGCTACCTTTGAAGAGGGTATATTTGCCTCAGTAACTTGTGTTATAGATATTGGAAGTAATCCCTCTGCTCTCATGCCTTTGAAGACATGTTCTAGTGTCTTTGTTCACTCATTTCTGTGTGTATATGTAGTCATATATGGAGTATAATATCGAAAATCATCTTATATTTCTAAACGGAGGTAGTAATAAAATATGGTTTCTGTTTGAATTAGAACCAGGTCCAAGGTGGAGATGAAGTTCTCAAAGTCATGTCGTGTGAACTGGAAGACCTGAGGATGAGTTCTACTGCTAAACTATACAGCTGTTGTGTCCTTGTCGCCACGTGTCCTGAACTAGTGTTTTCCTGTAGCATTGTTGTCAGGCGTGTCCTCGAGGCTGTACTTGAACACAACAATTTCCTGGTTGTGCCTTCAATTACAAAGTGTGTGGTTCTTGTAAAGCTTCCCAACAAATCTGATGCGGCCTGTCTTCATCATCATGTTTATGAGTGGAAAGACCACTCTGTTAGGTTCTCCAAGGTTGACGAGATGGTGATGGCGCATGTAGACATCTCTCACGAAGTCCATGGCCATGTCAGTTATGCGGGGTTCATCCCGTAGGTCGGTGGCAAGAAATAGTCTGCAGAGTTTAATTAGTGCAACTTTGCTTATCTGTAGTAAGTACTATTGTTCAGTAGTTGATTTGTGTTTGTGAACCCTGTATTGTTTATTAGTACTGCCGCTTTTGGTGTGTGGTCAATCTTGAGAACGGTCTATGTTAATGTCTATCCACTCAATTCAGTCTGTATATTTTTAAGTATCCAGATCATCTTTTTTGTGAGGACTGTTTATCAATTATGGTTACACTCCAATATCTGTATGCATTGCAGGGTTTATCGCACCCACCAGGATTTCCAGTCCCAAGGATGTTCGGTCCATACGATTTGTCATGACCTTTGGACTGTCCTGCTTGTGGGAGTAGGCGGGGCCCTGCATGCCACCCGTAGTTGGACGATCAATCTTCTGTTTAGTACTTCAACATAGTGATTTCCTGGTAAGGATTCACTCGTGTCACATCAAGTAAATCTTATTGATTTACTGTCTAAATCTTATTGATTTACTATCTAAATATTATTGACTTAATGTCATGTTTTCTTTCTTTTCCTGCAATTTTACGACGCAGGTTTTGCCATGTGACATTCATCACAGAATAAACTGTTTAGTTTCCTCTACGATGGCTATTTTTGCAGGTTTCACTTCTTATGTCATGTCAGTAACGAAGGCACTGTCCATCACTTATATTACTGGAAAAAATAGGATCAGTCTATTGTCTGAGTACAAGCTGAATTCCTATGATGAACTACAGTTTGGTTTAACAAAAATGCCACAATTATTCCTTCTCATGTTTAAAAGAAATGAAAAAAACTGGATCATGGTCACGGAGCCTAGTCAAGTTAGAAAGCTGATCATAATGCACTGCATATCGCATCGCCATCGCCTCGCACATCGGTACCACCTTCAGCAACGGATCGAGCACTCGCAGTTGCTCTAGCACTGACAGCGGCAGCATCTCAGTCTGATCCAGATGAGGATTGGGCACCGACCGCGTCAGCGGATCAGGCTGATCTACGGGAGGATCGGGCATCGATACCGGCACCTGCTCCGACACCGGCACCAGCTCTACAAGGAGCACCATCTCCGGCAGCATCGGCGGCTTCGGCACCTACACCAACACTTGTACTTGCATCTGCTCTGGCCCGTGCAGCGGCAACTGAATGAGCATTTGCACCGGCAATAGACTGGCCTGCAGTTCGCACTTCATATACCAAAGTCCTTACAAAAACCGACATGTCCACCTTCTTAGTAAGCATTGGCCACCCAAATGCTTCGTTCTTTTTTCTTTCCATGTTGTTTCACATGATTCAGTGTGTTGATCTAACTGTTTGGGTATGTCTTCTTGTTTGCAAACAGAGAATTCCTAGAGCAACGAGGGAGTCATTCAACAATCCAGGCGACAGCGGCCAAGTTTCTCTTACCATGTGCAGCCTTGTGTGAATGAACCTGCTCAATATACCGTAAGTACAAAGGATGGTCGCATGATGATTGATGCTAAAGGATGATCAAGGTTCAAATCTAAATCATATCTTGCGGTAGGGGATGATCTCAAAATCGAACTTTCTCGGCAAGGAGAGCTGGTCCAAATCAACTTTGAAATTCTTCAGTAGCAGCACGCAACTGCCGAACTGATCTATCCTCCGAGAGATTTTGATGTAATAATTTGGCATGGTGACACAAGTGTCCTCTGTGTATAAGTAATACGACAGTATTATTTATCACATGGTATATCGTTGATAGAATTGCAACTCTCATTGCTGGTTAGGAACTGTCATTCGATTTCATTCCAACAGTTGCCATGCTTTATTCAATTTTGTGTATTCGCTTATGACAAGATCTAAAACCAGCGCTGCATCAATCGCCATGCGATATGAAAAGCGAGGTAGAACACATGGGCCCCCAAACATGCAGGGTGGACATGCGACCCAAAGTCCGTAACCATGAGCTTGTCTCGAGTATTATATTCTCAAATGAACCCCATAATGCCTGCGTATGCTGTAACGTAACATCAAGATGCATTTGTATGAGTATTTTATCTTGTGAGAGAAAAGGATGAACGAGGGAAGGCCTTATTTGCAAATATGGAGAGGTGTGTGGGTACCTTTTTGCAAAATTGCCATAGTTTCCTTCCTATCCGTCAGATATAGATCGGACGGCCTATATTGCAGGATGGCAGGCACACCATCATCACCAACTTGTCTATACTGTGTTAAAAACAACTATGTTTTTTATAATTATATATGTTATATATATTCACCTTGATTTTTCTTATGTATAAAGTTGTGATATAAATATTTGTATATTTCTTTACAGAGGGAGTATCTCTCTGTCCAAAATATATTTATGTGTAACTAGTTACTCCTGTCTTTCTACTTCCTTTCGTTGATATGTGGGGCATCCGGCAACGGGGTCCACATGCCATATGCACAAATTAGAGTGCACAACTGCACGGTAGACACACCCCGGTCGTAGCGCCGCAGTAATGCCCACTGAGCCGTCCAATCACAACCCCGCCGCCTTCCAAATTTTAGCAATAAGCTGGATGGATGAAGCGGCAATATTTCACTGGGCCTGAATCCCCTTCTCCCTCGTCTGCTTGTTTAGATAAAAAACTCTCTCGGCGATTGCATAGGGTTTTCTCATGGAGAACCAGGTACGAATTCTTCATCCATCCCCGATAAATCCAAGTCCCTTGGTCGCGGATAATCCTAGGATGGCAGCTGCCGCCGTTGATGCATTTTTCTTCCTACTGAACCTAGTGTGTTTCATTTGCAGTGCCCACAGTGCGAGGACCCTACAGGTTTCTGCGCCCTCGGCGAGACGCCACACTTGTTCCTTCTCATCCTAACACAGGATTTTAAAACGCGCACAGTATGTTCCTAGAATCCTCTTTTCTATCCAGGAGGGTGGGGGTTTTTTGTACATGCTGTTGGCTAATTTGGAAATTTGGATTGCTATATTTGGATAAAAGGTACTACCAGTATGATGGTCAACACTGACGTGAAGGAGGAAGTTATTTCTAGATTTGGATAGGGAATACATTATGTTCTCATATTATTTTTCCTGCAGTGCATTATTTGCTCTGCCAGAACACATGTACTCAATATGCTCGGCCTTGCCATAACTGAATACACCAGTTTAATGGTCAAAGTGAAGACAAGCCATGGATATAAGTTCCGAGTTGGGTTTATGGCCGAACTTGGATAAACTTTCTCAAGTGTTACAGAATGAAAATTGGCGCACGAATGTTGATGGAAATAGCAGAACCTGGTTTCATCTTCACTGCGATCTTCCACCCCGACGTCGTTCCAATTGTTCATCCATGTTAGTTTTGTATCTGGTTCTTGCTTGTTGCCTTGATTACTTCTTAATCCACCTATTTTGTCTAACTAATCACAATTTAACTTTAGAAGTAGCAACGAATCTCTCACGAAGATGCTACTTGTAACTAATATTTTCTTATAATTAGTGGCACGTGTAGGTTTTTTCAGAGTTAAGCAGGCTGCTCGTTTGTTATTCTGTAACAACTCGGTCATATCGATGGCAATCAAGTTGATCAGATGACATCCACAAGTTCCTACACTTTATTGATCGCCTTGAGGTCCTTGTGGGGCGTTTCAATGGTGGAAGGCCACGTGGGATATGTGTGCCATCGCTGCACTCATTGGACAGGTCCAACTGCGTGTCGAGAAACTTATGGTACGAGCTATTTTCTGTTATATATGTTGTTCATAAACTATTGCTTATACACGCTTTACAGCTATGATCTTCTTGAAATGTAAACTGCCAGTTCTATTGTTCCTATACGTATGCCCCGACCATGGTCGGGTCAGACTTGGCGCTTGGTCACAACATGATGTTTATGTCGACCAACTCCATTCCCCTTGGAGGTGAAAAGATACTTATTCATGGGTGGTCTCAAATAATGAAGGCCCGTCCATCTTGGAGAATAGGACAGAAGATTATGTTCCTGCTTTTCCATGGCTCTAAAGCAAATATCCTGTTTATTGACCACATTGCGAGATGAAGCCGCTTTCAAAAGGTTGTGGATGCGCGGGGTGGCGCATGTGCCTTGTCCTGGGGCTTGTCGGCCTGACCCTTGGTTAATTGTAGGCAAAGTAGCACTGTTCGAGGCATGCTTTGTATGGTTGAACCTGTATAAGTACTCATACTGCTTTCAGCTATGGTTGTTAAGTGCCCCTGCTGGTTTCAGTTAAGGTTGTTAAGTACTCCTGCTGCTTTTACAGTCTGTCGTGTTTCTTCAGTCTTGTCTTCCTCCAGCCGCCAAAACCAAACCAGCGCCGGCGGGGCCGCCTGCTTCCGCCTCCCACGGCTGGCTACGCCTCAACGCTTGCATCGCCGCCCCACCGGCTCCTAAATCGTTAACGCCGAGGTCCGAGGCCTCACCGTCGTCCTCCGCGCACTTTGGTGCACTCGCCGCGGCGCCGCCCTCTCGCGTTGTCAACATGGTCAACAAACAACAGGAATCGGCAGAAGTACGTGGAGAGGATGACAGTAGGGGCCAACCATGTCAGCGTATGGAAAAATAAAATGCTTCCTCCTAGTGTTTTCCTGACATCTGGGACCCATGACATTGTGAGCGTAAATAGTCAGTAGACAAGAGAACAGCACAAGATCGGCTGACACCTGGGACGTAGCTGCTCGAGTAGTATTTTTTTTTGTTATTGTTGAGACGGAGCAGGGTTTGAACTGGGCTGTGGCCGGTCTAGCCTAGGCTTATATTTTATGTTCACCATGTGACCAGCCCAGCTATTTTTTCTTTATGAAAATGAGCCAAGTTTATTTTTTCTGAAGAATAACCAATCCAGGCCTACTTATTTTTCTATGCCCTGATGGGCTGCAACTCTTTCAACATGCGTGCAAATCTTGAAAGTAATACGAAATGGGTTGTAAATATAAAAACAGATGAAAAATTGGCAATTACTTTATAATTTTTGAATTTTTTCACATTTTCAGATTCCTATTTCACTGGGCATTAACCTAATTTTAATACATCTTCAAAGTACTTTAAATCTGGCTCGACATTTCGGTATTAAAAATAGTTTGGAACCCACAGAAATATGCGAAATTGGCCCTGGCCAACCAAAAAAACGGGCTGCAAGATTGCATAAGATGTCGCAATGAGCTATATATAAATTATTAAAAAAAAGAGGGAATGGTCAGACTTGTGGGCCTATTAAGTTGACGCGTATGCAAGATTTTTTTAGTTATTATATACGTCAACAGACGATTCTAGCAGACATAACCGTTGGATGTCAATCCAACGACCGTCATGTTTATTCAATCTCCGATCTTCTTGCTCCAGCCGCCAAATACAGCGCCGGCAAGACCGCCTGCTCCCGCCTCCCGTGGCCGGCTGTGCTGCCGCGCAGGCCTCACCGCCCCCTACCATTCCCACCACTGGCCAGGGCATCCCTCTACTCACCCACACCCCCTGTTATTCAGCGGCGATGGCAGCCTCACACCGCAGCCGAACTAGTGAACCCTCGTACTCCTCTCTGCGTGGGCATCGCCGCATCTTCCCCCGCTCCGCGTCGTCCCCTTCCTAGGCCTCGTCGTCGACCACCGCCCTGGTGCTCTCGGGGCGGCATGGTCAACGTGGTCAAGGAACGACTTCCATCGAAAGAGTAGTGTACGTGGACAGGCTGACAGCTGGGTCCACGGCGGCCGCAAGGAAGTGCCTCCTTATTACGTGCAAAATAATTAATGCTCCACCTGATAGCTGGGACCCACCGGACGGGCCACCATATTTCACGAAAAACACGTTTCTCCCTTGACTGCTGGGACCCACCAGCTACATCTTCGCACGCAAGGAAGTGCGTCTGGAAAAAAAATGATTCGCCCCCTGACTGCTGGGACCCACCAGCTACATCTTCGCACGGAAGGAAGTGCCTGACAGTCGGGACCCACCTGGTCGAAGCCTACGTAGCGTTGTCATTCTGGTCGCAACGTGTACATACATACTGGTCGATATAGATGCGCGCACATGTCGTAGTAGAGGCGCGCATGTAGCATGTACACGTACGTACAGCGGCCAGGGTGCAAGAAAGAAAATACGGCCACATACGTACATACGGGCGGGGTCTTGAACGCCTACTCACGCATACGTACGGCCAGGGCTCTTGTACATAGCTGGGTTGGAACGGAGAAACTGCGTCATCGTCGTGTTCATGGGGAGGCAACGGAAAGCGTCGTGTACATCGGGAGGCAACGGAACGCGTGGGAGCCAACCGGCTTGGACGGAATTGCCGATGGAAACGACGCTTGGCGTACCGCAAAACGGAGGAAACGGCCCTGTGTTCGACCGGCCAAGTTCGAATCGGGATCATATTCATCGGGAGGGGTGTGGCGTACCGCAAAATGGAGGAAAAGGAGTTGTGTTGGACCTCTTACGGTCAAAACGGGGCCCTGTTGATTGGAAGGGGTGTGGCGTACCGCAAAACGGAGGAAACGGACTTGTGTTGGAGCGCTACGGTCGAAACGATGGTCCTGTTCATTGGGAGGGGTGTGGCGTACCGCAAAACAGGACTCCACGGAATACTGTTCATCTCCACCGTCGATCCCCTCTGATGTCTACTACGCAACCTTCTTCTTGTAGACGTTGTTGGGCCTCCAAGTGCAGAGGTTTGTAGGACAGTAGCAAATTTCCCTCAAGTGGATGACCTAAGGTTTATCAATCCATGGGAGGCGAGGATGAAGATGGTCTCTCTCAAGCAACCCTGCAACCAACTAACAAAGAGTCTCTTGTGTCCCCAACACACCCAATACAATGGTAAATTGTATAGGTGCACTAGTTCGGCGAAGAGATGGTGATACAAGTGCAATATGGAGGGTAGATAAAGGTTTTTGTAATCTTAAAATATAAAAACAGCAAGGTAACAAGTGGTAAAAGTGAGTGTAAACGGTATTGCAATGCTAGGAAACAAGGCCTAGGGTTCATACTTTCACTAGTGCAAGTTCTCTCAACAATAATAACATAATTGGATCATATAACTATCCCTCAACATGCAACAAAGAGTCACTCCAAATTCACTAATAGCGGAGAACAAACGAAGAGATTATGGTAGGGTACGAAACCACCTCAAAGTTATTCTTTCCAATCAATCTGTTGGGCTATTCCTATAAGTGTCACAAATAGCCCTAGAGTTCGTACTAGAATAAAACCTTAAGACACAAATCAACCAAAACCCTAATTCACCTAGATACTCCAATGTCACCTCAAGTATCCGTGGGTATGATTATACGATATGCATCACAAAATCTCAGATTCATCTATTCAACCAACACATAGAACCTCAAAGAGTCCCCCAAAGTTCCCACCGGAGAATCAAGACAAAAACGTGTGCCAACCCCTATGCATAGGTTCATGGGCGGAACCCGCAACTTGATCACCAAAACATACATCAAGTGAATCATGTGATATCCCATTATCACCACAGATACGCACGGCAAGACATATATCAAGTGTTCTCAAATCATTAAAGATCAATCCGATAACATTACTTCAAAGGGAAAACTCAATCCATTACAAGAGAGTAGAGGGGGAGAAGAAACATAAGATCCAACTATAATAGCAATCCTCGCGATACATCAAGATCGTGCCAAATCAAGAACACGAGAGAGAGAGAGAGATCAAACACATAGCTACTGGTACATACCCTCAGCCCCGAGGGTGAACTACTCCCTCCTCGTCATGGAGAGCGCCGGGATGATGAAGATGGCCACCAGTGAGGGTTCCCCCCTCCTGCAGGATGCCGGAACAGGGTCCCGAGAGGTTTTTGGTGGCTACAGAGGCTTGAGGCGGCGGAATTCCAGATCTATTATGTTCCCCGAAGTTTTTAGGGTATATGGGTATATATAGGAGGAAGAAGTACGTCACAGGAGCTACGAGGGGCCCACGAGGGTGGAGGGCGCGCCATAGGGGGGTGGGCGCGCCCCCCTACCTCGTGGCTCCCTTGTTTCTTTCCTGACATGCACTCCAAGTCTATCGGGTAGCTTTCCTTCCAAAAATAACTTCTCGAGAAGGTTTCATTCCGTTTTGACTCCGTTTGATATTCCTTTTCTTCGAAACACTAAAACAAGGGGAAAAACTGGAACTGGCACTGGGCTCTGGGTCAATAGGTTAGTCCCAAAAATAATATAAAAGTGTTTAATAAATCCCATAAACATCCAAAACACATAATATAATAGCATGGAACAATAAAAAGTTATAGATACGTTGGAGACGATCAAGATCCCCAAGCTTAATTCCTCGTCATTCACGAGTAGGTAAATGATAAAAAAGATAATTTTTGATGTGGAGTGCTACTTGGCATAATTTCAATGTAATTCTTCTTAATTGTGGTATGAATATTCAGATCTGAAAGATTCAAGATAAAAGTTCATATTGACATAAAAGTAATAATACTTCAAGTTTACTAACTAAGCAATTATGTCCTCTCAAACTAACATTGCCAAAGGAAGTTCATCCCTACAAAATCATATAGTTTAGTCATGCTCCATTTTCGTTACACAAGAATGCTCTCATCATGCACAACGCTGATGAAAAGCCAAGCAATTGTTTCATACTTTAGAAATCTCAAACCTATAAACTTTCACGCAATATATGAGCGCGAGCCATGGACATAGCACTATGGGTGGAATAGAATATGATGATGGGGGTTATGTGGAGAAGACAAAAAAGGAGAAAGTCTCACATCAAGGAGGCTAATCAAGGAGCTATGGAGATGCCCATCGATTGATGTTAATGAAAGGAGTAGGGATTGCCATGCAACGGATGCACTAGAGCTATAAATGTATGAAAGCTCAACAAAAGAAACTAAGTGGGTGTGCATCCAACTTGCTTGCTCACGAAGACCTAGGGCACTTGAGGAGGCCCATTGTTGGAATATACAAGCCAAGTTCTATAATGAAAAATTCCCACTAGTATATGAAAGTGACAAAACAAGAGACTCTATCATGAAGATTATGGTGCTACTTTGAAGCACAAGTGTGGCAAAGGATAGTAGCATTGTCCCTTCTCTCTTTTTATCTCATTTTTTGGGCCTTCTCTTTTTTTATGGCATTTCTCTCTTTTATATTTTTTTTATTCCTCACTTGGGACAATGCTCTATAAAATGATGATCATCACACTTCTATTTATTTACAACTCAATGATTACAACTCGATACTAGAACAAAGTATGACTCTATATGAATGCCTCCGGTGGTGTACCGAGATATGCAATGAACCAAGAGTTACATATATGAAAGAATTATGAACGGTGGCTTTGCCACAAATACTATGTCAACTACATGATCATGCGAAGCAATATGACAATGATGAACGTGTCATGATAAACGGAATGGTGGAAAGTTGCATGGCAATATATCTCGGAATGGCTATGGAAATGCCATAATAGGTAGGTATGGTGGCTGTTTTGAGGAAGATATAAGGAGGTTTATGTGTGAAAGAGCATATCATATCACGGGATTTGGATGCACCGGCGAAGTTTGAACCAACTCTCAATGTGAGAAAGGGCAATGCACGGTACCGAAGAGGCTAGAAATGGTGGAAGGGTGAGAGTGCGTATAATCCATGGACTCAACATTAGTCATAAAAACTCACATACTTATTGCAAAAATCTACAAGTCATCAAAAACTAAGCACTACGCGCATGCTCCTAGGGGGATAGTTTGGTTTGAAAATTCCATCGCTCGTCCCCGACCGCCACTCATAAGGAGGACAATCAAAGAACACCTCATGTTTCAAATTTGTTACATAACGTTTACCATACGTGCATGCTACGGGACTTGCAAACTTCAACACTAGTATTTCTCAAATTCACAACTACTCAACTAGCAAAACTTTAGTATCACTACCTCCATATCTCAAAACAATCATCAAGCATCAAACTTCTCTTAGTATTCAACACACTCATAAGAAAGTTTTTACTAGTCTTGAATACCTAGCATATTAGGATTAAGCAAATTACCATGTTGTTTAAGACTCTCAAAATAATATAAGTGAAGCATGAGAGTTCATCTATTTCTTCAAAATAAAACCACCACCATGCTCTAAAAGATATAAGTGAAGCACTAGAGCAAACAACAAACTACCCTGAAAGATATAAGTGAAGATCAATGAGTAGTCCAATAATTATGCAACTACGTGAATACTCTCTCATTTAATAATTTCAGGTCTTGGTACTTTATTCAAACAGCAAGCAAAGCTAAAGAAAATAAAATGACGCTCCAAGCAAAACACATATCATGTGGTGAATAAAAATATAGCTCCAAGTAAAGTTACCGATGAACAAAGATTTAAAGAGGGGATGCCATCCGGGGCATCCCCAAGCTTAGGCTCTTGGTTGTCCTTCAATATTACCTTGGGGTGCCTTGGGAATCCCCAAGCTTAGGCTCTTGCCACTCCTTATTCCATAGTCCATCGAATCTTTACCCAAAACTTGAAAACTTCACAACACAAAACTTAACAGAAGATCTCGTTAGCTCCGTTAGCGAAAGAAAACAAAACACCACTTCAAGGTACTGTAATGAACTCATTCTTTATTTATATTGGTGTTAAAACTACAGTATTCCAGCTTCTCTATGGTTGTAACATCCCAAAATTCTAAATTTTGGAATGTTATAAACAAATAGATAGTTTTGATTGTTGCTTGATTGTTGTGTGATTGATTGAGTGAAATTCGAGACTTTTTGAAAGTTAAATGAGAGGGAATAAAAGGACTTTCCCAAACTTTCATTTTGCTTTTATGATCTTCGGGAATTCAAATTCTTTTCAGCACAAAACCCTGGAGAGAAGATGACATGACTTCTTCCATTTATTTAAATGACAAGGGGTGTTGAAAATATTTGAATTTCATTTGGAAAGTATTTCCAATTCTGAAACTTTATGCAACTCAATGATTTTCACGAGCGAGGATAAAATGACTTCTTCAAATTATATGAAATATGAGTTGGGAGTTTCAAAGAATTAAATTCAAAGTTCTTTTGAATTTATTTTCAAATTTGGAGTTGTTTGAGTTTATTCAAATTATTTTTCTCCAAAATAAAATACATGGAAAATAGGGTAACATGATTCCCTACATCAAAAAGTTGGAGAGAAATAAGTTTGAAGTCATTTTGGTATTTTTAAAATGATTTTCAGTGGATTTTATTAGGGCAGTAGCACTGTTTGAATTATTTGAATTTTTGTGTATTTTATTTAAAGCTAGAATAATGTCTATGTTGTAGGAAATCTTTTTCTGAAAATTTTGATATATTATATACCTATATATTATTTTTATTTATTTTGCTTTCTTCTTATTTTGTTTTTCTGGAAAAAAATGTTTATAAAAAAAAATTGGCCGAAGCCGACCGAGCCAGCTCAAAGACTGGCTCCCCGCCTCACCAGCCAGCCTTCGGCCAAAGATGAGGCCCAGCCGGCCCAAGTCACAGCCCACCCGAGGTCGTCCCGATCTCGAAGGAGACCGCCACGCCACGCCACACCGACCTCGGCGTCCGTGCGGCCGGCACCTCGCCTTGCCCAAGGCGCTCCGCCCGCCCTCTCTTCTCGCCGCTGCCGCCGTCTGCTTCACGCCGCCGCCTTGAATCGCGCCTTGCCGTTGCCGCGCCGCCTCTCCCCTCGACGCCGTGGAGCCGCCCGCGCCACTCCATGAAGTTCGCCGAGCGCCGCCCTTCTCGCCGGAGACCGCCGTCGCCGGAACTGGCCGATCCCGATTCCAACCGCCAGTTTTCTTTCGGCCCGGTAAAACCGCCCCGGTCCGAACCGGTTTTATTTTAAAGGTTCGGTTTTGTTAAAAAAAATATATATACCCGTTTTTTTTATTTAGTTTTGCTATGTAATGAACGTTTTCTGTTTAGGTAGATCTAGCGAACGTTTTCGTTCGTTAGCGTTCGGTAGCGAACGTTCATTATTTAGTTCTTTTCTTTTTCTGTTAGTTTTTAGTCAAGGACTTCTTTGTAGATATATTATTTACAGATTAGCCCCTGATTTTCAAACGCTCATAACTTTTTACTCGTTAGTCCAAATTCAACGAAACCAACGCCTACTTCTTTGTTATGATCCCCTCTATCCAGTAATCCAACTCAAACATGTTTTTGAAAGTTTAAAATTTGAATTAGATCAGATTTGAATTCAAACTTCGTTTGATCATAACTTGAGTTTCAGAACTCCGATTTAGTTGATTCTTTTTGCAAATCAAGCTCTTGACCTAAACTTTCTGATAAGGCCAAATACACATGGTTTTGGTACTGTTAGAAATTGTTTTATGTTGCAAGAGTTATTTGCTTGGTTTTGATGTTTTCCTAATCGTACTCTTCGCTCTTTCCGGTCTTTTGAGTGATTGCTTATGTGTGCTTACTATTGCTTGCTTACGATAGATCGAATTTGAGTGTGACGAGTAGACCTATCAAGAGTTTTGAGTGCGAATCATCTTCATCAACTTTGCAGGCAAGTAACACTTGATCATACCTTTTCATACCCAGTTTTATGCATTAGCTCAATCCTCAAACATTGCATGATTAGGATGTCATTAATTTGTGGGTTGGGAAGTAGATGATGAGGTAGGAACCTATTGCCCTGTTACTATCAAACCCTTGGGAGTTACTTTCACGCTGCTGCTTATATTGCCATGCTATGCTCGTAGACGTGGTTTGGTTTGAGAGAATTCATGAAAGATGTGAGAGGTTATGGTTAACTAAGGTTTAACTTAAGGTGGCTACTTTAATACACATCTGGGTGGATTGGTTGGGGCACCACAGGGATATACCAAGGACTTGCCCGACACCGGGGTTATACCGGTGTTGTCCTAGGAGATCCCGGTTATACCGCAGATCATCCTATGGTTCGCCACCCAGGCTCAAAGGGATCTGAGATATTTTCATGCTAGAAACTTCTCTGTGCAGCCACAAGCTATTATGGGCTCTTGCATAGTTGAGTAAGTTACGTGAAGCTCTTGAAGAGGTAGATCAGCAGGTAGTGGGTTTTATAGGTTTGGTATGATCTATCCGGAGTAGAGAGTTAATGTTTCTGAAAGACTGTGTCTCGGTCATCCGTCTCTCAAACATCATGCAGTGCGAGAAACCAACGGAGGCGATCGAGTCTTGTGGGGAAAAGTGCGCAAACCTCTGCAGAGTGTACAATCCAATCATGGTTAGCCGTGTCCCCGGTTATGGATAATTCTGAGTATCTAGTACTTGAGTATTCACTTGTATCTCATCACTCTAAATTAATACTGTTGGGTTGTTAATCACTTTAATTGGGATTGAGTTGGGGTTATACCTTCTCAATGATGTTTCAACCACCATGATAGTTAAAATAAAATTTATTCCTTTGATGTAGGGAAAAATTGGCTTTTCGCAAAACTGTAACCATAGAGCTTTCCACCAGCCATATATGCATGTAGTATAGCTTATTCTTTCATTACTCTCTATGTGTTACATTGCCAGCATATTTCATGTGTTGACCCGTTTCCGGGCTGCAACGTTTCATGTTGCAGACTTTTCGCATTTACGAGTAAGTGATACGTTAGGGTTATGATTTCCTATACTCAACTTTGCCGTTGGTGTTGATGGGAATCCACAACCTTGTTGCTTCCGCTATATTTTGGATCGAGGTAATAGTATTTACGCTACTTTATACATGTGATTTACCTTTGTTATAAATCCTTCGAGTAATCGTGTGTCAAGATACCGATCCGTGGATGACACTAAGCACGTAGACTTGATCCATTCGGGTCGGGTCGCTACAAGATGGTATCAGAGCACATGTTGACTGTAGGACGTGACCCTAGAAACTGGCAAGCCCATAGGAATGAATTTTCTCTACAACTTCATTTTCAAAAGGGATCTTTTACCTCTCTTCTCTTCTGAGCTTATTCAAATATTCCCTTTTAGTGAGACCATACCCCTTTTCCCCTTTTGACCACTCGAAGATTCGCCTGATGAGACCACCCCAAGGAGACAAGATATCGGACAACCAAGACCATTTGGAATGAAGAAGATTTTACTGTGTAAATGGAAACTACAACTGTTGAAGACTCCGAAGACTAGGAGAATTTGAAGGCTCTGAAGAATTCCTAGATCAAGGTGTATCGGAGAAAGACTGGAACATGGAGCATTAGAATTGAAAGTTCTATCAAGGAAAACCCTAAGGCAGGAGATATCAACTATGGAATGCTAGCTCATGGAAATGACAAGAGCAGAAACACGCTATCCATGATGTTGTCGCCCGCTTATGCTATTGTCACCGTAAGGGGTTAAGTATGCGATACATGGAAGGATGGATGGTAGAAGGCTGATGGAGCATCTGTCAAGAAAAGATGTAGTTTTAAATCTTAGCCGTGTATCACCAGGATCCGGAGTGTTACATCAGGAAGTTAAGATGGACCTACAAGAAGCAATATTTGACAAGAAGGCAATTGGTGAAGAACTCAGGAACCGGAAGCTGAAGTAACCAAACTGGAGGAACAAAACCTCGAGATACCAGAGATTCGTCAGGATTAAAGGACAGTAGGATCATGGTTCATGTCAAGGAAGTTGAAATCAGAAGTTTGGAATGCCACTCCAGAAATATTAAAGGACGTCACGAGAGACTTCGCGTCAACAGAGATGATTTGACAAAAGAACTTGAGAAGGACAATGATGATCGGAAGAAGCCATCGGAGACATGAACATGACTTGAAGAGTTTGATGACCTTGAAGATTTATTGACCTTTAGAAGACCAAACCCCAGTTATATACCTACGTTAGATGCGACGTTTGTGAGCTGTCATTTGTTTGAAGTTTTTCCGACAGCCACAATAAAATCTGCCTTTTAAAACTTTTGTTTGCATTGTGTGTATCCCTCTCGATCTCTCTTATCTCACCCCAAAAACCCATGGACCCATTAGAGGATGAATGGAAATGAGCTAGTATTTTCTGGACCGATGAGTCAATTGGAGACGGACCGATGGATTCAGAACATGGAGGATCACATGGAGAATAACCCTATAGCCAGAAAGGATATAGCCCAGCATGCTCTTCAGTCCTTTGAAAGAGATGCTGCTACTTGGTGGAGGATGTACCAAACCATCAATGGATTGCAAAGAGTAACCACTTGGGAAGAAATTAAGCTGACTTTGCTAATGTCTCGGTTTGTGTCCCAGAAATTGAAGCCTTCGGGAAAGGATATGAAGAAACCTTGTGCATGCAAGCTCTGTGGAGAAATAGGACACACCCATAAGGAACACAAGGATGAATGCCCTAATTGTGAAGGAAGTCACCCAATCAAGAATGCCCAACTAGACAGATTACTTGTTTCTTGTGTGAAGGCACTACCCACTACCCTGCTCAGTGTCACATTTACACTTTGGTACAGAGAACCATCCAGCAGAAGGAAGAAGAAATGAAAGGAGCCCTCATGGAGATGTTAGAAGAACCTGTGACGAAGGAAGATGTTGAGGACACACACAAAGGAAACAAAATTAAAGCCCGCACCAAGTCATGCTATTCATGTGGAGAAGAGGGACACATCTCCCAACATTGTCTGAATGGAGATCTAGTAGAATTCCCGATAGAGGAAGTAAAGTATGACCCACAGGAAATAGAAGCCCTGATTGGAACAGAAAGGTCCAGGAAGAGGAATAGATTGGATTCTAGGAGGACCTGAGTCATGTCACCTGTTACAAATGCAAGGAGTCAGGGCACTACATAAACACTTGCCCAAAATGGAAGCCGAGGACCCAAGAAGGCTATGTGATCATGAGGAAACCTCGAAACCTGTCAGAAGTAATATGTTTCCATTGTAATGTAGCAGGGAACTTTGCCAGAGATTGTCTGAAGGAGAAGGAGACTGGTGATATATAGTTGAATTTGTAACAGAATAAATGGAGTAGTAGAAGTGAGAGCTTTTTCTTTTATATTCAGGTGTTAAGTTGAGACATGTAATGGAAAAGCGAGATGATTGTAATAATTTAAGAATCAATAAAGTTAGCAGTGTTGGTACTGCTTTGGATTTTATGAGTTACCCTATGAGGAAAGATGTTGACCAATTTCGAGGATATGAGAAATATGGTCTATGGAATATTGGAACATTTTAAGGGTGGTAGTACCTCAGAAGAACCGTTGACCTGGAAAAGATAAGGATACCCACTGAATGGATTTCAGACAAAATGAATATGAGATTTGTCTCGATATGTTTGATACCCCAAGAGAGTGTGGGATGAAGTTGGAGACCGTCAGTTGTTTGGACCAAATGTGATCAAGGAGTCGGAAGAGAATGTTAAGTGGATTCGAGATAGACTGAAGGTAGCTCAGTCCAGGCAGAAGAGTTATGCAGACTCAAAAACGCAAGGAGGTAGTCTATGAAATTGGAGACGGAGTATGTCTTCGTGTGTCCCCTCTGCATGGAGTAAAACGATTTGGAGTTAAGGGAAAGTTAGCCCCGAGATTTGTAGGACCATACCGAGTTTTGGAACGCATGGGAGAATTGGCTAACAAGTTGGAGTCACCCGAAGGATAGCCAGGAGTTCATGATGTGTTTCCCGTTTCCCAGACGAAGAAATGCCATGCAGAAATGGCCAATGATCCCCTGTAAGGACGTTTGACCCTGGAAAGGATAATGATGTTCCACGAAGTGGAGTATGGACTTCATAAGGATAAGTTTTATCTTGCTATGTGGGATAGCACAAGAATCTGAAGGGATGAAGTACTGTTGGATATAAAGGAGGTATGATGTTGGAAGTATGGATCAATGGAAATTCCATGAAGAGTCTGAGTAATCATGTCCCCGTTTGGTGCAAATATAAGGAAGAAAGACAGTACAATTGGCTGGATTTTAAGTATGCCAGGAAGTTGGATGTTGGGATAATGATCAGTTGCCCAGATGATGTGTTCAAGGATTATAAGTGAGGAGATGGGCCATAACCCACGGGGCCTGTGACCTGCCAAGAAGCAAGCACACTCTTGCGTAAGGAAAAACCCCGAAGAAGTTATGAGTTTATCGGACGCATTTATTCTATAGGAGTTTACGCAAAACCTGAAAGTTGTTAAGGAACGATAGATGTTTGTTTGGCTTGCAGAATCAATGGATTTTCTGAACTTGGTTCGTCGACAAGAGAGATTCTGCAATGCTTGTGAGGAAGACCGAGTGTTAGAATGCGAGAATCGCTAAACCATGTACAAGGTAATGATTTGGGTGCGGGATGGATTGATCACCATACCGACTTACTCTTATTATTCGCTTTGCTATATGGGATGGTAAATCTGAGTGACTTACCTATAGTAGAGAGACGACGATCAAAACCTTGTTTGAACCTTAGAATGGTATAAGCGTTTTTCCCCTGGTGCACGGCAGTTGTTGCCAATCGTAGGATATACGGTGAGGATCAACCCAGACCCGTTTCCTGCAGGACAAAACCATAAATTGTTGACCACCATGAGATATCGATAGTTGTTTAGAATTGGCGCGGACCCGTCGACTAAGAGGACCCGGTTTGGTATAACCTTACCAAGAAAAAAGGATGTAAGAATTGCGGTAAAGGTTATGCCACTGCCAAAAGAGCCCAGAGAAGTAATTATCCAGAGGATCTGAGAAGACCGACATTGTCAATAATAAGGATGGAGTATATGAGTTTTGATGGAACCGTAACGATGTTTCTAAGGGTGGTAGCACCCCAGACCCCTTGTGTCGATCGATGGATTTCTGAGAAGACCCCCAAACCCTAACCTATTTCTTTCTAGCCTCTCCAAATCTCGAGGACGAGATTCATTTTAAGGGTGGTAGTTTTTAACATCCCAAAATTCTAAATTTTGGAATGTTATAAACAAATAGATAGTTTTGATTGTTGCTTGATTGTTGTGTGATTGATTGAGTGAAATTCGAGACTTTTGAAAGTTAAATGAGAGGGAATAAAAGGACTTTCCCAAACTCTTATTTTGCTTTTTATGATCTTCGAATTCAAATTCTTTTCATCACAAAACCCTGGAGAGAAGATGACATGACTTCTTCCATTTATTTAAATGACAAGGGGTGTTGAAAATATTTGAATTTCATTTGGAAAATATTTCCAGCTCAAACTTTATGCAACTCAATGATTTTCACGGCGAGGATAAAATGACTTCTTCAAATTATATGAAATATGAGTTGGGAGTTTCAAAGAATTAAATTCAAAGTTCTTTTGAATTTATTTTCAAATTTGGAGTTGTTTGAGTTTATTCAAATTATTTTTCTCCAAAAATAAAATACATGGAAAATAGGGTAACATGATTCCCTACATCAGAAAGTTGGAGAGAAATAAATTTGAAGTCATTTTGGTATTTTTAAAATGATTTTCAGTGGATTTTATTAGGGCAGTAGCACTATTTGAATTATTTGAATTTTTGTGTATTTTATTTGAAGCTGGAATAATATCCATGTTGTAGGAAATCTTTTTCTGAAAATTTTGATATATTATATGCCTATATATTATTTTATTTATTTTGCTTTCTTCTTATTTTGTTTTTCTGGAAAAAAATGTTTATAAAAAAAAATTGGCCGGTTTACCGAGCCCAAAGACTGCTCCCTCACAAGACTGCCCGGCTGCCTTTCGCCCAAATAGAGGCTCACTGGCCCAAGCCGCCCACCCCGGGGTCGTCCTCGATCTCCAGAAGGAGACCGCCGCCACCACCACTGCCGCCACCGACCTCGGCGTCCGTGCCGAAGCCGGGCACCTCTGCCCCCTTGCCCAAGGCGCTCCGCCCCGCCTCCTATATATAGGTGAGATCCGCCGCCCCGCCCCTCTCTTCTCGCCGCCTGCCGCCGTCCGCTTCACGCCGTCGCCGCCGCCCGAACCGCGCCTTGTCGTCGTCGCCGCCGCCTCTCCCCTCGCGCCGCCGCCCTTGCCCGACGCGCGTGGAGCCGCCGCCCCGCGCCACTCCGCGAGTTCGCCGGAGCCGCCGCCTTCTCGCCGGAGACCGCCGTCGCCGGAACCGGCCGATCCCGATTCCAACCGCCGATTTTCTTTCGGCCCGGTAAAACCGCCCCGGTCCGAACCGGTTTTATTTTAGAGGTTCGGTTTTGTTAAAAAAATATATAAACCCGTTTTTTTATTTATTTAGTTTTGCTATGTAATGAACGTTTTCTGTTTAGGTAGATCTAGCGAACGTTTTCGTTCGTTAGCGTTCGGTAGCGAACGTTCGTTATTTAGTTCTTTTCTTTTTCTGTTAGTTTTTAGTCAAGGACTTCTTTGTAGATATATTATTTACAGATTAGCCCCTGATTTTCAAACGCTCATAACTTTTTACTCGTTAGTCCAAATTCAACGAAACCAACGCCCACTTCTTCGTTATGATCCCCTCTATCCAGTAATCCAACTCAAACATGTTTTTGAAAGTTTAAAATTTGAATTAGATCAGATTTGAATTCAAACTTCGTTTGATCATAAATTGAGTTTCAGAATCTCGATTTAGTTGATTCTTTTTGCAAATCGAAGCTCTTGACCTAAACTTTCTGCTAAGGCCAAATACACATGGTTTTGGTACTGTTAGAAATTGTTTTATGTTGCAAGAGTTATTTGCTTGGTTTTGATGTTTTCCGAATCGTACTCTTCGTTCTTTCCGATCTTTTGAGTGATTGCTTATGTGTGCTTACTATTGCTTGCTTACGATAGATTGACCGGAGTGTGACGAGTAGACCTATCAAGAGTTTTGAGTGTGAATCATCTTCATCAACTTTGTAGGCAAGTAACACTTGATCATACCTTTTCATACCCAGTTTTATGCATTAGCTCAATCCTCAAACATTGCATGATTAGGATGTCATTAATTTGTGGGTTGGGAAGTAGATGATGAGGTAGGAACCTATTGCCCTGTTACTATCAAACCCTTGGGAGTTACTTCTATGTGTTGCTTATATTGCCATGCTATGCTTGTAGACGTGGTTTGGTTTGAGAGAATTCATGAAAGATGTGAGAGATTATGGTTAACTAAGGTTTAACTTAAGGTGGCTACTTTAATACACATCTGGGTGGATTGGTTGGGGCACCACAGGGATATACTGTGGACTTGCCCGACACACAGGGTTATACCAGTGTTGTCCTAGGAGATCCCGGGGTATACCGTGTGATCATCCTATGGTTCGCCACCCAGGCTCAAAGGGATCTGAGATATTTTCATGCTAGAAACTTCCGTGTGCAGCCACAAGCTATTATGGGCTCTAGCATAGTTGAGTAAGTTACGTGAAGCTCTTGAAGAGGTAGATCAGCAGGTAGTGGGTTTTATAGGTTTGGTATGATCTATCCGGAGTAGAGAGTTAATGTTTCTGAAAGACTGTGTCTCGGTCATCCGTCTCTCAAACATCATGCAGTGCGAGAAACCAACGGAGGCGATCGATTCTTGTGGGGAAAAGTGCGCAAACCTCTGCAGAGTGTACAATCTTATCATGGTTAGCCGTGTCCCCGGATATGGACAATTCTGAGTATCTAGTACTTGAGTATTCACATGTATCTCATCACTCTAAATTAATACTGTTGGGTTGTTAATCACTTTAATTGGGATTGAGTTGGGGTTATACCTTCTCAATGATGATTCAACCACCATGATAGTTAAAATAAAATTTATTCCTTTGATGTAGGAAAAAATGGGCTTTTCGCAAAACTGTAACCATAGAGCTTTCCACCAGCCATATATGCATGTAGTATAGCTTATTCTTTCATTACTCTCTATGTGTTACCTTGCCAGCATATTCCATGTGCTGACCCGTTTCCGGGCTGCAACGTTTCATGTTGCGCACTTTTCGCATTTACGACGAGTAAGTGATACGTTAGGGTTAAAATTTCCTATACTCAACTTTGCTGTTGGTGTTGATGGGAATCCACAACCTTGTTGCTTCCGCTATATTTTGGATCGAGGTAATAGTATTTACGCTACTTTATACATGTGATTTACCTCTGTTATAAATCCTTCGAGTACTGTGTGTGTCAGCATACCGATCCAGGGATGACACTAAGCACAGAGACTTGATCCATTTGGGTCGGGTCGCTACAATGGTTTATACACTATTTTACTAGCCATAGAGTCATCAAAATAAGCAAACAACACACGAAAAACAGAATCTGTCAAAAACAGAACAGTCTGTAGTAATCTGTAACTAACACAAACTTCTGGAACTCCAAAAATTCTACAATAAATTGGTGGACCTAAGGAATTTGTCTAGTAATCATCTTAAAAAATAATCAACTAAATAGCACTCTCCAGTAAAAAGTTGAAGCTAATCTCGTGAGCGCTAAAGTTTCTGTTTTTACAAAGATGATCATAAAGACTTCACCCAAGTGTACCCAAAGGTTCTACTTGGCACAAACACTAATTAAAACACAAAACCACATATAAAAAGAAGCTAGATGGATTATTTATTCCTAAACAGAACCAAAAAGCAATAAACTAAAATAAAATTGGGTTGCCTCCCAACAAGCGCTATCGTTTAACGCCCCTAGCTAGGCATGATGATTTCAATGATGCTGGCATAAAAGATAAGAATTGAAACATAAAAAGATCATCATGAAGAATATGACTAGCACATTTAAGTCTAACCCACTTCCTATGCATAGGGATTTTGTGAGCAAACAACTTATGGGAACAATAGTCAACTAGCATAGGAAGGCAAAACAAGCATAACTTCAAAACTTTAAGCACATAGAGAGGAAACTTGATATTATTGCAATTCCGACAAGCATATGTTCCTCCGTCATAATAACTTTCAGTAGCATCATGAATGAATTCAACAATAAAACCAGCACCTAAATCATTCTTTTCATGATCTACAAGCATAGAAAATTTACTACTCTCCACATAAGCAAAATTCTTCTCATTCGGAATAGTGGGAGTATCATAAGAGACTTGAATACTATAAATTGTTTCCACATTAAAAGAGTAATGTTCAGGGTAATCATAATCATGACGATTTTTATAAATATAATCATCCCTACTCTTTATAGCATAAGTTTCATCACAATAATCATCATAAGTAGGAACTTTGTTCTCATCATAATCAATTGAAACCTCTTCCGAAATAGTGGATATATCACTAAATAAAGTCATGACCTCTCCAAATCCACTTTCATAATTATCACAATAAGATTCAACATCCTCCAATATTGTGGGATCACTACTTCCTAAAGTTGACACTCTTCCAAACCCACTTTCATCAATATAATCATCATAAGTAGGAGGCATGCTATCATTATTATAAATTTGCATATCAAAACTTGGGAGACTAAAAATATCATCTTCATTAAACGTAGCATCCCCAAGCTTGGGACAAAATTTAATTGCAGCAAATATATTCTCAAAAACATCATCTTCATTAAACATAGCATCCCCAAGCTTGGGCCTTTTCATATCATAAGCATAATCACTCTCATCATTAATAGTATGGATAGCACCAATAGTATAGCAATTATCATATTCTTCCAAGCAAGTGCCAAAAAGATTTTCAAGATCATAAGAAGTATCATTATCTTCCCAATCATAATCATCACAACAAGCAATAGGCATAACGAGATCATCATCAAGTGCATCATCTTCCACAATTATTTTTGATTCATTTTCATGAGGCACAACAATAATAGGAGCAACATTATTTGGGAGAGATATCTTTTTAACTCTCTTCCTTTTTCTTTTCTTCGTCTTCACCACATCATGTGTGGGTTCAATCCTCTTTTTGGAGCTCCTTATTAATGAGATTGGTTGAATAGAAGGCTCCTTCTCGTTACCTGATTCATCATAAGAAATAATAGGAGAATATTGGGAAGTCTCTTCCCTTTCATTAGTATTCTCTCCATCTTCTATTTGTTTTCTTTTCTTTATGTAGTTGGCAATATAAGGATTTTCAAGGCAATTCACCGCACAATACATATAAATTTCTTCTAGATCAAAATGAAGAACTCTATCAAGGGCAAATTCTGGAATATCCTTAGTTATACGTCTAATTTATTCATAACCCAAGAGCAAACTAAGTTCATTATGATGTGCAAGGGAAATCAAGTCATCACAATTTTTGGAAAAGATACGATCATGAAACAATTTGCATTGGGTACTGAAATGATCACGATCATTGCAAAGTTCACAAGTATGGCTAAGAAAGTTTAAATTTTCGGCACACGCATCTAGCCTTTCTTGCAACCATTTAGTTTCTAAATACATATGCCTCTTGCAATATCTATCTTCTCTATTTGGTGTGTACTTGCAAACCCAATAGACTCCACATAAATTGACATGCTTATAGGAGATATTTTCATCATAACTAGTGCAATCATCATTAGTACTATGGATATTCAAGGAGTTCATACCAACAACATTGCAATCATGCTCATCATTCAAAGATTTAGTGCCAAACATTTTAATGCATTCCTCTTCTAACACTTTGACACAATTTTCCTTTCCATCATACTCACGAAAGATATTAAAAAGGTGAAGCGTAAGAGACAAACTCAAATCCATTTTTTGTATTTTTCTTTTATAAACTAAACTAGTGCTAAAACAAGAAACAAAAAGATTCGATTGCAAGATCTAAAGATATACCTTCAAGCACTCACCTCCCCGGCAACGGCGCCAGAAAAGAGCTTGATGTCTACTACGCAACCTTCTTCTTGTAGATGTTGTTGGGCCTCCAAGTGCAGAGGTTTGTAGGACAGTAGCAAATTTCCCTCAAGTGGATGACCTAACGTTTATCAATCCGTGGGAGGCATAGGATGAAGATGGTCACTCTCAAGCAACCCTGCAACCAAATAACAAAGAGTCTCTTGTGTCCCCAACACACCCAATACAATGGTAAATTGTATAGGTGCACTAGTTCGGTGAAGAGATGGTGATACAAGTGCAATATGGAGGGTAGATAAAGGTTTTTGTAATCTGAAAATATAAAAACAGCAAGGTAACAAGTGGTAAAAGTGAGCGTAAACGGTATTGCAATGCTAGGAAACAAGGCCTAGGGTTCATACTTTCACTAGTGCAAGTTCTCTCAACAATAATAACATAATTGGAGCATATAACTATCCCTCAACATGCAACAAAGAGTCACTCCAAAGTCACTAATAGCGGAGAACAAAGGAAGTGGTTATGGTAGGGTACGAAACCACCTCAAAGTTATTCTTTCCAATCAATCCGTTGGGCTATTCCTATAAGTGTCACAAACAGCCCTAGAGTTCATACTAGAATAACACCTTAAGACACAAATCAACCAAAACCCTAATGTCACCTAGATACTCCAATGTCACCTTAAGTATCCGTGGGTATGATTATACGATATGCATCACAAAATCTCAGATTCATCTACAACCAACACATAGAACCTCAAAGAGTGCCCCAAAGTTTCTACCGGAGAATCAAGACGAAAACGTGTGCCAACCCCTATGCATAGGTTCATGGGTGGAACCCACAAGTTGATCACCAAAACATACATCAAGTGAATCGCGTGATATCTCATTGTCACCACAGATACGCACGGTAAGACATATATCAAGTGTTCTCAAATCATTAAAGACTCAATCCGATAAGATTACTTCAAAGGGAAAACTCAATCCATTACAAGAGAGTAGAGGGGGAGAAGAAACATAAGATCCAACTATAATAGCAAAGCTCGCGATACATCAAGATCGTGCCAAATCAAGAACACGAGAGAGAGAGAGAGAGAGAGAGAGAGAGAGAGAGAGAGAGATCAAACACATAGCTACTGGTACATACCCTCAGCCCCGAGGGTGAACTACTCCCTCCTCGTCATGGAGAGCGCCGGGATGATGAAGATGGCCACCGGTGAGGGTTCCCCACTCCGGCTGGATGCCGGAGCAGGGTCCCGAGAGGTTTTTGGTGGCTATAGAGGCTTGCGGTGGCGGAACTCCAGATCTATTCTGTTCCCCGAAGTTTTTAGGGTATATGGGTATTTATATGAGGAAGAAGTACGTCAGGGGTGCCACGAGGGTCCTACAAGGGTGGAGGGCGCGCCCTCCTACCATGTGGCTCCCTCATTTCTTTCCTGACGTGCACTCCAACTCTATCAGGTAGCTTTCCTTCCAAAAATAACTTCTCCAGAAGGTTTCATTCCGTTTTGACTCCGTTTGATATTCCTTTTCTTCGAAACACTAAAACAAGGGAAAAAACAGAACTGCACTGAGCTCGGGTCAATAGGTTAGTCCCAAAAATAATATAGAAGTGTTTAATAAAGCCCATAAACATCCAAAACACATAATATAATAGCATGGAACAATCAAAAATTATAGATATGTTGGAGACGTATCACCCTCCAGCCTCCACGGGCTACTGTTCATCCACCGCCGACCTCCTCCAGCCTCCACCTGCGACTGTTCATCCACGGACTCCTGTTCATGCAGCCTCCACCGCGCGCTACTCCACCGGCTGCTGTTCAACCAGCCCTCTCCACGGGCTCCTGTTCAACCACCCCTCTACGGGCTACTGTTCATCCAGCCCTCCACCATCTACTGTTCATCCAGCCCTCCACGGGGTGGTCCTGTTCATCCAGCCCTCCATGGGGTCCTGTTCATCCAGCCCCAACCGGCTCGATCGATCGGGGTCCCGTTCATTTAGAGGCAACACCACGGGGTCATGTTCATCCACCCCCACCGGGAACTGTTCATCCAAACCCCCCCCCCAACAACACTCACTGTTCATCCAGAGACGACATCGATCGGCTTCAGTTAGCAGCAGTAGCAAAGGAATCGCTCGATCAGGTTCAGTTAACAGCCATCGATCGATCGCTCGGGTTCAGTAACACGTAGCCTGAAGTGCAATCGCTCGGGTTCAGTAGGAGAACGCCTCGCTCGGGTCCAGTTAGAGCCCAACGCCTCGCACCCACGCGTGTGCGTGTACGAGAGAAACGCGCAAACCTCCGTGCATCGCTCGGCCCCGACCACCCACTGTAAATGGGTACACCCGGATATTTTCCTAGCCCTCGCTTCTACCACGATTTTTTCCGTCATGGACGGCCCAAAGAATGTCATGCAGCTGCGTCTCCAACCCGCCCAGGAGGAAAAGCCCATTTTCTGTCATGATTTTTTGTCATAGAAGTAGGAGCCCACCACATCTATGATGATACCGGGTTTTGTCACAATTATCATCATAGAAGTGTCATAAGTATGACAGAAAAAAATTTGTTTGGCCCAAAATGTCACAGATGTGTCTTTTTTTGTAGTGACTGGTCCGGACACGACCCGATTGGCCTACCCAAACGGACCGAATTCAGGCAAAGCGGACGTCAGTTTGGGGTCGTGAGGTGCAGTTGGCCTCATGATCTCCCCTACCGTATGCCTTCTTATGTTGGTTGTGCCGTGCACCATGCATGCGCGGTCTGGCCTCTTTCCTTTTTATCACAATGAAAAAGTTCGCGTTCCCTCGCATGTGTGCGCAAGCCTCTGCATTGCCTTGGTCGCATGCAGCCTTCCATCGTCTCGTCTGCACTGCAGGGTTTCCCGGTAGGACCGATCTGAATCTTCATTGGTCGTGGCGTACTGTTAGGCTAATCGGTGCAAAGACATGTATACCCTCTGCCTGCCTTCTGCTCCGGTTCTTCCACCTGCCGCCCTCGCCGGTGCACCACTGGCCCGTTGCGTGCCCCGCTGCCTCCTACCGAGCCTTAGGGTTTCAGGTAGTCCGTGGGGCCACAGTGGTTCGATGAGCAGGAGATGGATGGGTTGGTGACCACACTACAACGCGAAGCACGGCTGGTGTACTAGCGCGGAGTAGCCGTCTCATCTCTCCACGGAGCAAACGGGCGATGGCTACATTTTATGGCGAATTCTCGGCCTCTCTGCCTCGCATGTGCCGCTGCGAAAGCGAGCCGCTCCGTCATGTCACGGATCGGAGAGCACGGGCCTCACGTCACAGCTAGCCCCTTTGCTCCTTCTTCTTCTCTCTCCTTCGCTGCTTCTCTCTCTCTCCATGTGTCGCAAGCTGGACGAGATGGCATGGCTGACACGGCCACGAGCGTCACCCCACCGTGTCCTGTCACAGCATGTACGTTGGCTATAGTGGGAGAGTATATGCAGTGGTAGTCACTGGGACAAGACTGACACGATGTAGGAACTGCAGCGGTAGGCTAGAAGCGCAGCTCGGCTCACTCATTTAATGCATCCCTTCTATGTAGGTTAAGAGCATCTCCAACATGTGCACAAACGTTTCGCGCCCTAAAATAGTTTTAGCACGCCGGACCCAACATTGGTTTAGCAGATGCCAAAACACACGCGCCAAAAAAATATGCAGTGTAAATTTTGAAGCGCGTGCAATCCGGCGCCTCAAATTTGCAGCACGTGATAGCGTTTTTCAGCCCGCGCTCAACACTCGTTTACGCGTGCACTATTTTACAGCTTCTACTTGAGCTGTCCAGCGCCCAAAAAACTCGAATTTTAGTGCGCGAAATAGTTTTTGGGCGCCCATTGGAGATGCTCTAAATTAGTTTAATTTCATGTCCAAATAATCTAACTGTTCCCCTAATCTCATGTAACTACAGTGCTAATCCTATTTATACCCGCTGCCCGGATGAACGTCCCGATGTTGAGAATTAATTGAGGACACATGATGTGCCATTTATTTATTTTCAACACGATACAATCATGGATGCTAACATACATCTACTACATGCACTCACGATAGAGGATGGGCTAGGGCGCCAATCCATCCAAATTAAGAATATCAGGAGTTAGAAAATTTTATAAAGGAGTTGAATTTAATTGATGCTCATGACCTATGGCAATTTTCTCCTTGTTCTGCTTAATTTATAAGGTTCCCAAGGCATATAAAGCTTTGACCATAGCCTTAGAGATTTTGCTAGTTCTAAAATGGCTTTAGAAAATTTGATGTCAACTCAAGTATTAAAAAAATTGGCTTCTCGTTAATAACGGATTGAATACTAGAGCTCTTTTGCAGAGGAAAATCCTCTTTATACATGACTATACTAGTGCCATGTGCCACATGGAGGAGCTAGAAATAAGAGATCACCTCTTTTTTCACTGCCCTTTTGCTCAATTGTGTTGCCAATACATATGTCCCAATAGGACCCTCAATCATTTTGGAATATAAGAGGAAATTGTAAATATTAAACTGCCTCTAAAATGTGACTTGCTATCGAGATCATCATCTTAGTTTCTTGGGCTATTTGAACTACTAGGAATGACTTCATGTTTAACATATCACCCCAAACCTATATACTTTCAGGAGAAAATTCAAAGAGTAACTAGAATGGGTCATTTATAGAGTTAAGAGGTAGGATACACTGGCTTTGAAGACTGGATATGGCTTTTAGATGATACTGCTCTTGATGTTGTATTCTATTGGTTACTTTTTCCTTCTCTCAGTTTTTTTTGCTTAACTAGCGCCTATATAGTTATTCTTTCATTCTTTTGGACATTACTTCCGTGTTACTTATTTAAAAGTTCATAACAATACACAGTAGGGACCTGCTATTTCTGTTGGGGAACGCAGTATTTCAAGAAATTTACCTACGATCACGCAAGATCTATCTAGGAGATGCATAACAATGAGACGGGAGAGTGTGTCAACATACCCTCGAAGGCCGAAAGCGGAAGCGCTTAGTAACGCGGTTGATGTACTCGAACGTCTTCACGATTCAACCGATCCTAGCACCGAACGTATGGCACCTCCGTGTTCAACACACGTTCAGCTCGATGACGTCCCTCGAACTCTTGATCCAGTTGAGGCCGAGGGAGAGTTCCATCAGCACGACACCGTGGCGACGGTGATGATGTAGTTACCAGCGCAGGGCTTCGCCTAAGCACTACGACGATATGACCGATGTGTGTAACTATGGAGGGGGGCACCGCACACGGCTAAGAGATTGTCTGTTGTGCCTTTGGGTTGCCCCCTGCCCCCGTATATAAAGGAGGGGAGGAGGAGGCCGGCCAACAAGGGGCGCGCTAGGGAGAGGGGAGTCCTACTAGGACTCCAGTCATAGTAGGATTCGGCCCCACCCTTTTTTCCTTCTACAGGAGGGGAAAAGGGAAAGGAGAGGGAGTAGGAGAAGGAAAGGGGGTGGCGCCCCCTTCCCATGTCCAATTCGGCCTCCTCCCTTGTGGGGGGCGCACCAGCCCCTTGTGGGCTGGTTAGCCTCCCTCCTATGGCCCATAAGGCCCATATCTTTCCCCGGGGGGTTCCGGTAACCTCCCGGTACTCCGAGATTCACCTGAAACAACCTGAACCATTCCGGTGTCCGCATGTAACCTTCCAGTATATGAATCTTTACCTATCGACCATTTCGAGACTCCTCATCGTGTCTGTGATCTCATACGGGACTCCGAACAAACTTCAGTTCATTAAATCACATAACTCATAATACAAATCGTCATCGAACGTTAAGTGTGCGGACCCTATGGGTTCAAGAACTATGTAGACATGACCGAGATACATCTTCGGTCAATAACCAATAGCGGAACCTGGATGCTCATATTGGTTCCTACATATTCTATGAAAATCTTTATCGGTCAAATCGCATAACAACATACGTTGTTCCCTTTGTCATTGGTATGTTACTTGCCTGAGATTCGATCGTCGGTATCAACATACCTAGTTCAATCTCGTCACCAGCAAGTCTCTTTACTCGTTCCGTAATGCATCATCCCGTAATTAACTCATTAGTCACATTTCTTGCAAGGCTCATAGTGATGTGCATTACCGAGAGGTCCAAGAGATGCCTCTCTGATACACGGAGTGACAAATCCTAATCTCGATCTATGCCAACTCAACAAACACCATCAGAGACACCTGTAGAGTATCTTTATCATCACCCAGTTACATTGTGACATTTAATAGCACACAAGGTGTTCCTCCGGTATTCGGGAGTTGCTCAATCTCATAGTCTGAGGAACATGTATAAGTCATGAAGAAAGCAATAGCAGAAAAACTAAACGATCATTATGCTAAGCTAACGGATGGCTCTTGTCCATCACATTATTCTCTAATGATGTGATCTCGTTCATCAAATGACAACACATGTCTATGGCTAGGAAACTTAACCATCTTGGATTAACGAGCTAGTCAAGTAGAGGCATACTAGGGACACTCTGTTTGTCTATGTATCCACACATGTATTAAGTTTCCGGTTAATGCAATTCTAGCATGAATGATAAACATTTATCATGATATAAGGAAATATAAATAAAAACTTTATTATTGCCTCTAGGGCATATTTCCTCCAGTCTCCCACTTGCACTAGAGTCAATAATCTAGTTCACATCGTCATGTGATTTAGCACCAATAGTTCACATCTTTATGTGATTAGTTCACATCTCCATGTGACTAATACCCAAAGGGTTTACTAGAGTCAATAATCTAGTTCACATCGCTATATGATTAAAACCCAAAGAGTGATCATGTTTAGCTTTGTGAGAGAAGTTTAGTCAATGGGTCTGCCACATTCAGAGCCATATGTATTTTGCAAATTTCTATGTCTATAATGCTCTGCACCAAGATACTCTAGCTAATTGCTCCCACTTTCAATATGTGTCTAGATTGAGACTCGGTGTCATCTGGATCAATGTTAAAGCTTGCATCGACGTAAACATTTACGACGAACTCTTTTTCACCTCCATAACCGAGAAACATATCCTTATTCCACTAAGGATAATTTTTACCGATGTCTAGTGATCCACTCCTGGATCACTATTGTACCCTGTTGCCAAACTCATGGTGAGGTACACAATAGGTCTGGTACACAACATAGCATACTTTATAGAACCTATGACTGAGGCATAGGAAATGACTTCCATTCTATTTCTATTTTCTGTCGTGGTTCGGGTTTTGAATCTTACTCAACTTCACACCTTGCAACACAGGCAAGAACTCCTTCTTTGACTATTCCATTTTGAACTACCACTACAGGAATCAGCTACTTTGCCATCCGCCAAGGCAGACGGCAAAGGCACGGATGGCAGATGGCAAAGGCCTTTGCCGTCTGCCGCCGACGGCAAACAGCACCGGCAAAGATAGGATCGCCAAAGCCCTTCTTCGCCGTCTGCTTTCAGCAGCGGACGACAAAGAGGCCTTTGCCATCAGTGGCTGACGGCAAAGAAAGCCGATGGCAATAAATTTGATGTTAGTCTGTTAGCTGGCTAACTGTAGTATTTGCCGTCCGCCAGCTGACATCAAAGAGCACCAGGCCTTTGCCGTCGGCCAAATGACGTCAGCTGCACATCACCAACCACCAAGGCTTTGCCGTACGCCACTGTAGGCAACGGCGGTGATCTTGTCAAGGCATGTACTCATTGAAAAAATCTAATCAAGCGTCTTGATCTATCTCTATAGATCTTGATGCTCAATATGTAAGCAGCTTTACCGAGGTCTTTCTTTGAAAAACTCCTTTCAAACACTCCTTTATACTTTCCAGAAAATTCTACATCATTTCCGATCAACAATATGTCATTCACATATACTTATCAGAAAGGATGTAGTGCTCCCACTCACTTTCTTGTAAATACAGGCTTCTCCGCAAGTCTATATAAAACTATATGCTTTGATCAACTCATCAAAGCGTATATTCCAACTCCGAGATGCTTGCACCAGTCCATAGATGGATCATTTGGAGCTTGCACACTTTGTTAGCACCTTTAGGATTGAGAAAACCTTCTGGTTGCATCATATACAACTCTTCTTTAATAAATCCATTAAGTAATGCAGTTTTGACATCCATTTGCTAGATTTCATAAAATGCGGCAATTGCTAACATGATTTGAACAGACTTTAAGCATCGATACGAGTGAGAAAATCTCATCGTAGTCAACACCTTGAACTTGTTGAAAAACTTTTGCGACAATTCGAGATTTGTAGATAGTAACACTACTATCAGCGTCTATCTTCCTCTTGAAGATCCATTTATTCTCAATGGCTCGCCGATCATCGGGCAAGTCACTCAAAGTCCACACTTTGTTCTCATACATGGACCCCATCTCAGATTTCATGGTCTCAAGCCATTTCGTGGAATCTAGGCTCATCATCGCTTCCTCATAGTTCGTACGTTCGTCATGATCTAGTAACATGACTTCCAGAATAGGATTACTGTACCACTCTGGTGCGGAATGTACTCTAGTTGACCTACGAGGTTCGGTAGTAACTTGATCTGAAGTTTCATGATCATCATCATTAACTTCCTTACTAATTGGTGTAGGCATCAATGGAACTGATTTCTGTGATGAACCACATTCCAATTTGTGAGAAGGTACAACTACCTCATCAAGTTCTACTTTCCTCCCACTCACTTATTTCAAGAGAAACTCCTTCTCTAGAAAGGACCCATTCTTAGCAACAAAGATCTTGCCTCGGATCTATGATAGAAGGTGTACCAAAGAGTTTCTTTTGGGTATCCTATGAAGATGCACTTCTCCGATTTGGGTTCGAGCTTATCAGGCTGAAGCTTTTTCACATAAGCATCGCAACCACAAACTTTAAGAAACGACAGCTTAGGTTTCTTGCTAAACCACAGTTCATATGGTGTCGTCTCAACCGATCTAGGTGGTGCCCTATTTAACTGAATGCAGATGTATCTAATGCATAACCCCAAAACGATAGTGGTAACTTGGTAAGAGACATCATAGATCGCACCATATCCAATAAAGTACGGTTACGACGTATGGACACACCATTACGATGTGGTGTTTCAGATGGCATGAGTTGTGAAACTATTTCACATTGTTTTAAATGAAGGCCAAACTCATAACTCAAATATTCACCTACACGATTAGATCGCAGAAACTTTATTTTTTCTTGTTACGATGATTTTCCACTTCACTCTGAAATTCTTTGAACTTTTCAAATATTTCAGACTTACTTTTTTTTTGAAAGATACAACATTGATGGCTTGTCATTGATTTAGCAGAGGAGAGTTAAAACAAATACAAAAGAGCTCTTTGGCAAAAGCGTGCCTGAAGGCAAGGAGGAAAAAAAAGGCTACTCTCTCCCAAACGGGGCCCCGAAATGGTGCGCTAAGCATTTAGGCCCTGCAATATTCCAGAGCTCTAAAATTTTTGTGACACATCTATTGACAATGCCCGAGGATGCAACTTTTCCTTTGAAAATGCAATGTTCCTCTCCCTCCAAATCTCCCAGCAGATGAGCATGATGATCGAGGTCGCGGCCTTTCGTGCCTTTTCATTGGCAAATTTTTGCAGGCATTGTTGCACTCGTTGGGTTGAGCTGCCGATGTTGCTCGAGAGACTTATGTTTCATCAAGTAGATATACCCATATCTGCTCAAATCATCTGTGAAGGTTTAGAAAATAGCGATACCCGCCGGGAGCCTCAACACTCATCGGACCGCATACATCAGTATGTATTATTTCCAATAAGTTAGTTGCTCGCTCCATTGTTCTGGAGAACGGAGTCTTTAGTCATCTTGCCAATGAGGCATGGTTCGCAAGCATCAAATAATTCATAATCAAGTGATTCCAAAAGTCCATCTGCATGGAGTTTCTTCATGCGCTTTACACCAATACGACCTAAACGGCAGTGCCACAAGTATGTTGCACTGTCATTATCAACTTTGCATCTTTTGGCATCAATATTATTAATATGTGTATCACTACGATAGAGATTCAATAAACCATTTATATTAAGTGTATGACCATAGAAGGTTTTATTCATGTAAACAGAACAACAGTTATTCTTTGACTTAAATGAATAACCGTATTGCAAGAAACATGATCCAATTATATTCATGCTCAACGCAAACACCAAATAACATTTATTTTAGGCTCAACACTAATCCGGAAGATGAAAGGAGTGTGAGATGGTGATCTTATCAACCTTGGAATCATTTCCAATACACATCGTCACCTCGTCCTTAACTAGTCTCTGTTTATCTTGTAACTCCTGTTTCAAGTTACTAATCATAGCAACTAAACTAGTATCAAATTCCTAGGGGCTACTATGAACACTAGTAAAGTACACATCAATAACATGTATATCATATATACTTTTGTTCACTTTGCCATCCTTCTTATCCGCCAAGTATTTGGGGCAGTTCCGCTTCAAAGTGATCAGTTCCTTTGCAGAGAAGCACTCACTGTGCTTGGGTCTAGCTTTGGGCTTCTTCATGGGAGTGGAAACTTGCTAGCCATTCTTCTTGAAGTTCCCTTTCTTTCCCTTGCCCTTTTACTTGAAACTAGTGGTCTTGTCAACCATCAACACTTGATGCTTTTATTGATTTCTACCTTCGCCAATTTTAGCATTGCGAAGATCTCGGGGAATCGTTTTTGTCATCCCTTGCATATTATAGTTCATCACGAAGTTCCAGTAACTTGGTGACAGTGACTAGAGAACTTTGTCAATCACTATCTTATCTGGAAGATTAATCCCACTTGATTCAAGCGATTGTAGTACTCAGACATTCTGAGCACATGCTCACTGGTTGAGCTATTCTCCTCCATCTTGTAGGCAAAATACTTGTCAGAGGTCTCATACTTCTTGACTCGGGCATTGATTCGTCTCCAATGTATCTATAATTTTTCATTGTTCCATGCTATTATATTATGTGTTTTGGATGTTTATGGGCTTTATTAAACACTTTCATATTATTTTTGGGACTAACCTATTGACCCAGAGCCTAGTGTCAGTTCCTGTTTTTTCCCTTGTTTCAGTGTTTCGAAGAAAAGGAATATCAAACGGAGTCAAAACGGAATGAAACCTTCTGGAGAAGTTATTTATGGAAGGAAAGCTACCCGATAGACTTGGAGTGCACGTCAGGAAAGAAACAAGGGAGCCACGAGGTAGGGGGGCGCGCCCACCCCCCTAGGGCGCGCTCTCCACCCTCGTGGGCCCCTCGTGGCTCCCCTGACGTACTTTTTCCTTCTATATATACCCATATACCCTAAAAACTTCGGGGGACAAAATAGACCTGGAGTTCCGCCACCGCAAGCCTCTGTAGCCACCAAAAACCAATCGGGACCCTGTTCCGGCACCCTGCCGGAGGGGGGTCCCTCATCGGTGGCCATCTTCATCATCCCGGCGCTCTCCATGACGAGGAGGGAGTAGTTCACCCACGGGGCTGAGGGTATGTACCAGTAGCTATGTGTTTGATCTCTCTCTCTCTCTCTCTCTCGTGTTCTTGATTTGGCACGATCTTGATGTATCGCCAGCTTTGCTATTATAGTTGGATCTTATGTTTCTTCTCCCCCTCTACTCTCTTGTAATGGATTGAGTTTTCCCTTTGAAGTAATCTTATCGGATTGAGTCTTTAATGATTTGAGAACACTTGATATATGTCTTGCCGTGCGTATCTGTGGTGACAATGGGATATCACGTGATTCACTTGATCTATGTTTTGGTGATCAACTTGCGGGTTCCACACATGAACCTATGCATAGGGGTTGGCACACGTTTTGGTCTTGATTCTCCGGTAGAAACTTTGGGGCACTCTTTGAGGTTCTATGTGTTGGTTGAATAGATGAATCTGAGATTTTGTGATGCATATCGTATAATCATACCCACGGATACTTGAGGTGACATTGGAGTATCTAGGTGACATTAGGGTTTTGGTTGATTTGTGTCCTAAGGTGTTATTCTAGTACGAACACTAGGGCTGTTTGTGACACTTATAGGAATAGCCCAACAAATTGATTGGAAAGAATATCTTTGAGGTGGTTTCGTACCCTACCATAATCTCTTCGTTTTATATCCGCTATTAGTGACTTTGGAGTGACTCTTTGTTGCATGTTGAGGGATAGTTATATGATCCAATTATGTTATTATTGTTGAGAGAACTTGCATTAGTGAAAGTATGAACCCTAGGACTTGTTTCCTAGCATTGCAATACCGTTTACGCTCACTTTTACCACTTGTTACCTTGCTGTTTTTATTTTTTTTTCAGATTACAAAAACCTTTATCTACCCTCCATATTGCACTTGTATCACCATCTCTTCGCCGAACTAGTGCACCTATACAATTTACCATTGTATTGGGTGTGTTGGGTACACAAGAGACTCTTTGTTATTTGGTTGCAGGGTTGCTTGAGAGAGACCATCTTCATCCTACACCTCCCACGGATTGATAAACCTTAGGTCATCCACTTGAGGGAAATTTGGTATTGTCCTACAAACCTCTGCACTTGGAGGCCCAACAACGTCTACAAGAAGAAGGTTGCATAGTAGACATCAAGCTCTTTTCTGGCGCCGTTGCCGGGGAGGCTAGGTAAGCGGCACTCTGTAGGACCTTGAAGTATATCTAGAGGGGGTGATTAGACTACTTGACCAATTAAAAACTTAACCTTTTCCCAATTTTAGACTTTGGCAGATTTTAGCTATCCTTGAACAAGTCAAGCAATCTTCACACAATTCAAGCAAGCATGCAAAGAGTATATAGGCAGCGGAAATTAAAGCATGCAACTTGCAAGAATGTAAAGGGAAGGGTTTGGATAATTCAAACGCAATTGGAGACACGGATGTTTTTGTCGTGGTTCCGATAGGTGGTGCTGTCGTACATCCACGTTGATTGAGACTTCAACCCACGAAGGGTAACAGCGATTCTTGTGAGTCCACGGAGGGCTCCACCCACGAAGGGTCCACGAAGAAGCAACCTTGTCTATCCCACCATGGTCGTCGCCCACGAAGGACTTGCCTCACTAGCGGTAGATCTTCACGAAGCAGGCGATCTCCTTGCCCTTACAAACTCCTTGGTTCAACGCCGCAATCTTGTCGGAGGCTCCCAAGTGACACCTAGCCAATCTAGGAGACACCACTCTCAAGAAGTAACAAATGGTGTGTTGATGATGAACTCCTTGCTCTTGTGCTTCAAATGATAGTCTCCCCAACACTCAACTCTCTCTCACAGGATTTGGATTTGGTGGAAAGAAGATTTGAGTGGAAAGCAACTTGGGGAAGGCTAGAGATCAAGATTTATGTGGTTGGAATGGAATATCTTGGCCTCAACACATGAGTAGGTGGTTCTCTCTCATAACTGGTAAGTTGGAAGTGTAGGTTTGTTCTGATGGCTCTCTCCATGAATGAAGAGGAGGTGGAGGGGTATATATAGCCTCCACACAAAATCTAACCGTTACACACAATTTACCAAACTCGGTGGGACCGAATCATCAAACTCGTTCGGACCGATTTAGTAAACCTAGTGACCGTCAGGGTTTTCGGTGGGACCGATATACAACTCGGTAGGACCGATATGGTTAGGGTTAGGGCATAACGTAATCTCGGTGAGACCGATTACACAAACTCGGTGAGACCGATTTTGGTAATTAGCTAACCAGAGAGTTGGTCACGTAAACTCGGTGGGACCGATTCGCTCTTTCGGTGAGACCGAAAAGTTACGAAAGGGAAACAGAGAGTTTACGTTGCAATCTCGGTGGGACCGATCGCTCACTTCGGTTAGACCGAAACGTTACGAAGGGAAACAAAGAGATTACAATCCCATCTTGGTGAGACCGAGATCCCTATCGATGAGACCGATTTGCCTAGGGTTTGTGGCAGTGGCTATGACATTTGAACTCGGTGGCGCGGATAGAAAGAATCGGTAGGGCCGAGTTTGACTTTAGGTTTAGGTCATATGTGGATCTGAGAAAGTAGTGGAGGGTTTTGGAGCATATCACTAAGCACATGAAGCAAGAGGCTCATTAAGCAACACCTCATCCCTCCTTGATAGTATTGGCTTTTCCTATAGACTCAATGTGATCTTGGATCACTAAAATGTAAAATGTAGAGTCTTGAGCTTTTGAGCTAGAGCCAATCCTTTGTCCTTAATATTTTGAGGGATCCACTTTCATCATCCATGCCATGCCATTCATTGAGCTTTCCTGAAATATTTGTCTTGGAATAGCATTAGCTCAATGAGCTATATGTTGTTATGAATTACCAAAACCACCTAGGGATAGTTGCACTTTCACACTCACACCCCATCAATCAAGCTCTATTCTGGCGCCGTTGCCGGGGAGGTGAGTGCTTGAAGGTATATCTTTAGATCTTGCAATCGAATCTTTTTGTTTCTTGTTTTAGCACTAGTTTAGTTTTAAAAGAAAACTGAAAAAATGGAATAGAGTTTGTCTCATACGCTTCACCTTTTTAATATCTTTCGTGAGTATGATGGAAAGGAAAATTGCGCCAAAGTGATAGAAGAGGAATGCATTAAAATGTTTGGCACTAAATCTTTGAATGATGAGCATGATTGCAATGTTGTTGGTATGAACTCCTTGAATATCCATAGTACTAATGATGATTGCGCTAGTTATGATGAAAATATCTCCTATAAGCATGTCATATTTGTGGAGTGTATTGGGTTTGCAAGTACACACCAAATAGAGAAGATAGATATTGCAAGAGGCATAAGCATTTAGAAACTAAATGGTTGCAAGAAAGGCTAGATGCGTGTGCTGAAAGTTTAAACTTTCTTAGCCATACTTGTGAACTTTGCAATGAACGTGATCATTTTAGTACCCAATGCAAATTGTTTCATGATCGTATCGTGTCCAAAAATTGTGATGACTTGATTTCCGTTGCACATCATAATGAACTTAGTTTGCTCTTGGGTTATGAAGAAATGAAAGGTATAACTAAGGATATTCCAGAATTTGCCCTTGATAGAGTTCTTCATTTTGAACTAGACGAAATTTATATGTATTGGGTGGTGAATTGCATTGAAAATCCTTATATTGCCAACTACATAAAGAAAAGAAAACAAATAGAAGATGAAGAGAATACTAATGAAAGGGAAGAGACTTCCCAATATTCTCCTATTATTTCTTATGATGAATCAGGTAACGAGGAGGAGCCTTCTATTCAACCAATCTCATTAATAAGGAGCTCCAAAAAGAGGATTGAACCCACACATGATGTGGTGAAGAAGAAGAAAAGAAAAAGGAAGAGAGGTAAAAAGATATCTCTCCCAAATAATGTTGCTCTATTATTGTTGTGCCTCATGAAAATGAATCAAAAATAATTGTGGAAGATGATGCACTTGATGATGATCTTGTTATGCCTATTGCTTGTTGTGATGATTATGATTGGGAAGATAATGATACTTCATATGATCTTGAAAATCTTTTTGGCACTTGCTTGGAAGAATATGATAATTGCTATACTATTGGTGCTATCCATACTATTAATGATGAGAGTGATTATGCTTATGATATGAAAAGGCCCAAGCTTGGGGATGCTATGTTTAATGAAGATGATGTTTTTGAGAATATATTTGCTGCAATTAATGTTTGCAATCTCGGTGGGACCGATCGCTCACTTCGGTTAGACCGAAACGTTACGAAGGGAAACAGAGAGATTACAATCCCATCTCGGTGAGACCGAGATCCCTATCGGTGAGAACGATTTGCCTAGGGTTTGTGGCAGTGGCTATGACATTTGAACTCGGTGGCGCCGGATAGAAAGAATCGGTAGGGCCGAGTTTGACTTTAGGTTTAGGTCATATGTGGATGTGAGAAAGTAGTGGAGGGTTTTGGAGCATATCACTAAGCACATGAAGCAAGAGGCTCATTATGCAACACCTCATCCCTCCTTGATAGTATTGGCTTTTCCTATAGACTCAATGTGATCTTGGATCACTAAAATGTAAAATGTAGAGTCTTGAGCTTTTGAGCTTGAGCCAATCCTTTGTCCTTAATATTTTGAGGGATCCACTTTCATCATCCATGCCATGCCATTCATTGAGCTTTCCTGAAATATTTGTGTTGGAATAGCATTAACTCAATGAGCTATATGTTGTTATGAATTACCAAAACCACCTAGGGATAGTTGCACTTTCAATCTCCCCTTTTTTGGTAATTGATGACAACATATAGATCAAAGCTTCGACAAATGATAATAAGATTGAAAAACATCGTCGCTTTGAGAAGTATGTGATAAGCAAGAACTCCCCCTAAATTTGTGCATATTTCAAGATTTGCTTTGGACTGCAAATGCACAAGGAATTAGGCTCATGGGTTACTCTTCCATGTCGCATACATCTTGGTGGAGCGCTCAAAATAATAAAGATTGAATACATGCACTCATCACCAAGCACAGTGAATGATCATATAAGGGTAAGTAAGATAATATCATAACAAGCATAGGTGTAGCTTATGATCAAACACATGATCATCAATGTCTCACAGGTAATAGCATAGTATCTCAAGCAATCAAAAGCAAACAAAGTTCAACCAAGAAGACAAGAGAGAACAAAAGTAGCAAATCTCTCTCTAAAGCCTATGATCTATACATTTTTTCCCCTTTGGCAACAAGTTACCAAAAAGTTCCTAGAAAATGCACAGGACTATATCGTCTCTCAGGCTTGGTCTTCTGCTGGTGGCGTAGAGATGGCTCCTTGGACGAAGACTTCAGTGGATGTGGTAGGAGCTGAAGGAGTTGGTGCTAGAGCTGGTTCTTACTGGAGTTGTAGCTGGAGCAGATGAAGTGACTCACGGTGTGCAGTGCTTGGCTCTGCGGTGATCTCCGAGCTCGAGGCACTCTGGCAAATGCATCAGTTGTTGTCCTGCCCTTCCTCTCCTGCATGTCATCCTGTAGCTGCTCCACGACTGAATCAATCTCAGTTACTTTGACATCAAGATCATAGAATTTTTGTTCCATGATTCTTTCCAGGCTCTCCTGGTTTTGAGTTAGGGTGGCCAACCCCTTCTCAATCCGCAGAGTTGATGCTATCAAGTAACCAAGCTGGTCCTGCTTGCTCTTCAGAAAGTATTCAGATGCCTCTGCTAGAGTTGGCATCTTGGCAGCCTTCTCTTTCCTTGCCTTCTCCTTCTTCTCTTGAGCTTGTACTGATGATGGTTCATTCTCAGTCATGACAACTTGATTGTCCTTAAATTCAGGATACATAACCAATTGTTCCTTATCCAACAGATACTTCCATGTGCCCATCTTTGAGTTAATCAACTCCTGAATTTGTGGGGCATATCCACAGCTCCTCTTTTGGTCTGTTGCTGTCCTCTTGATAGTTTCAACTATGAGGCTCATGACCTCGAATTTCTGGGGCACATCAAAAATGTGAAGCAAATTAATTGCATGCCCTCTGATCATGTTGTGGTCACCTGATTTGGGCAACAGAGTGTGCCTTAGGATCCAGTTGTTCGTAGGCAGCCCCGATGTAAGAAAATGAACTGATCCAAGCTTGAAAGACTCAAGTGCATCATCTGGGATCTCCTTGTACATCTGTGACATTGAGTTGTGACCCATCTTCTTCTTGGCATAAATGTCCAAGTCATCTTCACTTTCCTTTGGGGCATTGATCAGACTTGCCCATTCCTCTATGGTTGATTGGTATCTTGTTCCTTCTGACATCCAAACTATCCTGCCAACTGGATAGAAATGTCTTTGTGGAGTAGAATTGCATAATGAGCTCGTCATTCCAGTTTGTGAGCTTACGCCCAACAAAATCTGCAACTCCACACGCCTTTGAAGGCATCATATACTCCAGGATAGTGTTCTGCATTCTCCTGAATGTAGGTCCAATGGCCCACCTCATATCACAAACTATGGGCTTCTTATCCAATAAGATGGTCTCATAGAAGTCCTGCTGCTCCTTGGTGTGGAACCTGTAATCTACTGCAGTCCTTCTCCGGTGGCATATGGATCGACTCTCCATAGCCTCAACCCTAAGTCTCTCCTGATCTTCATGTTCCCAGCCACAGGATGAGCATCATTGTGGTCTGGAATCTTGGGTTTGAGCTTCCTTAGGACTTGCCCTTCATCATCTTCCTCAGCAGCAACATCAGGCATTGGGGCCTTGTTCTTTTCAGCAGCTGGTATACTCCTGGTATTCCTCTTAGGTGCACTCTTGGGCTTGGAGGCAGCTTTAGGTGCTATGTTGGGCTTTGAAGTTGCAGCCCCTGATTTGATAGCATCACCCATTAGCTTTTGTGCCTTGGGTGCTGGTGCAGCAACCTCTTCTTCTTCCTCTTCCATCATGGAAGGCTTTCCAATCACTCTGGCCATGGTCTTCTTGACCCTTTCCTTCCTTTTCTTTCCTTCAAGAAAGCAGGCTCTTTGAGTTGGGATTCCAAAGAAGCTTGAGTGGAGACTCTGGCTTTGGACATTGGTTGTCTTCCTGCAGGCCTTTTGATCTTCATTCCTGGCTTTACTGCAGTTGAGCTGTACTCCTTCTTAAGCACTTTATTCTTTGAACTTGCCTCATCCTCAACTACCACATAATCCTCATCCTCAGACTCTGATGTCTTCTTCCTTGTCCTTGTGGCAGCCTTGGGCAAATTGCTGGGAGTGCTTCTGCTCCCCTCATCTGAGCTGCTAGAGGGACTAGTGCCCTCACTCAGGTGAATCTGCTCTTCTGACTTGTTCTGGCTGTCACTTTGGTCTGACATGCTGCACACACCGATCACGACCACTGTGAATAGTTATAGATGAGGTAGAGTGGATGAGCATCACAAAATGCAGAGATTTTTGCAAAAGAATGATTCAAAAAAAACTTAGTTTTATTTTTCCACAGAAAGCATTTCGGATCTACCGATTTTCAAACTCGGTGATACCGAAGTAGTTTTGGAACCTAAACTAGTGAACTCGGTCAGACCGAGTCACAGTTCGGTGGCACCGAGACTGCTAGGGTTTCACAAAGTTTTAAAATCAGTAATTCTTAGTCAGACCGAGACTTACTAGTGCAATGGCGTTAGCCAAATCGGTGGGACCGAGTTTTTCAACTCGGTGGGTCCGAGATGGTTTCGGCGGAAACCTAACCCTAAATTTTCGAATCACATCTATTCTAAGGATTGTTTTGACTGGATAGAAGTGTTTCAATCGTGGCAAGAAGCGTTATGAACACAATGTGCTGAGAATCAGATGAGGATAGCACTGTGATCGAGTTCATACCCTAGTTCGGCGGTGAACTCGCTACGGCGGCAACGACGGAGATGAATCCCGTTGACGGCGGCGGAGACCAGCGACAGGAGGCGGCTGGCGACGAAGTCGACGATCCGGAGACCTAGTAGGCAGAGCGAGCTATGCACGGGCGAGGAGTTTCGGAGAAAGTTTTCCAAAATTTGCCCGTGTGAATATATAGCCCGTCACTGTCGGTGTGACCGAGTGGAACAACTCGGTGGCACCGAGATGCATAAATTTTAACAGTTACCGCAACTCGGTGTGACCAAAAAGTTCAAATCGGTTGCACCGAGATGAAAACCTAGATCGACTTAGTGATCTCGGTATGACCGAAATGGAGGAATCGGTCAGACCGAAAATCACAAAGAAGTTTTAGAAGTTTTAAGTCTATGATTTAATCGGGGACTCCGAGTGCTCCTCACACAGAGTGGTTCAAATCTGACTTGATCAAATTTTGTGATGTAGCATGAATAGAGTTTGAGACGAGAAAAGCATAGATAGCTAGAGAAGGTTCTTAGGCATTCTTGTCCATCCACTTGGCCAAAGAAAAAAATCCATTCAATCAAAACAACAAGTGGATGTCCTCGAATGAGTAAAATATGCAACCAACATGCTCACACAATAAAATGACAAATGAAATATGTGACAAAGCATGCACAACCAATTCTAGCATCTATCAAACAATTGGCGATGACTAGGTCATCTATATATGAGTATATTGACTTAGGAGTCAAATGAGAACATTTGATCATAGGTCATACTCATCATTTAAGCTCAAGTGGGGTTACCACTTTTACATAAAGCATTCATGTGTTCACATCATTAGAGTGGCTTTCACTCAATTCTTAGAGTTAAGCTCCCCCTAGATGTGAGATCCCCCCTTAGAGGGATGAACTAACCTTGGGTTTTTGTCGATGATGACTTCATGTAGGTGTTGAAGATGTGGATGCTCAATGTTGATGTAGATCTTTTGGAGCACACTTTGGAGTGAGTTGCACTTTCAATACCTACATGAGTTAGTCCCACAAGGAACAAACAAGAATATCCATAGACATAGAGTGATGCACACACAAAATGATGTCCATGAAAACATTAGGTTACCTTGTCCCTTGCCTTACCAACATGAGGGTTTGTGACTCCTTGAACTAGTGCAAGATATAGAAGATGATTGCACTTGTCCTTGCCATAATTATATGAGTGAAGAATGTTGACGGAGTCACCCTCAAGAGCTCTCTAGTTCTTCTTCTTCGGGATCCACATCGTCTTGATGGGAATCCTAGGTGTAGTAGTTGTACTTGATGAAGTAGAACTTGACGTAGTCTTGGGAACCCACTTGACCAAGGCCTTAGGTGCTTCTTCAAATCCATCAATCTCCTCTTGAAGCTTGTCCTTGCCTTTGTTCTTGTGGTCTTGTGGTGGAAGATCATCTTGTGCTTGTGTTCCCTTGAAGGAAGTAGGATAATACTTCTCTTGTTGAGGAACAAACTTCATATTGGGGTATTGATCTTCTTCCCACTCTACTCCATTGGCATTGAACTTTCGTTCAAAACCAACACCTTGATTCTTCTGGTGCCTTCCTTGCTTTATGCATAATTTCCTCAAATTGCTTACTCCCGTAGGCTCTTGTATACACCTTTCTCTATAATTCCTTCAATAAGCTGTTTTCTTGCTCAAGTGTAACTTGGCTAAGAGAATCATTAGTGGAATCAAGAGAGCTACTAGAAGCAACAATATTGGATTTAGCATTGTTATTGTTACTACTAGAGGAAGAATCTTTCTTGTTCTTGTTACTAGACTTGACTTGAGGCATGTAAGTAGATAAGAGTAAACGCTTGTCAATGTAATAAGAACTTTTCTTACGGAGATCATCATTGATTGCTTTTAGGAACTCATGTTCTTGCTCAAGATTGAGCTTTTCAAAGCTTAACTTCTCATGAGCCCTTAAAAGCTCTCGATGATCTTTGAAGATAGTTTCATGAGCTAACTTAAGAGTGTTTAGTTCTTTTGTTAGACGCTCAATCTTCTCCTTATCATTGTCATTCATTTCATCTTGATTAGCATGATTAATTGACGTTTCATCATAGTATTCATCACTAGAGTTGTCAACAAGTAAATCATCATCACCTAGCAAGTCATCTTCATCACTATTAAAATCCACATACTCGGGGTGTGTTACCTTAGGACCTTTGGCCATGAAGCATCTTCCAATTCCTTCATTTAGTGAATCAAATATGTCATAGGAGTTGGTTGACACAAGTGCTAGACCGGCAACACCTTCATCTTGAGTGTATTCGGAGTCGAAGTGATAGCTTCTCTCGGAGTGATTGTCGGAGTCGGAGCCGGATACCCATTCACCGACATGAGCTTGATGTCTTCGTTTTGTGTAGCTCTTTGATGACTTGTCCTTCCTTTCCGAATCCTTGCTTCTCCATGAGGGTCTTCGTTCATAACGATCGTCTCTACTCCTTCTCTCTCTTGGTGGTGATTCTTCTCTTCTACTTCTTCTCTTGGGAGAATCTTCTCTTCTTTTGTAGGGTGTCGTACACTCATTGGAATAGTGTCCGGGTCTCCCACAATTGTAGCAATTGCGCTCTCGACTAGAAGATCTTTTGTCATTATAGGACCTTGACTTAGAGCTTCTTTCTTTGTTTCTACTCTTGTAGAATGTGTTGAAGTTCTTCACCATTAAGCTCAATTCTTCATTGAAGGTTTATTTCTCACTTGATGATGTGGGGGCTTCACATGAGGCTTTGTAAGCACCACTTGACTTGTTGTGAAGTTTCTCCTTATCCTTGAGTGACATCTCATGAGCAACAATTCTACCAATGACTTCCATTGGCTTGAGATCTTTGTAATTTGGCATCATTTGGATCAATGTGCACACGGTATCATATTTTCCATCCAATGCTCTTAGGACCTTCTTGATCATGAATCTGTAGGTCATCTCTTCACTTCCTAAGCCGGCAATCTCATTTGTGATAAGAGCAAGCCTAGAGTACATTTCAGCGACACCTTCACCATCCTTCATTTTGAACTTGTCAAGCTGACTTTGGAGCACATCCAACTTGGATTCCTTGACGGAGTCGATACCTTCATGCATATCAATCAAAGTATCCCAAATTTCCTTTGCATTCTCAAGACGGCTGATTTTGTTGAATTCTTCGGGGCACAAGCCATTGAAAAGGATATCACAAGCTTGAGCGTTGTATTGCAGCATCTCCAACTCTTCCGCGCTAGCTTCACGGTTCGGTTCTCTCCCATCAAAGAATTCACCTTGCAAACCAATACACACAATAGCCTAAACAGCGGGGTTATGTCCGAGAATATGCATTTTCATCTTATGCTTCCAACTAGCAAAATTAGTGCCATCAAAGTAAGGACCTCTACGGTGATAATTTCCCTCGCTAGACGCCATACTCTCCTAGGTTGTGAAACCAAGGCTATGACCACCAAAAGCTATGGAAATCAAAGAAAATGGGGACCAAAGCTCTGATACCACTTGTAGGACCTTGAAGTATGTCTAGAGGGGGGTGATTAGACTACTTGACCAATTAAAAACTTAACCTTTTTCCCAATTTTAGACTTTGGCAGATTTTAGCTATCCTTGAACAAGTCAAGCAATCTTCACACAATTCAAGCAAGCATGCAAAGAGTATATAGGCAGCGGAAATTAAAGCATGCAACTTGCAAGAATGTAAAGGGAAGGGTTTGGATAATTCAAACGCAATTGGAGACACGGATGTTTTGTCGTGGTTCCGATAGGTGGTGCTGTCGTACATCCACGTTGATTGAGACTTCAACCCACGAAGGGTAACAGATTCTTGTGAGTCCACGGAGGGCTCCACCCACGAAGGGTCCACGAAGAAGCAACCTTGTCTATCCCACCATGGTCGCCGCCCACGAAGGACTTGCCTCACTAGCGGTAGATCTTCACGAAGCAGGCGATCTCCTTGCCCTTACAAACTCCTTGGTTCAACGCCGCAATCTTGTCGGAGGCTCCCAAGTGACACCTAGCCAATCTAGGAGACACCACTCTCCAAGAAGTAACAAATGGTGTGTTGATGATGAACTCCTTGCTCTTGTGCTTCAAATGATAGTCTCCCCAACACTCAACTCTCTCTCACAGGATTTGGATTTGGTGGAAAGAAGATTTGAGTGGAAAGCAACTTGGGGAAGGCTAGAGATCAAGATTTATGTGGTTGGAATGGAATATCTTGGCCTCAACACATGAGTAGGTGGTTCTCTCTCATAACTGGTAAGTTGGAAGTGTAGGTTTGTTCTGATGGCTCTCTCCATGAATGAAGAGGAGGTGGAGGGGTATATATAGCCTCCACACAAAATCTAACCGTTACACACAATTTACCAAACTCAGTGGGACCGAATCATCAAACTCGTTCGGACCGATTTAGTAAACCTAGTGACCGTCAGGGTTTTCGGTGGGACCGATATACAACTCGGTAGGACCGATATGGTTAGGGTTAGGGCATAACGTAATCTCGGTGAGACCGACATACAAACTCGGTGAGACCGATTTTGGTAATTAGCTAACCAGAGAGTTGGTCAGGTAAACTCGGTGGGACCGATTCGCTCTTTCGGTGAGACCGAAAAGTTACGAAAGGGAAACAGAGAGTTTACGTTGCAATCTCGGTGGGACCGATCGCTCACTTCGGTTAGACCGAAACGTTACGAAGGGAAACAGAGAGATTACAATCCCATCTTGGTGAGACCGAGATCCCTATCGATGAGACCGATTTGCCTAGGGTTTGTGGCAGTGGCTATGACATTTGAACTCGGTGGCGCCGGATAGAAAGAATCGGTAGGGCCGAGTTTGACTTTAGGTTTAGGTCATATGTGGATCTGAGAAAGTAGTGGAGGGTTTTGGAGCATATCACTAAGCACATGAAGCAAGAGGCTCATTAAGCAACACCTCATCCCTCCTTGATAGTATTGGCTTTTCCTATAGACTCAATGTGATCTTGGATCACTAAAATGTAAAATGTAGAGTCTTGAGCTTTTGAGCTAGAGCCAATCCTTTGTCCTTAATATTTTGAGGATCCACTTTCATCATCCATGCCATGCCATTCATTGAGCTTTCCTGAAATATTTGTCTTGGAATAGCATTAGCTCAATGAGCTATATGTTGTTATGAATTACCAAAACCACCTAGGGATAGTTGCACTTTCACACTCACACCCCATCAATCAAGCTCTATTCTGGCGCCGTTGCCGGGGAGGTGAGTGCTTGAAGGTATATCTTTAGATCTTGCAATCGAATCTTTTGTTTCTTGTTTTAGCACTAGTTTAGTTTTAAAAGAAAACTGAAAAATGGAATAGAGTTTGTCTCATACGCTTCACCTTTTAATATCTTTCGTGAGTATGATGGAAAGGAAAATTGCGCCAAAGTGATAGAAGAGGAATGCATTAAAATGTTTGGCACTAAATCTTTGAATGATGAGCATGATTGCAATGTTGTTGGTATGAACTCCTTGAATATCCATAGTACTAATGATGATTGCGCTAGTTATGATGAAAATATCTCCTATAAGCATGTCATATTTGTGGAGTGTATTGGGTTTTGCAAGTACACACCAAATAGAGAAGATAGATATTGCAAGAGGCATAAGCATTTAGAAACTAAATGGTTGCAAGAAAGGCTAGATGCGTGTGCTGAAAGTTTAAACTTTCTTAGCCATACTTGTGAACTTTGCAATGAACGTGATCATTTTAGTACCCAATGCAAATTGTTTCATGATCGTATCGTGTCCAAAAATTGTGATGACTTGATTTCCGTTGCACATCATAATGAACTTAGTTTGCTCTTGGGTTATGAAGAAATGAAAGGTATAACTAAGGATATTCCAGAATTTGCCCTTGATAGAGTTCTTCATTTTGAACTAGACGAAATTTATATGTATTGGGTGGTGAATTGCATTGAAAATCCTTATATTGCCAACTACATAAAGAAAAGAAAACAAATAGAAGATGAAGAGAATACTAATGAAAGGGAAGAGACTTCCCAATATTCTCCTATTATTTCTTATGATGAATCAGGTAACGAGGAGGAGCCTTCTATTCAACCAATCTCATTAATAAGGAGCTCCAAAAAGAGGATTGAACCCACACATGATGTGGTGAAGAAGAAGAAAAGAAAAGGAAGAGAGGTAAAAGATATCTCTCCCAAATAATGTTGCTCTATTATTGTTGTGCCTCATGAAAATGAATCAAAAATAATTGTGGAAGATGATGCACTTGATGATGATCTTGTTATGCCTATTGCTTGTTGTGATGATTATGATTGGGAAGATAATGATACTTCATATGATCTTGAAAATCTTTTTGGCACTTGCTTGGAAGAATATGATAATTGCTATACTATTGGTGCTATCCATACTATTAATGATGAGAGTGATTATGCTTATGATATGAAAAGGCCCAAGCTAGGGGATGCTATGTTTAATGAAGATGAGTATATGAGAATATATTTGCTGCAATTAATGTTTGTCCCAAGCTTGGGGATGCTACGTTTAATGAAGATGATATTTTTAGTCTCCCAAGTTTTGATATGCAAATTTATAATAATGATAACATGCCTCCTACTTATGATGATTATATTGATGAAAGTGGGTTTGGAAGAGTGTCAACTTTAGGAAGTAGTGATCCCACAATATTGGAGGATGTTGAATCTTATTGTGATAATTATGAAAGTGGATTTGGAGAGGTCATGACTTTATTTAGTGATGTATCCACTATTTCGGAAGAGGTTTTAACTAATTATGATGAGAACAAAGTTGCTACTTATGATGATTATTGTGATGAAACTTATGCTATAAAGAGTAGTGATGATTATATTTATAAAACTCGTCATGATTATAATTACCCTTTTTCTGAACATTACTCTTTTACTGTGGAAACAATTTATAGTATTCAAGTCTCTTATGATACTCCCACTATTCCGAATGAGAAGAATTTTGCTTATGTGGAGAGTAGTAAATTTTCTATGCTTGTAGATCATGAAAATAATGATTTAGGTGTTGGTTATATTTCTGAATTCATTCATGATGCTACTGAAAGTTATTATAAGGGAGGAACATATGCTTGTAGGAATTGCAATAATATCAAGTTTCCTCTCTATGTGCTTAAAGTTTTGAAGTTATGCTTGTTTTGCCTTCCTATGCTAGTTGACTATTGTTCTCATAAGTTGTTTGCTCACAAAATCCCTATGCATAGGAAGTGGGTTAGACTTAAATGTGCTAGTCATATTCTTCATGATGCTCTCTTTATGTTTCAATTCTTATCTTTTATGCGAGCATCATTGAAATCATCATGCCTAGCTAGGGGCGTTAAACAATAGCGCTTGTTGGGAGGCAACCCTATTTTATTTTAGTTTCTTGCTTTTTTGTTATGTTTAGGATTAAATAATCCATCTAGCTTATGTTTAGATGTGGTTTTGTGTTTTAATTAGTGTTTGTGCCAAGTACAACCTTTGGGAAGACTTGGGTGAAGTCTTTATGATCAGGCTGTAAAAAATAAAAACTTTAGCGCTCACGAGATTAGCTTCAACTTTTTACTGGAGAGTGCGATTTAGTTGATTATTTTTGCATATGATTACTAGACAAATTCCTCAGGTCCAAAAATTTATTTTAGAATTTTTGGAGTTCCAGAAGTTTGCGTTAGTTATAGATTACTACAGACTGTTCTGTTTTTGACAGATTCTGTTTTTCGTGTGTTGTTTGCTTATTTTGATGACTCTATGGCTAGTAAAATAGTGTATAAACCATAGATAAGTTGTAATACAGTAGGATTAACACCAATATAAATAAATAATGAGTTCATTACAGTACCTTGAAGTGGTGTTTTGTTTTGTTTCGCTAACGGAGCTCGCGAGATCTTCTGTTAAGTTTTGTGTTGTGAAGTTGCGAGAATTAATTGACTAGATTTAATCATAGGAAACATGGCTAGCAACGATGAAGGACAGGGTTCTGGTGATTGCGACGACGTCTACCGGGCGGCAGACGAATTTTTTAGCCTTGCCGACGATCAACCAATGTTGTTGCTGGGCCCACCGGTGGCATCGGGGACTGAGACCGACACGCAGACCGGTCTTTGAGGTCGAGACCGGCGCTGAGACTCAGACCGGCATCGAGACCGGCGCTAAGACTGAGACCGGCGCTGCCTCGGGGAGCGGAGCCGGTGTAGAACCGAAAGCAAAGAGGCAACGACTTCCTAACAAACTCAGGACTACTAGACTGGTGGTCACGGAGGTGGACGACGGCAATTTTGAGCCAAAGGCGCCCGAGGAAGCGCGCGCGTGCTACGGCAATCAAATAGGCTGCATCGTACGGACAATCGCCACCATCAACGATGAGAAACTACAGAAGATAGAAAATATGAGGAGCTTCCTCCTAAAGAAGTTTCACCAGATATTCTTGTTCCCGGGCCGGAATGAGAAGGATTATGAAGATCCATATGAGGAACCGGCAATGAAGAAGATAAACAAACACGCCATGACCAAGTTTAGCGGTAGCGTTGGCCGCTGGAAAAATCGAGTGAAAGCAAAGATCATCGACAAGAAAGAACCCTACTCCGAGATTGTAAAGGATAATCCGACAATCACGGAAGAGCAGTTTCAAATATTCAAGGAGGCTTGCGAGGCCGAAGCTGCCAAAAAAAGTCTAAGTACATGAAGGGGCTTCAAGAGAGGAACATTGGGAGCCACCACCTCGGAAGCCGTGGTTATGGCGGAAAGAGGACCAAATGGGCCAAGGAGGATGCGGAAGCCGCGAGTCTGGGCATCCCAGACCCCTTGGCGGAGTTCACCGTCCGCGGAGCGTGGCGCCCTCGTGGCCCGCACCGTTGGGACCCAGTGAAGAAGGTTTACAAGACAAAACCGGTCATTACGGAGTTCATGAGACTGCTGGTAATTTTAGTTTCTGATCAATTCGACTGCACACGTTAGTCATATTTGTAAACGATCCTTGTGCCTTTTGCAGAGAGAGCAGCACAGGATTGCGGCCGAAAGCGACTCACCGTCTGAGGCATTGGCAAGGCCCAAGTGGGACACTCCGTTCAATCGGGCGTTGAACATATTGAAACGATAACCGGCGGATACTCGACCGTCGTATGGACGCGTGCACGGTGTCAGAGACAGCGCCACGTGGAAGAAGTACTACCGTGAGACCACAGAGGAGAGAAAGGAAAGACGGAGGTTAACTGAAGAAAACATCGACAAGAAGGTTGAGATTGCGGTTGATAAGAAATCATCTCGAACGATCATAGCAATGATAGCTGCCGCAAAACAGGTGGTTGCAGATTTGTCTACTTCCTTGGTTCCGGCCGTTTTCACTTGGACAAGGCAAAATCCTGAAAAAAAATGCAGAGGACTTTCCCCTTGCTGACTTCTTGGGGAGCAGCTCGACTAGCGTTGCACCAGCACCTGCTCCCGCACCGGCTCCCGCACCGCATCCCGCACCGGACGTGCTCGGCGGTGCTTCGTCTTTGGTTGAGCTCGACGCCCTCACGGTATCTATCACACCGGCCCCCTTCAATATAAATGTATAATCTCCCGTTTTCGTTGCCTTTCGGATGTCTCGCGTCACAGACTTTTCTTTGCAGGCCGACGAAACCCCGTGCACCATATTGTACACCATCGGCGACGTAAGGTGCACGTGGGAAGGCGACGATAATGGAGCCGAAGGAACCATTGTTCCACAGCCGGCCGATCCCCCCGAACGTCTTCAAGGTTTCCGTGGCCAGTGTCAAATCGGGCCACGAGAATTTGCCTCCTCTAATACTAGTGGGCGATGACGACGAGACCCCGCGGCGGCTTGGTGATTGTTGCAATGGGTGGGTCCTGTTGTGGCCAAAGAGTCTGCTTGCCGTCGAGGCGGCCGGGAGCACACCCACAAGCACGCAGCCTCAGCAAGGTATGAACATCAACACCCCACCTACCCAATTAGCGTCGGGTGTCGGGTAGGGTGATAGCGGACGGGGTAAGGAAGAGGCTCCATTAGTCGATGATGACGTCGCCATGGATGAGGATGAGGATGACGATGGCGCTGAACAGTATGTCTATACTGGCGCCTCCTCAGGGTTTGAGCGTCATGAGTCGGTGCCTGAATTGCCGTCTCAACGTATTATGGACGACCTTCCGGTAGTAAAGAAGTCTAGGAAGAGAGCGAGGAAAGGCAAAAAAGCTGATTCTATGATCCAGCCGCCTCAGCAGCCTCGGCTTCAGGACAGTATAGATATCCCCGATGCGGATAAATGGCATATCCCCGGTCAACCAATCCTACCCGCAACAGCGCTACGGGCCAGATTCGGCGATCTAAGGAGACTTCATGACGATGTGCTGCGGGTAGAGAAAGGCCTCATCGCCTCGAAAGATCCAGGATACCCACTCTACATGGTTAACGTTCGCGGCAAATGTCGTCGTCGATCGCTTCCCCGCGGATAAGTTCTTCCTCCGATTCGATTACATATTCGACATGTTTCACGTGAAGAAGCTGGATTTTACGTTTGTCTGCCTTTATGCCTTGCACATGAACTACATCATCGGGGTTGAGCAGATACCTCATATCTGTGTCGCTGACCCGTACTACATGCACGAGGGCTTCTTGGGAGTCTGCGCAAAGCATGGTGAATACGCGAGGGATTACATCGTCAGTTTCATGCTCGCCAATAAGGACAAGGAGGCGATTCTCGTGCCTTATCATCCCGTGTAAGTCATCCGTGCTGCTATCCTTCCTTCGATTTCAATCATTCATTTGCACGGTGGAGGCTAATTAATTTGAGGTGTGCTTATTTTATGCGTAATGGGCGCGCCGTCCTCATCATCCTCTACCCCCGATTCTCCCACGCTCTTTACTTGGACTCGTCGAAGAACATTCACAAAAAGGATTACACCCACATCAAGGATGTTCTCGATAGTGCTATGTTTTACTACCAAGCAAGGGGTGGAGAGGTCAGGGACAAGAAGAGAAGGGGCGGCAGGGTCGCCTTCGGCCATAAGACCGACTTCTGCAGCATCCAAGAATCTGAACGATTCTCTTAATGATGGATTCTATGTCCTACACCACATGCTGGAGTACAGACGGGATCACCAGAACCTTCGCATGTCACCTAGATCCGGCGATGCCCATATTATGCAATGGACAAAGGACATAGGAGATATCGAGGATCATCGACTTCGAGCTGAGTTCTATAACATCCAGCGCGAACTTGCCCAAATCATCATGAAGGAGGTCGTCGGGAAAACAGGGGTGTTCTATGGAGAAGAACAAATGTCGCAGGAAGACGTCCGAACATGGATAGCCTCTCAGCATCTCGACATGAAGCCTTTCACTAAGCTCGAGGACTATCTCCCTGACATGGATGGGTGGCACGACATGGTGGAGTGATTGTCGATGACAATGTGTCCGTTTAGTCCATACTTTCTGTATGACAAAACTTTGAGTTATGCACGGTGAAACTTTATTTGTGATGTAATTAAACCGTCCTCCTCCTCGACTAGCGAAAATCACTCTAGTTAGGGCATTTTGGGTACGATGAACTTTGTTATTTATGCTTATGATATGTTGTTTCAATTTTTGCCAAGTCTGTCTCTTTCTGTTGCTCAACTATATATGTTGCATATCATCGACTCATGTGACGATGCAGGTGCATAGATCATAGATGGCGAAGAAGTGCTACGCCAGGAGTATATATACGACGAGTGGCCGAAGTGTTAGGCCCAGGTGTACCGGTTTCCGGTTTTCGAGCGACAGGCAGTAGTTAGTTTAGGTTCACGGTAATGTGAGAGAGGGATACGAACTCATGTACTCAAAGTGATAGCTCTTCTCGCGTATATCATTGTTTAGATGGATGACGATGTATTTGCAAGTAATCGAGACTTGTATCGCTATTTTCGAGATGATGACGAGAGACCACTTTGTGTTGGATGATGACATGATTTGATGAGACTAATTGTATGTATATGCTATGATTACATTTGTATGTGTATGCTATGCTAAAGATTATTGTATAAAGCCTATTCAAATACAAAACAAATATGTAGGGAAAAACTAATAAAACTAGTAGTAGCGGGGATTTAGCGATGGCGCCGCCTTACCAAAGAGTGCTTCCTTGTAAACAATACTGCAGATAATATCAGCAGCGCCCTTTTCTAAAGAGTGCTACAGCTATTCATGTATAACAGTAGCGTTGGACAACAGGCGCTACTGCTATACGTTAGTTGTAGCGCCTTATTAGTAGCGCCGGTCCCCGTGCTACTGAGAGGCCCAAAACCCGCGCTGCTGCTAGGCTTTTCCCTAGTAGTGATCATTGTCATATTGCTTCGCATGATCATGTAGTTGACATAGTATTTGTGGCAAAGCCACCGTTCATAATTCTTTCATACATGTCACTCTTGGTTCATTGCATATCTCAGTACACCGCCGGAGGCATTCATATAGAGTCAAACTTTGTTCTAGTATCGAGTTGTAATCATTGAGTTGTAAATAATAGAAGTGTGATGATCATCATTTTCTAGAGCATTGTCCCAAGTGAGGAATAAAAAAATAAAAAAAGAGAGAGAAAGGCCATAAAAAAAGAGAAGGCCCAAAAAAATGAGAGAAAAAGAGAGAAGGGACAATGCTACTATCCTTTGCCACACTTGTGCTTCAAAGTAGCACCATAATCTTCATAATAGAGAGTCTCTTGTTTTGTCACTTTCATATACCGGGTGGGAATTTTTCATTATAGAACTTGGCTTGTATATTCCAACAATGGGCCTCCTCAAGTGCCCTAGGTCTTCGTGAGCAAGCAAGTTGGATGCACACCCACTTAGTTTCTTTTGTTGAGCTTTCATACATTTATAGCTCTAGTGCATCCGTTGCATGGCAATCCCTACTCCTTGCATTAACATCAATCGATGGGCATCTCCATAGCTCCTTGATTAGCCTCGTTGATGTGAGACTTTCTCCTTTTTGTCTTCTCCACATAACCCCCATCATCATATTCTATTCCACCCATAGTGCTATGTCCATGGCTCAAGGCTCATATATTGCGTGAAAGTTTATAGGTTTGAGATTTCTAAAGTATGAAACAATTGCTTGGTTTGTCATCGGGGTTGTGCATGATGAGAGCATTCTTGTGTGTGAAAATGGAGCATGACTAAACTATATGATTTTGTAGGGATGAACTTTCTTTGCCCATGTTATTTTGAGAGGACATAATTGCTTAGTTAGTATGCTCGAAGTATTATTACTTTTATGTCAATATGAACTTTTATCTTGAATCTTTCGGATCTGAATATTCATACCACAATTAAGAAGAATTACATTGAAATTATGCCAAGTAGCACTCCACATCAAAAATTATCTTTTTTATCATTTACCTACTCATGGACGAGCAGGAATTAAGCTTGGGGATGTTGATATGTCTCCAACGTATCGATAATTTTTTATTGTTCCATGCTATTATATTATGTGTTTTGGATGTTTATGGGCTTTATTAAACACTTTTATATTATTTTTGGGACTAACCTATTGACCCAGAGCCCAGTGCCAGTTCCTATTTTTCCCTTGTTTCAGTGTTTCGAAGAAAAGGAATAACAAACGGAGTCAAAACGGAATGAAACCTTCTGGAGAAGTTATTTTTGGAAGGAAAGCTACCCGATAGACTTGGAGTGCACATCAGGAAAGAAACGAGGGAGCCACGAGGTAGGGGGCGCCCCCACCCCCTAGGGCGCGCCCTCCACCCTCATGGGACCCTCGTGGCTCCCCTAGCGTATTTCTTCCTCCTATATATGCACATATACCCTAAAAACTTCGGGGAACATAATAGATCTGGAGTCTCGCCGCCACAAGCCTCCGTAGCCACCAAAAACCAATCGGGACCCTGTTCCGGCACCCTCTGTTGGAGGGGGATCCCTCATCGGTGGCCATCTTCATCATCCCGACGCTCTCCATGATGAGGAGGGAGTAGTTCACCCTCGGGGCTGAGGGTAAGTACCAGTAGCTATGTGTTTGATCTGTCTCTCTCTCATGTTCTTGATTTGGCACGATCTTGATGTATCGCGAGCTTTGCTATTATAGTTGGATCTTATGTTTCTTCTCCTCTACTCTCTTGTAATGGATTGAGTTTCCCTTTGAAGTAATCTTATCGGATTGTGTCTTTAATGATTTGAGAACACTTGATATATGTCTTGCCGTGCGTATCTGTGGTGACAATGGGATATCACGTGATTCACTTGATCTATGTTTTGGTGATCAACTTGCGGTTTCCGCCCATGAACCTATGCATAGGGGTTGGCACACGTTTTCGTCTTGATTCTCCGGTAGAAACTTTGGGGCACTCTTTGAGGTTCTATGTGTGGGTTGAATAGATGAATCTGAGATTTTGTGATGCATATCGTATAATCATACCCACGGATACTTGAGGTGACATTGGAGTATCTAGGTGACATTAGGGTTTTGGTTGATTTGTGTCTTAAGGTGTTATTCTAGTATGAACACTAGGGCTGTTTGTGACACTTATAGGGATAGCCCAACGGATTGATTGGAAAGAATAACTTTGAGGTGGTTTCGCATCCCTACCATAATCTCTTCGTTTGTTCTCCGCTATTAGTGACTTTGGAGTGACTCTTTGTTGCATGTTGAGGGATAGTTATATGATCCAATTGTGTTATTATTGCTGAGAGAACTTGCACTAGTGAAAGTATGAACCCTAGGCCTTGTTTCCTAGCATTGCAATACCGTTTATGCTCACTTTTACCACTTGTTACCTTGCTGTTTTTATATTTTCAGATTACAAAAACCTTTATCTACCCTCCATATTGCACTTGTATCACCATCTCTTCGCCGAACTAGTGCACCTATACAATTTACCATTGTATTGGGTGTGTTGGGGACACAAGAGACTCTTTGTTATTTGGTTGCAGGGTTGCTTGAGAGAGACCATCTTCATCCTACGCCTCCCACGGATTGATAAACCTTAGGTCATCCACTTGAGGGAAATTTGCTACTGTCCTACAAACCTCTGCACTTGGAGGCCCAACAACGTCTACAAGAAGAAGGTTGCGTAGTAGACATCAGGCATGAGTCTGAAATACCAATTTCAGCTCTTGGAACATCTTATATGCTCCCTGTCGTTCAAAACGTTTTTGAAGTCCCGGTTCTAAGCCGTAAAGCATGGTGCACTAAACTATCAACTAGTCATCATACCGAGCTTGCTAAACATTCATAACGTCTGCATCTGCTCCTGCAATAGGTCCGTCATCTTTTGTGCAGCAATGAAGATAGTCCTCAGATCACGGACCAAGTCCACATCATTGCTACTATCATCTTTCAACTTATATTTCTCTAGGAACATATCAAAAAATAAACGGGGAGCTACATCGCAAGCTATTGATCTACAACATAGATATGCAAATACTATCAAGACTAAATTCATGGTAAATTAAAGTTCAATTAATCATATTACTTAAGAACTCCCACTTAGATAGGCATCCCTCTAGTCATCTAAATGATCACGTGATCCATATCAACTAAACAATGTCCGATCATCACGTGAGATGGAGTAGCTTTCAATGGTGAACATCACTATGTTGATCATATCTACTATATGATTCACGTTCGACCTTTCGGTCTCAATGTTCCGAGGCCATATCTGCATATGCTAGGCTCATCAAGTTTAACCCGAGTATTCTACATGTGCAAAAATTGGCTTGCACCCGTTGTACGTGAACGTAGAGCTTATCACACCTGATCATCATGTGGTGTCTAGGCACGACAAACTATAGCAACGGTGCATACTCAGGGAGAACACTTGTACATTTAAATTTAGTGAGGGGTCATCTTATAATGCTAACGTCGTACTAAGAAAAATAAGATGCATAAAGGATAAACATCACATGCAATCAAAATAAGTGATATGATATGGCCATCATCATCTTGTGCCTTTGATCTCCATCTCCAAAGCACAGTCATGATCACCATCGTCACTGCCTTGACACCTTGATCTCCATCGTAGCATCGTTGTTGTCTCGCCAACTATTGCTTCTACGACTATCGCTACCGCTTAGTGATAAAGTAAAGCAATTACATGGCGATTGCATTTCATACAATAAAGCGACAACCATATAGCTCCTGCCAGTTGCCGATAACTGCTACAAAACATGATCATCTCATACAACAATTTATATATCATCACGTCTTGACCATATCACATCACAACAAGCCTTGCAAAAACAAGTTAGACGTCCTCTACTTTGTTGTTGCAAGTTTTACGTGGCTGCTACGGGCTTCTAGCAAGAACCGTTCTTACCTACGCATCAAAACCACAATGATTTTTCGTCAAGTGTGTTGTTTTAACCTTCAACAAGGATCGGGCGTAGTCAAACTCGATTCAACTAAAGTTGGAGAAACATACACCCGCTAGCCACCTGTGTGTGAAAGCATGTCGATAGAACCAGTCTCATGAACGTGGTCATGTAATGTCGGTACGGGCCGCTTCATCGAACAATACCGCCGAATCAAAGTAAGACATTGCTGGTAAGCAGTATGACTATTATCGCCCACAACTCTTTGTGTTCTACTCGTGCATATAACATCTACGCATAGACCTGGCTCGGATGCCACTGTTGGGGAACGCAGTATTTCAAAAAAAAATACCTGCGATCATGCAAGATCTATCTAGCAGATGCATAGCAACGAGATGGGAGAGTCTGTCCACATACCCTCGTAGACCAAAAGCGGAAGCGTTTAGTAACGCGGTTGATATAGTCGAACGTCTTCGCGATTCAACTGATCCTAGCACCGAACGTATGGCTCCTCCATGTTCAGCACACGTTCAGCTCGATGACGTCCCTCGAACTCTTGATCCAGTTGAGGCCGAGGGAGAGTTCCGTCAGCACAATGGCGTGGCGACGGTGATGATGTAGTTAACGGCGCAGGGCTTCGCCTAAACACTGCGGCGATATGACCGAGATGTGTAACTGTGGAGGGGGGCATCGCACACGGCTAAGAGATTGTCTGTTGTGCCTTTGGGGTGCCCCCTGCCCCCGTATATAAAGGAGGGGAGGAGAAGGCCGGCCAACAAGGGGCGCGCCAGGGAGAGGGGAGTCCTACTAGGACTCCAGTCGTAGTAGGATTCGGCCCCACCCTTTTTTCCTTCTACCGGAGGGGGGAAAAGGGGAAGGAGAGGGAGTAGGAGAAGGAAAGGGGTGGCGCCCCCTTCCCAAGTCCAATTTGGCCTCCTCCCTTGTGGGGGCGCACCAGCCCCTTGGGGGCTGGTTAGCCTCCCTCCTATGGCCCATAAGGCCCATATCTTTCTCGGGGAAAAGGGGAAGGAGAGGGAGTAGGAGAAGGAAAGGGGTGGCGCCCCCTTCCCAAGTCCAATTCGGCCTCCTCCCTTGTGGGGGCGCACCAGCCCCTTGTGGGCTGGTTAGCCTCCCTCCTATGGACCATAAGGCTCATATCTTTCCCCAGGGGGTTCCGGTAACCTTACTCCGAAATTCACCTGAAACAACCCGCCATTCCGGTGTCCGAATGTAACCTTAAAATATACGAATCTTTACCTCTCGACCATTTCAAGACTCCTCGTCATGTCTGTGATCTTATCCAGGACTCCGAAAAAACTTCGGTTCATGAAATCATCATGGCGACCCGACCTCGACGGTCAAGCCTCGTATTCTTGTGCCATCCTGGATCAGTATCTTTGGCACACACAGTACATCAATGTATATATCAAAGTGCAATCACATGCATAAATAACGTAAAACTGATATATACCTCATAATACTAAGCGGAAACAATCAAACGGGTGTGGAGTCCCATCAACGCCATCGGCAGGTTGAGTGTAGACCGTAACCTCGCATCAGTAACTCTTACTCGTCGAGGAAAATATCTGCAACATGATACGTTGCAGCCGTGTAGGTCAGTACATTGAATGTACCGGCAAGATCACAATATGAAAAACAGATGATAAAACTATACTATATGCAATATGGCTTTATGGCTCTGTATCTGAGTTTTGTTTGCGTAAAAGCTGGTTTTATTTTCCCTACATCAAAGGAATAAAATGAAGTCTGCACTAAGGAGTTTTCTATCATGACATGGTTCCGCCAACCGATGTCTCATAGCCCAAAATTCATCATATGTTGCCCACAATTAAGTTATCAATCCGGTGTTGAGAGTTCCGAGATAGATCCAAGTCCAGATGCTCAAATTGTCCGTAATCGGGACACGGCTAATCGATTAGGTTTTAACCCTCTGCAGAGGTTTGTACACTTTACCCGCAAGATTCGATCCCTCTCTTTACGTTCTCGCACTTCGTGGTGTTTGAGAACAAGATGACCAAACATGGTCTTCCAAAGAGTTCCTCGACCACCGTCCGGTACCCATCCAATCCTACCGTCCTTCTACATCTGCTAGTACCGTCCCAGCCAGAGTCACCACTAAGGTCAACCAAGCCAGAGCCCATAATGACTTGCGGTTGCAGGTAAGCTTCCGGTCATGAAGTATTCTTCCGTCTCTTTGAGTCTGGGTGAAGCTTTCCGCGAGATGTCATGGCGCTTCTCCATGCATCCCGCCAACCACTGGTTTCTCCAGGCTGCCCGTCAACCGTCCTTCACCCAAAGAGTGTGTATTGCAATCCTGTCTCGAGTCTTGAAGTCTTGAGGTCTTGAAGATGCAGTCCTTGCAGATTCCATCATGGAGTTGTCGTCATTGACGTAGAATCCTCCATTCTCACACCACTCCGTGCACTCATACCAAACCCCGTCTACTATAGCGTAGCATTAAAATAAATAACGTCCCGGGCTTGGTAACAGGGTAATGGGTTCCTACCTCATGCATACTACTCAACTACAAGGATTCAATAACACTACTGAGGGGTGGTTGCAATGGTGCCACTAAATGCAATAAAACATAGGTAAGAAAAACATGGTCAAAGTGAACTTGCCTGGTTGACGATCTTCAAAAACTAGGGTTTCAGAGTAGCAATCCTCGCACTCCGGAAATTCTACCGAGGCAAACAATAACTATAATAAGCACATAACATAACATCACTTAACACAATAACATAACAATAGCAACATAACACAACAAAACAACCAAACCAAATCCAAAAGAAAAACTCAAAGAAAGGCCACTCAAGTTTCCTACTTCAACAAATAACAAAATAGTTTTATATCATAAAAATTTCTTAATATAACCTAATCATGGTTTTAGGTTAACTTAACAGAAAAGGATTCACTAAGCAACTAGGAGCAAAAAGAATTAATTAAAAAGCTATTATAAAACTCATTCTAGGCCTAATCCAATTTCTATTAAGAAAAATAATTTAAAACTTTTATTAATTATAAATAAAAGTTCATCTACTAGAATGACAGAAACTAACCTAGAATAACTAATCACAAGTTAAAAATAAATTAATTTACTAATTAATTAATTAGGAAAACAGGAACTAGTTAATTAATTAGGATTAATAGGATTCTGTCTAAAACTATTTATTTATTAATCCTAAAATACCCAAATTAATTTCTAGGGTTTGGCAATGTCAAAATAAAGTGGTGACAAAAAGAATCATGCAAAAATAATTTTTCTAACTAAAGTTATAACAGATTTGCTATTCTGACTAAAACAATATTAAAGCATTTTTAATTATCTTTAACATAGCTAAATATATATTTTTCAGAAACTACATAAAATTTGCAATCCAACAAAAAAAAGAATCATCAAAAAATATTAAACAGAATAAAAGATATGAATTTTTCAAAACAGGAACTATTCTGTTAAAACAGAAAACGAATTTAAATAAAAAGGGCCTAATGGGCCTAAACTACGCACTGAGCGTAATATAAACTAAACGGGCTAGGGTTAAACGAGTCGGGCCGGCTAAAAAAAATAAAACCCTAACTTAAAAACTAACCGGACTAAACCGGTCGAACCGGGCGGTTTTTATTAAAAACGCGTACCCCTTCGGGGGTCTAATCTGCACCGTAGACGTGAGATCGGACGGCGGGGTGGAGCTCCGGCGACTCACCGGAGTTTGGACGGCGGCGGCGGCTCGGTGGCGAGTGTGCCGACGGCTCCGGTCGTCGGGGAGGTCGGCGGAGTCGTCCGGCGGGTGCGGGGCGACGAGGAGGGGTTCCGTGGAGTGGGTGGAGCTCGGGAGATCTAGGGCGACGGGCGATGAAAATGGCGGCGGCGGTGGCTCGGCAAGTCCGCACGGCGCAGAGGGGAGGCGGGTTCCATGAGGGGCGAGGGGGGAATAAAAGGGAGGTCGTTTTATAGGGCGGGGCATCGTCGGGGAAGGAAAGCGATCGGGGGGCGAATCGGGATCCCGGATCCTTCGATCCGGCGATCTCTGGCGGCGGCGTGGCGTGGGGCGGGGAGGAAGAAGGGTGGGGTCCATTGTCGGTGAGAGAGAGAGAGGGCGAGGCGAGCGGGCGACTGCGAAGGGGTTCGGGCGAGGGGTGAGGTGAGAGGAGTGGGCCGGCTCACTGGCGCCAGTGGGTCAAGGCTGTGGCCGGCCAGCCGGAGGGAGGGTGCACTGGCCTGGGCCTGGGGTGGTTCGGCCGGGCGCCCAAGACTTTTTTTTTTAAATAAAAACAAAACCAAAATAAAACATAAACTATAAATATTTTATATAGGGTATATATATACCAAAATGATCAGGGGAATATTCCCTTTCATTTGAACATTTTTCCAAAGGCAAAATCCAAACTTTATGAAAATCTATTTTTTTCAAATTCCAATAAAATTCAGATTTGAATTCCAATTCTTTTGGCATTGTTTCCTCTGATATTTTTGGAGTGTCATGTTAGCTCCTCTCATACTTTTGATCAAGTATTTACCAGGCTTAGTTTTTGAAATGTTTCCCACATGCCAAAGTTTGAATTCAAATTCAAAACTCAAATTGCTCAAACTTCAAATGACATTCAAATTCAAACAGGATGCATAGGATGCTTAGCTATAATTGTAAAACATTCCAAATAGGAAATTTGGGATGTTACAAACCTACCCACCTTAAGATGAATCTCACCTCGAGATTCGGGTTAACTAGCAAATAGGTGCGGATGGTCTCGACGAAGGTCTTCTTCGCGTTCCCGGTGGCTTCTTCCTCGGTGTGGTGACTCCACGGCACCTTGCAAAACTTGATGACCTTGCTGCGGGTGACTCGCTTATGGTCTCGAGAATTTTGACGGGTTTCTCCTTGTAAGTCAAATCACCGCTGTCAAGCTGTATGGCCTCTAGGGGCACTGTGTCTCTCAACGGAACATCGGCCATGTCTGCATGGCACTTCTTCAACTGAGAAACGTGGAAGACATCATGAACTCCGGACAATCCTTCCGGCAATTCCAACTTGTATGCAACTTCTCCATGACGTTCGAGGATTTTGTATGGGCCAATGAATCGGGGTGATCAGTGCATCCAACGGTGACTAGCTCCCTTCCGATTTTGCGGAGCCAATCATCGGCCACAATTGGCTCAGTGCTACTAGAGAACACTGGCGGATTCAACCTCAGAAAACGTGATCTCAACAGGGTCTTCTTGAATTCCTCCCAAGTTCTTGCTCCATTTAATCCTTGTATGGTTTGATGCATTTTCCACCAGGTTGCAGCACTTCCTTCAAAGCATCAAGAGCGTATTGGACCTCATACTTCCTTGAAACCAAATTGTTCCCGGTGATTCTCTATGTTCTCGCATCCATAGCTCGCTTCCTACCGAAGTCTTCGGTCCAGAGAATATCAGTCCAACTTCATTCATCATCTATGGGGTTCAAGGGTTTTAGGGTGAGATGAGAGAGAGGTGGGGAGGGATACACACAATACAAACAATAGTTTTTGAGGAAACGGGTTTTACTTTGTGGCTGTCGAAAAAAAAACATCAAACAAATGACAGCTCACACATCGTCGCATCTAACGTAAGTGTGTAACAGGGGTTTGGTCTTCTAAAGGTCAAATATTTCTTCAGGAACTTCAAATCTTCGGAGTCTTCAACTGTTGTAGCTTCTAATACATGGTGAAATCCTCTTTACTCTGAAGGGGTCATCAGTTCTCCGATATCAAATCCTTCTTGGAGTGTCTTCAGTTGATCTTCTGGGTGATCTAAGGATAAGGGGTATATTCTAACTATTTGAGGTGAGAGGGTCTATTTGATAAATTCAAAAAAGATGAGAAGTAAGAGTCTTTTTGTAAATAAAGTTTTTGAGATATCCTGTCCTAGGGCTTTTCCGATTTCTAGGGTCACGTCCCCATACCAACATGTGCTCGATACCATCTCAGCGACCCGACCTCAGACGGTCAAGCCTACGTATTACCGTGCCATCCTCGATCAGTATGCCGGCACACACAGTACATCAATGTATATATCAAAGTGCAATCACATGCATAAATAACGTAAACTGATATATACCTCATAATACTCAGCCGGAAACAATCAAACGGGTGTGGAGTCCCATCAACGCCATCGGCAAGGTTGAGTGTAGACCGTAACCTGTGCAGTAACTCTTACTCGTCGAGGAAAATATCTGCAACATGATACGTTGCAGCCGTGTAGGTCAAGACATTGAATGTACCGCAAGATCACAATATGAAAAACAGATGATAAAACTATACTATATGCAATATGGCTTTATGGCTCTGTCTCTGAGTTTTGTTTGCGTAAAAGCTGGTTTTATTTTCCCTACATCAAAGGAATAAAATGAAGTCTGCACTAAGGAGTTTTCTATCATGACATGGTTCCGCCAACCGATGTCTCATAGCCCAAAATTCATCATATGTTGCCCACAATTAAGTTATCAATCCGGTGTTGAGAGTTCCGAGATAGATCCAAGTCCAGATGCTCAAATTGTCCGTGAATCGGGGACACGGCTAATCGATTAGGTTTTAACCCTCTGCAGAGGTTTGTACACTTTACCCGCAAGATTCGATCCCTCTCTTTACGCTCTCGCACTTCGTGGTGTTTGAGAACAAGATGACCGAAACATGGTCTTCCAAAGAGTTCCTCGACCACCGTCTGCACTCCATCCAATCCTACCGTCCTTCTACATCTGCTAGTACCGCCCCAGCCAGAGTCACCACTAAGGTCAACCAAGCCAGAGCCCATAATGACTTGCGGTTGCACAGTAAGCTTCCGGTCATGAAGTATTCTTCCGCCTCTTTGAGTCTGGGTGAAGCTTTCATGAGATGTCATGGCGCTTCTCCATGCATCCCGCCAACCACCGGTTTCTCCGTGGCTGCCCACAACCGTCCTTCACCCAAAGAGTGTGTATTGCAATCCTGTCTCGAGTCTTGAAGTCTTGAGGTCTTGAAGATGCAGTCCTTGCAGATTCCATCATGGAGTTGTCGCCATTGACGTAGAATCCTCCATTCTCACACCACTCCGTGCACTCATACCAAACCCCGTCTACTATAGCGTAGCATTAAAATAAATAACGCCCCGGGCTTGGTAACAGGTAATGGGTTCCTACCTCATGCATACTACTCAACTACAAGGATTCAATAACACTCTTGAGGGGTGGTTGCAATGGTGCCACTAAATGCAATAAAACATAGGTAAGAAAAACATGGTCAAAGTGAACTTGCTCGGTTGACGATCTTCGAAAAACTAGGGTTTCAGAGTAGCAATCCTCGCACTCCGGAAATTCTACCGAGGCAAACAATAACTATAATAAGCACATAACATAACATCACTTAACACAATAACATAACAATAGCAACATAACACAACAAAACAACCAAACCAAATCCAAAAGAAAAACTCAAAGAAAGGCCACTCAAGTTTCCTACTTCAACAAATAACAAAATAGTTTTATATCATAAAAATTTCTTAATATAACCTAATCATGGTTTTAGGTTAACTTAACAGAAAAGGATTCACTAAGCAACTAGGAGCAAAAAGAATTAATTAAAAAGCTATTATAAAACTCATTCTAGGCCTAATCCAATTTCTATTAAGAAAAATAATTTAAAACTTTTATTAATTATAAATAAAAGTTCATCTACTAGAATGACAGAAACTAACCTAGAATAACTAATCACAAGTTAAAAATAAATTAATTTACTAATTAATTAATTAGGAAAACAGGAACTAGTTAATTAATTAGGATTAATAGGATTCTGTCTAAAACTATTTATTTATTAATCCTAAAATACCCAAATTAATTTCTAGGGTTTGGCAATGTCAAAATAAAGTGGTGACAAAAAGAATCATGCAAAAATAATTTTTCTAACTAAAGTTATAACAGATTTGCTATTCTGACTAAAAACAATATTAAAGCATTTTTAATTATCTTTAACATAGCTAAATATATATTTTTCAGAAACTACATAAAATTTGCAATCCAACAAAAAAGAATCATCAAAAATATTAAACAGAATAAAAGATATGAATTTTTCAAAACAGGAACTATTCTGTTAAAACAGAAAACGAATTTAAATAAAAAGGGCCTAATGGGCCTAAACTACGCACTGAGCGTAATATAAACTAAACGGGCTAGGGTTAAACGAGTCGGGCCGGCTAAAAAAAATAAAACCCTAACTTAAAAACTAACCGGACTAAACCGGTTTAACCGGGCGGTTTTATTAAACGCCAGATTCTTCTGGGGTCTAATCTGCACCGTGAGACGTGAGATCGGACGGCGGGGGAGCTCCGGCGACTCACCGGAGTTTGGACGGCGGCGGCGGCTCGGTGGCGAGTGTGCCGACGGCTCCGGTCGTCGGGGAGGTCGGCGGAGTCGTCCGGCGGGTGCGGGGCGACGAGGGAGGGGTTCTGGTGGAGTGGGTGGAGCTCGGGGAGATCTAGGGCGACATGGCGATGAAAATGGCGGCGGCGGTGGCTCGGCAAGTCCGCGACGGCGTGAGGGGAGGAGGGTTCAGGGGCGAGGGAATGGGGTGGAGGAGGTCGTTTATAGGGCGGGGCATCGTCGGGAAGGAAAGCGATCGGGCGAATCGGGATCCCGGATCCTTCGGGATCCGGCGATCTGCGGCGGCGACGGCGTGGCGTGGGGGCGGGGGAGGAAGAAGGGGGTGGGGTCCGCTGTCGGTGAGAGAGAGAGAGGGGCGAGGCGAGCGGGCGACCGAAGCGAAGGGGGTTCGGGCGAGGGGTGAGGTGAGAGGGAGCTGGGCCGGCCGGCGCCTGGGTCAAGGCTGGCCGGGCCGGCCAGCCGAGGGGGTCTTGGCACTGGCTGGGCCTGGGTGGTTGGCCGGGCGCCTCAAGACTTTTTTTTTTAAATAAAACAAAACCAAAATAAAACATAAACTATAAATATTTTATATAGGGTATATATATACCAAAATGATCAGGGAATATTCCCTTTCATTTGAACATTTTTCCAAAGGCAAAATCCAAACTTTATGAAAATCTATTTTTCAAATTCCAATAAAATTCAGATTTGAATTCCAATTCTTTTGGCATTGTTTCCTCTGATATTTTTGGAGTGTCATGTTAGCTCCTCTCATACTTTTGATCAAGTATTTACCAGGCTTAGTTTTTGAAATGTTTCCCACATGCCAAAGTTTGAATTCAAATTCAAAACTCAAATTGCTCTGAAACTTCAAATGACATTCAAATTCAAACAGGATGCATAGGATGCTTAGCTATAATTGTAAAACATTCCAAATAGGAAATTTGGGATGTTACAATCACATAACTCATAATACAAATCGCCATCAAACGTTAAGCGTGCGGACCCTACGGGTTCGAGAACTATGTAGACATGACCGAGATACATCTCCGGTCAATAACCAATAGCGGAACCTGGATGCTCATATTGGTTCCTACATATTGTACGAAGATCTTTATCGGTCAAACCGCATAACAACATACGTTGTTCCCTTTGTCATCAGTATGTTACTTGCCCGAGATTCGATCGTCGGTATCAACATACCTAGTTTAATCTCATCACCGGCAAGTCTCTTTACTCGTTCCATAATGCATCATCCCGTAACTAACTCATTAGTCACATTGCTTGCAAGGCTCATAGTGATGTGCGTTACCGAGAGGGCCCAGAGATACCTCTCCGATACACGGAGTGACAAATCCTAATCTCGATCTATACCAACTCAACAAACACCATCAGAGACACCTGTAGAGCATCTTTATAATCACCCAGTTACGTTGTGACGTTTGATAGCACACGAGGTGTTCCTCCGGTATTCGGGAGTTGCACAATCTCATAGTCTGACGAACATGTATAAGTCATGAAGAAAGCAATAGCAGAAAAACTAAACGATCATTATGCTAAGCTAAAGGATGTGTCTTGTCCATCACATCATTCTCTAATGATGTATCCCATTCATCAAATGACAACACATGTCTATGCTTAGGAAACTTAACCGTCTCTGATTAACGAGCTAGTCAAGTAGAGGCATACTAAGGATACTCTATTTGTCTATGTATCCACACATGTACTAAGTTTCCGGTTAATACAATTCTAGCATGAATAATAAACATTTATCATGATATAAGTAAATATAAATGAAAACTTTATTGTTGCCTCTAGGGCATATTTCCTTCAATTTCCCTCAAACGGAAAAAATTAAGATAGCTGTTTTGCTTGTGTAGAATTTCTGAGAACATCATGGTAAAATGGAGTACTCCTGGCATGTAACACGATTTTATTTGTAAAACCTACTCTTTTTCGGATTTGGTTTGTATAACGTACTATTTTTTGGATCTGGTTTGTAAAACTTACTCTAAGTGCGTGTCCAAGTACTTAACTAACATTATTAACTATGAATGACTGTTCAAATTAGCATTAGGCGGGGGCGGGGGGCTATAGCCCCCTACCCACCCTCGCAAATTGTCTTTTTTCAACCAGTTTTGTATATTAGGACACTTACATGTTATAATCATCATTTATCTATAATCACATATACGATGTCTATTTATACCTATTTGTTGATAAAAGAATACATTACCGTCAGGTACTTGGAGGTATAGTAAACCAACTTTTAGTACAAGATTTAACTGTTGAGTTGCCATATTAGATTAGCACAATGTGCAAATCTATTTACCTAGCTGCATTCTTTTCTGTTAACATTTGGAATAATTGGACAAAATGTATTAGCGGACAACCATATTGTCCATGCCTTGGAAAATATGCGCCTGGTTGAATGAATTGTGTGATTGTAAGCTAAAATCTCGTTCTTCTAGTTTGCATCTGTTTAAACACTTGATAATCAACAACATTCAACACTAGACTAGTCAGTGTCACTACCACACTGCAAACAAATATACCAGCTCTGGGCAAGCATCACACATTATCGCAACACCTATTGAGTTCCTCTCGTACTCATCATATGTATCATTTTGCATGCCTAGTTAACATATACGACAAAAACTTGGCATACTTTCTACGACTTACCATCTAGATCAACCAAATTAGGTAGTACTACCTAGACTTAATATTATTCGTACATAATATTCCTACGCAAACTTTTACGTACTAGTTGATATCCTGATTGTAACCACCCAATGATCTTTGCTAACCGTCTATTATTGAATGTTGTACGTAAAATTCCATAGAACTTTTATGTATGAATATCACTACTCTTTATTATACCTGGCCAAACCTCGGGCCGGGCCGGGCTTCGGGCCGGGCCTAGCCAAGACCGAGGCAAAAAAACCTAGGCCCGGGCCCGGTCCGGCCATCGGGCCTATTTTTTGGGCCCAAGCCCAGCCCAAACACGTAAAAGCCCGACAGGCCTCGGGCCGGGCCCCTGTAGGAAAGTGCAAAAACTACGGGCCCGGGCCCGGCCGTCGGACTCAAAATCTAGGCCCGAGCCCGGCCCGGGAGCAGCGTCATGCCGGGCCGGGTCGGCTGGGCCGGGCTTCCCATGGCCAGGACTACTCTTTATTCAATGTCACTACGGTAATAGTTCAGATGTTTGATGTAATAAGTTGTCTTTCTGATTTGGTGCTTGAACAACTTGGGGAGCTTCATTTGGGGGTAGGGGCCAATGCCTACCCCCCCCCCCCTCCTCCCCAAAATTTGGCAAAGTAAACGTACTTTGTTACTTATGTAAACTTCCCCAAATGGAGTGCAATTTTCCAGAACATTTTGCTAAAGCGGAGGCAAGTGACACCGGGGAAGAGATCAAGAACATCAACAACCTCTTGTGGTGCTCCTCCTCATCGTCGCCGCCAACTCCAACAACGACTAGCTCACGAGATGGCTACTAGAGTGTTGGATACTTCTTGACAAGGCAACCCACTAGAGGTCAAGAGAGATCGAGAAAGATGAGGGAGAGAGAGGGGGCGATCAAGGAACGGATGATGGAGAGATGAAGGGGGGAGATCTTGCAGGTAGCCAGGTACACATTGGCAGGACAACCACGTTCCGAAATATAAATCTGATTTGGTGGTAAGTCACAATTGTGTTTGTTCCCAAGCTGTGAGACACAATAACTTTCATGTAGAATGTGTTGTATAAATGTTCTTCGGAAAATATGTTTTTAACTCTTGATATTTCAGTATGGATGTAAATTAATCCATTCACATATCACCCCCAGAAACTTTTTAGTTGGGGGAAGGAAGAAGATCACTTTAACGGTAAAAAAGAAGTCGCCAATGCAGCCTGTTGAACGCACTGCGTTCTAGTAGTTACTATAAGCACAATATCTCGTTGTAGCTTACTTATTAAAGAACTAGGTGAATCGCACTATGAAGAGTATCACAATATCTTGCTTTAGCTTACTTAGTACTTTTTACCAGAGAACTTAGGCTAGTCATATGTTACTTTGCAGTATAAAGGTAGTAACATAGAGTAGTGTCATATGCATGGTACTAATCTGGTTACTCGGGGCCCCACTATGACTAGTGTTAAAAATTAGAGTCCCTAAAGCTTTACTTCCTCCATTTTCTAAAAAATGTCATAGATGTTTTTTTCCTCGTTGTCTTCAAAAGCAGTGGCAAGAGCCGAAGTCGCATTCTGTACCAAAATTACCCCTCCGCAAGAGACTAATGGTGTGTACGAAAATTCATGTTTTAAAAGATAACGGTGAGAGTTAGAGTGAAGTCACCATAGACAACGACGATTTTGTTGGGGACATCTTCAAATCATCCGTATTTCCTAATTATACTTGTTTTCTCTAACATCGAACTTCACTTACTAGTTATGAAGTACACCTTGATTTTCATAAATAGGACAAAGAGGATAAATAATACTTGTCGTGGTTTTAGTTTAAATTTGAAAACTAAAACCACGACATTTTGCACTAAAACCACGTATCATTAAATATATAGGACGCCGATAACTGCCACACGTGTGGTGTATCGGGTGGTTGTGCCGCACGCCCTATGTGGTACGGAGACGATCCCGCACGATCAAGGTCCCCCGCGCAAGAGCCACAGATCAAGACGTCCGGTGTGTGGCAAAATCGCCCACACATCCGGGCAAACAATCGCGCTGCCCTCACGACCCAGCCCATCAGTCATCCCGGCCTCCTTTCGATCCCCAGTCCGACCCGCCGCCATCTTCTCCTACCTCCATCTCCTTCCTTCTCTGGTTGCCATGGCAACCAGAGCAGATCCATAGCACCTTCCCACCGCTAAACACCCCCCAACCCCTCCCTCCCAAAGACGACCCGCTAAAAACAGGTGAAACTTCGATCTCCTTCTGTTTCTCGTCCTTCTTCTACGCAGAAATTTGAAATTACAAATTTGCCAATTAATATGGTGACTGGATCCACGCTATCAGGGCAAAACACCCAACGGATTTGTGTGTATTCGCATTTGCCAACCAACATACTCCAGATCAGCCATGTACTACGCTAGAGTTGAGCTAAGATCCTCGGTTGGCTTGGTGGGAGTAGTTGATAATGAAGGATGCCTATGAATCACTAAAAATAGGGAGAGAAAGGAGAAATTTGGCATAGGGAGGTAGGAAAAATAATTGCCACTTGTGTCTAACGTCAGTTGCCACCTATCGTTGCCGCTAACTACCACCATGTTATGTTGTTGCTTGCCATCCTGTTTTATTGGCTGTTGCCATCGCTTCAAACTGATAGCTGGCACCCAGATTTCAGAAAAAGAGAGTGGATGTGCATGCCCTACTTGCCATGATGTGTTGGTTGCCTACGCAGGAAATGTGATAAGATTGCCGTGTTATCTTCTACGTGCAAACAGCAAGAATGCATTTTTTGCAGATTGTTGATGCGTTCTTCTTCGTGCAGCGACTGAAAACACATTGGTAGAAACAAAAACGGGGAAGAATGAATCACGAAGACAGCACTGATCCTTGGTTCTCTCAAAGGCCGGAAACGCCCCCTTGGGATGCAGCAGAGTACAGTCAACTCATTTCTGAAGGGCCGTTGCTGCCACTACTAGAGCAGTACGCGGGCATCGGTATGATGCATGATAACAAAAAAGAACATTTGCCATGTTCGCGACGATGAAGATGACATTCTACTTATGTCCTACAATGTCATTTTTCGCAGGTTCCTATGACCAAAGCACATTCAGGGGGGCACCATGGCAAGTTCAGTCACAGGGCACTAACACTGACAAATGTACGGGCAACCAACTTCAAGTAGCTAATGTGGCAAATCAAGGCAACACATACGAAAAAAGAAACATACTGGTGTGCACATGAAAATTAAACTTGCAAAGGATGGCAAAAGACTCACGAGTTATATCAGAAAAAATGTAGGAGCTTCATGCAGCACGTGGCATCAGGCGGCAACCATGTTCCTTCCATCGACGTCATACACAGGTGAGTCCATGAAGTGAAGTTGTGGACAATGAATTAGGAGAATCAGCAAAGCTGACACATGCAGTTGCCATGCCTGGACAGCTGCAGTTGCCATGCCTGGACAACTGCAGTTGCCATGTGTCATAAAATGTAATTGCAAATGTCTAAAACAACTGTGGACGACACGGTTGAACAAATAATGTGTGGCGTGGATGCACCGCTACATGTGCCATGTTGAACAAACTACAGTTGCCATGCATTGACCAGCTGCTAACATGACCACTGGTTGTTATGGTGGATCCACATCGGCAAATGTCTCATGGCAAGCTTCATAGTTGCAGGACAGCGCATTTGCAGATAGAGCACATCAATTTGGAATGACAAACCAGATACGATCAGCACATGCGGCACAACAAGGTAAAAAAAATGTCAACCAGAAAAACAGTAGTGCATTTGCTTTTGAGGAAAAAGCATGGGAGGAAAAGTAGATTTGTCATAGTGGTGGTGGAAAAAACAAACAAAAGTGCTACCAAAGTGGTCGCGGGAAAAAAAGTCATATATTGTCTTTAGGATTTGTCAATTGCTATATGATTGTGTGCAACATTCATGATTGATCGCATTTGCCTAGTGAGCTCGTACCTAGAATCCAAGTTTTGATGCTAAAAGATGCTGGTTGCCATGTCTTGGCAACAGTATTTGCCATGTATGTTGGACTGTAGCTACCATGGCTATAGAATCCAAGGTTTGATGCTAAAAAAGCCGGTTGCCATGTCTGTTGGACTGTAGCTGCCATTACTAGAGAACTACAGTTGCCATGCATGGCCATATGCAGATTCCATGGCTTGCTGTGCGAATGATGTCATGCCAAATCACATGCAGTTGCTCTATTTCGTTACGATAAACATGCCATCCAAGCAAAAAATGCTTACACTCGTAATTGTTTTTTATTGCAGGACCTTCAACTACAATCAACAGCGTCTCGGGAACATCTACTGCGGGAAGCTCTGAGCGCATGGAAGAAGCGTTCCACCAGCCAGCCAACAATCATGTCACAAACAACGCAGAGTCAGTGTCGAAAATGGCTATCGTTCCAGCAATTCCGACAAGCACACCTTTGCACACCAGCACAAGCAACACTCAAGCAGATGAAATAGCCGTCGATATTGAAGTGAATGATGAAACTGGTGACGAATCACAAGGGGATGCAGAAGATGGGAAATCAGAAATCATGGTACCTAAGCCACCGTATGTTGGGCAGAGATTTGATTCGTTTGAAAAAGCAAAGGAATTCTACCAGACATATGCAAAGTTCCATGGGTTTGTGGTCAACACCGAATACCATAGAAATTTTAAAAAAAACTAACGAGTACAGCAGAGGTGAGATGAGGTGCTACAAGGCACGAAGGAACAAGAAGGGTAAAGGTGTTGCGCATGTCATTCCGGAACGAAAGAGAGGTATCATTGTCAAGACGAAATGCCCTCTCTGGTGTAAGCTGAACGTAGATGGAGCACGGTGGGTGGTCACTGGATATTTTGACGAGCACAACCACGAACTCATAAAGAAGTTTGACCTGGTAAAATTTCTGACCGCCCACAGAGGATTCACCCCCCCCCCCCCTCGAGAAGAATTCATAAAGCTTCTACATGAATGTAACGTCGGTCCATCAAGAATGGTCCAGATACTGTCATTGATCCACAGCAAAAATGGGACTCTGAGTAGCATGCCCTACATACCAGCAGATGTCACAAACCTAAAGTCAAAGTACCATAGAGAGAGCAGGTTGGCTGACATAGAAGACACGATAGCCTACTTCAATGAGAAAGCGAAGGAAGATCCAGATTTCTTCTACAGGATAAGATTGGACGATGAGGACCGTGTCAGGAACATGTATTGGGTGGATGGTGCTGCACGAAGAGCCTACAAAAATTTCCGAGATTGCATTTCATTCGACGTGACTTATCTCACTAATATGTACAAGATGCCCTGCGCTCCATTCATATGAATAAATAACCACAATCAGTCATTGCAGTTCGGATGCGGGCTCATTCGGAACGAAGACACGAATGGGTACACTTGGTTGTTCAAGACCTTCTTGGAGTGCATGGGTGGACTTTCTCCGATGAACATAATAACATACCAGGATTTTAGCATGCGTGCAGGCGTAGAGGAGGTCTTTCCGTTGGCCGAGGAGACGCTAGGACCGTTCATTGTTGACCGTCCAGATCTGCACAAGGCATTCGAGCTGTGCATGGACCACAACTTGACGGTGGAGGAGTTTGAACAGAGCTAGACAGCTATGATTGAAACATATCAAGTCCAAGACACGAGACGCTAGCTAGCCTTTGGGAGAAGCGAATGTACTGGGTGCCGGCCTACTTCATGCAGTACTTCTTCCCATTTCTGCAGACTACACAGCGCAGCGAGGGATTCAATGTTGTTTTGAAGCGATACGTGAGCCCTGGCAACTCATTGCTACAGTTTGCCAAGCAATACACCGCTTTGCAACAGAAAATACTGGGATCTGAGCTACAGCAAGAAGCAAACACCGCGCTCAAGCAGCCTAAATTGCTAACATTTTTACCAATGGAGAGGCAGATGAGCAAGACATATACCAAACAAGATTTGTAACAAGTAAGTCAGTTGTGTTACATTCTTATTTGCACAAGCATGAAGTTAGTAGGTGCCATGTAGAATGCAATGCAGTTGAAAAGCTTATTTGAAAATGATGATATTTTGAAAGTAGCCATTGAGTACAGAGTAACCATGATATGTAGTTGCCATGTGAAGTCAACTACAGTTGCCATGTTTAATGAACTGCACTTGCCATGTGTAATGAACTGCAGTTGCCATGTTTACTCAACTATAGTTGCCATGTTTAATGAACTGTTGTTGCCATGTTTAATGAACTATACTTCCATTGGACATGATGGTATGGAGTGCATATGCCAATTAAAAAATGCTATGCAATTGCCATGTGAGATCAACTACAGTTGCCATGTTTAATGAACTGCACTTGCCATGTTTAATGAACTGTAGTTGTCATGTGTAATGAACTGTACTTCCATTGGCCATGATGGTATACAATGCACATGCCAATTAAAAATGTTATGCATTTGCCATGTGAAAAGACATCATGCAGATGCCATAGCCATCATTCATTTTTTGATGCCTTCCCTACGTTACAGCCTACATCAACATAAGGTGCTACAAAAAACATCACACAAAGAGTTTAACAAAACCACACAAAACTTGCAGATTCTAGGAAGAAATAAAGCGTTCCAGCATGTACACGGCTTACCAGGTGGACGAACATACGTTTAAGGTGTGTTCTCTCTTGGGCGTGTCGGATTCAGAACCTGAAGACCCAGACAAAGGAAGGAACTACTTTGTGAAGGCCTTGATAAGCGAAGGCGAATACTACTGCCAATGCTGCAAATTCGAACGGGACGGGATTGTGTGCTGTCACATACTAAAAGTAATGGACTTGAACGCGGTGACACGAATGCCTCGCCATTTCATACGGCGACGATGGACTTGGGACGCTGACGACGTATTGGGGCCGCAAACATCAAATGCAGTTTTGGCTGTGCATGATGAGAGACCAGAGTCAACCATGGAAGCCATGTGGCACGTTGTGTTGACAAAGAACTATGCTGAACTAATAGATGAAGTGTGCAAGAGTGATGAGACAGCGAGGGTCACAGAAAAACACAGGAAGTCCCTGAAAAGAGAGCTTGATGAGATCAAGAAGAGGAAAGCTGAGGAAGCCTTACACAGGTTCCCCCGTACCACAAGTGTGCCTTCATCCACGGGGCCATCATCTGAAAACTTGGAGGTAGGATCTGGAACAGCAAGCACACAAACCCAGGTCAGGAACCCGCCCTGTTCCATCACAAAGGGGCGTCCCAAAGAGATAAGATACAAATCGGGATTGGAGATTCAAGCAAAGCATAAGAAAACAAAGAAAGGGACGGGCAATCCGTAAGCAACATTGGAGCATTGTGACTTGGTTATTGGTGACATTTTTGGCAAGCTATATGTTCTAAAAATCGTAAAAATGGTAGAACGACTCTTGAGGGGAATCAGAATATGTAAAGGAAATGCCATGAATCACTGACTGCATTTGCCACGTGTGTGGTATTGCATTTGCCATGTTATTTCTTCGGAATATGCCATGCCTTTTCTACTGAATCTGCCATGTTATTTCAACTGATTCTGCCATGCGTGTTCTACTGACTCTGCGATGCCTTTTCTAATGAATCTGCCATGTTAGTTCTACTGAATGTGCCATGTCATTTATACTAAGTTTGCCATCGTGTATATTTCCGTGTGCAGTCAACACATTTTAGTCCACACATATTGTATTGTGTGGAAACTATGGAAAACAAGTTGAAACGATCACGTGCAAAAACCATATAAGGGTACGGCTGCGTACAAACTACCCTGCTAGCCGATAAAGTTGGCAGTGCAAAAAAACCAAAAAGACAAACGAGAAAGAACGATAACTTTCACTAACCATGACTGATCAACTACATTTGCCATGTTTTCAGACATCAAGGACGCATTCAAAACACCAAACTGGTACTGCCAACCCACAAACACGTAATAATACTGAAAGCACACAAACGTATATGCTGTCATACCTAAGTAGGTTCACATCCACACATATATTACAAACTATTCAAATGTCGCTCACACGCCACCACTGTACACTAGGCTATGGGCAGTCATGGCATATTAGACGGATATAGTTTTGAAAGAACAAGGTAATACCTTACATTCCTCGGCAACAGAATGTAAGGTAGGTGTTCGGTGTGGAGCACCACGTGATCACTTGTACTTCTTGGTGGCTTTCTTGACAGCTTCCTCTATAAACTCTCGTGCGTTGGACCGCGTGTTGAAATCTTCATTCATCAACCAGTTCCATGTGTAAATTTTGCGAAGCTCCATGACCATTGCAGCTGTGACGACAGGGACCCGTCGACCTTCCCACTTTGCAAGGTATTCCAACGTGTGAAAGCCACAGTCGTGCCTATACAAGAAAAGTATCAGGTGAACTCACGAGAACAGAGAAAATCATAAACTTTAACTCAGAGGTGACAAGAGGGTTAGCATTGTTGTAGAGGACACATGAAGAAAAGATAGTAATTACCAGTTTCCTTGCTTCATAGTCGCCACGTACTCGATTGGAAAATGTCTGATCTGGACCTTTGAGTTTTTGTAGTGACGGTTCCATGTCTCTTTGAGGTTGTTGATGAAGTATTCAGCATGCGTAGTAAGGTCTACGTCAGCTTCTGAACGCATTGAATCAAGCACCTCAAATTGTTGATTCTTGAGGTCAAGGCAAATCGCATAGTGGTGACCACACTTGTCATGTGGGTCCTGTGGTGCAAGCTCCTGGAACATGGGGAACAAGACCTGCAAGTAAAAAAATGAATGAAAAAAGCAGAGTTCACATCAAGAACAGAAATGATGTAGTTGGAAGGACATCGCCGGTTGCACTAGAAGGCACATGAATGACAAAGAAGCAACAGGTGTCCAAAAAGTACACCATCATAGAAATGTTTAGTTGCAGTGTGTAATTAAAAGAAGTTGCCATCCATGTATGGACTAAGTTGCCCAGTATTTTAGTTGAAGTTGCCACATAAGTTGCATTAAGAAGCAAAAGAAAACTCATTTTACATGGCAGCTGTTGCCACATGAAACAGCCGTCACAGAACAGGGTGTAGCCCACATGTGAAGCATATCTACTGGCAAAACATACCAAGAGGCAAGAAAAATGTGCAATAAAGGAAGGAATACTCACACATTTCTTCATTGTGAGCTTGAAGTCACCATGCGCGACAAAATGCTTCCTCAGGATTTTGTGGTGGAAGTCACCATCCCATATTTTGCAGGTCACACTGTATTGCATGATTGTTTTGTCGGGAGACATATCCATATGCCTGTTGATGAAGTCAATCCCACAGGCAACTACATTCTTTGAAATTTTGCCGAGTGGCCTCATAGACTCGGCAAGATCACCCAGGTCAACGTACGTCGCATCGCATTGTATGATCTTGGTTCTATCCAAACATGAGCTGTATGAAAATGATATAACATGAAAGAATCATGTCTACTAACTAGTAAAAAGAAATAAATCATAAAACAGAGCATCTATAGAATAGCAAAAAGGAAGAAAAGTAAAAAAGGAAAGCAAATGAGGGGTTATGCGGGTGTGGTCATTACGCTTTCAACTCCTTCATGTGCTTGATGTTGGACCTCGCATTCCCAAAGCGCTTGACAATTTTGTACAGCTGGTTCTGATCCTTTATGGCCTTGACTTCTGGCTCATAGTCATCTGCGGGTGGTGCGTGAACTACCCTATGCTGCCTCACAGAACTAGGGGTGGCACTTCTAATGGTATCCTCAGATACGGACTCGGTATGCATGCTAGAACTTGATTGCCCCTGACCTCGTGAGGACCTCCTCTGCAGTGTTGCCTCCTCAATCCTGCGGAAAGCTTCATCAAGTGACGGCGTAATCTCCTCAGGAGTGGCTGCAATGATCAAAAAAGTGGGTTAGGGTATCTGGGAAATCAAACAAGTTAAGTGTGCAAAGAAAGGGTGTAGAATGTGAAAATGTAGGTGCAAAATTAGGGAGTTGCCATGTGGAGGCAACTACAGTTGCCAGGTGTAATGAAGTGTAGTTGCCATGTGGCAACAACTGTAGTTGCCATGTGGCAACAACTACAGTTGCCATGTGGGTTGAACTGCAGTTGCCATTTGTAACAGCTCCAGTTGACATGTGCTTGCCGAGTGAAAAATGCAACATGGCAACAAAATGTAGGTGACATTGTGCAGCAAAATCCAGTTGCCATGTTCATCAGACAACATTTTCCATCACCAGTGAGAATCCAAAAAAAAGTTTGGGACAAAATTCAGACTAAAAAAATGTGTACAACAAAATGATAAACGCAGAAAAAATGTACCTTGCACAATCGGCTCTGCAAACTTCACAGCCTTCCTGCCCTCGGGCATTGGCTGCGCCATCATTGGGGCCATGCCTGCTGGGAAAGCAAAGGCAACTGGCATAGGATCGTGCACCACTGGTTGATCTTGACTGATGCCAAGGCTAAAGCTCGGTGGGGTGAAGGCCATTGGGTGCCTCTCCTACCTACTAGCCGGACCATGAACAACTTGCGGGGCAGAATCCAGGGGTGAAAGATCAACAACCATTTTTGCCTCGTCTGCTGCAGAATCATCAGGCTTATTAGTAGGGCGGGGCGTGTGGTCAGCGGTACCAGTCGCAACTTTCTTGCCAATCTTCTTGTTTGGATTGTAGGGGACACCAATGTTGACTGGGAGCTTAGAAGTGCGCAAATTTAAGTTGGGGTTCTCCACGACGGGTAAAGACGCAGTCTGCTCTGTACGTTCACCTCCGTTAGTCATGTCCGACTTGCCACCTGGGTCAGTTGTACTCCGGTCTTCTGTTTTCTCCATAGCATTGCTTTTGGCGGGTGGTGGGAACAGTGTGGACGTGGGCACGTAACCAGAGTGATCTCTGCTGCTCCTAGCTACAGCTGGTGCGTTGGGTATATTTGCAGATTGTTTGCGGGGGCTATGACGCCTAGGTGGAAGACCAGCTCGCGAAACGGTCGCCTTAGCAACCTCTGGAACACCAGAAGCTGGAGCTGTTGTGCCAAGACTCTCACCTGTGGATGGCATATCAGTCTGAACTGTCGCTTCAGCCCCTTCTTTCGTGGACGCAGAAGTGCCACCACCCACGCGCTTGGAATCCGTATCAGATGAGTGGGAATCTTCCTTGCTTAGGTTGATCTCGAGGGCGTCCACTTCAACACTTGCTGATCGGGTGGCATGGCTCACAGAAGCATCCTTCATTGCCAGCAGAGTGGGCAATATCTCAGCGATCTGGCAGAATCTTGACTCATCACTCCCAGATGTACGGATGCCTGTTGTTGTAGCCTCCACATGTGCAACCAGCGGAGATGGTCGGCCGCTTGCATCGGAGCTAGTGGGAACAGTGGACGGTGCAGCAGCAGCTATGTCGACTCGCGCCTCATGAGAATCTGAGTTGCCACCTGTCGACAGCTTTGAGTGTATGCGTTTGAGTGGGTCTCTGGGGTTCTGCTTGGTCACGCATGTGGTAGTCTACTTCACCCTGCAAAAAAGCACGTGAACAGTGTTAAAAATTAAACAAAATAGTTGCCATGGTAGCATCTTGAAAAATGAAAAAATGTGTGTTGTGCCAGAGCTGCCATTTCAGAACTAGGCGTGGGATGAGCACACAAGACAATGTAGGGGGTGGGGGTTGGAAGCTAGTGGAAAGTTGGTAGTTGCCATATAGGTGGAATAAGAATTGCCATGTGGCCTAGTTAGCAGTTGCCATGCAGGACAAGCAGGAGTTGCCATGCAGTAAAAAAAGAGATCATGGGAAAACAACAGTTGCCATGTGGGACTGATGGCAGTAGCCCATGTGGCAAGCTGGACAGCTCCATTGAAAAGCAAAAATATAGCACTATGACATTGAAAGAACAGGGATAACCTACTTCTTGACTGTCTTCCTCAAGTCTACCAACACGACAGGATCCCCGGTGTTGGACGTGGACGTACGAGGAGATGACCTAGTGGAAGGGGTGTCATCGGCAATGGGGGCACCCTTGTTAAAACGAGCAAAAACACGAGTTGGTGTTGGTGCTTGTTTCTTCAAAACTGCTCATTCACCAGCTGTCGCCTCACTTCACGTGTAAGAAAATGACAAAAAAAAAGGTACCAAGTGTCAGAAACGAAAATCATTGCCACGCTTAGCAAACAAATGGAAAAAAGGGGTCGGTCTGTTCAAAAGGATAGACAAGCAAGACACTAAAATAGATGTCGAACCTCCTCCTAGCAGCTAAGGGATCGGTCCTAGACCTCTTGCCAGGAGAGCCCTTCCCAACATCCTCTGGAGCCCTCCCCCTCTTTGACGGCGACACCCCCTTGTCTCTCGCAGCGGTCTGTTCTTTGACTTTCTCCGGTGGGGGGACATCTGGTGCAGCCTTGCCCTTCTTACCACCTACACGAACTTCAACATGCTCATCATCATCGGTGTCATGTTGCACGTTCTCCATGTCATCATAATCGTCCTTGTCGAGAGCAGCATCTCCATCTAGTTCATCTTGCGTGTCAGGAAGCTCCTGGGAGCTGTTGTAGTCGTACCGGCCACGGCAACCAGTTGGCCAGTGTGTCCGTTCTGCAACAAATGGAGTCAACTGCCTCACAACCAGGTCGCTGCCAGAGGCATTAAGGGACGTCCAACCCTCAACCAACTTCCCCAGCAAGCCGGTCATTCTGGAAGCAAACTGCCCAATTAGATGCTCAACATGTGCCCTTGCCTGTGCACGAAACAAGAAGCAACAGTAACCAACCATATTGGAGTCACGTGCACAAGATCAAATAAACCAAAACAACCATAGAGATATATCAAAAAAGAAGAAGAAGAGAAAAACAATTTGAGAAAACAAAATAAAAATCCTTGATTACCTTAGGAGGACAAGACGGAGTTGAGTGCACGTCCATCCACTTGCCAAAGTTTTGAGGCCCACCAAACACGCTGTAGTCATGCTTGGCCATCAGCTGGAAATCATCAAAAACAGCTAGGGATGTAAGAGAGAAAATAAGGAACACTAACTAACAGCTCATGTATTGCAAAAAAGGAGGGAGAGAATGGAAATTTCAACACGGATGGCGGTGTTGCCGTGAGGCATTAGACACGGGTGCCATGCGCAGACAGCCATGGCTAACAAGGGTATTCATATCTTGTTAGCCACAGACAGTTGCCACATGGGGATTTTTTCATATTTTATGTAGCATCGAAATTGAAAGAATGCCGTGCAAAGAAAGGAGGCAGACCTAACCTGCAGTTTCCCATATTTCTTATCAGTTATCTTGTCTGGGGCAAGCACAGCCTTGACATCATCGTACGTCCACGCAGAGACAGCAAACTTGTGTGGAGGTGGCGTACCTCCTATTCCAGTAAAGTCAACGGTGGACAGATCAAGACGATCGACGTACATCAGCTGGTGTACACAAATAAAAAGGAAAAACATGTCAGTTCCATCATGCTATGTTGAGAAGAAGCTACTGTATATTCCTTGACTCATCAAGTTGATGGGGAAGAAGAAAGAAAGAGTTGCCATCTATCTGTGTTAGTTGCCATCATGATGTACAATGTGTTAGTTGCCATCAAGTTAATTGTGTAAAAGAAAGGGTGTAGAATGTGAAATGTAGGTGCAAAGTTAGGGAGTTGCCGTGTGGACGCAACTGCAGTTGCCAGGTGTAATGCACTGTAATTGCCATGTGACAACAACTGAAGTTGCCATGTGGGTTGAACTGCAGTTGCCATGTTGTATCCACTCTAGTTGCCATGTGCTTGCCGAATGAAAAATGCAACATGGCAACCAAAAAATGTGATGGCAGTTGCCATCTTGTTGTGAAGATAGTTGCAACAAGGTCAACATCATGGGTTGTCGTGCATATTGTATGAACAGGGAGTGGATGTATGAAATGAATTATTATTTTTGTATGTTGTTGAAAAATGATATTGCCTTGTAGGCAGCAACCACGGATGCCATGGATTAAACAGAAAGTCGCCTTCATATGTAAACAAAAATCATATACAAAACAAATGAAAACAAAACGGGTTGCCATGCATGATCTTATACGGTTCACAGTTATCAGCAGTTGACATGTTGATTTGGGAAAACATTCAACGTGGTAAGAGTGTTTGCAAAGGAATAGGGGAAAATACCATTAAATGGAGTCGACAACCCTTCTATTACATCTTGTTTGAGAATGCACCATGCAGGAAGTCCGCGATGAACTTACACCAATTCATGTTCTTCACATCTTTCAGCTTCGCCTGCGCGACACAAATTTCAGGACAAGAAGTTGCCGCATCAGAAATTAAATGAAAAAACATCAAAAAATGGCAGTTACTAGCTTACAAATGACATCGGAGTCAAAACATTGAAGGAATCAAGGAGTAGAGATAGATCATTCACAAGGATGGGGAAGCATTTGTTGCTTGGGCGAAGAGACGTGGTAGGCGCAAATACAGCTGAGATCAGGTACATGAGTAGCTTCATCTTAAAAACCTCGCCATGGGTTTTCATGCCCTCCAGCGAATTTGCCAGCAAAGTCGTGTTCGGCATGGATGTCATCCCAGGAAACAAACGGGCAAACAATGTTTCCTCAATATTATTATTGACCTCATACGGGACTTTGATTTCTCCACGGGGCACGCCCAAAGTGCAGAACATGGATTCCTCGTCCAACGGGAGTCTTCCACGTCCCAGAATCACAAAATCCCTGGAGGCGGTATCGTAAGTCTCACCGAGCCAGTCACATACAGGGTTCACTAGGTTCTTGCACCGAACATCCATCAGAGCCTGCATCCCCATCTCAGCAGCAGCTCCCTTCTGATCGTCGGTAAATCCCTCGGTCAATATAGTCAGGCGTTCCTGTGAAGCCCTATTGCGATAACATTTCTTCTTCTGCAAAACAGACAAATGATCATTTGTTGCCATGTTTGAGTATCATGAAAATTTAGTTCCTAACAGACGATTGCGAACTAAAATGTGACATTCAAAACATATGGGGGGTGGAAAAGTTGCCTCATCGCCATCTTTTGTCCATCCAGTTGCGTGATTCTGTTGCGGTAACTCCATGAAATCATCATCATCGTCTTGATGGTCGCCGCGAGCCATTGTGCTGAGAAGTACAAAATCAAAATGTCAGGGTGAAATGAGCTTATGAATGAAGCAGTTGCCACCTAACAGAATGTACTTGCCACATGGCTCAAATTGAAAAGTGACAAATAGACTAGGCAATATCATAGGAACACCCACACCGCCTATGATTGTCCAACAACAAAAGTGGCAACTAAACACGTTGGCTTCACTTGAAAAAATGTACAGATCATAAGGCACTTACACAAAAATGTTCAAGTTGCCATGTTAGCACAAGATAGTACAAAGAAATGAGCACATCTTCCACTACGCAGACATATAATGTGGCAACTCACACGCTGTCCTCATATAAAAAATGAGTTGTCATATGTTCAAAGGCAAATGTACTAGGTTGAAATTGCCATGTTAAAATGGAAGACAATTCAAAAAGTGCTGAAAACATCCACTAAACAACCTGTAATGCGGCAATTCACACACACTGGCCTCATATTAAAAATGAGTTGTCGTGTAATACAACCAAATATGTTCAGATATCACTAATCAGCATGGCGAAAACACAAAATGAGTCTATAGTACAGTGAAGTTGCCACATTATTCAGCCCACAGCATGGCAACAGCCATAGTGTGTTCACAAAAATAGTTGCCACATGGAAAACATATTTGTGGCAACTGACACAGTTGATCAGGAAATTAGTTGTCACCCATTGCAGATAGTTGCTGAAACTGCCATGGCTGCCTTTATACTACACTTTGCAGCATGGCAACGGCCATAGTGTGTTCACAAAAATAGTTGCCACATGGAAAGCTTATTTGTGGCAAATGACACAGTTGATCAGGAAATTAGTTGCCATCCATTGCAGATAGTTGCTTAAACTGCCATGGCTGCCTTTATACTGCACTATGAAATACAACTACCTAGATCTAGGGTTCATTGGCAACTATCATAACCTCAAATTCAACAACGAAAAACTCCCCCCACTGATCGCAAATAGCATTTCGATGCAATACATAACTAGCAACTAGAAAAATGCCGGCTCAATCGCAAGGCAGAACCAGCATGTGGCTGCGGACAGGCCGAGCCACACCGGCATGACTGCCGCGGCGGCGGCGACGAAACTACGCAATGCCACCCAACACGGCAAGCACGGGACTCCGCCGCCGACAGGAACGCCGGAGCACCGCGAATCCGCCGGAATCTCGATGAATCTCGAGCAGAACATTGTCCACGGATGAGAGGGGGGAATGCAGGCAAGGAATTTGAGCGTGTGAAGGAGCGTTACCTTCAATCTGCAGGCACTCCGGCGAAGAAGTTCCGGTCCGGCGAGTCCCACCGACGGCCGCGAATGCCGTCGACTCTTCCGCCTCCGCCGCCGCCTTCTCCTCTCGGCTTCTCTTCTAATCGAATGAACTGCGGGGTGGGTTGGGTGAGTAATGGAGTGGAGCGAGTAAATGGAACCGCGAGGGGAGGGGGCGAAGTGCGAGACGTGGTTGACGCAACCGCAGTCGGGCGAGTCGTGCGGGTGATAAGCAATTCCACCACACGCCCCCGAGTGGCAACCATTGACCGCAGAGAGAAACTGGCGTGTGGGTGAACTCTCTCACACACCACACAGGCGAGGCGTCCTACGTGGCACACAAAATCACCCATCTCGTGCAAAGATTCTTGCATAAGTGACTGGACGGCGATGAAGGCGTGTGGGTGAGTTGGCTGTGGGCATTAGTGTTTTCGAATATATAACGTGGGGAAACTAAAATGTGAAAAAACAAAAGAAACATTTACTGTCTATATATGTCGAGAATCACATGCCAACCTACAATATGTAGGTCAAGTCAAACGACGCAAGTTTGCTACGTCTGCTCTCTCGCGCGCTTGCTGGCTTGCTTTGCTCGTTCCAGTATAGCATGGCACGGTCAAATCCGGAGACATGCTTTGACTTTCTCATTTGGTGCAAAAGGCAGGGGGGAGAGCCCGGAAGGCTGCTGGACTTTGGACATTACCCTAGCACAGCCCCGTCGCTGCATCTTTTTCTCTCTCTTTTTTTGGTGCTGCATCATTTCTCTCCATTTCGAAATTTGCATGCTAGTCGTCGTATTTCCGTATAGTCTAATCACTTTCTCATCTTGTAGCCATGTATTGTGTTGGTAGTTCATGTCGTCATGTGTTTCTATCTAAAGGCGTGCGAGCAAAAGTGTTTAATGTCTCTTTGTTTGCACCGTGTATCTGCTAAGCCGGTTTCTGAGCATGTTTTGGATAAATTTGGTCCAGTCGCGTGCATGCAGCAGGGCATCCATTTCAATTTGCAGGTGGCGACATGAACTCTCTCCCCGGCTCAGCTTAGGACGTTAGGTTATGATATGCGATTATTAATTGAAGAAAATCCAATAGTAGGAAAGAAAGCACGTAAACTAAAGATTCCATGCACATCACAGGCCACAAACTAGCTGCTACCACTGCTTAATTAGCCTTCATGCAGCTCGATTAATTAGAAGACAAACACTAGCAGCAACTACTAAGAGGCAGTCCAAGATGGCAAGCTACGCATGGCCCATTGCAGGCAGCTGTTGACGCCGCCGTATGCCGTCGAGGGTGAGGGGGTCGGTGACGATGGAGAGCACGTGGCTGCAGCCCCGCCTTCGCCGGCATCGCCGCCTTCGCTGGACGGGGACGGTGATGTCGCCGGTCGCTGCGGCTCCGACAACGCCCCGCACACCGGCGCCGACGGCAAGCCCGCCTGCGGGGGAACGGCGCGGCACGTTTGCGGGTGATATGCGAACGTGTCCACCCTGCACCGCATTCAGAGTTTCAGACGCGGCCATCAGTTAGTTATCGAGGGCCGGCCGGCCAGGCACCAATGATCACAGCGTGAACTACGTACCGGAAGAAGACGCGGCCGCGGTGGCAGGGGTAGCGGAGTACGCGGGTGCGGGTGCGGCTACCGCCGCATGTCTTGAGGTGGGCCTTGTAGTCGCCGTGGACGGCGAAGGCTCTGGAGCAGCGGGAGCAGGACCACTGGCGGTGGGCGCTGTGCTGGCGGCGGAAGTGGTGCTTGATGGCGCTGGCGCCGCTGAGGGCACGGGAGGGGTGGTGGTGCGGGCAGCTGGGCTCCGGGCACACGAAAACTCGCTTCCGGGCCGGCGGCGCCGCCTTGCCGGCGTCCCGCCTCTGCAGCTGCTCACACGGCACGCCGTGCCGCCGCCGGTGCATCTGTAGGTTCGGCCCCCGCCGGAAGCCCCGGTTGCAGATCTCGCACACGTACGTCTTGGGCTCCAGCAGCGTCCGCGGGGAGAGCGACACCACCTCCGCGTCCGGGTCTGCGCGCCGCGAGGTCCATGCATGGATGTGAGGTGCCATTCCACATTTCCACATACACACTTCAGGCTACCAAATCTTGGCACCGATCGACCTTACCTGCGAATGTAATGCATGCATCGGTGTCGATTACCTGGTGTGCCGGCTGGCCGGCACTTTCTCTTGGTCGCGGAGGAGGGGGCGGCGATCTCCAGCCACCCGGACGGCGGCTTCGCCGTCTCCTCGACCTCGTTCGTAGCCGGCGCGGCCATGGCGATCGTGCTCATCTCGACGGAACGAGATCCTCTGACTTAGATCGATCTACTGCAGAGGGAAGTAGTACGCCCTGCGCCGTCCGTTGGCCATCCGATGGCAGGAACGTAGAACGGGCTCTGTCGCTCAGTTCGCCAGCAAAACTACCGGCCCATGCGGCCCAACGCGACGCAAGCGAGGGAAGCGAGGGGAAAAGGGGGAAGTTCACCGAAAAAGGCGCGAGGATTACAGAAACGGCGGCAAAGTTCACCGAAAGGAGATCGCTGGCGCCCGGCGGGGACTGCTGCTCTGCTCGCCAACGCCAATCTCAGGTTAGTCTCCACAGTCCTTTCTCTTGACGCTTAACACATGAATAAAATTGATCGACGTTCCAGCATCCCATTATTTTGGAACTTGATCATTTTTTTTTCTCATGGAAGAACAGCCTGCTGAACTCTGATCAGGAACCCCTTTTTCTGATGGAAGAAGCAACCTAGGTGGAAAACGAGACTAACACAGCACACCATGATTCTAATTCCAATAAGTAAATTTTCCTGATTTTTTTCTTGTCCTCCTGAAGTTCGACACAGTGTGAAATCTGTAGTGATTCCCTGCATAGTAGTGAAATCTGTAGATACCCTGCATAGTAGTGAAATCTATAGATTCAAGAGATACATTGTTGTCCTCATGTGATTATTTCCAAGGCATGGAGTAATACTTATGACTCATTACCATGTTCTGTATTTTGTAGAATTACCTTAGCACCTAATCCCTGTTGGTCCCAATCACCACTACTGTTTGCTTATTCTCTTGTAATAATCTTTTTCCAAAGGTATTACTTCCAATATTTTCTATACACTTCCACAAGTCTAATGTTCATGTTATTTTTATATTACAGAGTAGTATTGCCTAGTTTCGTACCTCATGTTGGCATAGAATTCAGATGAGGTTTGGTCATTTTGGCTTACCTACAGTAGACAGAAAGGATTTGAAGCAAGAAAAAGGTATACAAACAAAAGGCTAAGAGATGGCAAGATTACATCATGTAGATTTGTTTGTGCAAATGAGGGTCTTCGATCAGAAGACAAAAGGGATTATTTAACAAAGTTCCCTCGGTTTCAATCATTTTAGAGAAACTATAGTTTATGGTGCTGCTCACATATATGATGAAACATTTGCGTCCTTCAAGTGGTTGTTTGAAGCCTTTCTAATAGCTCATAAAGGAAAGGGGCCTAAAACATTTTATACAGATCAAGATGTTGTAATGGGAAAGGCCGTTGGGGAAGTGTTTGCAGAAGCATGGCATGGATTATGCACCTTTCACATTATGCCGAATATTGTCAAACATCTACATTTAAGTTGCCGATCAGTTGTGTTCAATTCAGTTCTCTTCGATTCTACACACACACACACAAATTGTTTGTTCTTTTCTGCAAAGGTACAAGTAGTTTACTGGAACTATTTTTCAGTCATAACAAACATTCAAGAAAGCATGAGCATTTGCCATTTAAGTCTGTTCAACTCTGCACATGTACAAGTACCATCCAAATCTGATCAATTCAGCAGAACTAGAGTAACAACAGAGCTTCTACAGCAGAACCACAACATAGTAGAACACTAGTTCAGTCATACAGAGCTTTTCTGTTGTTACTCTGAAGAAATTCGTACAGCAAGACCAAATGCAAGCAGCAATTGGGCCAGGGCAGCGGCTACGTGGCGTTCACACCCTGGGACGGGCAGGGGCTGGCTCCGCCTCCTCCACGGCTATCCTGCCGGAGCTGCTCGTCCCCACGGCGAACGTAAGGCGAGGCGAGAGTTTTTTTAGAAGCGAGACGAGAGCTCAAGCGAGCGATGAATCATGACGTAGGATTGGGCCGCTTGTGTTTGTGTGGGCACGAACGAAAGAGCGCTTTGGTTGTACCCCACCAGCGAATGTCGTTAGATCACCAACGGACGGCGCAGGGCGTACTACTTCCCTCTGCAGTAGATCGATCTAAGTCAGAGGATCTCGTTCCCAATTTGTAACCAATAATGATGCCGTTCAGGGTTAAACAAATGAACTAGTGCTAGACTGCTAGTGTTAAGACGGCTGAACAAATGTACGCTTATCTTAGTTATGTCTAAAACCATCGTATTAAAGTAAAAGCTGCTGGAAAGTCCATACAAGCAATAAAGCTTTCTTAATTTTGCTCAACTTGGTGCCCTAGCTACCCCGTCCTGTGTGCTGCACCTGCATCTTCATTAACTCTCACCACCTGACCAAAGAACATTCATCCTGTAGCCGTGGTATAAATGAAGTAGAGTGCGCTAGAGCAAATGATTAACCTTCAATAAATGAAGTACTAGTGAAAGCAAGCTGCGTGCGAAGCATCGGTCCAAACAAATGCACATTAAATGAACGGCGATCGAGTTGTCTACCCTTGCAAGTTCACTCTTGCAGCACGACGAGGTGACGCTCACAGACTGTGTCATTCGAATGGGAGTCAAGGCCGCCAGGTCTCTCCCTCTCCATTCATCTCGTCCATCTTTTTTTCTTTCGAAACGGAGCATCTCGTCCATCTTGTGTTGCAACTAGACGAGAGGGAGGGGAGAACGAGGGGTGCGTTGCGACGTGTGACACCGCATTACCCTATCCATGACACGTCCGTCGGAGCGGCAAGGGAAGACCTACGACTGCGAGACCAGCAGGCAGGCAGAGAGATGCTGGACGACCACTCAGTCTCGATCCGTCAGGCTGTTCGTTCGGTCACGAGGGGCGTCCAATCAGTCTCGATCCGTCGGGTCGTTTCGGCCGGTTTTCCTAGTAAAATCAAGCACCAGAGGCCACCATGTTGCGTCTACATATATACTTCGCAAACATGCTTTACTCGTGTTCTCTTGTGCAGCAATTGTGCAAACAAAAAGTTCTAAATGTGTTGCCATTCAAGTAAATTCAATCAAGGCACAACCGTTAACCTCAGGATACTTACCAACTCCAGCTCTCCTTATAGTCCCAAGTACCCAACGAAAAAATATCGATAAATAAATCCTAAAGATGCATTCGCTAAAAAAAAAAAATCATAAAGACAATGAAAAGCTTCGTCTCTAGTATCTTGCAGACGCAGCACACAAAAGACAGCTAGCTACAGTGGCGGAGCTTCATGAGGGCCAACAGGGGCCATGGCCCCCCAGCTCACAAGAAACCATGCATATATTTCTTTGTATTAGACCTATTTTTATCAAAAATAAGCTGAAAATAATTATGTTTGCCCCCCCCTTCAGCCCATGGCCCCCATGATCTTGGCTCAAGCTCCGCCACTGGCTAGCTAGACTCTGCCTTCCCACCTTTCCATCTCTTCTGCCCGCCTCCCCCCTCATCGCGATATCAAGAAGAGCACGGTCGAGCAGGTAACGAAGCATGCAGATGTGGGGCTCTTGCGCGCCGACGGCCGTGCCGGCTACGAACGAGCTCAAGGAGACGGCGGAGCTGCCGTCCGGGTGGCTGCAGATCGCCACCACCTCCTCCGCGACCAAGAGAAAGCGCTGGCGAGCTGGGACACCAGGTAATCAGTCAGTTTACACCGATGCATACATGGGTAGGAAAAGCACCTGACATCCATGGACCTCCCGGCGCGCAGACCCGGACGCGGAGGTGGTGGCGCTCTCGCCGCGGGCGCTGCTGGAGCGGAAAACGTACGCGTGCGAGGCCTGCGATGTTGGAATAAGCCACGACATGTGTGGTCGGGCTTGTCGGGCGCGTCGGATGCGCGCGGGACGGGCGGGACACACTGGTGCCGTCGGGCTCGTCGGGGCGTGTCGGTGACGCGCGGGACGGGCGGGACACGCGGGACGCAGCGGCGACGTGGCGTAGGTGTGCGTGCGTGTGTAGTGTGTCCACCTGTAGCGGTTGTATGTGTATGTGGCGTAGTGGTCAGCCGCATGAGCTTGCTAGGTAGGTGGTTAGCGAGCTGTTGCGAGCAGCCGCGGTGAGCGCGTCGTGGGCTGCATGCGGAGTCCAGCCGCCCCAGTCGCGTAGGAGTGCGTTGTGGCATTGCATGCAGATCGTGGACGCGGCTGTGTAGGAGGGTGGGCAAGGCCCCGTGCGTGAGTGCGTCTGGGTTATAAACTCCCTGTACTGCTGCTGGTTTGGGCGTGGCGAGCCGGTGTTGTGAGAAGAAAAGAAAAGCGCCGGGGCGTTGAACGCCGGGGCGTTGGTCTCTAAAAAGTTGCTTCGTCTACCTCCAGTTGAGTGTGAGAGAGAGCCGGCAACAACATTTGGTATACAGAGCTTCGGTTCGGGCGATCACCGGCGACCATGGCGCTCGTCCCACACGCCGGCGGCGTGGGCGGATCGGCGTCGATGGCGATGCCGATGCTTACGGTGGACAACTACACCGTCTGGGCGATCAAGGCGCAGGCCATCCTCGACGTGCACACCGTGTGGGAGGCGGTGGCGCCGGGCGATGCGGCGGTGAACGCGCGGAAGGACAAGACGGCACGCGCGTTGCTGCTCGGAGCGCTGCCGGAGGACGTGTTGCTGCAGGTGTCGACGAAGCTCACCGCCAGGGAGGTATGGGACTCCCTGAAGGTGAGGTTCGTCGGCGCCGATCGGGTCCGCGCGGCGAGGCTGGCGACGCTGCGCGGCGAGTTCGACCGCCTGAAGATGGCGGACGGCGAGGAGCTCGACGTGTACGGCGGGAGGCTCGCGGCGATGGCGGCGAGGTACGCCAACCTCGGGGAGACGCTGGGCGACGCGGCGCTCGTCAAGAAGTTGCTGGATACGGTGCCGGATCGCCTCTTTCCCGTCGTCGCCGGCATCGAGCAGTTCCACGACGTGACGACGATGGCGTTCGACGAAGCGCTCGGGCGGCTGCGTGCGTTCGACGAGCGGGTTCGGCGCCGTGGACAAGACGGCGGCGAGCGCGGGGGTGAACAGCTGCTCATGACGGCGGCGCAGTGGGCAGCGCGGGAGCGTCGACACGGCGGTGCACGGGACGACGACGACGCGCGCAGCGTGGCGTCGGGGAGCGGCGGCAACAGGCGCAGGCGCTGCTACAAGTGCGGGGAACACGGGCACTTCCGGCGCGAGTGCCCACATCTGCGGAAAGGATCGGCGGCGGAGCAGGCTCTCTTGGCCGGCGCCAACGTCGACGACGACGGACTCCTCTAGGCCGTGGCTTAGGAGGTGTGTGTTGGAATAAGCCACGACATGTGTGGTCGGGCTTGTCGGGCGCGTCGGATGCGCGCGGGACGGGCGGGACACACTGGTGCCGTCGGGCTCGTCGGGGCGTGTCGGTGACGCGCGGGACGGGCGGGACACGCGGGACGCAGCGGCGACGTGGCGTAGGTGTGCGTGCGTGTGTAGTGTGTCCACCTGTAGCGGTTGTATGTGTATGTGGCGTAGTGGTCAGCCGCATGAGCTTGCTAGGTAGGTGGTTAGCGAGCTGTTGCGAGCAGCCGCGGTGAGCGCGTCGTGGGCTGCATGCGGAGTCCAGCCGCCCCAGTCGCGTAGGAGTGCGTTGTGGCATTGCATGCAGATCGTGGACGCGGCTGTGTAGGAGGGTGGGCAAGGCCCCGTGCGTGAGTGCGTCTGGGTTATAAACTCCCTGTACTGCTGCTGGTTTGGGCGTGGCGAGCCGGTGTTGTGAGAAGAAAAGAAAAGCGCCGGGGCGTTGAACGCCGGGGTGTTGGTCTCTAAAAAGTTGCTTCGTCTACCTCCAGTTGAGTGTGAGAGAGAGCCGGCAACAACATGCGACCAGGGGTTCCCGAGGGAGGCCAAACTGCAGACGCACCGGCGGTGGCACGGCGTGCCGTGGGAGCAGCCGCCGAGGCGGGAGGCCGACAATGCCAATGCGGCGCCGGCGGCCAGGAAGCGGGTGTTCGTGTGCCCGGAGCCCAGCTGCATGCACCATCACCCCTCCCACGCCATGAGAGGCCTCGCCGGCGTCAAGAACCACTTCCGCCGCAAGCACGTCGCCCACCGGCGGCGGGCATGCTCCCACTGCTCCGGGTCCTACGCGGTGCACGACGGCTACATTGCCCACCTCAAGACATGCTGCGCCCGCCTCAGCTACCCCTGCCGCTGCGGCCGCGTCTTCTTCCGGTACGTAGTTTGCGACGTGATCACTGGTGCCCGGCCCTCTATAGCATTACTAATTGGTGGCTGCGTCTCTCCAAATGCGGTGCAGGGTGGACAAGTTTGCAAAGCACCAGTACACGTGCAGCGCCGGCCCTCCACAGGCGGACGCGTCGTCGGCGCCGGTGCACGGGGCGTTGTCGGAGCCGCGGCAGCCGGCGATAGCACTGTCCCTGTCCAGCTTCCCTAGCCAGCCCAGCGACATCCTCATCGGCGGGGTGATTTGGCCCGGCGACGCGGCAATGCGGAGCCCGACCACCCCCACGTTCCACCGGCTCTTCGACGAGGTGCCGCCACGCGACACCAGTTGCGTCGGGCACGACCTCGAGCTGCGGCTCATGCCGCCATCGTGCCACGCAGCACCGCACTCACCGCCGGCGCCCATCTCGCGGGGAGACGACGACGCCATCCAGCTGCAGCTTTCCATGGCCCTATGCACCGGCGACAGCCGTGGGGCAGAGGAGGAGTTCAGGCCCTTAGTTGAGTCTGGACTGGACGAAATGGGCAATGTCTAGCTTGCCATCTTGGACTGCCGCTTAGTTCTTTTCTTTTTACCTGCGCGGCGCCATTCGATGATGCTCGTGTGTTGAGTGTTCTGACTTCTGAGATGATCGAGCTGCATGAAAGCGTAGTAATTTTGATGTGCATGCATGAAATCTTTCCCATTGGTTCTCTTGAAATGTCAAAAGTCAAGTGTACTAACCGAAATGGACGCGCTGCTGCATGCATGCAAATGCAACTGGACAAAATTTAACCAAAACATGGTTGACGAACCGGCTTTGGAGGCGTTTTATTTTTATTAAAAACCGGCTACGGTTAGGATTAGAGAACACCTCATTTTATAGCACTAGAGGAGGATTTGTGGTTTAGGGGACATATACACCCTATATGAAAAAAAAAAGTAATTCAACAAAAAGTCAAAAATTCCTAAAAACTTTTTTGAAATAAACTCGACCTCCTGCTGTACCCGTGAGAAAATATCCCTTTGACTTCTTTTATAAAAAGACAAATTTTTGGTTAAAATAGTGTGAATAGTGACCTATAATAGTAAATAAAATTTGTCTTTTTGCTGTGAGGTCAACTTTTGTTTTTTTTGAAAATGTATATACTAGTGCAAAAGTAAGTCAAGTGTTCTGTCAAAATAGTTCTTACCTATTTTGAATTCTTTTAAATATTAAAAAAAATTCCCATATAAGGTGCATATACAACCAGGAATCATTGGGTATTTCCCTACTAGTGTTCAACTATTCATACGAGAGACATGCATGAACCATAGCAACCTCTAGAAAGAGACGAGACCGGAGACCATGCTGGCACGCTGGGACACGGTGCAACAAACAAAGAGCAAACACTGTTGCATAGGGCATCTCCAACGCCGCCGACCGCTAAAACGGACACCATATCCGTCCGTAAAAACATTTGGGGACATGGATACCAAAAGCGGCTATCCAACCGTGTTCAAATGACCGGACACATTTTAAACGGAAATAGAACAAACCGAACAGTTTCATGCAAACCCCACATTCATGACATTTTTGACATGCTTCATTAAACAAAAGTGTCCCAAAGTTAACTAAATCTTCTTCGACGTCCATGCTCCAAGTCCTTGTTGTTTCCTATGTCGGCATTTTTCGTCAACCATGGGCTCCAATTCCTTGTTGTTTCCCATGCTTGACGACGCAAGGTCCAAGTGCTCCAGCTCGTACCCTATGTCATACTAAAGGGACACGACCACGCCCAGGGTTCTATGGCGTTTGATGCTTCACTGTACAAGCACACGGGCTCGTACCGACGGTCATACCAGTCTTCATCTTCAGCGGCAGGTTTGTAAAAAAATTCACGACGACCAATGGTACGACCGGCGGTACCATAGGCCATCGATTGTCGATTGGTCTGTTTGCGCTGTTCTTTCCAGATTTTGTTCGATTTTATTCTACCTTCTTCACTGAGATTGATCTGAAGAATATCCGGGTTACTAAGTATTCTTTTGTTCAATATCAATCTAATTAATTAATACATAGGTGTTTTGTTTGCAGGTGTGTTTTACCAGCTAATGAGCAATTTCCGGTCAGAAAGAAAACGATTGACCAAGGCATGTACTCCCTCCGTCCTAAAATACTTGTCGAAGAAACGGATAAAAATGGATGTATCTAAAAATAAAATACGTCTAGATACATTCATTTCTACGACAAGTATTTCCGGACGGAAGGAGTATATTTTAAGGTGGTATAGAAAGAAAATGATGATCCAAACAGGGCCTTAACCACTAAACTAGAGTTAATTGCAAGGAACTACCACACTTCGGCACGTTGTTATGAGTCAGTACCACTTGTCACTTTTTTTGCAGTTCAGCACCAGCTCAGAGCCTAAGTGTTGCAAAACGGTCTGACAGCCGTATAAGCGCGTATTGACCACGTACCTGACCGACCGGGCCCATGTGTCAGGTGGCACGGTGGCCTACCCGCGCGCACCCGCGCGGTCCCGCTCGGTCCCAGCCGGCTCGTTCGCACCATGTAGCTGGGTCGGGTCGAACCCTAGTTTCCTCTCCCCTCTCCCCTCTCAGGCGATGGCGGCGCCGACTCCCGGTGGCGGTGACGGTGCGGGCGGGTACGGAGACCTTCCCGGCCTCGGGAGCGATGACCACTTAGGTTTGGACAACGTTGATGGCTCCATTTCGTACTACTTCAGCGTAGACGACGAGGATTTGGAGGAGGAGGCGGCACTGTCCATGGATGACAGGGTGAGGCTGGCAGAGATATGGGTGGCCAACCCTAGCAGTAGCCATCAGTGGACCAGTGGAGCAGCTGGCCGCGTGCTATAAGTCCCTCTCTTCTCTCCTTCTTTTTGTATATTTCAAAACAGGGGGGCTAGGGTTAGTTGCTCATGATATTGTGAATTTGTGCTGTCAATTGTAGTTTGGATGATGTTGTTTGGGATGTTCGAATTCATTTTGATGCACAACATAATCTGGATAAGAAGATATGCAGCTCAGATGTGACATTTTTGAACTTATATGCACTGATTCACACACAAGGTTATTCCTTCTCTGATGAACTGTACCACATGAAGAATTTAGGCAGTGGAGAGGAAAGAGAGCATGGGTTAGAACTGATTGACACAAACATCAAACTGCAGCTGCTTAAGAAGGAATATGAGCATAGTTTAGTTCTGAATTTGCTAGTGAGGGCAACAACACCTTTTGTATGTCAAATAGAAGAAGATTTAGTGAGATCAAAGTACAGCAATGTCTGTCAGGGGAGAGAAGAAGATTTAGCAACTATATTGTATGAACCACCTTTAGTGTATGATCTCAGTGAGCCTGCAGTTCTTGCTGTTGATAAAGAAGGTGTTGTTTTTCATAGTCAATGCACGCAAGAGAGCAAAAATTTTAGTAAGGGGAAGCTCAAAGCTGTAATGGAGGAAGAGGCACTGCTAGAGGAGGGACATAATAACAGTGATGACTGTGAGGACGCATATGACAGTGATAACAATCCTTTCTGCATGGAGAAGTACAGGATATGTGAAGACATAGAGATAATTGAGGGGAATAAACTAGCAGAGCAAGAAATTGAAGATTAATATTCAGATCAAGATTCAGATGAGGATTCAGAAGAGGAACAAGTACATTATGAGGGTGACACTGTGGTTGAGGATTTGTTTGAGATGGAGGAGGAGGAGCAGGAGAAGGATGATGAGGTCAATGTTGTTGCAACAGAAGAAGCAGCAATGCAAAAACCTGCAAAAAGGAGGAAGAAGCTGGTAGTTAGGAGAGGCCCTACTACTAGGTTACATTCAAGTGTGTTGGAGGAGGTGAAACCTGATTCCATTCCTTCATCAGATGAAGAAGATGATGGGCTGCTTTTTGAGGATGAAGATGATGGACATGAGCCACTGTCATTTGTTCTACCTAAAGGGAGGAAGAGTAGGGCCAAGAAAAGGAAACCAAGGATCTGGTACAATGACAAACTCAAGCAACCACATCAGCAGTTATGTCTGTACATGTGCTTTAAGGATCAGCAGCAATTCAGAGATGCTTTGTTGAGCTTACACATCACACAGGCCAGAGACTTCAGGTATCATAGAAATTCAGACCAAAGGATCATTGTCTGTTGTAAGCAAAACAGCAGCAGGTTTTGCATAGTTGCTGCAGTTATCAAAGGGGAGAAAACCTTTGCTATTAAGAAAATAAGGCTGGAGCACACTTTCCCTAGCAGCACTGAGACATCAAGGATTAGTGCCAACTGGCTTGCAAAGACCTATGAGTCATTGTTCAGGTCTGATCCAACCACTAGCATACACACTTTGATTGACAACTGCAATGAGAAGTATGGTGTTGATGTGCTAAGGCACATGTCCTATAGGGCCAAAAACCTTGTTGTAGAAGTTGTGCTAGGAGAGCACAAGAAGCAGTATCCCAGACTTAGGGATTATGCTCAGAACATTATGGATACAAACCCTGGTAGTAGAGTTGTAGTTACAACAGTTACTCCAAAACCAACTACAAAAATACCACATCCAGGACCAAGGTTTCATTCTATGTTGTTCTGCATAAATGGAGCAAGGGAGGGATTTCTCAATGGATGCAGACCATTCATTGGTTAGTTATCCCATTATCAATGCTGCTCAAATCATTGTTATTTGTACATCACAAGCTTTTTAGTTCATTGTTAACTATGCCAATATAGTTTAGTAATGCTTTATAGAAGTTTAAATTGTTCTTTGGTTGCAACAATAGGTGTTGATGGATGCTTTATTAAGCTCACCATTGGTGCTCAAATCCTAGCTGCCACTGGAAGAGATGGGAATAATAATAATTTCCCACTTGCATTTGCTGTTGTTGGACAAGAGGACACAGCTAACTGGTGTTGGCTTCTACACCAACTGAAGATATGTCTAGGAGGAGAAGTTGGGAAATTTGGGCGTTATACTATCATGTCTGATAGACAGAAGGTATGCATGCATCTTCTTGTTATGTTCTGCATTAGCATGTTATGTTCTAGATGCAGTAGTACAACAGCTAAGTCTAGCATGCTATGTGAACATGGGCTACTAAATGCAGTAAACCAAGTTTTTCCAAACTGCCATCAAAGATTTTGCCTTAGACACCTCTATGCAAATTTCCAGAATGATGTGTTTAGGGGGGGAAGATCTTAATAAATGCATGGATAATGCCAGCTATGCTTATAACCAACACAAGTTTAACATTTCCATGAATGACTTGAAAAATGAGAGTGAGGAAGCTTGGAAGTGGCTAAGTGGAATACCTAAGCACACATGGGCTAGGCATGCTTTTGACACTAACTGCAAGACAAACTTGGTTGTTAACAACCTGTCTGAGGTGTTCAACAAGTACATCCTAGATTTTAGAAAAAAACCTATTAGGACTATGATTGATGGTATTAAGGACAAGCAGATGGTGAGGTGGCATAATGACAGAGAGAGAGGAAAGGCATCTCTATGGGAGATCACACCACATTATGCTGAGAAGCTTGAGGTGGAAAAGGAAAGGGACAAATTCTGCAAACCTATTCAAGCCGGTGTAAATCTTTGGCAAGTGACCAGTGTGCAGCAAACACATGCTATAAACTTGGAAGCTTATACATGTGGCTGCAGAAAGTGGGACCTGTTTGGCATACCATGAAGGAAATATGCCCTAGAGGTAATAATAAAGTTATTATTTATTTCCTTATATCATGATAAATGTTTATTATTCATGCTAGAATTGTATTAACCGGAAACATAATACATGTGTGGATACTAGACAAACATAGTGTCACTAGTATGCCTCTACTTGACTAGCTCGTTTATCAAAGATGGTTATGTTTCCTAGCCATTGACATGAGTTGTCATTTGATTAACGGGATCACATCATTAGGAGAATGATGTGATTGACATGACCCATTCCATTAGCTTATCACCCGATCGTTTAGAATATTGCTATTGCTTTCTTCATGACTTATACATGTTCCTATGACTATGAGATTATGCAACTCCCGTTTACCGAAGGAACACTTTGTGTGCTACCAAACGTCACAACATAACTGGGTGATTATAAAGGTGCTCTACAGGTGTATCCGAAGGTACTTGTTGGGTTGGCGTATTTCGAGATTAGGATTTGTCACTCGATTGTCGGAGAGGTGTCTGGGCCCTCTCGGTAATGCACATCACTTAAGCCTTGCAAGCATTACAAATAATGAGTTAGTTGCGGGATGATGTATTACGGAACGAGTAAAGAGACTTGCCAGTAACAAGATTGAACTAGGTATTGAGATACCGACGATCGAATCTCGGGCAAGTAGCATACCGATGACAAAGGGAACAACGTATGTTGTTATGCGGTCTGACCGATAAAGATTTTCGTAGAATATGTGGGAGCCAATATGAGCATCCAGGTTCTGCTATTGGTTATTGACCGGAGACGTGTCTCGGTCATGTCTACATAGTTCTCGAACCCGTAGGGTCCGCACGCTTAACGTTTTGATGACAATTATATTATGAGTTTATATGTTTTGATGTACCGAAGGTTGTTCAGAGTCCCGGATGTCATCACGGACATGACGAGGAGTCTCAAAATGGTCGAGACATGAAGATTGATATATTGGAAGCTTATGTTTGGATATCGGAAGTGTTCCAGGTGAAATCGGGATTTTACCAGAGTACCGGGAGGTTACCGGAACCCCCGGGAGGTTATTGGGCCATAGTGGGCCTTAGTGGAAGAGAGGAGAGGCGGCCAGGGCAAGGACCACGCGCCCCTCCCCCCTAGTTCGAATAGGACAAGGAGAGGGGGGCGTCGCCCCTCCTTTCCTTCTTCTCCTCCACCTCTTTCCCCCTCCACTCCTAGTCCAACTAGGAAAAGGGAGGAGTCCTACTCCCGGTGGGAGTAGGACTCCTCCTGGCGCGCCCCATCTCCTGGCCGGCCGCACCCCCCCTTTTCTCCTTTATATACGGGGGCAGGGGGCACCCCAAAGACACAACAATTGATCGTTTGATCTTTTAGCTATGTGTGGTGCCCCCTCCACCATGGTCCACCTCGATAATACTGTAGCCGTGCTTAGGCGAAGCCCTGCGTCGGTAGAACATCATCATCGTCACCACGCCGTCGTGCTGACGAAACTCTCCCTCAACACTTGGCTGGATCGGAGTTCGAGGGATGTCATTGGGTTGAACGTGTGCTGAACTCGGAGGTGCCGTGCGTTCGGTACTTGATCGGTCGGATCGTGAAGACATACGACTACATAAACCGCATTGTGCTAACGCTTTCGCTTTCGGTCTATGAGGGTACGTGGACACACTCTCCCCTCTCATTGCTATTCATCACCATGATCTTGCGTGTGCGTAGGAATTTTTTTGAAATTACTACGTTCCCCAACATACCATGCAACCATGCAATATTAGCTATTAACAAGGCAAAAATATTTCCAGAGGACTATGTCTCCAATTTCTTAAAAAAACCTTTTTACCTTGCTGCATTTGAACCAATGATATATCCAGTTCCTGGTGAACATGATTGGACAAGGACAAGTGGACCAGACATAGAGCCACCCAAATTTCATGTGAAGAAGGGGAGAAGGAAAGAGAAGAGAATAAAGGGCAGATTTGAGGTTCCAAAACCAAAGGACAGTTCAAGAATGGCCACTATAACATGCAACAACTGTGGGCTCCAAGGCCATAGGTACACCAACTGCAAGCAACAATTGAGACCAGAGTTGGCTATGAGGAAAAACAAGCATGTGGTAAACCCTTGTGAATTGCACTTGTTAATTGGTCTTCTTTCCTTGTATGTTTTATGTGCTAAACCCTTGTGACTAACCACCATTTTTCCTTGTATGTTTGCAAGGCACCTGCAAGATCAAGGAATGAAGCTACTCCACCCGCAAGATCAAGGAATGAAGCTACTCCACGTGCAAGATCAAGGAACGAAGATACTCCATCAGGATCACAACAGCCACCAGCAAGGTCTGCTACTGCAAGATCTGCTTCTGCCAGATCTGCTAGAGGGTCAGCTAGTGCAAGATTTGCAAGGCCCTTCACTGCCCCAAGATTTGCTGCTGGAGCTTCATCTTCCGGTCCTTCTACTTCTGGTGCTCCTTCAAGTGTCGAGGAATTATTCTACTTTGATGTCATTTTTTACTGCCAGTGGTAACCATTGAGTGATAGAATGATTCTGATGGTTGCATGTTGCAACTTTGGTCTGATGTGTACCAGTAAATGCTTATGGGTTTTGCTTTTGAACTAAGTTGTTTATGCTACAAAATCATGTATGTTCTGATGTAGTACTAAGTTGGGTCTGATGTGTACTAAGTCTCATATGGTCATTTTTGAACATATCATGCTCGTGTCAACATATTATGCCTGCAATATTTGGTCATTTGGCATTATTCAAGAATTCAATGCCTTTTGTGTTGTTGCAAAGATGCTCCTGTCAACATAGCAAGCACATAAATTTGGTCATTTGTTAAGAAACCATGCTCATGTCAATATTATTCAACATTTTAGATGAGTTTAGATCATGCTCAAACTCTCGAAATGGCAAGCCATGCTTCAAGCTAAGTCAGTATGGATCTGATTGACTGCTAAACTGAAGGAACAATCTCTGTCGAAGATTCTCATTCTGAAGCAGATGCCTAGCTCTGGAAGGATGGACGGGATCATAACTATAATGCCACAATGGCCACATACTTCATTACTAGGATCAACATACCAAATATTTTTTACAAAGACACCTGACACATTACTAGGATCAACATTACTAGGATCAACATTCAGTTCCAGCAACACCTGACACTAATCAACATTGCAAGGATCAACCTGACTACAACTTGCATCTTCAGTGCAAAAGATCACTTGTGTCTAAACACCACTGACCAGTACTACATTGCATACAACAACCACTAAACAAGCTTACTGCAGAAGCATCCTCGCTGTCACTAAACCTACCACAAAGACAAGAAAAAGAAAGACATCATTCTGATATTTCCCCTTCAGTGCATCTATCTCTGCATTTTTCTTCTTGAGCTGATCTTCCAAAGACATAGCCACCACCTCTCTTCCTCTATGAGCTTCAGGCAGAGCCACAACTGTAGTGTCATCTTCAAACACATCAACACTTGATTCACCTCTCAGCCTACGCACTTCATCTCGCAAATCTCCAATCAAATCAATCAAAAACTTCGGCAGAGGATCATCATGCCATTCAACAAAGCCACAACCACCATGTTGTACCAACATAAATTAGGGTTTGAGAGGGGAGAAGATCTAATGAACAGAAAAATAGAACAAAAATGAAGCTCAACATGGCATCCACGCAGGCGTAGTACCTCCTGCCTAGGTTCTGATGGCTCCATGAGATCCATTTCGGGGCTTTCCGACGCGGCCTGCACCAGCATAGCTTCTCCAGCTCGTACGCCATCGGGCTCTCACGGTAGGGCACCGACGACCTCGATTCGTCCCCTCTCCTTCCAGAGGCTCGACGGAAGCTGGGAGCCTGCGAACGACCCGAAGACCACAACATTGCCTTGGACGCAGCCGCCGCCCCCTGCGAGATCGCCTCTGCCGCCGGCCCGCTCAAGAATCGCCTCCGCCGTCGCCTAAACCTAGTTTTCCCCCAAATCCCCAACCGTTTCCTGTTCGCCCCCCTCCCCCCCCCCCCCCCGCATTGCTGTTATAACTAGGGACAACACTCAGAGCAATCCCAGTTGACAGTGGCCACGTCAGCATTTTTTTTGGCTAAAACGGCACTAACTTGAGCCATCTAACAGCCATCAAAGCAATCTAACAGCCATCTAACAGCCATCAAACAGAATCTGATAAAACTACAGTTTGATTTGGACCGGGATTCGTTAGTTTAGAGGTATAACTTGAGCCATCTAACAGCCATCAAAGCAACAGAGGTATAACTTGAGCCATCTAAGAAAACATTAGCTAAATAACATAGCATAGTGGAGTTCAACATAACCATATATTCTTACAGCCATAATTAATAGATTCTTACAACATTAGCTAAAGACCATAGCATAGTGGAGTTCAACATTGTTCACAACTACTACATCCATACATTACACTTCATTAAACCACCCTTCACAAAAGATAAGCAAAGCCTTCTATCAAAGCAACATATATCATGATAGGTATGCTCTGCTTCATCTACCTCATTCTTCAAGATGTCATGGATCAACTTCAAGTTCTCTTTGCTCTTCTCCGGTGAATTGAACTGAATAGCTAGCTGGAGCTTGAACTCATCCATGCGTTTTATCAAATTCTCATGTCCCCTCTTGAGATCAGACATGTGAAGGTTCAGCTGCACATTCTCTTCTGTGAGTTTTTTCACAGACTTGGTGAGCTCATCAACCTGAATCTCTAAATTGTTGTTGCCTTCAGTTAGCTTTTCCTTCTCTTTCAAATGATTCATCTTCAGGTTCCTAATGACACTACCTTGAGCTTCTAGCAGGTTCATCAGCACTTTATACTTCTCTTCCAGCTTCAAGTTCTCCGCCTCTTTCTTCTCCATCTCATTCTTCATGCCAGCCACAGCTGATGCACTGGCAACCTCAGCTCTCTTCTCCTTAGCTTGCACATAGCTTAAATCCAACACCGTATCCTCCTGTGCACTGAGAAGTTGATGGACATCTTCAACTAGTTTGTCATAGTTGGCATCCAGATTCCTTTTCTCTTCTTTAAGGTTGTGGATAGTAAGTGAACTTTCCAGGTTATCCTTCCTCCTAGCCTGCCTGCTGTCTTCAAACATTTCCCAAAGCTTCAGCAAGGCATTTTGCATTGTGGGAGGCCACTCTAGGTCAATTCATGCAAGAAAACCACAATTCTCACTTTCCTGCAATATAGCAAACATTTATATTGTTACTCTCTGAAGAATTACAATTATAAAAGGGCACTTTAAAAAAAAATAACTAAGAGCAGAAGAACTACAACCTATACATGTCGTCAATTAAAAATTAGCATCTACACTGCTAACTAAGCTGCTGGTCATATATAATACTACAAAAAAGTGGGCAATTTAACTAAACAAGAATATACATGAGCACATGCTACTAGTAGAAAAAAACACATTCGTCCCGGTTGGTTACGGCCTTTTGTCCCGGTTCTTGAACCGGGACTAAAGGGTCGTTACTAATGCCCTAGACCTTTAGTCCCAGTTCTAACACGAACCAGGACATATGGGCCTCCATGTGGCCGGTGCGCTGAGCCCGGGCAGGAAGGCCTTTGGTCCCGGTTGGTGGCACCAACCGGGACCAAAAGGCATCCACGCGTCAGCATTTCAGGGGCTGGGTTTTTTGTTTTTTTTGAAGGGGGGGGGGGGTTGGGGGTTTTGGGGGGGTTAATTTAGGTGTTTCATATATTGTGTTAGCTAGCTAATTAATAGAGAGAAGTGTCCTATCTTGTGTCCGTGCTTGGTTGACGCTACGTACTATACATAGAGAGGCCCTCGACACACTAGCTAGTAAGAAAATGAAGGAAACAATTAAGTACAGAAGTTCGTCATGCATACCGAGAGAAGTGATCGATCGACCTATTCTTCTCCGAGAGATTGGTCGAACAACAAGTTTTTGTATTATCTATCCGACGCTACTGGCTACATACATATACAATATGTAAGATCTCTTACAATCCCCTAGCATTTGAAATCAACTTCCACATGGTATTCTTCGGCTTTATTGATGACGTGGTCAAGAAAGAATCCCGCCAATTCCTCTTGAATTGCTTTCATGTGATCTTGTGGTAGGAGTTCATTCCGCATCTGCCATGTCTAATTTGAAGAAGGGGGTTAATACATATATATGAATGAAACTCAACAGAAATGATGGTGTAATAAAATGAAATTGTGAATATTATTGCTTACACACTTCATGTTGTCTTTTAGATGAACTCGCACACGTAGTATCCACAATAATCATTCCCTTGTTCCTGCCACAAACACTTTATGAGAAATAGAGGTCAATCAAAATGATAATGAAGCATTATAAATGGCATTGATGAAAGTATAGATATAGAATCAACGGGAGATGCGCGCAACTAGCTAGCTAGTAGTAGTTACTTTCGGGTATGTATATCGCAGCTCCTTGGCGATCCGAAGCTTCTGCGGTGAACTGTTTCCAAACCCTGCAAGACAAAGAAAATAATTATTATTACTTGAGATATCAGGAAATGAACAAAAAGTTGCCGATATGGTGCGATAATGATCGATTGAACTTACTTGTTGAGCATTTTAGTCATGTCCGCATAGGTTTCGGGATCTTTTCGTCTCGAGTCTGAGATGGTTACTAGTCCCCGCTCAAGCTTAATCTCTAGAAGAACATAGTGGAAGCTACGCACACATGCATAACTCATCAATTACATTACTATAACCTCGCTCGAGTAATAAGGGAAACCGAATATGCACACGACAGTAACACTCACTTGATGTTGTAAGGAAAGAGTATTAAATCTTTGTTTTGATTTTTGATCAACGATTGTAGCAAGTAGGCCTCGGCCTCTTCGGCGTCCTTTGTAACCAGAAATTCATCTATGATATTTGTGTTAATGAACCCAATATCATACATTTACGCTTTTACGCACTCGGCGATCTTCAATCTGCATAATATAGTGAGGATAATTAATTATAAATACATGCAATGAAAGAGCTGAGCTATATATAGAGACTTAATGACAGAAATAGTACTTACAAACAGTAGCAAAAGACCGTTAATTTATCGAGGGCCTTTTGATTGAAGAACGCGAAGAACTCCTCAAATGGAACAGGCAACATATCAGTTCCAATGAGGTCGTGCTCCTCTTTAATTCTCAGATACAAAGTATTCGTCCCCCCAGACTCTCTGCAGGTTTTCATGTACCAATTATGGAATCTTCGCATCATCGTTGTTAGAGATTTTCATCTTTGACGAGAGGCTTCCTGTACTCGTATCTGTGTTCGTCCACCTCCAAGAAATCAAAATGTACATCGTCAGGCAGGTAATCTCCAAGATTGCTATAACCGGGCACTGTCCCCGGAGCATTAGCGACGATGTCGCTAGACACATTGAGCGGGGGGCACGATTGCTTTGCTTGTTCGCCGAAAGGCAACTTTTTTCCCAACTACTCGTTCTTTTAACCTTTGATCACCGACAAGATTTCTGACCGCTCCGCTTGAGATATGCCTTTTCGATGTCGCTCATAGTTGGTTTTCAGCGAAGACTTTGGTGGTTTCCTTAGGGCATCGATAGTGCGCTTTGCTTTCACCGGATCTACCTTCTCCTCCGGAGGTGGATGTCTATTTGCTTTCAACCCTTCAAAGAAGTCCTTCACTTCGGTCCGCACGATCTTCGCGTTTTCCTCCTCGGTCTTCTTGTACGGTAACTTCTCTAGAGGCTTGAGAGGTGGACCGTATCTGTATTGCCTCCCGCCTGGCTGTCTTGCTACACGGAAAGGCACGGAGCGGCTTCGGCTGTCTTCTTTCGTGCTTGCTTACGAGGCGGAGGAGAAGGACTACGACGCACCGGAGCAGTCGGGGCGGCGGCGGGTCTCTTCCGCCCTTGCTGGCGAGGCGAAGAAGGAGGCTGCTGGCTGCTCGGGCGCGCTGGCACAGGCGGAGAAGGAGGCAGAGCGCCGCCACGCGCCGGAGAAGGAGGCTGAGTGCCCTGATCGTCACTCGCCGGAGGAGGAGGCGTGGAGGAGGCGGAGTGTCCTGACTCGCCGGAGGAGGAGGAGGAGGCGGAGGCGTCCAGTTCGGAAGGTTGATGAACTCCTTCCGCCATAGGCATGGAGTCTTCAGAGTAGAACCCAGCCGAGTCTCCCCTTCACCGGTAGGGTGGTCAAGGTGGAGGTCCTCAAATCCCTCCGTTATTTCGTCCACCGTCACCCTAGCATATCCTTCTAGAATCGGATGACAGTGAAAAGTTGCGCCGGCTTCAGAAGGTCGAACAGAGCCGACAGCCGCCTTGACTTTTAAGTTCTGCCATTGCGTGATAAGGTGGCAATTTTGAGACTCCGTGATAGCATCCACGGGGTAGCTAGCAGGAGCCATCAAGACATGCTCCGGCTGAAGCAGCTCGGTGGAAGCCACGCTGCTTCTCCGTTGAGATGGCTGGGTAGCTTCGGTGGAAGCGTCGGCAGTTCGTTTGCTGCGATTTGCTTCTTGTTCCTCTATCGCCTGTACCCTTGCGTGCAGCGCCTGCAGTTTGGTCTGTTGCACTTTCTTCCTCCTCTCCTGGCATTTGTAACCGCCTGCATCTTGAAAACCAGCCTTCCACGGAACGGAGCCTGGCGTGCCTCGTGTCCGTCCAGGGTGCTCAGGATTCCCGAGGGCCATTGTGAGCTCGTCGTTCTCTCTGTCTGGAACGAACGTCCCTTGCTGCGCTGCATCGATATAGTGCTGAAGCCTCTTGACTAGTATTTTCATTTGCTCGTCCGTCCAAAGGCACTTCCCTGATACAGGGTCCAAGGTTCCGCCAGCCCCGAAGAACCAAGTCCGCAGCAGTGCGGCGATTCTTGTCTCTGGTTTGATCCCTTTATCAAGTAGATCATTCTCAGCCTTGGCCCACTTAGGCCGGGCTTTGAGGTAGCCACCTGACCCCGTGCGATGGTGAAGCTTCTTCTTCGCAGCATTTTGCTTTCTTGTCACCGACATCTTCTTACTCTTTTCTGATGTCTTGTGGGCCACAAATGCAGGCCAGTGATCTCTGATCTTCTCATATTTGCCGATGAATTCTGGTGTCTCTTCTTTGTCGACAAACCTTTTCAGCTCATTCTTCCACCTCTTGAATAGGTCTGCCATCTTCTTAAGAGCAAAAGACTTGATTAATTGCTCTTTAACTGGCTTCTCCGGATTCTCCTCTGGCGGTAGGGTGAAATTTGACTTCAGCTCAGTCCAAAGATCATCTTTCTGCATATCATTGACATAAGACACCTCAGGGTCTTCGTTCTTAGGCTTATACCATTGGTGGATGCTGATCGGGATCTTGTCCCTAACAAGAACCCCGCACTGAGCAGAAAATGCATCTTTTGTCCGGACGGGTTCAATCGGTTGGCCGTCGCGCGCGATTGCTGTGATCTCAAACCTTCCATCCGAGCGCAAATTTTTCTTCGGGCCTCGTCTCTTTACCGAAGTTGTGCTCGATCCGAAGGGCTAGAAAAAATAAGAAAGACGAGAGTTAATTAATATGTGTACATACCAAAACAATGAATGCATCAATTAGCTAGTCAGCACAGGCTTAACTAATATATATACCTGGCCGGACTTGGTTCGGTCACCGGAGCCATCATCACGGTCTCCTTCTTGCACCGTCATTGGGTCACCGGAGCCGTCCTCATGGTCTCCTTCTTGCACCGGCATTGGGTCAAAGGAGCCATCATAATCATAGCCTGCTTCTTCACCCTGTCCTTCCAGACCATCGGTGTCATTGAGAAACGAGAAGACAGCATCACTTCCTTGTGCGATTATGTCCCCCAACACCGCTTCTGTTGCTTCGTCTCGGGGGGTGTCCATAGTTTCTACAAATATTTACAACATGGTAATTATTATTCAAACATGACAGATGGATATATTAGTGGCAAATGCAGAACTAGCTAGCTAATCACAATAAGGAATCATATTAATTAGTGGCCTCGACGCTGCTTCTCTAGGGTTTGGGGGTGGCCTCGACAACGCTTCAAGGGTTTGGGGTGGCCTCGAGAGAGTTTGTCGGGTAGGGGCGCGGCGGGAGGGGGTAGGAGACCGACATCGTTTTTTTCTAGGGTTTGGGTGTCCTCGAGAGTTTTGGTCAAGCGAGAGGGTCGGGGGGTGCTTCCGCGGTATAAGTTATCACAGTCGAGAGGGGGTATATATATCGACCGCAACTCATGTCGAAGTTATCCGGGAGGGGGTAATATCGACAACGACGACATATGTATATGGGAAAATAATATTATCGGGGAGGGGGTTATATCGACCCCCCCCCCCCACGTGTTGAAGTTATCGGGGAGGGGGTTATATCGACAACGACGACATACGTAAATGGGAAAATAATATTATCGGGGAGGGGGTATATCGACCACCCCTTGTGTTGAAGTTATCGGGAGGGTATATAAATGACGACGGACGGATAAAACATAAGAAAACGAAGAAGAAATAAAAAGAGGAGAAGAAGAAAGGAATAGAGGAGAAGATCGAAGAAAAAAAGAAGAAGAAAAAAGAGGAGAAGAAGAAAGGAATAGAGAAGAAGAAAAAAATGAAAATTTTCTATTTTTTCTTCTTCTCCTCTATTCCTTTCTTCTTCTCCTCTTCCTTTTCTTCCTCTCCACTTCTTCTTCTCTTCATTTTCTTCCTCTCCTCTTATTCTCCTTTTTCCTCTTCTTATTTTCCTTTTTCCTCTCCTTCTTTTTCTTCTTCTTCCTTCTTCCTAGCCAGATAAATAAAACTTCTCTAAAAATGTAACTTTTGCATATATAAAACTTTTTCTTCTTCTTCTTCCTTCTTCCTTATTTTCCTTCTTCCTAAATATATAAAACTTTTCTAAAACTGAAACTAACCTAAAATGTACTAAATCAAAGAACATATATAGATAAAACTTTTCTAAAAATGTAACTTTTGCATATAAACTTTTTCTTCTTCTTCCTTCTTCCTTCTCTTCCTTCTTCCTAAATATATAAAACTTTTCTAAATATATAAATCTAACTTTTTCATATATGAACACATATACACAGAGAACATACAAACATATATACATTTTTATAAAAAAGCAAAATACAAATCATCATATATATGAACAACAAATCTGAAAAGAAGGCGTATATCATATATACACAATACATATACTCACATATATACATATATATATAATCTGAAAAAACAAGCATATAATATATGAAAAAAAACAAGGACAAGGGAGGGGCGCCGGCCGGACCAAGGTGAGGAGGGCAGGCGCGGGTTCGGCGAGGGCAGCGGCAAGGCGCGCGCTCGAAGGAGGACGGTAGGCTAGGAAGGGATGGGGGCGGCGGCAGACGATGAGGCGGGCGACGGCAGCGTCGAAGCGAGCGGCAACAGGCGTCGGCGAGGGCATGGCGGCAGCGTCGGGCGAGCTTCAGCGGCGGCAGCGTCGAAGCGGCGTGGCGGCAACGTCGTGGCGAGGCTTCGGCGGCGGCAGCGGCGAGGAGCAGCGTGGGCGTCAGCGAAGAACAAGTGAATTTTGAAGAAACTGCTAAGTGTTTGCTTATATAGAAAAGGCTTTGGTCCCGGTGCGTGGCCTCAACCGGGACCAATGCCACCCTTTAGTCCCGGGTGGTGCCCCCAACCGGGCCTAAGGGTCTCTTCAAGAGCCCAAAGGGCGGAAGCGGCGACCTTTGGTCGGTTGGTGGCACCAACCGAGACTAAAGGGGCATTGGTCCCAGTAGGTGCCACGAACGGTACTAACGCACCCTTTAGTCCCGGTTGGTGCCACCAACCGACCAATGGCTTTGTGCTGCCAGCGTCAAAAGTTTAGTACCACCTCGCTAGCTCGAGAGCTCGAGAGTGGTCTATAGCGCTGCCGCCACCCTCTCGAGCTCCTCTCAATTGTAGGCTTTGGGCCTAACTTATCTTTGTGTGCTGTGGGCCTCTCTGGGCCTCCTGCGGGCACTGAATCACAGCCCATGGTAGGGTTTCTAGTCGTATTCAGCCGTGGGGCCCGAGAGGTGGCACTTTTTTTGTTTTTTTGTTTTCTTTGTTGCTTTATTTATTTTATTTTGTTTCTACTTACAAAAAAATACTTATTGTTGCTATTTTTATTTATTTTATTAAAGTTTATTTTTTATTATTTTTCTTTTAGGTCACAAAAATTATAAACTTTCTGTTAGTGTCATTAGTTTTCTAATTTGAATAGTTAAAATTACTGTGTTTAAAATTCAAAGATTTTTCCAGTTTTTTTTGTTTTGTTTTTTGCATTATTTATTTTCTTTTGTTTTTTGCTTTATTTTTTAATTCTTTTTGCTTTTAGGTCAGCAAAATTATAAACTTTCTGTTAGTGCCATTAGTTTTAGAAAAATTATTCTGTTTTTTGTTTTCTTTTTTGCTTTATTTATTTTATTTTGTTTCTACTTATAACAAAATACTTATTGGTGCTATTTTTATTTATTTTATTAAAGTTTATTTTTAATTATTTTTCTTTTAGGTCACAAAAATTATAACCTTTCTGTTAGTGCCATTAGTTTTCAAATTTGAATAGTTAAAATTACTGTGTTTAAAATTCAAAGTTTTTTTTCAGTTTTTTTGTTTTGTTTTGTTTTTTGCATTATTTATTTTCTTTTGTTTTTTGCTTTATTTTTAATTCTTTTTGCTTTTAGGTCAGAAAAATTATAAACTTTCTGTTAGTGCCATTAGTTTTATAAAAATTATGAACTTTCTGTTAGTGCCATTAGTTTTCAAATTTGAATAATTAAAATTTGTATTCTTTGAAATTTGTGTGAATCACAAGTTTGTGATTAACTTTACTAAAAAATGAGCATAGATGCGCCTATAGAGAAAATTCAACCTAAATTCATAATAAATTTCTATGAATTTCAGAGAAATTCAATATGAATTTAGGTCAAATTCCCTGTATAAGGGCATCTATTTTCACTTTGAGAGGAGCTCAACAAGGCAGAGAGGGAGGGGCTTATAAACCGGTGTGAGCGCCCTTCGGTTGGCAAGGTGGGACTAAACTCGATCATAGCGAGGACCAACCCTTTAGTCCCGGTTTGTGGCACAAAGCTGGGACTAATGGTTATGGGCGAGGCGGCGATTGGTCCCGGTTCGTCGTGGAACCGGGACCAAAAGGTCGCATTTAACCGGGACCAATGGTCCACGTGGCTGCCCTCTTGAGTGTTCTTGGTGAGAACATAGTTGACAAGGAGCGAACCGGGATTAATGGTATTACGAGGGCCGAACCATAAGACATTAAAGCATTTCAAATGAACTCTGAAAAAGTTGAAAGTTGGCACGGTATCATAATTTCACCCACATAGCATGTGCATGTACAAAACGGACAATGGTATCATACTCGTCTGTTACAAAGTTGGCATGGTATCATCATAATAGTTGCGGGAGAAATTCTTCACTTTTTCTTTGCTTGTGTCATTTTCTTATTGCGCCGTAACCATGGATAATCTTCATCGTTTATCAAGATGCTTGGGTCAGCCTTGACTTTGAAGGGAGGAATTTCATGAAACTTTTCATAATATTCAGACATGTCTCTCTTGCCCTCCACTCCCATGATGTCCCTTTTTTCTGAAAGAACTATGTGGCGCTTTGGCTCATCGTATGATGTATTCGCTTCCTTATCTTTTCTTTTTCTCGGTTTGGTAGACATGTCCTTCACATAGATAACCTGTGCCACATCATTGGCTAGGACGAACGGTTCGTCAGTGTACCCAAGATTTTTCAGATCCAATGTTGTCATTCCGTACTATGGGTCTACCTGTACCCGCCTCCCCGATGATTGACCCATTTGCACTTAAACAAAGGGACCTTAAAATCATGTCCGTAGTCAAGTTCCCATATGTCCACTATGTAACCATAATATGTGTCCTTTTCCCTCTCGGTTGATGCATCAAAGCGGACACCGCTGTTTTGGTTGGTGCTCTTTTGATCTTGTTCAATCGTGTAAAATGTATTCCCATTTATCTCGTATCCTTTGTAAATCAATACAGTCAAAGATGGTCCCTTGGACAACAAGTACAACTCATCACAAACAGTCTTGTCACCTCTGAGACGTGTTTCCAACCAACTGCTGAAAGTCCTGATGTGTTCACATGTAATCCAGTCGTCGCCTTTGCTCGGGTGTTTGGGCGCAGATCGTTGTTCTTGTGTTCATCGACATACGGGTCACCAAGGTAGAGTTACAGAGAACTGTGTAGTGTGCTTGAGACCAAGAATATCCGTCCTGCATATTATTGAGTCCCCTCCAAGCGTGCCTTTTCCAGTCAGTCTCCCCTCATACCGCGATTTAGGGAGACCTATCTTCTTAAGGCCAGGAATGAAGTCAACACAAAACCCAATGATATCCTCTGTTTGATGGCCCATGGAGATGCTTCCTTCTGGCCTAGCGCAGCTACGGACATATTTCTTTAGGACTCCCATGAACCTCTCAAAGGGGAACATATTGTGTAGAAATACGGGCCCCAGAATGACAATCTCGTCGACTAGATGAACTAGGACGTGCGTCATGATATTGAAGAAGGACGGTGGGAACGCCACTCAAACCGACAAGACATTGCGCCACATCACTCCTTAGCCTTGGTATGATTTCTCGGATCGATCGCCTATACGAGATATTGCATTGAGGAATGCACATAGCTTCACAATGGCTAATCGGACGTTTTTCGGTAGAAGCCCCCTCAATGCAACCGGAAGCAGTTGCGTCATAATCACGTGGCAGTCATGAGACTTTAGGTTCTGGAACTTTTTCTCTCGCATATTTATTATTCCCTTTATATTCGATGAGAAACCAATAGGGACCTTCATACTGAGCAGGCATTTAAAGAAGATTTCTTTCTCTTCTTTCGTAAGAGCGTAGTGGCGGGACCTTCATATCGCTTGAGGCATGCCGCCTTTTTTTCGTGCAAGCATTGCAGGTCCTCCCGTGCCTCGTGTGTATCTTTTGTCTTCCCATACACGCCCAAGAAGCCTAGCAGGTTCACGCAAGGTTCTTCGTCACGTGCATCACGTCGATTGAAGAGCGCACCTCTAGGTCTTTCCAAGAGGGTAGGTCCCAAAATATAGATTTCTTCTTCCACATGGGTGTGTGTCCCTCGGCGTCATTCGGAACAGCTAGTCCGCCGACCCTTTCCAAAGATTACGTGTAAATCATTGACCATAGCAAGTACGTGATCACCGGTACGCATGGCGGGCTTCTTCTGGTGATCTGCCTCGCCTTTGAAATGCTTGCCTTTCTGTCGACATTGATGGTTGGTTGGAAGAAATCGACGATGGTCCAGGTACACATTCTTCTTGCATTTGTCCAGGTATATACTTTCAGTGTCATCTAAACAGTGCGTGCATGCGTGGTATCCCTTGTTTTTCTGTCCTGAAAGGTTACTGAGAGCGGGCCAATCGTTGATGGTCATGAACAACAACGCCTTTAGGTCAAATTCCTCCTGTTTGTGTTCATCCCACGTACGTACACCGTTTCTATTCCACAGCTGTAAAAGTTCTTCAACTAATGGCCTTAGGTACACATCAGTGTCGTTGCCGGGTTGCTTAGGGCCTTGGATGAGAACTGGCATCATAATGAACTTCCGCTTCATGCACATCCAAGGAGGAAGGTTATACATACATAGAGTCACGGGCCAGTGCTGTGATTGCTGCTCTGCTCCCGAAAGGATTAATGCCATCCGCGCTTAAAGCAAACCATACGTTCCTTGGGTCACTTGCAAACTCATCCCAAGATTTTCTCTCGATTTTTCTCCATCGCGACCCGTCGGTGGGTGCTCTCAACTTCCCCTCTTTCTTACGGTCCTCACGTGCCATCGCATCAACTTGGCATGCTCTCCGTTTTACGAGCAGACGTTTCAACCGTGGTATTATAGGAGCATACCACATCACCTTCGCAGAACCCTCTTCCCGGGGGCTCGCCACAATATCACCGTGGTCATCTCGTCTGATCTTATACCTTAATGCACCGCATACCGGGCATGCGTTCAGATCCTTATGCGCACCGTGGTAGAGGATGCAATCATTAGGGCATGCATGTATCTTACGCACCTTCAATCCTAGAGGGCATACGACCTTCTTTGCTGCCTATGTACCGTCGGGCACTCGTTATCCTTTGGAAGCTTCTTCTTCAATATTTTCAGAGCTTCTCAAATCCTTTGTCGAGCACACGGATTCTCTGCCTTCCATCGCAGCAATTCCAAAGACGGTACCGAGCTTTGTGTTGCCATCTTCGCAATTGGGGTACAACCCTTTTTGTGATCCTCTAACATGCGATCGAACTTCAGCTCTCCTTTTGACTTTCGCATTATGTCCTTGCATCGACAATGACCCGGCGGAGATCATCATCATCGGGCACATCGTCTGGTTCCTCTTGATCTTCAGCCTTCCCCGTTGCAGCATCATTGGGCACATCATCTGGTTCCTCTTGATCTTCAAAGCTTCCCCGTTGCAGCATCATCGTATTCGGGGGCACATAGTTGTCATCGTCCTCTTCTTCTTCGCCGTCTTCCATCATAACCCCTATTTCTCCGTGCCTCGTCCAAACATTATAGTGTGGCATGAAACCATTGTAAAGCAGGTGGGTGTGAAGGATTTTCCGGTCAGAGTAAGACTTTGTATTCCCACATTAAGGGGATGGACAACACATAAAACCATTCTGCTTGTTTGCCTCAGCCACTTCGAGAAAATCATGCACACCCTTAATGTACTCGGAGGTGTGTCTGTCACCGTACATCCATTGCCGGTTCATCTGCGTGCATTATATATAATTAAGTGTGTCAAAAACCATTACAGAACATCATGAATAGATAATTAAGTGACCAAATTAATAGAAGTTCATCATCACATTAAAACCAAACTACATACGTAGTTCTCATCTAACAACATAAAGCTCTCCAGAGCATCTAAATTAATTAAACCATACATTGAAACTATGTAAAACATTTCAATGCGAAAACAAATGCGATCATAATCGCAACCAAGGTAACAATTGATCCAACGGCATAATGATACCAAGCCTCGGTATGAATGGCATATTTTCTAATCTTTCTAATCTTCAAGCGCATTGCATCCATCTTGATCTTGTGATCATCGCATTTACATCCGCAACATGCAACTCCAATATCATCTTCTCCTCCTCAATTTTTTTTATTTTTTCCTGCAAGAAATTGTTTTCTTCAACTAAATTTATCCTCTCGACAATATGGTCGGTTGGAATTTCCGGTTCACATACCTCCTAGATAAATAAAATCTATGTCACGTTGGTCGGCATAATTTTCGTAAACAATAAATGAACCAATAGTTATAAAGATAATATATACCACATCCGAATCATAGACAGGACGAGGGCCGACGGGGGCGGATACCAAAACCATCGCACTATATAATAACAAGCAATAAAATAGTAAGAAAATTAGACAAGTATCTATCTAAAGCAAGAATTTTTTCTTTCGTAAAGAAGATAAGAACAAGAGGCTCACCACAGTGGTGCCACGACGAGATCGGCCGCGATCGACGACAGTGAAGACGAGGACGGGGCGTGACGGGCCGCTAATATAAACCTAGAGAAATCTCGGGAAAATAGAGTTCGGAGGTCGTGCTTCGAGAGGAGAAAGCTTAACTAGTGTGGCTCGGGCATTTCATCGAACACCTCATGTGCATAGGAGGTGAGCTAGAGCACCACAAAGCCCTCCCTTCCCCGACCAGAGAAAAACATAGCAGTGGAGTGCTCTGCTCGCGGGCGAGGGGTATATATAGGCACCTCAATGGTCCTGGTTCATGGCACGAACCGGGACTAAAGGGCAGCCTGTTGTCCCGGTTCAAGCCACCAACCGGGACCAATGGTGGTGGGCCAGAGCAGACCCATTGGTCCCGTTCGTCCCACCAACCGGGACCAAAAGGTCCAAGAACTGGGACCAATGGCCCACGTGGCCCGGCCGGCCCCCTGGGCTCACGAACCGGGACCAATGCCCCCATGGGTCCCGGTTCTGGACTGAACCGGGACTAATGGGCTGACCCGGCCTGAACCAAAGCCCTCTTTTCTACTAGTGTGCCTACACAACATGTTGCAGTGAGCTTCAGTACTAATAAATAACTAAACTGTGAGCATCTCCACTACCAAATAAGCTGTTGCCCATATATATTACTAACATCAGGTGGCATGTTTAACAAAGGTGAGCATCAAAGCTACTAACTTACTAATAAATAACAAAACAATGTGCTTCAACATCAGTAGGAGTACTCCATCAGTAGTACTAACTTACTAAACAGAGGCTACCAACTATATTAAAGTGAACATAGAGAGAGAGCATGAATCTTACAGGCTGAACACAAACTAGAAACCTCCTGCCCGTCTCAAATGATTGAAAAGCTACACGACGCTCAGTTGGCAGCCGATGCTCCACGCAGAGCCCCTCTGGTGCCTTCTCCAAGCCATTGTAGTCTTGGTCTTCAATGCTAGCAGGAATCTACAGGAGCAAATCCCCAAATCAGAAAACCAGATCAGCAAATCCCCAAAACCCCAAATCAGAAACCCTAACCCTAACTCACCCTAGCTCTACTACTGACCTGATAATGCATACCGTCATCGGAGGAGGAGATCTGCAGGCTGGACAAGTCGTCGCTGCTCTCATCCTCGAAGACCATGGCGTGGCGGCGATAGCAGACGAGGCGGTCTGCGCGGCGAGCGGCGGCGGATGGGAGAGACGAGGGCGATGGGGCGAGGAGAGGGATAGAGTGCGGCTGGCTCCGGCCCGACCATCCCCGACCTAGCTACATGGTGCGACCGAGCCGGGGTGGAACGAGTGACCTAGCGGGACCGCGCGGGTGCGCGCGGGTAGTCCACCATGGCACCTGACACATGGGCCCGGTCGGTCAGATACGTGGTCAATACGCGCTTATACGGCTGTCAGACCGTTTTGCAACACTTAGGCTCGAGGTGATCGAATCGCAAAAAAGTGACTAGTGGTACTGACTCGTAACAACGTGCCGAAGTGTGGTAGTTCCTTACAATTAACTCACTAAACTAGGTAGTTTTGTAACAGATTACTAAAAAAGAGGGTAGTTTTGTAACAGTTGGAGTGTACCTTGAAGCGCAGTCTCTTCACCCTCTTTGAAGTAGCAGTAGTCAAACGAGAATCTGACGGCGCCCGCTTCCCCTCCCCTGATGGGTGCTAAACTTTGGACAAGAGTGGAGTAGCACTTATCTCTCTATTCTCCACCCGTGCATCTCTCTATCTCTCTCTACCGCGTAAATGCGTGATGTGTTCTTCGTGCAATATGGTGGGTCTTCTTGTGTTTGTGCTTTTCGTGAAAGAAAATGGTGCCGTCTTGCCGAGCTGTTTAGCCCTAGCCAGGTCCTTCTCCATTTTGAATTGCCAGCTCCATTTTTTGTGGTAGGGATCAAAGGAGGGAAACAAAGACGCATGTCAAACAGTTGCCTCTTCCGTGAAAGACCAAAAGTTGACGTGCATGCAGCCAGCTGATGGGCCAGCCATGCATCCTGCTGCATGCATGCGGCGGCCAGAGCCTGAACCAACGGCATCTCCTGTGCAGCAGCCCGGCCGTATGTATGCATGTTGTCGCTTGTCTCTCGTCGTCTCCATCGTTTGATTTGTTTCCTCTTGTCGATCTCACGTATCTGGTAGAATCTGCGTGACTTGGTCTGTAGCCATGGCATGCATCAATATGGAGGCAAACAAGGGATGAGCGTTTGTCAACCGATTGCCTCTTATGGGAAAATAAAAAACCTCTGAAAAGTTGACATGCAGCCTGCTCAGGGGTCGCAAAGAGGTTTTCACAGGTCTGCAGCAGCCTTGCTACATCTACTGTGCACCGGCCAGCATCGCATATTTGTCTTTTTGCACGGACTTGCAGTGTACTATCTGCGTGCATGCATGCATGGTCTACTTTCTCTTGCAGTTTACACGATGGCTCTTCTTGTGGGAGTACAGGGCACGACCATGGAGTTCTTCATTTTCTGAGTACTATAACCATTTAATAGAGTATGCGATCATTTTATAGAGCACTGTTGCCATATCGCATGCAGTATATATGGATGTCGTTCAAGGTTACAAAATAAACTAGTGGTACTAGCTAGTGTTAAGACGGATGTACACATGTACACTTGTCTTATGTCTAAAACCGTCGTGTTATTCCATGTCATAGTATATATGGATACTACTCCCGCCTTCCACCGCGTTTATACTAGTACTACCTTCGTCTTGGTTTATTGTCCCCTCGTATTTTATGTCAAAATTTGACCTTAAATTTCACTAACAAAATGTTAATACATGTAAACAAAAATATATCATTGAAAACTATGTTTAAATACGAATCCAACAACATAATTTATTATGACATGTATTACTATTTTCTTTGTTAAATTTATGATCAAAATTTAGCACTAAATACTAAACCAGGACGGAGGTAGTAGTACTTCATCCTACACTAGCAATAAAGGTTTCTTAATTTTGCCCAGTTTGGTGCCCTACACCCTACCCCATCGTGTATCCATCTTCATTAATTGTCACCACCTGAACATTCATCCTGGCGGCCCAGCATATATGAAGTGTGAGCAAATAATTAACCCAAAATTTAATGCTGCATGCGAAGCATCCAAACCTTAAATGAACGGCGAGTTGCCTATCGTTGCAAAAGTTCACTCTTGCAGCGAGACGAGGTGGCGCTCATAGATTGTGTCGTTCAATGCGACTCAAGACCGCCAGGTCTCTCCCTCCCCATGCATCTCCCGCATTTATTTCACCCCATGCCACAATAACCCGTGCAGGCCATTGCATTCAAGGACAGCCCGACTGAGAAAACTTAATTTCAAACGTGTAAATTTGGTTTTTACACATGTCTTGCATAATACTCCCTTCATCCGGAAATACTTATCGAAGAAATTGATGCATCTAGATATATTTTAGTTCTAGATACATCCATGTTTATCGATTTCTCTGACAAGTATTTCTAGCCGAAGGGGCTATTTTAAAAATATTTAGCATACTGTAATACTAATTTGTTCATCTAGTTACAAAAAGACTGCATTCTCACAGCTAAAAAAAACATTCTGGGCATAACCAAGGAATACGAATTGCCATGCAGTCGAGAGTTAGCAAACCTTTGAAACATAGTATTTTGACTTTAAAACATAGTTTTACTCTTGTTATTTTGTGGAACAGTTCCAAGCTGCCCCAAACATACACCCATCATATGTGTAGAAACAAAAAGTCCTTAATTTCTAGGAGTGGCCTACAGCGTGACCGTCGCGCAGCGCACATGCAGCTGCAAAAACCTCAAGACGGTGGAAAACTCAGTGCCTCCTTTTTTTTGTCTGTCTTCACTCCAAGACTCTGCCTTTCCCTCCCCATCTCTCCTGGCTGCCTTTCTCCTTGACAATAGTCGAGATGAGCACGATCGCCACGGTCGCGCCGGCTACGAACGAGGTCGAGGAGACGGCGAAGCCGCCGTCCGGGTGGCTGCAAATCGCCGCCCCCTCCTCCGCGACCAAGAGAAAGTGCCGGCCAGCCGGCACACCAGGTAATCGACACCGATGCATGCATTACATTCGTAGGTAAGGTCGATCGGTGCCAAGATTTGGTAGCCTGCAGTGTGTATGTGGAAATGTGGAATGGCACCTCACATCCATGCGTGGACCTCGCGGCGCGCAGACCCGGACGCGGAGGTGGTGTCGCTCTCCCCGCGGACGCTGCTGGAGCCCAAGACGTACGTGTGCGAGATCTGCAACCGGGGCTTCCAGCGGGGGCCGAACCTACAGATGCACCGGCGGCGGCACGGCGTGCCGTGTGAGCAGCTGCAGAGGCGGGACGCCGGCAAGGCGGCGCCGCCGGCCCGGAAGCGGGTGTTTGTGTGCCCGGAGCCCAGCTGCCCGCACAACCACCCCTCCCGTGCCCTCAGCGGCGCCAGCGCCATCAAGCACCACTTCCGCCGCCAGCACAGTGCCCACCGCCAGTGGTCCTGCTCCCGCTGCTCCAGAGCCTTCGCCGTCCACGGCGACTACAAGGCCCACCTCAAGACATGCGGCGGTAGCCGCACCCGCGCCCGCGTACTCCGCTACCCCTGCCACTGCGGCCGCGTCTTCTTCCGGTACGTAGTTCACGCTGTGATCATTGGTGCCTGGCCGGCCGGCCCTCGATAACTAACTGATGGCCGCGTCTGAAACTCTGAATGCGGTGCAGGGCGGACACGTTCGCATATCACCAGCAAACGTGCCGCGCCGTTCCCCCACAGGCGGGCTTGCCGTCGGTGCCGGTGTGCGGGGCGTTGTCGGAGCCGCAGCAACCGGCGACATCACCGTCCCTGTCCAGCTTCGCCATCCCATCCAGTGGTGTCCTCATCGGCGCGGTGATTTGGCCCGGCGCCGCGGCAATGCGGAGCCCGACCGTCCCCACGTTGGGCGGGTTCTTGCCGCCGTCCGACACCAGTCGCAGCGGGCACAACCTCGAGCTGCAGCTCATGCCGCCATCGTGCCACGCAGCGCCGCGCTCACCGCCGGCGCCCATCTCGCGGGGAGACGACGGCGCCATCCAGCTGCAGCTCACCATAGGCCTATGCAGCAGCGACAACCGTGGGGGAGAGGATTTCAGGCCGTCGTCCCTTCAGGCGCCACGTGGTCGAGCCAGGTGGCGGCGCGCTTGCGATGCTGGCGATGCCGGCGAAGGCGGGGCTGCAGCCCCGTGCTCTCCATCGTCACCGACCCCCTCATCCTCGGCGGCATCCGGCGGCGTCAACAGCTGCCTGCAATGGGCCATGCGTGGCCTGCCATCTTGGACTGCCTCTTAGTAGTTGCTGCTAGTGTTTGTCTTCTAATTAATCAAGCTGCATGAAGGCTAATTAAGCAGTGGTAGCAGCTAGTTTGTGACCTGTGATGTGCATGGAATCTTTAGTTTACGTGCTTTCTTTCCTAGTATTGGATTTTCTTCAATTAATAATCGCATATCATAACCTAACGTCCTAAGCTGAGCCGGGGAGAGAGTTCATGTCGCCACCTGCAAATTGAAATGGATGCCCTGCTGCATGCACGCGACTGGACCAAATTTATCCAAAACCGGCTTAGCAGATACACGGTGCAAACAAAGAGACATTAAACACTTTTGCTCGCACGCCTTTAGATAGAAACACATGACGACATGGCTACAAGATGAGAAAGTGATTAGACTATACGGAAATACGACGACTAGCATGCAAATTTCGAAATGGAGAGAAATGATGCAGCACCAAAAAAAGAGAGAAAAAGATGCAGCGACGGGGCTGTGCTAGGGTAATGTCCAAAGTCCAGCAGCCTTCCGGGCTCTCCCCCCTGCCTTTTGCACCAAATGAGAAAGTCAAAGCATGTCTCCGGATTTGACCGTGCCATGCTATACTGGAACGAGCAAAGCAAGCCAGCAAGCGCGCGAGAGAGCAGACGTAGCAAACTTGCGTCGTTTGACTTGACCTACATATTGTAGGTTGGCATGTGATTCTCGACATATATAGGCACTAAGTGTTTCTTTTGTTTTTTCACATTTTAGTTTCCCCGCATTATATATTTTATGGTACGTGGTTTTAGTTCAAAATGCCGTGGTTTTAGTTTTTTAAATTTAAGCTAAAACCACGACAAATATTATTTATCTGCTTTGCCCTAGTTCTGAAAATCAGGGTGTACTTCATAACTAGTAAGTGAAGTTCAATGTTAGAGAAAACAGTATAATTAGGAAATACGGATGATTTGACGATGTCCCCAACAAATCGTCTTGTCTATGGTGACTTCACTCTTACTCCCACGGTTATCTTTAAAAACATTAATTTTCGTACACACCGTTAGTCTCTTGCGGAGGGGTACTTCTGGTACAGGATGCGATTTCGGCTCTTGGCACTGTTTTTGAAGACAATGTGGATAGAAAAACATCTATGGCATGTTTTAAAAAAAATGGAGGAAGTAAAGCTTTAGGGACTCTAATTTTTTACACTAGTCATAGTGGAATAGTGTCATGCATATGACACTAGTCTATGTTACTACATTTATACTGCATAGTAACATGTGATTAGCTTAAGTTCTCGGGTAAAAAGTAATAGATAAGTTAAAGCAAGATAGTGTAATACTCTTCACAGTGCGATTCACCTAGTTCTGTAAAAATTAAGCTAAAACAAGATATTGTACTTATAGTAACAAGTAAAACGTGAGTGCGTTCCATAGGCTGCGTTTGCGACTTCTTTTTTTACCTTTAAAGTGTTTTTTTTCCTTCCTTCCCCCAAATAAAAATGTTTCTGGGAATGATATTTGAATGGATAAATTTACAATCATACAAAAATATCAAGAGTTAAAAACATATTTATCAAAGAACATTTCTACAACACATTCGACAAGAAAGTTATCGTGTCTCACAGATTGGGAACAAACACAATTGTGACTTACCACCAAATCTCATTTTGTATTTCACAACGTGGTTGCCCTACCATGTGTACCTGGCTACCTGCAAGATCACTTCCCCTTCCTCTGCACCTCCCCCATCCCTCGATCTCTCCCCCTCTCTCTCCCTCATCCTCTCTCAATCTCTCTTGACCTCGAGTGGGTTGCTTTGTTAAGATGTCTCCAACGCTCTAGTAGCCTTCTCGTGAGCTAGTCGTTGTTGGAGGCGGCAACAACGATGAGGAGGAACACTGCAAGAGGTTGTTCATGTTCTTGATCTCTTCCCCGTGTCACTCGCCTCTGCATTAGTAAAATGTCTTGGACAATTGTACTCCATTTGGGAAGTCTACATGAGTAGCAAACTATGTTTACTTTGCCCAGTTTTGGGGATGAAGGGAGGGGAAGGCGTTGGCCCCCTACCCCCAAATGAAGCTCCACAAGTTGTTCATGCACCAAATCAGAAAGGCAACTTATTGGATCATACATCTGAACTAGTACTGTAGCGACATTGAATAAAGAGCAGTGCTATTCATACGTAAAAAAGTCCTACAATATTTTTAAGTACAAAACTCAATAATAGACGGTTAGCTAAGATATCATTGGGTGGTTACAATCTCGATATCAACTAGTACATAAAAGTTTGCATAGGAATTTTATGTACAAATAGTGTTAAAGTCTAGGTAGTACGACCCAATTTGGTTGATCCAGATGCTAAGTCATGGAAAGGATGTCAAGTTTGTCATATATGCTAACTAGGTGTGCAAAATGTACATATGATGAGTATGAGAGCAACTCAATAAGTGTTGCGATAATGTGCGATGCTTGCCCAGAGCTGGTATATTTCTTTGCAGTGTGGTAGTGACACTGTCAGGACCCTGATCCTAAGTCACACCGACTGAGGGAGTCCTGGATTAGGGGGTCCCCGGGCATCCAGGCTATGTGACATGGGCCGAACTGGTGGGCCGTGAAGATACAAGATAGAAGGCATTTCCCCGTGTCCGGATGGGACTCTCCTTTGCGTGGATGGCAAGCTTGGCGTCTGGACGTATAGTCTCCTTTCTCTGTAAACCGACTCTGTACAACCCTAGGCCCCTCCGTGTCTATGTAAACCGGAGGGTTTAGTCTGTAGAGGCTATCATAAGTCATACAGGCTAGACATCTAGGGTTTAGCCATTACGATCTCGAGGTAGATCAACTCTTGTAACCCCTATACTCATCAAAGTCAATCAAGCAGGAAGTAGGGTATTACCTCCATTAAGAGGGCCCGAACCTGGGTAAACATCGTGTCCCCCATCTCCTGTTACCTTCGATCCTCAGACGCACAGTTCGGGACCCCCTACTCGAGATCGGCCGGTTTTGACACCGACATTGGTGCTTTCATTGAGAGTTCCACTGTGCTGTCGACAGAAGGCTCGATGGCTCGATCGATCATCTACAACGATGCTGTTTCAGGAGAGACTTTTCTCCCCGGTCAAACTTTTGTATTCGGCGGCTTCGCGCTGCGTGCCAAGTCGATTGGCCACCTCGAACAGATCAATAGCTACGCCCCTGGTCATCAGATCAGTTTTGGAAATCTGAATTATGTCGCTGGTATCCGGGGAGACTTGATCTTCGAAGGGTTCCGGCCCCGACCACCGCTCTGGCCTTAGATCCAGAGCAAAATACCAGGTCTGAAGATGGGAGTTTAGAGCCCGCCGGACTCTCTGCAACTATGGAGCTCTCTACCGGCGGTCCGGAGGGGACTGCGTCACCGGCAAGCCCGGAGTGAAACCCGGTTCCCCCTGTATCCGAAAGCCGGACTTGCCCCCAGATACCAGCTCCGGACTCTCGAGGTCCACGTCACGTGAGCTTGGCTAGGGGACTCCTGCCCTGCCTAGCTCCACAGACTCCCGCTTCCCTGTCCAAACCTCGCTCTTAAATGAGGCTTTGGACTTAACGCGATCTCTCGCCATTACAGAGGAATCACTTCCGAACTACGCCCAGCCCGGACTAGGGGCTGAGAGCGGGGAATTTTACATTCCACCCACCACCCACTTCATAGCCACTGTCGAGGACTTAACCGACATGCTGGACTACGCCTCCGAAGACATCGACGGTATGAGCAGCGATCTTTGGAGACGAACAAGGTCAAGACCCGCCGGTTACCGGACGTTGTACGCCCACCTCCACATATGACGTGTATATGGTGGACACACCGAAAGAAGACGACGGCGACGGCAGGAAGGATCCGGTTGAGGCACCACCGAAGCGTCGACGTCAGCGGCGCCGCTCAAAATCGCGTCGCGAAAAAGACAGTAATGCCGGCACCAGAGACAATAACACTCCGGAGAATGCCGAAGACCCCGAAGCCCCCGTCGAACCAACATCCGAACAGGATGACTGGGAGGAGGGGCAAGTTAACCCTGACGATCCGGTCGGGAACGAGGACTCGGAAGATAGTGACTATCTACCACTCTCCGAGGATGACGTGAGCCTCGGCGACGAAGATTTCATCGTGCCAGAGGAACCACTCGAGCAGGAGCACTTTAAGCGCCAGCTAATCGCCACTGCAAGAAGCCTAAAAAAGAAGCAGCAACAGTACCAAGCCAAACATGATACATTCAACGACAGATGGACCCAGGTCCTAGCTGCCGAGGAGTATGGCCTTCAACGCCCAACAAAGAGTTATCCGAAGCGTCGCCTACTACCACAATTTCACGACGAGGCCCTTGAGCCAATACCGTCAAGACACGACCGCGCTGATGAACCAGACCGACCACCACGTGGACGGGACAAAGCGGCTACTCACACCGAACACCAGCCCGCACCACCCCGCCTTAGAGGCAGAGAGACAACGGCTCCAGGATACACCTACGACCTATGACAGGACCTCGACAATAGAGCAGGCCAAGACAGATCAATCTATGGATCAAGGGGACGTGCCCCAACGCGAGAAGATGGCCAACAGGCCTGGCGCGATAAACACAACCTCACCCGGGCCGAAAACTGCATACGGACTTCATCCGAATTGCATTGTGACATCGCCCGATACAGAGGCGCCGCACACCCATTGTGCTTCACCAATGAGGTAACGGAGCACCAGTTCCCAGAAAGGTTTAAACCCGTGAACATTGAATCATACGACGGAACGACAGATCCCGCGGTATGGATCAAAGATTTCCTTCTCCACATTCACATGGCTCGTGGTGACGATCTCCACGCCATCAAGTACCTCCCACTAAAACTAAAGGGACCAGCACAACACTGGTTAAACAGCCTCCCAGAAAACTCTATTGGTAGCTAGGAAGATTTGGAAGATGCCTTTAGAGATAACTTCCAAGGCACATATGTCTGGCCTCTAGACGCCGATGACCTTAGCCACATATTCCAGCAGCCCGGAGAGTCAGCCCGGAACTCTGGACCAGGTTCTTAATTAAAAAGAACTAAATTGTCGATCGTTCGACGCTGAAGCCCTCATGACCTTTAAACATAGCGTCCCGATGAGTGGCTCGCCCGACACCTCGGCCATGAAAAACCGAAGTCCATGGTAGCTCTTACTGCATACTCATGACCCACTTTTTATGCTGGAGAAGATAGCTGGCTAGCTCGTAGAAGCAACAACACCAGCGACCCGGGCACCTCCGAAGCCAGAGATGGCAACGACAGATCACGACGCAACAAACATAAGCGTCGAAATAACAATAACGATACCGAAGACACGGCGGTCAATGCCGGATTCAGTGGCTCCAAATCCGGACATCGGAAGAAGCCACTCAAAGGAAACAAAGATGGTCCATCCAGTTTGGACAGAATACTCGATCGACCTTGCTAGATTCATGGCACCCCTGACAACCCTTCCAATCATACCAACATATATTGTTGGGTCTTTAAACAGGCCGTGTAGGACCTTGAAGTATGTATAGAGGGGGGGGGGATTAGACTACTTGACCAATTAAAAACTTAACCTTTTCCCAATTTTAGACTTTGGCAGATTTTAGCTATCTTTAAGCAAGTCAAGCAATCTTCACGCAATTCAAGCAAGCATGCAAAGAGTATATAGGCAGCGGAAAATAAAGCATGCAACTTGCAAGAATGTAAAGGGAAGGGTTTGGAGGATTCAAACGCATGGCGAGACACGTATGTTTTGTCATGGTTCCGATAGGTGGTGCTATCGTACATCCACGTTGATGGAGACTTCAACCCACGTGGGGTAGCAGTTGCCGAGTCCACGGAGGGCTCCACCCACGAAGGGTCCACGAAGAAGCAACCTTGTCTATCCCACCATGGTCGTAAGCCCACGAAGGACTTGCCTCACTAGAGGTAGATCTTCACTGTAGGCGATCTCCTTGCCCTTACAAACTCCTTGGTTCAACTCCACAAACTTGTCGGAGGCTCCCAAGTGACACCTAGCCAATCTAGGAGACACCACTCTCAAGAAGTAACAAATGGTGTGTTGATGATGAACTCCTTGCTCTTGTGCTTCAAATGATAGTCTCCCCAACACTCAACTCTCTCTCACGGGATATGGATCTGGTGGAAAGAAGATTTGAGTGGAAAGCAACTTGGGGAAGGCTAGAGATCAAGATTCATATGGTAGGTGTCGGTGTCAAAACCGACGGATCTCGGGTAGGGGGTCCCGAACTGTTCGTCTAGGCGGATGGTAACAGGAGGCAAGGGACACAATGTTTTTACCCAGGTTCGGGCCCTCTCGATGGAGGTAATACCCTACTCCTGCTTGATTAATATTGATGATATGGGTAGTACAAGAGTAGATCTACCACGAGATCAAGGAGGCTAAACCCTAGAAGCTAGCCTATGGTATGATTGTTGTTCGTCTCTGGACTAAAACCCTCCGGTTTATATAGACACCGGATAGGGTTAGGGTTACACTGAGTCGGTTACAATGGTAGGAGATCTACATATCCGCATCGCCAAGCTTGCCTTCCACGCCAAGGAAAGTCCCATCCGGACACGGGACGAAGTCTTCAATCTTGTATCTTCATGGTCTAGGAGTCCGGCCAACGGTGATAGTTCGGCTATCCGGACACCCCCTAATCCAGGACTCCCTCAGTAGCCCCCGAACCAGGCTTCAAATGGCGATGAGTCTGGCGCGTAGATTCTCTTCGGCATTGCAAGGCGGGTTCTTCTCCAAATTCCATATACTTGTCGAATAGTGTCCGGCTTCTGATAATTGATGCGCTCCTTGGCTTCTACGCCCAATAATGGCCATCTTCCACGTGTTTGAATGAATGCGAAAAGGTAGGGTATTTTTAGACTTACCGCCCTGGCTGCGCAAATGAGCCGCCTATAAAAGGGACGAGGATCTAGATCTGAGTCACACCATCCCCCCTCCGCGAGCTTTCATCGGAGCGCCTCTGACAAAGACCCATTCCATCATGGACAGTCGACGCGGCTCCTCTTCTCGCGCTCCCAGCCCTCAGCCCAGAAATTGGGAGAGATGCTCAGTCCCGCATAGCGAGCTAGTTATACTCCAAACCAAGGGATTTCTTCCCCCAGCCTTTATGGGTCCGACTGAAATGACTCGCCACCTACAAGGGCGGAAAGCAAGCGGAGAGTGTCCCTGATCCCTCTAAAGGAGAGCGGGTATGCTTTATCTCTTATCTAGTAAGAGGACTCGGATTTCCAATCCATCCGTTTCTCCGGGGGCTCTTGGAGTTCTACGGCCTCCAGTTGCACCACCTTACGCCTGCCTCCATTTTACACATCGCGGGCTTCGTGGCCCTTTGCGAACTGTTCTTGGGCATTGAGGCTCATTTTGCGCTGTGGAAGAGATTATTCTGCCTAGTACCCCGTTCTCACGAGGGGTCAATATATCAAGTGGGCGGAGCCGAACTATGGCGCATCGCCGGGACCGGATACTTATCCGGAACCCCAAAGAAGGCGTACGAGGACTGGCCCTCGGAATGGTTTTACATGGAGGACGTCCCGCTGCCGAATCCTGTTCGGATCGGCCTTCCGGAGTTTAGCAACGCTCCTCTGAAGAAGCGCCTAAGCCGGGCGCCATGAGCCCCTGCAGGGAAAATCACCGGCGTCCTTTACTTGATGAGCCGAATAAGATTATCGATCATGCCGGATTGACCATGATTGGAGTCATGGCAATCTGCATTATGAAAGTGCAGCCGCTCCAAAGATAGGGGCCACCCATGTGGGATTTCAACGGGAGGACGATGCCACCCGCCATGGCCGCAAAGGGCCGGGACCGGTCACCGAACTGGTGAAGACCTTGTCCGCCATGTACAAAGGGGAAGAGGAGGATTTTCTCCGCGTCAATCAACTGAGCGGGTTTTCTTCGAATAATCCTCGAAGTTGGGTAAGCAAATATCTTTGTGGCCTGTCCGATCCATGTTCCCGTGGTTAAACATCTCATTTAATGGTTTCAACGCAGGAACTGCGCCGGGCCGTGGAGAAGATACACAGCCCGCCCCCACAACCCGAGGATCTAGAACGGTCCCTCGATCCGGCCTCCGAAGAGGACCCAGATATAAAGGTGAGCTGATCGACGGGGTGTTCCACCAACTTAGCATCGACAATGCTTTGGTTGCCATTACGGCCGACTACCCCGGATTATTTCCGGCCTCCCAGGTAACCGTGACCGAAGTCCGGATACCATGACCCCACCCATGCTTTACCTCTAATCACCATGTATTTGATGGTGTTTCGCAGGGGCTGCCTTCGAGGCAGGAGGCCGAGCCCGCGGCGGCTAGCCAACAAGGGGCAGTACGGCCCCACAGGCTAAAAAGAAGTGCGGTCCGGATCGAAACTCCGCCGCAACGGTATGGCGTGTCACCATATTCCCAGGATTGATTCCTGGAAGGCGTACTAACGCTGGTGCTCTTTTCAGGAAAAAGAGCGCTCGCCCGGACCGAGTCCGGAGAGGTTGCCAATCGAACCTCCGCCAGCCAGGCTCCAAAGCCGGGTCCAGAAGCGGAGGCGAGCACGAGGCGTGCGTCGGATGCTCCTCCGTAGAGGATGCCGACAGATTGTCCGCCACCAACTCCGAGGTGGAGAGCGCCATCAATCACAATCGCCGCCGGACAGTTCTTCGTGACGCATGTTTCTCCCAAGAGGCCTTGAATGCCTTCAATTCGGGAGATGTGCACCTCCGTGCCGCTCAAGATGGTCTAGCCAGAGCCACAGAGCAGTATGTAAAGGACATACGGGTGAGGAAATTTGATATTATATATGCCAAGAGCCCCGAGACTTAAAATAGTTAGAATAACTGATTTAAGGATCATTTGTTATCTGAGGATCTTACAAAAATAATACCCGACTGTCCCAGGAGCTTGAAGAATGCAAGGCCCAACTTGAGGCCGCACTAGCCGCTACAGGGGGAGCCATAGAGACCCCCTCTGGTAATATATGCTTCAAAAGATAAATAGTTTATGAAGTGCGGCGGGTGTGTAAATATGACAATAATATTGCAGCGCCGGACTAGGTCCGGACAAGCAACAGCCCTGCGCCAGCTAAAGGCCGGCGAGAGCGTGCTTACGAGGGTGCGGCAGGAGAAAAATAACATCCAAGATGCCAACACCCAACTGGGTGAGGAACTAAAGGATGTTCGTGCCCGATTGTTCCGACTCAGAAGGAGAATCGGCGGCTTCGTCGCGGCATTTTCAAGAGTGCTTGAGCGAACTTTGAAAGAGTTCGGCGAGGAAGGCGACTAACATAAACATGTATGTAGGTTTGCTCACAGTCGCCCCGAGGAGGAGATGCCCAGTTCTTGGTGATCTTATTCTGAAACGTCGCTGCACGAACGAGTTCGGGAGGTGATGAAAGGCGTCGGTCAGGCCTTGTGGCCATCTATCTCCCTGCCCGAAGGCATTAGGGAGCTGGCAGAGCGGCTGCAAGGAGCACGGCGGCGCTTCCGACTATGGAAGATATCGGCCTGCCGTCAAGGCGCCAGGAGGCTGGGCCATGGTAAAGACGCGGTACACGGTTGTTGACCCAAACCACATGGCCGAGGTCGGACCTGTGGTGCACGATGGGAAGGAGATCCTGTAAGCAGTGTACGACCACGTAGAATTGGCCGCCAAGTATTCCCAACAAGATTGTAAATTAGATAGCCTATTAGATGGCATTGAGGAGGAATACAATGAGTCGAGCTGACTATGTAATTGAATATGACATGAAAAATTTCTTCTAGCCGGATTGTAGATCGTTTGTCATAGCGGACCTTTTCGGTTCGACCTCGGGACCCAATAGTCCGGAGTGTGTCCGAATGCCCTCGCGGTTATATAAGAACCGGGGCATGCATCGAGACAAGGCGTAGGGGTCATTATTGATGTATCAGACAAGTGCCCAACTAGTTATGTTATATTACATGGATAGTAAGAAACATCTTCCAGGGAGAATAGTTCCGTTAAGGGTTCCTTTCGCTGGGAGGCATGCCCTAAAGTGCATGTCCAAACTGCTAAGAAAGCAGAAAATCATCTGGGGGCAGATGGATAAATAGTTAAAAATCATCTTTCAGTTCACCGACCGAATATTCCCTTAAGAACGCTAGCTTTCGGCTTCACCCAATCTGAGGTATACATCCGATCGACCCGGCAAGAATAATCGCAGAGGTGCTCCCTTTACCACCTAGCCGAACAATCGGGAACGTAGGGGTAAGCACAGAGCCGAGCAACCCAGCTTGGCCAAAACTTAAGTCATATCGATGCATATAATGGTGAGTAAAAGGTACATGCGGAAGTTTGACACATGTGTTGGGCATGAAGCCCGTATAAATAAGCTTCTGTTAAAGAAGCCCCCAGGTATAATGAGCGCGGACGGGGCGTCAAGTATGTGCGAACAAAGCATGAACGAGCCTCTAAAGGCATCAAGAAGAAGGAGGAGGAAGGAGAGAAATAAAAGACAGCAAAAATAGAAAATGTGGACGGAGGAAGGAGACGAACTTGGAGTCCGGCGCTTAGGCGTAGAATCTTCGTAGACGGGCTGCGTTCCATGGGTTCGGCTCGAGTCGGTTATCCGATGCGTTTCGCAGACGGTAGGCTCCGCCGGTCAGACCTGGTCGATGATGAAGGACCTTCCCATTTGGGCTTGAGTTTGTCCTTTTTCTTGTCCGGCAGCGTAGAACTAGTTCGCCAACGTTGTAAGCTTTGACCCGAACTTCCGTGCTTTTATATCTTCGAGCCTGCTGTTGATAAAATGCGGAACGAGCTTTTGCCACGCCGCGCTCCTCCTCCAATGCGTCCAAACTGTCCTGCCGATCGATCTCGGCTTCTCTTTCTTCATACATGCGCACGCGGGGTGAGTCATGCATTATGTCGCAGGGCAAGACTGCCTTTGCGCCGTACACCATAAAATGGTGTGAATCCGTAGTACGATTCGGCGTGGTCCGCAGCCCCCAGTACGGAGTCGAGCTCCTCAACCCAAAGGCGTGTTAGATTCCTTGAGGACCACACTAGTGCGGGTTTAATGCCGCTCATGATTAGACCGTTTGCTCGCTCGACTTGACCGTTGGTTTGAGGTGATAGACCGAGGCGTGTCGAGCTTGATGCTCATGTTTTTGCACCATAATTTGACCTCATCGGCCGTGAAGTTGGTGCCGTTATCAGTGATGATACTGTGGGGGACACCGTAACGGTGCACTACCCCTGATATGAAGTCTATCACCGGTCCAGATTCGGCCGTTTTAACAGGCTTGGCCTCTATCCATATGGTGAATTTATCCACCATGACCAATAGGTATTTTTGCTTGTGGGTTCCTCCCTTAAGGGGTCCAACCATGTCAAGCCCCCTGCATCATGACGGCCAGGTGATGGGTATAGTTTTGAGGGCGGTGGGTGGCATGTGGCTTTGGTTAGCAAAAAGCTGGCAACCGACGCATCGTTGGACTAAATCCTCAAGATCTGCCGGCCGTCGGCCAATAAAATCCTGTCTGGAAGGCCTTGCCTACAAGGGCCCGAACTACGGCGTGGTGCCCACCCAGTCCGGCATGAATTTCAGCCAGGAGGTTTCGCCCTTCCTCTTCGGAGATACACCTTTGAAGGACTCTTGTTGTGCTTTTCTTATAGAGCTCTCCCTCATGGACTTTATAGGCTTTAGATCGCCGTACTATGCAGCGAGCCTCATTTTGGTCTTGAGCGTTCCTGCCTAGTTAGGTAGGCTAGGAATGGTTCCGCCCACGAGCGATAACCGCCATTATTTCGTGGGCGGAGGTGTTATCTCGGTGGCGAGCCCCGATTGTGTCGAAGTGTTCGGCGTCGGCAAAGGCGGTTGGGTCTGGATTGTTATTTCCGGACTCCCCTTGCCATAGGACGGATGGCTTGAACAGCCGTTCCAGGAAGATGTTGGGCGGGACGGCATCGCGTTTTGCACCGATGCATGCCAATATGTCCGCCGCCTGGTTGTTATCCCGGGCTATATGATGAAATTTGAGCCCTTCAAACCGTGCTGACATTTTTAAGACCGCATTGCGGTATGCTGCCATTTTTTGGATCTTTGGCATCAAAGTCTCCGTTTATTTGAGATATCCCGAGGTTCGAGTCCCTGCGCACCTCTAGGCGTTTAATGCCCATGGAGACTGCCATCCGGAGGCCGTGCAGAAGGGCCTCGTATTCGGCTGCGTTGTTGGAGTCCGTATACATTATCTGAAGGACGTATTGGACTGTGTCCCCGGTTGGGGACGTCAGGACGACGCCAGCCCCTAGGCCGGCCAACATTTTGGAGCCGTCAAAGTGCATGATCCAATTGGAGTATGCGCCGTACTCTTTAGGGAGTTCGGCTTCGGTCCATTCGGCCACGAAGTCGGCCAAAACCTGCGACTTAATAGCTCGTCATGGCTTATAGGTTATGTCGAATGGAAGGAGCTCTATGGCCCATTTAGCAATCCGGCCCGTCGCGTCGCGGTTGTTTATAATGTCGTTAAGAGGTAACTCGGAGGCTACCGTTATTGAACACTCTTGAAAGTAGTGTCGTAGCTTCCGGGATGCCATGAACACCGCGTATGCTAGTTTTTGATAATGTGGGTACCGGGACTTGCATGGAGTTAGGACAGTGGACACATAGTAAACCGGTTTTTGAAGAGGGAATCGGTGTCCGTCTGTTTCTCGTTCGACGACGAGCACCGCGCTGACAACTTGATGTGTTGCGGCGATATATAGTAGCATTGGTTCGCCCATGTTGGGCGCGGCCAGGACCGGATTTGTTGCCAATATGGCCTTTATTTCTTCGAGTCCGGCCGTGGCGGCATCCGTCCACTCGAAGTGTTCGGTCTTGTGGGAGGAGGCGGTAAAGGGTAATGCCTTTTCTCCCAAATGGGAAATAAAGCGGCTTAGAGCCGCTACGCATCCCATCAATTTTTGTATTTGTTTGAGGTCTTTTGGAATATCCAATTGTGACAGAGCTCGGATCTTGGCTGGGTTTGCTTCAATTCCTCTACCGGACACAATGAAGCCCAGGAGCTTTTCGGCTGGAACGCCGAAGACGCATTTTTCCGGATTGAGCTTAATGTCATATTTTCGGAGATTGTCGAATGTGAGCCTCAAGTCGTCTACTAGAGTTTCGACATGCTTGGATTTGATGACCACGTCATCTACATATGCTTCCACTATTTTGCCGATCTGGTTTGCCACACATGTCTGAATCATGCGCTGATAAGTTGCGCCGGCGTTTTTGAGCCCGAAGGGCATTGTGTTGAAGCAGAATGGGCCGTATGGAGTGATGAATGCTGTTGCAGCTTGGTCTGGCTCCGCCATCTTGATTTGGTGGTAGCCGGAGTACGCGTCGAGGAAGCACAATGAGTCGTGTCCTGCTGTAGCGTCGATAATTTGATCAATGCGAGGGAGGGGGAAGGGATCCTTTGGGCAAGCCTTATTAAGGTCTTTGAAATCAACACATAGGCGCCAGGATTTATCCTTCTTTGGTACCATCACCAGGTTTGCTAGCCAGTCCGGATGTTTTATATCTCTGATGAATCCGGCTTCCAGAAGTTTGGCTAGCTCTTCTCCCATGGCCTGTCTCTTGGGTACGGAAAAGCGCCAAGAGCCTGTTTGGTAGCTTGAATCCTTTTAGGATATTTAGGCTATGCTCGCCAGCCGTCGTGGGATTCTGGCATGTCTGAAGGGTGCCGGGCAAAATGTCCCAGTTTTCTCATAGAAATTCTCGTAGTCTGGCGTCTACATCGTGGTCTAATTGTGCCCCAATGGAGGCCGTCTTTGCGAGAGTCCGTTGGGTGGACTTGGAATTTGACTATTTCATCCGCTGGTTTAAAAGAGGTGGACTTGGATCTTTTATCAAGTATCACATCGTCCCTGTTCACCGTGGAGCGCATCGCACTGAGTTCCTCGGCCGCTAAGGCTTCGGATAGTGCCTCGAGGGCTAGTGCAGCTGTCTTGTTTTCGACGCGGAGTGCTATGTTCGGATCACTAGCGAGAGTGATGATTCCGTTGGGTCCGAGCATTTTAAGCTTCATGTACCCATAATGGGGTATAGCTTGAAAAATTGTGAATGCCTCTCGCCCTAATAAAGCGTGATCTCCGCTGCTGAACATGGCCACTTGAAATGTGACCTCCTCGGACCTGTAATTGTCCGTGAGCGAACACTACGCCCGATGTGATTTTTCCTGCAGCATGCTTCCGGCTAGGGATTATTCCTCTAAAGGTTGTGCTGCTTCGCTCAATGCGGTTCCAGTCTATTTCCATTTTTCGGAGGGTTTCCTCATAGATGAGGTTTAGTTCGCTGCCGCCATCCATTAGTACCTTAGTAAGGCGAAAGCCATCCACTATTGGACTAGGACCAATGCGGCTGGTGCTCGGGCTGTTTGGAATTTTGGTTAAATCACGCATTAAAGGTAATAGCCGTGTCACTCCATGGATTTATTGTTGCTACTTGGTAGACTTGACAAGGTTATGGAGTGTTCGTTTCCGCATGTTATTTGATGCGAAAGTCTCAAGACTGTTAACACCGTCTTTGGTGCTTTCTTTGGGCTGGGATTACGAAGCTAGAAGCTCTTCGCCACTTTTGGCCACCTGCCGTAGTATCCAACATGCTCGAAGGCTATGAGTTGGAGTGGCGCCCTCTGTGCTATGAATTTTGCAGGGTCCATTTAGCCAACCCTCCAGTACGGTTCCGTACCCTTTAGGGGTTTTGGTTTTTTTGGTGTTTAACCAAGGTGCTTGGTAATGATGCACCCTTTTATTTCGGACTAGGGATGTATTCGGGGCCGGATTATCCCAGAATTTACTTTCGGTTTTCTGCACTCTCCATCGCACAGTACTTTTGTACTATGGTCACCAAGTCAGCAAAGCATGTAATTTTGCGACGACTTATGGCGTTTAGGATTCCCTTGTCCGTGCAATTATTGTAGAAAAGTGGGATTGCGTCCTCCTCTCGGTAGTCCTTTATCCTGTCCATAACCAGGAGGAATCTGGCCCAGTAATGATGTACTGTTTCAGCGGGTTCTTGCCGAATTCGAGATAGATCGCTAATGTTTGGGTGGGCGGGTGGAACTAGATCCTAACCCCGTCCAATTTAAGACTCAGGGGCCGAGAAGTTTCCGAACTCGGAAGTTTGGATTTTTGAATGCTATCCAATGAGTCCAACCCGCCGCCTGACTTTAAGTTCAGGGTTTGATCAACATCCATCCGTCTGCGGGAATCCGGCATGGAGGGATCGGGAATCCGGACGTAGCTAGTCCTTAAGATAGAAGTAGAATCGCCGCATTGCTCCTCTATCACAGCAACATGATGGGTAGCCTAGGGAGAGTTGATCTCTCTCAGATCGGTTTTAGGCCCGATCCGGTCGTAGTCTATGGCGACTCCTAGGGCGGCGATACGATCCAAGAGCTCGTTTATGGAGGAGAGCTCGATCGGATCTAACTGCTCGGCAAGTTCCGAGTTAACGTGAAGATTGGTTTCGATGACCCGAGAAGTCATCTTCGGCGCGGTATTTAACCGGGCGGTCATAAGAAAACCACCTAGTCGGAGAGTCTGGCCAGTGGCCAAGGCTCCTTTGGCGATAGTATCGTCTTTAAAGATGGGATGTGGCATCCTTCCTGACGGCGACGGCACAGAGGAACTCTCAATGAAAGCACCAATGTCGGTGTCAAAACCGGCGGATCTCGGGTAGGGGGTCCCGAAGTATGCGTCTAGGCGGATGGTAACAGGAGACAAGGGACACGATGTTTTTACCCAGGTTCGGGCCCTCTCGATGGAGGTAATACCCTACTCCTGCTTGATTAATATTGATGATATGGGTATTACAGGAGTAGATCTATCACGAGATCAAGGAGGCTAAACCCTAGAAGCTAGCCTATGGTATGATTGTTGTTCGTCCTACGGACTAAAACCCTCCGGTTTATATAGACACCGGATAGGGTTAGGGTTACACAGAGTCAGTTACAATGGTAGGAGATCTACATATCCGCATCGCCAAGCTTGCCTTCCACGCCAAGGAAAGTCCCATCCGGAAACGGGACGAAGTTTTCAATATTGTATCTTCATGGTCTAGGAGTCCGGCCAACGGTGATAGTTCGGCTATTCGGACACCCCCTAATCCAGGACTCCCTCAGTAGGAATGGAATATCTTGGCCTCAACACATGAGTAGGTGGTTCTCTCTCATAACTGGTAAGTTGGAAGTGTAGATTTGTTCTGATGGCTCTCTCCACGAATGAAGAGGAGGTGGAGGGGTATATATAGCCTCCACACAAAATCTAACTGCTATACACACAATTTACCAAACTCGGTGGGACCGAATCATAAAACTCGGTCGGACCGATTTAGTAAACCTAGTGACCGTTAGGGTTTTCGTGGACTGACATGCAAATCGGTAGGACCGGTATGGTTAGGGTTAGGGCATAACGTAATCTCGGTGAGACTGATTACACAAACTTCGGTGAGACCGATTTTGGTAATTAGCTAACCGTAGAGTTGGTCGTAAACTCGGTGGGACCGATTCGCTCTTTCGGTGAGACCGAAAAGTTACGGAAGGAAACAGAGAGTTTACATTGCAATCTCGGTGGGACCGATCACTCACTTCGGTTAGACCAAAACATTACGAAGGGAAATAGAGAGATTACAATCCCATCTCGGTGAGACCGAGATCCCTATCGGTGAGACCGATTTGCCTAGGGTTTGTGGCAGTGGCTATGACATCTGAACTCGGTGGCGCCGGATAGAAAGAATCGGTAGGGCCGAGTTTGACTTTAGGTTTAGGTCATATGTGGGTGTGAGAAAGTAGTGGAGGGTTTTGGAGCATATACTAAGCACATGAAGCAAAAGGCTCATTAAGCAACATCTCATCCCTCCTTGATAGTATTGGCTTTTCCTATAAACTCAATGTGATCTTGGATCACTAAAATGTAAAATGTAGAGTCTTGAGCTTTTGAGCTTGAGCCAATCCTTTGTCCTTAATATTTTGAGGGATCCACTTTCATCATCCATGCGATGCCATTCATTGAGCTTTCTTGAAATATTTGTCTTGGAATAGCATTAACTCAATGAGCTATATGTTGTTATGAATTACCAAAACCACCTAGGGATAGTTGCACTTTCAATCTCCCCCTTTTTGGTAATTGATGACAACATATAGATCAAAGCTTCGACAGATGATAATAAAATTGAAAAACATCGTCGCTTTGAGAAGTATGTGATAAGCAAGAGCTCCCCCTAAATTTTGTGCATATTTTAATATTTTCTTTGGACTGCAAATGCACAAGGAATTAGGCTCATGGGTTACTCTTCCATGTCACATACATCTTGGTGGAGCGCTCAAAATAATAAAGATTGAATACATGCACTCATCACCAAGCACAGTGAATGATCATATAAGAATAGGTAAGATAATATCATAACAAGCATAAGTGTAGCTTATGATCAAACACATGATCATCAATGACTCACAGGTAAAAGCATAGTATCTCAAGCAATCAAAAGCAAATAAAGTTCAACCAAAAAGGCAAGAGAGAATAAAAGCAAATCTCTCTCTCTCTCTCTCAGCCTATGATCTATTCATTTTTCTCCCCCTTTGGCAACAAGTTACCAAAAAGTTCCTAGAAAATGCATAGGACTATATCGTCTCTCAGGCTTGGTCTTCCGGGTGGTGGTGGTGTCCGGAGAACTCCAAGAACGAAGGCTTCACCGATGTGGAAGGAGCTGAAGGAGTTGGTCTTTGGAGCTGGTTGTCTTTGGAGCTGTAGCTGGAGCTGATGAAGTGACTCTGGTGTCTTGAACTGGCTCTGCAGCTGATCTTTGAGCTCGTGGCACTCCAAATGCATCGCCATTGTTCTCGCCCTTCCTCTCCTCATGTCATCCTGTAGCTGCTCCACGGTGGCCAATCTCGATTACCTTGACATCAAGATCATAGAATTTTTGTTCCATGATTCTTTCCGTGCTCTCCTGGTTTTGAGTTAGGGTGGCCAACCCCTTCTCAATCCGCAGAGTTGATGCTATCAAGTAACCAAGCTGCTCCTGCTTGTTCTTCGAAAGTAATCGATGCCTCTGCTTGAGTTGGCATCTTGGCAGCCTTCTCTTTCCTTGCTTTCTCCTTCTTCTCTTGCGCTTGCACCGATGATGGCTCATTCTCGGTCATGACAACTTGATTGTCCTCAAAGTCAGGATAGAGAACCATGTGTTCCTTATCCAACAGATACTTCCTGTGTCCATCTTTGAGTTTATCAACTCCTGAATCATGGGGCATATCCACAGCTCCTCTTCCTGATGCTGCCTTTGTCCTCTTGATAGTTTCAACTATGAGGCTCATGACTTTGAATTTCCGAGGCACATCAAAATGTGAAGCAAATTGATTGCAAGCCCTCTGATCATGTTGTGGTCACCTGATTTGGGAAAAAGAGTGTGCCTTAGGATCCATTTGATCGTAGGCAGCCCTGACAGAAGATAATGAACTGATCCAAACTTGAAGGACTCAAGTGCATCATCTGGTATCTCCTTGTACATCTGTGACATTGAGTTGTGTCCCATCTTCTTCTTGGCATAAATGTCCAAGTCATCTTCACTTTCCTTGGGGGCATTGATCAGACTTGCCCATTCCTCTATGGTTGACTGATATCTCGTTCCTTCAGACATCCAAACTATCACGCCATCTGGATAGAAATGTGTTGTGGAGTAGAATTGCATTATGAGCTCGTCATTCCAATTTGTGAGCTTCGCCCAACAAAATCTGCACCTCCACGCGCCTTTGAAGCTGTCATATACTCCGTGATAGTGTTCTTCATTCTCCGAATGTAGGTCCAAATCGACCCACCTCATATCACAAACTATGGGCTTCTTATCCAATAAGATGGTCTCGTAGAAGTCCCATCGCTCCTTGGTGTGGAACACCTGTAATCTCTGACAGTCCTTCTCCTGGTGGCATATGGATCTGACTCTCTCCATAGCCTAACCCTTGATCTCTCCCGATCTTCATGTTCTCACCACAGGATGAGCATCATTGTGGTCTGGAATCTTGGGCTTGAGCTTCCTTAGGACCTGCCCTTCTTCATCTTCCTCAGCATCAACCTCAGGCATTGGAGCCTTTTTCTTCTCAGTTGCTGGTATACTCCTGGTATTCCTCTTTGGTGCACTCTTTGGCTTAGGGGCAGCTTTGGGCTTTTAAGTTGCAGCCCCTGATTTTATGGCATCACCCATCAGCTTTTGTGCCTTGGGTGCAGGCTCAACAACCTCTTCTTCTTCCTCTTCCTCCATCATAGAAGGCTTCCCAATCACTCTGGCCATGGTATTCTTGTCCCTTTCCTTCCTTTTCTTTCCTTTAGCAGCAGTAGGTTCTTTTGGTTGGGATTCCAAAGAAGCTTGAGTGGAGACTCTGGCTTTGGACGTTGGTTGTCTTCATGCTGGCCTTTTGATTTTCATTCCGTGCTTAATCTTTGTTGAGCTGTACTCCTTCTTGAGCACTTTCTTCTTGGAACTGGCCTCATCCTCAACTGCCACATAATCTTCATCCTCAGACTCTGAGGTCTTCTTCTTCCTTGTTCTTGTGGCAGCCTTGGGCAAACTACTCGGAGTGCTTCTGCTCCCCTCATCTGAGCTGCTTGAGGGACTAGTGCCCTCACTCATGTGAATCTGCTCTTTTGACCTATTCTGGCTGTCACTTTGGTCTGACATGCTGCTTACACCGATCACTGACCACAGTGAATAGTTATAGATGAGGTAGAGTGGATGAGCATCACAAAATGCAAAGATTTTTGCAAAGAATGATTCAAAAACTTAGTTTTAGTTTTCCACGAAAGCATTTCGGATCTACCGATTTTTAAACTCGGTGATACCGAAGCAGTTTTGGAACCTAAACTAGTGAACTCGGCGGACCGAGTCATAGTTCGGTGGCACTGAGACTGCTAGGGTTTCACAAAGTTCTAAAATCGGTCACACCAATTTGTAATTCTCGGTGAGATCGAGACTTACTAGTGCAATGGCGTTAGCCAAATCGGTGGGACCGAGTTTTTCAACTCGGTGGGTCCGAGATGGTTTCATGAAACCTAACCCTAAATTTTCGAATCATACCTATTCTAAGGATTGTTTTGACTGGATAGAAGTGTTTCAATCGTGGCAAGATGCATAATGAACACACTGTGCTGAGAATTGGACGAGGATAGCACAGTGATCGAGTTCATACCCTAGTTCGGCGGTGAACTCGCTACGGCGGCAATGGGGGAGGATAATTCCGTTGACGGTGGCGAAGACCAGCGACAGGAGGCGGCTGGCGACAAAGTCGATGATCCGTAGACCTGGTAGGCAGAGCGAGCTATGCGCAGGCGAGACGTTTTCGGAGAAAGTTTTCCAAAAATTTGCCCGTGTGTATATATAGCCCGACACTGTCGGTGTGACCGTGTTGAACAACTTGGTGGCACCGAGATGCATAATCATAACTTGATTCTGACAACTCGGTGTGACCGAAAAGTTAAAATCGGTTGCACCGAGATTAAAAACCTAGATCGACTTATTAATCTCGGTATGACCGAAATGGAGGAATCGGTCAGACCGAAAATCACAAAGAAGTTTTGGAAGTTTAAGTCTATGATGAATCGGGGACTCTGAGTGCTCCTCACACAGAGTGGTTCAAATCTGACTTGATCAAATTTTGTGATGTAGCATGAATAGAGTTTGAGACGAGAAAAGCATAGATAGCTAGAGAAGGTTCTTATGCATTCTTGTCCATCCACTTGGCCAAAGAAAGAGAAGCCAACCAATCAAAACAAAAAGTGGATGTCCTCGAATGAGTAAAATATGCAACCAACATGCTCACACAATAAAATGACAAATGAAATATGTGCCAAAGCATGCACAACCAATTCTAGCATCTATCAAACAATTGGCGATGACTAGGTCATCTATATATGAGTAAATTGACTTAGGAGTCAAATGACAACATTTGATCATAGGTCATACTCATCGTTTAAGCTCAAGTGGGGTTACCACTTTTACATAAAGCATTTATGTGTTCACATCATTAGAGTTGCTTTGAATCAATTCTTAGAGTTAAGCTCCCCATAGATGTGAGATCCCCCCTTAGAGGGATAAACTAACCTTGGGTTTTGTCGATGATGACTTCATGTAGGTGTTGAAGATGTGGATGCTCAATGTTGATATAGATCTTTTGTAGCAATCCTTTGGAGTGAGTTGCACTTTCAATACCTACACGGGTTAGTCCCACAAGGAACAAACAAGAATATCCATAGACATAGAGTGATGCACACACAAAATGATGTCCATGAAAACTTTAGGTTACCTTGTCCCTTGCCTTACCAACATGAGGGTTTTGTGACTCCTTGAACTAGTGCAAGATATGGAAGTTGATTGCACTTGTCCTTTCCATAATGATATGAGTTGAAACTGTTGGTGGAGTCACCCTCAAGAACTCTCTAGTTCTTCTTCTTTGGGATCCACATTATCTTGATGGGAATCCTTGGTGTAGTAGTTATGCTTGATGAAGTAGAACTTGACGTAGTCTTGGGAACCCAGTGACCAAGGCTTTAGGTGCTTCTTCAAATGCATCAATCTCCTCTTGAAGCTTGTCCTTGCCTTTGTTCTTGTGGTCTTGTGGTGGAAGATCATCTTGTGCTTGTGTTCCCTTGAAGGAAGTAGGATCATACTTCTTTTGTTGAGGAACAAACTTCGCCTTTGGGGTATTGATCTTCTTCCCACTCAACTCCATTGGCATTGAACTTTTGTTCAAAACCAACACCTTGATTCTTCCGGTGCCTTCCTTGCTTATGCATAATTTCCTCAAATTGCTTACTCCCAGCAAGGCTCTTGTATACACTTTTCTCTATAATTCCCTTCAATAAGCTGTTTTCTTGCTCAAGTGTAACTTGGCTAAGCGAATCATTAGTGGAATTAAGAGAACTACTAGAAGCAACAATATTGGGTTTAGCATTGTTATTGTTACTACTAGAAGAAGAATCTTTGTTGTTCTTGTTACTAGACTTGACTTGAGGCATGTAAGTAGATAAGAGTAAACGCTTGGCAATATAAGAAGAACTTTTCTTACGAAGATCATCATTGATCGCTTTTAGGAACTCATGCTCTTGCTCAAGATTGAGCTTTTCAAAGCGTAACTTATCATGAGCCCTTAAAAATTCTCGATGATCTTCGAAGATAGTTTCATGAGCTAACTTAAGAGTGTTTAGTTCTTTAGTTAGACGCTCAATTTTCTCCTTATCATTGTCATTTGTTTCATCTTGATTAGCATGATTAATTGACGTTCCATCATAGTATTCATCACTAGAGTTGTCAACAAGTAAATCATCATCACCTAGCAAGTCATCTTCATCACTATTAAAATCAACATACTCGGGGTGTGTTACCTTAGGACCTTTGTCCATGAAGCATCTTCCAATTCCTTCATTTGGTGATTCAAATATGTCGTAGGAGTTGGTTGACACAAGTGCTAAACCGGCAACACCTTCATCTTGAGTGTATTCGGAGTCGGAGCCGGATACCCATTCACCAACATGAGCTTGATGTCTTCATTTTGTGTAGTTCTTTGATGACTTATCCTTCCTTTCTGAATCCTTGCTTCTCCATGAGGGTCTTCGTTCATAACGATCATCTCTACTCCTTCTCTCTCTTGGTGGTGATTCTTCTCTTCTACTTCTTCTCTTGGGAGAATCTTCTCTTCTTTTGTAGGGTGCCGTACACTCATTGGAATAGTGTCTGGGTCTCCCACAATTGTAGCAATTGCGCTCTCGACTAGAAGATCTTTTGTCACTGTAGGACCTTGACTTGGAGCTTCTTTCTTTGCTTCTACTCTTGTAGAATTTGTTGAAGTTTTTCACCATTAAGTTCAATTCTTTATTGAAGGTTTGTTTCTCACTTGATGATGCGGGGGCTTCACATGAGGCTTTGTAAGCACCACTTGACTTGTTGTGAAGTTCCTCCTTATCCTTGAGTGACATCTCATAAGCAACAATTCTTCCAATGACTTCCGTTGGCTTGAGATCTTTGTAATTTGGCATCATTTGGATCAATGTGCACACAGAATCATATTTTCCATCCAATGCTCTTAGGATCTTCTTGATGATGAATATGTCGGTCATTTCTTCACTTCCTAAGCCGGCAATCTCATTTGTGATAAGAGCAAGCCTAGAGTACATTTCAGCGACACCTTCACCATCCTTCATTTTGAACTTGTCAAGCTGACTTTGGAGCACATCCAACTTGGATTCCTTGAAGGAGTTGGTACCTTCATGCATATCAATCAACGTATCCCAAATGTCCTTTGCATTCTCAAGACGGCTGATTTTGTTGAATTCTTCAGGGCACAAGCCATTGAAGAGGATATCACAAGCTTGAGTGTTGTATTGCAACATCTTCAACTCTTCCAAGACTAGCTTCACGGTTTGTGTCTCTCCCATCAAAGAATTCACCTTGCAAACCAATACACACAATAGCCCAAACGGCGGGGTTATGTCCGAGAATATGCATTTTCATCTTATGCTTCAAACTAGCAAAATTAGTGCCATCAAAGTAAGGACCTCTACGGTGATAATTTCCCTCGCTAGACACCATACTCTTCTAGTTTGTGAAAGCAAGGCTATGACCACCAAAAGCTATGGAAATCAAAGCAAATGGAGACCAAAGCTCTGATACCACTTGTAGGACCTTGAAGTATGTCTAGAGTGGGGGATTAGACTACTTGACCAATTAAAAACTTAACCTTTTCCCAATTTTAGACTTTGGCAGATTTTAGCTATCTTTAAGCAAGTCAAGCAATCTTCACGCAATTCAAGCAAGCATGCAAAGAGTATATAGGCAGCGGAAAATAAAGCATGCAACTTGCAAGAATGTAAAGGGAAGGGTTTGGAGGATTCAAACACAATTGGAAACACGCATGTCGTGGTTCCGATAGGTGGTGCTATCATACATCCACGTTGATGGAGACTTCAACCCACGTAGGGTAACGGTTGCGCGAGTCCACGGAGGGCTCCACCCACGAAGGGTCCACGAAGAAGCAACCTTGTCTATCCCACCATGGCCGTCTCCCATGAAGGACTTGCCTCACTAGCGATAGATCTTCATGAAGTAGGCGATCTCCTTGCCCATACAAACTCTTTGGTTCAACCCCACAAACTTGTCGGAGGCTCCCAAGTGACACCTAGCCAATCTAGGAGACACCACTCTCAAAGAAGTAACAAATGGTGTGTTGATGATGAACTCCTTGCTCTTGTGGTTCAAATGATAGTCTCCCCAACACTCAACTCTCTCTCACAGGATATGGATTTGGTGGAAAGAAGATTAGAGTGGAAAGCAACTTGGGGAAGGCTAGAGATCAAGATTCATATGGTAGGAATGGAATATCCTGGCCTCAACACATGAGTAGGTGGTTCTCTCTCAGAACTGGTAAGTTGGAAGTGTAGGTTTGTTCTGATGGCTCTCTCCACGAATGAAGAGGAGGTGGAGGGGTATATATAGCCTCCACACAAAATCTAACCGTTACACACAATTTAACAAACTCGGTGGGACCGAATCATAAAACTCGGTCAGACCGACTTAGTAAACCTAGTGACCGTTAGGGTTTTCGATTGGGACCGACATGCAACTCGGTAGGACCGATATGGTTAGTGTTAGGGCATAACATAATCTCGGTGAGACCGATTTTGGTAATTAGCTAACCAGAGAGTTGGTCAGGTAAACTCGGTGGGACCGATTCGCTCTTTCATTGAGACCGAAAAGTTACGGAAGGGAAACAAAGAGTTTACATTGCTATCTCGGTGGGACCGATCGCTCACTTCAGTTAGACCGAAACATTACGAAGGGAAATAGAGAGATTACAATCCCATCTCGGTGAGACCGAGATCCCTATCGGTGAGACCGATTTGCCTAGGGTTTGTGGCAGTGGCTATGACATCTGAACTCGGTGGCGTCGGATAGAAAGAATCGGTAGGGCCGAGTTTGACTTTAGGTTTAGGTCATATGTGGATGTGAGAAAGTAGTGGAGGGTTTTGGAGCATATACTAAGCACATGAAGCAAAAGGCTCATTAAGCAACACCTCATCCCTCCTTGATAGTATTGGATTTTCCTATAGACTCAATGTGATCTTAGATCACTAAAATGTAAAATGTAGAGTCTTGAGCTTTTGAGCTTGAGCCAATCCTTTGTCCTTAATATTTTGAGGGATCCACTTTCATCATCCATGCCATGCCATTCATTAAGCTTTCCTAAAATATTTGTATTGGAATAGCATTAGCTCGATGAGCTATATGTTGTTATGAATTACCAAAACCACATAGGGATAGTTGCACTTTCAGGCGGGTAAGCTAAACACTGAGCATAAGGGGAAAGGGTCGCCCAGCGAGGACGACGATGAAGAGCCTCACAAACCGAACACAGGGGGACTGAAGAAATTTCCCCCCGGGGTAAAAATAGTGAATATGATATATGTTACACATATCCCCAAGAGGGAGCGCAAGCGTGCGCTAAGGGACGTTTACGCCGTAGAGCCGGTCGCCCCAAAATTCAACCCATGGTCAGCCTATCCGATCACTTTTGATCGCGGAGACCATTCGACCAATATCCGTCATGGAGGTTCGGCAACATTGGTCCTCAATCCAATTCTCTACGGATTCCATCTCACACGAGTCCTCATGGATGGCGGTAGCAGTCTTAACCTGCTTTATCAGGACACTGTCCACAAAATGGGTATTGAGCCGTCAAGAATCAAGCCCACTAAAACCACCTTTAAAGGAGTAATTCCCGGTGTAGAAGCCCATTGCACGGGCTCCATAATGTTGGAAGTAGTCTTCGGTTCGCCGGACAATGATACGTCTCTGTTGTATCTATAATTTTTGATTGTTTCATGCTAATATTATACAAGTTTACATACATTTGGCAACTTTTTATATGATTTATTGGACTAACCTATTGATCCAGTGCCAAGTGCCAATTCCTATTTTCTACATGTTTTTTGGTATCGCAGAGTATCCAAATTAAAGGAAGTCCAAATGCAATAAAATTTCATGGAGAATTATTTTGGAATATATGTGATTTTCGGGAGTTGGAATCACCGCAAACGGCGGCCCGTGGTGGGCACAACCCACCAGGGCACGCTAGAGGTGCCAGGCCTGCCGTGGTGGGTTGAGCCCACCTCGTACGTCGGTTGGAGCTGTACTTCGGGCGCAAGGAAGCTTATATACAGAAAAATAATCGTGTTAAAATCTCAGTGCAATCGGAGTTACGGATCTTCGGGAATATAAGAAACGGTTTTTGGCCAGATCTGGGAATGCGAAATAGAAGAGAACAGAGGGAGATCCAATCTCGGAGGGGCTCCTGCCCCTCCGCCGCCATGGAGACCAAGGACCAGAGGGGGAAATCTCCTCTCCGTCTAGGGGGGAGGCCAAGGATGAAGAAGAACTTGGGGGGGCTCTCTCCCCCTTGCTTCCGGTGGCGCCGGAGTGCCACGGGGGGCAACGATCGGGACGGCGATCTACATCAACAATCCTGCTACCGTCAACACCAACTTTCTCCCCCTCTATGCAGCGGTGTAACACCTCTTCTCCCCTCTATAATTTGTACTTAAACATGGTGCTCAACTCCATTTATTATTTCCCAATGATCTATGGTTATCCTATGATGTTTGAGTAGTTCCGTTTTGTCCTATGGGTTAATCGTGATCTTGGTTGGTATGATTGTACATTTTATTTATGGTGCTATCCTACGGTGCCCTCCGTTCTCGCGCAAACATGAGGGGCCCCCGCTGTAGGGTGTTGCAATCACTACAATAAAAGACACATCCGTGACATTTTGGGCTGAACGAATTTTTTTTCTGTCATGCTTATGACACTTCTATGACGATAATTTTCACAAAACCCGGTATCATCATAGATGAGGTGGGCTCCTACTTCTATGAAAAAAAATTGGCTTTTCGTCCTGGGCTGGCCGGAGACGCAACTGCATGACATTCTTTGGGCCGTCCTTGACGGAAAAAACCATGGTAGAAGTGAGGGCGAGGAAAATATTAGGATGTTCCCGTTTACGGTGGGTGGTCGTGGCCGAGCGATGCACGGAGGTTTGCGCGTTTCTCTCGTACACATACGTGCGTGGGTGTGGGGCTTGGGCTCTAACTGAACCCGAGCGAGGTGTTCGCCCTCGAACCCGGCGATTGCCTGCGAGCTACGGCGTTCTTGAACCCGGCGATCGATCGATGGTATTAATCGAACCAGATCAAGCGATTCCTTTGCTCTGCTGCTAATCAAGCCGATCAATGCTGCCTCTGGATGAACAGTAAGCGTTCTTGGGGGGGGGGGGTTGGATGAACAGTTCCCGGTGGGGGGTTGGATGAACAGGACCCTGTGGTGTTGCCGCTAGATGAATAGGACCCCGATCGAGCCGGTTGGGGGTGGATGAACAGAACCCTGTGGAGGGCAGGATGAACAGGACCCCGTGGAGGGCAGGATGAAAAGGACCCCATGGAGGGCTGGTTGAACAGTAGCCGGTGCAGGGCTGGATGAACAGTATCCCATGCAGGGGTGGTTGAACAGGACCCGGTGGAGAGGGCTGGTTGAACAGTAGCCAGTGGAGGAGCGGTGGAGGCTAGATGAACAGGAGCCCGTGGATGAACAGTCGAAGGTGGAGGCTGGAGGAGGTCGGCGATGGATGAACAGTAGCCCGTGGAGGCAGTCGACGGTGGAGATGAACAGTATCCCATGGAGTCCCGTTTTGCGGTACGCCACACCCCTCCAGATGAACAGGACCCTCGTTTCGGCCGTAGCGCTCCAACACAAGTCCGTTTCCTCCGTTTTGCGGTACGCCACACCCCTCCCGATCAACAGGACCCCGTTTCGACCGTAGGAGGTCCAAGAGAAGTCCGTTTCCTCCATTTTTCGGTACGCCAAACCCCTTCCGATGAACAGGATCCCTTTTCGACCGTGGCCGGTCAAACACAAGGCCGTTTCCTCCGTTTTGCGATGCGCCAGGCCTCGTTTCCATTGGCTGTACCGTCCAAGCCGGTTGGCTCCCAATGAACAGCACGCGTTCCGTTGCCTCCCGATGAACACGACGCATTCCGTTGCCTCCCCATGAACACGACGACGACGCAGTTTCTCCGTTCCGACCCAGCCATGTACACGAGCCCTGGCCGTACATATGCCCGATTAGGCGTTCGAGACCCCGCCCGTATGTACGGACGTGGCCGTATTTACTTTCTTGCACCTTGGTCGCTGTACGTACGTGTACATGCTACGTGCGCGCCTCTACTACGACACGTGCCCTTCCTTACACGGCCACGGTTCATCGCTGCAGCCTGCAGACAGACCGATCGTATGTACGTACACGTTCGCGACCAGAATGACAACGCTACGTACGCTTCGACCAGGTGGGTCCCGACTGTCAGGCACTTCCTTGTGTGCGAAGATGTAGCTGGTGGGTCCCAGCAGTCAGGGGGGCGAATCATTTTTTTTGCCCGTAATATGGACGCACTTCCTTGCGTGCGAAGATGTAGCTGGTGGGTCCTAGCAGTCAGGGGGGAAACTTTTTTTGCGAAATACGGTGGCCCGTACTATGGGTCCCTGCTGTCAGGTGGAGGAATCATTATTTTCCGCGTAATAAGGAGGCACTTCCTTGCCGCGGCCATGGACCCAGCTGTCAGCCTCTCCACGTACAGTACTCTTCCGAGGGAGGTTGGTCGTTGACCACATTGACCACGCCGCGCCGAGAGCACCAAGGCGGTGGACGACGGCGAGGCCTAGGAAGGGGACGACGCGTAGCTAGGGAAGATGCGACGGTGGATGCCCACACGGAGAGGAGTACGAGGGTTCACTGGTTCGGCTGCGGTGTGAGGCTGTCGTCGCCGCAGGGCCTGGCCAGCGGTGGGAGTAGTAGGGGGCGGTGAGGCCTCCGCGGCAGCACAACCGGCCACGGGAGGCAGGAGCAGGCGGCACGACCGGCGCTGCTTTGGGCGGCTGGAGCAAGAAGACCAGAGGTTGAAGAAGCACTACGGCCATTGGATGGACATCGTATGGTCGTTGGAGCTAGAATCGTTCATATTGACTAAGTTGAAAAAGCCCTCCGTCCCCATCAATTTAGTAGGCCCACAAGTCAGCCTCCCACTATGCTGGGTCCCAGCTAGCAGGGGGTATTCATTTTTGTGTGCGTAGTAAGGAGGCACTTCCTTGCGTGCGAAGATATATCTGGTGGGTCCGACCTGTCGGCCGGGGACGTTTTTTTGTGAAATACAGAGGCCCTTCCGATGGGTCCTAGCTGTCAGGTGGAGGCATCATTATTTTGCTCGTAATAAGGAGGCATTTCCTTGCGTGAGGCCGTGGACCCTGCTGTCAGCCTCTCCACGTACAGTCCACTTCCGATGGATGTCGTTCGTTGGCCACGTTGACCACGCCACACCGAGAGCACCAGGGCGGTGAGCGACGACGAGGCCTAGGAAGGGAACGACACGGAGCCAGGGAAGACTCGGCAGTTGTTTCCCACGCGGAGGGGAGTACGAGGGTTTACTGGTTCGTCTGCCATCACCGGAGAATAACAGCAGGTGTGGGTGAGTAGAGGGATGGCTAGGCCAGCGATGGGATTACGGTGGGGTGGTGAGGCTCACTGCAGCATAGCCGGCATGAGGAGGAGGAGTAGGCAGTCTGCCGGGCGCTTGTTTGAGCGGCTAGAGTAGGAAGAGCGAGAGATTGAAGAAGACGACGGTCGTTGGATGGACATCCAACGATCCTGCTCTCATGTGTTGACTAAGTTGACACGGTGTTGCGTGTGCGTCAACCTTTTTTTAGGAAAGCATACGCGTCAACATGCAGTAGGTGCACAAGTCAGCCTCAAATCTGTGGAAAACAACATACAACCCATCTGCCATTATTTCTAATAATTTACAGCCCATTTGCTAATTCTCAAGGATTTTCTTGGAGCCCATCTTATTTTTGTTAGCATTACACCCCATATTGTGGCCACGGTAAAAATTATACGAATTTTTGCATATTTTAGTGCGTTCAACTGTTTTTAATCCCGAAATATCGAGTCACATTCAAACTATTTTGAAAAAAAATAATTTATATAAAGATAAAATCCAAATAATTGTCCATGCATAAAAATCAATGGAATTGAAAATCTTGTAATGAAAAAAAATGAAACTAATTCCCGGTTTGATGTGTTTTAAAAATGTACTGCCCATTTCTCGGCAAACCGAATGAAACTCCCCTCGTCTTGAAAGATTTGCAGCCCAGCAGGGTTGATAAAGCAAGTAGGCCTTGTTTGGGTATTTCTTTTTAAAAAATAGAACTGGGCTAGCCATTTTCAGCAAGAAAAAAACACAACTGGGCTCATGATGTGGTAAACATAAATAAAACCCTGGCTAGACGGGCCACAGCCCCCGCACAGCCCCGTTGTTACCCTGATCCGTCGCTAAAACTAGTATAAATAACAACTGCTTGTTCCTCAAAAAAAAAAAACTGCGCGACTTGCTGGGTCCCTGGTGTCAGCCGCTCGTAGTGTAATTTTCTTGTTTATTGACTACGTTGACAATGGCATGAGCCCCAGATGTCCAACCATTAGGAGGAACATTTTTTGGGCTTGTAACAAGGAGGCACTTGCTTGCGTACCGCCATGACGCTGGTGGGTCCCTACTGTCATCCTATCCACGTACAATCAAGTCCTTGTTCCTCTCGATTGTTGACGACGCAAGAGGGCGGCGCACCATGCACGGCGAGCGAACCAAGCCGGAGGACGACGACGAGGCCTTGGACGGAATGAATAGGAGGCGTGGAAGATGCGCCGGTCCAGTCGCAGGTGGAGGGGAGTACGAGGGTTGGCTGGTTCGGGTGCGGGTGCGTGTTGGGGCTGACGTCGCCGGAGAATAACAGGATGTGTGGGGTAATAGAGGGAGGGACTGGCCAACGTTGGAGGGTACGGTAGGGCGGCAGAGGTGCAGCCAGCCATGGGTGGCGGGAGCAGGCGGAGCCGACGGGGTGGTTTGGTTTGGGCGGCTGGAGGAAGAAGACAAGAGATAGAAGATACACGACAGATGTTGGATGTCAATCCAACGGCCGGCCAGCAGAAACGTTTGTTGACTAGCTAGTAAGTCGACACCACCTTGGATAGGCTATTTCCTCATGGGTCCCAAATGTCAGAATCCAAATCTGTCACGGTCATGCAACCTTTCCTATGAAAATTTACAGCCTATTTGATGTGCTAGTTCGAAATAAGTTTCTGGGTGCGGGTGGGGGCTAATCACTTGGCTTCTGTAATGCACAGTGAGCTCAAGCAGCCAGCGAGAGTGATGTTATTTCCCTTGGTTGGGATTTGTTACAATATTTCACTCTAAATTGAATGAATGGCAAGCCATTTGCCTTGTTTCAAAGAAAATATGACAGTCACAGCTGTAACACCCGGATGATTAAGGAACAGTAATCACCCCGGTTACTGTGACTAACCTCACGTTGATTCGAACCCGTTCTAAAACAAAATCAAAACAAAAGCAAATGATGAAAAGTTTCAAAAACTAAATCTAAAATGTTCGGGGGTTGTCTAAAATAGCAAACCTAATTATGGTGGGGTGCACAAAATTTTGTAAAATGCCTTGGCATTTTAAATAAGCTAAAAACAGAAAAGAAGAAAATAAGAAAAGAAAAAGAAAACGAAAAGAGAGAGGGAACCCCCCTGGCCCATCTGGGCCAGCCCTTCCCAGCCCAGCCAGCCCTCCCCACCTGGCCCCCTCACCCTGCCCAGCCCTCCCTCTGGCCGCCCAACCGCCTTCCACTTAACCCCCCCAGCTAGAAACCCTAGCCGCCCCACTCCGCCCCCACGCCTCTCCCCGATCCCCTTCTCCCTCCCCCGCCCGATCCAGATCGGGCCGGACCCCCGTCGCACCCCTCATCGCCGGCGGCCCCCGCCGCCCCAACCGGTCGCCTCCGCCCCCCCTCCTCCTCTCCACCGCCCGGGCCCCCTCCTCCCCTCCATCGCCCCCACGCGCGGGGCACCCGCCACCGCGGGGTCGACCCCGACCTTCCCCCGCCTCACCGGACGCCTCCCCGACGCCGGCGAACGCTTCCCCACCCGCCTCCTCGCCGGACGCCATCACCCTTCACCGCGCCCGCCTAGTCCCCACGGCTCCATTGTGAGCTTCACCCTCCTCCCCACCCCGTCGCTGCCCTCTCCCCTCCCGAGCAGCCGTAGCCCAGCGCCCGTCGCCGCGGCTCGGCCATCCATGCCACGCCGCCCCAGTTTCTGTCCTCCCCCTCGCGAGCAGGCGCCTCGCCCGGCCACGAAGCCTCCCCGGCCCTTCAAGCGCATTCCCCGCGGCCTTGCGCCCGTCTGAGCGCCATGCCGTGTCCCTCCCTCCGCCGCCTTGCGCCACTCCGGCCAGCCTCGCCTGAGCCCCACGTCGACTCCGCACCACCTCTCGCCATGGCGTCCTTCACCACCGCGGCCCGCAGCCTTCGCCCCTCCTCCCGGCCGCTCACGGCCCTGGCCAAATCCACCGTTTGGTCGCCTCGCGCCGCTTCATTGCCGGCCAACCTCGCCGTCAGACCTCGGCCGTCGTCGTGGCCTCGGCCGACCCCACCGCCTCGTCGGCCCCTTCCCACCAGCGCGGCCAGATCGGGCGGGCGCCCACGCCGCGTCCCCCTGGGTCGCGCCCGAACGGGCACCACGCCCGCATGCCCGTTTGCCCCCCCCTGGGGCCTATGACATGGGGGTCCCACCCCCACAGAACGGGTTTATTAATAAAACAGGAAATGAAAATGAAATAAAACTAATTAAGTAATTAATTAATTAATTAAGTAATTAATTAATCTAATTAATTCTGATTAATTAATCCTAATCACTAATTAACCTAATTAACTAATGTTAATTAACTTTGATTAGGTTAATTAGATAACAGAGAATGACATGCGGGACCCACCTGTCAGGGTTGACTCGATCAACCCTGTTGATCTTGACGTCGGCATGACATCATGCTGATGTCATAAATACATTTTCAATTAATTAAATAATTAATTAAATTCCGAAATTAATAAAATCTTTTAAAATCATATCTTTTAATCCGTAACTTCGGATTAAAATATTTTCAACATGAAAGTTGCTCGAGCAGACGAGGCGAATCCGGATACGCGATGCCGCGTCGGCCACACACCCCTAACCTATCGAACCTGCAACTTTTCCCCTCCGGCTCCTCTGCCCGAAAACCCTAAACACCGGGAATACTTTCCCGGATGTTTTCCCCCCCTAACCAGTACCCCTCATACCACGTTAGGGCACGCCTAGCATCGCTTCTTGGCATGTCATGCATCGATATGCATCTGTTTACCTTGTATACATTGTTTCTTCCCCCTCTTCTCTCCGTAGAACTACGAGACCCGTGACTGCTGGCGGTTCGACTACGGTGTTGTGACCCTCTCTCTTGCCGAGCAACCAGGCAAGCCCCCCTTGATCACCAGATATCGCCTACTCTTATCTACACCGCTTGCATTAGAGTAGTGTAGCATGTTACTGTTTCGATACTCCTATCTTCTTTGCATAGCCTCCTTGTAACTTCATTGTTACCTTACCGCAATCCTATATGCTTAGTATAGGATGCTAGTACTTTCATCTGTGGCCCTACTTTCTTGTCCGTCTGCCGTGCTATACTATCGGGCCGTGATCACTCGGGAGTTGATCACGGGTATATACTATATACTTATACATGATACATGCGAGACTAAAGTCGGGTCGGCTGATGGAGCACCCGCGAGTGGATCTTGAGGCGGAGGCGGCAGGCGGAGTTGAGACCGCCTAGGAGAGAGGTGGGCCTGGCCTGTTCGGCGTTCGCGGTTACATAACACGCTTAACGAGGTCTTGGTATTTGATCTGGGTTGGCTCTGAGCTTATACGCACTAACCATCTCTGGCAGGAGTAGTTATGGGTATCCCGTCGTGGTATCGGCGAAATACTTGGGGCGTCGTGACAGGCGGCCTTGGCGCCGGATTGGAGTGGAAACGCTGATGGGCTAGAGTCTGCTTCCGGCCAGTCGCAACATGCGAGTGTGCTCGAGGCGATGGGCCCGGACCCTGCAGCTTAGGTTTAGACCGTCGTGTTGGCCTCTCTGTTGTGCCTAGGTGGGGCTGCGGCGTGTTGATCTTCAGCGGCGGGCATGACCCGAGAAAGTGTGTCCGCCAAATGGGATCAAGCGTCTTTGGGTAAGATGGTGCACCCTGCAGGGAAGTTAATCTATTCGGATAGCCGTGATCTTGATATGAGGGCGACTTGGAGTTGTACCTTGAGCTTATGACAACTAGAACCGGATACTTGATAAAACACACCCTTCCAAGTGCCAGATACAACCGGTGGTCGCTCTCGCTCAGGGATATGAGCAGGGGATTGCCGGGTAGGATTATTGCTATATGATGTTACTTGGAGGACTTCCGATTGTCCCCTCCTACCTGTTGTAAGGCAGGTGTCCAGAAGCGTAGTCTTCGTTAAGACTAGCTATCCCCCTCTTATTCTGGCATTCTGCAGTTCAGTCCTTGATATGGCCTTTACACATATATCCATGCATATGTAGTGTAGCTCCTTGCTTGCAGTACTTTGGATGAGTACTCACGGTTGCCTTGTTCCCCCTTTTCCCCCTACCTCTATTCGATTGCTGCAACTTGACGATGGAGCCAGGGGGGGCAGACGCCACCGCCTATGGCGACTACTACTCCGGAGGTGCCTACTACTACGTGCAGCCCGGCGGCGACCGGGGAGTGACCTAGGAGGATCCTAGGCGGGAGGCTGCTCCTCTTCGATCTGTATCCCGGTTTGTGCTAGCCATCTTATGGCACCTTGTTTTAACTTATGTCCGTACTCGAGATATTGTTGCTTCCGGCTGACTCGTCTATGATCGAGCACTTGTATTCGAGCCCTCGAGGCCCTGGCTTGTATTATGATGCTTGTATGACTTATTTTATTTGTAGAGTTGTGTTGTGATATCTTCCCGTGAGTCCACAGTCTTGATCGTACACATTTGCGTGCATGATTAGTGTCTGATTAAATCGAGGCGTCCTGAGATTAATGTCGAGCCATTTGCTGTAGGGAATCCCGTTCCACACTCCTTGGCCGAAGTCGAGTCTAGACAATGCAAAAACTTTTACTAACTTGGCTGTGTGCCTTACGGGCCCACGTCGCCATCGGGTGGTACTAGGATCTTTTACTCCTCGACCTTTACTCTGGGACTCTGAACTCTCTTCTACTCGGGTTAAAACGATTCTACTAACTATCACTAGGATCCCGTGACCGCGTTCACCCCAAAGTTGGATATAGCCCTAGTTGTTTTTGGAATTGTATTTGAGCAATTTCCACCTTTGTCATTTGACTCCTTTGAAGCGTCTTTGTTTTCAGATGGAACCCACGAGGCAGGTAAATGCGCCACCACGACGGCCATTGGTGCCTCGGGATCACCTGCGGTGCTAGCCGAGATGATGACCTATCACGGGTTATCGCTGGCACCCTGAGTACACCGTCTATGAGGAGTAACGGGACTATAACCGGGAAGCGATGCAGCGCCATCGTCCACCTCTACTCTCGGAGTATGCAGGTCCACTCTTGTCTTGCACACCGCACATGGTGTTGGAGTGACTATCGATATGGCAGTCCACGATGCGCTTATGCTTTGCTCTGGCAGCGTCTTCGTCTGAGTATCGAGTTGGACACCTCCCCTTCGTGCACATTGCTATCGCGTCGATGTTGGTGAGGAGGGTTACTACACCGCTGCCTACACCATCGTCACCAGAGAGCCCTTCCACCATCGAACTTTGTTACGCATGTCGATGGGCTGGATCGAGCTAACCGAGCTCTTCGCCACGAGTTGTACATCACCCGTCGGCACCTCTACCGTGCTCGACGCTGATGCACCCCTTTGTCCGATCCGGAGAGCTGCCGCGTTCTGCGATCTACCCAGCCAGGACCGTGATGCCCCAGGGTGTCGGTTGGCAAGACGTGGGAGGCTACTCTCCCGCACTTGGCCCTTTTCTGCCACCTGGACGTCGGATTCAGCACCAGAGTATCTGCGGCCCCCAGGTCACTGACGTGGAGGACTATCCGCTGCCGCACTATCGACTTTTCGGGCTCTGACTACCTCCATGATCTGCGTGGGACTGATGTAGACTTGCTTGTTAGTGTTTGATGTATTCGCCCGAGCACTGCGTGCCGCCTATGATGTAGTAGTCTATGTCTTTGGACTCTATGTATCGAACTCTATGCATGATTCCTTTTGTAAGATATGCCAACTACTATGTAGTTCCCATCATCTTTGCTTTCATTATGCATGTTTCATCATGAATGATTCCTGTCTCTTGCTTAATTTCTCAAATCTGCTGAACTACCCTGTTATATAATAGCGGGATGGTTAGGCCAGCAGGTCGTGGTCGTGGTGCCAACTTCCCACCACCGCTTTGAGTACATGGCTGGTATGATCCAACAGCTCGAGATGAATCGCCAGTTCATGGAAAACATGATGGCTCGGTTTCCTCGCCCCAATATGAACCCGGCACCCAAAGCGGAACAACTCTGCGAGATTTCATACGCTGAACCCCGGCGTGTACTGCAGCTCAACCCAGCCAATCGGATGTCGATGACTAGCTCCGTGACATCACCTATGAGATGGAGTCTGGCTGATGTAGCCCCGCCACTATGTCACCTTTGCTTCCTTCTTCACGAAGGGACCCAGCGACTCAATGGTGGGACAGCCACCGGCGTACTCTGCCAGATTGGAACACTCATCACCTGGCCAGACTTCCAGCTGCCTTCCGTGCCGCTTCATCCCTCAAGGGGCCATGGACGGAAGAAGCGTGAGTTCCATAACCTCACCCAAGGCAACAAGACTGTTGAAGCCTATCGGCGAGTTCTTGGACTTGTCTCGCTATCTTTGAAGAGGATATTGCAACCGATGCCTTGAGACAGAGAAGTTCCGTGACGGTCTTCAAGGCGACATCAAGCTCGCACTTCTAGTGCACGACTTTGCTGATTTCGCCACCTTGGTGAACAAAGCTATCAATGTCGAAACTGGTCTGCAGGAATACCAGAGCTCTAACAGGCGCAACAGTGACACGGGCTCATCTTCGGGCCCGTCCTCGCAGAAGCGCAAGATATGGATTCCCAACAGTATGTACCAGCCGAATGCGCCTGCTCCAAGGCAGAGCTATGCTGCACCTCGTCTGCCTACAACTAAGCAGCCGAAGCTTCCAGCTCCACCACCCCAAGCTCTGTTCCCACCCCCAATAATGGTTTGTGCTTGGTCACGGACAACCAGGGCACCGTGCTAGAGAATGCAACCAGAACCAGAATCAGCTGGCCCTTCCAGCAGCTGGCCGTGGAAACACCCAGAACCGCAACAACACTGCCAAGTCTTATGGGCAAGCTCAGGCCAACCACGTTGATCTGAGCGAAGCTCAAGACCAGCCTTCTACTGTGATGGGTACACTCCTTGTAAATTCAGTACCTGCATCTGTTTTATTCGATTCAGGAGCATCGCATTCATTCATGTCGGAAGACTTTGCATACAAGCACGACGTTAAGTGTGAAGAGATGAACTCTTTGGTAGTGGTAAAAACCCCATTGGGACAATGTCAAACCTCCATGGTTGGCGTCGGCGTCCCGTGGAAATCGAAGATGCAAATTCTATGCCTCCCCATTATCCTGAAGACGTCTAACATCGACCTCATTTTGGGGATGGATTGGTTGAAAGCGCATACTGCGTCAATCGTTTGCGCCACTAAGACCGTCCATCTGCTACACCCTTCTGATGAAATCGTAAGCTACAATGCTCGTCTGGTCCAAGATGCCGAGGCAAGGCTCTATGCATTGAATGCATTGAATGCCGCACCCCTCGAGGGAATTGAAAACATTCCTGTCGTTTTCGATTTCCAAGACGTCTTTCCTGAAGAACTTCCAGGGATTCCCCCTGCTAGAGCTGTCGAATTCGTCATCGACTTGAAACCAGGCACCACTCCTATAGCCAAACGACCCTACAAGATGCCGCCGCATGAACTTCTTGAGCTCAAGGAGGAAATCGACAAATCTCTTCAAAGCGGCTTCATTCGCCCAAGTTGCTCACCTTGGGGAGCACCTTCTCTCTTTGTCAAGAAGAAGGATGGGACAAACCGATTGGTCCAAGACTACCGTCCTATAAATCAAGCTACCATTCAGAATAAGTATCCTCTTCCTCGGATCAATGATCTTTATGATCAAGCTGGCTGGTTCGTCGGTGTTCTCGAAACTTCGACTTGAGGTTGGGTTACCACCAGATCCGTGTTCGCGAGGAGGATATCCCCAAGACCGCATTTGTGACTCGTTATGGTTCATACGAGTACACCGTCATGTCTTCGGCTTAACCAATGCTCCAACTACCTTCTCCGCTGATGAACTATATATTCATGGATTACCTCGACAAGTTAAATGCCGTGGTTTATCTGGATGATATCCTGATCTTTTCCAAGAATGAAGAAGAACATGCTGAACATCTTTGTCTTGTGCTGGAAAAGCTACGAGAGCATCAACTCTATGCCAAGTTCTCCAAGTGTGAATTCTGGCTCCCCGAAGTAACCTACCTTGGACATGTCATCTCTAAGGATGGTATTGCCGTCAACCCTGATAGAGTTGAGGCTATTCTCGATTGGACTCCTCCGAAGAACGTTAAGCAAGTCGGAAGTTTTCTCGGTCTCTTGACTATTGCCGTCGATTAAATCGAGAACTTCTCCAAGATTGCCAGCCTCTGACTAACTTTGTTGCATAAGGGCGTCAAGTTACAATGGATGAGATAAGTGTCGGAAAGTTTCCGAGCACTTAAAGACAAGTTGACTTCTGCCCCGGTGCTAGCTCCTCCCCGATACTAAGAAGGACTTACGTCATTTCTGCGGCGCTTCCCATCAGGGATTAGGCGGTGTCCTAATGCAAGAGCGCAAAGTGGTTGCTTATGCCTCTCGGCAATTGCGCCCTCACGAAGAGAACTACCCAGTTCACGACCTCGAGCTTGCTGCTGTCATTCATGCGCTGAAGCAGTGGCGACATTACCTTCTCGGTAATCGTTGCGAGATCTTCACCGATCACCAAAGTCTGAAGTATCTGTTTACCCAGCCAGACCTGAACCTCCGTCAGCAGAGATGGATGGAGACTGCGGAACTTTGATTTGGGTATCTCCTATACGCCAGCAAGGCTAATGTAATGGCTGATGCCTTGAGCCGCAAGTCTTCTGCAACCACCTTGAGTTCACAAAGTTCAGCCCCACTTGTTGAAGAATTCAGAAGGCTGAACCTCCATATTGTTCCTCCGGGTGCACTCGCTCCCCTCCTCCGGAGTTCCGCAAGATGAATCTCCGTGTTGTTCCTCGTGGTTCCCTCTATACCTGGCTGTTGAACCCGATCTCGTGGGCACCATAAAAGACAATGCAGGGATTTGACTCACGAAGTCTACAAGCTTAAACAAGACATCAAGAAAGGAAATCCCTCATCCTTCACTATTGGATGATGGCGCCTTGTACTTCAAAGGCCGCCTAGTGGTGCCGATGTAAGAAGGAAAACCTGAATATGACTCGAAGGTTATGCAAGAAGCTCATGATACGCCTCTATGTATCCACCACAGCGGTACAAAGATGTATCAAGATATTCGCCGGAGATTACGGTGGTCTAATATGAAGCAGGACATTGCTCGCTATGTTTCTGAGTGTGACGTTTGCCGTCGTATCAAAGCAGAACATCAAAGGCCTGCTGGAACTCTGCAGCCTATCTCTATTCCTGAATGGAAATGGGACCATGTTGAAATGGACTTCGTCACTGGATTTCCCAAATCGCAGAAAGGTAATGATGCTATTCTTGTCGTCATTGACCGGCTTTCTAAAGTTGCTCATTTTCTGGCGGTCAAAGAAAGCGATCCATCGCTAGTCAGCTTGCAACGCTCTATATGTCCAGAATTGTTTCACTTCACGGTATTCCACTGGTTATCGATTCGGACCGTGGCGGCTTATTCACTTCAAGATTACGGGCAAGTTTTCAAGAAGCTATGGGGACTCATTTATCTTTCAAGATCTTTGCGTTTCATCCATGATCCCAAAGGGCAAGTTGAACGTGTCAACCAAATTCTCGAAGACATGCTTCGAGCTTGTGTCATTTCCTTCGGCAAGAAATGGGAGGAATCTCTCCCGTATGCTGAGTTCTCTTATAATAATAGCTATCAAGCTAGTCTGAAGATGGACCCTTTGAAGTGTTATATGGACGAAAGTGCGAACCCCTCCGAATGGTCGAATCGGGAACGTCCACTCTTGGTCCGGATATTATCCGACATGCCGAAGAACAAGTCCGCATTATTCGCGAGAATCTCAAGACTGCTCGATCTCGTCAAAAGAGTAATTATGACCGTCATCACAAGGACATGGTCTATCAACTTTGGCGAAAAGGCCTATCTTCGCGTTACACCAATGAAGGGTGCTCACCGCCGGGATCAAGGGCAAGCTAGCTCCTCGCTATATTGGCCCATTCACTATTCTGGAAAGGCGTGGAAAAGTGGCTTATCAAGCTGGAGCTTCCGTCGAACCTTTCTCGTGTTCACGATGTGTTCCACGTGTCACAACTCCGACGCTGCTTCAAGGACCCAATCCGGCGATGGACCATGAAGTGCTCGAATTGCAACAGACCTCTCCTATAAAGAGCATCCGTCCGCATTCTCGACCAAGCTGAACGCCGCACGCTGCGTCGGAAAGGCGATCAAGTTCCTCAAAGTCCAGTGGTCGAATCACTCAAGACGAAGCCACACAGGAACGCGAGGATCGTCTTGAGATGAATATCCCGCACTATTTCCTTCTACCTCCTAAATCTCGGGACGAGATTTCTTGTAGTGGAGGAGATTTGTAACACCCGGATGATTAAGGAACAGTAATCACCCCGGTTACTGTGACTAACCTCACGTTGATTCGAACCCGTTCTAAAACAAAATCAAAACAAAAGCAAACGATGAAAAGTTTCAAAAACTAAATCTAAAATGTTCGGGGGTTGTCTAAAATAGCAAACCTAATTATGGTGGGGTGCACAAAATTTTGTAAAATGCCTTGGCATTTTAAATAAGCTAAAAACAGAAAAGAAGAAAATAAGAAAAGAAAAGAAAACGAAAGAGAGAGGGAACCCCCGCCCATCCTGGGCAGCCCTTCCCCAGCCCAGCCAGCCCCCTCCCACCGCCCCTCACCCCTGGCCCAGCCCTCCTGGGCCGCCCAACCGCCTGGCCACTTAACCCCTTCTGCTAGAAACCCTAGCCGCCCCACTCACTCGCCCCCACGCGCCTCTCCCCGATCCCCTTCTCCCTCCCCCGCCCGATCCAGATCGGGCCGGACCCCCGTCGCACCCCTCATCGCTGGCCCCCTTGCCCAACCGGTCGCCTCCGCCCCCTCCTCCTCTCCACCTTGGGGCCCCTCCTCCTCCTGCCGCCCCCCTGGGCACTGCCACCGCTGGGTCGACCCGACCTTCCCCACCTCACCGGGCCGCCTCCCGGCGCGTGAACGCTTCCCACCCGCCTCCTCGCCGGACGCCATCACCCTTCACCGCGCCCGCCGCCTAGTCCCCACGGCTCCGCTGTGAGCTTCCACCCTCCCCGTCGCTCCCTCTCCCCTCCCGAGCAGCAGCCTTGTGCCCTTCGTCGCCCGGCTCCGGCCATCCAGCCCACGCCGCCCTCCCGTTCCTCTCCTCCCCTCGCCCGAGCAGCGCCCTCGCCCGGCCACTGAACCCCCGGCCTTGACGCATTCCCGGCGGCCTTGCGCCCGTCTGGCGCCATGTGTCCCTCCCTCCGCCGCCTTGCGCCCTCACGGCCGGCCTCGCCTAGCCCGCGACCGTCGACTCGCACCACCTCTCGCCCTTGGCGGCCGCCCAACCACCACCGTGGCTCCGCCTGGCCTTCGCCCCACCTCCTCCCGGCCGCTCTGGCGCTGCAACCAAATCCATCGTTCGGTTGCCTCGCAGCGCCGCCGCTGCCGACCAACCTCGCCATGATCGCGGCCCTCGGCCGTCGTCGTGGCATCGGCCGACCCGCGCCTCGTCGGCCCTTCCCACCGCATGCCGTGGATCGGGCGGGCGCCACGCCGCGTCCCACAGGTCGCGCCGACGGGCACCACGCATGCAAGATGCCCCCACAGGGCCTATGACATGGGGGTCCCACCCCCACAGAACGGGTTTATTAATAAAACAGGAAATGAAAATGAAATAAAACTAATTAAGTAATTAATTAATTAATTAATTAATTAAGTAATTAATTAATCTAAGTAATTCTGATTAATTAACCCAAATCACTAATTAACCTAATTAACTAATGTTAATTAACTTTGATTAGGTTAATTAGATAATGAAGAATGACATGCGGGACCCACACTGTCAGGTTGAGTCGATCAACCACATTGATCTTGACGTCGGATGACATCATGTCGACGTCAAGATGACATCATCTTGACGTCATAAATACATTTTCGAATTAATTAAATAATTAATTAAATTCCGTAAATTAATAAAATCTTTTAAAATCATATCTTTTAATCCGTAACTCGGATTAAAATATTTTCAACATGAAAGTTGCTCGAGCGACGAGGCGAATCCGGATCGCAATTGCTCACACCACACACACCTAACCTATCGAACCTGCAACTTTTCCCTCCGGCTCCTCTCGAAAACCCTAAACACCGGGAATACTTTCCCGGATGTTTTCCCCCCCTAACCAGTACCCCTCATACCACGTTAGGGCACGCCTAGCATCGCTTCTTGGCATGTCATGCATCGATATGCATCTGTTTACCTTGTATTCATTGTTTCTTCCCCCTCTTCTCTCCGGTAGACTACGAGACCGGCAGCTGCTGCTGGCGGTTCGACTACGGTGTTGGCGACCCTCTCTCTTGCCGAGCAACCAGGCAAGCCCCCCTTGATCACCAGATATCGCCTATTCTTATCTACACCGCTTGCATTAGAGTAGTGTAGCATGTTACTGTTTTCGAGATACTCCTATCTTTCTTTGCATAGCCGCCTTGTAACTTCATTGTTACCTTACCGCAATCCTATATGCTTAGTATAGGATGCTAGTACTTTCATCTGTGGCCCTACTTTCTTGTCCGTCTGCCGTGCTATACTATCGGGCCGTGATCAATCGGGAGTTGATAACGGGTATATACTATATACTTATACATGATACATGCGAGACTAAAGTCGGGTCGGCTGATGGAGCACCCGCCAGTGGATCTTGAGGCGGAGGCGGCAGGCAGGTTGAGACCGCCTAGGAGAGAGGTGGGCACAGCCTGTTCGGCGTTCGCGGTTACATAACACGCTTAACGAGGTCTTGGTATTTGATCTGGGTTGGCTACGAGCTTATACGCACTAACCATCTACGCAGGAGTAGTTATGGGTATCCCGGCGTCGTGGTATCAGCCGAAGTACTTCAGACGTCAGCGACGGAGCGGCGCGCGCCGGATTGGACTGGAACGCCTGATGGGCTAGGTCTGCTTCCGGAGACGTCATAACGTGCAGGTGTGCTCGAGGCGATGGGCCTGCACCCTGCTGGCTTAGGTTTAGACCGGCGTGTTGGCCTCTCTGTTGTGCCTAGGTGGGGCTGCGACGTGTTGATCTTCCGCGGCGGGCATGACCCAGAAAGTGTGTCCGCCAAATGGGATCAAGCGTCTTTGGGTAAGATGGTGCACCCTGCAGTGAAGTTAATCTATTCGGATAGCCGTGATCTTGATAACAGGGCGACTTGGAGTTGTACCTTGAGCTTATGACAACTAGAACCGGATACTTGATAAAACACACCCTTCCAAGTGCGGATACAACCGGTGGTCGCTCTCGCTTCGGGGATATGAGCGAGGATTGCCGGGTAGGATTATTGCTATATGATGTTACTTGGAGGACTTCCGATTGTCCCCTCCTACCTGTTGTAAGGCAGGTGTCCAGAAGCGTAGTCTTCGTTAAGACTAGCTATCCCCCTCTTATTCTGGCATTCTGCAGTTCAGTCCACTGATATGGCCTTTACACATATATCCATGCATATGTAGTGTAGCTCCTTGCTTGCAGTACTTTGGATGAGTACTCACGGTTGCCTTGTTCCCCTTTTCCCCTACCTCTATTCGATTGCTGCAACTGCACGATGGAGCCTGTGGAGCGACGCCACCGCCTATGACGACTACTACTCGGAGGTGCCTACTACTACGTGCAGCCGGCGGCGACCAGAGTGACCTAGGAGGATCCCAGGCGGGAGGCCTGCTCCTCTTCGATGTGTATCCCAGTTTGTGCTAGCCATCTTATGGCACCTTGTTTAACTTATGTCTGTACTCAGATATTGTTGCTTCCGCTGACTCGTCTGTGATCGAGCACTTGTATTCGAGCCCTCGAGGCCCTGGCTTGTATTATGATGCTTGTATGACTTATTTTATTTGTAGAGTTATGTTGTGATATCTTCCCGTGAGTCCCTGATCTTGATCGTACACATTTGCGTGCATGATTAGTGTATGATTAAATTGGGGGCGTCACAACAGCCGAGTTGAAAAGGGCAAGAACATCTAACTCTAGCTTACAAACTGTACAAAAGCATGAGGGTTAATTGTTCACCAGGTTTAGACAAAACCCAGGTTGAAAAGGGCAACAACATCTAACTCCAGCACTATTTTCGGCAGTCACAGTCAAATGGATCGGTCAGGTCCATAGAACGAACATCCTGGGTCGTAAAATTTACTGGATTATGACCACAATATTTTGTAAATAGAAGCCCGACACGTTCAGAAGCTCTTTTGCCCACCTAAAACTCCTTTTTTTGCTCTTCGACATACCCATCCGTTAAAATCATGTTGCTCATAAACTTAAGACCGATGGACAATAGTAACCCACGCATTCAGCAGGAAGAATGTGAAAAATCTAGTGTTTGCATGGTTGGCTACATATCGTTCTAGCGTTATTGTCTTCAATCGAATGTCATGAGAAGTGAGAAAATCCCGGTGCTTACGAATCCACCAATTGGTTATAACTTTCTTACCCGTCCCTGTTGCCTAAATAGACATGAAGATTGAAAACAGTTAAGGTCTAAAAAAGAGTGTCGAAAGAGCAACAGCTGAACAATTAATTTTAGTACACTATATGCGGGCTTCCAATGTGCATGAAATTATCACCTTTATATACAACTTCTCCAGACATGGAAATCATTGCAGCAAGCCAATAATCTTGTTCAGATCAAAACTATTCATTTGGATATATAAGATCTTGACAGAATCCAGCACCATTGATAGGCCATCCATGGAGAAACTCTTCATTGAGCATAGAACATAATATTAGTACAAAATGTGTACTCCAAGATGATATATAACTTATTCGCAGTAATTTAAAATGCAGCTTATGGTTACAAGTGTAGATGATAATATAAAGTACCTGAAGAACTATGGAGCTAAACACCATATTAAAATGAGCACAAAGATCATGTATTACACCCAAGGTCTCCAGTTTAGGCACAGAGAGGAAGGTTATTTGCGACGGTAAATAACTAGAATCAAGTATCAACCTTTGAAGTGAAGGGGCATCTTGGATGATGAGCTGCCTTCCGTCAAAAGAAATACCAATTTTTACAAGGTTAGGCAACTTTATTTGGAGACAACCGATTCTAACAATGAAAACAAGCACCAAGCACTCCAGGGCAGGGCAACTGGAGTGGATGATGATGTGCAATGAGGCCTCCAATATACGAACCCGCACAAGTGAAAGTTTCTTGAGAAATGGGAGTCGAAGGTTTAGTACCAGATTGTCTGGTAGGTAGCACAACGCAAAAGTGGCGGCGTGGAGAGAGGAGGAAAACCGTGAGATGGACATCGGTGCTAAGGGCACAACATGGCTTTCAGTATCTGGTAGGTGATTTCCAGGGGAATAGTAGAACTCAAGCAGCTGCAGTTCTGTGAATTCATGGGATTTCAGCCAGGCGTCCACCGTGCAGGGCATGGTATGCTTGCTCAGGTAGCATGACGGGATGCAGAGGCTTTGAACGGAGCCCTGGTGGAGGAGATGATGGCTCTGGGGATTTCAAAATCGTTGAAGAGAGATAGCTGACGATAGTCGAGATTAAGGGGCACGACGCGCCATAGAGGGCGCCACCAATATAGAGTACTTGGGTGCGGCAGCAATCCTTGGTGGGGAGAAGCGAGATGATCTCCCCAAGGACCGCGTCCGGGAGATCGCTCATGCGGTCCACCCTAGATTCTACGGGTTCCTGGGATCCGGTGGGGGCGGGGTTGCCGCTTCTCCCCGCGCTGCCGGGTGCGGGATCTATAACAGGCGTCGCCTCTGGCGGGAGCCTCATCTTCTTGGTGCTGGGGTCAGCCGACTCCATTTTCCTCGAGGGCGTCGCGTCGCGCTCACGGATTTGAGCAGAGTAACGGATGACGAGCCTACTTGTAGTGCGAGTGAAGAAGAAGGGGAGCTGGGGTCTTTCTATAGTAGTGAGGAAGAAGGGGAGCTGGGGTTTTCTGTAGGAGTGAGGTGAGGAATTTGGGAGTACGAGTGGAGCGAGCTGACGTGAGTTTGGTGGGAGTGAGGAGGAAGAAGAGCACCCAGGTTTTTTTGGGGGGCGGTGTGCTGGGTGTGGGTAGCGCCTCTCATTAAGTAAATATATGGGCTTTTGAATTGATTTTATTATTTACTATGGTGGATGGGCCGTTTAGTCTTTGGCCTAGAGAAACAATTACTATTAGTACAGTGGAGACACTCTACAGCTACCCAGAAAAACAATTACTACTAGTACAGTGGATACACTACCGCTTCTGACTCCTCCTAGGTCATCGAAATCTCTCTCTCTACTGAATGTAGTTTTACTCTTGTTCACCGACATGCGAGCCATGCAGCGCGCAGGCCCAAATGCCATCCACCAAATTAGAAGGCAGTATCTAGGCGGAGAGTCACCCCGGTGTTAGCGCGACAGTAACGAGCCGTCGTATCACAAAACCCCACCTCCCCGCAGTCTACGTTTCACGGACGAAGCAACCATCATTTCACTCTTCGTTGAATCCCCTTCTCCCTCACCGTCTTCAAGAAAGCCAAGACTCACATCTGCCACTGTTCTTCTCTCCCAACGAAGGGCAGGTAAGCAGATCCGTGATTCTGGTATATCTTCGCTCAGAGAAAAAAAAATCTTTTGCAAAGCAGTAACCGATCCTCACTCTTTTTTTTGTTTCATTGTCATTGCGATTGTATTTTCCTTTCAGTGGTCTCCTAGTATTCGTCAGTTTCATGACGGACCAAGGAGAACTAGGCAAAGATCTGCCGATATTGGAGCAGACGCGGGAGGCTGATCCCCACGAGACAGAGAGCTCCAAGAAGATGGAGGCAGCCACCGAGCCGACCCCAGATACACTCACGGCCACTACTGAGATGGTCAACGCCCCGTTTGAGGTTACAGCCCCCGTGGCACTCCAGGAGCAGTTTTCCCCTTCAAGGAGGTGCCCCCCCCCCTCGCTGAGCTGCCCAAGGTGATTTTCTTTTTGCCGATCTCGATTGTGGTTTTCATCTAAGTATGTGGTGATGAATAATGCAAAATTTTATTAGCTTCGATGCCATGATATACATAGTGGTTTAAATAACATGTGTTTCTTATACTGAAAAGTAATTCAGAATTTGTTTCTGTTTGAACATAGTGGTTGTACATGTCACTCACTATGAGGCGGATGACCTGAATATACGCACTGGGAAAATAGAGTTCTTAGGTTGTTGGATCCTGGAAGCCATTTGCACTTATACCAATGTAGAATTGTATTCCAGCCTCACTATTGTCAGGCGTGTTGTCCAGGGTGTACTGAAGCACAAGAAGTTCAAAGTTACTCCTTCATTTGTGAGGCATACTGTTCTTGTCAAGCTTACGTAGGAAGATGACGTGGCATGCCTCCACAAACAAGTTTATGAGTGGCAAGGCCACAAGGTTATCTTCATGAAGGTTCACAGGATTGAGCTACTGCCGGACATCCTCGATGATGTTCATGGCAAGGTCCGTCTTGTGTCCAGCCCAAATTAGATCGAGGCATGAAATAGTTGCCCCAGCTAGTGTTTAATAGTAGTTTGGATTGTGTCTAATTATCCGAACCTTGCGTGTTATCGAGCCCTCTGGGGCTAGTACTCTAGTTGAATCTGTCTATGGGGACTGCTGCTACTTTTGTGTGCCTGTGAATCATGTGAGAACCATCGTAATTGTTGCCGAAACAGATGCGTCCTCACTAGTTTTTTCATGAATATGGCATGGTAAGACATAAGTTGTCACGGTTTATCATCTGAGCAGTGTGTGTTTGATGAAATAGAGTACTGCTCGAGAACTGTGTGCCGACGTATACATAAGTACTTGTAAACATTGTTGGTGCTACCCCACTTGTAAGCAGTTGTGCAAAACACGGCACATTGGCTCAGCTCGCTTCAACACTAGGCTATCGACCAACTAACAATCAACAATCTGCTGTCTGACATATAAGCAACTATGTATCTTGTGAAAGTGGTTCATGCAGTTAACTGAGGCCACAATGTAAATTCCAAACGTTCACACGCTAGTCCAGTGTTCATGTGGAACACTCACATTAAACTCGGCTTCATAAAAAACTTGAAAAGCATAAGCTAAGAAATTTTATACATCTCAATGATTCATAGAACATAATAAACATATACTAGTTCACAGCAAAAGACAAAGTTTTGAGAAGGTTTACAAATCAGGAAAAAACAAGCAAGTTTTTTCTGAGCAAAGGGCCTCCCGACAGGCTTAAATTTCCTGGAGTTCACTCTGGTTTTCTCTTGTTGCCATGATCCAGGGTTAGGTTCTCTCATTCTAGAATAACCAATTATAATTGTGTTCTCAATTTGGAATGCTTGATCGAACCATGCAAAGGTAATCTTGACCAGCTGAAATTCTTGTGCATTCCACTAAATTTAAGCACCGCTATTTGTAGAAATAAGCAGACCACAATGCCTATTGTCCACGCACCTGTCCTAAAAACCGCCGTGTAGCCGTGCCAGCTAGTCCTCGATCCATGGATGAACTGGTAGAAAGTGCATTCCAGACTAGGATGCAGTTATTTTCACTCGTCCCTGCACTGCAATCAGGAAGTAAAACGTACGAATCAGCTTCTTTTAGATAGCATTGGTCATTCTACCTAGTTACTACCAATGTAGGAATACCTGGAACACTGGTGGTTAGAGGATCGCAGCTAGGAATAGCCATCTCATTTTATGCAGTTGTACTAAAACTGAGGTGTGTACTTTTGATTGCTCAGATAGAAACGATATGGAGACAGACATCCCTGTTTGCGCAAATACGAAATACGGTTATTTAAACAGTGATAGATATTTGCAGTGGCGTATGATTAACAACAACATCTATTGTGTTATAATTGGCACTAGATTGACAAAGATGAAAGTGTCCTTAAGTAAGTAGCATCACATCACATCAACACTGCCACTAGATTAACATGCAGAACAATAGCATTAGTATTACTGTCATGAGAGTAGCACATGGTTAGTAAATGTGCAATCAAATTTGTGCAGTTCCACTGGGATGAAGCAATGTTAGCGGTGTGAGATTTAAGTGTAACTGCAAAAACACAATTTTCATGGGAAATAAAGCAAGATGGAAGCACTTCATAAAATGGTGGTGGCATTGCTTCAATTTATCAACGGCACTAGACCATTACTTATAGTGACATTAGGTGGCATTTCTTAATGCTTCATGTGATTTTACATTAACGGTAGCGATATGGGCGTAGGGACAACGAGGGCATAAAGTGGTGAGGCAGATGTGGTTGCCGAGAGCGGCAAACACTCTGGCAGCATGTCTGCATTTGTCCCCATTTTTATCTCCTCGATGACATTTTCCTATGTGAGCACATGAAATCTGGACCTGCTCATTCTCATTTGCGTTGTCCCCCAACACCCCTCACTTTCTTTCCCTTTTCAACCAAGAGACAGGTCCACTTCCCCCACCCTTCGCCATCCACCATGCTTTCTTCACCTTTTCAACCAAGAGACTGGTTGGGTAGCTAGTATCTACTACTTTCCCCCGTTTCCTCTTAGAACCAAGTCCTAGATTCATGCTACAGCTTTCACACTTTCTTCCCTGTTTGAACCAACTCTTAGAGTCGACTGTATGAACTAGCTTTACCTCTAATAATAGTAAAAGTCTAGGTGGCTTTTGAACAACCGACAAAAGTAGAAAAAGATCCACACGCAACCACGGGGGCAGCTGGGGCAGTAGAGCAAGGCAGGTTTCGAAGGAATATATACTTGAGGGTCGTCGGCATGTGGCAAAGACGGCGTCGTAAGGCTGCATCTTGGCCACAATACCGCAGGGAGGAAGAAGGGGTCGGAGGCCCTCCCGAGCCGGCACTCTCTTGGAGAGAACGACACGGCCGCCGATCAGGACGCGCGGGCAGCCGTTGGTCTCCTCCCTCGCCGCTGTCGACAGCATGAAAGATGCACCTACACCCCTGCCCTAGTCTAGGTGGTCCGGCCGGATTTGTGACCAGCCGTGAGCAGAGAGAGAGAGTGAAAGAGAGGAACCCTAGTAAAGCAAGCGCTAAGGCTCCTGCTTATATATATAGTGGAGTGATTTTGTTGTACCAGCTTCAAAAAAATGCACTCCCTCGTGTACCATGAAAGTGGGTGTGAGAGAACTAGTGCGTGCGTGCACCGCTTCTCTTCGCGAGAGTACAATATACTATGCCCAAAGAACGTTCTCCACAAGAGTAATAGTATAAGTGTGTGATGTGTGAGCTAAAATAAAATGTGCGCGACGTCTTTTGTTTTTCAGAAGTTCTGAGGGCAGGGTGTGAAGAGCACATATGTGTGTGACATCTACCTGTAGATAGACGGTGGGTGCGAGAGGACTCGGAAGAGTCGTGACTCGTGAGGGTGCGTGTGTGCGTGAAGAGAGGGGGCACGTATCAATGCAATTCATGTGTCCGTAAATCATTATCCGACAAACGTTCACCAGAGGCCGTTTCCTGACGAACGCCGTAAGAACCGTTAGATCAGCATCCGACAGTGTCAGTTTTGCCATGCCATTTAACAGAACAGCCACTCCTCCTACACACAAATCTTCCACGTGAGTGTTAGCAACTGCGGTATGCACCTCCCTCCGTTCCAAAATGCAGTGCATATAGCTTTATTTAAAATTCAAACCTCGCAAAATTTTATCGATTTTTCGTGTACCAAAATGCACATATAGAATACCAGTATATATCATTTCATTCATCTTCGAGAGGTAACTATAAAGATGGGGGAGGAGTCTACAAATAAAGACCATCGTATCACCTGCAACAATTTCAACCATCCTTTGGAGTGGAGGAATATCATAGGAACTCTATATGATATGATGTTTATAGGATTTTTTTCCTTTAGAGCCAATTGGTTCATAAGAATAGATTCATATACTCATTTCAAAGGAAATAAACATGATATCATTTTTATAGCTTTAGAGCCACTTGGTTCATATGAATGGATTCCTATACTCCCATAATTTCAAATGAAAATAAACATTAGCATATATTCAATAGAAAAGTTCCTATGATGTGAACCAAATGACATCTCTTTTCTAATCCCTCCTCATAGGAATTGAGATACATGTCATCTCTAGATTCAATAGAAAAGTTCCTATGATGTGAACCAAATGACATCTCTTTTACAATCCCTACTCATAGGAACTGAGATACTCCATGTCATCTCTTTCCCTACAACTTCCATGTATACATCTTCTATTCCTAAATAGCTAGTACAACCCACTAGTAGCTTTTTTCCTAGACATGCAACTATGGCACAAGAACATGCCATGCATGCAAGTCATAAATCACATTGTTTTTGTACTCTATGAATGCAAGCACCACATCATCAATTCGTGCATGTTACTCATAAGTTATTTCTTGCATTAGATTTTGTATTGACAATGTATGTGCTGGTCACGTGCACACATATGTAGTTCACATTCACATTTTTGTTAGAAATGTCATTCTTTTAACTGCAATTCATTTTTTCTGTTTATTTATATATGTTTTGAAGAAACTTTTATGCATTATCTATACCCCTATATAGTGTGCGAATAACTTTGAAAGATGATCGTTCGATGAAGTTAATCCGACAGTGCAGAGATGGCAAATCCAAGAACTACTGGCCGTTGGATATCATCAACATTCCACCAGATTCTGCCACATGTACAATCTAGAAGACTCCATGGTTGAACTTAAGCATAATGCACAAACCTCAAAACACAAGCACTTCTCCTTTTTTCTAAATTAATTTCCATTATTTGTTTTTTTACTTTATGCTTTACAATGCACAACCCCATGAATCTTAACATTTTTATAAAACTAATTGATTTTGAATGAGATGAACTATAAGAACTAAACGAACATCTACATCATGCATATATGGCTCAAAGCTTTACATGCTATGGTGTGTATTTATTCATGAAAGCGAGCCTCGACGGAGGAGTACAAGACACGACTTGGTTTTTGCTGCTTCGCACGATCCATCGATACAGACCCGGACTAAAAAAAGGCGAGGGCGGGTCTTTTCCTGTGCGGCAAGTAGGGGAGTTTGGCATAGTTTGTTCGAGGCAAGGAGGAAGGAAGGGAAACAAGCAGATAAAGGTTGAGTGACTTAGTTTTGGGAAAATCTGATTTTACAGAGTACGTACCCACAGTGGAGGTAGTACTATTTACTACTCCCTCGTTTCCGGTTTATAGGGCTCATCTAAAAAAATTTGTTTTTCCGTTTTATAAGTCTCAATTCTACTAGTAGTAGTAGTACTATCACATGTTGGATTTCGAGGTGCGTTAAATCACCTGATGGAAGCAGTGTCAAGAGAAAACGCACCAATGCATGTAGAAGTTCATGGAAATTTAGTGGTCATGCATGCATTGGTTCTAATTAATGCCTCGGTAAACATAACTTCTTGAGAAAAATGGGCGTACTAATTACTTGTGCAAACTACGAAATAATTCCACCACTCACCTTAACCTTGGTTGGAGAGATTTTGAAATTGAGCCATAAACTGGAAAGCAGGGAGTAGTAACTTTTGTCTCGATTACTATTTATGGTCTTGTATAGATGCAAAATGTATTTTTTATAGTGGCCTTGTATAAGTAAATGGAGGGAGTACTAAAGGACATATATTCCAAACAATATGATAATCTCTCTAAGCAAGGTAGGGACGAGGAGTAAACGGAGGGAGTAGTAAAATTTTCTCCTCGTCTTGCGAGCCATCGCGTGCGTGAGCGAGGGAGCGGGCGTAAGGCGTACTAGTAAGCAAGCTTCACCTCATCCTGCGAGCCACCGCGCGCGTGGGCGGGGGAGACGGCATACTAAGCAAGCTTCTCCTCGTTCTGTGAGTTGACGGGACACATCAAAAGTACTCCAGTGTATAGAGCCTTGCCTCTAAGGTAGCCCCCACATGGTTTGCCTCCTTTTTAACATAACGCGTCAAGTCATAATTTGTTTGTTCATCCATGGTAGAAGATCCTCCATCAAGTGGACAACCAGTACACGTGTCAAATTACCACGTGGGATGCCTTTTCGTACAGAAAAGAGCTCCACCATGTACCCGCGTGGGTGTGGTTGGGAAAGAGACGGGAGTACGTGCGCCGTGCATGCACCTCTTCTCTTCGAGCACGTCCCCCACCTATGTGGGTGGATGTGTGTGTGTGTGTGTGATACAAACCTAGACATAATGCGCCGTCCATCCCCATTCCTCCGCCCAGTCCGACCACCAGTCACCACCACGCCCCACTCCTCCTCACCTTATCTCTCATCTTTCTCGAGATACCATTTTTCTGATAAAATTCTCGAGATATCATTAGTTTTTACACATGGGATTACTCCTGCATGGGTCAATCACAACAGGTGCTTTGTAAAAAAATGCATCTTGATGTTCCGTGCGATGCACGGGCATCTTGCTAGTCCATGAAAACAACACATGGCAAAATTTCACGGTGAACGAGGGATTTGAATCTGCTAGGAGGGGCTGTTTGGATCTTGCCCGAGGTAGCCAAAATATTGGCGACCCTTTTGTCCACTGGTGCCTTTGCCATTGATGAACGAGGAATGGCTCGGGTGCTCATGCATCCTCTAGCGCGCACGTTGGGGACGAGCTCGCACGAGCTGTGCTTTTTTTGTCCCACCATGCCGCCTGAGCCGGCCGTAGACTAACCGGCGACCCGCAAATTACGCCATCCAACCGTAGCCGCACACATTCTGATAGCAACTCAACCAACCGGACGAAATTTATGCAAACACGACAATATTTCATATAAACAATGACAGAAATCATATAAAATACCGGATTTTCATACAAACATGACGGATTTCAATACATTCAAATGAACTACACGATGCTAGCTCTGGACATCACATGTATATAATACCTGGGCTAAATGGTCGCCCGCCGATCCATTTGTGTTCCTCATGTCCGACAGCACGATCACCGGACTGCCGGGAGCCCCAGAGGTATATGCTTCACTTCAAAGGACGGCTCGCTTCCCCACTGCCCAACTGATATCGTTGGCTGATGCCCAAGATGATGGTGGAAGGGGGCTTTTCCTCTTCCGTGGAGCCCATGCGGGGTCGACGAAGGATCTCGCAACAAAAGGTTCCTGCAAGACACCTGCTGTGTACGCCGGTGTCGCCTCCGCGGTGGCCTTCATGGGACCCAAGCGGCGGCGGCCTCGCATGTTCTACTTCTCCTTGATGATGGTGGCGGATGCGGAGGCGCTAGCCGTCGACTCGTCCCTCTCTGTGCACCCGGCTTCTGTCGCTGCTTGCATGGCGCGGCCGCCGGCATGGGAGTCTCGGCCACAGAAACAGGAGACGTGGTATGAGGCGGCGGCGTGGACGGCAACAATGATGCTCGTGCGCCGCTCCTCATCGAGCTGGCCTGGAGCGGCGAGTTGCTGAACCGCGTGCCGGCTTGGGGCGGCAACTGGCTCCGTCGGGCGAGGGGAGGGAGGTGGATCAGCGAGCTGCATAGCTCGTATCGGCGGGCTCGGCGGGCCAGCCAGCCGGCTTGGATGCGGGATAACTACTCTTCGTAAGCCATTGTAAGAGTGGACACAATGGTGAAGGAGGAGATAGGGGAACGGCAGAGGTATGCGATTCTTGGCCGGCGTTTGGCCTCGTTTAAATAGGAGATTAAATAGACGGCGGACGGGAGGAGCTCGGCTGGCGTTGCGTTTAATGCCGGCCCGGTCATGAACGGACGTGTGTCCAGAGTGGGTTTCTCGGCTTCCACACGGCCCGGCAAAGATATTTCAGTAGGTGTGAGTTTATTCATGTCAAGTATTTTATATGAAGAGAAAGGCATAACACTAACAGCAGGTCCTAAATCACACAAAGGAGTTTTCATATAATTCTTTTTGATAGAGCAAGGTATAGTTGGTATACCCAGATCTCCAAGTTTTTTAGGCACTCCATCTATAAAAGTATAATTAGCAAGCATAGTGGAGATTTCAGCTTCCAGTATTTTTCTCTTATTAGTGATGACGTCTTTCATATACTTTGCATAAGGAGGCATTTTCAAGATATCAGTCAAGCAAGTACGCAAAAAGACTGGCCTCAGTGTTTCAGCAAAGCGTTCAAATTCTTCATCATCATTCTTTTTAGTTGGCTTGGGTGGAAAAGGCATAGGTTTTTGAACCCACGGTTCTCTTTCTTTACCGTGTTTTCTAGCAATGAAGTCTATTTTGTCATATATTTTATTCTTAGGTTGTGGGTTATCAAGATCAACTAGTGGTTCTATTTCAACATCATTGTCTGGTTCTTTTTCATTGTTTGGTTGAGTGTCTTCATGAACCTCATCATTATCTTTTTCATTATCACTGGGTGAGTGTTCATTACCAGATTGAGTTTCAGCATCAGAGATAGAAGTTTCATTTTCATTATCAGGAGGTTTTTCTATTTCAGGTTCACTAGAAGCATGCAAAGTCCTATCATTTTTCTTTTTCTTTTTCTTTTTAGAAGGACTAGGTGTAGTGGTGTTGTTACTTTATGAATCTTGTTCTATTCTTTTTTGGTGTCCCTCAGGATAAAGTGGTTCCTGAGTCATTTTACCTCCTCTAGTTGCAACTCTAACAGCAAAGTCATGCTTATTATGATTCATTTCATCAAGTAATTCTCTTTGTGATTTAGCAACTTGTTCTAACTGGGTTTGAACCATACAAGCATGTTTTCCAACACCTCTAACATCATTTGATATTCTAAATAAAAAGTTACTCAAGTGAGCAATCATATCAGAATTATATTTCAATTGTTTCATAACATTTTCATTGAAGTGATCTTGTTTTCTAATGTAGTTTCCAAACTCATAAATGCATTGACTAGGATGCATATTGTGAGGATTATCATTTTCATTGAACTTCATAAGAGAATTTTCCTCTACCACCTTAGGCAGTGGCGGTGTATTAAGCCCATGTATTTCTTCAATAGGAGGTAAATTTTTAACATCCTCAACTTTAATACCTTTTTCCTTCATAGATTTCTTTGCCTCTTGCATATCTTCAGGATCGAGATATAATATACCCCTCTTCTTCGAGTGGGTTTAGGCGGTGGTTCAGGAAGAGTCCAATCATCATAATTTTTCAAGATGTTATTCAATAATTCTTCACTTGCCCAACAGTTTGTTCCTGAAAACACAACCAAGCACAACTATCTAGGAAGTCCCTAGAAGCATCGGTTAGTCCATTATACAAGATATCAAGTATTTCATTTTTCTTAAGAGGATGATCGAGCAAAGCATTAAGTAGCGGCAAAGCCTCCCCAAGCTTGTGGGAGACTCTCTTCTTTAGTTTGCAGAAAGTTAAATATTTCCTGTAAGGCAGCTTGTTTCTTATGAGCAGGAAAATATTTTTCAGAGAAGTAATAAATCATATCCTAGGGACTACGCACACAACCGGGAGTAAGAGTATTGTAGCAAGCTTTAGCATCACCCTTTAATGGTAAAGGAAATAATTTGAGAATAAAGTAATAGCGAGTTTTCTCATCATGAGTAGAAAGGGTAGCTATATCATTCAACTTAGTAAGATGTGCCACAACAGTTTCAGTTTCATAACCATGGAAAGGATCAGATTCAACCAAAATAATTAACTCTGGGTTGACAGAGAATTCACAATCCTTGTCATCAATAAAGATAGGTGAAGTTGCAAACTTAGGATCATACTTCATTCTACCATTTAGAGATTTTTCTTTATACTTGCATAGTAATTTCTCTAGATCATCTATATCCTTACAAGCAAGAATATCTCTAGTATCCTCATTCATAACATAACCTTCTAGTATATTAGGCAATTCATATCTAGGAAATTTAGTTATAGCAGGTGTTTCAGGAGTTTTAGTTTCAAGCTCATCATCAGATTCAACAACATCATGTTGTATTACTCTAGCAATTTGTTCATCAAGAAATTCACCAAGTGGCACATCATCATTATCAAGCAAGGTACTAGCATCATCATAAGAATTATTCATAGTAGAAGTAGCATCATCAATAACTTGCGACATATTAGAATTCATAGCATGTGGTGGTGTTGCAAGTTTACTCAAAACAGAAGGTGCATCTAAAGAAGAACTGGATGGAAGTTCCTTACCTCCCCTCGTCTTTGAGGGAAATATCTTAGTCTTAGGATCCTTCAGATTCTTCATAGTGATAAATTGATAATAATCCCAAGCGACTCAACAAATATAGCTATGCTCCCCGACAACGACGCCAGAAAAAGGTCTTGATAACCCACAAGTACAGGGGATCGCAACAGTTTTCGAGGGTAGAGTATTCAACCCAAATTTATAGATTCGACACAAGGGGAGACAACGAATATTTGAAGGTATTAGCAGCTGAGTTGTCAATTCAACCACACCTGGAGATAAATTATCTGCAGCAAGTAATCGAGTACAAAGAATATGATACTTTTGATAGTAGTAGTAGCAAAGCAACGGTAATGATAAATGATAGCGATAATTTGTAGCAAGTGTAACAGTGATGATAGCGATATTAACGCGGCAAGATCAATATAAATAAATTCATAGACATTGGATCGGTGACTTGTTGGATGATATTCATCATGTGACAGTTATAACCTAGGGCGATACGACACTAGCTCCAGTTCATCGATATAATGTAGGCATGTATTCCGTAAATAGTCATACGTGTTTTATTAAAAGAACTTGCATGACATCTTTTGTCCTACCCTCCCGTGGCAGCGGGTCCATATTGGAAACTAAGGGATATTCAGGCCTCCTTTTAATAGAGAACCGGAACAAAGCATTAACACATAGTGAATACATGAACTCCTCAAAATACGGTCATCACCGGGAGTGGGCCCGGTTGTTGTCACTCCGGGGTTGCCGGAGCATAACATGTAGTAGGTGACTACAATTTGCAAGATCGGATCTAAAACATGGATATAATGATGAATTCATAAACGGTTCAGATCAGAGTTCATGGCACCTGGGCCCAAAGTGACAAGCATTAAGCATAGCAAAGTCATAGCAACATCAATCTAAGAACATAATGGATACTAGGGATCAGGCCCTAACAAAACAAACTCGATTACATGATGAATCTCATCCAACTCCTCACCGACCAGCGAGCCTACAAAGGAATTACTCACTCCCTGTGGGGTGCATCATGGAATTGACGATGGAGATTGGTTGGTGATGATGAAGAACAAAGACCCCCCTCTCCGGAGCCCCAAACGGACTCCAGATCTGCCCTCTCGAGGAAGAATAGGGCATGGCGGCGGCTCTGTCTCGTGGAACGCAATAATTCTTTCTCCCTGATTTTTTTTCTCGGAATATGTGATTTTATAGCATTGGAATCAGGGTCTGCGGGGCCACCAGGTCCTTACTTTGATGGTACAAATTTTGCTAGTTGGAAGCATAAGATGAAAATGCATATTCTTGGACATAACCCGGCCGTATGGGCTATTGTGTGTATTGGCTTGCAAGGTGAATTCTTTGATGGGAGAGAACCAAACTCTGAAGCTACCGCGGAGGAGTTGAAGATGCTGCAATACAATGCTCAAGCTTGTGATATTCTCTTCAACGGATTGTGCCCCGAAGAATTCACAAAATCAGCCGTCTTGAGAATGCAAAGGAAATTTGGGATATCTTGATTGATATGCACGAAGGTACTGACTCCGTCAAGGAATCCAAATTGGATGTGCTTCAAAGTCAACTTGACAAGTTCAAAATAAAGGATGGTGAAGGCATCGCTGAAATGTACTCTAGGCTTGTTCTCGTCACAAATGAGATTGCCGGCTTAGGAAGTGAAGAGATGAAGACAAATTCATCATCAAGAAGGTCCTAAGAGCCTTGGATGGAAAATATGATACCGTGTGCACATTAATTCAAATGATGCCCAATTACAAATATCTCAAACCAATGGAAGTCATCGGAAGAATTGTTGCTCATGAGATGTCACTCAAGGATAAGGAAGAGATCCATAACAAGTCAAGCGGTGCTTACAAAGCCTCATGTGAAGCTCCCACATCATCAAATGAGAAACAAACCTTCAATGAAGAATTGAGCCTAATGGTGAAGAACTTCAAAAAGTTCTACAAAAGTAGAAGCAAGGAAAGAAGTTCCAAGTCAAGGTCCTACAATGACAAAAGATCTTCTAGTCCTGAGCGTAATTGCTACAATTGTGGAAGACCCGGACACTATTCGAATGAGTGTACGACTCCCTACAAGAGAAGAGAAGATTCTCCCAAAAGAAGGAGTAGAAGAGAAGAATCACCATCAAGAGAAAGGAGTAGAGATGATCGTTATGAACGAAGACCCTGTCGGAGAAGCAAGGATTCAGAAAGGAAGGATAAGTCATAAGGAAGCTACACAAAAAGAAGACATCAAGCTCATGTTGGTGAATGTGTATCCGGCTCCGACTCCGACAATTACTCCGAAAGAAGTTATCACTCCGACTCCGAATATATTCAATATGAAGGTGTTTCCGGACTAGCACTTGTGACAACCAACACCTACGACATATTTGAATCACCAAATGAAGGAAGTGGGAGATGCTTCATGGCTAAAGGTCCAAAAGTAACAAACCCCGAGTATGTTGATTTCAATAGTGATGAAGTTGATTTGCTAGGAGATGATGATTTACTTGTTGACAACTCTAGTTATGAAAACTGTGATGAATGTGCTATTAATCATGCTAATCAAGTTAAAACGAATGATGATGATAAGAAGGAGATTGAGCGTTTAACTAAAGAACTAAACACTCTTAAGTTAGCTCATGAAACTACCTTGGAAGATCATCGAGAACTTTTAAAGACTCATGAGAAGCTACGTTTTGAAAAGCTCAACCTTGAGCAAGAGCATGAGTTTTTAAAGGCGATCAATGAAGATCTTCGCAAGAAAAGTTCTTCTTACATTGCCAAGCATTTACTCTTGTCTACTTACATGCCACAAGTTAAGTCTAACAACAAGAACAAGAAAGATTCTTCATCTAGTAGTAACAACAATCATACTAAATCCAATCTTGTTGCTTCTAGTAGTTCTCTTGATTCCACTAATGATTCTCTTAGCCAAGTTACACTTGAGCAAGAAAATAGCTTATTGAAGGGAATTATAGAGAAAGGTGTTTACAAGAGCCTTGCCGGAAGTAAGCAATTTGAGGAAATTGTACGAAAGCAAGGAAGACACCGGAAGATTCAAGGTGTTGGTTTTGAACGAAAGTTCAATGCCAATGGAGTTGAGTGGGAAGAAGATCAATACCCCAAGATGAAGTTTGTTCCTCAACAAGATAAGTATGATCCTACTTCTTTCAAAGGAACACAAGCTCAAGATGATCTTCCACCACAAGACCACAAGCAAAAAGGCAAGGACAAGCTTCAAGAGGAAATTGATGCATTTGAAGAAGCACCTAAGGCCTTAGTCAAGTGGGTTACCAAAACTACATCAAGTTCTACTTCATCAAGTACAACTACAACTCCAAGGATTCCCATCAAGATGGTGTGGATCCAGAAGAAGAAGAACTAGAGAGTTTTTGAGGGTGGCTCCGCCAACATACTTCACTCTTATCATTTTGGCAATGACAAGCGCAAACAACTTTCACATCTTGCACTAGTCCAAGGATTCACAAAACCCCTTGTTGGTAAGACAAGGGACAAGGTAACCTAATGCTTTCATGGACAACATCTTGTGTATACATCACTCTATGTCTATGGATATCCTTGCTTGTTCCTTGTGGGACTAACCGTCCAATGGATCGCTCCGAATGATCTACGTCAAATTTGAGCATCCACATCTTCAACACCTACATGAAGTCATCATCGACAAAACCCAAGGTTAGTTCATCACTCTTAGGGGGGATATCACATCAAGGGGGAGCTTTACTCCAGAATTGAGATAAAGCAACTCTAATGGTGTGAGCACAACAATGCTTTATGGAAAAGTGGTAACCCCACTTGTTCTTAAACGATGAGTATGACCTATGATCAAATGTTCTCATTTGAATCCTAAGTCAATATACTCATATATAGATGACCTAGTCATCGCTAATTGCTTGATAGATGCTAGAGTGTTTGTGCATGCTTTGTCACATATTTCATTTGCCATTTTAATTGTGTGAGCATGTTGGATGCATATTTTACTCATTCAAGGACATACATTTGTTTCTTTGATTGTTTAGCTTTTTCTATTTTAACAAATGGATGGACAAGAATGCCTAAGAACTCCCTCTAGCTATCTATGCTTTCCTCGTCTCAAACTCTATTCATGCTACATCGCAAAGTTTGATCAAGTCAGATTCGAACCAATCTGTGTGAGGAGCACTTGGAGTCCCCGATTCGTCATAGACTTAAACCTCCAAAACCTCTTTGTGCATTTCGGTCTGACCGATTCATTCTTTTCGGACCTACCGAGATCACTAAGTTGATCTAGGTTTTCAATCTCGGTGCAACCGATTAGAACCTTTCGGTCACACCGAGTTGCAGTAACTGCCTGCAGTTTTGCATCTCGGTGCCACCGAGTTGTTCCACTCGGTCACACCGACAGGGTCAGGTTATATATACCGACGAGTCAAATTTTGGAAATTTTTATGAACCCCTTCACCCGCGCGTAACCTGCTCTGCCTCTTCGGGTCTCTGGATCGTCTTCTCGTCGCCAGCGACCTCCCGCCGCTGGTCTCCGCCGCCGTCAACGGCAATCTGCTCCACCGTTGCCGCCGTAGCGAACACTCGACGCTCTAGGGTAAGTGTTCGACCCCTTGTGTTGTCTTCTTCACTAAGATTCCTAGCACAAGGACAATGCCATGTTTCTTGCCACGATTGAGATTTATCCATCCAGCAAAAACTTCCTTAGGTCTAGATTGATTCGAAAATTTTAGGGTTAGCTCTCCGTAGATCTATTCTTGGACCGACCGAACTGTACAAATCGGTCTCACTGATTCGGCCTTGGCCATTGCACATGCGCTTTTCGGTCTGACCGAAACATGCAAATCGGTATGACCGAGTTCAGGATTCTGTGAAACCCTAGAAATCTCGGTGCCACCGAACAGTGACTCGGCCCTACCGAGTTGACTAGTTTAGGTTCCAAGTGTTGCTTCGGTCTCACCGAGTTTGTCAATTCGGTAGCTCAAGATCACTTACATGAGAGAACTAAAACTAAGCTTTTTGACTCAATTATTTTGCAAAACCTCTGTACTTTGTGATGCTCATCTACTCTACCTCATCTACAACCTATTCACAGGGTCTGCTCTCGGTGAGCTTGAAGAGATGTCTGATCAAAGTGATAGTCAGAACAAGTCTGAAGAGCAGGTTCAGTTGAGTGAGGGCACTAGTCCCTTAGGGAGCTATGATGAGGGCAGCAGGAGCACACCTAGTAACTTGCCCAAGGCAGCTACCAGGACAAGGAAGAAGAAAACCTCAGATTCTGAAGATGATGATTATGTTGATGTTGAGGATAAGGCCACTTCAAGAACGAAGGTGTTGAAGAAGGAATATAGCACTGCTACTGCAACAAAGCCTGGAATGAAAACAAAGGCTCCAGCAAGAAGAGTTCCAATGTCAAAAGCCAGAGCCTCTACTACTGAAGCTTCCAAGCCAAATAAAGTTGCCACAGGTGAAACCATGAAGTTCACCATTGAATCAGAAGATGGTGAAGCAGCAAGTGATGGTAAGAAGAAGAGGTCAAGAACCACTACTGCTAGAGTTCTTGGCAAGCCCTCCATGAAGAGAGACTCTGAAAGAGAAGAGGAAGAACAAGAGGATGCTGCACCAGCACCCAAAGCTCAGAAGCTCATGGGAGATGCAATCAGATCAGGGGCTACTCCATCTGAGCCCAAAGCTGCTGCTCCAGCTCAGAAGCCTAAACCCAAGAGGAACACCAGTAGTATTCCTGCTGAGGAGAAGAACAAGGCCCCAGTGCTTGAAGCTGCTGAAGAAGAAGAAGAAGAAGATGATTCACTTGTTTTGAGAAAGCTGAAGCCCAAGATCCCTGACCACAATGATGCACATCCTGTTGCAGAAAACATGAAAATCAGGAAGGATGCAGGACTGAGGTTATGGAGACAGTCTGATCCATATGCTGTCAGGAGGAGAACTGATGTTGACTACAGGTTTCACACCAAGGAACAACAAGATTTTTATGAGACAATTTTGCTTGACAAGAAGCCCATAGTGTGTGACATGAGATGGGTTGACTAGGAGTACATCAAGGAGAATGAAGATCACTATCCAGGAGTATATGAATGCTTCAAGGCATGTGGAGTTGATACATTTGTTGCCCAGAAGCTCACCAAGTGGAATGATGAGTTGATCATGCAGTTTTACTCCACTGCCCACTTCTACCTAGATGGGAAGATCATTTGTATGTCTGAAGGTACAAGGTACCAATCTTCTATTGAAGAATGGGCTCAGTTGATCAATGCCCCAGAAGAAAGTGAGGATGCCTTGGATGTTTATGCTGAAAAGAAGAAAGACCACACTACGATGGCATGTACAGAGATATCCCAGATGATGCTTTGGATACTCATAAATTTGGATATGTCCATTTTTTGTTGTCTGGTCTGCCTACAATAAAATGGATCCTAAGGCACACATTGCTACCCAAGTCAGGTGATCACAAGATGATCAGAGGACATGCTATCAACTTGCTACATTTGTTTGATGTGCCTCAAAAGTTCAAAGTCATGAGTCTGATTGTGGAGACAATCAAAATGACAAAGAATGATCGTAAGATAAGTTGTGGGTATGCCCCACAAATTCAGGAGCTCATCAACTCCAAGATGGGCACAGGCAAATATCTATTGGATAAGGAGCACCTGCCCATCTACCCTGAATTTGAAGACAACACTGTTGTCATGAATGAAAATGAACCATCATCAGCTCAAGCACATGAAAAGAGAGAGAAGGAAAGGGCAGAGAAAGCTACAAAGATACCAACTGTTTAAGAGCCATCTCAAGTGTTCTTGAAATCCAAACAAGACCAACTTGGATATCTGATCCAATCCACTTTGAGGATTGAGAAGGGCTGGGCCACCCTAACTCAAAACCAGGAGAGTTTGGAGAGGATCATTGAGCAGAAATTCTATGATCTTAATGTCAAGGTAACTGAGATCCAAACTGCAGTTCAGCAGCTACAGGAGGAAGCAGAGGAGAAGAAGGGCAAGTATACTACAGATGCTTTTGCTAGAGTGCCCAGGGGACAGAGATCTGCTGTAGTGCCAGTCACAGATACTCGAGCTACAACATCGGCTCCAGCAGCTATAGCTCCAGTGCCACCTCCAGCAGCCACTCCACCAGCTCCAGCTACATCAATAGAAGCTTTCGTCCTTGGAGTCATCTCTACACCTCCTACCGAAGATCAAGCCTGAGAGTCGTTTAGCACTATGCATTTTTGAAATTTTTGGTAACTTGTTGCCAAAGGGGGAGAAAAATGTATAGATCATAGGCGTCGAGAGAGAGTGTTGCCTTTTATCTCTCTTGCTATTTTGGTTGAAACTCTTTTATTGTGTGCTTGTGGGAGATACTTTATGTCCTTGTGAGATACTTGTTTGATCATGTGTTTGATCATATGTGTAACACCCCGGAAGTAAGTTTCCATATTTGTAACTCCAACTCTTGCCATTTTCGGCATTGTGATATGATATTCCCTCCGTGGTTGGGTTTTTCTTCTTTTTGCTTTTTGTCCATGTCATGCATTTTATATCATGTCATCATGTGCATCGCATTTGCATACGTGTTCGCCTCATGATTCGAGCATTTTTCCGTTGACCGTTTTGCAATCCGACACTCCTATCTCCCCGGCGGCCCTTTTACGCTTTTTCCGTAAAGCGGGTACTAAACCTTCTCGAAATGGACCGAGGTTTGTCTAGTGGCCTTGGTATACCATCCGTAGACCACCGGTCAAGTTTCGGGTCATTTGGAGCTCGTTTGGTACTCCAACGGTTAACCGCACTCAAGAAGACCTCTTTTAAGTTGCAGCCCAACACCCCTTCAAAACAGCCCAATAACCCATCTAAGTCACTTCCATGCTCTCCGTCGTTCGATCACGATCGTGTGGTAACTACACCTCATTTGGACTCTCCTAGCTCCCTCTACCTATAAATATGTGCCTCTCCGAAATTCATGGATCAATTCTACCCTAACCCTAGCCTTCTTCTTCCTCCATGCCTTGGACGCGTGTGCCGGACACGTCACTTGCCGCCGCCTCACCACTCACGAGGCGCCACGTCACCGCCAGAACCTCTCTCTCTCCTCAGCCGCCCAGACCCGGGCCAGGTCAGCCCTCCCGGCCCGGAGTCGCCCGCCATGGCGCGCCCAGCGCCTCCGCCTCTGCGCCTCACTTGTGGGCCACGCCGCTGCTCCCCGGCCTCGCCTGGCCAGCCGGCCCCGCCCGCCGCCGCCCCGCCTCCGCCCTTCCTTCCTCCTCCTCGCCCGGCTCCGTGAGCCGTCGCCCGATCCGATCGGGCGGATCCTAGCCGAGCCGTTGACTTTCTCTTCCCCCCTCTTATTCTCCTAAGTTTTTAAATCTGAGTTTATTTTCTGTCATTTTCTTCATACTATATCTCTGTCATCGTAGCTCCATTTTGCGCGTATAATATATCGAAATGTTCGCCTCGAAGAGTAGATCATTTCATATCATTGCATCATTTTCTTTTTAGCTCATCTTGATGCCCGAAATGCTGTTAGAAGAGGGCTATGTGATGTTAGTTTCTGTTTCTTAACAGAACTTGCACTTTTGTTATTTTTGCTATGATTGATGTGTGCATCCTATGAAGTTGAGTCCTACATGTGTTTTGTAATATGCCATGCCATCTTTCCAGGGGTGTATGCCATGTATTTTTTTGATCTATGTGGTGACTAGAACAAGCATGCAAAGTAGGTGTCCTGATGTTGCTGTTTTCAGCCCTGTTTAGCTGATATTTTGATGCCATGTTAACTTGATGCTACCAAGAGATCCATGCATATTTTGAGATACTTCAGTAAGGATGTTTTGTTAAACATGTTTTGCTCTATCCATCCATGCCTTTGTTTGCAATTATGGAGTGCCATAACTTGAGTCAATCGAGCTCTACTTTTGCTATCAAATGTTTCCTGGCAGATTGTTTACATGTTATTCAATTTTGTCTAGGTTGTTGTGGTTGACCCATGTATGCTATGTTATTGTTCTTGCCATGTATGTCTTCTATGCCATGTCTTCTTGATGTATGGATGCTTAGTTTATCATATAAGTCTCTGTAGTGAGTGCATTGAGCTTGTAAACATGCCTAGTTATCAGTTTTTGACATGCCATGTTGCTGAATCTGTTAACGAAACTTTCGATATTAACATGGATGTTACTATATTTTCTGATCCTTTTTGGCTTATGGTCAGTAAGGGACTTTTGTTCTATGCTTTGAGTAGATTCATGCCATGCCATGTTTTGCTATTTTGAGTTCCTGTAGCATGTAGTTTTGTTGCTCTGAACATTGCAACCTGATGCTGTTTTTGCCATGTCCAGCCTGATATTTTGTGCACTTTTGCCATGCTTGTTTGAACTTGTTATGATGTGAACTAGCCGTAGCTCAGTGCTCATCTTTTGTCAAGCATCTTGTGTAGATCACTGCCATGTGCTTTGTTGATACGTTTGGGTGCAGTAGCTTAATTAATTGTTGCTTGCTAAGTGGCATCATGCTGTTAATGGCAGATTTGTGTCATTCTTGTTTTGCTTGTCATTTGCAAACCGTGCGTCCGATTCCGGTGATCTTTATATCGATTTCAACCGAAATCATCTCATCTTTCCAGTGGCATACTTGGTTTGCCAAGTTGATGCCGGGTTCATCATTTACCTTCCGGAGCGCACATACGTTTTGCATATCACATCTCGCATATCATGCCATGTTTTGCATCATGTTGATTGTGCATTGCACCGTGATTTATTGTGGTTCCTTTGTTTGTGTTGTTGCTTTGGGTAGAGCCGGGAGACGAGTACGTGAACGAGGAACCTGTTGAGAACGCTTACGAGGATCAAGCTTTCGACAACTCGAGAACATTGCGACAAGATGACCATACCCTCGAAATCACTTCTATCTTTGCTACGCTAGTTGCTCGCTCTTTTGCTATGCCTATGCTGCGATGCCTACCACTTGCTATATCATGCCACCCATATTGCCATGTCAGCCCTAACCATCCTTTTCCTAGCAAACCGTTGATTGGCTATGTTACCGCTTTGCTCAGCCCTCTTATAGCATTGCTAGTTGCAGGTGAAGCTGAAGTTTGTTCCTTGTTGGAACATGGAGATGTTGTTCCTTTTTGGAACATGTTTACTTGTTGGGGATATCACAATATTTATCTGCTATAACTAATGCATCTATATATTTGGTAAAGGGTGGAAGGCTCGGCCTTATGCCTGGTGTTTTGTTCCACTCTTGCCACCCTAGTTTCCGTCATACCGGTGTTATGTTCCTTGATTTCGCGTTCCTTACACGGTTGGGTGATTTATGGGACCCCCTTGACAGTTCTCTTTGAATAAGACTCGTCCAGTAAGGCCCAACATTGGTTTTACCATTTGCCACCTAAGCCTTTTTCCCCCGGGTTTTCGCGAGCCCGAGGGTCATCTTTATTTTAACCTCCGCGGAGGTGGTGCGTCACCGTGTCACTGAGGAGGACGCGCACGTCCGTCGCTACTTGTTTGCGTTGGAGCACAGGTCGTTCTCCAATACCTGGCAGGTTCTCCAGGGATCTCACTGGAGCTATGATCCCGTGATGGTTCCTTCTCTGTGGGTGTCCACCGCCCGCGCCGATACCCGCCATGTGCTAGGGTTTTAGTTGTATTAGTGATGTTATATGTATGACACTATTCGTGATGTATTAGTGATAATATTCGACAATGTAGGGACGCATGAGATGATTTACTTTTGCTTATTGAATGCATGCTAATTTGAGTCCTATAATATATTTTGAAATGTATATCTTGTGTTGCTCAATATCCAAGTGGCCGGTCATGTTTGCATGTTACACCTCCGAGTGGCCTATGTTTTGCCGGAGTGTTGATTCATTTCCGTTCCGGCAAATTTCAGGCGCTCGATATGTCCTATTTTAGCAAAGGTCATGCCGGATTTTTCCGTGAATTTTGGCATGACTTGTGCCAGAATATGTAGGAAATATCGAGTGCCCCGTATTTGTGTGTTGAGTATCCCGGTAGTTGTCTTTGATCGATTTTCAATTAATGTTTTAACTATGAACATAGGAAATGTCTGACGACGAAAAGTATTTCGGTATTTGCAAATACTGCGAAGACAAGCGCTCACTGTGACGAAATCTTCCTAGATGATGATAGGCGCTTGACATCAAGCTAGACGAGAACTTGAAGTGGATACGATGAAGTCATAACGACAAGTCTTTTTCGTAGCTAAGCATGACATCCGCTTCATTTGCTTGAACTTATTTTTTTACTATTCTACTAGCGTATCCCCGCCATGCAAGAGTTTTTGTATTGGATAAGATAGGTTTCAGTCATCTTTGCGGAGGTAAAGAAAGTTTATTTGAAGACCGAGCATGGTTATATTTTCCATGCAAAATTATACAATTCAGACGACTACACCTATTTTGGATGCAAAACATGGCGAGCACTATGCAAGACTTATGCATTTGAGCCTGATATGGTTATCACCTTTGATATTCGTCCGGAAGATGATATTGAAGGTAATACCGACATCTGATTCGATGTGCAGACGCCTCCAGTTATACCATTATGTAAGTTTCTCTACCATATTTATGTCTTTGATATTGTTTATTCAAAAATAGTTGACAACTAATTTGTATTGTCGACTTATTTCAGTGCAGAAAACATGTCCGGTAGCTTGGTAGATGGGACCTACTACTGTCCGAGGCTGAACTAAAGCTATGAGGAGCTAAGTCATTATGTTTCATGGCTTGAGGATCTTGATACTGTCAAGGCAAATTTTCTTCCTGGATTTAGAAATGTTAGTACTTTGAAAAGCGTCGACCAATAGTGTTCGTAATGAACTACGGTCACATCCATTTAGGAAGGATGGTAAGATTTTTACTATTTGTCCTCATTGCATCTTTTCCATACATTATTTTTGAAGCTAAACTTCATTGCTAAGTATGTTATCATACGATGTTCTTCAACAGGGACTCCCGATGAATGTTGTGCCTTATGGGATCGAGACTAAAGGTACCATGAGTATTATCATCTTACGGCCAAGATATCCTACAGATTACTCTAGTGCATTCAAGATTAGCGACGGATGCTTAATAGTGCAAGATCTGGACCAAATATGTGTTGGGGGAGCGCAGAGAAGTACTAGGGGCCAGCAAATGAGGCGCTTTCCACGATTAGAAGACAGGTTCATCTGCATGCTCCAACTTGATCAAGGAGGAGAGCTACACATGTTTTATGTTGTTTTACCTAAGAGAGAGCAGCAGGAGTGATTAGCCAGCTAGAAATGAGTTTCAGGATGATGATGTGCTACACTATTACTATGATGATAAAATAGCTAGTGTTGGTGGTAATGACTATGATGATTATTATTAGCTAGTGTTAGTGGTGATTAAATAAATACTGTTGGTGGTAATGACCATGATGATGATTAAATATCTTGTGTTGGCGGATTAGATTCAAGTGGAGGCAACATGTGGTGCACATCGAAAGTACTACTAGTCCAAACTAGATCAAGTTTGGATTAGTAGTATACTGACATGCACCACATATTGCCTCCACTTGAACCTAATCCACCTTCATTTGACACACTGTTATGGACATAATGATGTAAACCTCATAACTAGTATTGTACCAATATTTGTATGATGGCGCATAAATACAATAAAAATAAAAAAATAAAAAAGTACTAGTAGCGATGGGCGTAAAACACGCTGCAAGTAGTTACCTTAGCGACAGCGTGGTAATGAACAAAGCGTTGCAGCTATTTGTCCTAGCAGATGGCCGGGCACGCTAGCTGCTGCTAAGCAATAGCTGCAGCGCCTTATTAGTAGCGCCTATACCCGCGCTACTGATACATCTAAAACCCGCGTTGCTGCTAGCCTTTTGCCTAGTAGTGTGCTTCTAACTTTGTTGAATTGCATCTGCTTACTTTACACATAATGCCTGTGAATATGACACATGTTCCTCTTTCTAGAACATACTATATCTTATCAGACCATGTTCTTACATCAGACTACTGTTCTTGCATATCCCGCATCAGTCACTTATGGTAAGGCACCTTTAAGTTGCCACTGTGATATTGGGCATCAGACTACTGTTCTAGCATGTTCTTGCATCTTTCATATGGTGTGAATATGTCACGCCATCCTGTTTTTCGTACATATTCCATCCTCGCATCATGTGTTTGCCTTTCATCCGAGTAGTGTTCGTCAGTATCATGCATGAATGAGTTCTGAAGAGCGAATTTTATTCCTTTTTCTTATCGGTTTGACTTCACAATGCAAAATCATTACAACCGAAGGAAATTAGTGCGGCAGTGGATGATGGTGGTCCTTCGGAGCAACTCAAACAAGGGGTCTCTACAGATTCTACTCCGCCATCATCCCAACAATATTCGCTAAGACAACACAAGGCTGGACAGTCAACATAGTTGTGTAGATGATGAGCACATCTCCCCTACTCCACCATCAGAGGTGCTTGCTCTAACTTGGCACTATTATATGTGGTTGCATGTTGCGTATGATGTCTATCTTGTATTGCTTCTAACTTTGTTGAATTGCATCTGCTTACTTTACACATAATGCCTGTGAATATGACACGTGTTCCTGTTTCTAGAACATACGTGTACATGATGAGCACATGTCCCCTACTCCACCATCACAGGTGCTTGTTCTAACTTGGGACTGTTATATGTGGTTGCGTGTTCCGTATGATGTCTAGTTTGTATTGCTTCTGATTATGTTGAATTACATCTGCGTAGCTTACAACTTATACCTGCAACGATCACTTACCCATAAGACACATCTAACTTGGGACTGCGATGTAGGTTGCATCTTGCATTGTCTTCTAGCTTGTACTGCTTCTAATTTCTTGAAATGGCACTTCTGACGAGACACTTTTTACCGATAGAGTGATATTGGTTGCATGTTCATATGGTTCCTAGCTTTCATTTCTTATTATTTTGTTGAAATGCCTTACATCTTGTTTTTCATACATATTCCATCCTCCTATTGTACGTGTGAATATGCAATGCTGTCTTTTTTGTATATATTCCATCCTCCTATCCTACGCTTGCCTTACATCAAAGTAGTGTTCGTCTGTATCATGCATCAACTAGTTATGCAGAGCTAATTTTATTCATCTTCTTGTGGTTTTGACTTCATAAGGCAATATCAGAAAATATGAAGAAAAGAGCAAGTTAGGGGATGTTGGTGGTCCTCCGCACCGGCGCAAACAGAGACTCTCTAGATTTGCCACTGGTACTGCTAATGAAGTTGAAGTACAAAGTCTACATGATGAGTTCATCTCCCGTACTCCACCATTTCAGGTGCTTGCTCTAAGTTGACAATGCGATAATTGGTTTATGTTGCATATGTTGTCTAGCCTGTTGTGATAATTGGTTTATGTTGCATATGTTGTCTAGCCTGTATTTCTTCTATTTTTATTAAATTGCACCTGCTGAGTTTATACGTTATACATGTGCAAATGACATGGCTTTCTGTGTCTAGAATACAATGCATCTATCTATCATACCATGTTCTTACATAAAAGTACCGATGTTGGGTATCCCGCATCAGTCACTCATGATTGGACGCTTTTAACATGGCAGTTTGATAGTGGTTGCATCTTGCATTGATTTCTATGTTGTACTGCTTCTAATTTTCGAATTGGTACTTATGACAAGAATTTTTAACTTGGTAGAGTAATATTGGTTGCATCTTTCATATGGTGTCTAGCTTGCATTACTTCTATTTTCTTGAAAATCCTTCTACTTAGTTTACACATCGTAGCTGTGAATATGTCACGCCGTCCTGTTTTTCTTACATATTCCATCCTGATACGGTTGTCTTACATCAAAGTATTGCCTGTCTGTATCATGCATCAATGAGTTCTGAAGAGCGATTTTATTCTTTTGTGTTGTGGGTACGGATTGACATGGCAAAGTCAAAAAAGAGCAATGAAAATAATATAGTAGGGAATGGTGTTACTCGTCGGGTGAAACAGAAAAGGATCTTCCCTCGAGATTCTGCTGGTACTTATAGTGCAGTAGAAGGTCCAAGTCCACCGGCTAAATCTACAAACACAGTATCACCTGCTCCAACAGATGCAGTATCTACTTCAACTGTACCAACATCTCAACGAGTTACTCGTTCGTTTGCTCCGGAACTGGCTAGTTCCCAAGCTGCCTTCACACTTAACACTACTTCTGAAGCACTGCTGACACAAAGGACTTGGCAAGATCAGATGAACCTCATGAGCATCAACACCAAGACGGTACCTGACCGAGTCAAGTTGCAGTTGCATGCTCCTTTATATGTACTCTCACAGTTTGATGTGCACTAACACTTCCATATTCATTGTTGAACTAGCACCACGGCGCAAGCGGAAACGGACATCAGGGATAATGCTTGACAGATTAACAAAATCTAAAGGAGGAAGAATGGACATCCATTTTGAGGCAGGTTTTCTAAATGCCTCGTGATGTTACAGTCAACCAAGTTAGTATCAGAGGCAGTCGTTGCCGTTAGGTGTCATGCACGTATCCTCCCAACGTGGATCCAGTACAGGAAAGAGAAAGACAATACCCGGTTTAACACCTTCCTTGACCATTTATCCGTAAGTAATGTTATTCATCGCAATTAGAAATATTGCCTTGCTCTGTCCCATACTTTCTAGCTTCCTCCTAATAAGACTCACATTCTTTTGTCAGCAGATGAGGTTCAAGTTGGATCCGAAGATGATGCAACTAAACAAGCATGCACTCATGTTTTTCGATGCACTTTCTGATGTCGATACCACCTTATAAAATCTCACTTTGAAGGCAAGGCTAACAATGAAATCGCCCAAACATCTCCAGAGGAATATATTACAGATGAAGACTGGATAGCCCTTGTTAAACACTGATCTGATCCAAAGTATCAGGTAGGCTATATGTATTTGATCAGACCACATATTGAACTTGTATTTATGTATGTGCCTTACAAGTGTATCTTCTTCTAGGCTAACTGTTTGAAGAACAAGACCAACCGTTCTAAAGTGAAATTCCAACAGACAACAGGATCTCGTAACTAATTGCACACTGCGAGGCTCTTGAAATAGCTGCTACTTCCTTTTTTTCTGTGCCATATTATCGTATCTATATTGACTTGTTCCAAATATAGAGGAAAGCCCGTGCGGACCAAAAAGAACCTGATCCGAATGCAGTGCAAATCTTCAAGGATTGCCACACCAGCAAGATGAAGCGCATGAGCACACCAGTTCAAGCCGCTGTTGTCCTCCTTCCTTTGAACTGATTGGTACTGTGATGTGTTCATTTAACTGCTTGGTTTGCAGCCAATGTCAGTTACTCTGTTCACTTTTATAAACAGTTGTCTTAACGTATCATTTCACCTTACATGGTTTAAAAGATATGAATGATATTCTTTTGGTCTTGATCTGTAATCTAGTTGTGATGTTCACGTGCGCACACAATGATAAAATAGCCCGTTTGTTTTATATCTGTTTGCCCATGATATGAATGATGTCATACTATGTTCATCCTACTTTAAACCATGTCTCTTTATCCTTAGATGTCAAGGAATGTGAGGAAATAGACAATACGGTAGGCATGCTACATGGACATATGTTCCGAAAGTGATTTTATTATGTAGTTGGCACTACAATACATGCTAATGTATTATAGTAGTTCACCAAAATAAGTTATGTATAAATGTGAAACCTACTTTGTTTGTTTTTATCTCATTAGTAACTTATCTGGTACACTAATCTACAAGTTCAAACTTTCGGCAAGCTATGGAACAAATGATTGAACGACCACAACCACCAGAAGGTGACGAGGCTACCACAGGCACAATGTCACCTCTTGCTGCGATCGTCAAGATCTCTCCACTAACGATTGCAAAAAGCACCTTCCTGCGTAATTCTGGGTTGGTTGTCAAGGTAACCTCGTCCAAATCGCCTACTGAACAAAATCTTCCGGCTAGACAGAGTGATATATATGTGCTCCAGACACAAGTCCAATCCCGAATGGACGTCATTTTGGAAACAAGAATAGTGGTTGACAAATGTCGTCAAGATATTAATGGTTTTGAAACCAGACTATCAGACATTCGCTTTGTTGTTCAAGAGCAATGGCGGAAAAAAAGGTGAAGATCGTCTTTGCTCCATCGATTCTGACTGAAACATTAGCACTCAGGTCAAATGATCTGTGCTTCTATACCTCTGATGGTGCTTGTATCTGCAAGGACTGCAAACTTTATGCCAACAGGTATTTTTTTGTATGGTTGGAATTTATTTTATTGTGATACAGCATTTATGATGTTGCCAAAGGCTGCAGTAATTATGACGCTATTTTTGTATAGTGTAGGTTTATCTTAGTAATGTATTCAGCTTCGTAGGAGCCCAACATGTCAACATCCGTCGGGCCCATTCCAATTGGGCTAAAAACTATCATGGGCCAAAATTTGCATGCAGCCCACTAAAAATATCTGGGCCTAAATCGGCATAAGCTTTCATATTTTTCTGGTAGGCCTGTGCCCATAGTGGGCATTTAACAGGCCTAAACATAATTTGGGCCCTCAGTAACAACAGGCCGTTTACAGGTGTAAATATCTCGAGCCCATAAAAAACATGTGCCTTTAATAGGCCGAAAGTGAAATTGGCCCCTGATTGTGCCAAATAACCCACTGGTCTTAGCAGGCCGAAATGGTGGCCCATTTACAATGCGGATCGTTTGCAGGCCAAAATTCGGACAGGCCGTAAATGCGCCGACCTACTACACGGGCCTTTAAAAGGCTGGAAGTTCGGTCAGGCTTGATTAGTGTCATTTTTATATGGGCCGTTAATAGGCCCGATATGACGTCGGGCCACATATGGCCCATGGATTTCATCCGACGTTAACATGGCGAAAATCACACTAGGCTGAAAGTGGCCCAAATCTATAGTGGGCCTCTAACAGGCCAAATGTCAGACATGGCCGAATATGACCCAAATCCTTCATGGTCGTTTATGGGCCGAAAGTTTCAATGGCCTATAAATGGGCCCAAATGAAGTGGGACATTTAACAGGCCGGAAATACAACGGGCCGTAATTCGGCCCAAATACTTAGCAGACTATTAATGGGCCAGAAGTGACCATGGCCCGCGATGATGACAATTTTAGGACGGGCCGTTGACGGGCCAATTTGACACTAGTTGTACGGCCTTAACTGAGAATGTTGGGCCTTTAGCTGGGCCGGCCCATTATGGTCTGCAAAATCTTGTGGGCCTTTAGCTGGCCCAGCCCATTATGGTCCGCTAAATCTTGTGGGCCTTTAGTTCGGCCGGCCCATTTAAACTTGATGGGCCACTTTTGGGCCCGTCCATGTGTGAACATATCATAGGCGCATATCGACCATTGGATGAGTGACACCTGTGACGATGCAAAGCTGACACGTGGTTCCATCAGCCAATGAGAATTTTACATGTGGAAAATCGACATTGGTCGTGGCTCTTAGCGGGTTATCGGATCCAAAATCGGACCCGATAGCTTAACGGCGAGCCGTTACGGTGGATGTCACGTGTCGGTCACCCTTGACGAAAGCACTTCCATGACGCGGCATTTATCGTCATGGAAGTGGACACTTCCATGATGATAATTTTGGTAATGTCATGGAACACTTCTACGACGGCACAGGTATGACTATCTTCATTCTGTCATAAAATCGTCATGGATGTACATACATGACAGAAAATGTGGCCTACTATGACAAACATGTATCATCACGGAAGTGTATTTTTTTTGTACTGAATATGTTCATGGTTTGCTTATGGTGGGTTGCAAGAGCGACAGAAACTAAAACCCGAGTAGGTGGGGTATGACGTATGGGAATAAAGAGGACTTGATACTTAATGCTATGGTTGGGTTTCACGACCTTAATGATCTTTAGTAGTTGCGGATGCTTGCTAGAGTTCCAATCATAAGTGCATATGATCCAAGTAGAGAAAGTATGTTAGCTCATGCCTCTCCCTCATATAAAATTACAAGAATGATTACCGGTACTTGTTATCGATTGCCTAAGGACAAATAACTTTCTTGTTGACAAAAGCTCTCTACTAAAACTAACTTAGTTGTGTATTTATCTAAACAGCCACTAGATTTTATTTACGTGCTCTTTATTATCTTGCAAACCTATCCTATCACACCTACAGAGTACTTCTAGTTTCATAATTGTTCTAGGTAAAGCGAACGTCAAGTGTGCGTAGAGTTGTATCGGTGGTCGATAGAACTTGAGGGAATATTTTTTCTGCCTTTAGCTCCTCGTTGGGTTCGACACTCTTATTTATCGAAGAAGGCTACAAATGTTCCCCTATACTTGTGGGTTATCAAGACCTTTTTCTGGCGCCGATGCCGGGGGCAATAGCGTGGGGTGAATATTCTTGTGTTTGCTTGTTTGCTTTATCACTAAGTAGTTTTTATTTCCTGTTCTAAGTTGTTCTCTATCTTTAGTTATGGATATGAAACACGAAACACCAAAAAAATTAGTGGTACTTGCTACTCATGGAGATGGGGAACCTCCTAAAACCCTCGATGCTCATTATGTGAAAGTTATTATGCAGTACTTTGATAATCCTGAGAAAACCCCATTCAACTATATAATGGGAGTAACGCTGTATCAACGTGAATACTTTAGGGATTATCGGTTGACACAAAATGGGAGACTTTTATGGGATCAAATGTATATGTTGCAATGGTATGCTTGGAATCTATGCTTGAGATATGATTATACTTGTTGCTCTAAGATTGAGGTTCCACACCTTCCCTCTTCATGCGAATTTAATGATAATAAAACACTAGCTTCTTATGCTAGAGGTATATATGATTACTATGATGTGGAACGAACAGAAAAATTTGTTGCTTTTAAGGGTGCTTATGAAATTTAATCTTTGTTTAAAAAGTTTGAAGATTTTGATGATTCAGTTTATAGACCTAAAAATCTTGCTATCCTTAAATATTGCTATCAAAATTATAAATACAATTATGATATTGTTGTATTTATTGAGAATAACTCCACTATCCAAGAAGAGACTAATATTTTGCAGGAGTCTATGGAAGAAGAAAGTGATGAAACTGCGAGCTCATTAGATGAAAAAGATGATGAGGAGAGCGAAGAACAAACGGAGGAAGAACGGATTAGTAACCCGTGCCCATCTTTTAATGAGAGTAACTCTTCAACTCATACATTACTTAATGCCCCTTCGTTCTTACCGAAGGATGAATGCTATGATAATTGCTATGATCCCGTTGATTCATTTGAAATACCCTTTTTTGATGAACTTGATGCTTGTTATGCTTGTGACAAAGATGCCAATATGAATTATGCTTATGGAGATGAACTTGCTATAGTTCCCTATGTTAAGAATGACATTGTTGCTATTGCACCCACACATGATAGTCCTATTATCTTTTTTAATTCTCCAAACTACACTATATCAGAGAAGTTTGCTCTTATTAAGGATTATGTTGATGGGTTGCCTTTTACTATTTCACAAGATAATTTTAATGAATATAATATGCATGTGCTTGCTGCTCCTACTTGCAATTATTATGAGAGAGGAACTATATCTCCGCCTCTCTATGTTTCCAACACGATAAAATTGCAAGAAACTGCTTATGCGATGTATTGGCCTTTACTTGATGTGCATGAATTGTTCTTGTATGACATGTCGATGCATAGGAAGAGAGTTAGACTTCGTCATTGCTTGATATATGTTTCTTTGTTCTCACTACTAAATGCCAAATCATTGTTGATTCAAATTGGCTTTGATATACCTTGGGATCCGGGTGGATTCATTACTTGAGCACTTTATACCTAGCTTAATGGCTTTAAAGAAAGCACTGCCAGGGAGACAACCCAGAAGTTTTAGAGAGTCATTTATTTCTGTTGAGTGCTTTTATAAAGTTTAAAAACAAAAAAATAGAGGGGAACTTAAAAACTTTTTCACAAAATAGAAGCGATTGGAAGTTATGCATTGGAGAAGTGAGGGTCGACCTTGAACACTTGTGTTCATGCTCATGGAAAAAATGTAGATTTTTTCATGAAGATTCTCAGAAAAATAATTATCCCCTTGTACAATTCCATTGTATTATAAAAATAATGTGCCAAGGTTTGCCTTTAGGATGATTAGATTGCTTGTTGGTTTGTGCGGTGCAAAACAGAAACTTTGGCTATAGTGCACGATTTTACATTTTTACTGGAACGTCAAACGGTTCTGAAACTTTTTGCACTGTCTTTCTATACAAATTGTTTATTTTTCCTAATTGTTTCAGAAGTTTTGGAGTACCAGAAGTATGGTGAATGTTCAGATTACTACAGACTGTCATGTTTAAGACAGATTCTGTTTTTGATGCATTGTTTTGCTTGTTTTGATGAAACTATCGATTCTATCAGTGGATTAAGCCATGAAAAGGTTATATTACAGTAGCTAAAATGCAAAAACAAAATATGAATTGGTTTGCAACAATACTTAGAGTAGTGATTTGCTTTATTATACTAACGGATCTTACCGAACTTTCTGTTGAGTTTTGTGTGGATGAAGTAATCAAAGATCGAGGAGGTCTCGATATGAGGAGAAGGAGGAGAGGCAAGAGCTCAAGCTTGGGGATGCCCAAGGCACCCCAAGTAAATATTCAAGGAGAATCAAGCATGTAAGCTTGGGGATGCCCCGGAAGGCATCCCATCTTTCTTCAACAAGTATCGGTATGTTTTCAGTTTCGTTTCGTTCATGTGATATGTGCAAATCTTGGAGTGTCTTTTGCATTTAGTTTTTTCCTTTTCCTTTTGTGCACCATGCTGGTATGAGATAGTCCATGGTTGATTTATAGAATGCTCATTGCACTTCACTTATATCTTTTGAGTGTGGCTTTATAGAATGCTTCATGTGCTTCACTTATATCATTTGAAGTTTGGATTCCCTGTTTCTCTTCACATAGAAAACCGTTGTTTAAAGAATGCTCTTGTGCTTCACTTATATTTATTAGAGAATGGTCCTTTTAGAAAGAATTAAACTCTCATGCTTCACTTATATCTATTTAGAGAGTCAAAAAGGAATTGGTCAATTGCATGGTTAGTCATAAAATCCTACAGAAAACTTATGGATCACTGAATATGATATGTTTGATTCCTTGCAATAGTTTTGCGATATAGAGATGATAATATGTGGGAGGTACTAATAAATGGTTGTGTTTAGTAGGAATATTGGTGTTAAGGTTTGTGATTCCCAAAGCATGCACGTATAGTCTTTCATTATGCTATGAAGTTGGAGCATGATTTATTATTGATTGTCTTCCTTATGAGTGGCGGTCGGGGACGAGTGATGGTATTTTCCTATCAATCTATCCCCCTAGGGGCATGCTCCATAGTACTTTGCTTCGAAGGCTAATAAACTTTTGCAATAAGTATATGAGTTCTTTATGACTAATGTGAGTCCGTGGATTATACGCACTCTTACCTTTCCACAATTTGCTAGCCTCTACGGTACCGTGCATTGCCCTTTCTCACATCGAGACATGGTGCAAACTTCACAGGTGCATCCAAACCCCGTGATATGATACACTCTATCACACATAAGCCTTATTATATCTTCCTCAAAACAGCCACCATACCTACCTATTATGGCTTTTCCATGGCCATTCCGAGATATATTGCCATGCAACTTCCACCACTTCCGCTTGATGACCTGAGCATTCATTGTCATATTGCTTTGCATGATCATATAGCTGACATAGTAGTTGTGGCTCAGCCACCGTTCATCATTTTTCATACATGTTACGCTAGATCATTGCACATCCTGGTACATGCCACAGAAATTCATATAGAGTCATACTTTGTCATAGGCATCGAGTTGTAATTTTTATTTTCTTTTGAGTTATAAGTAAATTGAAGTGTGATGATCATCATTAATCATTTTTAGAGCAGTGCCCCACTGAGGAAAGGATGATGGAGACTGTGATTCCCCCACAAGTCGGGATGAGACTCCGGACAATGAGAGAAAAAAAGTATAAAAAAGAAAAAAGAAAAAAAGAAAAAAAGAAAAAGAATTAGATGCACACCCACTTGTTAGAAGCACACTACTAACTCGTGCTTCAAAGTGTTAGTATCCTTTACCACACTTGTGCTTCAAAGTAGCACCATGTTTTTCATATGGAGAGTCTCCTATGTTGTCACTTTCATATACTAGTGGGAATTTTTCATTATAGGATTAGATGCACACCCACTTTGTTGCATGGCAATCCCTACTCCTCGCATTGATATCAATTGATGGTCATCTCCATAGCTGATACGTCTCCAACGTATCTATAATTTTTGATTGCTCCATGCTATATTATCTACTGTTTTGGACCATATTGGGCTTTATTTTACACTTTTATATTACTTTTGGGACTAAGCTATTAAGCGGAGGCCCAACCCAGAATTGCTGTTTTTTTGCCTATTTCACAGTTTCGAAGAAACGGAATATCAAACGGAGTCCAAACGGAATGAAACCTTCGGGAACGTGATTTTCTCACCGAACATGATCCAGGAGACTTGGACCCTCGTCAAGCAACCAACAGGAAGGCACGAGGTAGAGGGGCGCGCCCTCCCCGGTAGCGCTCTCCACCCTCATGGGCCCCGTTGCTCCACCGACGTACTTCTTCCTCCTATATATACCTACGTACCCCCGAACGATCAGAGACGGAGCCAAAAACCTAATTCCACCGCCGCAACTTTCTGTATCCATGAGATACCATCTGGGGTCTGTTCCGGAGCTCCATCGGAAGGGGAATCCACCACGGAGGGCTTCTACATCATCATAGCCTCTCCGATGAAGTGTGAGTAGTTTGCTTCAAACCTTCGGGTCCATAGTTAGTAGCTAGATGGCTTCTTCTCTCTTTTTGGATCTCAATACAATGTTCTCCCCCTCTCGTGGAGATCTATTCGATGTAATCTTCTTTTTTGTGTGTTTGTTGAGATCGATGAATTGTGGGTTTATGATGAAGACTATCTATGAGCAATATTTGAATCTTCTCTGAATTCTTTTATGTATGATTGGTTATCTTTGCAAGTCTCTTCGAATTATCCATTTGGTTTGGCCAACTAGATTGGTAGTTCTTGCAATGGGAGAAGTGCTTAGCTTTGGGTTCAATCTTGCGGTGTCCTTTCCCAAAGGATGTAGGGGTAGCAAGGCACGTATTGTATTGTTGCCATCGAGGATAACAAGATGGGGTTTTTATCATATTGCATGAATTTATCCCTCTACATCATGTCATCTTGCTTAAGGTGTTACTCTGTTTTCATTAACTTAATACTCTAGATGCATCTTTGGATAGTGGTCAATGAGTGGAGTAATAGTAGTAGATGCAGGTGAGTCGATCTACTTGTCTCGGACGTGATGCCTATATACATGATCATACCTAGATACTCTCATAACTATGCTCAATTCTGTCAATTTCTCAACAGTAATTCGTTCACCCACCGTAAAATACTTATGCTCTTGAGAGAAGCCACTAGTGAAATATATGGCCCCCAGGTCTATTCTCTATCATATCAATCTTCCATCACTTTATTATTGCTTTTCTTTTTACTTTGCTTTTTATTTTACTTTGCATCTTTATACAAAAAATATTATCTATCATCTCTATCAGATCTCACTCCTGTAAGTGACCGTGAAGGGATTGACAACCCCTAATCGCGTTGGTTGCATTGAGCTATTTGTTTTGTGTAGGTATGAGGGACTTGCGCGTGGCCTGCTACTGGATTGATACCTTGGTTCTCAAAAACTGAGGGAAACACTTATGCTACTCTGCTGCATCATCCTCTCCTCTTCGGGGAAAACCAACGCAAGCTCAAGACGTAGCAAGAAGGATTTCTGGCGCCGTTGCCGGGGAGTCTATGCAAAAGTCAACATACCAAGTACCCATCACAATCCCTTATCTCTCGCATTACATTATTTGCCATTTGCCTCTCGTTTTCCTCTCCCCCACTCCACCCTTGACGTTTTATTCGCCCTCTCTTTTCCGTTTGCCTTTCTTTGCGCTTGATTTTTGTTTGCTCGTGTGTCGTCATGACTAGTTTTATATCTTCTCCGTTGTCTCCCGAGAATGAAGTTCTAAATTTTAAGCAAAGGGATGGATAAAATCTAAAAGACGCTTGGTATAGAATTTGCAATGCTCAAAATAGATCTACCAAGAAGCAATCTACTTCAGTTCTTCTCCGCATAATTTTATGTAGGTGCTAATCCTTGGTATAGATATATCCTCGATACCATTACCGAAGGGAATTTCTTGGGTAGCCATACTTTTGATTCTTATAATGCTATGATAGATTTATTTGGCTCACCACCTATTTTGGTTAATGGAACTATGTTAACTTTGGAGCATGTAATGCAAAGACTTGAAATTATTGAAAATAAAGTTGCTACCATTGAGTTAATTGAAAATTTAGATAAAAAGATCCACAATCAAATTACCCAATATGGATCTAAGGTAGGAGTAACTTTGAAAAATATTAAGGAGAAGGAACACATAGTTAATCAGAAAATAAATCAAGATTCCTCTAGAATTGATAAACTTGAGGGTATCATTACCAACTTGGGAACCGCTTTTTCTTCCGTAAAAATACTCCAAGTCCACCTACTAAAATTGCTAAGCTCATGTATGTTCCTAAGAATAAGGGTGAATCCTCTAGTAAGGAAACCGCGGATCTTAAATCTATAAGTATTTATCCCAATCTTTTTACTATCATTAAGGAGCCATTTGCTACGAATGAATTTTTTGATCTTTTGCCTAAAAGTTTGATAATTACTACTCCCTCCGTCCCATAATGTAAGACGTTTTTTGACACTACACTAGTATCAAAAAGTGTCTTACATTATGGGACGGAGGGAGTAGAAAGAAAGAAATTTTTAAGGAAGGTAGATGCCTCGTTGAAGAATTGCCTACCAAAGATGGCAATACCTAGATCTATCCTTGCTTTTATGCCTAGCTAGGGGCGTTAAACGATGGCGCTTGTTGGGAGGCAACCCAATTTTATTTTTAGTTTTTTGGTTTCTGTTTAGGAATAAATAATCCATCTACCTTCTGTTTAGATGTGGTTTTATGTTTTAATTAGTGTTTGTGCCAAGTTAAACCTATAGGATCTTCTTGGATGATAGTTATTTGATCTTGCTGTAATTTCCAGAAACTTTTGGTTCACGAAACCAATTGTTAAAAACCACCAGAACGTGATAAAATAATGATTCCAATTGCTGCTGATCAATAAACAAATTGTATAGGTCTTCCTATTTTGGCTGAATTTTTGGAGTTCCAGAAGTTTGCGTTAGTTTCATATTACTACAGACTGTTCTGTTTTTGACAGATTCTGTTTTTCGTGTGTTGTTTGCTTATTTTGATGAATCTATGATTAGTAAAATAGTTTATAATCCATAGAGAAGTTGGAATACAGTAGGTTTAACACCAATATAAATAAAGAATGAGTTCATTACAGTACCTTGAAGTGGTGTTTTGTTTTCTTTCGCTAACGGAGCTCACGAGAATTCTGTTGAGTTTTGTGTTGTGAAGTTTTCAAGTTTTGTGTGAATTTTTTTGATGGATTATGGAACAAGGAGTGGCAAGAGCCTAAGCTTGGGGATTCCCATGGCACCCCCAAGATAATCCAAGGACACCAAAAAGTCAAAGCTTGGGGATGCCCCCGGAAGGCATCCCCTCTTTCGTCCACTTCCATCGGTAACTTTACTTGGAGCTATATTTTTATTCACCACATAATATGTGTTTTGCTTGGAGCGTCTTGTACACAACTTTTGAGAGTGCCATACATGAATTGGAATTTGATAGAATACTCTATGTGCTTCATTATATCTTTTGAGCTATATAGTTTTGCTCTAGTGCTTCACTTATATCTTTTAGAGCACGGTGGTGGATTTATTTTATAGAAACTATTGATCTCTCATGCTTCACTTAGATTATTTTGAGAGTCTTAAATAGCATGGTAATTTGCTTATAATAATAATATGCTTGGTATTCAAGATTTGTAAAACTTTCTTTTGAGTGCGTTGAATACTAAGAAAAGTTTGATGCTTGATAATTGTTTTGAGATATGGAGGTAGTAATATTAGAGTCATGCTAGTTGAGTAGTTGTGAATTTAAGAAATACTTGTGTTAAAGTTTGTGATTCCCGTAGCATGCACGTATGGTGAACCGTTATGTGATGAAGTCGGAGCATGATTTATTTATTGATTGTCTTCCTTATGAGTGGCGGTCGGGGACGAGCGATGGTCTTTTCCTACCAATCTATCCCCCTAGGAGCATGCGCGTAATACTTTTCTTTGATAACTTGTAGACTTTTGCAATAAGTATATGGGTTCTTTATGACTAATGTTGAGTCCATGGATTATACGCACTTTTCTCACCCTTCCACCATTGCTAGCCTTTCTAATACCGCGCACATTTCGCCGATATCATATACCCACCATATACCTTCCTGAAAACAGCCACCGTACTTACCTATTATGGCATTTCCATAGCCATTCCGAGATATATTGCCATGCAACTTTCCACCGTTCCGTTTATTATGACACGCTCCATCATTGTCATATTGCTTAGCATGATCATGTAGTTGACATCGTATTTGTGGAAAAGCCACCATTCATAATTCTTTCATACATGTCACTCATGAATCATTGCATATCCCGGCACACCGCCGGATGCATACACATAGAGTCATATTTTGTTCTAAGTATCAAGTAGTAATTTTTGAGTTGTAAGTAAATAAAAGTGTGATGATCATCATTTTTAGAGCATTGTCCCAAGTGAGGAAAGGATGATGGAGACTATGATTCCCCCACAAGTCGGGATGAGACTCCGGACGAAAAATAAAAAAAAGAGAAAAGAGGCCATAAAAAAAGAGAAAAGGCCGAAATAAAAAAATGAGAGAAAAAGAGAGAAGGGACAATGTTACTATCCTTTTACCACACTTGTGCTTCAAAGTAGAACCGTGATATTCATAATAGAGAGCCTCTTATTTTGTCACTTTCATATACTAGTGGGAATTTTTCATTATGGAACTTGGCTTGTATATTCCAATGACGGGCTTCCTCAAATTGCCCTAGGTCTTCGTGAGCAAGCGAGTTGGATGCACACCCACTTAGTTTCTTTTGTTGAGCTTTCTTATACTTATAGCTCTAGTGCATCTGTTGCATGGAAATCCCTACTCACTCACATTGATATCTATTAATGGGCATCTCCATAGCCCGTTGATACGCCTAGTTGATGTGAGACTATCTTCTCCCTTTTTGTCTTCTCCACAACCACCATCCTATTCCACCTATAGTGCTATATCCTTGGCTCACGCTCATGTATTGCATGAAGATTGAAAAAGTTTTGAGAATGTCAAAAGTATGAATTCTTTTATGTATGATTGGTTATCTTTGCAAGTCACTTCGAATTATCTATTTGGTTTGGCCAACTAGATTGGTAGTTCTTGCAATGGGAGAAGTGCTTAGCTTTGGGTTCAATCTTGCGGTGTTCTTTCCCGATGTATAAGGGGCAGCAAGGCACGTATTGTATTGTTGCCATCGAGGATAACAAGATGGGGTTTTATCATATTGCATGAATTTATCCCTCTATATCATGTCATCTTGCTTAAGGCATTACTCTGTTTTCATTAACTTAATACTCTAGATGCATGCTGGATAGCGGTCGATGAGTGGAGTAATAGTATAGTAGATGTAGGCAGGAGTCGGTCTACTTGTCTCGGACTGATGCCTATATACATGATCATACCTAGATACTCTCATAACTATGCTCAATTCTGTCAATTGCTCAACAGTAATTCGTTCACCCATCGTAAAATACTTATGCTCTTGAGAGAAGCCACTAGTGAAATCTATGGCCCCCGGGTCTATTCTCTATCCTATCAATTTTCCATCACTTTATTATTGCTTTGCTTTTTTACTTTGCTTTTTATTTTACTTTGCATCTTTATACCAAAAATACCAAAAATATTATCTATCATCTCTATCAGATCTCACTCCCGTAAGTGACCATGAAGGGATTGACAACACCTAATCGTGTTGGTTGAGTTAAGCTATTTGTTTTGTGTAGGTACGAGGGACTTGTGCGTGGTCTCCTAATTGATTGATACCATGGTTCTCAAAAACTGAGGGAAATACTTACGCTACTCTGCTGCATCATCCTCTCCTCTTCTGGGAAATCCAACGCAAGCTCAAGACGTAGCAATAGCCCGTTGGTTAGCCGCATCGATGTGAGACTTTCTACTTTTTGTCTTCTTTATATTTACCCCTATCATCATACTCTATTCCACCTGTAGTGCTATATCCATGGCTTGCGCTCATATATGTGTGAGGGTTGAAAAAGCTGAAGGGCGTTAAAAAGTATGAACCAATTGCTCGGCTTGTCATCGGTGTTGTGCATGATAAATACTTTGTGTTAAGAAGACAGAGCATGACAAGACTATATGATTTCGTAGGGATCACTTTCTTTAGCGTTAATATTTTGAAAGACATGATTGTTTGTTGGGATGCCTGAGTATTGATGTCTTTATGTCAAATTATAGCCTATTGCTTTGAATCACTTATGTCTTGATATTCATGCCATGATTAGATATATGATCAATTTTATGCTAGGTAGCATTCCACATCAAAAATTATCTTTTTTACCATTTACCTGCTCGTGGACGAGCAGGAATTAAGCTCGGGGATGCTGATACGTCTCCGTAGTATCTATAATTTTTTATTGTTTCATGCCAATATTATACAAGTTTTACACACTTCTGGCAACTTTTTATATGATTTATTGGAATAACCTATTGATCCAGTGCCAAGTGCTAGTTCCAGTTTTCTGCATGTTTTTTTTATCGCAGAGTATCCACATCAAACAAAGTCCAAATGCAATAAAATTTCATGGAGAATTATTTTGGAATATATGTGATTTTTGGGAGTTGGAATCACTGCAAACAGCGGCCCGTGGTGGGCACAACCCACCAAGGCACGCTAGAGGAGCCAGGCGTGCCTTGGTGGGTTGTGCCCACCTCGTACATCGGTTGGAGTTGTACTTCGGGCGCAAGGAAACTTATATCCAGAAAAAATCATATTAAAATCTCAGCGCAATCGGAGTTACGGATCTCCGAGAATATAAGAAACGGTTTTTGCCCAAATCTGGGAACGCGAAACAGAAGAGAACAGAGAGGGAGATTCAATCTCAGAGGGGCTCCCGGCCCTACGCCACCATGGAGACCAAGGACCAGAGGGGGAACTATCCTCCCCATCTAGGGAGGTGGCCAAGGATGAAGAAGAAGTAGGGGGGCTCTCCCCCCTCGCTTCCGGTGGCGCCGGAGTGCCACCGGGGGCAACGATCGGGACGACGATCTACATCAACAAATCTTGCTACCGTTAGCACCAACTTTCTCCCACTCTATGCAGCGGTGTAACACCTCTTCTCCCCGGTGTAATCTCTACTTAAACGTGGTGCTCAACTCCATATATTATTTCCCAATGATCTATGGTTATCTTATGATGTTTGAGTAGATCCGTTTTGTCATGTGGGTTAATCGTGATCTTGGTTGGTATGATTGTATATTTTATTCATGGTGCTGTCCTACGGAGCCCTCTGTTCTCACGCAAACGTGAGGGGCCCACGTTGTAGGGTGTTGCAATATGTTCATGGTTCGCTTATGGTGGGTTGCGGGAGTGACAAAAACTTAAACCCGAGTAGGTGGGGTATGACGTATGGGAATAAAGAGGACTTGATACAAAATGCTATGGTTGGGTTTCACGACCTTAATGATCTTTAGTAGTTGCGGATGCTTGCTAGAGTTCCAATCATAAGTGCATATGATCCAAGAAGAGAAAGTATGTTAGCTCATGCCTCTCCCTCATATAAAATTACAAGAATGATTACCGATACTTCTTTCGATAGCCTAGGGACAAATAACTTTCTTGTTGACAAAAGCTCTCTACTAAAACTAAATTAGTTGTGTCTTTATCTAAACAGCCCCTAGATTTTATTTATGTGCTCTTTATTATCTTGCAAACCTATCCTATCACACCTACAAAGTACTTCTAGTTTCATACTTGTTCTAGGTAAAGCGAACGTCAAGTGTGCGTAGAGTTGTATCGGAGGTCGATAGAACTTGAGGGAATATTTGTTGTACCTTTAGCTCCTCGTTGGGTTCTACACTCTTATTTATGAAAGAAGGCTACAAACGATCCCCTATACTTGTGGGTTATCAGACAACTTCCGAAGCAAAGACTTGGTCTTCGACATCGTCCCCTTCCGTAGTGGTTATCATGCACTGCTCGGAAGAACCGCCTTCGCCCGCTTCAATGCGGTCCCGCATTATGCTTACTTAAAGCTCAAAATGCTTGGACCTCGCGGCGTTATCACAGTTAACGGAAACACGAAGCGCTCCCTCCGTAGTAAGGAGCATACCTAATGACCCACAAGTATAGGGGATCAATTGTAGCTCTTTTTGATAAGTAAGAGTGTCGAACCCAACGAGGAGCAGAAGGAAATGACAAGTAGTTTTCAGTAAGGTAATTTCTGCAAGTGCTGAAATTGTAAGTAGCGAGTAGTTTGATAGCAAGGTAATTTGTAATGAGCAAGTAAGATAATTGTAACAAGTATGCAGCAAGGTAGCCAGATCCTTTTGAGGCAAGGGACAGGCCAAAACGGTCTCTTATGATAATCAAAGTGTTCTTGAGGGTACACGGGAATTTCATCTAGTCACTTTCATCATGGTTGTTTGATTTGTGTTCGCTACTTCGATAATTTGATATGTGGGTGGACCGGTGCTTAGGTGTTGTTCTTACTTGAAAAAACCTCCTACTTATGATTAACCCTCCATAAGCATCCGCAATCGCGAGAAAAGTATTAAGAATAAATTCTAACCATAGCATTAAACTCTAGGATCCAATCGTCCCTTACGGAATAGTGCATAAACTGGGGTTTAAGTTTACATCACTCTACAACCCACCGTCTGTTTACTACTCCACAATGCATTCCCTTAGGCCCAAATATGGTGAAGTGTCATGTAGTCGATGTTCACATGACACCACTAAGGGAATCACAACATACATACTATCAAAATATCAAACACATATCAAGTTCACATGATTACTTGCAACATGATTTCTCCGTGACCTCAAGAACAAAAGTAACTACTCACAAATAATCAACATGCTCATGATCAGAGGGGTATTAATATGCATTATGGATCTGAACATATAATCTTCCACCAAATAAACCATATAGTAATCAACTACAAGATGTAATCAACACTACTAGTCATCCCCTAGCACCAATCTATAGTTCTGGTAACAAGATTGAATACACGAGATGAACTAGGGTTTGAGATGAGATCGTGCTGCTGAAGATGTTGAAGGAGATTGCCCTCCCCAAGATGGGAGAGTTGTTGGTGATGATGATGACGATCATTTCCCCCTCTGGGAGGGCAGTTCCCCCGGCAGAATCGCTCCACCGGAGGGCAAAAGTGCTCCTGCCCAAGTTCCTCCTCGAGACGGCTGCGCTCCGTCCCGAAAGTATTCTCCTTATTTTTTTTCTAGGTCAAAATCACTTATATACCAGAAGATGGGCACCAGAGGTGGGCCGAGGAGGCCACAACCCACCCGAGGCGCGCCCGGGTGGCGCCCAGTGGGTTGTGCCCACCTGGTGGCCGCCGTCTGGTGTTTATTGGCTCCATTATTTCTTAAATAATCCATAAAGATTCTCCATGAAGTTTTAGCTCATTTGGAGTTGTGCAGAATAGGTGGCCTGACGTAGCTTTTTCAGGTCCAAATTTCTAGCTGCCAGAATTCTCCCTCTTGGAGTGTACCTTGCAAATTATGAGAGAAAAGGCATTAGAATTACTCCAAAAAGCATTATTATGGATAAAAACATTGTAAATAACAGTAAGAAAACATGATGCAAAATGGACGTATCAACTCCCCCAAGCTTAGACCTCGCTTGTCCTCAAGCGAAAACCGAAATCGAAAAACATGTCCACATGCTTGGAGAGAGAGGTGTCGATAAAAACAAAATACGGACATAGAAGCATCATGTTGATTATTTTGACAGCAACAAATTTAAACATAAAATTTTTATCATAGAACTTTTATCATACACTTCCCATGAATAAGTAATAGTTCATCACACAATCGAAGTATAAGAAAAAAACCCTATTAGAAACCAACAAACTATGTTCTCAATCAACTTTGCAACTACAATTCATCACCTTTTCAGGAAGGGTCACATGTTGGAGCCTTTAGGCAAGTCCACATACTCAACCATCATATAGTCTTCTATGATTGCTAACACTCACTGAGTACACATAAGGAAAATGTTTCAACCGGACACATAGAAAGATAGGGGCTTATAGTTTCGCCTCCCAACATACTCACTCAAGGGTGATGTCAACAATAATAACTCATGATATCTATATTCAACTGGACATGTGTGCCTAGATCTTTCCTCACGACAGGATGCTTGCCAAAAGAGAAAAATAAAAGGAAAACTTTGAATCTTTGCATAAAAGTAAATACATAAAAGTAAAATATAGGCCCTTCGCAGAGGGAAGCAGAGGTTGTCATGTGCTTATTTGTTTGCATGCTCAACCCCTTAGTGCAAAAGAACGTTACGTTACATTGCCCCTTAAGATGACAACCTTTATTATGCAGTCTATCACTTTTATTCTTTGTCATCCAAGTTCGTGCAACGCTCAATTTTCTCTTATACTAAAAGATCTCACATATTTAGAAGCAATTTTTATTACCTTTTTGCACCGATGATACCTTACTTGAGCGATCTTGTTCAATCCCTAGGTAGGTATGGTGGACACTTGAAAAAGATTTCGGTTTAAGTGTTTTTGGATGCACAAGTAGTATCTCTACTTAGTGCGGAATTTTTTGCTAGAAAAGATAGGGGGCAAGCCCCACATGTTAAGGGATCTATGACAATATGACTTCTATGTGAATATAAACAAACATAGACCATTACGTTGTCTTCCTTGTCCAACTTCAACAATTTTGGCATATAATATTTCGATGAGGGCTCACAGTCACAAAACATTTCTAGGATAGTATATTTATATGTGAATCTTCCCTTCCCTTATTAATTCTTTCATGAGTTGCATCACTGACCAATGCTATGTTTGTCAATCTCTAATAAAATTTTCTTACTTATACTTTTCCTTATGTGATGCTATCACCTCCATAGGATTAGTATATGATATTATTGATTTATTTCCTTTATTTTGTTTGCTTTCTTTCTCCTTTTCTTTTCTTTATTTGCAACATGAAAGTAAAGAAAGTAAAAACTCAAACTAACTTCATTATATAACTTGCACACGATAACAATGATAGATCACTAAGCAAACTCTTAAAGAAGAAAAGATCGAGCTAAACTTTATTCATCTAAGCAAAAGATTGAACTAAGATAAGTAAAAGCAAAAAGATAGTGGGATGATACGGTACCGGGGCACCTCCCCCAAGCTTGGCGGAGGCCAAGGGGATAGCCAATACCTGATACTCCGTTCTCCTTTGGTGGTGAAGAAGGTGATGGTGGTGATGAAGCGATCCTGTCCTTAAGGGTCAAGAGATCCTGCAGCCGAGGGATGACGCTCCAGAGATGGATAATATGCTCTTGATGTAGAATATTTTCGCGAGTGAGATATTTATTTTATATATGAACTATTTCAATGTCGCGAAAAGCTTCAATCTCAGCAGGGGTAAGATGAGTAAGGTAGGGCTTAAGAATATCTTCTTCCTCCTCCTCGGCCAGCAGTGCTTGTGCTGTCACCTCGGATGGATTTACGGTAGCTTACTTGCCCTTGCCTCCCTTGATGGCGTCCGTAGGATCCTCCCTCTTCGTCTCGACCTTCATCAGTCAAGCATCTTCTTCCATGTTGTTGGAGGAGCAGGAAAACATGATGCCTCGCTTGATAAATCTAACCAGAAACAGCAAGAAAAGAGAACAGAGGATTTCTTCACGATATGGTGGTTAAAAGGTTCGAGAAGTATATATAGAATTTTTCTCTTGCAGGACAAGTATACAGAAGAAAACAGAGTCCAGAAGGTGCCCCAGGTGGGCACAAACCACCTGGGCGCGCCAGGCATGCCGGGCGCGCCCTGGCGTCTTGTGCCCACCATGGGAAACTTCCTGGGAGATTCTTTATTCCTAAAATTCTAAATTATTCCAAAACTGACAAAAAAATGTTTTTGCAGATTTTTCGGAGTCTGTTTACTTACCGTACCTCCTTATTTTGACGATTCTGGAGTGTTTCGGAAGGATTCTTTTATGTGCTCTTCCGGTGTCATAGTTTGGATAATATTGCTTTCAACATTAATAGGCATACCAGAGATATAATGCTATATTCGTTGCCAGTTGACAACCTTCGGGTTAGTGCCTTCGAAATTATTTATTTTGATGGCCCCAGACCGGTAAACCTCCTCGATGACATAGGGGCCTTCCCATTTGGAGAGGAGTTTGATTGCAAAGAATCTAAAACGAGAGTTGTACAAAAGAACATATTCTCCGACTTTAAACTCATGTTTTTTGAATTCTTTTGTCATGCCATCTTTTAACTTTTTCTTTGAATAACTTTGCATTTTCGGAAGCTTGGGTTCTCCATTCATCTAATGATCTTATATCAAATAACCTCTTTTCACCAGCAAGTTTGAAATCATAGTTGAGTTCTTTAACTGCCCAATAAGCTTTATGTTCTAACTCAAGAGGTAAATGACAAGCTTTTCCATAAACCATTTTATAAGGTGACATACCCATAGGATTTATTTATGTTTTTCTATAAGCCCAAAGTGCATCATCTAATTTCTTAGACCAATTCTTCCTGGACCTATTAACAATCTTTTGCAAAATTAATTTTATTTCTCTGTTGCTAAGCTCAACTTGACCACTAGACTGAGGATGATAAGGTGATGCAATTCTACGGTTAACATCATAATTAGCAAGCATCTTACTAAAAGCACCATGAATGAAGTGTGAACCACCATCAATCATTAAATATCTAGGGAATCCAAACCTTGGGAAAATAAATTCCTTAAGAATTTTAAAAGAGGTGTTGTGATTAGCACTAATAGTTGGAATAGCTTCTACCCATTTAGTAACATAATCAACAACAACCAAAATGTGTGTATACCCATTAGAGGAAGGAAAAGGTCGCATGTAATGAAATCCCCAAACATCAAATGGTTCAACAACAAGTGAGTAATTCATAGGAATTTCTTGACGCTTACCGATATTACCTATTCTCTGGCATTCATCACAAGATGAGACATACTTACAAGCATCCTTGAAGAGAGTAGGCCAATAAAATCCAGACTGCAATACCTTATGAGCAGTTGTATCTCCAGCATGATGCCCTCCATATGGTTCGGAGTGACATTTCCGTAGGATTTGTCCCTGTTCATGCTCAGGTACACAATGTCTGATAATACCATCTACTCGTTCTTTATAAAGATGTGGGTCATCCCAAAAGTAATGTCTTAAATCATAGAAGAATTTTTTCTTTCGTTGGTAAGTAAAGCTAGGTGGTAAATATTTAGCAACAATGTAATTAGCATAGTAGCATACCAAGGAGTACTATTAACAACATTTATTGCAGCTAACTGCTCATCAGGAAAACTATCATCAATAGGTAGTGGGTCATCAAGCACATTTTCAAGCCTAGAGAAGTTGTCAGCTACGGGGTTCTCAGCTCCTTTTCTATCAATAATATGTAAATCAAATTCTTGTAACAAGAGAACCCAACGAATAAGTCTAGGTTTAGCATCTTTCTTTGCCATAAGATATTTAATAGCAGCATGGTCTGTGCGAACAATTACTTTGGAGTCAACAATATAAAGTCTAACTTTATAACAAGCAAACACCACTGCTAAGAATTCTTTTTCAGTAGTAGCATAATTTCTTTGAGCAATGTCTAGAGTTTTACTAGCATAATGAATAAAATTCAATTTCTTATCAACTCTTTGTCCTAGAACAACATCAACAACATAATCACTAGCATCACACATAATTTCAAAAGGCAAGTTCCAGTCAGGTGGTTGAACAATAGGTGCAGAGATTAAGGCTTTCTTGAGTGTTTCAAAGGCTTCTAAACAATCATGATAAAAAACAAAAGGAATACCCTTTTGCAAAATATTAGTGAGAGGCCTAGAAATTTTAGAAAATTCTTTAATAAATCTCCTATAGAAACCAGCATGACCAAGGAAACTATGAATACCTTTTATGTCCTTAGGACATGGCATTTTCTCAATTGCATCAACCTTAGCTTTGTCCACTTCAATACCTTTTTCAGAAATTTTATGACCCAAGACAATGCCTTCATTAACCATAAAGTGGCACTTCTCCCAATTCAAGACAAGATTTGTTTGTTCACATCTCTGCAAAACTCGATCAGGATTGCTTAAACAATCATCAAAAGACTTCCCATAAACAGAAAAGTCATCCATTAAAACCACAACAATCTTTTCACAAAAATCAGAGAATATAGCCATCATGCATCTTTGAAAGGTAGCAGGTGCATTACATAAACCAAAAGGCATACGTCTATAAGCATAGGTTCCACAAGGACAAGTAAAAGTAGTCTTTTCTTGATCAGGTTGAGAAACAGGTATTTGTGAAAAGCCAGAATATCCATCAAGGAAGCAAGAGTGTGTGTGCTTAGATAATATTTCAAGCATTTGATAAATAAAAGGCAAAGGGTAATGATCTTTTCTAGTTGCTTTATTTAATTTTCTAAAATCAATTACCATTCTATAGCGTGTAACAATTCTTTGTGGAATAAGTTCATTATTATCATTAGGAACTACAGTAATACCTCCTTTCTTAGGGACACAATGAACATGACTTACCTATCTACTATCAGCTATGGGATAGATTATACCTGCTTCCAAAAGTTTTAATATTTTCGTTCTTACCACCTCTTTCATCTTCGGATTTAACCGACGTTGGTGATCAACAATGGGTTTAGCATCAGGTTCCAAATTAATTTTGTGCTGACATAGAGTGGGACTAATGCCCTTTAAATCATCAATAGTATATTCAATAGCAGCCCGGTCCTTCCTTAGAACTTTCAATAATCTTTCTTCTTCATGTTCTCAAAGGTTAGCACTGATAATAATAGGATATATTTTATTTTCATCAAGATAAGCATATTTCAAAGTGTCTGGCAATTGTTTTAATTCAAACACAGGATCACCTTTAGGTGGAGGAGGACCTCCCAATGTTTCAATAGGCAAGTTGTGTTTAAGCAGAGGACGTTGTTCAAAGAAAATCTTATCTATTTCATTTCTTTCATGCATATGTAAATCATTTTCATGGTCTAGCAAGTATTTTTCCAAAGGATCAGTAGGTGGCACAGCAATAGAAGTACGACCAATTAATTCATCCTTACTAGGCAATTTATTTTCATGATGATTTCTACTAAACTTGGCAAAATTAAACTCATGAGACTCATCACCAAAGCTAACACCAACAGTTTGTTTCTTACAATCTATCTTAGCATTAATTGTATTCAAGAAGGGTCTACCAAAGATAATGGGACATAAGTCATCTTGTGGGGACCCAAGAACAAGAAAATCAGTAGGGTATTTTATTTTCCCACACAAGACTTCAACATCTCTAACAAATCCACAAGGTGATGTGGTGTCTCTATTCGCAAGTTTAATAGTAACATCTATGTCTTCTATCTCTGCAGGTGCTATGTCTTTCTTAATTTCTTGATATAAAGTGTAAGGAATAGCACTCACACTAGCACCCATGTCACATAAACCATGACAATAGTGATCTCCTATTTTAACTGAAATGACAGGCATGCCAACAACTGGTCTATCTTTTTCCCTTTTATCGGGTTTAGCAATTCTAGCAGCTTCTGCACAGAAGTAAATAACATACCCATCTATATCTTCTTCCAAGATATCTTTAACCATAGCAACATTAGGTTCCACCCTAATTTGTTCATCTGGTTTAGGTGTTCTAACATATCTTTTGTTAACCACAGTTGAAACTTTAGCATGTTCCTTTATTCTAACAGGAAAAGGGGGTTTCTCAATATAAGCAGTAGGAACAACTGTATCAACATTATAGAGTATAGTTTCTTCTTTAACTGGTACTGGTTCTTTCATTTCATCTTTAATAGGTGGGTGATATTTAAACCACTTCTCTTTAGGGAGTTCAACATGAGTAGCAAATGATTCACAAAAGGAGGCTACTATCTCAGAGTCAAGTCCATATTTAGTGTTAAACTTTTGAAAAGCATCGGTATCCATAAAAGATTTAACACAATCATACTTAAGCTTTATACCTGACTCTTTACCTTCGTCGAGATCCCAGTCTACAAAGCTGCATTTAATTATTTCCAAAAGATCCCACCGAAATTCAATAGTTTTCTTCATAAAAGAACCAGCACAAGAAGTATCCAACATGGTTTGATCATTATGAGAAAGCCGAGCATAAAAGTTTTGAATAATAATTTCTCTTGAGAGCTCATGATTGGGGCATGAATATAACATTGACTTAAGCCTACCCCAAGCTAGAGCGATACTTTCTCCTCCACGAGGCCATATATATATATATATATATATATATATATATATATATATATATATATATATATATATAATTCCGATCACGATGAACTATATGCATAGGCTAAAGTTTTTGGTGGAACTCCAATTTTAAACGATTCCATTTCCATGATCCAATATCATCGCATAGCCTATACCATGCCAATGCTTTTCCCTTCAAAGATAAAGGGAATTTTTTTTTCATCACTTCATCTCCGGATAAACCTGCAAGCTTAAACAATCTACAAATTTGTTCCACATATATCAAGTGCATATAAAGATGTTCAGTTCCATCTCCTGCATAAGGATTAGCTAGCAGTTGTTCTATCATACCCAAAGAAATTTCATATTCAATATTTTCAGTAGGTGTAGTAAGTTGAGAGGCAATTAATTGTGGTTCCGGACGAGGTGAAGATACCCCGAACAAACCCCTCAAAGGATTGTTTTCCATAGTAGCAAGTGACAATAAATTTCAGCAAACTACATAAATGTTTCCTTACCGAATTACACTTACCAAAGGCGCTTCACTCCCTGGCAACGGCGCCAGAAAATAGCCTTGATGACCCACAAGTACAGGGGATCAATTGTAGCTCCTTTCTATAAGTAAGAGTGTCAAACCCAACGAGGAGCAAAAGGACATGACAAGTAGTTTTCAGTAAGGTAATGTCTGCAAGTGCTGAAATTGTAAGTAGCGAGTAGTTTGATAGCAAGGTAATTTGTAATGAGCAAGTAATGATAATTGTAACAAGTATGCGGCAAGGTAGCCCAATCCTTTTCAGGCAAGGGACATGCCAAAATGGTCTGTAATGATAATCAAAGTGTTCTTGAGGGTACACGGGAATTTCATCTAGTCACTTTCATCATGGTTGTTTGATTTGTGTTCGCTACTTTGATAATTTGATATGTGGGTGGACCGGTGCTTAGGTGCTGTTCTTACTTGAACAAACCTCCTACTTATGATTAACCCACCTGCAAGCATCCGCAACTACGAGAAAAGTATTAAGAATAAATTTTAACCATAGCACTAAACTCTAGGATCCAATCGGTCCCTTACGAAATAGTGCATAAACTGATGTTTAAGTTTCTATCACTCTCACAACCCACCTTATATTTACTACTCCACAATGCATTCCCTTAGGCCCAAATATGGTGAAGTGTCATGTAGTCGACGTTCACATGACACCACTAAGGGAATCACAACATACATACTATCAAAATATCAAACACATATCAAGTTCACATGATTACTTGCAACATGATTTCTCCCGTGACCTCAAGAACAAAAGTAACTACTCAAAAATAATCAACATGCCCATGATCAGAGGGGTATTAATATGCATAATGGATCTGAACATATAATCTTCCACCAAATAATCCATATAGTAATCAACTACAAGATGTAATCAACACTACTAGTCACCCCCTAGCACCAATCTATAGTTCCGGTAACAAGATTGAATACAAGAGATGAACTAGGGTTTGAGATGAGATGGTGCTGGTGAAGATGTTGATGGATATTTCCCTCCCCAAGATGGGAGAGTTGTTGGTGATGATGATGACGATGATTTCCCGCTCCTGGAGGGAAGTTCCCCCGCAGAATCGCTCCGCCGGAGGGCAAAAGTGCTCCTGCCCAAGTTCCGCCTTGAGACGGCTGTGCTCCGTCCCGAAAGTCTTCTCCTTATTTTTTCTAGGTCAAAATCACTTACATACTAGAAGACGGGCACCGGAGGTGGGCCGTGGAGGCCACAACCCACCAGGGTGCGCCAGGGGGGCTGGCACGCCCAGGTGGGTTGTGCCCACCTGGTGGCCCCCCTCTGGTGTTTATTGGCTCCAATATTTCTTAAATAATCCATTAAAATTCTCCGTGAAGTTTCAGCTCATTTGGAGTTGTGCAAAATAGGTGGCCTGACGTAGCTTTTCCAGGTCCAGATTTCTAGCTGCCAGAATTCTCCCTCTTGGTGTGTACCTTGAAAATTATGTGAGAAAAGGCATTAAAATTACTCCAAAAATCATTATTATCAATAAAGACATCGTAAATAACAGTAAGAAAACATGATGCAAAATGGACGTATATCAATATCGCGACCCTCGTAACCGAGGTATAGGGTGGCCTTATTAACCCGAATACTACATCAGCAGTCAAGCCCCCGAACACTGTCAAATGAGTCCGGCTACCCTGCAGAATAATAGTCCGGCTCGTCCAGAGTTGGATTAGCAATTTAGCCTCCGTCCAAACCCCCAGCCAATCACGGCATACATACCGCGTGTACATAACTATGCATTAAAAATACCATGGGCAGGGACGGAGGCACATTAAGGAGAAGGTCCACAATTTGGCTCGACCCTATTCGGACCTTAATCTCCTTCTTCTTTATTCTATTCTTTTCTCTCATATTTCAGGTTCTTTAAAACCCAATCACTTGTCGATGGCGCAAAGGGCCCCTCACCAGGCCCCTTCTATATACTTGATCATTGATCCTCTTCAAGGATCCTACACCAAAGGTGAAAAGCGGCGCAGACGTGCGGCAGGGTGTCCAAAGGATCTTCAAGACTACCTTTTTTCCAAGGACCTGTATAGAGCTTTTCCCCCGTTCTCAAATTCTTGGCATGTAAATTAGCCTTGATTATTGTGGCATTCCTTGTAAGAGCGTGTTTTGACGTATCAATCAGACCATAATGGAAATAGTTTTCTCCAAACCCGTTCGGTATTGGCTTATTTCTTAATATGTCTTTCCTCTTTGCGTCAGATTGACATATACACCTTGGTACGATTCAAATCGCCATGGGCTCTATCCGGCAACATACATTCTTTAAAAAAAGGAAGTCTGAACACTTTCATAGTATACTTCGGCATCTCGAATATGGAACTATATGCATCGGCTCTGAATCATGTCTTTGGTCAATAGTTGGGTTGCCCAGCTCCTGTGGTTACCACCTTACTTTCCGCTTGTTCGGCTAAGGTATTAAAGGGAGAACTATTGCGATTGTGTTTCCGTTTCGTCCGTCAAGCACCTCAGTAGAGAAAGCCGAAAACTGACTGTCATGATGCGGCGACAGTTGGTCAGCAATTCGGCGACTCACTAAATCTTTAGTGATTTTTTCCATATTATATGAAGCACCGGCTTTGTTTTGGTCACACGCCTCAGGCATCCCAGTTTAGACAGCCGCATGCGCACCAGGGGCTAGTTCCTAGCCCCACAGTCAAGATCCTATGGCTAAGTGAAAGTGTTAAAGCCACATAGTCTGATTGCCTGGCTCGCTACGTAAGTCACCTCCTTTACGGACCAAGACGTTGGGTCAAGAGTGATTACAAATTATTCCGAACACCCCCGTAGTATCTACGTGGGGGCTGAAGCCGACGACTAGCAAACTTTCAGAACGAAAAACGGCCGCACAGGAGGAAAATATTTCAGATAAAAGAACAAGTATATTACAAAGCCTTGGTTTATAATACAACGTCCGGGCAGTTCGGATACATTCACTCGAACATAATATCCTTCGAACATTGGCCCTCTGTCAAACGGGCACCCTCTAGGACGTCTTCAAAATAGCGCTCCGGCTTGAGGTGGTCCTTGCCTCCGGGCGGACTCTCAACTGCCACGACGGCGGCCTTCATCTTTGCCCAGTGCATCTTAACACGGGCAAAGGCCATCCGCGCACCTTCTATACACGCCGAGCACTTCACATCCTCAACTCGGGGCAAGGCATCGCCGAGCCGCTTGACCAGGCCGAAATAGCCGCTCAGAATGGGTCCGGCTGGCCATAGTCGGACTATCATGTCCTTCATGGCCAAACCAGACATCCTATGCAGCTCGGCCAACTACATCATCTGGTTATTTAGCAGCACTGGCCGCTCCGGCACCAGGTACTGCAACCAGAAGAGCCTCTCTGTCGTGTTCCCTTCTTCGGCCTGGAAATGTTGTGCGGCGTCGGCAGCACTCCTTGGGAGATCCGCAAAAGCGTCTGGAGCACTCCACAGTCCATTCAGTAAAACATAACTCCGACCGCCAAATATACTGTGTAAAAGGAAAGGCTTACCAGCCGCTATTTGTTCGGCTTGCTTGAACTCCTCGTGAGCCGCCCGGGACTCAGTCCGCGCCTCTTTGGCCTGTTGGACGGGTTTGGCGAGTTCGGCTACCTGGGCCTTATTCTGCTCCTCCAAGGACTCACACTTACTGGCGGCGTCCTTGAGCTCTTGCTCCACTTCGGTCACCCTCTACTCGTACTGGCGGCGGGTGACCTGTTCAGACTTTAAATCCACAGCCACTTTGTCTGCAGCCGCTTTGCTTGCCCTCGCCTCCTCCTTGGCTTCGGCAAGGGCACTCTTGAGAGTCTCGACCTCAGTCGCGCTACCAACAATCATACACATAGTAGAACATGAGCTCAAACTCTGAGTTTGCATTTCAATTAAGGCTTGTACTAGATCTTCCAAACAAAAAAACATACGCTGTGCCTCATCGTACCGCTTGTTAACGCGGTCGATCTCATCATCCGCCAGCTTCAGCTTCAGCTTGAGCTCAGATACTTTGGCGGCCTGGGCGGTCGCCGCTAACAATGAAGCATGTTTATCAAAATAGACAAGTATGTTATCTCCGACAGATATTTGATCCTCTATTCGGCCCTTTTTCAAGACCTGAACAGAGTCTCAGGGGCTACTATCTATATACGGGCATATTTTTTCATATGAAAAGCGACTATGAATTTTGCATCACATACCTCAAAGCCCGTCAACAGGCTGGTGAAGGCTTCATTCAGCCCGCTTTTGGCGGACTGAACCTTGTCAACCACCGTACCCATCAGGGTACGGTGTTCATCCATGATGGAAGCACGGCGAAGAGCTTCCCTCAAAGTGTCCGGCGCCTCAGGATTGATGGAGGTCTCCGGTGGAGTCGGCACTCCCCCCCCCTCTCAAAGGGGGCTGCTTGCTCGGTTCTGGAATCATGTGGGTGTCTAGAGATCTACTCGGCTGGGGGCCGGACTGGTCGGGGCCCCCGCCGTCAGTCTCCATGGGGATTACGCCCCCCATGTTCTCGGCAGCCAAGGCATTACCCTCTGGCGCCGTTTAAGCGGCCTTCTGCACCTCCCCCTGACCCGAAGAGGTCCTTTGGGATAACACCTCGGTGTCATCCGCGGCATGTGGCGGAGAGGCTCGCGGAGGCGTTTCGCTCTCCATCATCTCCGGCGCCCAAGAGTTTCCCGAAGAGAATGATTGTAGGGGGAGATCACGCGCCGGACTGAAATACATAAATGATATGTTATCCTACAATTTGTAAAAGGACGGACATATGCATAAGTATCTTTGAATACTTACGATTCGGCCAAGGGCTTTGCCCTGGGGCGCCATTGGGGGATGGCTTCGGCATTCGAGTCCGGGCCATCCGAGAGGGACATCTTCCCAATTTTGGATGCCTCCGCCTATGGGTCTGCGGAGGCCGCCCTCTTCTTCTTCTTCTTCTCCTTGAGGGGATAGTTGCTCTCTTCCTCCTCCTCCTCTTCGTCTTCATCTCCCTCGTGGGAGGAGAGAGCTTCGGTAGCTCCAGACGCAGCATCCAAAGTACCTTTACGGTGGAGGCCACTTTTGGCCTCCTGATGTCTACTACACAACCTTTTTCTTGTAGACGTTGTTGGGCCTCCAAGTGCAGAGGTTTGTAGGACAGTAGCAAATTTCCCTCAAGTGGATGACCTAAGGTTTATCAATCCGTGGGAGGCGTAGGATGAAGATGGTCTCTCTCGAGCAACCCTGCAACCAAATAACAAAGAGTCTTTTGTGTCCCCAACACACCCAATACAATGGTAAATTGTATAGGTGCACTAGTTCAGCGAAGAGATGGTGATACAAGTGCAATATGCATGGTAGATATAGGTTTTTGTAATCTGAAAATATAAAAACAGCAAGGTAACTATTGATAAAAGTGAGCAAAAACGGTATTGCAATGCGTTGAAACAAGGCCTAGGGTTCATACTTTCACTAGTGCAAGTTCTCTCAACAATAATAACATAATTGGATCATATAACTATCCCTCAACATGCAACAAAGATTCACTCCAATGTCACTAATAGAGGAGAACAAACGAAGAGATTATGGTAGGGTACGAAACCACCTCAAAGTTATTCTTTCTGATCGATCTATTCAAGAGTCCGTAGTAAAATAACACGAAGCTATTCTTTCCGTTCGATCTATCATAGAGTGCGTACTAGAATAACACCTTAAGACACAAATCAACCAAAACCCTAATGTCACCTAGATACTCCAATGTCACCACAAGTATCCATGGGTATGATTATACGGTATGCATCACACAATCTCAGATTCAAAGAGTGCCCCAAAGTTTCTACCGGAGATTCAAGACAAAAACGTGTGCCAACCCCTATGCATAAGTTCACGAGGTCACGAAACCCGCAAGTTGATCACCAAAACATACATCAAGTGAATCACGTGATATCCCATTGTCACCATAGATAAGCACATGCAAGACATACATCAAGTGTTCTCAAATCCTTAAAGACTCAATCCGATAAGATAACTTCAAAGGGAAAACTCAATCCATTACAAGAGAGTAGAGGGGGAGAAATATCATAAGATCCAACTATAATAGCAAAGCTTGCGATACATCAAGATCTTATCACCTCAAGAACACGAGAGAGAGAGAGAGAGAGAGAGAGATCAAACACATAGCTACTGGTACATACCCTCAGCCCCGAGGGTGAACTACTCCCTCCTCATCATGGATAGTGCCGGGATGATGAAGATGGCCACCGGTGAGGGTTTCCCCCTCTGGCAGGGTGCCGGAATAGGGTACCGATTGGTTTTTGGTGGCTACAGAGGCTTGCGGCGGCGGAACTCCCGATCTATTCTGCTCTCTGGTGTTTTAGGGTAAATGGACATATATAGGCGAAAGAAGTCGGTCAGGGGAGCCACGAGGGCCCCACGAGGGTGGGGGGGGGCACGCCCAAGGGGGGCAGGCGCGCCTCCCTACCTCATGGCCACCTCGAAGCTTCCCTGACGTCTACTCCAAGTCTCCTGGATTGCTTCCGTTCCAAAAATAACTCTCCCGAAGGTTTCATTCCGTTTGGACTCCGTTTGATATTCCTTTTCTTCAAAACACTAAAATAGGCAAGAAAACAACAATTTGGGCTGGGCCTCCAGTTAATAGCTTAGTCCCAAAAATAATATAAAAGTGTATAAATAAGCCCATTAAACATCCAAAACATAATATATAATATCATGGAACAACAAAAAATTATAGATACGTTGGAGACATATCACCTCCTTGCCGTTCTTCTGCCTTCTTCTCCAAATACTTTGGTATGGCGCCCGGGACTAACATCTTAAATCGGTAGAGGAATGGTTGGGTCTTGAATGAGCTGGACATCGGATCCGCTCCACGTTCTTTGTCCAGCCCTGAGGGAAGAATGGAAAGCTCAGCATACCCCTTGGATTTACAAGTTGAAGTTATGTGCAGAAATCAAAAAACTTACTGGAGTGTCCGGATGAGCGCAGTCGAGGCCGATGTCTTCGGTCGTCTCCGGCCACAACTTCTAGGCCTTGAAAATCAGCTTCCAGATATCTTCGTGTGTTGTGTCGAAGAATCGCTGCAGGGTCCAAGGGTCAGCCGGATTGAGCTCCCACATGTGGAGAGGCCTGATACGTCTCCAACGCATCTACTATTTATCACACTTTTCCTCTTGTTTTGGACTCTAACCTGCATGACTTGAATGAAACTAACCCAGGACTGACGCTGTTTTCAGCAGAACTACCCTGGTGTTGTTTTTGTGCAGAAATAGAAGTTCTCGGAATGGAATGAAACTTTGCTAGGATTTTTTATATCAATAATAAGAATTTCTGGAGACAAGACCTGCCAGAAAGGGTCACCTGGGTGGGCACAACCCACCAGGGCGTGCCCCCCTCCTCTGGCGTGCCCAGGTGGGTTGTACCCACCTGGTGGCCCCGCAGACGACCCCCTGATACTGTAAAATCACATATTTCCAGAAAAAATTTCAGGGAGAAAGAATTATCGCGATCGACGAGATGGAGCCGCCACCAAGCCCTGTTCTTCCTCGGGAGGGCAGATCTAGACTCCGTTTGGGGCTCCGGAGAGGGGGATCTTCGTTGTTTGTCATCACCAACCCATCTCCATCGCTAATTCCATGATGCTCCCCACCGGGAGTGAGTAATTCCTTCGTAGGATCGCTGATCCGTGAGGAGTTGGATGAGATTCATCATGTAATCAAGTTAGTTTTGTTAGGGCTTGATCCCTAGTGTCCACTATGTTCTTAGATTGATGTTGCTATGACTTTGTTATGCTTAATGCTTGTCACATCGGGCCCGGGTGCCATGAACTCAGATCTGAACCGTTTATGAATTCATCATTATATCCCTGTTTTAGATCCGATCTTGCAAGTTATAGTCACCTACTATGTGTTATTATCCGACAACCCCGGAGTGACATCAACCGGGCCCACTCTCGGTGATGACCGCATTTTGAGGAGTTCATGTATTCACTATGTGTTAATCCTTTGTTCCGGTTCTCTATTAAAAGGAGGCCTTAATATCCCTCAGTTTCCAATAAGGACCCCGCTGCCATGGGAGGGTAGGACAAAAGATGCCATGCAAGTTCTTTTAATAAAGCATGTATGACTATTTACGAAATACATGTGTACATTATATCGATGAACTAGAGCTAGTGCCGTATCGCCCTAGTTATAACTGTCACATGATGAATATCATCCAACAAGTCACCGATCCAATGCCTACGAATTTATCCTATATTGTTTCTGCTAAGTTACTACTGCTATCATCACTGTTACACTTGCTACAAAATTACTGCTATCACTGTTACTGTTACCGTTGCTGCTGTCACTACTATCAAAACTATCAAACTACTTTGCTACTGATCACTTGCTGCAGATAATTAATCTCCAGGTGTGGTTGAATTGACAACTCAGCTGCTAATACCTACAAATAATCTTTGGCTCCCCTTCTGTCGAATCTATAAATTTTGGTTGAATACTCTACCCTCGAAAACTGTTGCGATCCCCTATACTTGTGGGTTATCAAGAACTTTTTCTGGCGCCGTTGTCGGGGAGCATAGCAATATTTGTTGAGTCACTTGGAATTATTATCATATTATCACTATGAAGCATATGAAGGAACCAAAGACTAAGATATTTCCCTCAAAGACGAGGGGAGGTAAGGAACTGCCATCCAGTTCTGCTTTAGATTCACCTTCTGTTATGAATAAACTTGCAACACCACCACATGCTATCAATTCTATTATGTCGCAAGTTATTGATGATGCTACTTCTACTATGAATGATGCTTATGATGATGCTAGTACCTTGCTTGATAATGATTATGTGCCACTTGTTGATTTTCTTGATGCACAAATTGCTAGAGTAATACAACATGATGTTGTTGAATCTGATGATGAGCTTGAAACTGAATCTCCTGAAGCACCTGCTAGAACTAGCCTTCCTAGATATGAATTGCCTAAGGTACCGGAAGGTTATGTTATGAATTAGGAGACAACTAGAGATATTCTTGCTTGTAAGGATAGAGATGATCTAGAGAAATTATTATGCAAGTATAAAGAAGAATCTCTAAATGCTAGAATGAAATATGATCCTAAGTTTGCTACTTCACCTATCTTTATTGATGATAAGGATTATGAATTCTCTGTCGACCCCGAGTTAATTACTTTGGTTGAATCTGATCCTTTCCATGGTTATGAAACTGAAATTGTTGTGGCACATCTTACTAAGCTGAATGATATAGCCACCCTTTTTACTCATAATGAGAATACTCCCTATTACTTTATTCTCACATTATTTCCTTTCTCGTTAAAGGGTGATGCTAAAACTTGGTACAATACTCTTGCTCCTGGTTGTGTGCATGGTCCCCAGGATATGATTTATTACTTCTCTGAAAAATATTTTCCTGCTCACAAGAAACAAGCTGCCTTACAGGAAGTATCTAACTTTGTGCAAACTAAAGAAGAGAGTCTCCCGCAAGCTTGGGGGAGGCTTTGCCGATTATAATGCTTCTTTGATCATCCTCTTAAGGCAAATGAAATACTTGATATCTTCTATAATGGACTAACCGATAATTCTAGGGACTTCCTAGATAGTTGTGCTGGTTCTGTTTTCAGGGAACGAACTGTTGGACAAGCTGAAGAATTATTGAATAACATATTGAAAAATTGTGATGATTAGACTCTTCTTGAACCACCGCCTAAACCCACTCCGAAGAAGAGGGGTATATTATATCTCATTCTTGAAGATATGCAAGAGGCAAAGAAATCTATGAAGGAAAAAGGTATTAAAGCTGAGGATGTTAAAAAATTACCTCCTATTGAAGAAATACATGGGCTTAACACACCACCACTTCCTAAGGTGGTAGAGGTAAATTCTCTTATGAAGTTCAATGAAAATGATAATCCTCACAATATGCATTCTAGTCAATGCCTTTATGAGTTTGAAAACTACATTAGAAAACAAGATCACTTCAATGCAAATGTTATGAAACAATTGAAATATAATTCGGATGTGATTGCTCGCTTGAGTGACTTGTTATTTAGAATATCAATTGATGTTAGAGGTGTTGGGAAACATGCTTCTATGGTACAAACCCATTTAAAACAATTTGCTAAATCACAAAGAGAATTACTTGATGAAATGAATAGTAATATGCATCACTTTGCTGTTAGAGTTGCCACTAGAGGAGGTAAAATGACTCAGGAACCACTTTATCCTGAGGGACACCCAAAAAGAATTGAACAAGATTCACAAAGAGCTTACACTAGTGCACCTAGTCCTTTTGAAAAGAAAAAGAAAAAGAAAAATTATAGGACTTTGCACACTTCAAGTGAACCTGAAATAGAAAAACCTCCTGATAATGACAATGAAACTTCTATCTCTGATGCTGAAACTCAATCTGGTAATGAACACTCACCTAGTGATAATGAAAAAGATAATGGAGGTTCATGAAGACTCTCAACCAAATAATACCAGATAATGATGTTCAAATAGAACCCCCTGTTGATCTTGATAACCCACAACCTAAAAATAAATGGTATGACAAAAGAGACTTTGTGGCTGGGAAACACGACAAAGAAAGAGAATCGTGGGTTCAAAACCTATGACTTTTCCACCCAAGTCAACTAAAAAGAATGATGATGAAAAATTCGAACGCTTTATTGAAATGCTGAGGCCGATCTTTTTGCGTACCCACTTGACTGATATCTTGAAAATGCCTCCTTATGCAAAGTATATGAAAGACATCATCACAAATAAGAGAAAAATACCAGAAGCTGGAATCTCCACTATGCTTGCTAATTACACTTTCAGAGATGGAGTACCTAAAAAACTTGGAGATCCGGGAATACCAACTATACCTTGCTCTATCAAAAAGAATTATGTGAAAACTGCTTTGTGTGATTTAGGAGCTGGTGTTAGTGTTATGCCTTTCTCTTTATATAAAAGACTTGATTTGAATAAACTCAGACCTACTGAAATATCTTTACAAATGGCTGACAAATCAACTGCCATACCTATCGGTATATGTGAGGATGTGCCCGTTGTTGTTGCTAATGTTACTATTTTGACTGACTTTGTTACACTTGAGATGCCCGAGGATGACAACATGTCGATTATCCTTGGTAGACCCTTCTTGAATACTGCAGGGGCTGTTACTGATTGCAATAAAAGCAAGTTCACTTTTCATATTAATGGTAATGAGCTTATGGTGCACTTTCCAAAGAAACAATTCCAAGTGAATGGTATTAATGTTATTGAAAAATCTCCGACAATCACTATTGGAAGTTTTCAGATACATCTACCCATTTTCAAAAAGAGCTATGAAATGCTTATTGTTGGGGACATCCATATCCTCATTGAGGTAACTTAGTGATTTATGAAAGTTCTTCGGTTTCATGCTAACCGAAAGTGGTTGTTAATAAGACCTGATCAACCTAATTAATGAATCATTTTTGACGGTATCAAGTTGATGAATTTAGTAAGCACTACCTTCTGTCCTTACTTTTTATTCTCTATTTTTATCATTTAAATAAAATAAAATGCCATGTATAGTCTGTTTTCTGAATTTCCCGTGCAATAAAAAAATGACCCAAAAATAAAAGTGCTCAGAATGCCCTAAAAATTTTATACGATTTTTTCTGAATATTTCTGAATTTTTGGTGCAAATAATACCAATGGGAGGTGCACCAGGTGGGCACAACCCACCTGGGCGCGCCATGACCCCCAGGCGCGCCTGGTGGGTTGTGGTCCCTGTCGGTGTCAAAACCGGCGGATCTCGGGTAGGGGGTCCCGAACTGTGCGTCTAAGGCGGATGGTAACAGGAGGCGGGGGACACAATGTTTACCCAGGTTCGGGCCCTCTCGATGGAGGTAATACCCTACTTCACCTTGATTGATCTTGATGATATGAGTATTACAAGAGTTGATCTACCATGAGATCGTAGAGGCTAAACCCTAGAAGCTAGCCTATGATTATGATTGTTGTTATCCTCTGAGACTAAACCCTCCGGTTTATATAGACACCGGAGGGGGCTAGGGTTACACAGAGTCGGTTACAAGGGAGGAGATCTACATATCCGAATTGCCAAGTTTTCCTTCCACGCAAAGGAGAGTCCCATCCGGACATGGGACGAAGTCTTCAATCTTGTATCTTCATAGTCCAACAGCCTGGCCAAAGTATATAGTCCGGCTGTCCGAGTACCCCCTAATCCAGGACTCCCTCAGTAGCCCCTGAACCAAGCTTCAATGACGATGAGTCTGGTGCGCAGATTGTCTTCGGCATTACAAGGCGGGTTCTTCTCCAAATCCTGAGTACTTGTCGAGTAGTGTCCGGCTTCCCATGAATGTTGCACTCCTCGGCTTCTGCGCCTAATAATGGCAATCTTCCACGTGTCGAGCGAATGCGAGAAGTCGGGGCATTTTTACACTTGCCACCCTAATCCTGTGAGCAAATCATCTATTTAAAGAGCCGGTGATCCCCAGATCCAGATCACACCATCCTCCCACAGTGAGTATCCATCGAAGCGCGCTCGGAAAAGCCCATCCCATCATGGCCGGCCATCGCAACTCCTCCTCTCGCTCCCGTAGCACTAAGCCAGGTAATTGGAAGAAGTGTTCTGTCCCCCACAGCCAATTAGAGTTAAAGACCCAGGGGTTTCTCCCTACAGCGTATATGGTCCCTGTCTGAGCCAGACTAGCCACTTACAATGGCGGGGAGCAAGAAGAGAGCTTTTCCATCCCATCCATGGGGGAGCGGGTATGCCTTACCCCTTACTTATTAAGGGGACTTGGATTTCCAATCCATCCGTTCCTCCGCGGGCTCCTGGGTTCTAGGGCCTCCAACTGCATAATTTTACTCCCGCCTCCATATTACACATCGCGGGCTACGTCGCTCTTTGCGAGCTGTTTCTAGGCTGCGAAGCTCATTTCGAGCTATGGCAGAGGCTATTCTGCCTCGTACCCCGTACACAGGAGGGGTCAATATATCAAGTGGGCGGAGCCGAGATATGGCGCATCGCCGGGACCGGACCTTTCCGGTACTCCGAAGAAGACATCCGAAGACTGGCCTTCAGAGTGGTTTTATATGGAGGACGTCTCCCTTCCGGACCCTATTTGGATGGGCCTTCCGGCGTTCAATAACGCCCCCTTTGAAGAAACGCCACAGCTGGCGCCCTCGGAGCCCCCAGGAGGAAGATAACAGAGAGGTCCTTTACCTGATGGGCCGGATAAAAGCGCTGGCCAAATCAGGATTGACCATAATTGAGGTCATGTCAACATGTATAATGCGGGGGGTGCAGCCACTTCAATATCGGGGACAATCCATGTGGCACTTCAATGGAGAAGACGATGCCACCCGCTGCGGTCAAAAAGGTCCGGACTCCGCCGCTGCTCAAGCGAAAATACTGTCCGATTTGTACAAAGGAGAGGAAGAGGAGTTCATCCGCATTAAGCCACGGGATTGATTCTCCATGTACAACCCCCCAAACTAGGTGAGCTGCTACCTTTTACTCCAGACCTTCCCGCATCCTTCATCATAAATATTTACCTTGCTATTTCATAGCAGGAACTCGAAAAGCTGTGAGGGAGGTCCACAACCCGTCTCCACAGCCAGAGGTCCCTGACCGGGCCCTCGACCCCGGACTCGAAGAAGATCCGGACATATTTGTAGAGCTCGTCAACAGGACGTTCTATTAATTAAGTTGCGATGGTGCCTTGGTGGCCATCATAGCCGATTATCCTGGCCTGCTCCCTGCATCGCATGTAAGTAAAACCGGAGTCCCAACTTCTGAGAAGGATCCCTTCTTTGCACTTTACCCACTGCACACGTATTGTGTTTTACAGGGAAGGCCCTCGGGGTGCCATGCCGAACCCACGGTGTCTCGTCAATAAGGGGCACCAAAGCCGAGTAGGCTTAAAAGGAAGGCGGTCAGGACTGAGACCCGTCATAGAGGTATGAAAAAACCCTGCTCCGTGGTTGTCGTCTTTAAAATATAATAACGTCCATGGTTCCTGGCAGAAAAAATGCTTGCCGGACCGTGTCCGGAGAGCCTGCCGGCCACGCCTCCACCAGCCAGATTCCAGAGCCGGACTTAGGGGCAGATGTCGGGGAAGCTGATTGTACCCACGAACACCTATGGGGCCGGCGGACCGGGCCCCTTTCGGTTCGGCGGGGAGCGAAGATCGCACGAAGAGCGGATCGAGGCGAAGCACACGATCTGTTTACCCAGCTTCGTAGCTCTCCGGAGAGATAATACTCCTACTGCTGCTTGTCTGATTGTATTGTGTTCTTGCTAGGGAGCGTCGAGATCTACAAAACCTAGCGTGGGAGTTCTCTAGTTTCGAATGAGTCGACCCTCCTCTATGTTGCGCATGGGCCTCCTTTTATATGCTCAAGGGGTCACCGACAGGTGGCAACGTAGACAAGGGTAAAAACGGAAAAGGAGAGGCGGTTGGTACAACTACTTATACAGTGCTCTTTACCTAACCCTGACGGCAGGGGGCAAAGGCATTAAATGCCCGTCTAAGTCGACTAAACAGTGCAGAAAAGGACCGTCAGGGGCGCCACCATTCGCCACGATGGCGATCTTGTCAGCGCCGCTTACCGCCACGCTCCGCTGGCCGCACAGCTCTTGCCACGCGCGCCTGGAAAGATCCCACGGCGACACGTTGGTGGATGAGCTGGAGCGGAGGAACGGAGAGGTAGTCTGACGCGGCAAGCGCCTTGCCGCGGTTGTTGCCTTGTCGCGTCCGGAAGCTTGTCGCTCACCGGGCCTTCCCGGCAAGCTCCTCTTGCCGGGGCCTTGTTGCGTCCGGAAGCATGTCGCTCACCGGGCCTTCTCGGCAAGCTCCTCTTGCCGGGGCCTTGTCTTCTAAGTGCCTCGAGTGGTCTTCCCGGCGAGCTCCTCTTGCCGGGGCCTTGTCTCTTTGACTTAAATACTTTGCTCTTGAATGGCTCCAAAGGAACCACAGAGGAGCTAGGCGATCTCCGCGGAAAGCCTCGCCGCGGGGTGCTGCAACTGCCCGTGCACAAGTTCGGGATACTAGGGTACCCCTATTCTAGTACACCGACAGGAGCCCCCGGGCCTGGGCCATACACGGTGCCGAGCGCTGTTGGGCCAGGCCCCAAACAGGGCACGGGCACGCGCGGCCTCAGTTACGCCATAACTCGCTCCGGACCCACCACGTCTCCCACGAACGGCACGCATCGACTGCGATGTCGTGGGAGAGACCGTGGGGGGGTTTCTTTATTCGGCAAAGCGGAACATCCGCCCCCTCTCCCTCCTTATAAACAGGGGAAACAGGGGCGGTTCACCCACCTTGCCATTTGCTGTCTAATCTCGAAAACCACTGCTGCTTCCCTAGTCTGTAGAGAGCAGCGCTCCGCCCCCCATCGCCACCAGCATCACCAACGCCGTCGGTCTCCCCCACCACCTTCGCCATGGCTCCGAAATCCGACAAGGGGAAGGGCGTGAAGTCGACCGGCCTTGGCTCATGCCGCTGGAAGGAAGGAGCCATCTTCCCCTCATTTCGCCGCGAAGGAGCTGAGGGAATGGTACTACCTCTTACGGTCGACGGAGCCTTGGCGCATCCAGCGCCTGAAGGTACTCTCAGCCGCCGCATCAGATTTGGCTCCGAGCGGGTACCCCTTTTTCGCGCTCTTCTTCTATTGCGGGCTCTGCCCGCCCTTCTCTTAATTCTTCTGCGATATCGTGAACACCTAAGGGTTTTGCCTCCTTGATTTCACCCCCAATGTTGTCCTGACCATGGCAGTTTTCGCACATCTCTGCGAAAACTTTGTCGGAGTCCACCCAAACGTAGCCCTCTTCCGCCATTTCTTCATGCCTCGAGTAGAGAGAGGAGAGCCTCTTGCCGGAGGGATCGCCTGGATCTCAAGAATCGGCAAGAAGGAGGCCTATCTGGAAGGAGAGCTCCATAGCAAATGGGAGGAGTGGAGGGCTGACTGGTGCTGGATCGTAGAGGAGAACCCGCAGCCATTCACTGCCCAGTGCCAAACCCCAATAGTGCGCGACAACGATTGGAGCAACTTGGCACCGGAGGATGCCAGATTGAAGATCGCCGTTACCCGGATCCTGCGCCTCAGGCTTGCCGGACTCACTGTAGGCGCAGTTGGCGCAGATTTCCTTCGTCGCCGCATCGCCCCCTTGCAGGAGAGGAGGAGACCTGCTTGGGAGTTTTAGAACGCGGCAGACATCATGAGGCTGCGCCCGGGCCTCAACTTCAACTTCACTGTCTTCGAGCTTGACGCGATGCTCTTGGAGCTGTTCAAGCATGACCCCGATCACCCCGAATGGTTCAGGTTGCCAAGGGGAGTCGTTCCTTTATGCAACAACTCTTCGCTCGACCGCATCCGTGCAATGATGCCGTTGTGCGACTCGCATGGAATCGTTCCGACTTGGCAAGAGCCCGCTGATGATGTCGTGCGGCAGTTCTTCGACAGCTTGGAAGAAGTGCCAATCCGCCTCGGCGAAAGCGTATGGGCCTCACCGTGACACCACCGATGGCGACGAGATGCAACGCATCGCCACGAGGTTGGAGGAGGCGGCAGCAGCTGCTGCCGCGAGCGAATTTGGATTTACTGTGGAGGAGGCGGAGGCAGCAGAGGCGGCAAGCCTTGTCGATCGAGAGGAGCTTGCCAGCGAGGAGGAGCAAGACGGGCCCGAAGTTGAGCCGAGCGAACCTGCCGAGGGCGCCTCCTCCCCACCTTCAAGTAGCTTGCCGCGAGCGGAGCCCGCAGCTCCACCAAGAAGGTGTCTCCGCAAGGCCGGGGAAGTGGCGGGGCGGCAGACGGGCCAACAGCCGTCGCGCCGCGCGACGTGCTCCACCGCGGCAAGCACTGTTGCCGCAGGAGCACCTCACGCCGCCGCAGCAACTGGAGCGGGGCCCTCTGGGACCACAGCTCCTGCACCCGCCAAGCGTCCGAGGGAACCTACTCTTCCAGCTCGTCGCACCGGAGGTGAACCGGAATTTGAACTCTCCGCGCTCAGCTCCAAGGAAGAAGAAGAGTAAGATCTTGTCGCTGTACTTGTAATTCTTCAATTTGTTGGTTTGTCTTGTGTCTGACTTGCTTCACTCTGAACTCTTTCCTTTTCAGGACGCTGGCCCAGAGAGCTTCGAAGAGAGCCAAGACCCCGGTGATCGTCATCGAGGACGAACCCACCGCAGCAGCCGGAGGCGCGTCCGAGACCTCCTTGCCAGACCCGACGACCCTTCCACAAAGCAGTCCCCAGCGCAGCCCCCAGCGTAAGTATATGGTTCACTTTCTGCGGTTAGGCGCGCATGGGTGCTCTTTATTTGCTGATATCTGACTGTTGATTTGTGTACGGACCGAGCAGCCCCGCCAGGAGTGTCCTGAGGCCGTTCCTGACATGCCATCTGCTTCAACTACGCCGCCAAGGGAAGATCCCCCGGCAAGGGAGTGCCCCCCGGCAAGGGAGGCTTCTCCGGCAAGGGACGGCTCTCCGGCAAGAGATGGCACCGTCGACCCTCCGGTGGCTGAGACTGTAGCTGCAGATCCCATAGCAGGTAAGCCTCTTGCCTGTAAGCTGCCCTTGTGTTCTTCTTCTTCCAATTCTTCTTTTTGGATATTTTGCTTGACTTTTCTTTCTTTTTCTTGTCGTCAGATCCATCCGCCGCAGAGCCGATGGAGACTGAGGTCGCCGACGAGGAGGACGCGCGCGGCAACACTAACGGCGCCGCCGTTGCCGAGGGGGAAACCGGCGCGGACGAGCCCACCGTCGAAGAGGCCGCCAAGGCTGCCGCCACAGAAGCTGGCGAGGGGTCTGGCGATCGTACTGACGACCCTGAGGCCGCAGGAGCGCCAGGCGCTACACCGACCGCCGATCCCTCCGCCGCTGCTGCAGCGCCAGGCTCCGAGGAGCCCCAGCCCGGCGCCTACTTGAAGGCTGGCGATGGCGTCTTCATCAAGCTCCCCTGGGCGTCGAGCTCCAGGGCACCGGTCGAGGGAGAGACCTTCGACGAAGAGCTGCTCGCCTCCGCTGGGCTGTCGTTGGTTGACGCGCCAAGCAGCAGCAGCGGCGAGTCTAAGGAGGAGCAGCTGTTGCGGAAGCTGCTGTCGCTCTACCGCGCCCGACAACCAAGCTGGAATCCCGGGAAGCACTTGTCGTGAGGGCGGGAGCAGACATGGAGAAGCACGCAGAAGAGCTCCGGGGCGCCAACCAAGAAGCTCTCCGGAACGTAGCGGAACAGCGGGAGCGACTCGCTGAAGAGCGCACAGCCTTCATTCTTGAGAAGGCTGAGGTCGAGGAGCAGCAGCGGCTTGCTGCCGAGAAGCTGTCTGCGCAAGAAGGCGAGTTGGCGCAGCGGAAGATCAATCTTGACAACTATGAGGAAGAGCTTGCCGTGCGCGAGCAATCAATTGGCGGAGCTCTCAAGGAAGCAAAGGACGCCGCTGCCGCCGAGGCCGCCAAGAAAGAGTTGGAGACGAAGGACGCAGCTGGAGGCCAACCTCCAGAAGAGCGGCGAGGAGCTTGCTGCGCTTAAGCACGAGCGCGAGAAGGACGCCTACACTCTTGGCGAGCTGCAGGGCCATCTCGCCGAGAGGGGCAAGGAGCTCGACGCCGCCAAGGACTCCAAGGCAGATCTTGAGTCAAGCTGACCACCTTGATCACGGACGCTGGGCCAGCGCCAAAGAGCGGGAGGTGGCCTTGTTAGAGAAGATCAAGACCGACGAGGAGCTGCTGACGAGTGCCACAACCGCCCAGAACACCTTCAGAGAGAACGTGATGCACTGGACCGAGGGTCTTGTAAATACTGCCGCAACCATCGACAAGGAGCTGATGGAGCTGGGGATGGTGGATCTCGGGTATTCTTCCGACGAGCATCTCCAACCCAGCGCCAAGCTCAGCTTGTTCTTCAAAGGCGTGGTGACGGCTCTCCAACGGCTCCGGGAAGAGATCCCAAAGCAGCTGGCCGACGAGTCGCGCCAAATCTGTGCAGGGGCTCTTCAGAAGGTGCTGATGAAGGTGGCCTTCTGCAATCCGAGCGTTAACCGCCAACGTCCTCAAGTCCTTGCCGCCGACTGCTGACGTTGAAGCGCTCAAGGCCCTTGTCGCACCCATTGTGGACAGGGTGAGCGGGATCAAGAGAGTCGATGGCGACCGCGTAGATTAGGTCGCCTGTTTTATCTTTTCCTTGTCGCCGCTGATCATGTTAGAAGAACAATTTATTAGAGCTGCGACAAGCTATCTTGTAATATAACTCTATTTCAGTTAGTAATTGCTATTGTATTTCCTTTACTTGAGTCCTTCCTTTGTATGTTTCCGCCCTACGCTTTTTAGGGAACTTGTCGGTGCGGGCACCCTTGCATGGCGCTGAAGTGCGGAACGTCGGCAACTTCTTGGCGGTGCCGCCTCCGACAAGCAACCTTGTCGCGACTAGTTGCAGCTCACTTAAGTTGTTGAGCGGACTCGAAACAAAGTAAGGGCACAAACTAGCTACGAGTTGGTTCCTTCGCGCACAGGTTTTCCATACAAAGCACGGTCGTTCGATGAAGATAACTTAAAATTTTAAAACTGACTGCTCAAACTTTGGCAACTTAGCTTTTCTGTCATTTTTTTCTCGGTAAGGTGAAACTTCTTCAAGCTACGCTTGGTCCACAGCATTATCTTCTTCTCCTTCCCCCTGGCAAACTTGTGGGCGAGGGAACCTTCTTTTCTTTGAGAGAGAGAAAATAAAGATATGGAGCCTTGCGGCTCGTTATTGCTTACCGGGATGGGTGCTGCACAAGGTGTCAGATAATGCATGCAAAACAAAATGAAGAATGCACGAAATTGACAAGATGTGCGGAGCACATGAGCTTTACTGATGCACGGGATCTGCGCCCGGCTTGTACAAAGGATTACATGCAACATGGGCAAGACTTGTACAAAAGGTGGTTGCCGGAACAGGTTCCGGCAACCGTGCCCTATGGGTAAAACTTACGAAGATGCTCAATATTCCAGGAGTTGCTCACCGGAATGCCATCTTCGGTCTCAAGGCGGACAGCGCCAGGCCTAGTGACTGTCTCACCCTATAAGGGCCTTACCACTTCGGCGTCAACTTGTTGGAATTCTTGGCGGACTGAACGCGCCGAAGAAGAAGGTCGCCTTCCTCGAGACTTCTGGCACTAACTTTGCGGCTATGGTAGCGGCGCAAAGCTTGCTGATAACGAGCAGCTCGTGCTTTGACACGAAGGTCCTCCTCAAGGAAGCAGCGTCATCTTGTCGCAGCTGCTCTTGCTCGAGCTCATCATAAGCGAGCACTCGAGGTGACCCGTATACGAGTTGCGTGGGGAGAACTGCCTCTGCTCCATAGACTAGAGCGAAAGGTGTCTGGCTAGTGGCTCGATTTGGTGTCGTCCTGATCGACCAAAGAACCACCGGCAGCTCCTCAATCCAGTTTCTTCCGCACTTGTGCAGCCTGTCGAAAGTTCTGATCTTGAGTCCTCGCAGCACTTCAGCGTTTGCCCTCTCCGCTTGACCGTTGCTTCTCGGATGAGCAACAGAAGCGAAGCAGACCTTGGTGCCAAGATCTTGGACGTACTGCATGAAGGTGCGGCTCGTGAATTGCGTGCCATTGTCAGTGATGATCCTGTTAGGAATCCCAAAACGGCAAACAATCGACCTGAAGAACTTGACTGCTGACTATGCTGTCACCTTCCTCACTGCTTCCACTTCCGGCCACTTTGTGAACTTGTCTATTGCGACGTACAAGTACTCAAAGCCCCCGACAGCTCGGGGAAAGGGGCCGAGGATGTTGAGCCCCCATACCGAAAATGGCCAGGATAAAGGGATCGTCTGGAGAGCTTGAGCTGGCTGGTGTATCTGCTTGGAATGGAACTGGCACGCTTCACACTTGGTTACTTGTGCAGTTGCATCCTGGAGGGCTGTTGGCCAAAAGAAACCTTGCTGGAACGCTTTGCCGGCAAGTGCTCTTCTTGCCAATGTGGTGACCACATATGCCTCCATCTATCTCTGCCAGCTTCATCCATCTTCCCGATGAATACACTTCAATTTCACACCGTTGAGTCTTCTTACATGCGAATGCCGTCGACAAACTGGTACATACTTAACTGCCGGGCTACTTTTTCTGCTTCTTCTTGCTCTTCGGGAAGTTCTCCTGTCTGAAGGAAATGGACGATCTGCTGTGCCCATGCTGGAGCTTGCGGCTCGACAACAAGGACTAAAGGCACATTTGCTGCTGCGGGAACATCCGCTTCTACGGCGAGAACCTGTGGCTCAGCCGGAGCTTGATGATCCCCGGCAAGCTTGCCGGAGCAAAACTTGTCGGGAGCGTCTGCTTCAACGGAACAAACCCTAGGGCTCGCCGGAGCAGACTGCTCCTCAGCACTCTTAGCGTTGATCTTGAGGACCTTCTTGGCGGCGGCTTCGGGGAGCTCTGCCGGAAAGTAGTCACCAGAAACCAACTTCCTCTTCTTGCTCTGTCCGGTTGATGGCGTTACAGTCGGTTGAGTCAGCTTGAGCACGAAGATCCACAGTTCCACAGTGCAACTTAAGTCTGGCGCACTTGACGAACCATCAGCAATGTCGTTCTGAGCTCTTGGAACATGTTCCATCTGCAGGCCGTCAAAGTGCTCTTCCAGCTTCCTCACCTCATCAACATAGGCTTCCATCAACGGACTGTAATAATTCTTGTTTACTTGGCGGACAACAAGCTGTGAGTCACCCCTGACAATGAGCTTCTTGATCCCAAGGTCTGCTGCGATTCTGATACCGACAAGCAAACCCTCATACTCTGCAGTATTGTTCGTTGCTTGCTCCTTGGGAAAGTGCATTTGGACTACGTACTTGAGGTGCTCTCCGGTGGGTGCGACAAGTAGCACGCCGGTACCGGCGCCTTGCAGCGAGAAGGCACCGTCAAAGTACATCAGCCACTCTTTGCTTGCTTCCTTGACGGGGATGCTCGTTTCTGGAATTTCTTCGTCCTGTGTTGGCATCCATTCTGCTATGAACTCTGCCAATGCTCTGCTTTGGATAGTTGAAGTGCTCTCAAACTTGAGGCAAAAGCTTGACAGTTCCAGTGCCCACTCGACGATCCTGCCTGTTGCTTCTGGATTTTGCAGTATCCTCTTCAATGAAAGCGAGTGACGATTGTGATCTCATGTGCTTGGAAGTAATGGCGCAGCTTTCTCGAGGCCATGAGAAGGCCGAAAAGCAACTTCTGCACACCGTAGTACCTTGACCTAGCCCCCGCAGAAGGGAACTAACAAAGTAAACCGGGCGCTGCACCATCCTTTTACGCATCTTCTCATGCTCCTCATGCAGATCCATCTTTGTCGGGACCAGAGCTTGTCGGTGAAGCCCCCTGCTTGTCGCTGGATGCTTCTACCATGGTCGCCAGCTCATCATCCGCCTCCCTCTCCGCTACTAACGCAGCACTAACCACTTGATTGGTCGCCGCTAAATATAGCAGCAACTTCTCTTGTGGTTTAGGTGCGACAAATCTTGAGTGGAGGACAGTGTCTCTTCAAGTCTGCAGCGCAGCCTCCGCTTCGAGTCCATTTCATTGGACCTGCCTTTTTCAAAATTTTGAAAAATGGCAGGGCGCGCTCAGCAGACCTAGAGATAAACCTGCTGAGAGCAGCTATGCAACCGGCAAGTCTTCTTACATCCTTGACGCGCTTTGGTCCTTCAATCTGCTCAATGTCCTTGATCTTGTCGGGATTGGCTTCAATTCCCCGCTGAGACACGATGAACCCGAGAAGCTTGCCGGAGGGAACTCCAAACACGCACTTCTCGGGATTGAGCTTGAGGTTGATCTTGCGCAGATTTGCAAAGGTTTCATCCAAATCTTGAATTAGAGTTGCCCTGTCCTTGCTCTTGACCACTATGTCATCCATGTAGGCTTCGACATTTCTGTGTATTTGCGGCTCAAAAGCGTGATGGACTACTCTTGCAAATGTTGAACCGGCATTCTTTAATCCGAAAGGCATCCGTACAAAACAGTATGTGCCACATGGGGTGATGAATGCGGTTTTCTTCGTCCTCTTCTGCCATGAAGATCTGATGGTATCTCGAGTATGCATCAAGAAATGAAAGCAAATCACATCCAGCCGTGGAGTCAACAATCTGGTCGATACGCGGCAAGGGAAATGGGTCTTTGGGACAAGCTTTATTAACATCGGTAAAGTCGATACAAAGCCTCCATTTTCCGTTTGCCTTGCGCACAACTACAGGGTTGGCCAACCACGTAGGATGGAGCACTCCTCTAACAAGGCCTGCTGCTTCCAACTTCTTGATTTCTTCTGCTATGAATTCTTGACGCTCCACTGCCTGTTTCCTGACTTTCTGCTTGATGGGTCGCGCATGAGGATAGACAGCGAGATGGTGCTCAATTACTTTTCTGGGAACACTGGGGATGTCAGACGGTCGCCATGCAAACACGTCGACGTTCGCCCGCAGGAAAGCAACGAGCACGCTTTCCTATTTAGGGTCAAGCGTGGCACTGATGGTGAAGGTACCACCAGTGCCGTCCTCCTTGGTGGACACCTTCTTGGTCTCTGGAGCTGTCATCGTCTTCTTACACTTGCCGGTGGAGCTCGATGGTGCGTCCTCGACGGTAGCGCAGCACTCCGGGGAGGTGCGCTTGCCGGAGTGGGCATCAGAGCTCTTGCCGGACTTGGTCTTCTTCTTCCCCCCGGGAGCTTCAGCGGGAAGTGACTTGTGATCTGCTGCGGCTGCTGCTTCCTGGTAGATTTTGTCGGCGCAGATAAGAGCATCCTTCTTGTCGCCAGGGACAGAAATGCCACTTATCGGGCCGGGCATCTTGAGCAAGTTGTATGCATAATGAGAGGCCGCCATGAACTTGGCGAGTGCTTGACGGCCAAGTATCCCATTGTAAGGCAATGGAAAATCAGCAACGTCAAAGGTGACCCTCTCAGTCCTGAAGTTTAATTCGCTGCCAAATGTCATCGGCAACGTGATCTTTCCCTTTGGCTTGCTCCTTCCCGGATTGATTCCTTGGAATGTGCCGGTTTCTTCGAGCTCGCTGTCAGGGATCTGAAGCTTCTGGAGCACCGCAGAGGATTTCAGGTTCAAGCCGGCCCCGCCGTCAACTAACATCTTAGTGACTTTGAGGTTGCGGATAGTTGGTGAAACCAACATCGGCAAGCACCCGACCGCAGTTATGCGATCAGGATGGTCCTCAATATCAAAGATGATAGGCGTGCTGGACCATTTCAGAGGCTTGCACGACCCTACGGATGGTTCCGCTGCATTGACTTCCCGCATCCACTGCTTGAGCTGGCGATGTGAAGTATGCAGAGAAGCACCACCGTCGACGCACAAGATCTCCGTGGCTTTCTGGAACTCCTGCTCATCGGCTTCGTCATCATCCATGTCTTCATCGTTGTCGTCTCCATCTTCATCCTTGTTGCAGCCTCGGGGAGGTCGATCTCCTTGCCGCTGCTTGGCCTTGCCGCGGCGTCCCCCCCGACCGGGGCGTTTCTTGCTGACTCCTCCTGCACCTTCCTGGGCCTTCTCCTTATCGCGCCGCTCGTACTCAGCCTTTTGCTGTTCAACAAGCTGCTCGACCTTCTTGCAGCTCTGGAGGTCATGGCCCTTGGTGTGGTGGATCTTGCAGTATTGCTTGTTGGAGTTGTCCTGCTTGTCAGCGATCACCACAACCTAGCAGTTGGCGCCCGCGGCAACCTCCTTGCCGGAGCTACCAACCTTAGCTTTCTTGGCGCCGCCTCCATTGCCGGACTGCTCGACAACTAGCACGTCCTTGCCTTTCTTCTTTCTGTTATTCCGTCGCCGGCTCTTCCTTGCCGGGACAATCTCCTCACTATCAGATCCTGCTGCTTCTACATTCTCTCCGGGGAGTCTTCTTCCTTCTTCAGCGCGTGCACACTTGTCGGCCAGGGCATACAGTTCACTGACGTCTCTGATTTTGCACATTGCCATCTCCTCCCGCATCCTGCGGTTGCGCATGTTCTGATGGAATGCGCTGATCACTGCGGCAGGGTGGACATCTGGGATGTTGTGCTGTACACGGCTGAATCTCTGAATGTACTTGCGCAGGGGCTCTCCTTCCTTCTGGGCGAGCAGATGAAGATCGCTCTCTTGGCCATGGGGCTTGTGGACGCCTGTGAAGGCGCCGACAAACTGATGGCACAAATCTACCCAAGAGGAAATGGAGTTGTCCGGCAAGTGCATGAGCCAAAATCTGACATTGGGCTTGAGCACCAACGGGAAGTAGTTGGCCAGAATCTTGTCGTCTCGTCCTCCGGCAGCTTGCACCGCAATGGTGTAGATGCTGAGGAACTCCGACGGGTGCGTATTGCCGTCGTACTTCTCTGGTACATCTGGCTTGAAATTTTTCTTGCTGGGCCACTGGACTTGCCGCAGCTCTCGAGTGAACGCAGGGCAACCTACCGCGTACGGCAAGTCGCCTGGTTCCCCTGGCACATGCATGTCGACAGAGGGCCCAGCGCGCTGGTCAGATTGACGTTGCACTTCTCTTCGGCGCTCGATGCGAGTTCGAGCATCCTCTTGTTGTCGTTCGTGAAGAACTTGGCGCTGGTCGCGACGAGCTCGTGGATCCGATGATGCGGTGGAGTCGCTGTCGGAGTGGATCCGACGAGTCGGCGATCTTGGCCTTCGGGGTGGAGAGTGCATGGTGGTTGCACCCCCACAGGTCTCATTGCCACCGGCTCGTGCCTTGTCGTCTTGCCGCGGCAATGATGTGCTTGGTTGCCGCGGATTGTCGCCGTTGGCAAAGCCGATGAGACTCTGAATGGTGGCCTCCATTAAATGCGACCTTGTCCGCCCGTCGGGGTAATCCAGGAGCAGTTGAGCACGTGCCAAAGCTTCCGCTTGAGTGGTGGGCGGCAATGGCGAACGGTGCGAGGAGCGGGATATGCTTGGACTTCTAAATATGTTAGAAGGAGCAGTATCCCGTCCAGGCGACCGTGCCCCACTCGCACCAGCCTGTTGGCGCGCAAGCTGTTCTTGAGCGTCCCTGGATCCACCAGCCTGATCTTGGCCCAACGAACGTATGGTACTGCGAGCACCACGACGCTGTCGGTCCCGCACCTCTTGAGATGGACGCGGTGCGTGCACGGACGCCGAGGTCTGCGCGGCCTTGTCCTTGGACTTGGCGGCAACATGGGCTCCCTCGTCGACGCCCGTTCTTCCGCCGGCGCCTACGCCCCCACTAGTCTGCTCCAGTGGTGGTGGGTTCGACGTGGACGGCTCTGCCGCCGCTGAAGCTTTCTTCTTCGGTGGCATGTCGATGAAGATGATGAAGATGTTGCTCGTGTGAACGCCGGATCAGGTTCACACAGCCTCGACGCCCCCTACCTGGCGCGCCAAAGATGTCGGGGAAGCTGATTGTACCCACGAACACCTATGGGCCGGCGGACAGGGCCCCTTTCGGTTCGGCGGGGAGCGGAGATCGCACGAAGAGCGGATCGAGGCAAAGCACACGAGCTGTTTACCCAGCTTCGGAGCTCTCCGGAGAGATAATACTCCTACTGCTGCTTGTCTGATTGTATTGTGTTCTTGCTAGGGAGCGTTGAGAGCTACCAAACCTAGCGTGGGAGTTTCTCTAGTTTCGAATGAGTTGACCCTCCTCTATGTTGCGCATGGGCCTCCTTTTATATGCTCAAGAGGTCACCGACAGGTGGCAACGTAGACAAGGGTAAAAACGGAAAAGGAGAGGCGGTTGGTACAACTACTTATACAGTGCTCTTTACCTAACCCTGACGGCAGGGGACAAAGGCATTAAATGCCCGTCTAAGTCGACTAAACAGTGCACAAAAGGACCGTCAGGGGCGCCACCGTTCGCCACGATGGCGATCTTGTCAGCGCCGCTTACCGCCGCGCTCCGCTGGCCGCACAGCCTCTTGCCACGCGCGCCTGGAAAGATCCCACGGCGACACGTTGGTGGGTGAGCTGGAGCGGAGGAACGGAGAGGTAGTCTGCCGCGGCAAGCGCCTTGCCGCAGTTGTTGCCTTGTCGCGTCCGGAAGCTTGTCGTTCACCGGGCCTTCTTGCCAGGGCCTTGTCGCGTCCGGAAGCTTGTCGCTCACCGGGGCTTCCCGGCAAGCTCCTCTTGTCGGGGCCTTGTCTTCTAAGTGCCTCGAGTGGTCTTCCCGGCGAGCTCCTCTTGCCGGGGCCTTGTCTCTTTGACTTAAATACTTTGCTCTTGAATGGCTCCAAAGGAACCACGGAGGAGCTAGGCGATATCCGCGTCAAGCCTTGCCGCGGGGTGCTGCAACTGCCCGTGCACAAGTTCGGGATACTAGGGTACCCCTATTCTAGTACACCGACAACAGATGCTAACGTGGGGACAACACCGGATTTTCCTCCTACGGAGGATGCGGATAGGCTGTCCGCTACGAATTTCGAAGTGGAGAGCGCCATGAATCACAGGCGTCGCCGGGTCATACTCCGCGACCCTAGTTTCTCCAAAGAGGCGTTCGATGCCTTCAACTCAGGAGACGCGTACATCCGAGGAGCTCAAAATGGCCTTGCCAGAGCCACAGACCAGTATGTAAAGGATATATGGGTAAGAAAATCTGATAATTATGTATATCAGTAGCCCCTGAGAGTTGAAACAGTTGGCACAACTGATTTAAGGATCATTATATGTGTAGGTTCCCACGAAGAAGAATACCCAGTTGTCTCAAGAGCTGGAGGAGTGAAAAGCCCAGCTACGGGCCATAGTTGCCGGAATGGAGGAGTCCAAGAAGTCCCCATCTGGTAATACTTGTCTTGATCGAAAAGAATGAAATGAGATGTACCAGTTAGTATTTGGCATTCATGCGAATCTAACAATAGGTTCCGCAGATAATCCCGGAATGAATCCGAAGATCGTTCGAGGGGATGAGCAACATGCTCAACAACAGCTAGAGGCTGGTGAGCACGTGCTTACGCGGGTTAGGCGGGAGAAAAACGATCTCGAAGATGCCAATACCCGGATGGGCGTTGAACTGAAAGATGTTCGTGCCCAGCTCGCTGACTCCGTAAAGGAGAATAAGAGGCTTCGACGCGGCATTTTTAGTAAGTGCTTGAACGAACTTTTATAGAGTTCGGTGAAGAAACCGGCTAAAAGAGTTATATCTGTAGGTATGCTGACGGGTCGTCCCGAAGAGGAGATGCCCGGATCTGCGGGCGATCTTCTGCAAGAGCTCTCACAACTGCACGAAAAAGTTCGGCAGGTGATGCAGGGAATTGCCCATGGCTTGTGGCCATCCGCCTCCCTGCCAGGAGGCATGAGGGAGCTCGTAGAAATGCTCAAGGGAGCGCGGTGGCGCTTCTGATTGTGGAAGATATCGGCCTGCCGACAAGGCGCAAGGGAAGCATGGGCCATGGTGAAGACGCGTTATACCAAGGCTGACCCGAACCACATGGCCGAGGTCGGTCCTGTGGGTTCTGATGGGAAAGAGATCCCCGTTAGTCTGGTGTATGACTAGGTAAAATTAGCCGCAAAGTATTCCCAATAGGATTGTAGGCTAGACAGCCTGTTGGATGGTATAGAAGAAGAGTCTAGTCAGTCTAAGTGACTGTGTACTTCAAATGACTTATTTTGTCCCTAGCCGGATTATAAATCATTTGTCATGGCGGACCTTTTCGCTTCGACCTCCGGAGCCGACAGTCCGGAGTGTATCCTGAAGGAAATATGCCCTAGAGGCAATAATAAAGTTATTATTTATTTCCTTATTTCATGATAAATGTTTATTATTCATGCTAGAATTGTATTAACCGGAAACATAATACATGTGTGAATACATAGACAAACATAGTGTCACTAGTGTGCCTCTACTTGACTAGCTCGTTGAATCAAAGATGGTTAAAGTTTCCTAGCCATAGACATGAGTTGTCATTTGATTAACGGGATCACATCATTAGGAGAATGATGTGATTGACATGACCCATTCCGTTAGCCTAGCACTTGATCGTTTAGTATGTTGCTATTGCTTTCTTCATGACTTATACATGTTCTCGTAACTATGAGATTATGCAACTCCGTTTACCGAGGAACACTTTGGGTGCTACCAAAGCGTCACAACGAATCGGGTGATTATAAAGGAGTACTACAGGTGTCTCCAAAGGTACATGTTGGGTTGGCGTATTTGAGATTAGGTTTTGTCACTCCGATTGTGGGATAGGTATCTCTGGCCCTCTCGGTAATGCACATCACTATAAGCCTTGCAAGCAATGTAGCTAATGAGTTAGTTACGGAATGATGCATTACGTAACGAGTAAAGAGACTTGCCAAGAATCTGAGATTGAACTAGGTATTGGATACCGACGATCGAATCTCGCAAGTAACATACCGATGACAAAGGGAACAACGTATGTTGTTATGCGGTTTGACCGATAAAGATCTTCGTAGAATATGTAGGAACCAATATGGGCATCCAGGTTCCGCTATTGGTTATTGACCGAGAATAGTTCTAGGTCATGTCTACATAGTTCTCGAACCCGTAGGGTCCGCACGCTTAAGGTTTCGATGACAGTTATATTATGAGTTTATGAGTTTTGATGTACCGAAGGAGTTCGGAGCCCCGGATGAGATCGGGGACATGACGAGGAGTCTCGAAATGATCGAGATGTAAAGATCGATATATTGGACGACTATATTCGGAGTTCGGAAAGGTTCCGAATGATTCGAGTATTTTTCGGAGTACCGGGTAGTTACGGGAGAAGCAATGGGCCTTGATGGGCTTTAGTGGGAAGAGGAGAAAGGGGCCAAGGGGCTGCTGCGCCCCCTCCCTCTAGTCCGGGTGGACTAGGGAAAGGGGCCGCCACCTGTCCTTCTCCTCCACTTCCTTCTCCCTTCCTCCCCTCTTGGTGGACTCCTACTAGGACTTGGAGTCCTAGTAGGACTCCACACCTGGCCGCACCTATTGCCTTGGCCGGCCTCCTCCTCCTTCATCCTTTATATGCGGGGGCAGGGGGGCACCCCAGAACACACAAGTTGATCTACGGATCTTTCCTTAGCCGTGTGCGGTGCCCCCTTCCAATATATTCCACTTCGGTCATATCGTCGTGGAGCTTAGGCGAAGCCCTGCGCCGGAGAAGTCATATCGTCGCGGTGCTTAGGCGAAGCCCTGCGTCGGTGGAGCATCAACCTCGTCCTGCGCCCGTCGTCTTGTGGAACTCATCCCCGACACTTTGCTTTGGATCGGAGTCCGGGATCGTCATCGAGCTGAACGTGTGCAGAACTCGGAGGTGCCGTGACGTTCGGTGCTTGGATCGGTCGGATCGTGAAGACGCGTCTGACTACATCAACCGCGTTGTTATAACGCTTCCGCTTTCGGTCTCACGAGTGCGTGGGCGGACACTCTCCTCTCGTTGCTATGCCATCACCATGGTCCCGTGTGCGTAGGAAATTTTTGAAATTACTACGTTTCCCCAACGATGGCATCCGAGCCTGGTTTTATGCGTTGATGTCATATGCACGAGTAGAACACAAGTGAGTTGTGGGCGATACAAGTCATACTGCCTACCAAAGCATGTCATACTTTGATTCAGCGGTATTGTGAGATGAAGCGGCCCGGACCGACATTACGCCAGACGCTTACGCGAGACTGGTTTCACCGCTCCGAGCACTTTCGTTGCTTAAAGGTGACCGGGCGGTGTGTCTCTCTCACTTTAGTTGAATCGAGTGTGGCTCGCCCGGTCCTTGAGAAGGTTAAAAGCGGAGTCTATTTGACGAAGTATCGTTGTGGTTTTGATGCGTAGGTAAGAACGGTTCTTGCTCAGCCCGTAGCAGCCACGTAAAACTTGCAACAACAAAGTAGAGGGCGTCTAACTTGTTTTTGCAGGCATGTTGTGATGTGATGTGGTCAAGACGTGATGCTATATTTTATTGTATGAGATGATCATGTTTTGTAACCGAGTTATCGGCAATCGGCGAAGCCATATGGTTGTCGCTTTATTGTATGAAATGCAACGCCATGTAATTGCTTTACTTTATCACTAAGGAGTAGCGATAGTCGTAGAAGCAATAGTTGGCGAGACGACAATGATGCTACGATGGAGATCAAGGTGTCGCGCCCGGTGACGATGGTGATCATGACGGTGCTTGGCGATGGAGATCACAAGCACAAGATGATGATGACCATATCATATCACTTATATTGATTGCATGTGATGTTTATCCTTTATGCATCTTATCTTGCTTTGATTGACGGTAGCATTATAAGATGATCTCTCACCAAAATTATCAAGAAGTGTTCTCCCGAGTATGCACCGTTGCGAAAGTTCTTCGTCTTTGAGACACCACGTGATGATCGGGTGTGATAGGCTCTACGTTCAAATACAACGGGTGCAAAACAGTTGCGCACGCGAATACTCGAGTTAAACTTGACGAGCCTAGCATATAACAGATATGGCCTCGGAACACGTAGACCGAAAGGTCGAAAGCGTGAATCATATAGTAGATATGATCAACATAGTGATGTTCACCATTGAAACTACTCCATCTCACGTGATGATCGGACATGGTTTAGTTGATTTGGATCACGTAATCACTTAGATGACTAGAGAGATGTCTATCTAAGTGGGAGTTCTTAAGTAATATGATTAATTGAACTTTAATTTATCATGAACTTAGTCCTGGTAGTATTTTGCAAATTATGTTGTAGATCAATAGCTCACGTTGTTGCTTCCCTATGTTTTTATATGTGTTCCTAGAGGAAAATGTATTGAAAAATGTTAGTAGCAATGATGCGGATTGGATCCGTGATCTGAGGTTTATCCTCATTGCTGCACAGAAGAATTATGTCCTTAATGCACCGCTAGGTGACAGACCTATTGCAGGAGCAAATGCAGACGTTAAGAACGTTTGGCTAGCTTAATATGATGACTATTTGATAGTTTAGTGCACCATGCTTAAACGGCTTAGAATCGGGACTTCAAAGACGTTTTGAACGTCATGGACCATATGAGATGTTCCAGAGTTGAAGTTAATATTTCAAGCAAATACCCGAGTTGAGAGATATGAAATCTCCAACAAAGTTCTATAGCTAAAAGATGGAGGAGAATCGCTCAACTAGTGAGCATGTTCTCAGATTGTCCGGTACTTCATTCGCTTGAATCAAGTGGGAGTTAATCTTCCGGATAAGATAGTGATTGACAGAATTCTCTAGTCACCATCACTAAGTTACTAGAACTTCGTGATGAACTATAGTATGCAAGGGATGACGAAAACGATTCCCGAGCTCTTCGTGATGTTGAAATCAACGAAGGTAGAAATCGAGAAAGAGCATCAAGTGTTGATGATTGACAAAACCACTAGTCTCAAGGAAAAGGGCAAAGAGAAGAAGGGGAACTTCAAGAAGAACGGCAAGCAAGTTGCTGCTCGAGTGAAGAAGCCCAAGTCTGGACCTAAGCCTGAGACTAAGTGCTTTTGCTGCAATAGAACTGTTCACTAGAAGCGGAACTACCCCAAGTATTTGGCGGATAAGAAGGATGGCAAAGTGAACAAAGGTATATTTGATATACAGATTATTGATGTGTATTTTACTAGTGTTCGTAGCAACCCCTCGGTATTTGATACTGGTTCGGTTGCTAAGAGTAGTAACTTGAAAGCAGGAGTTGCAGAATGAAGCAGAAACTAGTTGAAGGGGAAGTGACGATGAGTGTTGGAAGTAGTTCCAAGATTGATATGATCATCATCGCACACTCCCTATACTTTCGGGATTAGTGTGGAACCTAAATAAATGTTATTTGGCGTTTTCGTTGAGCATAAATATGATTTGATCATGTTTATTGCAATACGGTTATTCATGTAAGTTAGAGAATAATTGTTGTTCTGTTTACATGAATAAAGACCTTTGATGGTCATACACCCAATAAAAATAGTTTGTTGGATCTCGATCGTAGTGATACACATATTCATAAATTTGATGCCAAAAGATGCAAAGTTAATAATGATAGTGCAACTTATTTGTGGCACTGCCGTTTAGGTCATATTGGTGTAAAAGCGCATGAAGAAACTCCATGCTGATGGGATTTTGGAATCACTTGGTTATGAATCATTTGATGCTTGCGAACCGTGCCTTTTGGGCAAGATGACTGAAACTCCGTTGTTCGGAACAATGGAACGAGATACTGACTTATTGGAAATAATACATACCGATGTATGCGATCCAATGAGTGTTGATGCTCGTGGCAAGTATCGTTATTTTCTGACCTTCACAAGATGATTTGAGCAGATATGGGTATATCTTCTTGATGAAACATAAGTCTGAAATAGTTGAAAGGTTCAAAGAATTTCAGAGTGAAGTGGAAAATCATCGCAACAAGAAAATAAAGTTTCTGCGATCTGATCGTGGAGATGAATATTTGAGTTCTGAGTTTGGTCTTCAATTAAAACAATGTGGAATAGTTTCACAGCTCACGCCACCTGGAACACCACAATGTTATGGTGTGTCCGAACGTCGTAACCGTACTTTATTTTGATATGGTGCGATAAACGATGTCTCTTACCGATTTACCAATATCGTTTTGGGGTTATGCATTAGAGACAGCTGCATTCACGTTTAATAAGGCACCATCTAAATCCGTTGAGATGACACCGTATGAACTATGGTTTAGCAGTTAACCTAAGCTGTCATTTCTTAAAAGTTTGGAGTTGTGATGCTTATGTGAAAAAGTTTTCACCTGATAAGCTCGAACCCAAATCGGAGAAGTGCGTCTTCATAGAATACCCAAAGGTAACTATTGGGTACACCTTCTATCACAGATCTGAAGGCAAGTTTTTTGTTGCTAAGATGGATCCTTTCTAGAGAAGAAGTTTCTCTCGAAAGAAGTGAGTGGGAGGAAAGTAGAAACTTGATGAGGTAATTGTACCTTCTCCCTTATTGGAAAGTAGTTCATCACAGAAATCAGTTCTAGTGATTCCTACAACAATTAGAGAGGAAGTTAATGATGATGATCATGAAAATTAAGAACAAGTTGCTACCAAACCTCGTGGGTCTTCCAGAGTAAGATCCGCACTGTAGTGGTACGGTAATCATGTTACGGAAGTCATGTTACTAGACCATGATGAACCTACGAACTATGAGGAAGCGATGATGAGCCCAGATTCAGCGAAATGGTTTGAGGCCATGAAATCTGAGATAGGATCCATGTATGAGAACAAAGTATGGACTTTGGTTGACTTGCTCGATGATCGACAAGTCAAGTTAAATAAATGGATCTTCAAGAGGAAGGCAGATGCTGATAGTAGTGTTACTATCTACAAAGCTCGACTTGTCGCAAAAGGTTTTCGACAAATTCAAAGTGTTGACTACAATGAGATTTTCTCAACTGTAGCGATGCTTAAAGTCTGTCCGAATCATGTTAGCAATTGCCACATTTTATGAAATCTGGCAAATGGATGTCAAAACTACCTTCTTTAATGGATTTATTAAAGAAGAGTTGTATATGATGCAACCGTAAGGTTTTCAATCCTAAGGGAGCTAACAAAATGTGCAAGCTTCAAGCAATCCATCTATGGACTGGTGCAAGCATCTCGGAGTTGGAATAAGCGCTTTGATAGTGTGATCAAAGCATATGGTTTTATACAGACTTTTGGATAAGCCTTTATTTACAAGAAAGTGATTTTGAGCACTACAAGTTTTATTATAAGTATATGTGAATGACATATTGTTGATCGGAAATAATGTAGAATTATTCTGCAAAGCATAAAGGAGTATTTGAAAAGAGTTTTTCAAAGAAGGACCTCAGTGAAGCTGCTTACATATTAAGCATCAAGATCTATAGAGATGGATCAAGACGCTTGATAAGTTTTTCAATAAGTACATACCTTGTCAAGATTTTGAAGTAGTACAAAATGGAACAGTCAAAGAAAAGTTCTTGCCTGTGTTACAAAGGTGTGAAATTGAGTAAGACTCAAAGCCCGACCACGGCAGAAGATAGAAAGAGAATGAAAGTCATTCCTTATGCCTCAGCCATAGGTTCTATAAAGTATGCTATGTTATGTACCAGACCTATTGTATACCTTGCTCTGAATTTGGCAAGGGAGTACAATAGTGATCTAGGAGTAGATCACTTTGGACATTGGTCAAGAACATCCTTAGTGAGGACTAAGGAAATATTTCTCGATTATGGAAGTGATAAAAGAGCCCGTCGTAAAGAGTTACATCGATGCAAGCTTTTTACACTGATCCAGATGACTCTAAGTCTCAATCTGGATACATATTGTAAGTGGGAGCAATTAGCTAGAGTAGCCCCGTGCAGAGCATTGTATACATAGAATATTTGCAAAATACATACGGATCTGAATGTAACAGACCCGTTGACTAAGCTTCTCTCACGAGCAAAACATGATCATACCTTAGTACTCTTTGGGTGTTAATCACATAGCGATGTGAACTAGATTACTGACTCTAGTAAACCCTTTGGGTGTTGGTCACATGTCGATGTGAACTATGGGTGTTAACCACATATAGATGTGAACTATTGATGTTAAATCATATGGCAATGTGAACTAGATTATTGACTCTAGTGCAAGTGGGAGACTGAAGGAAATATGCCCTAGAGGCAATAATAAAGTTATTATTTATTTCCTTATTTCATGATAAATGTTTATTATTCATGCTAGAATTGTATTAACGGAAACATAATACATGTGTGAATACATAGACAAACATAGTGTCACTAGTGTGCCTCTACTTGACTAGCTCGTTGAATCAAAGATGGTTAAAGTTTCCTAGCCATAGACATGAGTTGTCATTTGATTAACGGGATCACATCATTAGGAGAATGATGTGATTGACATGACCCATTCCGTTAGCCTAGCACTTGATCGTTTAGTATGTTGCTATTGCTTTCTTCATGACTTATACATGTTCCTGTAACTATGAGATTATGCAACTCCCGTTTACGGAGGAACACTTTGGGTGCTACCAAAGCGTCACAACGTAATCGGGTGATTATAAAGGAGTACTACAGGTGTCTCCAAAGGTACATGTTGGGTTGGCGTATTTCGAGATTAGGTTTTGTCACTCCGATTGTCTGGATAGGTATCTCTGGGCCCTCTCGGTAATGCACATCACTATAAGCCTTGCAAGCAATGTAGCTAATGAGTTAGTTACGGAATGATGCATTACGTAGCGAGTAAAGAGACTTGCCAAGAATTGAGATTGAACTAGGTATTGGATACCGACGATCGAATCTCGGGAAAGTAACATACAGATGACATAGGGAACAACGTATGTTGTTATGCGGTTTGACCGATAAAGATCTTATTAGAATATGTAGGTACCAATATGGGCATCCAGGTTGCGCTATTGGTTATTGATCGAGAATAGTTCTAGGTCATGTCTACATAGTTCTCGAACCCGTAGGGTCCGCACGCTAAGGTTTCGATGTGATGTTATATTATGAGTTTATGAGTTTTGATGTACCGAAGGAGTTCGGAGTCCCGGATGAGATCGGGGACATGACGAGGAGTCTCGAAATGGTCGAGACGTAAAGATCGATATATTGGACGACTATATTCGGAGTTCGGAAGGTTCGAATGATTCGAGTATTTTTTCGAGTACCGGTAGTTACAGGAGAAGCAATGGGCCTTGATGGGCTTTAGTGGGAAGAGGAGAAAGGGGCCAAGGGCTGCTGCGCCCCCTCCCTCTAGTCCGGGTGGACTAGGGAAAAGGGGCCGACCACCTTTCCTTCTCCTCCACTTCCTTCTCCTTCCTCCCCTCTTGGTGGACTCCTACTAGGACTTGGAGTCCTAGTAGGACTCCACACCTGGCGCACCTATTGCCTTGGCCGGCCTCCTCCTCCTTCATCCTTTATATGGGCGGGGGCACCCCAGACACACAAGTTGATCTACGGATCTTTCCTTAGCCGTGTGCGGTGCCCCTTCCACCATATTCCACTTCGGTCATATCGTCATGAGCTTAGGCGAAGCCCTCTTGCCGGAGAAGTCATATCGTCGCGGTGCTTAGGCGAAGCCTGCGTCGGTGGAGCATCAACCTCGTCCTGCCGCCGTCGTCTTGACGGAACTCATCCCGACACTTTGCTGGATCGGAGTCCGGGGATCGTCATCGAGCTGAGCGTGTGCAGAACTTCGGAGGTGCCGTGCGTTCGGTGCTTGGATCGGTCGGATCGTGAAGGCGTCTGACTACATCAACCCGGCGTTGTTATAACGCTTCCGCTTTCGGTCTCACGAGGGTGCGTGGACAGACACTCTCCCCTCTCGTTGCTATGCCATCACCATGGTCCTGTGTGTGCGTAGGAAATTTTTTGAAATTACTACGTTCCCCAACATATCCGAATACCTGTTCAGTTATGTAAAAACCGGGGTACGCGTGGAAACCAGGCGTAGGGGTCATAAGTGCTTGAACAAACAAGTACCCAACTAGCTATGTTATATTACATGGATAGTAAGAAACATCTTCCAGGGAGAATAGTTCTGTTAAGGGTTCCTTTCCCTGGGTACGCATGCATTAATGTGCATGTCCAAACTGCGAACAGAGACGCGGGATATAAACATCTGGGGGCATGTATTGCAATAAGTAAAAGACATCTTTTGTTCACCGACCGAATATTCCCTTAAGAACGCTAGCTTTTGGCTTCACCCTACCGAGGTACACATCCGCTGACCGACAAAGAATAATCGCAGAGGTGCTCCCCTTATGCCCTAGCCGAATTAACTGGAACGTAGGGCATAAACACAAGAGCCAGGCAACCCAGCTTGGCCAAAACTTAAGTCATATCGATGCATATAATGGCGAAGAAAAGGTACATGTAGAAAAGTAAGACATGTGCAAGGGGCATAAAGCCCGGAGTATAATTATATTAAGCTTCTGTGTAAGAAGCCCCCAGGTATAATGAGCACGCACGGCGCGTGTAGATGGTGTAGTCAAGACACACTTTAAGCTTTTAAGGCCATGAAGAAAAAAGGGAAGAAAGAAAGAAAGACAGACAGATAGCGGATATATATAAAAAAGGGCGGAGGTAAGGAGACGAACACAGAGTCCGACACTAGGCGTAGAATCTTCGGAGTCTGGCCGCGTTCCATGGGTTTGGCTCGAGTCGATTGTCCGTTGCATCACGCAGACGGTACGCTCAACCGGTGAGAACTTCATCGATGATGAAGGGACCTTCCCGTTTGGGCTTGAGCTTGTCCTTTTTCTTCTCTAGTAGGCGTAGAACGAGTTCGCCAATGTTATAAGTTTTGGCCCGTACTTCTCTGCTTTGATACCGTCGAGCCTGTTGCTGATAGAATGCGGAGCGGGCTTTTGCAACGTCACGCTCCTCCTCCAGGGCATCTAAACTGTCCTGCCGATCAAGCTCGGCTTCTTTCTCTTCGTACATGTGCACTCGAGGTGAGTCATGAATGATGCCGCAGGGCAGTACCGCCTCTGCGACATACACCATAAAAAACGGTGTGTATCCGGTAGTGCGATTCGGCGAGGTCCGCAGCCCCCATAGTATGGAGTCGACCTCCTCAACCCAGTACGTATCTGATTCCTTCAAGGACCGCACTAGTCTGGGTTTAATGCCGCTCATAATAAGACCATTTGCTCGTTCGACTTGACCATTTGTTTGGGGGTGATAGACGGAGGCATAATCGAGCTTAATGCCCATGTTGCCGAACCAAGTTTTTACCTCGTCAGCTATGAAGTTTGAACCGTTATCGGTGATGATGTTGTGGGGGACGCCGTAATGGTGTACAACCCCGGATATGAAGTCTATCATTAGTCCAGACTCGGGCCGTTTTAGCTGGTTTCTCTTCTATCCATTTGGTGACGAAATCAGCCAGTACTTGCGACTTAATGGCTCACCGTGGTTTGTATGTTATGTCGAACGACAGGAGCTCAATAGCCCATTTAGCAATCCGTCCCGTGGCATCGCGGTTATTTATTATGTCGTTGAGTGGTACTTCAGAGGCCACCGTACTTCAACACTCTTGAAAGTAGTGTCGTAGTTTCCGGGATGCCATGAAGACCGCGTATGCAATCTTTTGATAATGTGGGTACCGTGATTTGCATGGAGTGAGGACAGTGGATACGTAGTTTACCGGCTTTTGAAGCGTGAACTTACGTCCGTCCGTCTCTCGTTCGACGACGAGCACTTCGCTTACAACTTGGTGTGTTGCCGCTATATATAACAGCATTGGTTCACCGATATTTGACGTGGCCAAGATTGGGTTGCTGGCCAAGACGGCTTTTATTTCTTCCGATCCGGCCGTGGCCGCATCCGTCCATTCAAAGTGTCCGGTGTGTCGAAGAAGGCGATAAAGAGGTAGTGCCTTTTCTCCCAATCGGGAGATAAAGCGGCTTCAGGCAGCCACGCATCCAGTTAGTTTCTGGATTTGCTTGAGGTCTGTTGGGATAGCCAACTGTGACAGAGCTCGGATTTTAGCCAGATTTGCTTCAATTCCTCTATTGGAAACGATGAAGCCCAAGAGCTTTCCTGCAGGCACGCCCAAAACGCATTTTTCCGGATTGAGCTTGATGTCATATGTTCGGAGATTGTTGAACGTGAGCCTCAAGTTTTCTATTAAGGATTCGATGTGTCTGGTTTTAATGACCACATCGTCTACATATGCCTCCACTCTTTTGCCGATTCGTGTTTCCAGGCATGTCTGAATCATGCGCTGATAGGTTGCACCGGCGTTTTTGAGCCCAAAAGGCATGGTGTTAAAACAGAAGGGGCCGTATGGAGTGATGAATGCCGTTGCGGCTTGATCGGACTCCGCCATCTTGCTTTGATGGTATCCGGAGTATGCGTCGAGGAAACACAATGAGTCGTGTCCCGCGGTAGCGTCGATAATTTGATCGATGCAGGGGGGAGGGATCCTTGGGGCAAGCCTTGTTAAGTTCCTTGAAATCGACACATAGGCGCTAGGATTTGTCCTTCTTTGGTACCATTAGCAGGTTTGCTAGCCAGTCCGGATGTTTTATTTCTCTAATGAATCCAGCTTCGAGTACCTTGGCTAGCTCTTCTGTAACACCCCAAAATTCTTAGTCTTGTTTTATTAATTAAAATTTTGCCAGGAAATTTAACTTTCCTTTTCTTGGTTTTCTTGATTTCAGAACCATTCTTTTCTTGGTTTTTTATGGATTTTTTTTACCTCAAGTGAAAAACTTCCCAATTTTACTGGACTCTTTTATCCTCTCAAATAAAAAATTTATTCTATCAGTAGGATTATTATATAATTATTCTTTCTCTGTGCTTTATTTCTCCAAAAGGTTTTTTTCATAAGTTTAGGATCCCATTTGCACTGCAACCCTGTTATAAATCCTTTCAAAAATCCCACCAAAATTTGGAGATGTCATATGATGTTTTTAAGCCACCTTTATGCAAAAATACCTTCTGTCCTTTGGTAATTTTGAGCTCTACACCAGTTTTTCAAATCTGGTCCGGTGGACAGATTTGCACTACAGCCTATTAAAATATTTCTTTAAAGCTTCCACCAAAATTATGGGATGTTAGTAGCAGCATATGATTCAACTTTATGCAAAAACCCAGCTTTGTTCTTTGAAAATTTTGACTGGATCAACCTCTTTTCCATTCTGGTCCAACTTGATGGTTTGTACAGCAACCACATTTTTAGTTGCTCCTTTATCCTTGATTTCTTTTCCTACTTGTAGTCCTCCCTGTTAAACCCCTAAGTTCAGGAGCAAGCACCCATTGGATCATTTTTGGATCATGAAGTAATGCCATTTACCTCCTGTCCAGAATGGAATTTTTGCAAAACTGGCACTAGCAAGTTTGTGCTTCAGACAAACTAACCTCACCACCCTCTCTTTCATCTAAAGAGACCCCAGTCTAGAAGATTTGGCCACTCCAAGAAATGCCTAGATGCCTGTGGCATTTTGTCAAACACCTTGAGAGCATGGACATATTGGGCATGAGATTTCGTTTTCATAGTGGACCTGATTCCCTGACCAGACCAGCATGTCCCATGGATTTGCCTTAACCTACAACCCCACCCTGCTAACCCTCTTGTAGTTTAAAGCCCCATAGCATGCGTTAGCATTTCGTCGAAACACGTTAAGTGCATGCTCTGGCGCGGCAGGCCAGCGTTTTGCGATGCGGCCTTGCGCGCCGCCCGCGTCGCCCCAGCAGCCCACCTACATAGCCGCGCCACGCGCTCCCCCTCTCACCAGAACGCGCCAAGCAGCCCTGGTGCCCTGCAGCACTGCCGACAGAGCTCCTTGGCGGCACGTCGGCGTCCGCAGCGCGTCTCTGCCAGGTCGGTGCCGCCCAAGCCCAAGCTGCTCGCCACCTGCCCCTGGAACAACTCAGCCTCATCCTCTCGCGTGTCCTCTAGCTCTCGTCGTCGCCACTATGCCCTGCCGCTACAGAGAGGCGGTTCGCCGGCGAACTTATCCATGGCCGCCGCAAACCGACCTCGTTGCGCTATAAATAGAGGCCTTCGAGCACGTTCCGTTCACTAGGCAGCCTCAGCATGCTCCCCTAGTTCTTCCGTGGCAGCCAATCAACCCGGGGAGGTCTTCTTCCCCACCTCCGGCAGCTGCAGCCGCCGACACTGCCACAGCCATTCCGGCACCACCAGAGCCTCCCCCTCTCCACTCTCTTCACCAGGAACCCCCTCTCCCCCTAATGAATCCACCCCCCTACTCAATCTTGATCGGGATTCGCCGCGGGCAAAAACCCACTTTGCCCGACGACCGCCGCCGTCATTGTGAAGCTTCGCCGCCCGGCAGCTCTGTCCACCCGAGACCGTGGCGACCACCGAGTAACCATCTCGATCCCCTGAGCCCGCGGATGGCCTCCGTTTTCGAGCAGTGCCGCCCGTTCGCCAGCGAAACATCGCCGGAGTTCCGCCTCCGCTCGGGGCAGAGGAAGAGGAGGAAGGCCGACTAGTCAAACCTGACCAGTGGGTCCCCCGTGCCCACTGTCAGTGACTCCCCGCGCGGTCCACGCTAGTTAAGTGGAAACGTATTTCCAGAATACGCCTTCCACGTGTACGTATAATCGAACCGTTTTCTTTTTTTGTTTTATTTTTTTAAATAACATATTTTGACCAAAACTTTGACCGCCTATAACTTTTTAATTATAACTCCAAATGAATTGATTCCTTTTCCTACCTCTCTCAAATTTGATCTAGTTTATTTTAAGATTTATGTGACAATTTTTCAAGACAACTTTTTGTGCTGTTTTAAATTTGTGTGTTAATTCAAATTTATTTAAAATAGGACTTTGGAGAGAGAGAAGCAAACTATCAAAAGTTTTGGAGTGCACCCTGCCTTTCCACATATTAAAGGCAAGCATTCTGAAGCGCGGCATAATATTTTGCATACATTGTTTGACACGATTATGGCACCACCTCAATACGTGGAACTCGTTATTTTATGTGGTGATGTGATCGTTTGCATAAATGCTTATTTGAAATTTCCTTGCAGTTGGAAATGTACATGTTTGTGATAATGATCATCCTCGTATGCCTTTCGTGCCTACCAGAAGGAAAACGGGAAATTCTCTGTCTTGGGTAGAGCCGAGCTTGTCCCTAGTTCCTCGTTGAGGCGAGTGTGTCCGGCATGGCATGAGGGGTATGATGAGTGATGGTTCTATCTGTTGGATGAAATATATTCGTTATGCTAATCATGCAGGAATACTTAAACCTCTGAGTGGACCATAGATCGAGTCTTGTTCCAAGAACCCCATACTTGTTTCATACTACCCCTTGGCTCTACAACAAGTAGGGTGCAGTTCGATAAGTCGTCAACCCTTTCCAAAGACACACCGTCTGAGAGGCCATGGTGGAAGATACCGGTTGTAGCTGGTAGGCAGGCCACCTAGTCCGGGGCATGGGTGTTTCGGTTGAGACCGAGAGGGAGGCCACCCCTTAGAGCGCCGCGATATAAATTTGATCCCATGCTATGCAAGGCTGTAGCCTTCCCACTTAGAGTTTTGCTTAACAAGTGTCGTGGGTGATTCCTGCATAACGGTAAGTTAAGCTGGTGTGTGCAAGTTAGGTGTGTTTTCAACTAAAAGGCCGTAGACGGAATTAGTCCCGATGGACTAAAGGAATCCGTTACTCGTGGGTAAAGAGTACACCCTCTGCAGAGATTAAACCTATTCGAATAGCCGTGTCCTTGGTTAAGGATTACAGATGCAGGATGGGTCAGGTGTCGGTCTTAGTGTCGGTCTTCGGAGGAGATACTGTTAAACCAGAACTGGTATCGCAACTTGAGACTTGAAATAATTATGATGATTATTTTGTTATGGACTAACCCGTTATATTATTTGAATTATCGAATATCCCTGGGATGGTTCTACCTCCTGGATATTCACTGTGATTTTCTTCATAAGCCCTTTATGTGGTGTCGCTAAGACGCCCGGCTGTGGCATTGCTTGTTATTTATTTCCTTTATAAGCCCTTTATGTGGTGTCGCTAAGACGCCCGACTGTGGCATTACTTGTTATTTATTTCCTTTATAAGCCCTTTATGTGGTGTCGCTAAGACGCCCGACTGTGGCATTACTTGTTATTTATTTCCTTTATAAGCCCTTTATGTGGTGTCTCTAAGACGCCCGACTGTGGCATTACTTGTTATTTATTTCCTTTATAAGCCCTTTATGTGGTGTCGCTGAGACGCCCGACTGTGGCATGCTTGATATTTATTTTACCTTATAAGCCCTTTATGTGGTGTCGCTCAGACACCCGACTGAGGCATGCTTGTTAATTACCATCATTTCGAGACGTCGCTTCAGACATCCGAATGGTGCATTTTATTTCCTACTCTGTCATTTCATATTCATTGTTACATATTAATAATATGCTTGCATGTATCAAGGATTTCAACTTATGACTGACGTTGTGATCATAGAATATTTTCAAAGCATGATTAACAGTTGTTATATTATACCTGTGTTCATAATGTTTGCGAGTACATTCAAAGTACTCACTGGCTTGTCCCTGGCTATTGTCTTGGCCAGATTTCTTGCGTGAAGAGGAGCGTTGCGATGACAGCCCCGGAACCTAAGCAATGGAGATAGCAGCCTCGCGAAGATAGGAGTTATCCTGGTCAGCTGTTCCTGTGGATATTGGAGTCCCATAGACGCTGATGATCCACAAACCGCGTCTGCCATCAACCATTAGAAACCATTTGTTGTACTCACAGACCAGAAGGGTCTTGTACCACATATTTTGTATTTTGCTTGGTATTTCTGTATCAAGTTGGTACCTCATCAGCTAACAGTAATCCTGGGGCTGGTGAGTACGACGGCCATTTTGCGTGGGATTCCTGGCATGCCTGAAGGATGCCAGGCGAAGATGTCCCAAATCTCGCGCAAGAACTCCCGCAGTGCGGCATCTGTTGTGGGGTTCAGCTGTGCCCCGATGGATGCTGTTTTTGTAGGGTCCGTTGGGTGGACCTGCAATTTGACTATTTCGTCCGTTGGTTTAAAAGAGGTGGACTTGGGTCTTTTTTCGAGTATCACGTCGTCCCTGTCCACTATGGAGCGCAACACAGTTAGTTCTTCGACTGCGAGGGCTTCAGATAACGCCTCGAGGGCCAGTGCGGCGGTTTTATTTTCGGTGCGGAGTGTTATGTCCGGATCACTAGCTAGAGTGATGATTCCGTTGGGCCCGGGCATCTTGAGCTTCATGTACTCGTAATGGGGTATAGCTTGGAAGATCGTGAATGCCTCCCGCCCTAAAAGGGTGTGGTATCCGCTGCTGAACGGGGCCACTTGGAATGTGATTTCTTCGGACCTATAATTCTCCGGCGTGCCGAATACCACATCTAGTGTGATTTTTCCCGCACATCGTGTCTCCCTACTAGGGATGATTCCTGTGAAGGTCGTGCTGCTTTGCTCAATGCGGCTCTTGTCTTTTTTCATTTTGCTAAGAGTCTCCTCGTAGATGAGGTTTAATCCGTTGTCGCCGTCCATGAGCACTTTAGTAAGCCGGAAGCTGTCCACAATTGGACTAAGGACCAAAGCGGCTGGTGCTCGGACTGTTCGGAATTGAGGTTCGTCACTGGCATTGAAGGTTATGGCCGTGTCGTTCCATGGATTTATTGCTGCAACGTGGCAGACTTCGGCGAGGCTGCGGAGTGCTCGCTTGCGCCTATTATTTGAGGCGAAAGTCTCGAAGACTGTCAATACTCTATTGTTATTTTCCATGGGATGGTGCTCTGTGGTATTGTTGATGAGGAGATCGTCGCCGCTCTTGGCCACCTGCCGGAGTATCCAACATACTCTAAGGCTGTGTGTTGGCATGGTATCCGGTGTACTGTGAATTTTCCATGGCCCATTGAGCCATCCCTCCAATATAGTTCCGCGCCCTGTAGTGGGCTTTGGTTTCTTTGTAATTAGATCGGGTGACTTACGAGAGTACACCCTTTTAGTTCGGACGGGTAGTTTAGTGAGAGCCGGAGGATCCCAGAATTTTGTTTGGGTTTTCCAGGCGCTTTCCATCACACAGTACTTCCGTACTACAACCGCCAAGTCAGTGAAGTGTGCTATGTCACGGCGACTTATGGCGTTGATGATTCCCTTGTCCGTGGAATTTTTGCAAAAGAATGAAATTGCGTCTTCCTCATGACATTCCTTGACCTTGCTCATTACAAGTAGGAATCTGGCCCAATAGTGATGTACTGTCTCTTGGGGCTCTTGTCTAATGTGGGAAATATCACTTATGTCTGGGTGGCTGGGTAGATTTAGGTCCAAACTCTAACCCGATCTGAGACCCAGGGGCAGAGGAGTTTTCGAGCTTGGCAGTTCGGGCTCCGGGATGTTGCCCGATTTTTCTGGCCCGCTGTCCGATTCTAGGTTCGAAGCTTGGGCCATGTCCTCCCATAGACGGGTATCCGGCTCGGAGAGCTCAGGAATCCGGACATAGTTAGTCCTCAAAATCGAGGAAGAATCGCTGCGTTGCTCCTCCACCATTGCTATCTGATGGGTGACCGGCGGAGAGTTAATCTCCCTTTGGTCGGGTTTAAGCCCGATCCGATCATAGTCCGTAGCGACTCCCAGGGCGGCGATGCGATCCAAGAGCTCGTTCAAGGAAGAGAGCTCCATTGGATCCATCTGCTCGGCGAATCCCTAGCCGACGTGGAGGCTATTTTTGATGACCCGAGATGTCCTCGTCGGCGCGACGGCCGAACGGGCGGTCATGACGAAGCCGCCTAATCGGAGATTCTGGCCTACAGCTAGGGCTCCCCCCGAGGTAATGTTGTCCTTGACAACAAGACGAGCCATCAAGCCTTATCGTGACGGCACAGTGGAACTCTCAATCAAAGCACCAATGTCGGTGAGGGAGTCCTGGACTAGGGGGTGTCCGGATAGCCGAACTATCATCACTTCCGGACTCCAAGACTCTGAAGATACAAGATTGAAGACTTCGTCCCGTGTCCGGATGGGACTTTCCTTGGCGTGGAAGGAAAGCTTGGCGATACGAATATGTAGATCTCCTACCATTGTAACCGACTCTGTGTAACCCTAACCTATCCGGTGTCTATATAAAAGGAGGGTTTTAGTCCAGAGGGCGAACAATAATCATACCATAGGCTAGCTTCTAGGGTTTAGCCTCCTTGATCTCGTGGTAGATCTACTCTTGTACTACCCATATCATCAATATTAATCAAGCAGGAGTAGGGTTTTACCTCCATCAAGAGGGCCTGAACCTGGGTAAAACATCGTGTCCCTTCTCTCCTGTTACCATCCGCCTAGACGCACAGTTCGGGACACCCTACCCGAGATCCGCCGGTTTTGACACCGACATTGGTGCTTTCATTGAGAGTTCCTCCGTATCGCCACCGATAGGGCCCGATGGCTCCTTCCGATCATCAACAACGACGCGGTCCAGGGTGAGACTTTTCTCCCGGACAGATCTTAAATTCGGGCGGCTTTGCACTTGGGCCAATTCGCAGCCATCCGGAAGCGTCTGAAGCTTCGCCCCGGCCATCAGGTCAGATTTGGAAGTTTGAACTATACGGCCGATGTCCGCGGATACTTGATCTTCGATGGATTCGAGCCACAGCCGAGCATGCCGCACTGTCTCGATAGGTATGATCTAGCTCTGTCGCCGAACAGTGCCCTGGAGGCCGCACCAGCATCTGCTCCGACCCTTAATCCGGAGCCGGATTCCCCGATCGAGGACGAGTGGTTGGACACCGCCTCGGGGGCTACGATCTCTACGGCGATTGAGCCGAACTCCATCCCTGTCCTTTGCGAAGACCTTGACTCCAGGGTGCCGGACTCCTCTCCGGACTCCGAACCCTCCGCACCCCTGCCAATCGAATCTGATTGGGCGCCGGTCATGGAGTTCACTGCCGCGGACATCTTTCAGCACTCGCCCTTTTGCAACATCCTGAATTCTCTAAAGTCTCTCTCTTTATCCGGAGAGCCCTGGCCGGACTACGGACAGGAAGGTTGGGATACGGGCGACGAAGAAATTCAACGCCCACCCACCACCCATTTTGTAGCCACTGTCGATGATTTAACTGACATGCTCGACTTCGACTCCGAAGACATCGACGGTATGGACAATGATGCCGGAGACGACCAAGACCCAGCGCCTATAGGGCATTGGAAGGCCACCTCGTCATATGACATATACATGGTGGACATCCCAAAAGATGGGAACGGCGATGGAACAATGGAGGATGACCCCTCCAAGAAGCAACCGGTAGCGTGACGCCGGGCGCCGCTCTAAATCCCGCCACAGCAAAAACGGTGATTCCGGCACGAGAGATAATAACACCCCGGACAGTGCCGAAGACAACCCCCTCCAGCAGGACTCAACGTAGGAGGAGGGAGAAGCAAGTCCGCACGATAGTGCGGCAGAAAGAGAGGTCGAGGATGATAATTATGCGCCTCCCTCCGAAGATGAGGCAAGCCTCAAAGATGATGAATTCGTCGTGCCTGAGGATCCCGCCGAACTGGAGCGTTTCAAACGCAGGCTTATAGCCACGGCAAGAAGCCTCAAGAAAAAGCAGCAACAGCTTAGAGCTGACCAAGACCTGCTAGCTGACAGATGGACTGAAGTCCTTGCAGTCGAAGAGTATGAACTCGGACGCCTCTCCAAAAGCTACCCCAAACGCAGGCCGTTGCCTCGATCAGAAGAGGAAGCACCCAAGTCACCAGCGCACGACATGGCAGACCTGCCACCCCGTGGCCACGACAGAGAAGCCTCTCGGCCCTCCACTCAAGCCACACCCCGACGCCTCTCAAAAAGTACCAAGGCACGGGAAAACGCGCCGGACTTGCGGGATGTATTGGAGGATAAGGAAAAACATACAAGATCGATCTACGGATCACGTGGGCGCCCAACGACTCGGGACGATTACCGTCGCGCCGGATACAGCAAACCCGGCCGGGCCGAACGCAGCAGACAAAGCTCGTATGAGCTACGTCGTGATATAGCCCAATACAGAGGCGCCGCACACCCACTATGCTTCACAGATGAAGTAATGGATCATCAAATCCCCGAGGGCTTCAAACCCGTAAACATCGAATCATACGATGGTACCACAGATCCTGTGGTCTGGATCGAGGACTATCTCCTCCATATCCACATGGCCCGCGGTGATGATCTACATGCCATCAAATACCTCCCACTCAAGCTTAAAGGACCAGCTCGGCATTGGCTCAACAGCTTGCCAGCAGATCAATTGGTTGTTGGGAGGACCTGGAAGCCGCATTCCTTGATAACTTCCAGGGCACATATGTGCGACCACCAGACGCCGATGACCTTAGCCATATAATTCAGCAGCCAGAAGAATCGGCCAGACAATTCTGGACATGGTTCCTAACAAAGAAAAATCAAATCGTTGACTGTCCGGATGCAGAGGCCCTTGCAGCCTTCAAACATAACATCCGCGGCGAATGGCTTGCCCGGCACCTAGGACAGGAAAAGCCGAAATCATGGTAGCCCTCACAACACTCATGACCCGCCTTTGTGCGGGAGAGGACAGCTGGCTAGCTCGAAGCAACAACTTGGCGAAACACACTAATAGTTCGGATACCAAGGAAAGCAACGGTAGGTCGCGTCGCAACAAGAACAAGCGCCGCATTAACGGTGATAATGCTGAAGATACGGCCGTCAATGCCGGATTCAGAGGCTCTAAACCCGGTCAGCGGAAGAAGCCATTCAAAAGAAATACCCAGGGCCCGTCCAACTTGGACCGAATACTCGATCGCTTGTGCGGATACATGGCACTTTTGAAAAACCAGCCAATCACACCAACAGGTATTGTTGGGTGTTCAAGCAATGAACAAGTTAAGTGCCAAACTCAACGACAAGGGGCTGCATAGCGATGACGAGGAAGAGCCCGACCACGAACAATAGAGGACAGAAGGGTTTTCCCACACAAGTGCGGACGGTGAACATGATATACGCAACCCATATACCCAAAAGGGAGCGGAAGCGTGCACTAAGGGGCGATATGCGATGGAGCCAGTCGCCCCGAAGTTCAACCCATGGTCTTCTTGCCCGATCACCTTCGATCGAAGGGACCACCCCACTAGCATCCGTCATGGCGGTTTTGCCGCATTGGTTCTTGACCCAATTATAGACGGATTTCACCTCACCAGAGTCCTGATGGACGGCGGTAGCAGCCTGAACCTACTTTATCAGGATACAGTGCGCTAAATGGGCATAGACCCCTCAAGGATTAAGCCTACAAAGACGACCTTTAAAGGCGTCATACCGGGTGTAGAGGCCAATTGTACAGGCTCAGTCACACTCGAAGTGGTCTTCGGATCCCCGGATAACTTCCGAAGCGAAGAGTTAATCTTCGACATCGTCCCGTTCCGCAGCGGCTATCATGCACTGCTCGGACAAACCACATTTGCAAAGTTCAATGCGGTGCCGCACTACGCATACCTCAAGCTCAAGATGCCAGGCCCTCAAGGAGTAATCACGGTCAATGGAAACACAGAACGCTCTCTCCGAACGGAGGAGCACACGGCGGCCCTCGCGGCGGAGGTGCAAAGCAGCCTCTCACAGCAATTCTCAAGTCCTGCCGCTAAGCGTCCGGACACTGTCAAGCGCGCCCGGAGTAACCTACAACAAGACCGCCTGGCACCATTCAAGCACGCGTAGCAATCCGGCCCCAACCCCAGCCCTCGCGAAATTGCGAAGCCAGTACTATGCGTACATAACTACGCTCTCGAGATACCATGGGCATAAGGGGAGGGGCACGACCACGACACGCCCAGAATGCGGCTCAACCGCAGTAGGGGCTCCCGATTGTGTCAATCTTTTTCTTTTTTCTTTTTTTCTTACTTTCAGGACTCCGTTTTCAGAAGTCCTGTCCGGCACTAGAATCGCCGAACTCATGATGCAACAGCCAGGGAAGCAGAGAGCTACGTCGAGTGTTCAGGTGGTCTCTATTACGAGCATTATACCTCTTTTACATACCATCCTGCAGCTTACCCCTGGAGGGGGACGTGTTAGATAGTCCCATCCCTTGCTTATCGCACTATTGGTATCGTTCTGCCTTCATTGCAGTACCTTTTTGAATAAACAATACATAGCTTTTTCCTATTATTGCACTCCTTTCTTTATCTATATATATGTTCATTTCATGACATGTTGCACCCGTACACTTTGGTACGACCAATACACCAGGGGCTCAAGTACCCCAAAATTATGGTGTGATAAGTCCGAACACTTTCACAAGTGCGGCACCCCGAACTTATAGCATTATATGCATCGGCTCCGAATCATGTCTTGGGTCAATAGTTGGGTTTGCCCGGCTCCTATGTTTTGGTACCTTACGTTCCGTTATATCGGCTAAGGTAGCACTAGGAGAACCACTGCGATTGTGCCCCGGTTGAGCTAGGTTGAGCACCTCAGTGGAGAAAGCTAAAACTGACCGTCATGATAGGGCGAGAGCCGGTCACTGTTCGAGAGGTTTTTTCGGGTCCCTAAAGACTTATGCCGCTTAGAGCGAGGAACCGGAATTGTCCGGCCAAGGCGTGGATAGCGCCCCGAACTCGGTCTTCCGAATACTAGGGGCTTCACGAAATTTAAAATTATAGAATTCTATGGCTAAGTGAGAGTGTTCAAGCATTATAAGTCCGGTTGCCTTGTTCGCTATGCTGAGCGCCTCCCTAGATGGACCCAAGAATGGGAACAAGAGTGCTCAAGTTTATCCCAAACACCCCAAGACTTTTCGTGGCATGGGGCTGAAGCCAACGACTTGCCATCTCTCAAATTTGATAAACGGACGCACGTAAGGTAATATTTTAAATTAACAAGCGTTGCTTAAGCGCATATGAAAGAGTTTTCAGCGTCTGAGGATAACAAATGTGAGTCTATTCAAAAATTACATCTTTGGAGCACTCATCCGCTATTCGGCGGGCACCCTTCAGGAGGCCCTCATAGTACATTTCGGGCGTGCGATGCTCCTTGCCCTTCGGTGGCCCGTCTGTCACAAGCTTCTCCCAGCTTGCCCCAGTGCACTTTAGCACGGGCAAGGGCCCGACGGACACCTTCAATGCAGACGGAGCGCTTGATGACTTCAACCCGTGGACAGGCGTCCACCAGCCGCCGCACTAGCCCAAAGTAGCTCCCAGGCATGGCTTCCAATGGCCACAGCCGAACCATGAGGCCCTTCATGGCCTGTTCGGCGACCTTGTGGAGCTCGACCAACTGCTTCAGCTGGTCGCTTAGGGGCACCGGATGTCCAGCCTCAGCATATTGAGACCAGAACACCTACTCCGTTGAGCTCCCCTCCTTGGCGCGGTAGAATGCGGAAGCATCAGACACACTATGGGGCAGATCTGCGAATGCTCCTGGAGAGCTCCGAGTCCGGGTAAGTAATAGGTAATTCACTTTCACATGCTTGCTTTGCATAAAGAATGCCTTACCCGCCGCTATCTTCTTTAATGATTCAATTTCTTGGAGGGCTTTTTGGGCCTCGGCCTTAGCAGTTTTGGCACTCTCAAGAGCCGAGGCAAGCTTGGACTCTCGGGTCTTCGAGTCACGCTCCAAACCCTCGTGTTTTTTCACGAGAGCCTGGAGCTCTGGCCGCACCTCCGCCAGCTGCGCCTCCCCTTTCTCTCGCTCGGTGCGCTCCGCGGCCGCTTTGCTTTCGGCCACGGACACTGCTTCCTTCAGGGTCGCCACCTCGTTCGTGGCCCCTGCAGTACCCATGTTATTCCTGTTATTGTTTGCAATCAAAACCTTTCTATAAGGTACTTCTTTAATAAGGTATTACTTACCTTCCTTGTCCTCGAGCTGCTTCTTGGCAAAGCCGAGCTCGTTCTCGGACCGCTCGAGGCTCTGCTTCAATGCATCGACCTCCATGATCGGTCTGGCAGAGGTCGGCGCAGCCTGCATTCCCATATTGACATACTTATGTTAGACTCCTGCGTATATCTTTTTAGATCCTCAGTCCGGCTTTTCTTTCCGAACACCGAACTAAGCATCAGGGGCTACTGTCTATGCAGTAATATTTTTACATATTCTAAACTTACCTCAAAGCCTGTTAGAAGGCTGGTACAGGCTTCGGTCAGCCTGCTCTTGGCGGACTAAACTGTCCGGGTCACCGCACTCATAATAAAGGTGGTGCTCCTCCTGATGGAAGCGCTGTTAAGCGCCTCGATCGCTATCCGGTGCCTCCGGTTGGACGGAGGACACCGGCGTCTTACCCTTCTTACGAAGGGACCGCTTGCCGGACTCCGGAACCGCTGAAGGTTCCGGCATGGAGTCCGGACGAGGGTCGGGCTTAGAGCCCCTGGGGGTCTCGCCCCCCACGTGCTTGGAGTCCGGGAGGTTGCCTTGCGGCGCCTCCTGCGCCACCTCCTCTTGACCAGGCCCGCAGCATGAGGTGAGGAGGCGGCCGGAAGAGAAGTACTCTCCATTTCCGACGAGCTCGGGGACCCGCTCGTCGAAGCGGCGAGCTCGCCCTTGGGCGGGCTGCATGATTGTTCGGCATTAGAGAACACTATGCAATGATAAAAAAGGCATGGGTATCCGGACACTTACGATCTCGTCAGGGGCTTGGTCCTCGTTGGCCACTCCTCGTCGTCGTCGACGTTGGTGGAGAAGTCCAGAGGAAGGGTCCTTCCCTTCTTAGACCCTCTGGCCTCCCCAGTTGGGGCGACCTTCCTTTTCCTCTCCTCCCCCGCTGGGGGAGAGGCTTCTTTTTCCTCCTCCTCGTTCTCAGGAGAAGATTACGCCCAGAATCGACAGCACCTAGCGTCGGAGCTCCTTCAAGTTCCCGTGGCCTCCTTTTGGCCTTCTTCTCGGCACCACATGGGATACCGGAGCCAGCAACCGTCATTAATCGAGGCGTCCGCTGGGTCTTCCGGCAAAGGAGCCGGACAGTTAATCTGTCCGGACGTCTTCAGCCAGTCCTGTTAAAGGTTAGGGAGTTTTAGATCCCGCATAGAGTCAAACTATGAAAAAAGAGTCCCATAAATGGTAAAATAACTTACCTCGCCGGCTTGACGCTGCGAGCTGTATCCCCGATCTTTGTTAGCGGATGCAGGGGCTTCGGCGCCCTCGAACAGCACCTTCCAGGCATCTTCGTACGTAGTGTCGAAGAGCCGGCTCAAGGTTCGGTGCTGTGCCGGATCAAACTCCCACAAATTAAAGGCCCGTTCCTGGCATGGGAGAATCCGGCGGATGAGCATAACCTGGACTACGTGGACAAGCTTGAGCTTCTTGTCCACCGGGTTTCGGACACAGGTTTGAAGTCCGGATAGCTCTTCCGAATCACCCCACTTCAAGCCCGTCTCTTTCCATGATGTGAGCCGTGTGGGGGAGCCAGATCTGAATTCGGGGGCCGCCGCCCAGTTGGAGTCGCGTGGCTCGGTGATGTAGAACCACCCCGATTGCTACCCCTTTATTGTCTCCACGAAGGAGCCCTCGAGCCAAAGGACATTGGGCATCCTGCCCACCATAGCGCCTCCGCACTCCGCCTGTCGGCCGCCCACTATCTTCGGCTTGACGCTAAAGGTCTTCAACCATAAACCGAAGTGGGGTTGGACGCAGAGGAAGGCCTCGCACACGACGATAAACGTCAAGATATTGAGGATGAAGTTTGGGGCCAAATCATGGAAATCGAGGCCATAGTAGAACATGAGCCCCCGGACAAATGGGTGAAGTGGAGAACCTAGTTCGCGGAGGAAGTGGGTGAGGAACACCACCCTCTCATGGGGCCTGGGAGTGGGGATGAGCTGCCCCTCGTCAGGTAGCCAACACGCGATGTCGCCGGACAAGTATCCGGCCTCACGCAGTCTTGTGATGTGCCCCTCCGTGACGGAGGAGGCCATCCACCTGCCTCCCGCTCCGGACATAGTTGGAGAAGGTTGAGGTGGGGTGTGCGGACTTGGGCGCTGGAGCTCAAGTGCACGGAAATGGATGAGCAAAGGAGGAAGAAGGCGTAGGTGAAAAAGGTGGATCCTTATCCCCTTATATGGACGGACGAAGCTATGCATCCCCCACCAGCCTGGTAAAACTCGCTTATCTCCCAAGCGCCGTAATCAATGGCGCGGATGGGTTACCCACGTCCGTATTGATGGGAATCCCGGAATAAGGGGGCATGATCTATGCTTTGATAATACGTGCCGTGGAAACCGCCTCGCTTAAACGCTACCGAGGTGGAACAGAAAAGCGATTCATATAAAGGCCTGGCCGTGGTGTGATCTCACGCCACGGAATACGTCAGCAGATCTGTGCAAAAATTATTCTCTCTACGGTGGTATGTGGAACTTGTTTTGCAGAGCCGGACACTATCCTGGTGTTCAAAACCTTCTATGAAGTATTCGGAGGAGGAACCCGCCTTGCAATGTCGAAGACAATATGCACGCCGGACTCGTCGTCATTGAAGCCTGGTTCAGGGGCTACTGAGGGAGTCCTGGACTAGGGGGTGTCCGGATAGCCGAACTATCATCACGGCGGACTCCAAGACTATGAAGATACAAGATTGAAGACTTCGTCCCGTGTCCGGATGGGAGTTTCCTTGGCGTGGAAGGCAAGCTTGGCAATACGGATATGTAGATCTCCTACCATTGTAACCGACTCTGTGTAACCCTAACCTATCCGGTGTCTATATAAACCGGAGGGTTTTAGTCCGTAGGACGAACAACAATCATACCATAGGCTAGCTTCTAGGTTTAGCCTCCTTGATCTCATGCTAGATCTACTCTTGTACTACCCATATCCTCAATATTAATCAAGCAGGAGTAGGGTATTACCTGCATCAAGAGGGCCCGAACCTGGGTAAAAACATCGTGTCCCTTGTCTCCTGTTACCATCCGCCTAGACAAACAGTTCGGGACCCCCTACCCAAGATCCGCCGGTTTTGACACCGACAGTCGGTGTCAAAACCGGCGGATCTCCGGTAGGGGGTCCCGAACTGTGCGTCTAGGCGGATGGTAACAGGAGGCGGGGGACACAATGTTTACTGTCGGTGTACTAGAGTAGGGGTACCCTAGTATCCCGAACTCGTGCACGGGCAGTTGCAGCACCCTGCGGCAGGGCTGGCCTGGTGACCATCAAGATCTTCCATGGCTCCTTTGGAGCCATTCAAGAACAAAGTAATCAAGACCCCGGCAAGAGGAGCTTGCCGGGAAGACCACTCGAGGCACGAAGGAAACAAGGCCCCGGCAAGAAGAGCTTGCCGGGAAGGCTTGGTGGGCGCCGAGCTCCCAAGCGCGACGAGTTTTCTGCCGCGGCAAGGCGCTTGCCGGGGCAAGCAACCTCTCTTCATCTCCGCTCCAGCTCATCCGCCAACGTGTCGCGACGGGGCTTCCCCAGGAACACGTGTCGATGGGCTGTGCAGCCAGCGCGGAGCAGCGATAAGCGGCGCTGACAAGCTACCATCATGGCAAACGGAGGCGCCAGACGGTCCTCGTTACCTTTGTTCAGCGATCGTGACGGGCATTAATGACTCTTGTCCCTTGCCGTTGGAGTTAGGTATAGACCATCATACCTTTGTACAAGCGGTGTACCAACCTCTGTTTTTACTATCTTACCCTTGTCTACTTGCCACATGTGGTGACCCCTTGTGCCTATAAAAGGAGGCCCAAGTGCAACGTAGAAAGGGTTCGCTTCGGCTCCGGCTTAGTTCATTCTACTCATACGAGACCACACTCAGGCTAGGTTTTGTAGCTCCCATTGCTCCCTAGCAAGAACAAAAGATAATCCACAAAAGCAGCAGTAGGAGTATTATCTCTCCGGAGAGCTCCGAAGCTGGGTAAATCTGCTCGTGTGCATCGCTTCGATCCGCTCTTTGTGCATCCTCCGCTCCCCTTCCGAACCACAAGGGACCAAGTCCCATAGGTGATCGCGGGACACGATCAGTTCTCCCCGACATCTTTGGCGCGCCAGGTAGGGGTCGTCGAGGCTGTGTGAACCCGATCCGGCATTCACACAAGCAGTTTCTTCATCAACATCTTCGTCAACATGGCGCCGAAGAAGAAGTCTTCGGCAGTAGCAGAGCCGTCCACGTCGAACCCACCACCACCGGAGCTGTCAGGTGGTGGGGGAAACGCTGGCGGAGGAACGGGCGTCGTCGAGAGAGCCCACAACGCCGCCGGGTCCAAGGACAAGGCAGCGCAGGCGTCGGCATCCGAGTCCGCACCGCGTCCTTCTCAAGAGGCGCGGGAAAGACACCGTCACGGTGCTCGCAGCACCATACGTCCGATAGACCAAGGCCAAGCTGGGGGATCCAGAGGCCCTCGAGACCCGCATGCACGTCAGCATGCCGGAACGAGTGGGGTACGGTCGCCTGAGCGGGATGCTGCTCCTCCTAACTTGGTTAGGAGTTCGAGCACATCCCGTTCTTCACTCCGTACGCCATTGCCACCCTCCACTCCGGCGGAAGCCTTGGCAAGGGCTCAGCTACTTCTAGACTACCCTCCAACGGCCGACAAGGTCGACGAATGGAGGGCCACAATTCAGAGTCTCATCGGCCGCTTAACGCGCATATCCCATGACAACCAAGCGCCTCTCAGCAGCGGCAAGGCGACAAGACACGAGCCGGTGGAGACGAGACCTGCGGGGGTGCAGCCACTGTGCATTCCCCTTCCCGAAGGCCAAGATCGCCGACTCGCCGGATCTACCTCGACAGCGACTCCACAGCGTCGTCGGATCCGCGAGCTCGTCGCGACCAGCGCCAAGTTCTTCGAGAACGGCAAGAAGAAGACGCCGAACCGCGCCGAGCGCCGAAGAGAAGCGCGTCGTCAATCCGACCAGCGCGCCGGGCCCACTGTCGATATGCATGCGCCAGGGGAACCAGGCGACTTGCCGTACGCGGTAGGTTGCCCTGCGTTCACTCGTGAGCTGCGGCAAGTCCGGTGGCCCGACAAGAAAAACTTCAAGCCGGACGTGCCGGAGAAGTATGATGGCAGGACACACCCATCGGAGTTCCTCAGCATCTACACCATCGCGGTGCAGGCTGCGGGGGGACGAGACGACAAGATCCTCGCCAACTACTTTCCTCTGGTGCTCAAGCCAAACGTCAGGTCTTGGCTCATGCACTTGCCGGACAGCTCTATTTCTTCTTGGGCGGATCTATGCCATCAGTTTGTCGGCGCCTTCACAGGCGGCCACAACCCTCATGGCCAAGAGAGTGACCTTCACTTGCTCGCCCAGAAGGAAGGAGAGTCCCTGCGCAAATTCATCCAGAGATTCAGCCGTGTGCATTACAACATCCCAGATGTCCACCCTGCCGCGGTGATCAGTGCATTTCATCAGAATGTACGAAACCGCAGGATGAGTGAGGAGATGGCGATGTGCAAAGTGAAAGACGTCCCGAGCTCACGCCTGGCCGACAAGTGCGCTACTGAAGAAGGAAGAAGACTCCCAGAGAGAATGTGGGAGCAGAGTCTGATAGTGAGGAGACCGCCCCGGCAAGGAAGAGCCGGCGGCGAAACAACAGAAGGAAGAAAAACCAAGAAGTACTAGTTGTCGAGCAGTCCGGCAAGGATGATGCCGCCAACAAAGCCAAGGCTAGTGGCTCCGGCAAGGAGGTTGCCGTAGACGCTGACCGCCAAGCTGTGGCGGCCGCCGACAAGCCTGACAGCTCCAACAAGCAGTACTGTAAGATTCACCGCACCAAGGGCCATGATCTCCAGAGCTGCAAGAAAGTCGAGCAGCTTGTTGAGCTACAGAGAGCTGAATACGAGCGGCGAGACAAGGAGAAGGCCCAGGAAGGTGCAAGTGCAGCAAGTAAAAAGAGACCCGGTCGGGGAGGACGCCGCGGCAAAGCCAAGCAGCGGCAAGGAGACAGACCTCCCCGCGGCCGCGACAAGGACGAAGACGAAGATGAAGACGATGAAGACATGGAAGATGATGAAGCTGATGAGCACGAGTTTTAGAAGGCGACGGAGGTCCTTTCCATTGACGGTGGTGCTTCCCTGCATAACTCGCACCGCCAACTCAAGCAATGGATGCGTGAGGTTAATGCAGTAGAACCATCCATAGAGTCGCGCAAACCTCTAAAGTGGTCCAGCACGCCCATCATCTTTGACATTGAGGATCACCCTGATCGCGTTACCGCTGTCGGGTGCTTGCCGATGTTGGTATCACCAACTATCCGCAACCTCAAGGTCACAAAGATGTTGGTTGACGGCGGGGCCGGCCTGAACCTGATATCCTCTGCAGTGCTTCAGAAACTTCAAATCCACGACAATGAGCTCGAAGAGACTGGCACATTCCAAGGAATCAACCCAGGAAGGAGCAAGCCGAAAGGGAAGATCACATTGCCGGTAACATTTGGCAGTGAGCTAAACTTCAGAACTGAGAAGGTTACATTCGACGTTGCCAATTTCCCATTGCCCTACAATGGTATACTTGGTCGTCCAGCGCTTGCCAAGTTCATGGCAGCTTCTCATTTCGCCTACAATTTACTCAAGATGCCCGGCCCGATAAGCGTCATTTCTGTCCATGGCGACAAGAAGGACGCACTTATCTGCGCCGACAAGATTTACCGGGATGCAGGAGCCGCGACAGATGGCAAACCACTTGCCGCTGAAGCTCCCGGGGGGAAGAAGAAGACCACCAAGTCCGGCAAGAACTCTGATGCCCACTCCGGCAAGCGCACCTCTTCGGAGTGTTGCGCTACCGTCGAGGACGCACCATCGAGCTCCACTGGCAAGTGCAAAAAGATGATGGCAGCTCCGCCGAAGACCAAGAAGGTGCCCGCCAAAGAGGACGACGCTGGTGGTACCTTCACCATCAGTGCCACGCTTGACCCTAAATAGGAAGGCGAGCTCGTTGCTTTCCTGCGGGCGAATGTCGATGTGTTTGCATGGCAACCATCTGACATCCCCGGTGTTCCCAGGAAAGTAATTGAGCACCACCTAGCTGTCTGTCCTCACGCGGCCCGTCAAGCAAAAGTTAGGAAAGCAGGCGTTGGGCGCCAAGAGTTCATAGCAGAAGAAATCAAGAAGTTGGAAGCAGCAGGCCTTGTCAGAGGAGTCCTCCATCCCACGTGGTTGGCCAATCCGGTAGTTGTACGCAAGGAAAATGGGAAATGGAGACTTTGTATTGACTTCACTGATGTTAATAAAGCTTGTCCCAAAGACCCGTTTCCCTTGCCATGTATTGACCAGATTGTTGACTCCACGGCTGGATGTGATTTGCTTTCATTTCTTGATGCATATTCAGGATATCATCAGATCTTCATGGCAGAAGAGGATGAAGAGAAAACCGCATTCATTACACCATGTGGCACGTACTGTTTCATACGGATGCCTTTCGGTTTAAAGAATGCTGGTTCAACTTTTGCAAGAGTAGTCCATGATGCCTTTGAGCCACAAATACACAGAAATGTAGAAGCCTACATGGATGACATAGTGGTCAAGAGCAAGGACAAAGCAACTCTGATTCAGGATTTGGATGAGACATTCGCAAATCTGCGCAAGATCAACCTCAAGCTCAACCCCGAGAAGTGCGTGTTTGGAGTCCCTTCCGGCAAGCTTCTCGGGTTCTTTGTGTCTCAGCGGGGAATCGAAGCCAATCCCGACAAGATCAAGGCCCTTGAGCAGATTGAAGCACCAAAGCGCGTCAAGGATGTCAGAAGCCTTGCCGGTTGCGTGGCTGCTCTCAGCAGGTTTATCTCTAAGTCTGTTGGCGCATACGCCATTTTTCAAAATCTTGAAAAAGGCAGGTCCAATGAAATGGACTCCTGAAGCGGAGGCTGCGCTGCAAGACTTGAAGAGATACCTGTCCTTCGCTCCAATACTTTTCGCACCTAGGCCACAAGAGAAGTTGCTGCTGTATATAGCGGCAACCAATCAAGTGGTTAGTGCTGCGTTAGTAGTGGAGACGGAGACAGATGATGAGCCGGCAACCGAGGCAGGTGCATCCAGCGACAAGCAAGGGGCTTCGCCGTCAAGCTCTAGTCCCGACAAGGACAAATCAGCGCAGGGTTGCGACAAGATACAGAAAAAGATGGTGCAGCGCCCAGTCTACTTTGTCAGTTCCCTTCTGCAGGGAGCTAGGTCAAGGTACTCTGGTGTGCATAAGCTGCTTTTCGGCCTCCTCATGGCCTCGAGAAAGCTGCGCCATTACTTCCAAGCACATGAGATAACAGTTGTCACTCGTTTTCCGCTGAAGAGGATTTTGCAAAATCCAGAAGCAAGCAGCGTAATTGTCGAGTGGGCACTGGAACTGTCAAGCTTTGGTCTCAAGTTTGAAAGCACTTCAACTATCCAAAGCAGGGCATTGGCAGAATTCATAGCAGAATGGACGCCAACGCAAGATGAAGAAATTCCAGAGACAAGCATCCCCGTCAAGGAGGCAAATAAAGAGTGGCTGATGTACTTTGATGGTGCTTTCTTGCTGCAAGGCGCCGGTGCCGGCGTGCTGCTTATCGCACCCACCGGACAGCACCTCAAGTACTTGGTCCAGATGCACTTTCCCAAGGAACAAGCAACAAACAATACTGCAGAGTATGAAGGTTTCCTTGCCGGTTTAAGGATTGCGGTAGACCTTGGAATCAAGAAGCTAATTGTCAGGGGGGATTCGCAACTTGTCGTCCGCCAAGTAAATAAAGATTATCAGAGTCCGTTGATGGAAGCCTACGTCGATGAAGTGAGAAAGCTAGAAGAGCACTTTGAAGGCCTGCAAATGGAACATGTTCCAAGAGCTCAGAATGATATAGCTGATGGCCTCTCAAAATGCAAATAATTAAACAAAACTCCCTCGGGACTATTGTTGGTATGGACGGCACCCGTTGTTTCGGACAAGCTGTGGAGTGTGATTGATGGTGGAGGGGGAGTAAACGTTTACTTTTATCGCTTGGGAACCGCCACTAGCGTGCTTAGCATGGAAGATATTGATAACTGATGGTTGTAAAGTGAATGAGAAGGGTGCATGTCTGAAAATAATCATTTATCACTGTTTCAAAATTGAGCTCTGGCACCTCAGCAAATCACTGCTTCCCTCCGCGAAGGGACTATCTATTTACTTTTAAGTTGTGTCACCACATTCTAAAACAAGCGCCAGAAACCGAGTAGAGCACAGCTGTCATGATTTATGCATTGTGAGTAGCTAATATTGGGTGCATCATGACTAGATCTTTTCTACCATGAATTACAATGTTTAGTCGCTAATTGAACTTTCGAGGTGCTCTGCATTTATGTTTTGCGGTATCAGAAAGGGCTAGCGAGATACCACTATTGTCATATTATATCATGGTTGTTTTGACAACGTGTTGCTGTTTGAGATATCTTATTATTGCTCGCGTGCTGATTATGTCATTGATATGAGTCATTATAATCTTTAAGAGTTATTGTTGACATGGTTAGTTATCATGTTGGCAGAAAACTTGGGTGTTGTTTAAGCTTATTTATGCAAACAAGAGCAAAAGAGTTCGTAAAAGTTTTTCTTTCTCACTTTCAGTTTATCAACTGAATTGCTTGAGGACAAGCAAAGGTTTAAGCTTGGTGGAGTTGATACGTCTCCAACGTATCTACTTTTTCTCACACTTTTCCTCTTGTTTTGGACTCTAACTTGCATGATTTGAATGAAACTAACCCCAGACTGACGCTGTTTTCAGCAGAACTACCATGGTGTTGTTTTTGTGCAGAAATAAAAGTTCTCAGAATGGAACGAATCTTTGCGACGATTTTTTATATCAATAATAAGAATTTCTGGAGCCAAGACCTGCTGGAGAGGGGCACCTGGGTGGGCACAACCCACCTGGGCGCGCCCCCCTCCACTACTAGGAAAATGCTTATAGATAGAATTTTACCAGTAGCGTTTGTTTATGAACCCATGCTACTAGTAGTTAGTAGTAGCGCTGGGTAGAAATCGCGCTACTGGTATGTGTTAGCAGCAGCGCTTGTTACCTAGCCCCACGCTACTGCTAAGTGTAACACACCACACCCCTTGGTCAATAAATATTAGCAGTGCTGGTCGTCCAACCGGCGCTACTGTTAGTTTTGGATCTATAGCGCCTGTTTAGATAAACGCACTACTGCTATTTTTTCTATGTATAACATTTTACCAGTAACGTGTTTTTCTAGACCGTGCTATAGCTAGTGCAACACTGCCCGTAGATATTTTGCAAGCTGCCATAGCAGTAGCGTGTTTTGGCTCCCCGCGCTACTGCTATGGTTGCCAGCCACCTACCACCTTTCCCCTCCTTCCTCCCCTTTCTTCTTCCTCTCCCCCTTCCTTTCTCCCCCTTTCCTTGCACCTTGCTTGTTCTAATGCTCCCCCTCCACCACCCCTCCATTAGAGCCCTCCCTTCTTCTCTTCTTTGCCCTTCCACCACCCCCTCTTCTTTGCCCCTCGAACACACCCCTCCATTAGAGCCCTCCCATCACCACACCCCCTCTTTCTTTGCCCTCCACCACCACCCCCTCCATTAATGCCCTCCCTCCCCCTCTTCTTTACCCTCCACCACCCCCTTCCATTAATGCCTTCCCTCTTATCCTTTCTCCCTCTCCTCCCACTCTCTCCCTAGCTCTCTCTCCCAAGGGAGCTAGCTAGCTAGTTAGAGCTATATATACCTAGAGCTACTAGGTAATTAAAAAGAAAGGTGCTCGATATCCCTCTCGACACATAGGTGAGCAAAAAAATGTTTTTGTGTGGATAAGGACCGAAACTATATATATATATATATATATATATATATATATATATATATATATATATATATATATATATATATAGGGTGGGTCTATTATGATAATACCCTTAAGAGTCTTATTCTGCACACCGAAACGTCTTATTCTGCTAACATACCAACCGCACCCCCTCGTCTCCACGCCCACTCCCAATCCCTCCCACCTTATTCCCCTGCTCCTGCCCCGCACAATCCCCACCCACATACCCACCGCGCCGCCCTACCGCCGCCCCTACTTGGCTACCTCCGCGCGCCCCTTGGGGCCTCCCTACCATCCCTCAGCCGCCGCCTCCCCACCCCCGCCAGGTGGCCCGTCAGCGCCAACCTTGCCGCAGACCAACCACCGCCAGACCATCCAGCATGCCTCGCCACTGCCCGTTGGGCTGCCCGGCTGAGCCTGGATCTCACGAGAACCAGAGGAGGTCGAGGTGCTCCTTCCGTAGATCTCAACCTATACGGCGTGGCGTGCATTCATCCCTCAAAACGGATCCGCCACTTGGCTCTCCTCCGCGATCACGGTGATCTCTGTCGCCCGCCTCCTCCTCCTCCCGCCCAGTGAGGCCCTGCCCCATCTGGCGCTGCCCGCCTCCTCCTCTCGCCCGGCCAGCGGCCCTCCTCCCACCCGGAGCAATCCACCGCCCCTCCTGCTTCAGCCCGGCTCCGTGCAAGCTCCGATTCAGTTCATTGCACCAACCCCTGCAGCTCTCTCCTCCCCAATCCATGGATCACGCGCGGATTCGGGTTCTTCCCTCCAGCATCGTCCTCTTCTCGCATGGATCTAGCGAGTTCAAGGCGTGCCACCCTGTCGTGGCCCCTGCCTACTTCCCTCCTTCACCTTCTTTGGCCGGATCACGAGATCTGCCTCCCCCATTTGCAGCTCATTTAATTCTTTTATGCAGCTCGCTGAGTTTTGTTTTGAAGGTTAGTGAGATCCATGGCGCGGATCATGCGCCGAGATTGTGGCGGAACCGTCGCCGCCATCGCCCACCGGAATCGGATCCTGCAGCCCCATCGTCCCTCCTGGCTGTCAGGCGACCATTCATGGGCGACCTCCTCCCAGCACCATCTCGCGGCACGACTTCGCTCCACCTATCCCCATCAGAGCCCGCGACGAGGCTCCCTGCGCTGACTGCATTCGGCGTGCAGCTCTGCCCGCGGGGGCGTGCAGCTCAATCAATGGGCACATGCAGTTTAGTAACCACGGTGTTGTCATCTACCATAGCCCACGGCCTGTGCACTTCCACCATCCCCTGTTCGTGCAGTTCGTTTGGCTATGAAATTTATGTGTAGTTCATTTCTCTCACGGGGGGCAGCTCCCTTTTCTTCTTCATGCTATTACATTTTGTCACGGGTGCAGTTCTCCTGGTTGTGCAAATTTTGTGATTTTTTGGTCAATTTTTCTGCAATTCAGTGAACCTTGCAATTTGGTTGTACAATGTTTTTCTGTTTTGCTGTATTGTTTTTTTGCGTGCAGCTCTTTGGTGGTTTGCTTGCAGCTCACGAGCACTGGGGAGTTCAACCGGTGCGTGGTGGCTTGCACTCCTGTTACGGCGGCCACCGTTGGCAAATCCTGTGTCCGTAGCCGTGTGCTTCACGCAAGCAGAACATGCAGCTCATGCAAAGCAGAACATGCAGCTCCTCCGATGTGCACTTGGGGTTCGCTAGCTAATCATGCATGTCTTGCATTTTGCGGTGACCATCTTGCAGTCCACCATTGCGGCGTGGGTTGTTTTGCAGCTCACATATTTTTTTCTTCCGGAAATCATTTGCAGTGCACTCATTAAGAAAAGAGAAGAGAACTTTAATGTTCATTTAAAGTCCATTTTGTTGTTTATGAGGAACGCATAAAGAAAGACTAGTAAGAATGGATGGTCATTTCAGTATAGTCTTTGCCCTAAGCGTAGTTCGGTTGGGTACTTGTGTCGTTGATTCTGCTATGTATTGGATGGTTGTGTGGCTATGTAAAAATAATGAGTGGATATGTATGTTTTGAAGCTCACTTTATTCTGCCACGTAGTTCGCTATAAAACTCCTTTGAGGTTCACTTGTACTCTGAAACAAAAACACCTCAGAAGAAGCTCGCTACTCATTACATGCAGTGTGTTTGGTCCTCGGATGTGGTTTACTTTCGAGAGTGATGCTGTTCACTTACCCCCAACATGAAAATGCGAAAAAATGAGCGAAACAACAAGATGGTAATGCTGTTCACTTTGATATATGTCGCGGCTCACTTGCCCTTGTCTTTACGGTCCACTCTTGTTCATAAAAAAAGTTGGAAAAAGACAACAACAAAAAAACTTGTATGTGAAAATTTACGTCCCACAGAAAAAAAACATGCAATGCACTTGTCCGTCTGATGAAGTGCGGATTTCAGTCTAAAGAAGTGCGGTTTGCTACCTCGTTTGGGAAAATTTACGCCCCACAAAAAAGAAATCATGCAGTGCACTTGCCGGTCAGATGCAGTGCGGTTTTTGGTCGGAAGGCAGTGCAGTTTTTTGCCTGATGCAGTACGTGCGACGATTTTGGGTCGCGAAAAAATAGTGTCCGCTTTTCGGTAAAATCGAAACTGCTCTTTAACCATAAGGAATTAGAGAGAGTGTTCTATATGAAAAGGTTGCGTCTCGTTGATAACTTTCCAAAGGCGTATGATTTGAATTATTCCGACCAGCCATTCGTAAATATTTCGCGAAAAACAGCCGCTGCCACTCGAAGTCAGCCGTACGATTTTCAAAATTAACTAAAAACCGTAAGGAATCTCAAAACCATTTCAACATGTGAAAGTTGCTCCTTGTCCATAGCTTTCCAACGGCGAATCATATGTCTCGTTTCGACAAACAGTTAGAAAACTGGAGCAAAAACAATACCAAAAATTTCAAAAAATTTGAAAAACAGAGTTCCGCGATTTAGTAAATTTGAAACTGCTCTTAAACCGTAATGAATTAGAGAAAGATTTATATATGAAAACGATGCGCCTCGACGATATGTATCCAACGGTGTATCATTTGCTTCATTCCGACAAACGGTTTGGAAAAAACGCAAAAAAACGCTCGCTGCCACTCGTCATCCGCCGCACTATTTTCAAAACTGCTCTTAAACCGTGTGGAATCTCGCAAAGTGTTCAACATGTCAAAGTTTCGCCTAATCCATAGCTTTTCAATGGTATATTACACGCCTCATTCCGATAAACGGTTAAAAAATTAGAGCGAAAACAGTAGCGAAAAAATAACGCGTGCAGTTTTTTCCGACGAGAAGTTCACTAGTCTCTATTGTTGTGCTCGTCATCAAAATGATGTAGTGCGCTCCTGTTGAGCGTGCAGTGCCGAAGTGGTGTGCAGAATAGTTATTCTTCTAATATTAGCAGAATAGACCGTCTGTATATATATATATATATATATATATATATATATATATGGGCGATATGAGAATATACCGAATTGTGGCATAATTTGAGTTGCCTACATTTTGTACTTGATGAAATAATGTGGGTGACATGAGTTGCCTATGTTTTGCCGAAATGTCGATTCAATTCCGCTTCGGCAAATTTCGGGCAAACTCAATATGTCCTATGTTTAGGGAAGGTCATGCCGAATTTTTGTATGAATTTGATCCATGAATGCATATATACGTGGTTATAATATTTGCTCCACGCGCAGGTGATCATGAAGGTCAATGGAAGGATGGTGGAAAGATACTGGCAGTCCGCTGTGGACGACATGTATGAGAAAGACTGAAGGATGTTTTATGTCCATGTCGAAAATGCAAAGGAATAGTCAGGCTCGACCCCTTTGAGGGTGGCACATTCAAGGCGCACTTGCGCATGCATTGTTTCATGCATGGCGATACTCGGTGGATAAGTGAAGATGATGATGATGAGGATGTCGACGGGGCAGGAAATAACGACATGGGGCCACCAGACGAAGATATGACCGATTATGTGCTCGAAGAGGAAGACGGCCTCGGAAATGTCGATGGCGAAAAGGCAGTTTAAGGCGGAGAAGACGCGGACACGCCACCGTCTTCGCCGCTACTAAGTTCAGCCATGCAGGACGCACATGTTCGAGACCTGCTTCGCAAGAAGACGACTAGTGACAGAGCTGCTTCCAGAGAGGAGGCCAAACTAGTGCAAGTGGAGGTAGACTCGATGACTCTTTTGTATGATGCTTGCAATCCCGAGGTGACCCGCTTGAGTTTCACATTAGAACTTCTAAAGACGAAGGCAAAAAACAAATGGATAGATACAAGCCTGGATGAGCTTCTGAAGTATCTAAAGAAGGTTATTCCCGCGGGAAGCCTGTGTCTTACTAGTGTCGAGGAGGCAAAGAAAATCGTGTGCCCTCTTGATCTGCCACACATTAGATATCACACATGCATCAATGATTGCATCATATATCGAATGAGCACGTGGAAAAAACCATCTGTCCAAAGTGCAATGCTTCACGATATAAAAAGGCTGGAAAGAAAGCTCCACAGAAAGTTGTATGGTACTTTCCGATCACCCCGTGTCTACAGCGGTATTTCGTAGATCCTATGGAAGCAAAGCTTATGCGCTGGCATGCGGAGAGGGTGAAGCCAGATGACGGAGATGAGCCGAAGCTGAGACACCTCGCAGATGCTAGCCAGTGGAGAGCATTAAATGCTGAATTTGATTTTTTTCGCAAACGATCCAAGGAACATCGTGCTTGGCGCTAGTTGTGATGGCATGAATCCATTTGGCAACCAGAACACCAATCATAGCACATGTCCCGTGTTTGTATGGATGTACAACCTCCCCCCTGGTTGTGCATGAAGGAAAAATACATACACATGGCTATGCTTATTAAAGGGCCGAGACAACCGGGAAATGATATAAATTTGTATCTCGGGTTACTTAAAGAGGAGCTACATACCTTATGGACAACGCCGGCCAAGACATGGGATGCAAGCAAAGGTGAGTATTTCTACATGAGAGCCGTGCTGATCACGACGGTGCGGGACTATCTCGGTTACGGCTATCTCTCCGGCCAGGTATGCCACGGATATTGCGGATGCACGAGGTGCATGGATGATACAACTTCTCTGCAGCTATCGAAAGATGGCGGGTCTTCGAAAATCGTTTACATGGGGCATCAAAGATGGCTCGAGAAGGATGACTCGTGGAGAAAGCGTGGACATCTATTCAATGGTAAGGTTGAGCATCCAGGTCCTCCACGTAAGCGTAGCGGTTCAGAAATATATAAGTTATTGAAGATCTGGGAAGAGTGCCCCTCGCCGGGAAAGACGAAGAGAAAAGGCGTCGGAGCCCCTTCTGAAGGTATGGAAGACAAGATCTGTTTTCTAGGACTTGGAATACTGGCCCATACTCGACACGCCTCATAGCCTTGATCAAATGCATATCACAAAAAAATATCCTTGAGAGTTTACTTGGAACATTGATGAACATGCCGGAGAGGACCAAGGATGGGCCGAAGGCAAGAAAAGACTTGGAATTTTTGAATATGAGGAAAGATCTCCAAATACCCGGTAAAAGGTCGTCAGAGGAGACCGAGACGGGGACGGAGACGGAAGATAGGGGCAAAAAGTAAATAAGAAGGAAGAACAATATTGCCCCCCCCCTCTTGCTTCACCTTAGATCCGAAGGAGGTCGATCTATTGTTCAAGTGCCTTGCCGGAATCAAAGTCAGTTCTGGATACTGTGGGAAGATAAGCAGATATCTAGTCACTAAGAAAAAAAGTTCAGTGGGATGAAGTCTCACGGCTGTCATGTGATGATGACGTAGTTACTCCCGCTTGCACTTAGAGGGATTATGGACACACATGTGCGTGAGGCGCTTACTGACCTATGCCACTTTTTTATGCTATCTCTTGAAAGTCGATCAGTGTGAAGCAACTCCATAGGCTACAGGAAGAGATCGTTGTCATACTGAATGAGCTAGAGATGTACTTCCCGCCTGCGTTCTTTGATGTCATGATGCATCTATGTGTCCACATCATGGACGAAATCATCGACCTAGGGCCAACATTCCTTCACAGCATGATGCCGTTCGAGAGGATGAATGGCGTCATCAAAGGATTCGTTCGTAACATGTCCCGTCCAGATGGAAGCATAGCCCAGGGATATCTGACCAAAGAGTGCATCTCTTTCTGTGAGAGTTATCTAGTAGGCACCGGAGAACCTGTTGTTGGTTTGCCCGTCAACAAGCACTGTGAAAGGCTCGAAGGCGAAGGTCACACCAACGGTCATAGGGATGTGAATGTGTGATGCTCGGGCCGACAAAACGACCTTGACAGGGCAAACTTAGTAGTGCTACAACACCTAGATGTGCTAGAAGATTTCATGACACTGCACAAAGAGACCATCGCAAAGAAGTACCGTGACCGTGGGGTGCACAGGACGGGCGCTGAAGTTATTAAAGAGCACAACTCCAGTTTCTTGTGTTGGTTCAAAGAGCGAGTTCTAGCTAATCCCCCGGAAGAGGGTTGTCCGAACGGAACGCTCATATACGCCTTAGCACATGGCCCCTCGACCAACCTCGCGACTTATCAAGCATACGAAATCAACGGATACACGTTCTACATGGAGGAGAAAGATATAAACAGTGATGACCAAAACTCAGGGGTGACGATGGAAGCCATGACCGGGAATGTAATTGAATGATATTACGGAAGGGTCGAAGAGATATGGGAGCTTAACTACTCTGGATTGCATAGCGCGACGATGTTCTATGTCAGATGGGCTAAGAATGTAAAGAGAGAACACCGACATTTCCCTACCATGTGTATACCCGACTCCGATAGCGGTACCGTCAATGCCATCACCAAAAATGAGCCATGGGTACACACTAAACACGTGACACAATGTTTCTTCATAACTGATCCGATCAATCCCAGCTATGTTGTCGTGAGGAGAAGCAAAAGGAGCATCGCCGGAATGGATGGATTCGCCAACGAGGTAGACTACGACCAGTACGGTGATCCGATGAGGGAAGATGATGCTGATGACAATGAAACATACGTCAAAATAAGAATGAAGACTACATTACCTACGAAAGATCGTAATCCCTGGAGAAGGAAAAGTCACGACCATGGGCTCAATTATTCGACAATGAACAAAAGAGGGAAGAAGATCAGTCTAAAGCGTCGTCGTCACCCAAGCTGACAAACTAATCCACAAATTTTGTGTGTGTCTATTTTGTATACCAGCGTTAGCGGTCAAATCATGTAATATGTATTATAGTAATTATTATCCGGAGGGTAACAGTGGTATTGCTCCAACGATAGACCAAATTAAAGGAAGAAAAGTGCAAAAGAGAGATAAGAAAAATAAAAGTGCAGATGAGAGAAAAAGAAAAAGAAAGGAAGATTTGCAAAATGAAATGAAAGAAAAAGAAAAAGGAACTAATAAGTTGTGGAAAATGAAATGAAAGAAAAATAAAAAGAAAAAGGAAGGAAGTTTGTGGAATATGAAAAAGTAAAAGTAAAAGTAAAAGTAAAAGAATAATAAAAATAAAAATATAAATATAAATAAAATAAAAAGGAACAAAGTATGTGGAATATGAAAAAGAAAAATAAAAAGAAAAAGAAAAAGGAAAGAAGTTTGTGGAATATGAAAAATAAAAAGAAAAAAGAAAAAAATTAGTTGTAGCGCGTTTTGGCTTGGGTAGCGCTATAGCTAAGGAAAAGAAAAATAAAAAGAAAAAGAAAAAAGAAAAAAGGTTAGCAGTAGTGCTTTTTGGCTAGGGCAGTGCTATAGCTAACTTAGCTATAGCGCTTTTTTCCAACACGCGCTATAGCTAAGTTGCCTACAATACCGTCCGCTAGGTCCTATCTCTTTCCTCTCTCTCACTCTCTTGCTCTATCCCCTTTCTCTGAGCTCGCCACCGCCGACGCCCGCACCCGCACCCGCGCGCCCACGCTACTGACGCCCGCACCCGCCCACGCCACCGCCGACGCCCGCACCCGCCCACGCCGCTAACGCCCACACCCGCCCACGCCACCACCGACGCCCGCACCTGCCCACGCCACCGTCAACGCGAGCCGCACCCGACCTCGAAGCCGACCACTGGCCACCCCGACGCTCCCTCCCCCCGTGCCGCCCTTGCTCTCTCTCTCTCTCTCTCTCTCTCTCTCTCTCTCTCTCTTTCTCTGACCAAATTTGGTCTCTCTGCAGAACGACGAGGAGGAGAAGGACCCCGGCCCCTCTGCCCCAGCGACCCTGACCTTGATCCCAACCCCGGCCGAGGTGTGCCACCCCCTCTTCCCTCCCTTTTCATATGCTTGTTTTGTTCAAATGCTTGTTGTCCAAATGTTAAAATGCATGTTAGAGTGTTCATTTGTTGTTAAAATGCCTATTGTTAGAGTGTTCAAATGCTTGATGTTAAAATGCATGTTGTTCAAATGCTTGCATTTAAAATGCCTATTGTTAGAATGTTGTTAATATGCTTGTTTTGGATTTTGTTGCTAGAGTAAATGAAAATAACTGTTTAGTTTGTTGATAGAGTAAATAAAATGAAAATGAACATTTTATTAGGCAGATTGTAGGTCCACAATTGATCTTGTGTGTCTACAATAATTTATCTTGTGTGTCTACAATAATTTATCTTGTGAATGCTTGACGCACAGGTAGATCACCGATATGCCGCTCGACGACGCCGCTCGTAGATCATCGACACCACACCCTCATCCTTGATAGGCAGATAGTGAGCATCCCAAAACCCACACTATATAGAGCTCTGTCCATGCAGATGCTAGAGGAGAGTACATGTGCATGTGGTTGTTGTGCTGCTATAGTGAGCATCCTATATTGTTGTGCTGCTGTAGTTTTACCGGACTTTGGTTGTTGATTCATTTCCCGATTGCGAGTGACCTATGTTTTGCCGGAAATGTTGATTCATTTCCATTCCGGCAAATTTCAGGCACTCTATATGTGCACTTTCTATCAAATGTCATGCCGAAATTTTCCGTGAATTTCGGCAAGACTTGTGCTAGAAAGTTGGACATATCGAGTGTTCAAGATTTGTCGCGACGGGAATGAAACGACATTTCCGGCAAAACAAAGGTCACTTTTTTTCATTATTCACTTTATTATATAAAGCTCGATAATTAAATGACTACGGCATTGAACCCTAGGAAACATGACCGACACCAGTGAGGCCGGAGGTTCTCAGTCCCAATTAGGTCGAGCACACGCCTACCTCGACTTTCTGGCGGATCAGGAGAGACAGCAAGCTGGGTGACCCTCTTGTCATGACAGATGACGACGGTGGTGGCTCCGGCGCCGACACTGATGCCACCAACGACACCGGCACTGAGACTGGCGCTGATGATGTTCCTAACTATAGCACGGAAGGTGGGACCTCCCAAGCCAGTGAGGGAAAGAAGGAAAAGAGGACACGACACCCAAATGAGCTCGGCACCAGAAGACTGGTGGTCACGGCGGTGCACCCTGGCGAGTTCGAGCCAATAGAGCCACGGGAAGTGGCAGCGTGTTATGGCAACCAACTAGCATGCATCCTACGGGATACAGCTAACATCAACACCACGAAAATACGGAAGAATGAAAATTTGAAGAAGCTGCTCCTAACTAGGTTGCACGCAAGATTCCTGTTCCCCGGTCGGAATGACGATGTCGACCCATGGGATGATGATGCCATGAAAAAAATCAACAACAAAGCCCTAGGGAAGTTCAGGAACGCATTGAGCGCTTGGAAAACTAGGGTGAAAAAGGCGATTGAAGTAGACCATGAAACCTACGCCGACATTGTTGCAGACAATCCGAAAATTATGATAGAGGACTTCGAAAAGTTCAACGAGACTTACAGTGAAGAAGCTGCCAAGGCCAGGTCGGAGAGATGCAAGCAGCTGCAGGCAAAGAACATGGGGAACCACCGCCTTGGAAGTCGTGGTTACACGGGAAAGAGGCCCGTGTGTTCTAAGGAGGACGCAGAACATGAACGTCAGGGGATTCCAGACCCATTGGCTGAGTTCAACGACCAGCAGGAGCACGACTTCATCAGGGCCCGATTCTCTTGGGACCCCAAAATAAGATTTTTTTTTTCACCGACGGGCCGACTAGGAAATTCATGAGATTATTGGTAATTATCCTTTTACCACCTTACGTATTAGCTTCTAATCAATGAAGTCTACTACATTCTAGTCGCATTCGTAAATGATTCATGGTCCATTTTGCAGAGAGAGCAACACAAGCTTGCGGCCGAAAGCGACTCGTCGACTCAGTCGACTCAGTCGTCGGCGAAGTACAAGTTGGACACTCCTTTCAACCGGGCCATGAACATAATGATGGGACACCCGCCCGGCCAACGGCCACAATATGGACGTGTGCACGACGCCGAGGATGGCGCCACATGGAACTACTATTATAATGAGGACTCCGAGGCCAAAAGACAGAGAAAGAAGTTCAGTCAAGTGACTATCGATGAGAAGGTGGCGCGGGCGATGGAGAAATCAAAAGCTGAGACCAAAGCTGAGATAATCGCTGCCTGTAGATATGATATGGTCGTTGCCTTTACAAGCTTGATTCCAACTGTGGTCACATCGGTGCAACAAAATCCGAACGCGCCACCAAGTGATTTTCCCATGCCTAGCTTCACCGGGAGCAACTCAATGAACACCGCACCCATTCCCATACCTAGTATGGCAACCGCACCCGCACCTCCTCCAGCACCTGCTCCTGCACCCACCTCTCACAGAAGCCCTAGCTCCATCTCTGGCTTGAATGTCGGGCCGTCAACATTGGCTGAGCTCGACGCCCTCACGGTAAATACGTGTCGCACCTTCATCAACTCAACTAATTAATTAATCTTCAGTTACCGTTCTTTTTGGATCTCTGACGCCGCAAGTATATGTCTTTGTAGGCCGACTCCACTCCGGGAACCCTCCTTTACCACATGCAGCGCGGGTTGGTGGATGTTGGGAAGGGTACTATAGTGAAGCCTAAGGATCGATTGTTTCACCGCCGGCAGATGCCTGATAACTCCTTAAGGGTCTCCATGGTGAGTGTGAAAGCGGGCTACGAGGGTTTCCCTCGTCCGATACAAACCGATGGAGAGGATGACGAGACCCCCACGCAGCTTGGCCAAAGCAAAAATTAGCCGATCCTGTGGCCGAAAAATCTTCTTCGTGTCGAGGTGACCAGGAGCACACCAATGGGACCTCAGGAAGGTATGACCACAACACCACCTACACAAGTACAACCATCATCATTGCTGCTTGCTGAGATCGAGAGACATGAGGAAGGAGGGCCAACCATTCGGGCAAATGATGCCATCTGCCCCATGGAAGAGGATATGGATCATGACATGGAGGAGGCCGATGACCCTAACCAGAATTTCAATACCGGCTATGAAAACAAAGTAACAATGAGTCAACCATATGAATATGAGATGCATGTACCAGAGCCGGAACGTCCTCGGGAGTGCAAGAAGTCTTTGTTCATGCAATCCTCGTAGGACACGCCTCCAGATGCCGGCTCCACCCAAGCTCAACTAATTAGCTGTGAGTCGTCCAATCCTGAGCCCGAGCATCACTAGGTGGTGCTCGGGAGGGTCCTGATGACCCACCCCTGAGCCCACCCAGAAGAAGCAGAGGAAGAGACCGATGGCGAGAAAATCCAATAAAGCTGGCAATGTTGGTTCTAGCAGCCAGTCGCCTTTGACTAAGGTTGACCGTGTATCGATGAAACATGTGCCATTAATCCATGTCGCGGGAGAGCCAATGGTACCAGCGAATGCACTAGCTGCCATAGCAGGGGATCTCAGGAGACTCCATGACTATGTGCTTTCGACAGAGAGAAGCCTCCTCGCCTTGGATAATCCAGGATATCCACTTTATACGGTTAATGTGTCGAGCAGTTGCAAGATGTATGTCCACACATGCCCCGCGGACCTCTTCTTCCTGAGGTTTGATTACATCTTCCATATGTTTCAAATGAGGACACTCGATTTTACGTTCGTCCTCCTGTATGCGCTGCACATGAACTACATCATCGGGAGAGAGCAAGTCACCGGTCTTGCGGTTGCGGACCCAAACTACGTGCATGAGGGCATCTTGTCAATCAATGACGCCAACCTTCAATATGTGATTCGGTACATCGAAGAATTCTTGGTCAGCAATAAGGACAAAGAAACGATTCTCCTACCTTATCATCCCAGGTAAGTCATCCGCGGATAGCACTATAACACATACGTGCATTTCAATAGTTACTTTGCACGCATGGAGGCTAACTTGATCGTGTATTTTGCGCAGCTGGGGGGCGTCGTGTCGTTCTCATCGTTCTTTACCCGCGTTACTCCCGCGCTTTATATATGGACCCGTCGAAGAACATACAGAAGAAAGATTACACACATATAAAGTATGTTCTGGACAGAGCTATGTTAGGCATCAGCATGCGGGGTGGCTACATCCAATGCAAAAAAACAAATATGGTCGGGCTTTGTTTCGGCCACAAGACCGACTTCTGTTGGATCCAGCAACCGGCAAGAAGTGACAATGATGGATTCAACGTCATCCATCTAATGACGGAGTACAGAAGGCATGTGCAATCACTTTGCATGAAATCTTCATCTGATACCCATATCTAGAGATTGGCCGAAGCCTTTGGAGCCGTGCCGGATAATCAACTTTGAAATGATTTCTACCGGATCCAGCAGGAAATTGCGTCCATCATCATGAAAGATGTCCCCGAAGAGAATGGGATGTTCTACGGCGGCCCAATATCGCGAGCTGACGTCCGGACCCGCATTGCCCTACAGCGTCAAGACAAGACGCCTTTCACTAAGCTTGGTGACACCCTCCTGGATATGGACAGATGGGGAGAGTGCACTGCTTAAAAACAATGTGTCTCTTTAGTTACTTGTTACTTTCTGTACGGCGAAACTTAGAATGTCTCAGTGTACAACGAAACTATTAGACGTATGGTGCCGTGCCCTAGTTAATTACTTTCGGTGCGATGAAATTTGTTAACTATGTTTACTATATATGTTGCTTCTATTTCATATATATATGTGCATCTCTGACAGGTATATAGATCAACGATGGTGAGGAAGTGGTATGTCGTGTATGTAGGGCATGTTCCGGGTGTGTATGATGATTGGCCAGAGTGTCAGGCCCGAGTCTCTGGCTTCTCCAACGGAAGCCAGAAAGGGTTTCATAGCAGAGTGGAAGCTGAAGCTAGTTACTTGAGATTCATAGCACAACAAGGGATTCAGAACCAGCGCCGCTGCAAAAACTACTACATAATACCGCTTTTGATCATCATTATCACTCTTATCTCGTATGTCATAGTTTAGGTAGATGATGAAACATGTGTCTACGGTGACAATGTAAGAGACATGTGATCATTAACTTGTATCGCTATTTCTAGTTGATGATGAGATCGACATTGTAAGGGCATTCTTGTCCCTAAGTAGTTTTGGTGATTGATGACAATGCCTTTGCGGACTAATCGTGTGTATTGAGCTTTTCAGATACATCACGGCTAAACACAAGACGATTTGATGCCCCTCGAAGATTATTGAAGACGGCGCTTATCTACGGTTCGGTTCGGTGGAGTTGAGTCGTAGGAGAGCCGTACTATTAAGAGGGGGTCCGCTTTGGAAAGTTTTGGGTGGAATCTCACGTACGCATTCCCTTTTGCACCGCCTTTCCTTGAGCTCCTTGGAGTGTTCCTCCGTCTCACCTTGTCTCTACGATTTGAAGGTCTCCGCCTTGCTCTTCTCAGGCTAGCGGTAGTAGTGCTCTTCTGAGCGGTACTACATGAGGCAATGATAGTACTGGCTTAAATCCGCAGTAGTACCGGGCTTCCACGATAGTACCGTAGGCTCCCGCAGTAGTACCGCTCCTCGGAATGATAGTACCGCTGAGCTCTGATCCGCACCACTGCTCAAAGCGGTGATGCAGCGGATGTAATTTTTTACATCCGCGCTCCCCGTGGTAGTACCATGCTGCGGCGCGGTAGTACCGTGACGCTAGGCCAGGTTTAGTAGCAAGTGCGGAGGTAGGGGCGGATGAAATTTTTTACATCCGCACCTTTCACGGTAGTACCGCATCCTTGGTCGCGGTAGTTCCGTGTCGGTTTCTTGCACGACAATTTCTCAACAGAGGTAGTCACGGATGTAATTTTTTACATACGTGCCTCACCGGAACTTTACAACTTTGTGGCTGTCTTGCGGTAGTACTGCATGGGGCCACGGTAGTACCGCTTCGGTGGATCTACCGCACCCTTTTATTTCTCCTTTTTGCCAGGTCTGGTCTCTGCCGTGCCCACGGTAGTACTGCATGATCCATGTGATGTAGTACCGCAGGCCCGTGTGGTAGTACCGCGCCTGTGGTGCGATAGTTCTGTGGGTCGCGGGCTGAGTGGTGGGTAACAGTTGGATTTGTCCCCCCACTATAAAAAGGGGGTCTTCTTCTCCAAGAAGACCTACCTCTTCCAACCCTAAACTCCATTGTTGCTCCAAGCTCCATTTTCACCCGATCTCTCTCCCTAGCCAATCAAACTTGTTGATTTGCTCGGGATTGGTTGAGAAGGCCCCGATCTACACTTCCACCAAGAGAAATTTGATTCCCCCCACTAATCCCTAGCTGATCTTGTTACTCTTGGGTGTTTGAGCACCCTAGAAGGTTGAGGTCACCGTGAAGCCATAGTCCATTGTGGTGAAGCTTCGTGGTGGTGTTGGGAGCCTCCAATTAAGTTGTGGAGATTGCCCCAACCTTGTTTGTAAAGGTTCGGTTGCCGCCTTCAAGGGCACCAATAGTGGAATTACGGCATCTCGCATTGTGTGGTGGCGTGAGGAGAATACGGTGGCCCTAGTGGCTTCTTGGGGAGCATTGTGCCTCCACACCGCTCTAACGGAGACGTACTTCCCCTCAAAAGGAAGGAACTTCGGCAACACATCCTCGTCTCCACCGGCTCCACTCTTGGTTATCTCATCCCCTTTACTTGTGCAAGCTTACTTGTGTTTTATTCTTTGCTTGCTTGTGTGGTTGTGATTGTTGCATCATATAGGTTGTCCACCTAGTTGCATATCTAGACAACTTACTTTGACGCAAAGTTTAAATTTGGTAAAGAAAAGCTAAAAATTGTTAGTTGCCTATTCACCCCCACCCCCTCTAGTCAACTATATCGATCCTTTCAATTGGTATCAGAGCCTCGTGTCTTTTTAAGGACTTTACCGTCCGAAGAGTATGGTTGACGTCGTAGACGATGTGGGAGAGCACTCTGGTGCGAATCCGATATCTTCTACGGGAGATGGGGGTAACTCGATCTCACGTGAGTAATTCAACTTGGCGTTGGACACATTGAAAACCTCCATGACGACCGAGGTCAAGGACATGTTTAAGGAATTCCTAGAAGGGATTAAACTTTCCACCGCGCCCGTGAAAGTGGGTGATCCCGCCAACACGGAGACGGATGCTAACTCCGACAAGGGGGGAGCTACTAGTGAGAAAGCTCCTATGTCTAGTGGTAAAAATGGCACCGGCATCTTTGCCCATGTGCAACCTCCACCCGTTTATGGTGGGCCGATTCCTTCTACTCATTTGAATCATGCCGGTCCTCCCCCTAAGATTGATAAAAAGGAGGATTTTGATTCTTGGGTCTATCATTTTAAGCGTCATTTAAATCATTTGAACACTAACCTTTGGAGAATCATTGAAGAAGGTTTTTATCCGCATGACCGGAGCAACTTCACTCCTAGAGAAGCCATGTATGATCAATTCAATGAAAATGCTCTCTTCATCATCCAAGAAGCAATCCTTCCCGAAGACCTCCCGCATCTCCGGTCCTACTCATTGGCCAAAGATGCTTGGCTCAAAGTGGTTTCCCTCTATCGGGGAAGCGCAAGCATTCAACGGTCCAATTATGAAGTGGTTGAAGATGAAGCCGATGAGTTTGCAATGAAAGAAGATGAAGAACCTCGTGAACTTTATCGGAGAGTCACCAAAACTCGTCGTCTCTCTTCGGGATCATGGAAGCAAGGACACGGATGACAATTGGATCAAGCGCAAATTCCTCAAGGCAATGATGCCCTACCACAAGGCCATGTCCTTCGTCATCCGTCAAAGGCCGGACTTTCACACCTTGTCCTCAAGTGATGTATTGGGTGAGTTTGTGGCTATGAGCATATTGGACAAGACCGCCGACAATGCGGTGCTTCGCTCCCAAAGAGCAAAGAAGCCCAACGTTGCTTTGAAGGCCAAGGTTTGTGTCGAAGAAGAAGATGAGGAGGAAGAAGAGGAGAGCAACCTCGAAGATCTGATATGCCTATCATGAACACATGGCCCTTGCTTCAAGGCAATTTTGGAGCAAGAAGAACTCAAGGCCCAACTTCAACAAGAGCAACTCAAGTGGTGCAAAGGGCAAGCAACGAGTGAGGACTTGCTTCAATTGTGGCAATGTGAGTCATTTTGTTGCGGAGTGCCCATATGAGAAGAGGGAAGACAATGGTGGCAAGCTCATCCGTAAGGACAAGACCAAGTCTTTCCCCAACAAGAGCTACTTCACCAAGAAGGCTCCTCACAAAGCTTTGGTGGTACAAGAAGAGTACATTGAGGATGATGATGATGATGAAGATGGCGAGTCGGTTGCCATGGCCTCCGTTGCCATTGCGATGACTCCTCGGGTGTATCTCTTCGACTCACCCAATGAAAGCATCACCGCCAAGTGCCTCATGGCTAAAGCCACCAACAAGGTAACCCCCAACATCAAAACTACCATCATCAATCATTCTTCTTTGACGGATTGCATTGATGAACATGAGGGAACTAATTTGGAGGAGAATGAGTTTGAGACCTTTATGGGTAAACTCAAGGGCAAATCCAAGAAGCACTTCGTTGCTCTCTTGGAACAACTTGGTGAAGCCAATGACATGATCGAGGCTCACGAAGAAACCATCTCTAAGATGGAGGGGCATAGTCATGACTATGCCGATGAGATTTTGGATCTTTCCAATGCTCTGGAGGAAGAGCGTGGTCTTTGTTTGGCTCTTGAGGAGTCATACAACGATGATCATGCTAAATTAAAGAAAGATCTTGATCATGCTCTTGTTGTGTCTCGTGTGCTAAGCTCCGAGAAGGCAAAGCTTGGAATTGATCTTGCTAGACTCAACGAGGAGTTTGACATTCTCGACAAGGCTCACGAAGTCTTGAAGGGTGTTCATGCTAGCCTCAAAGAGTCTCATGATCAACTCCGAGTGAAGCTAACCAAGGAGAAAGCCACCTTTCCTCATATGGTGTTGATTGATAATGCAAATGCTAGTAACCCTTGTTGTGAGCATGTGCATCTTGTTGAGGAGAATGCTAAGTTGAAGGAGCAACTTGAGAAAGGCCTTGTCACATGCATACAAGGTGAGAAGAACCTCAACGACCTTTTGAGTAATCAAAAGGAAGTTGTGGCCAAGGAAGGGATTGAGTTCGCACCCAAGCCCAAGAAAAAGAAGAAGAATGACAAGACCAAATGACCCCCTCCTCTCAAGCAAACTTTTGTGAGGGAGGGAGAGGGTGCTTCCAAGGAGAAGAAGAACAACACAGAGGGTGGCGATGCCAAGAAGGGCAATGCCACCCCTCCCAACAAAGCCGGCGATTTTAATCCCTCTTATGTGTTATGTCGTGCTAGTGATGGGCACGTTTATGCCAAATTTGTTGGTTCTCCTCATGAGTACATTGAATGGTCTATTTGGGTTCCTAAGACCCTTTTTACTAACATCAAAGGACCCATTACAAAATGGGTACCTAAAACCAAGCATTGATCTCTTGTAGGTGTTTGCTTCCGGTGGAGGATCATGGTTGCTCGATAGTGGATCTACAAATCATATGACCGGAAGCAAGGACTTGGTGGTGGACGTGCACAAGATTCCTTCTATGCCCACCAATGTCGAGTGGGGTGATGCCTCGTTTTCTAATGTATTGGGACTCGGCAAGGTTGTCATTTCTCATGATCTCACGATCGAGAAGGTCATGCTTGTTGAGTCCCTTGCATACAATTTACTTTTCGTTTGTCAACTTGCAATCATGGGCTTTGCCACTTTCTTTGATACTGATACCGTGGCCCTCTTGTGGAGCAAGACTCTTAAAGTAGCCTTTGTTGGGCATGTCGAGAACGGTCTCTATGTGATTAACTTTTCGGAGGTACCCACTAAGACCGCGACATGCCTAATGGCTAAAGTTGATGTGGGATGGCTTTGGCATCGCCGTTTAGCCCATGTCAATATGAGATCTTTGCAAAGTCTTCTCAAGGGGACCATGTCCGTGGACTAACAAATGTTAGTTTTGCTAAAGATCGTGCTTGCGGTGCACATGTCGAAGGAAAGCTTCATGAAAAGGCTCACCCTCCCACGACTATCATTTACTCGAAGAGGCCTTTGGAGCTCCTTCACTTGGATCTCTTTGGGCCTCCATCCTTTGATAGTCTTGGGGGTAGTAAGTATTGCTTGGTGATTGTGGATGACTACACAAGATATACTTGGGTGTATTTCTTCAAGAGAAAGAGCGAGACCCAACAAACCGTCATTGACTTTGCAAATGAAGCACAATGTCAACACAATGCAAAGATCTTGACAATAAGAAGTGACAACGGCACCGAGTTCAAGAACTACACCTTGGATGAGTTTCTTAGTGATGAGGGGATCAAGCATCAATATTCTGCACCCTACACCCCTCAACAAAACGGTGTCGCGGAGAGGAAGAACCGGACGTTGATGGATGCGGCAAGGACCATGATGGCGGAGTTCAAGTCTCCATACAACTTTTGGGCTGAAGCCATCAACACCGCATGTCATGCATCCAATCGGCTCTACCTCCGCAAGGGCTTGAACAAGACTCCATATGAGATACTCACCGGTAACAAGCCCAACCTCAAGTACTTTCGGGTGTTCGGGTGTAAGTGTTTCATTCTCAAGAAAAGGTGTTCGATTGTCTAAGTTTGAAGCTAGAGCTTATGAGGGCATATTTGTTGGTTATGCTACAAACTCCCATGCCCGTATCCTCAATAAATCCACGGGACTTATTGAGGAGACGTGTAACATGGAGTTTGATGAGAATAACGGCTCCCAAGTGGAACGAATTGGCACTTGTGATGTAGGTGATGAAATTCCTCCTCAAGCCATCAGAAGAATGGGTGTTGGCTTTATCCTACCCGTTGAGGAACCCCTTGCTCAAGACGATGTTGACACTCCAAGTGATGTCCAAGGTCAAGTTCTCTCCCCCGAGCAAGTTCAAGATCAAGAACATGCTCAAGACGGTGCTCAAGATGATAAAGTGACCGCTCCTCAACTCACCCCCGAGGAGGAATTAGAGCGTCGTACCGCCAAGATTGCTTCCAAGCTCACCACCAAGGGTCATATCATGAAGAATGTGTTGGAAATATGCCCTAGAGGCAATAATAAATAAGTTATTATTATATTTCTTTGTTCATGATAATCGTTTATTATCCATGCTATAATTGTATTGATAGGAAACTCAGATACATGTGTGGATACATAGACAACACAATGTCCCTAGTAAGCCTCTAGTTGACTAGCTCGTTGATCAATAGATGGTTACGGTTTCCTGACCATGGACATTGGATGTCATTGATAACGGGATCACATCATTAGGAGAATGATGTGATGGATAAGACCCAATCCTAAGCCTAGCACAAAGATCGTAGTTCGTATGCTAAAGCTTTTCTAATGTCAAGTATCATTTCCTTAGACCATGAGATTGTGCAACTCCCGGATACCGTAGGAATGCTTTGGGTGTATCAAACGTCACAACGTAACTGGGTGACTACAAAGGTGCACTACAGGTATCTCCAAAAGTGTCTGTTGGGTTGGCACGAATCGAGACTGAGATTTGTCACTCCGTGTAAACGGAGAGGTATCTCTGGGCCCACTCGGTAGGACATCATCATAATGTGCACAATGTGATCAAGGAGTTGATCACGGGATGATGTGTTACGGAACGAGTAAAGAGACTTGCCGTAGCAGATTGAACAAGGTATCGGGATACCGACGATCGTATCTCGGGCAATTACAATACCGCTAGACAAAGGGAATTGAATACGGGATTGATTGAGTCCTTGTAATCGTGGTTCATCCGATGAGATCATCGTGGAACATGTAGGAGCCAACATGGGTATCCAGATCCGCTGTTGGTTATTGACCGGAGAAACGTCTCGGTCATGTCTACATGTCTCCCGAACCCGTAGGGTCTACACACTTAAGGTTCGATGGCGCTAGGGTTATAAAGGAAGTTTGTATGTGGTTACCGAATGTTGTTGAGTCCGGATGAGATCCCGGACGTCACGAGGAGTTCCGGAATGGTCCGGAGGTAAAGATTTATATATGGAAAGTTGTTGTTCGGGTTAGGAAAAGTTCGGGTTTTTCGGTATTGTATGAGGAAGCTTCGGAAGGTTCGGAGGATTCCGGAGGGTCCGGAGGTCCGGAAATTGTTCCTCCACGTCCAATACAGTAGCATGGGCTGTGGGGGCGCCCTAGCCTTAATGGGCCAGGGGCACCAGCCCCCAAGGCCCATGCGCATGGGAGGGGGAACCCCAAGGGGAGGGCCTCCACTTGACTTGGGAGGCACTCCTCCCCTCTTAGCCGCCCCCAAGTCCCATCTAGGGCTGGCCGCACCCCTTGGGGTGGGAAACCCTAAAGGGGGCGCAGCCACCCTTTCCCCCTATATATACTTGAGGTTTTGGGCTGCCCAACACACACGAGAACCTCTCCCTCTTGGTGCAGCCCTGCCTCTCCTCCTCCTCCTCTCCCTTGGTGCTTGGCGAAGCCTGCTGGGATTGCCACGCTCCTCCACCACCACCATGCCGTTGTGTTGCTGCTGTATGGAGTCTTCCTCAACCTCTCCCTCTCTCCTTGCTGGATCAAGGCGTGGGAGGCGTCACCGGGCTGTCACGTGTGTTGAACGCGGAGGTGCCGTCCGTTCGGCACTAGGATCTCCGGTGATTTGAATCACGGCAATGCGACTCCTTCAACCCCGTTCACTTGAACGCTTCCGCTTAGCGATCTACAAGGGTATGTAGATGCACTCTCCTTCCCTCTTGTTGCTAGAATCTCCATAGATTGATCTTGGTGATGCGTAGAAAATTTTGAATTTCTGCCTCGTTTCCCCAACGGTGGCATCATGAGCTAGGTCTATTGCGTAGATTCTTTGCACGAGTAGAACACAAAGTAGTTGTGGGCGTTGATTTTGTTCAATATGCTTACCGTTACTAGTCCAATCTTGTTTCGACGGTATTGTGGGATGAAGCGGCCGGACCGACCATACACGTACTCTTACGTGAGAGCAGGTTCCACCGGTGACATGCACTTGGTGCATAAGGTGGCTAGCGGGTGCCGATCTCTCCCACTTTAGTCGGAACGGATTCGATGAAAAGGGTCCTTATGAAGGGTAAATAGCAATTGGCATATCACGTTGTGGTTTTGCGTAGGTAAGAAAGCGTTCTTGCTAGAAACCCAAAGCAGCCACGTAAAACATGCAAACAACAATTAGAGGGCGTCTAACTTGTTTTTGCGGGGTATGCTATGTGATGTGATATGGCCAAGAAGAATGTGATGAATGATATGTGATGTATGAGATTGATCATGTTCTTGTAATAGGACTCACGACTTGCATGTCGATGAGTATGACAACCGGCAGGAGCCATAGGAGTTGTCTTTATTTATTGTATGACCTGCGTGTCATTAAACAACGCCATGTAATTACTTTAATTTACTGCTAACCGGTAGCCATAGTAGTACAAGTAATAGTTGGCGAGACAACTTCATGAAGACACGATGATGGAGATCATGATGATGGAGATCACGGTGTCATGCCGGTGACGATGATGATCATGGAGCCCCGAAGATGGAGATCAATGGAGCTATATGATATTGGCCATATCATGTCACTACTATATAATTGCATGTGATGTTTATTATGTTTATGCATCTTGTTTACTTAGAACGACGGTAGTAAATAAGATGATCCCTTACACAAATTTCAAGAAGTGTTCTCCCCGATCGTGCACCGTTACTACAGTTAAAGCTTCTAAGCACCACGTGATGATCGGGTGTGATGGATTCTTACGTTCACATACAACGGGTGTAAGACAGATTTACACAGCAAGAACACTTGGGGTTAACTTGACGAGCCTAGCATGTGCAGACATGGCCTCGGAACACAGAGACCAAAAGGTCGAGCATGAGTCGTATAGAAGATATGATCAACATGAAGATGTTCACCGATGATGACTAGTCCGTCTCACGTGATGATTGGACACGGCCTAGTTGACTCGGATCGTGTAATCACTTAGATGACCAGAGGGATGTCTATCTAAGTGGGAGTTCATAAGATGAACTTAATTATCTTGAACATAGTCAAAGACCTTTTGCAAATTATGTCGTAAAGCTCGCGCTTTAGTTCCACTGTTTAGATATGTTCCTAGAGAAAATATAGTTGAAAGTTGAAAGTAGCGATTATGCGGACGGTAGAAAGCTTATGTCCTTAATGCACCGCTCGATATGCTGAACCCCAAGCGTCGTTTGTGGATGTTGCGAACATCGGACATACACGTTTTGATAACTACGTGATAGTTCAGTTAAGCGGTTTAGAATTGAGGCACCAAAGGCGTTTTGAAACGTCGCGGAACATATGAGATGTTTCGAGGGCTGAAATTGGGATTTCGAGCTCGTGCCCGTCAAGAGGTATAAGACCTCCGACGATTTTCTTAGCCTGCAAACTAAGGGAGAAAAACTCAATCGTTGAGTTTGTGCTCAGATTGTCTGAGTGTAACAATCACTTGAATCGAGTGGGAGTTGATCTTCCTGAGATAGTGATGTTTCTCCCAAGACATTGCCACCAAGCTACTAGAGCTTCGTGATGAACTATAACATATCAGGGATAGATATGATGATCCTTGAAGTGTTAGCGATGTTTGACACATGAAGGTAGAAGTCAAGTAGGAGCATCAATTGTTGATGGTTGATGAAACCACTAGTTTCAAGAAGGGCAAGGGCAAGAAGGGCACTTCATGAAGCGGCAAATCGATTGCTGCTCCGGTGAAGAAACCCAAGGTTGAACCCAAACCCGAGACTAAGTGCTTCTGCAATAAGGGGAACAGCCACTGGAGCAGCATTACCCTAGATACTTGGTAGATAAGAAGGCTGGCAAGATCGATAGAAGTATATTGGATATACATTATGTTAATGTGTACTTTACTAGTACTCCTAGTAGCACCAGGGTATTAGATACCGGTTCGGTTGCTAAGTGTTGGTAACTCGAAATAAAAGAGCTACGGAATAAACGGAGACTAGCTAAAGGTGAGCCGACGATATGTGTTGGAAGTATTTCCAAGGTTGATGTGATCAAACATCGCACGCTCCCTCTACCATCAAGATTAGTATTAAACCTGAATAATTGTCATTTGGTGTTTGCATTGAGCATAGACATGATTGGATTATGTCTATCGCTTGTCTGATTATTCATTTAAGGAGAATAATGGTTACTCTGTTTATTTGAATAATACCTTCAATGGTATTGCACCTAATAGGAATGGTTTATTGAATCTCGATCGTAGTGATACACATTTTCATGCCAAAAGAAATAAGACAGTAATGATAGTACCACTTACTTGTGGCACTACCATGTAATTCATATTGGTGTAAAACGCATGAAGAAGCTCCATGTTGATGGATCTTTGGACTCACTCGTTTTGAAAAGTTTGAGACATGCGAACCATGTCTATTGGTGTATACGCATGAAGAAACTCCATGCAGATGGATCGTTTGGACTCACTTGATTTTGAATCACTTGAGATATGCAAAACATACCACATGGGCAAGATGACTGAAAAGCCTCGGTTTCAGTAAGATGGAACAAGAAAGCAACTTGTTGGAAGTAACACATTTTGATGTGTGCAGTCCAATGAGTGCTGAGGCATGCAGTGAATATCGTTATGTTCTTACTTCACAGATGATTAGAGTAGATGTTGAGTATATTTACTTGATTAAACTCAAGTCTGAATTATTGAATGGTTCAAGTAATTTCAGAGTGAAGTTTAAGATCTTCGTGACAAGAGGATAGAATATCTATGATATGATCATAGAGATGAATATCTGAGTTACGAGCTTTGGCACGCAATTAAGACACCGTGGAAATTGTTTCACAATTAATACCGCCTGGAACACCATGGTTTGATGGTGTGTCCGAACATCATAGTTGCACCCTATTAGATATGGTGCGTACCATGATGTCTCTTATCGAATTACCACTATCATGGGTTAGGCATTAGAGACAACCGCACTCACTTTAATAGGGTACCACGTAATTCCGTTGAGATGACACCGTATGAACTATGGTTTAGAGAAACCTAAGTTGTCATTTCTTAATGTTTGGGGCTACGACGCTTGTGTGAAAAAGTTTCAGGTTGATAAGCTCGAACCCAAAGCGGATAAAATATATCTTCATAGGACACCCAAAACAGTTGGGTATACCTCCTAATTCAGATCCGAAAGCAATAGGGATTGTTTCTTGAATCGGGTCCTTTCTCGAGGAAATGCTTGTCTCGAAAAGTTGAGTGGGAGGATGGTGGAGACTTGATGAGGTTATTGAACCGTCACTTCAACTAGTGTGTAGTAGGGCACAGGAAGTTGTTTCCGTGGCACCTACACCAATTGGAGTAGAAGCTTATGATGGTGATCATGAAGCTTCGGATCAAGTCACTACCGAACCTCGTAGGATGACAAGGATGTGTACTACTTCAGAGTGGTACGCAATCCGGTCTTGAAGGTCATGTTGCTAGACAACAATGAACCTACGAGCTATGGAGAAGCGATGGTGGGCCCAAATTCCGACAAATGGTTAGAAGCCATGAAAACCGAGACAGGATCCATGTATCAGGACAAAGCATGGACTTTGGTGGACTTGCCCGATGAGCGGCAAGCCATTGAGATGAATGGATCTTTAAGAAGAAGACGGACGTGGACGGTAATGTCACCGTCTATGAAGCTCGACTTGTGGCGAAGAGTTTTCACAAGTTCAAGGAGTTGACTACGATGAGATTTTCTCATCCGTAGCGATGCTTAAGTCCGTCGGAATCATGTTAGCATTAGCTGCATTTATGAAATCTGGCGGATGGATGTCAAAGCGAGTTTCCTTACCGGTTTTTTAAGGAAAGGTTGTATGTGATACAATCGTAAAGTTTTGTCGATCCTAAGGATGCTAAAAGGTATCTTTGGCTCCAGCGATCCTTTCTAAGGACTGGAGTAAGCATCTCGGAGTTGGAATGTGCGCTTTGATGAGATGATCAAAGATTTTGGGTTTATACAAAGTTTATAAGAAACTTGTATTTCCAAAGAAGTGAGTGGGAGCGCTATAGAATTTCTGATGAGTATATGTTGTTGACATATTGATGATCGAAATGATGTAGAATTCTGTAAAGCATATAGGGTTATTTGAAAAGTGTTTTCAAGTGAAAACCTGGATTAAGCTACTTGAACATTGAGCATCAAGATCTATGAGGATAGATCAAAAAGCGCTCAATAGTACTTTCAAATGAGCACATACCTTGACATAATCTTGAAAGTGTTCAAGATGGATCGATCGAAGAAGGAGTTCTTGCCTGAGTTGTAAGGTATGAAGTTAAGAGTTAAAAGCTCGACCACGGCAGAAAAGAGATAAAGGGCGAAGGTCGTCCCTATGCTTCAGACATAGGCTCTATAGTATGCTATCTTTGTGTACCGCATAGGAAGTGTGCCTTGCCATGAGTCGATCAAGGCGTACAAGAATGATCCAGGAATGGATCATTGGACAGCGGTCAAAATTGTCCTTGGAGTAAATAAGGACATGTTTCTCGATTATGGAGGTGATAAAGAGTTCGGCGTAAAGGGTTACGTCGATGCAAGCTTTAACACCTATCCGAGTGATTCTGAGTAGCAAACCGGATACGTATAGTGGAGCAACCATTTGGAATAGCTTCAAGTGGAGCGTGGAAGCAACATTTACAATATGACATAGAGAATTGCGAAGTACATACGGATCTGAATGTTACAGACCCGTTGACTAAAACCTCTCTCACAAGCAAAACATGATCAAACCCCAGAACTCATTGAGTCTTAATCACATGATGATGTGAACTAGTTTAATGACACTAGTAAACTCTTTGGATGTTGGTCAAATGGCGATGTGACCTGTCAATGTTAATCACATGGCGATGTGAACTAGATTATTGACTCTAGTGCAAGTGGGAGACTGTTGGAAATATGCCCTAGAGGCAATAATAAATAAGTTATTATTATATTTCTTTGTTCATGATAATCGTTTATTATCCATGCTATAATTGTATTGATAGGAAACTTCAGATACATGTGTGGATACATAGACAACACAATGTCCCTAGTAAGCCTCTAGTTGACTAGCTCGTTGATCAATAGATGGTTACGGTTTCACGACCATGGACATTGGATGTCATTGATAACGGGATCACATCATTAGGAGAATGATGTGATGGACAAGACCCAATCCTAAGCCTAGCACAAAGATGCGTAGTTCGTATGCTAAAGCTTTTCTAATATCAAGTATCATTTCCTTAGACCATGAGATTGTGCAACTCCCGGATCTAGTAGGAATGCTTTGGGTGTATCAAAGCGTCACAACGTAATCGGGTGACTATAAAGGTGCACTACAGGTATCTCCAAAAGTGTCATTGGGTTGTACGAATCGAGAGGCTGGGATTTGTCACTCCGTGTAAGCGGAGAGGTATCTCTGGGCCCACTCGGTAGGACATCATCATAATGTGCACAATGTGATCAAGGAGTTGATCACGGGATGATGTGTTACGGGCGAGTAAAGAGACTTGCCGGTAGCGAGATTGAACAAGGTATCGGGATACACGATCGAATCTCGGGCAAGTACAATACCGCTAGACAAAGGGAATTGAATACGGGATTGATTGAGTCCTTGACATCGTGGTTCATCCGATGAGATCATCGTGGAACATGTGGGAGCCAACATGGGTATCCAGATCCGCTGTTGGTTATTGACCGGAGAATGTCTCGGTCATGTCTACATGTCTCCCGAACCCGTAGGGTCTACACATAAGGTTCGATGGCGCTAGGGTTATAAAGGAAGTTTGTATGTGGTTACGAATGTTGTTCGAGTCCGGATGAGATCCCGGACGTCACGAGGAGTTCCGGAATGGTCCGGAGGTAAAGATTTATATATGGAAAGTTGTTGTTCGGGTTAGGAAAAAGTTCGGGTTTTTTCGTATTGTACCGGAAGCTTCCGAAGGTTCCGGAGGATTCGGAGGGGTCCGGAGGTCCGGAAATTGTTCCTCCACGTCCAATACAGTAGCATGGGCTGTAGGGGGCGCCCTAGCCTTAATGGGCCAGGGGCACCAGCCCCCAAGGCCCATGCGCATGGGAGGGAAACCCTAAGGGGGAGGGCCTCCACTTGACTTGGGAGGCACTCCTCCCCCTCTTGGCCGCCCCCCAAGTCCCATCTAGGGCTGGCCGCACCCCTTGGGGTGGGAAACCCTAAAGGGGGCGCAGCCCCCCTTTCCCCCTATATATACTTGAGGTTTTGGGCTGCCCAACACACACGAGAACCTCTCCCTCTTGGTGCAGCCCTGCCTCTCCTCCTCCTCCTCTCCCTTGGTGCTTGGCGAAGCCCTGCGGGATTGCCACGCTCCTCCACCACCACCATGCCGTTGTGTTGCTGCTGGATGGAGTCTTCCTCAACCTCTCCATCTCTCCTTGCTGGATCAAGGCGTGGGAGACGTCACCGGGCTGTCTGCGTGTGTTGAGCAGCGGAGGTGCCGTCCGTTCGGCACTAGGATCTCCGGTGATTTGAATCACGACGAGTACGACTCCTTCAACCCCGTTCACTTGAACGCTTCCGCTTAGCGATCTACAAGGGTATGTAGATGCACTCTCCTTCCCTCTTGTTGCTAGAATCTCCATAGATTGATCTTGGTGATGCGTAGAAAATTTTGAATTTCTGCTCGTTCCCCAACGGTGGCATCATGAGCTAGGTCTATTGCGTAGATTCTTTTGCACGAGTAGAACACAAAGTAGTTGAGGGCGATGATTTTGTTCAATATGCTTACCGATACTAGTCCAATCTTGTTTCGACGGTATTGTGGGATGAAGCGGCCCGGACCGACCATACACGTACTCTTACGTGAGACAGGTTCCACCGGTCGACATGCACTTGGTGCATAAGGTGGCTAGCGGGTGCCGATCTCTCCACTTTAGTCGGAGCGGATTCGATGAAAAGGGTCCTTATGAAGGGTAAATAGCAATTGGCATATCACGTTGTGGTTTTGCGTAGGTAAGAAAGCGTTCTTGCTAGAAACCCAAAGCAGCCACGTAAAACATGCAAACAACAATTAGAGGGCGTCTAACTTGTTTTTGCGGGGTATGCTATGTGATGTGATATGGCCAAGAAGAATGTGATGAATGATATGTGATGTATGAGATTGATCATGTTCTTGTAATAGGACTCACGACTTGCATGTCGATGAGTATGACAACGGCAGGAGCCATAGGAGTTGTCTTTATTTATTGTATGACCTGCGTGTCATTAAACAACGCCATGTAATTACTTTAATTTCTTTACTGCTAACCGGTAGCCATAGTAGTACAAGTAATAGTTGGCGAGACAACTTCATGAAGACACGATGATGGAGATCATGATGATGGAGATCACGGTGTCATGCCGGTGGCGATGATGATCATGGAGCCCGAAGATGGAGATCAATGGAGCTATATGATATTGGCCATATCATGTCACTACTATATAATTGCATGTGATGTTTATTATGTTTATGCATCTTGTTTACTTAGAACGACGGTAGTAAATAAGATGATCCCTTACACAAATTTCAAGAAGTGTTCTCCCCATTGTGCACCGTTGCTACGGTTAAATAAACTTCTAAGCACCACGTGATGATCGGGTGTGATGGATTCTTACGTTCACATACAACGGGTGTAAGACAGATTTACACAGCAAGAACACTTGGGGTTAACTTGACGAGCCTAGCATGTGCAGACATGGCCTCGGAACACAGAGACCAAAAGGTCGAGCATGAGTCGTATAGAAGATACGATCAACATGAAGATGTTCACCGATGATGACTAGTCCGTCTCACGTGATGATTGGACACGGCCTAGTTGACTCGGATCGTGTAATCACTTAGATGACCAGAGAGATGTCTATCTAAGTGGGAGTTCATAAGATGAACTTAATTATCTTGAACATAGTCAAAAGACCTTTTGCAAATTATGTCGTAAGCTCGCGCTTTAGTTCCACTGTTTAGATATGTCAAAAGACCTTGATCTCACTCTTTTTACTAAGAAGGTCAATGGGGAGTTGTTTGTGTGCCAACTATATGTTGATGACATTATCTTTGGTTCCCCTAACAAAGCTTTCAATGATGAATTTGCATGATAATGACCTCAAAGTTTAAGATGTCTTCCATGGGAGAGTTGAAGTTCTTTCTAGGTTTCGAAGTAAAGCAAAGAAGAGAAGGTACCTTCATCAACCAAGCCAAATACACTCAAGACATGCTCAAGAGATTCAAGCTAAGCGATGTCAAGCCGGCTTCCACTCCAATGCCCTCTAAGTGTCAACTTGACATCGATCCCAATGGTAAAAGGGTGGATCAAAAGGTATATCGCTCCATGATTGGATCCTTGCTTTATCTTTGTGCATCTAGACCGGATATCATGTTGAGTGTGGGAATTTGTGCACAGTTTCAAGCCGCACCTAAGGAAAGCCACTATGTGGAGGTCAAGCGAATCTTTCGATATTTGGTGCATACCCCAAACTTTAGCCTATGGTACCCGAGAGGAGCAAACATCAAGCTTGAAGGATATTCGAATTCCGATTGGGCGGGAGACAAAGTGGATAGGAAGTCCACTTCCGGAGGGTGCCAATTCCTTGGTTGCTCTTTGGTAAGTTGGTCTTCCAAAAAGCAAAGTTGTGTGTCTCTCTCGTCCACCGAAGCGGAGTATGTAGCGGCCGGTAGTTGTTGTGCACAACTTTAATGGATGAGGCAAACTTTAAAGGATTACGGTGTCATTTGTGACAAAGTGCATCTTTGGTGTGACAATGAAAGTGCCATCAAGATTTCTCTCAACCCGGTGCAACACTTCAAGACGAAGCATATTGAGATTCGGTATCACTTCATCTGGGATCACATTAGGCGAGGGGAGATCGAGCTCAAATACGTCAACACTCATGATAACCTTGCGGATATCTTCACGAAGCCTTTGGATGAAGCAAGATTTCATGAGTTAAGGCATGAGCTAAATATCATTGATTCAAGCAATGTTGCTTGAACCCTTGCACCCCACCATACTCAACTTGTTGTCTTGTTTAGGTGTAGGCATGGACATGGGGGGAGTGTTGTTCTCTCAATGAACTCTCCCTCCCCCCATTATGCATAAATCGATCATTGTCGTGGTTCTAAGTCTGACAGTAGAATGGGGGGTAGGTATGGAGGGGCAAGATCCTAGCTATGGAGTAGTTGTATACGCAAGGGATTTACGAGTTCAGGCCCTTCTCGGAGGAAGTAATAGCCCTACGTCTCGGAGCCGAGGCGGTCATTTGGATTATATGCGTATGTGTTACAGGGGTGCGAACCCTTCTACCTGTGGAAGGGGTAGCTTATATAGAGTGCGCCAGGACCCCAGCCAGCCCACGTAGCAGAGGGTTTAAGGTGCGTTAAGGCTAGGCGTTACTAGTAACGCCTTACATAAAGTGTCATTATGATCATAAAGACTATTTAACTACAGACCGTTTGGGCACCGAGTGGCTCTTGGACTCCTGGTGGTCGAGTGGGTCTTCATGGTCGAGTGTCTTTGAATCTGTCTGGTGGAAACCTACCAGGTCGACTGGAAGGCTGCTTCTCTTGTGAGTGTCCTTGTGGAGGGTACCTTTGGGCAGGTCTATGACCCTACCCCAGGTACACGACTTCATCATTAGCCCCCGAATGGATCGAGGTTTGAGTGAGGAAGGAGTGGATAATCTTTCCGACCTGTTCTTCGTGTTGCGAGTGTGTCTTACTCTGGATCAACGACCTTTTAGTGATGGCATCAACTTCTCTTTCAGTCGCCTTGATCCATTCTTCACATTTTGTCGAGTGAACTCTGTGAACTTGAGGATTTCCGCGACGGATCGGAGGAAATCTGCTATCGGACAGGTTGCTCAGCGGTTAGCGGATTTCGAGATCTGAATTTTGGGAAGGGCGCGAAGCGAAAACTGCAGCACTTTCGGATGGGATAAGACGATGACGCCTTGATCTTGGCATACCTTTTTCGCCACGTGTCGGCGTCTTGGCGCTATTCTTGAGATTTGTGACGGGATTGCCTGGGCCTACCGGTCAGCCACTCGGAAGCGGCCCCATATAAAGCGTCGGACAGGGTATTTTGAACAGTGCAACCTCAATCTTCTCCTCCCTCTGCCTCCAAACCTTCTCGCTGCGCTGTTAGCCTGTCCAGCGCCATAGCTCAGTACTTGCTTCACCGGCGACCATGGTGAAGGAGAAGACCGCATCCCTGGAACGGGTGAAGAAGGCGGCGGCGAAGGCTAAGGGGAGAGCACCCAGTCGGGGCGGATCCTCTTCGCGGTCCAAACTGCCGCAAGGCTGGGTCCAAGGAGACTGGATCCGCTCGACCATCACCGAGAAGGACCTCAACGATCTGGCCAATGAAGGACTGATCCCCATGGGTCGGCGAGGCTTCCGGAACGGAGTGGCAACCGCAGCCTGAAGAGGGTGAGTGCGTTCTCCCTGGCTACCCACGTAGATCGGGATTTTCTCGCCACGAATCCTTTTTTCCGGGGGTTTCTGAACTTTTTTGGAGCGCAACTCCATCATTTGACTCCCAACTCCATTGTCTACCTTGCTGCTTTCATTTCGTTATGCGAAAACTTCTTGGGTTGTCAACCGCACTGGGGTCTCTTCAAGCACATATTCACCTGTCGCTCTTAGAAGGTGAATAAAACGAACCCGAAGGACGAGCGAACCCAAGTAATCCAGATGTGTGGGGGACTCGGGGTCCAGATGAGGGGGAAGAGCGCCTTTCCGGCTATGACTCTCCCTGACTCGGTTAGAGGGTGGCAGTCGACCTGGTTCTACTGCCAAGACCAGCCGACGCCGGGGCAGTCGACTGGGCTCCCTCCTTTCTCCATGAGTCGAGTGAACAAGCCATCTTCCCTGAAGGTGTTACAAGAGGAGAAGGCCCAAGTAAAATTGCTGATGGAGCGTGTAGTCCAGCTCATTCGCGACGGGGTGACCGGCATGGATCTCCTGGAGGTTTTCCTCCGACGGCGTATTCAGCCACTCCAATACCAAGGTCATCCGATGTGGATGTACTGCAGTACGGATGATACCACTCGGGTCCATCCGGAGGAGGTCGATGGCGCCACGTTGGAGAAGTGGATGACTGCCATCACAGGAAACAAAAGATAACCCTCGCGGAGCTAGGAGGATTCCACCACTCGACCGGACTTACGAAGTAGACAAGGTACAACCACTTATCTTCGATTTGTGATTCGGCTGCATTCATTACATTTAGATGCCAATTAAATCGACTGATTTTCGCCTTATTTTGTTGTCTTCTAGGTCACCACTGAGATGTACTCGATGCCCAACGGGGCGCAGGAAACAGTCGAAGAAGAAGAAAGAATTGGAGGTGAAAGTCAGGAGGAATGGGAGTCCAACGGCGAGGAGGATGAGGGGGATGACATCTCTGATGAAAAGGAGGAGGAGGAGGAAGAGGAGGAAGACGTCGATCCTCCTCGCTCGGAGGGAAGGTCCAAGTTGATGCATGACCCGGCGGCCGGGCGCGGTAAAGCTGTTGTGCCTTTGGGCGATCGGCCGAAGCGACCTAGGACAACTTCCCTGCGCCCGGTGAGAAACCGCCGAAGCAACCTCGAACAACGTCGTCAAAGCCGCGAAGGCCTGCCCAAGATGCGGATGGTCATCCCCACCATCTTACGGTAACCAATGTAACCTTGTATTTCCTTATTCAACATGAGTGAACTTTTGGTCGACTTGATGACTGATCAGCCGATTCTTGAAATCTCTGATTGCCGCTACTTCGAGACTTCAGCCAAGCACGAAGATCGGGAAATGGAGGATGCTGCCACCTCCAACCTTGGTATGATCTTTGAGGTTTCGCTTTTAGTCATTTGGAGCTTTTAGTCGATTGGACTTCCATGTTTACTTTTGAATCTTTCTTGTAGTTCCGCCTCCGTCATTGATCTCCCCGATGATGACGAGGAAGCGCCATTGAGGAAGAGGAAGAACAAGAGAGTGCGTCTTTGGCAAGGCTGCTCCGATCATGGCGATTCTGAGGCAGCTGGTTTACGAGGGAGGCAACCCCACTCGGGCTTACGTGTCTTCATTGTACGGTGACAAGTGCCCAACCCACTTCGTCGATTGCTGATCCACCATCTCTCTTTGCTATACACCACGTCCGGAAGACCAAGTGAGTGCTGCTAAGGAGGCCATACGCTTGAGCAGGGATCATGATGGAGCAAGTGAAAGCGGTCCGAGAGGCTAGCCAGCGGCCTATGATGCTAGTTCAGCTCTCGAGCAATGTCCAAGTAAGTCAATCGTTGCTTGCTTTGTTAGGATATGCTACCAAACTGCTTCCTTACGGAGATTTCCATATCTGTACACCCTTTGGGTGGGTGTGTCGATTAATTTTTGTGGGGGCACGCTGAGTGCACCCTTTGGGTGTAGTCCCGAGACTATGGTCGATTGCGTGCGATCGGCTATAGTCTTTATGCTGTGAACTTCTTCACTCGACCTGGACGGACCAAGTAGAATGGAACCGTAAAACCGGTGGGAGCACGTTGAGTGCACCCACTGGGTGTAGTCCCCGAGACTATGGTCGACTGCGTGCAGTCGACTATAGTCTAAAGAACTGTGTGTTGTTTTTTTTATTGCGGCTGACCGCTGACACATAACCTTTTTGCCTTGTTTGGTCGACTGGTCGAACCAAATTGGTAAAACCAGTTGGGGCACGCTGAGTGCACCCGCTGGGTGTAGTCCCCGAGTCTACTATCGAATATTTTGATACGACTGTAGTCTTAGAAATGCTACTATTTTTCCTTAATCACCCGGAAGTGATTTTTCTTTGATGTCTTTCGTTGGTTGACTCTTTGTAGAAATCTTGCGAGCTTGTGGCTCGCTATCTTTGAGATTAGAGAACAAACAGATCCAGCTCAACCTCGATTTGAAGCTTGCTCGGAGAATTTGCGTAAGCAAAGGATGAAGCAAAAGGTATGGCTGGTGAGAACTTTTGACGACTGCCTTTGTTTTCTGTCCATTCTCAACTCTGTTCTCATTGTTGCTTTGCAGATAAAGCTGGAAGAGACTTTGAAGAAGAAGGACCTTGACCTTGCGAGAGGCACGGAAAGGCGGCTTTGGTGAAAACAAAGCTGTTGAAGAGAAGCTTGCCTCGGTCGACAAACTTGAAGATGAAAATGCCAAGCTGAAAGCCGCTCTTGTATGACTAACAAGGAAGTTAGTGACTGAAGAACGACAAGATTGCTCTGTCTGACAAGGCTGGCCAACTGGCGGGGAAACGAAATGACCTAGAGATTTATCTTGGAGGGCTCGCCAAGAAGCTGTTTCTCATGCTTGAAGGTAATCTCTTTTACCCGATTGTCTTGCTATCACTGGCTCATCACATGATCGTTATTTTGAGCCTAAGCTGTGTTTTCAGAATTCTGTCAAAACTCTCCTGTGAAGAAGAAACCAGTCGAGTGGAAACCAGCTTGGACCCCATCAGCTCTCCTGTGAAGGACGAACCTGCTATGAATGTGCTCCAACTGGAGTCTCGCGTTGCTAGCGTGGTGGATTATCTTGCTTTCGACCGAAAGTTGCGATGTCGCGGATCGACTCGACTCTCTGGCGGATCGGGCGCTTGAATGACCTTGAATCCACGATGACTCGGTGAATGAGATTCCAAGTCGAGTGCAAGAATGGAAAAAGTCTTCTACCAAGTGTGGTGCTGATGTTGCTCTATCTCTGGTTCGTGTCCACTGCAAGGAAGCGCAAGAGGACAAGCTGGTGTCTCTCAAGGTTGCCAAAACCAGGAAGCACGACTTCAAATCTTTCATGGAGACTTTCATCGCCGCTGCTACCCGTATTGCCGACGGAATCGACCTCGACCAGTTTGTTGCACCTTCCAGTCCTCCGTCGGAGGAGTAAAAACCTTCTAAGTCCCACCTTAAATTTGCCTCGGAATGCCGAGTGGTTTTTGTAACCGATAAACTTTAACAGGCTTAACGCATGAGCACATTTGGATCCGTAGGACGTTTATCCGAACTTGATTTATCCTTTGACATGCTTTGTTTTCCTTCGAGAGAACTTTGTTCCTCATTCGGAAGATATTCCGTTGGAACTCCAGTCGACTTGTGCTTCATCTATCCTGCGGTAGAGATGGAACACCTGATGACCGACCTCGTCGTCCTTGCGGATTGGGATGAACCGTACGTTGTATTTGTGGCGAAGCTCCGAAGGAGGAGGTAGCAGTCGACCTGCACCTCGTCGTCCTTGCGGATTGGGATGGACCGCATGTTGTACTTGTGGCGAAGCTCCGAAGGAGAAGGTAACAGTCGACCTGCACCTCGTCGTCCTTGCGGATTGGGATGAATTCCTTACTTAGGCGTCTTGGACATGACTAAGCCCCCGAGTGGGAGGTTTGCTCTCCACTCGGTAGGGTTTTTATTACTTAGGCAAGCACTGGGCTGCAGCTAAGCCTCCGAGTGGGAGGTTCGCTCTCCACTCGATAGGATTTTTATTACTTAGGCGAGCACTGGGCTGCAGCTAAGCCTCCGAGTGGGAGGTTTGCTCTCCACTCGGTAGGATTTCTATTACTTAGGCGAGCACTGAGCTGCAGCTAAGCCTCCGAGTGGGAGGTTTGCTCTCCACTCGGTAGGATTTTTAATACTTAGGCGAGCAGGCTGCAGCTAAGCCTCCGAGTGGGAGGTTTGCTCTCCACTCGGTAGGATTTCTATTACTTAGGCGAGCACTGGGCTGCAGCTAAGCCCCCGAGTGGGAGGTTTGCTCTCCACTCGGTAGGATTTCTATTACTTAGGCAAGCACTGGGCTGCAGCTAAGCCCCCGAGTGGGAGGTTTGCTCTCCACTCGGTAGGATTTTTATGGCGTAGCTTTGAAGGAGAAGGTAGCAGTCGACCTGCACCTCGTCGTCCTTGCTATTTTCATTATTTTGGATGTTAAGGTGAATCCTTGGGCTGCTGCAAGCCCCCGAGTGGGAGGCTGGCTCACCACTCGGTAGGATTTGAATACTTAGGCGAGTACTTGGACTGCAGCTAAGCCTCCGAGTGGGAGGCTAGCTCGCCACTCGGTAGGATTTTGAATACTTAGGCGAGTACTTGGACTGCAGCTAAGCCTCCGAGTGGGAGGCGGCTCACCACTCGGTGGGATTTTGAATACTTAGGCGAGTACTTGGACTGCAGCTAAGCCCCTGAGTGGGAGGCGGCTCACCACTCGGTGGGATTTTGAATACTTAGGCGAGTACTTGGACTGCAGCTAAGCCCCGAGTGGGAGGCGGCTCACCACTCGGTGGGATTTTGAATACTTAGGCGAGTACTTGGACTGCAGCTAAGCCCCCAGTGGGAGGCGGCTCACCACTCGGTGGGATTTTGAATACTTAGGCGGCGGATTCGTAGCTAAGCCCCGGTGAGAAACTGGCTCGCCACTCGGAAAGGATTTTATTTACAAACTTAGGCGAACCGGATTCGCAGCTAAGCCACCCACTGGGGGAAATTTCAACAAAAAGTAATAACAATCACTGGGAAAATTATAACATTCTTGTCTTAGATAAACAAACTACAAAAGTACTTTTATTACATCTCAACCGAGTGAGTATTAAGTGTAAAAGGGGCGGAGCAGCTCCGCGTTCCAAGCTCGAGGCTCGTTGATCTGGCGATCAACATTGTAGAGATGATACGCTCCGTGTGGAGAACTCTTGTGACGATGAAGGGACCTTCCCAAGTGGGAGCGAGCTTGTGCGGTTTCTGTTGATCCACTCGGAGGACCAAATCTCCCTCTTCGGAGGCTCGACTCTTCACGTTTCTAGCACGGAATCGACGCAAGTCTTGCTGATAGATAGTCGAGCGGATCAGGGCCATTTCTCTCTCCTCTTCCAAGAGGTCGACTGCATCTTGCCGGGCTTGTTCCGCTTCTTCTTCAGAGTATAGTTCGACTCGAGGCGCATTGTGAAGCGGGTCACTCGGCAGAACTGCTTCAGCTCCATAGAATAGGAAGAATGGAGTTCTCCCGATCGACCCGATTAGGAGTGGTCCTCAATCCCGGAGAACTAATGGAAGTTCATCGACCCAAGCTCCTGCTGCGTGTTTGAGATCACGCATCGGTAGTGGTTTAAGCCCTTTGAGAATGAGGCCGTTTGCACGTTCGCTTGTCCATTCGACCGAGGATGAGCCATCAAGCATAGTCGACCAGCGTGCCTTGAGAGGCGCGAAGGCTTTGAACTTGTCATTATCGGGTTTGACCCATTGTCGGTGATGATGCTATGCGGAACTCCATATCTGAATATCAACTCTCGATGAAACTGATAGCAGTGCATGCATCGAGGTTCTTGATGGGCTTGGCTTCGATCCACTTGGTGAACTTGTCGACTGCTACTAGCAAATGAGTGAAGCTGCTTCTGCCAGTTCTCAACGGTCCAATCATGTCCAATCCCCAAACAGCGAAGGGCCAAACGAGTGGAATGGTCTTCAAGGCTGAGGCGGGCTTGTGCGATATGTTGGAATAAAACTGATATCCTTCACACTTGTCAACTATTTCTTTTGCCATTTCATTTGCTTTCGGCCAGTAAAATCCCGCTCGGTATGCTTTAGCCACAATGGTCCGAGAGGACGCATGATGGCCACAGGTCCCCGAGTGGATATCCTCAAGAATTATCTGACCTTCTTCTGGCGTGATACACTTCTGGCCGACTCCAGTCACGCTTTCTCTGAACAACTGTCCCTTGATCACTATAAAGGCCTTGGATCGTCGGACGATCTGTCGAGCCTCTTCTTCATTCTCTGGGAGCTCTTTCCTTAGGATATATGCGATGTACGGCACCGTCCAGTCGGGAGTGATGACCACAACTTCCATAATTAGGTCGACCACGGCTGGGACCTCAACTTCAGTCGGATCATTGGCACTCTTTTGCTGCGGGCTTCTTCTGTGAAAGGATCCTCCTGCACTGATGGTGCATGAATGTGCTCCAAAAATACATTACTGGGAATGGCTTCCCTCTTGGACCCTACCTTCGCCAAATCATCTCGTAGCTTGATTTTTCGATTGGGGTATATGATGAAGCTCTAACCCCTCGAATTTCTTCTGCAGCTTTCTCACTGCATTACAGTAACCTGTCATAGCTGGGCTTCTGACATCCCACTCCTTCATCACTTGATTAACAACCAGATCCGAGTCGCCGTAGACCATAAGGCGACAGACGCCGAGTGAAATGGCCATGCGCAACCCATACAGGAGTGCTTCATATTCTGCTTCATTGTTGGAAGAATCAAAGTGAATCTGGAGAACATATTTGAGCCTATCTCCTCGGGGGGAAACCAATACAACCCCTGCACCAGAACCGTTCAGAATCTTGGAACCGTCGAAAAACATAGTCCAGTGCTCCGAGTGAACTTGAGTCGGAAGCTGCTGTTCAGTCAACTCGGCGAGGAAGTCTGCTATTGCTTGGGACTTGATGGCTTTCTTTGCTTCGAATTTGATATCAAGGGGAAGGAGTTCAATCGCCCATTTTGCCACTCGACCAGTTGCATCTCTGTTATGAAGAATTTCCGATAATGGGGCGTCACGACGATCGTAATGGAATGATCGGAGAAATAATGAGCAACCTTCTTTGTGGTCATATAGATCCCATAAACAAGCTTCTGATAGTGAGGGTATCTTTGCTTTGATGGGGTCAGTACTTCAGAAAGATAATAAACTGGGCGTTGAACTTTGAAGGCTTTTCCTTCTTCCCGCTCGACCGTAAGTATGGTACTGACGACTTGTCCAGTGGCTGCAATGTAAAGCAGCAAAGGTCTTTACTGATTGGGGCAGCAAGCACCGGCTGGGTGGAGAGTAGAGCTTTGAGCTCTGCAAACGCTGCATCAGCTTCTAGAGTCCACTCGAACTTGTCTGACTTCTTCATCAGTCGGTAAAGAGGCAATGCCTTTTCACCGAGGCGAGAGATGAATTGACTTAAAGCGGCCAAGCATCCAGTAAGTTTCTGGACATCGTGCACGCGACAGGCGCTTCATTCGGAGTATGGTGCCAACCTTTTCGGGTTAGCATCGATTCCTCGCTCGAAGCGAGAAAACCGAGTAACTTTCCACCAGGAACTCCAAATGTACACTTTGATGGGTTAGGCTTGATATCATACCTCCTGAGATTGGCACATGTTTCAGCAAGGTCAGTCAACAGGTCGGAACCCTTTCGTGACTTGACCACTATATCATCCATGTACGCTTCCAAATTCCGACTAATTTGAGTGAGCAAACACTTCTGAATCATCCTCATGAATGTGGCTCCGGCATTCTTGAGACCGAATGGCATGGTGACATAACATAAGCACCCGAATGGAGTGATGAACGCTGTTTTGATCTCATCGGGTCCATACAGACGGATCTGATGGTACCGGAATAGGCGTCTAAAAAAGACAACCTCTCACATCCCGCAGTTGAGTCGACTATTTGGTCAATGCGAGGAAGAGGGAAATGATCTTTCGGGCAGGCCCGATTGATATGCTTGACATCGATGAACATGTGCAACGACTTGTCCTTCTTGGGGACCATGACGACATTGGCGAGCCACTCGGAATGGTAGATCTCTCAGATGAACTCTGCCGCTAAGAGCCGAGCCACCTCCTCGCCGATGGCCTTTCTCTTCTGGACGGCGGACCGCCGAAGATATTCTCTAACCGGTTTGAATTTTGGGTCGACTCGTAGGTGATGCTCAGCTAGCTCCCTGGGAACACCCGACATGTCAGCAGGCTTCCATGCAAAGATGTCCCAGTTCTCACGGAGGAACTGGATGAGCGCTTCTTCCTATTTTGAGTCGAGTGTTGTTGAGATGTTGGTCGGAGCAGCATTGGGATCGATCGGGTGAATGTGAACCTGTTTCGTCTCACCCGGTCGAAATGCTGACTCCGTAGCAGGCTTCTTAGCTCGCAACAAATCACTTTCCGGATCTGCAGTTTTACGATACTCTTGTAGCTCTACCATCGCCAACCGAGCATCGGCGATCTTAGAGCCTTTCTGGAAGCACTCTTCCGCCTTCTTCCGATTGCCCGTAACGGTGATCACGCCCTTGGGACCATGCATCTTGATTTAAGATACACGTAACATGGTCGGGCCATGAACGTGCATAAGCTGGCCTTCCCGTAATAGCGTGATAAGCGCTCTGAAATCCACGACCTCAAAGGTCAACTTTTCTTTCGGAAATGCTTGAATCACCAAAAATTACATCAAGAGCAATTTGGCCGAGTGACTCAGCCTTCTTTCCAGGAATGACTCCGTGGAAGCTCATGTTACTGGTACTGAGTCTGGACATCGGAATGCCCATCCCTTTCAACGTCTCCGCGTACAATATGTTCAAGCCGCTACCACCATCCATCAGGACTTTGGTCAGTCGAGTGTCCTCAACAACTGGGTTGACCACCAATGCTTGCCTCCCAGGGGTGGCAATGTGCGTCGGGTGATCAGACTGTTCGAATGTGATGGCGGTCTGGGACCATTTCAGATAATTGGGAGTCGCCAGAGCAACCAAGTTCACTTCCCGATTGATAACCTTCAATCGACTTTTTGCTTTCGACGTCAAAAAAATCATCGAGTGGAATTGACACAGGGATATCCATCATCACCGCCATCTTTGTCCTCAACTTGTCTGCTTCCTTATCCTTATCCTTGAGATGTTTCCCTTGGAACTTTGAATCAAGAGCCGACACTGTCGAGTGGTATGTTTCGGGTAAGTGAGTTTACCCTCTTCATCTTTCTTTGTATGAATATGACATGGCAAATCCAACACGTCGTTTCCATCCTGGTCTTTCACCTTCTTGGGGTTCCAAGGACCCTTGTGTTTCCCCTTGAACTTTCCTGGGGTCACAGCCAAGGCCTCTCCAGGAGCGGCAGGCTCGGCTTTGCGCTTCTGCTTCCGACTAGAATTTCCTCCACCGGCCTCATTGGCGGCCGATTTGTATTTACCACTCCGGAGCCGATCCTCTTCTTAACCATTTGCATACTTGGTGGCAATCTCCATCATCCGACTCAGGGTCATATCTCCGGTTCGACCAAATTTCAAACTCAACTCTACATTCTTGACACCTTCTTTGAAGGCGCAGATACTTTGGTGATCAGATACATTCTCGACTGTGTGGTGCAAAATGATCCACCTCTGGATATAATCTCTCAAAGTTTCACTCGACTTTTGCACACACGACTGCAACTCCGTCAATCCTGCTAGTCGTTTGCAGGTTCCTTCAAATGTCCTGACAAACACTCGGGCAAGATCTTCCCAAGTGTAAATACTGCTGGGTGCTAACTAATTCAACCACGCCCTGGCTGAACCCTCCAACATAAGAGGCAAATGCTTCATGGCTACCTCATCGTTGCCACCGCCGATCTGAACCGCCACTCGGTAATCTTCAAGCCAAGTGTCAGGCTTGGATTCGCTAGTGAACTTACTGACTCCAGTCGCCAACTTTGAAGTTGGGAGGAATCACCGCGGCTCGATGGCTCTGCTGAAACACTCTGGTCCCGAGACATGAACTCTGCTGCTGGAGGAACATCTCTATCATGGCCGTCTCGGTGAGCTCTGTTCCTGTCGACCAAACCTTGAATGATAATAGATCTCGCATCAAAGCCTGGTTCCTTGGGGTCGACTGGAACTCTTCGCCCAACACTGTGCTGGCGTCTGTCGTCCTGCTGCCGAGGAGCGTATGATCCACCCCTTGGGGGAGGAGTGGGCACTCGACGTCGATCGAATCGGTGCTCATACTGCTCGCAGCCCTTGTACTGATCATCACGCCGGCCCCCACGTTCCTCACGCCTCGGGGGCGATCGCAGACTATGGGCCGACCGGACTGAATTTGCAGCGACGGATCGGCTGTGAATCCTGTTCCGCGACTGTGATACAACTGAGTTTTGATCTCCTGCCGCCCGGAGTAGATCTTTGATTTGCAGCAAACCTCTACCCGCCTCCAACTGGGAAGGCTGAATTGACTCTGCTATACAGGCGGCAGCTGCTAAATTCTGAATCGGAGTTCCATATACCTGAGTTGGCGGTTGAAAGAGCTGACGTCGATTGGATTCTGGAACCCTTGGACGCGTGCGCTCGTCGAGTGCTCGCTGAAGGTTCTCCAGTCGAGTGCGCTCAGCCAGGTTGGCCAAGCGCGCATCCTCCAAGGCACGAGCCTCGGGGGTTTCTCCAACGATAGGAGTGTGAAGTGCATCCATGTTCCAACGGGCGAAGCTCCTCCCTACGGAGGCCGAAGTGAGGGGCTCGGGCAGGTACTCTTCGTGGGCTTGCTCCGGATCGCCTCCACCGTCACCTCCGTTGGTGCGGGTGAATCCGGGGGACTGCGTGGTCCATCGACCATCGAGAACCTCTGCCGCTTGAGTCATCTGCTATCGCATTGGACGCTTGATCTCTGCGGAGCCAATCGGCAGGTCGAGCAGGCCGTAGAGAGATTCGTCGGGCTCGATCGCCGCGACTTGGGGGTGGCCGATGGCGGGCCACCGCATGCCTCACCCACCGCTGAAGCCTCGACCGACCGGGAACGCTTGCGCGGTGGGAGGCCCAGGAGCGAAGACGGCACAGGAGCCGACCCATACTGGGTCGACGGTTGCCGCAGGAGGACGACGCGGACACACGCGCGAAAGTGCGTCACCCCGCGGACGGGGAGCGCGTCCACGTCGAGTGGAGGCTCCTGAAGCCAAGCGGAGTCGTCGGCGACGAACGTGAGCGCACCGAGATGGATCTCGTGGACGTCAACCAGAACTCCACCTGAAACCATGATGTAGGAGATCGAAAGAATCCCAACTTCTCCAACAAATCGCTAGAACACCAGCCCCACGGTGGGCGCCAACTGTCGTGGTTCTAAGTCCGGCAGAGAATGGGGTAGGTATGGAGAGGCAAGTTCCTAGCTATGGAGTAGTTGTATATGCAAGGGATTTCTGAGTTCAGGCCCTTCTCGGAGGAAGTAATAGCCCCACGTCTCGGAGCCCGGAGGCGGTCGATTGGATTATATGCGTATGTGTTACTGAAGTGCGAACCCTTCTACCTATGGAGGGGGTGGCTTATATAGAGTGCGCCAGACCCCAGCCAGCCCACGTGAGCGTAGGGTTTAAGGTGCGTTAAGGCTAGGCGTTCTTTGGTAACGCCTTACATAAAAGTGTCATTATGATCATAAAGACTATTTAACTACAGACCGTTTGGGCACCGAGTGGCTCTTGGACTCTGGTGGTCGAGTGGGTCTTCATGGTCGAGTGTCTTTGAATCATCGAGTGGAAACCTACCAGGTCGACTGGAAGGCCGCTTCTCTTGCGAGTGTCCTTGTGGAGGGTACCTTTGGGCAGGTCTATGACCCTACCCCAGGTACATGACTTCATCAATCATCTCTTTCACATTAGCCATTTTTTATGGTACTTGTGCTTCAAAGACGAGTTTTGGTCATGGGCCCAAGGATAATTCTTCACGGTGCCATACCAATTGACTCAAACATAGGTGGCTCCGGCCACCGCTCTCCTCATGGAGAAGTTGTGTCTCGTAGTTGGTCTCGTTAAATCGTGTGTGTTCGTCTCTTAGTTGGTTGGTGTCTCTTCCGGAGGTTGTTTTTGCCTTCTCTTTCTTTTCTCTTGTGTGTTCTTACACTTTCTTGGTTTTACGGTACTACCGTGGTGAGCCACGGTACTACCGCAGGAGTTGGTGGCTCTACGTTTTGTGCGTGGCCCTCCAAGGGAACGGTACTACCGCTACCTCCACGGCAGTAATTTTTATCGCCAACGAGCAGCAGTACTACCGCCCGGCGTCGCAGTACTTCCGCCGGGCGGTACTACTGCATGATGACCATGGTACTTCAGCGCCCATGAGCGGGTGGGGGTTAAGAGCGGGATAGGGGAGTTCTAACTCCCCCATACCCATTCATCTCTATTCCCCACCCTGTCTCTCTTTCTCCTGACCAATAACGGCGCCGGAGGGCTTCATCGGATCTCCGTCTCCGGCCGCTCTCCTCGGATTCCGACCGGTGGGATCGTTCCCCACCTCGCCCTCTTGCCATGGACCCAGGTTTTTCCCCAAGTGCCTCTTCTTTTTGTCCTTCCTTGTGCTTTTAGGTTTTGGGGAGATGCATGTGGTGTTCTTGAGATTTCTGGCTAAATCTGTGCAAGTGGGATTCGTTGTAGAGTGGTAGTGTAGTCCCATGCTCTTTGGATAGTCAAATTAGCTCTGTTTGATCAACGGTAGTACCGAAGTTGTCGTGCGGAGGTTCTAGATCCAGATCTGCATCCTCTGTGGCGGTTTTCAAACCGTGCGGTACTACCGCTCCTCCTGGAGCGGTACTACCGCAGCCTCACCTGGATCTGGCGCTCAGCGGTACTTCCACACCTTGGTGCGGTACTTCCGCACCTCGGTCTTGATTACCGCTTGACGTCGTCCGAAGTAAAATTACTTCCGCTAAGCGCCGGTATCACTACTACCGTGCTACCCGGCGGTACTACCGCGGCTGGAGCAGATGTAATTTATTACTTCCGAAACCCTGCCCGGTACTACCGTAGATTCATCCTGTGCTCCTTTGTTTCGTCCAAATTGCATGTTTTGTGTTTCTCTCGGTTTGGTTTTCATCCGTTTTGTTCCCGTGCGTGTCTTTACATCTTTGTGTCTAGGTGGTGGCTCCGGTTTTGCTCGTCGCTCGAATCCCAGCCGTGACACAGGGTCAAAGCGTCTGCGCAACCCAGATGATGTTCCAGAGGGGTCCTCTGCTGCTCCCAAACGCAGGACCAAGACCACAGCCAACAAACAGAAGGATCCCGTCATGGGCATGGATGTGATGCCCCAGGCCGAGTTTGTCATTCGAAGGAAGCTCAATCCCTATGTGAATCCCCGGGCTAGCACGCGAGGCAATGAACTCTTCTGGAACAAGCAGCAGAATCGATATACATGGATGTGATCAAGGCCAAGCAGAATCACTATGTTGAAGTTCACTACATTGACATGCATCATATGAGGCAGGACAAGCACCGTGAGTACTTTGGAGAGGCCTAGGATCTAGTCGAGCAGTTCGCCATTGAGCACTTGCTCACCTTCCACAAGGATTTTGATCTAGAGATCATCACACAGTTCTTTGCTTCCGTCCATTTCGGCACTGATGATGCAAGGACCATGACTTGGATGACTAATGGTCGCCGTATGCGCTACTTGGAAGGAGTTCATGGAGTTGCTTAACGTTCCAGATGAAGGGCTCAACACGCCAGTTGGAGTTCGCCCTCATGCCAACTCTGAGTCTGCAAACAAGAACAAGCTCATGCCATTCCTTGTTCCGAAGACTCTTCCCAACAAGAATATTGCATGGGTGCTTAATCTCTTCCTTGACATCATGCATCGGCTCTTTCGGAACACCCTCTTCCCACGCATTGGGGACATGGGCCAGGTACATGCTTACCTTGTTGACATGATGCTTATCTGCGAGGAGGCCCGTCAGGCTCAGACTCAACCACTTGATGTCTCACATATCATGTGGTGTGAGCTTCAGTTCACCGTGTTCAACCGTAAGGTCCCCATCTATGGGCCTTACCTGTTCCACTTGATCTCCACGACATGGGAGAGGTTGTTTCCCAATTATGAGTTTGAAGCTCCAGGGTGAATTCGTCATGAGTCCATCAGGCTCCGCATCAAGACACAATGGGCTAAAACCACCACTTCTGCTGAGGCTGCCAGGAGGGCTGTGGATGAGGAGGAACTTGGGGGGGAAGAAGCTGCCGAGGACCGTTCTGCGTTCACGCCTCCCTCTGTTGAGCCCTCTTGGGCAAAGAAGCTGAAGAACAAGATGAAGAGGCTGTTCTGCATGCAGGTTCAGGGTCAGTACAAGGCCCATGTTGCTCAGAAGGAGAGTCGCCGTTGCGACATCAGGGTCTTGAGGGCTTGCGGGGAGGATGTGGTCAGCGGCTCGGAGAAGCACATCACCCCAGAGTCTGCCTGGATGGAGAAGCAGGGCTACAAGTGGACCGATTCAGAGGAGGAGTCTGTTCCTGCTGCGGGGTCTGGCGACGACGAGTCGTTTTCCGCCTGAGCTACCACCTTTGTTTTAGGTGACCTATCTGTCTTTTTGGTGTCTCGATGCCAAAGGGGGAGAGAGTGTAGGATTTGCGTGCATGTCGTGTGTTTCGTCGTTTGCTTGTTTGCTTTGCTTTCCATCGTTGAACTTGGTTGCTTTGATTTGGTTGTGCTTGTGAGACTAAGTTTATCATATGGTGTAAGACATACGCACTCTATCGTACCTTATCATCTTATTGAGCTTGTGCTATATCATGCTATTCATGTTATGCTCTATCTCTATCTTGCTTAGTGTCAGCCTTACCATTGCAAGATATGCTTTGTTTCTAAAATATTGGGGGAGTGGTGATCCTAGTATTCGTGCCGTGCAGTCCAAAGCACTTTACTCTCTATCACGAATCTAGGGGGAGCTCATCTATATTTTAGAGATGTGGGGTTTGCTTGTACTATATTCATCTCCTTTGTGCAAATCTCGTATTGTCCTCAATCCACCAAAAAGGGGGAGATTGTAAGGGCATTCTTGTCTCTAAGTAGTTTTGGTGATTGATGACAATGCCTTTGCGGACTAATCATGTGTATTGAGCTTTTCTGATACATCACGGCTAAACACAAGACAATTTGATGCCCCTCGAAGATTATTGAAGACGGCGCTTATCTACGGTTCGATTCGGTGGAGTTGAGTCATAGGAGAGCCGTACTATTAAGAGGGGGTCCGCTTTGGAAAGGTTTGGGTGGAATCTCACGTACACATTCCCTTTTGCACCGCCTTTCCTTGAGCTCCTTGGAGTGTTCCTCCGTCTCACCTTGTCTCTGCGATTTGAAGGTCTCCGCCTTGCTCTTCTCAGGCTAAGCGGTAGTATCGCTCTTCTGAGCGGTACTACCTTGAGAGCAGGTAGTACTGGCTCCAAAGACGGTAGTACCGTAGGCTCCCACGGTAGTACCGCTCCTTGGAGCGATAGAACCGCGAGCTCTGGTCTGGCAACACTGCTCAAGCGGTGGTACGCGCGGATGTAATTTTTTATATCCGCGCTCCCCGCGGTAGTACCGTGACGCCAGGCCAGGTTCAGTAGCAAGTGCGGAGGTAAGGGCGGATGTAATTTTTACATCCGCACCTTTCACGGTAGTACCGCATCCTTGGTCGCGGTAGTTCCGTGTCGGTTTTTTGCACGACAATTTGTAGGATCTTGAGAAGATGTGTCTAGAGGGGGGTGATTAGACACTAAGTACCAAAGTTGCAGTTTTTAACTTCTTTTAGGTTTAAGTGGAGTTTAGGCACAAGTTTAACTTTCTCAATACATAACAAGCAAGCATGCAAAGAGTATGTGAGCAGCGGAAAGTAAAGCATGCAACTTGCAAGAATGTAAAGGGAAGGGTTTGGAGGATTCAAACGCAATTGGAGACACGGATGTTTTTGTCGTGGTTCCGATAGGTGGTGTTATCGTACATCCACGTTGATGGAGACTTCAACCCACGAAGGGTAGCAGTTCTTGAGTCCACGGAGGGCTCCACCCACGAAGGGTCCACGAAGAAGCAACCTTGTCTATCCCACCATGGCCGTCGCCCACGAAGGACTTGCCTCATTAGCGGTAGATCTTCACGAAGTAGGCGATCTCCTTGCCCTTACAAACTCCTTGGTTCAACTCCACAATCCTGTCGGAGGCTCCCAAGTGACACCTAGCCAATCTAGGAGACACCACTCTCCAAGAAGTAACAAATGGTGTGTTGATGATGAACTCCTTGCTCTTGTGCTTCAAATGATAGTCTCCCCAACACTCAACTCTCTCTCATAGGATTTGGATCTGGTGAGACCGAGATCCCTATCAGTGAAACCGATTTGCCTAGGGTTTGTGGCAGTGGCTATGACATCTGAACTCGTTGGCGCCGGATAGAAAGAATCGGTAGGACCGAGTTTGACTTTAGGTTTAGGTCATATGTGTGGAGGTGGGAAAGCAGTTGAGGGTTTTGGAGGATATCACAAAGCACATGAAGCAAGAGGCTCATTAAGCAACACCTCATCCCTCCTTGATAGTATTGGCTTTTCCTACAGACTCAATGTGATCTTGGATCACTAAACTGTAAAATGAAGAGTCTTGAGCTTGAAGCTTGAGCCAATCCTTTGTCCTTAGCTTCTTGAAGGAGTTCCCACATCCTTTAGTCCATGCCACTCCATTGTTGAACTTATCTGAAACATACTAGATAAAAGTGTTAGTCCATCAAAAGATATGTTGACATTAATTACCAAAACCACCTAGGGAGCACTTGTGCTTTCAATCTCCCCCTTTTTGGTAATTGATGGCAACATACATCAAAGCTTTAGATAAGGATATAAAGAATAGCAAGTAAAGCTTCGGAAAGACATGTAACAAGCATAGGCTCCCCCTACATGTATGCAATAATGTGAATATGGAATATAGAAGCATGTGAGAGCATAACCATGATAGAGTAGGCAATGTGTTACATGTATCTTGGCCATATGCATCAGAGCAAAGAATATAAAAGAAAATACCTTCATGCTCATGAGTCCTTCTTGCAAACAAGATGTACATCAGCAAGAATTTCTCATACACATGAGTGTGATGCATATACTTACCTTGTAGTCTTGAGTTGGCTTAGGGTGAAATGAACCTACACAAACAAGGTTAGATAACACAGGTACATCTACTAGCCAGAGCAAACCGAAAAAACCACAAGAATACCAAGACTGGGATGACATGTAGAGAGTGAGTACTAAGTACCACATTGGATTAGACATGTCCCCAAGACTAAAGATATGCAATGAATTTAAATAATTCCTTTCCCTTAGATGTCTTGCTCCCCCTGAATCTAGCATGGGATACTGGGAGAAGATAGGGAACAGAAAAACAGAGCTGAAATATATAAATGAACAGAGCTTAATGCAAATAAGCACACAAGATCATGTCTTTCCCCCAAAAAGACATGTGGCATCTCTCCTATTGAACACCAAGCATCTGGGATCCTTGAGAAATACTTTATACTTGAGTATTCTCTCCCCCTGGAGATCTCTTTCTCCCCCTTAATACTCTCTCTGATGTGATCTCTCTAAGTGATAAGCTTTGATGTGATCTCTCTCTCCCCCTTTGACATCAATTTCCAAGAAGGGTCTTCTGGAATTTGTTGTGAATGGGTTTGGTCCTTGAGTCACAACACAAAGCACTGGATAAACTTTATGATGCTTGTAGAGGACAAGATTCATTGAGTGGAGCTGGATCAAACGAAACACAGAATAAGTGGCAAACTGTTTTTCCTGTTGTGAAGTCGGTGGCACCGAGTGGTGTGCTTCGGTTGTACCGAAAAGATTCGGTTGGACCGAAAACAACAAATCGTTGAAACCGAGTCCATCACAAAGAAAACTCTTGTCACCTCAGCTCACTAGACTAGAAAGATTTCACAAAGATTTGCAAGGAATTTACTGAATGATATGCAATGAATTGGATGCAGAAAATGCAGAGCAAACAGAAAGAAAATAATGAAATCTAGATGAAGTTTTTTTTGAAAGGGGAAATAGATATGCATGAGACAAATGCAGAAACTCAGAAAAGAACACGAGAGAACTTCATCTAGAGATGGTCGGTGACGAAGTCACCTATGTTAGAGTATATTGACTTAGGAGTCAAGTGAGATCACTTGATCATAGGTCATGCTCATCGTTCAAGCTCAAAATGGGGTTACCATTTTTCATTTAAGTATTTTGATGTATTCACATCTTGTCGAGTTGCTTTAGCTCATGTCTCGGAGTAAAGCTTCTCTAAGATGGAATAACATACCTTGGTTGGTGGTGTTGACCATGTAGTTGAACTTGTGTGGGTTGCTCAAGGTTGATGTAGCTCATCAAGAGTTGGGAGCACCACTTGGAATTTGAGTCCATCTACCTACACGGGTTAGTTCTTGCAAGGAAGAGCACTTGTATATCCAAAAATGACAATCATGAAGCTCAATCATAGAGTTTGTCAAAAGGATATGTTAGAATGAATCCGTGCTTCCTTATATTCAGCCACCATAGTGTAGAGACTTGGCGATGTAGAGATTTCTCAAGATGTGAGAAGATTACAATCTCATGGAATTTGATTCCACCAAGTACCTACATGGGTTAGATAATATGCAAGATGCAAATATATCCAAGATATAATATTTTCAACATAAGAGAGATATCATGGATTAGTCATAATCTCATGTCTTGAATGTATCCAATGGAGTATCTACTCCAAGTTTGAAGCATCTATGATGTTCAATTCTCCTCTCAACCTGCAAAACACTCTCTCATCAAGAGGTTTAGTAAATATATCCGCTAATTGCTTTTCGGTGCGAACATGCTTAAGATTAATGTCACCCTTAGCAACATGATCTCGAATGAAGTGATGACGAACTTCTATATGCTTAGTTCGAGAATGTTGTACGGGATTATGACCAATTTTGATAGCACTTGCATTGTCACAAAGCAATGGAACATGTTTCACAAATATCCCATAATCTTTAAGAGTTTGGGTCATCCAAAGTAATTGAGCACAACATGAATCAGCGGCAATGTACTCTGCTTTGGCTGTAGATAAGGATACCGAGTTTTGTTTCTTGGAGGACCAAGACAGAAGAGATCTACCAAGAAATTGACAAGTACCCGAAGTGGACTTTCCATCAACCTTGTCTCCGGCATAGTCCGAGTCGGAATAGCCAACAAGATCGAAAGAGGCCCTCTTAGGATACCAAATGCCAAAATTTGGTGTATGAATTAAGTATCTCATTATCCTTTTCACGGCCTTAAGATGACATTCTTTAGGAGCAGCTTGATATCTAGAACACCTGCACACACTTAGCATAATATCGGGACGTGAAGCACATAGGTATAACAATGATCCAATCATAGAGCGATAAACCTTTTGATCAACCGGTTTACCATCTTTGGTCAAATCAAGATGTCCACTAGTAGGCATGGGTGTAGACTGCCTTTGCACTCTTGCATATTGAACTTCTTGAATAAGTCCTTAGTGTACTCGTTTGAGAGACAAAAGTAACTTCCTTAGTTTTCTTGATTTGCAACCCAAGAAAGAATTTGAGTTCACTCATCATTGACATCTCAAACTTCTCCAACATTAGCTTTCCAAACTTTTCACTAAAATGAGGGTTAGTCGATCCAAATATAATATCATCAACATAGATTTGGCACACAAATAGTTCTCCATTAACCCTTTTAGTAAAAAGTTTGGAATCAATTTTCCCAATTTCAAAGCCTTTTTCAAGAAGAAACTTGGTCAAGAATTTATACCATGCTCTAGGAGCTTGTTTAAGACCATAAAGGGCTTTGTGAAGTTTGTAAACATGATTTGGTTTCTTAGGATTGACAAAGCCGGGAGGTTGTTTAACATAAACTTCCTCCTCTATTTCACCATTTATAAAAGCACTTTTAATGTCCATTTGGTACAAGGTGATATTATGGTGATTAGCATAGGCAAGTAAGATGCGAATGGACTCAAGTCTAGCAACGGGAGCATAAGTCTCACCATAGTCCATACCTTCGACTTGTGTGTAGCCTTGGGCGACGAGACGTGCTTTGTTGTGAACTACTTGTCCATCTTCATCTTGCTTATTGCGAAACACCCATTTGGTACCGTTGATGTTGTGGTTGTTGTCGGGCTTCTCAACCAATGTCCAAACTTGGTTTCTCTCAAAGTTGTGTAGCTCTTCATGCATAGCATTTATCCAATCCGGATCTTCCAATGCTTCTTCGACCTTCATAGGTTCAATGCTAGAGATGAAAGAATAGTTTTCACAAAAGTTAGCTAAACGAGTTTTAGAGCGAGTGATTCTCCTGATTGGAATATCATTGTAGATTTGCTCAACTGGATGGTCTTTAGTAATTCTTGCTCAAACTCGTGAAAGCTTTTGCTTGGGTCTCGGTTGAACATCTTGTTCTTCTTCTTCTTCTTGATCATCTTCATTGTTGGCGTTGTCGTTTTCTTGTCGAGGTGGAGAAGGAGGTTGTTGAAGTTCGTGATGTTATTCCTCGTTTTCTTCATCTTGGTGTGTTCCACTTGTGGATGCTTCCGTATCAACTCTTGGTTCACCTTGTCGTGAAGTAGAAGCTTCCACTTGAATGCATTTAGGTACTCTCCTTCACCTCCGTTGGACGGACCTTGCCAATAGACAAGTCTTGAATTGCTTCCGAAGGGTCTTTGTCTCCTACATCAATTGGCAATTGCTCTACTTGCGAGCCGTTAGATTCATCAAACTTCACATCTACCGCCTCTTCAACCTTTCGGGTGAAATTGTTGTAGACATGGTAAGTGTGAGAGTTTGAGCCATAACCTAGTAGGAAACCTTCATGAGACTTAGGACCAAATTTTGAACAACGATGCTTATCAAGAATGTAGCACTTTGAGACGAATACTCGAAAGTATCCAACTTGGGGTTTGTTACCGGTGAGGAGCTCGTATGCCGTCTTGCCGAGTAGCTTGTGAAGATACAAGCGATTTGTTGCATGACAAGCTGTCTCAACCGCTTCTGCCCAAAAGTGCTTCGGTGTCTTGTACTCCCTCTGTAAACTAATATAAGAGCGTTAGATCACTAAAGTAGTGATCTAAACGCTCTTATATTAGTTTACGGAGGGAGTACTCATCAAGCATCGTTCTCGCCATTTCGATGAGCGTCCGGTTCTTCCTCTCAACAACTCCATTTTTTTGAGGTGTGTACGTAGCCGAGAACTCGTGTTAAATCCCTTCTTCGTCAAGAAAGGTGTCCACATTTGCGTTCTTGAACTCCGTTCCGTTGTCGCTGCGAATCTTCTTGATCTTCACTTCAAACTGATTTTGGGCCTTCCTAGCGAAGTTTTTGAAGATCTTTTGGACCTGCGATTTATCATCGAGAAAGAACACCCACGTAAATGTTGAAAAATCATCAACTATAACTAGACCAAAAGAATTTCCACCGAGGCTTTTGTAGGCATTGGGACCAAAGAGATCCATATGAAGTAGCTTGAGTGGCCTCCTTGTGGTCATGATGTTCTTCACGGGATGCCTTCCTCCAACCTGTTTACACCTTGACAAGCACTTTGCACAGTCTATCCTTATCAAATATGACATCGTTAACTCCAAGGATATGATTTCCTTTAATAAGCTTGTCAAGATTTCTCATGCCAACGTGACCTAGTCGTCTATGCCATAACCAGCCTTTTGAGGATTTAGCAATTAAGCAAGTTTTAGGTTGTGCCTTTTTAGAGAAATCAACAATGTAAAGATCACCTCTACGTATACCGGTAAAGACCATTTTATGATTGTCTCGACGAAACACTTAACAATCTACTTCAGTAAATAGGACATTGAAACTGAAATCAGCAAGTCTAGGTACTGAAAGTAAGTTGTAGCCAAGAGATTCAACGAGCATGACATTTTGAATGGAGCTATCATGTGAGATGGCCACCTTACCAAGGCCAACCACCTTACCTTTTGAGTTGTCACCGAAAGTGACATACTTTCGAGGATTATCATTTTCAGCAAGCTCACGAAACATGTCTTTATCTCCGGTCATGTGATCGGTACATCCACTGTCAAGAACCCATTCCTTTCCTCCTGACACATATCCTCAAGATTTGCCATAAGACCAAAATGTCTCATTGCATCATCAAGATCAAAGTCACTGTCATGATCCTCATCATAGTATCCATGTTCAACATCGTCATGTGGTGGATCAAGTCCTAGAGAGGGTAATTCGTTAGAGTGAGTTTGACAATGATCTTGCTTATGAATTCTTATAGCTTCGGAAATAATATCACCAATAATTCCAACATCTCCTTTGGCACGCATAAGGTCGGTAAGTTCAAATAGACGATCACCAAACATAGGGTCACTAGTATTCATCTTACTCAAGGCAATAGACTTATAGAGAATTTCATCTAGATTTTTCAAGGAATAATTTGGAAAGCGTTCCTCAAGAAATTTCCATATAGTGTAGGCACACTCAAAAGTAGGCAAGATTCTAATTAAGTTTCTAGGCAAGCCTCTAGTGATAAGATTAACAGTTCTAAGATTTCTAGTCATGTCAATAGATTCATCAAGGGTAGGATGCATAGGATCAACATGAGGTGCACAAGGGCTAGCAATGTACTTGTTCAAATGATATTGATTGAAAATTACAAGCATCTCATTTTTCCACTCATGAAAATACGCTCCATCAAGAATAGGCACTCTATGACTAAGACTCCCCAAAGTAGAATCATCCATCTTCCTCCAAAGGTGATTAAACCAAGGCATTGGAGACCAAAGCTCTGATACCACTTGTAGGATCTTGAGAAGATGTGTCTAGAGGGGGGTGATTAGACAATAAGTACCAAGGTTGCAGTTTTTAATTTATTTTAGGTTTAAGTGGAGTTTAGACACAAGTTTAACTTTCTCAATACATAACAAGCAAGCATGCAAAGAGTGTGTGAGCAGCGGAAAGTAAAGCATGTAACTTGCAAGAATGTAAAGGGAAGGGTTTGGAGGATTCAAACGCAATTGGAGACACGGATGTTTTTTTCGTGGTTCCGATAGGTGGTGCTATCGTACATCCACGTTGATGGAGACTTCAACCCATGAAGGGTAACGGTTGTGCGAGTTCATGGAGGGCTCCATCCACGAAGGGTCCACGAAGAAGCAACCTTGTCTATCCCACCATGGTCGTCGCCCACGAAGGACTTGCCTCACTAGCGGTAGATCTTCACGAAGTAGGCGATCTCCTTGCCCTTACAAACTCCTTGGTTCAACTCCACAATCTTGTCGAAGACTCCCAAGTGACACCTAGACAATCTAGGAGACACCACTCTCCAAGAAGTAACAAATGGTGTGTTGATGATGAACTCCTTGCTCTTGTGCTTCAAATGATAGTCTCCCCAACACTCAACTCTCTCTCTCATAGGATTTGGATCTGGTGGAAAGAAGATTTGAGTGGAAAGCAACTTGGGGAAGGCTAGAGATCAAGATTCATATGGTTGGAATGGAATATCTTGGCCTCAACACATGAGTAGGTAGTTCTCTCTCAGAAATAAGATGCTAGAAGTGTAGGCTTGTTCTGATGGCTCTCTTCACGAATGAAGAGGAGGTGGAGGGGTATATATAGCCTCCACACAAAATCTAACCGTTACACACAATTTACCAAACTCGGTGGGGCCGAATCAGAAAACTCGGTCAGACCGATTTAGTAAACCTAGTGACCGTTAGTGATTTCGGTGGGACCGGAATGCAACTCGGTAGGACCGATATGGTTAGGGTTAGGGCATAACATAATCTAGGTGAGACCGATTACACAAACTCGGTGAGACCGATTTTGGTAATTAGCTAACCAGAGAGTTCGTCAGGCAAACTCGGTGAGACCGATTACTCAAACTCGGTGGGACCGATTTTGGTAATAAGTTAACCAGAAAGTTTGCATTGTAATCTCGGTAGTACCGATTACACAAACTCGGTGAGACCGAACCTGGTGATGGACATACACAGAGAGATTACAATCCCATCTCGGTGAGACCGAGATCCCTATCAGTGAAACCGATTTGCCTAGGGTTTGTGGCAGTGGCTATGACATCTGAACTCGGTGGCGTAGGATAGAAAGAATCGGTAGGGCTGAGTTTGACTTTAGGTTTAGGTCATATGTGTGGAGGTGGGAAAGCAGTTGAGGGTTTTGGAGCATATCACTAAGCACATGAAGCAAGAGGCTCATTAAGAAACACCTCATCCCTCCTTGATTGTATTGGCTTTTCCTATAGACTCAATGTGATCTTGGATCACTAAAATGTAAAATGTAGAGTCTTGAGCTTGAAGCTTGAGCCAATCCTTTGTCCTTAGCATCTTGAAGGAGTTCCCACATCCTTTAGTCCATGCCACTCCATTGTTGAACTTATCTGAAACATACAAGATAAAAGTGTTAGTCCAACAAAAGATATGTTCACATTAATTACCAAAACCACCTAGGGAGCACTTGTGCTTTCACAATTTCTCAGCGGAGGTAGTCACGGATGTAATTTTTTACATCTGTGCCTCACTGGCCTCTTCTTGCTGTCTTCTTGATAGTACCGCATGGGGTCATGATAGTATCGCTCACGGATCTACCGCGCCCTGTTAGTGCTCCTTTTTGCCAGGTCTGGTCTCTGCCGTGCCCACGGTAGTACCGCCGTCCGCCACGGTAGTACCGCATGCCCGTGCGGTAGTACCGCGCCTGTGGTGCGGTAGTTCCGTGGGTCGCGGGCTGAGTGGTGGGTAATGGTTGGATTTGTCCCCCTACTATAAAAAGAGGGTCTTCTTCTCCAAGAAGCCTAGCTCTTCCAACCCTAAACTCCATTGTTGCTCCAAGCTCCATTTTTGCCCGATCTCTCTCCCTAGCCAATCAAACTTGTTGATTTGCTCGGGATTGGTTGAGAAGGCCCCGATCTACACTTCCACCAAGAGAAATTTGATTTCCCCCACTAATCCCTAGCGGATCTTGTTACTCTTGGGTGTTTGAGCACCCTAGACGGTTGAGGTGTGAAGCCATAGTCCATTGTGGTGAAGCTTCGTGGTGGTGTTGGGAGCCTCCAATTAAGTTGTGGAGATTGCCCCAACCTTGTTTGTAAAGGTTCGATTGCCACCTTCAAGGGCACCAATAGTGGAATCACGGCATCTCGCATTGTGTGAGGGCGTGAGGAGAATCTGAGTGGCCCGAGTGGCTTCTTGGGGAGCATTGTGCCTCCACACCGCTCTAACGGAGACGTACTTCCCCTCAAAAGGAAGGAACTTCGGTAACACATCCTCGTCTCCACCGGCTCCACACTTGGTTATCTCATCCCCTTTACTTGTGCAAGCTTACTTGTGTTTTATTCTTTGCTTGCTTGTGTGGTTGTGATTGTTCCATCATATAGGTTGTCCACCTAGTTGCATATCTAGACAACTTACTTTGATGCAAAGTTTAAATTTGGTAAAGAAAAGCTAAAAATTGTTAGTTGCCTATTCACCCCCCCCCCCCTCTAGTCAACTATATCGATCCTTTCAGACATCATTTGTGTTGAGACTATGTTGATATGATGAGACTATATTGTACCACTTGGATGATGATGATGAGACATTATTTTTCATATAGTTTCAGTTTATGTGTATGTTCTAATTGAATAAAACCTGTAAAAATACGAATACAGCAACATAAAAAAATTAAAAATACTAGCAGTAGCGTGGGGTATTGGAGTAGTAGCAACGCTGCCTTACCAGTAGCGTTGGTTGTAGAGGCACGGTACTAGTATTAGCAGTAGCGATGGACAGAGGCGCGCTACTACTACATATAGGTAGCAGTAGCGCTGGTTCAAACAAGCGCTACTCCTAAAAAATAGTTGTAGCGCCGTAGCAGTAGCGCGCTTGCCCACGCTACTAATAGCAAAAAACACAGCGCTACTGGTAAGGGTTTTCCTAGTAGTGCTCTCCTGGCATGCCCAGGTGGGTTGTATCCACCTGGTGGCCCCGCAGACAACCCCCCTGATACTATAAAATCACATATTTCCAGAAAAAATCAGGGATAAAGAATTATCGCGATCCACGAGACGGAGCCGCCGCCAAGCCCTGTTTTTTCTCGGGAGGGCAGATCTGAAGTCCGTTTGGGGCTCCGGAGAGGGGGATCTTCGTTCTTCGTCATCACCAACCAATCTCCATGGCCAATTCCATGATGCTCCCCACCGGGAGTGAGTAATTCCTTCGTAGGCTCGCTAGTCGGTGAGGAGTTGGATGAGATTCATGATGTAATCGAGTTAGTTTTGTTAGGGCTTGATCCCTAGTATCCACTATGTTTTAGATTGATGTTGCTATGACTTTGCTATGCTTAATGCTTGTCACTTTGAGTCTGGGTGCCATGAACTACGTGTTATGATCTGACAACCCGGAGTGACAACAACAAGGCCCACTCTCGGTCATGACCGTAGTTTGAGGAGTTCATGTATTCACTATGTGTTAATGCTTTGTTTCGGTTCTCTATTAAAAGGAATATCCCTTAGTTTCCAATATGGACCCTGCTGCCATGGGAGCGTAGGACAACAAATGGCATGCAAGTTCTTTTAATAAAGCGCGTATGACTATTTACGGAATACATGCCTACATTATATCGATGAACTGGAGCTAGTGTCGTATCGCCCTAGGTTATAACTGTCACATGATGAATATCATCCAACAAGTCACCGATCCAATGCCTACGAATTTATCCTATATTGTTTCTGCTAAGTTACTACTGCTATCATCACTGTTACACTTGCTACAAAATTACTACTATCACTATTACTGTTACCGTTGCTGATGTCACTACTATCAAAACTATCAAACTACTTTGCTACGGATCACTTTGCTGCAGATAATTAATCTCCAGGTGTGGTTGAATTGACAACTCAGCTGCTAATACCTACAAATATTCTTTGGCTTCCCTTATGTCGAATCTATAAATTTGGGTTGAATACTCTACCCTCGAACACTATTGCGATCCCCTATACTTGTGGGTTATCAAGGCCGGCACTGGCAGGGGAGAATCCGGTGAAAAAGCATCACTTGGATCACATCAGTGAGACTGATGTTCTTCTCCATCATATTCTTGATGTGCTTCTGTAGCATCATCACCTCGTCGGACGATGACCAATCCAGGCCCTTGTTAATACATGATGCAAGCCGAATGGGAGAACCAGATTTGAACTCAGGAGTAGCGGCCCATGTGGCGTCGCGAGGTTTCTTGATGTATAACCACTCCTATTGCCATCCCTTCACGGTCTCCACAAAGGCCCCCTTGGGCCAGGTGACGTTGGGGAGCTTGCTCACCATGGCGCCACCGCATTCCGCATGTTGCCCTCGGACGAAAGGGTGGAGAGGAAACCCTAGTCCGCAGAGATAGTGGGGGATAAACACCACCCTCTCACTGGGCTCCGGAGTAGGGATGATCTGCATTTTGGTAGGGAGCCGATGCGATGTTCGCAGCCAAATATCCCGCTTCCCGGAGTTCCTTGACATTCCTCTATGTGATGGAGGAAACCATCCACTTGCCCTGCGAGCCGGATCCGGACATGGCTGGAGTGTTTGGTGGGGACGGAAAAGATCGAGACTTGGGCGCTGGAGCTCGAAGACGGAAGGGCTAAGGAATAAGAAGGCGTGGGGTAAAAATATGGGTCCTTATCCTCTTATAAAGGCAGTGGATATCAAGCGCCCCATCGCAAGCCTTAAAACTCGCCTATTCCCAAGGGGTCGTGCGAACGGCACGGTTGGATTACCCAAACCCGTATTGATGAGAATCCTGCAATAAGGGGACACGATCTCTGCCTTGACAAGACATGTCAATAGGGGCTACACCTTGAAACGCGAAGAGGGAGACCACAAATCAGTTCAAAACAATAATAAGGCCAGACGTAACGTCTCACCGAAAAAGTTGTCAGTGGACATGACTTATTTTGTTTAAGTATTTTGCCCCTGTGGTTGGGGGTTGTAACTATTATACAGAGCCGGATTCAGTTCTCTTGTTCAAAAGACTGCTTTGGGGTATTCGGAGGAGGAACCCGCCTTGCAATGCCGAAGACAATCTGCGCGCCGGACACATCGTCATTGAAGCCTGGTTCTGGGGCTACTGAGGGAGTCCTGGATTAGGGGGTCCCCGGGCTTCCGGGCTATGTGACATGGGTCAGACTGGTGGCCGTGAAGATACAAGATAGAAGGTCTTTCCCCGTGTCCGGATGGGACTCTCTTTTGCGTGGATGGCAAGCTTGGAGTCTGGACATATAGTTTCCTTTCTCTGTAAACCGACTCTGTACAACCCTAGGCCCCTCCGGTGTCTATATAAACCGAAGGGTTTAGTCCGTAGAGCATATCATAAGTCATACAGGCTAGACATCTAGGGTTTATCCATTACGATCTCAAGGTAGATCAACTCTTGTGACCCCTATACTCATCAAAGTCAATCAAGCAGGAAGTAGGGTATTACCTCAATTAAGAGGGCCCGAACCTGGGTAAACATCGTGTCCCCCGTCTCCTGTTACCTTTGATCCTCAGACGCACAGTTTAGGACCCCCTACCCGAGATCAGCCGGTTTTGACACCGACACCGACCTACTCCCTCCGTTCCAAAATAGATGACTCAACTTTGTACTAACTTCAGTACAAAATTGGGTCATCTATTTTGGAACGAAGGGAGTATCATGTAACACATCATGTCACTTTGCGGCCTCACGCACGGTATTCCCACGGGTGCCACCTTACCTGGCCCGGGACCATTTGCGCCTTTTGGTTCACGTATATGATAGTGTTGCTAGCATCCATATGATAGAGAACCCGGGCCGACATGACTAGTCGTGAATCCAAAGTGGAACTAACTTACAGGGACAGGCATACATGACCCAACAACGAATGTGTCGGTCATGAACGTATGAACCCAAGTCGTAGAAAGCTACAAGGAATTAAAGGAACAACGCGTGACATTTCCCTGAAGGGACAGACACAGGAACGAAGAAGGACACATGCCGGCCAGCGTAAGTGTTCCGGAGTAGTAGCAAGCTACCATGGCTCAGTGGAAGCACTAGGAGACATTTCCCCATAAGAGAGGCTACCAATAATAAACAACTAGATTGTTGGATCCCACACATACCAAGCATTTCAAAATCATACACACAATATGCTCGATATGTGCAAGTACAACATCGCATCATAACAAAACGCTACGACTCAGAGTATTTATTCAAAAGGCTCTGAAGAGTCATACATAGTATTAATTACAAACATGGGTCACATGACCCAACATACAGAGCATGCAAGCAACGAAAGCATTACATGTCTGAGTACAGACAACTACAAATGAAAAAGGCTGAGAAGCCTGACTATCTACAAGACCCTCCCAAGGGTACAAGATCGAAGCTGAGGTAACAAGCTAAATGTCGAAGTCCACGCGGAACTACTAGTGAGACTGAAGTCTCTCTACAAAAACATAAATTAGGCAAACGTGAGTACAAATGTACCCAGCAAGACTTACATCATAACTAGCTACGTATGCATCGGTATCAACAAAGGGGTGGTGGAGTTTAACTGCAGCAAGCCAGCTTTGACTCGGTGGCTAACCTGAACTACGACTACAAGTAACTCTTTTGAGGTGGCGCACACGAGTCCACATATTCACCATAACAATACACCACTATGGATCTGCTCCCATCTCCCTATGAGAAGGCCATCCATTGCACTCACGCTTATCTTGCGCATTTTAGAGTATCCACTTTCACTTGTCTATGAACTGTATAAGCAACCCAGTAGTCCTTTACCACGGATGCGGCTATTCGAATATATCATGTTAACCCTGCAGGGGTGTACTTCTTCACACACACTCTCGCCACTTACCGCCATGTACACGTCATGTATCGCAACCTTCAAGCGGAAGCCTGGCGAGGATGTCGGCCACGACCTGACTAACCTCACAAGTCTCTAGTCCAAGTTTATCGCCTATTCAGGTTCCATCCGCAAGGAGATCCGGCCGGGGTTTCACTCACGGCCCCAAATGATGTGTGAAGGGTTCCCAAGCCCACCTCGCCAGATGGATCTATGCTTGGTACACCGTGCCACGGTGCCTAGTCTGTCCCAAGCCCACATGTACCGGGTGCCACCTGGTAGACTACTAACACAATCTACAAACACCAGAAACTAGTTGCAACTCCTGGACAAAGATCGAGGCGATTAATAAGCCGAGAGGGGTCGAGTTACCAGAACCCAATGTGTGGTAGTAACTTTCTTGGATCACAGACACAGAACTCAGTTCCTAAGGACGGTTTTAATGAGACAACCCACAATGTACTCCTACATGGCCTCTCACCGCTACCTTTACCAAATCATGTTCACACACTTAGCACTCAACAGTACGACATGTTCACAGCATTCCAATTCATCCCAGATGAATCGGACCTGACACAACTCTAAGCATGGCAGGCATAACAATCAAGCGTGAATGAGTAGGCACATCATGGCTCAAGCAAATCCTACTCATGCTAGTGGGTTTCAACTATTTACTATGGCAAAGACAGGTCATGAGAGGAAAGGGTTCAACTACCGCAACATGTAACAGTTGAATCGTTGTTGTCCTAATGCAATAAAAGAGAGAAGGAGCGAGAGAGTGGGATTGTATCGTAATGCTCAATGGGGTTTTGCTTGCTCGCACTTCTGAAGATAGTAATAGCTCTTCATCGGTAACAACGATCACAACGTCGGAAAGAACGTCCACTGAGAGGGAACAACAATAGTAGACTAAGAAAGAACACAATCAAGCAACACAACAATATGATGCATGATCATGACATACCAACATGCTGTGATTTGAGCTAATGCAATTAGCAGTGATTTAAATGAAGTTGATTTGAACCAAGGGTTCAAATTGAAACTCCACATGTGGTTATTTAAATTCCATTCAATTTATTTGTCCTAAACAGTAGCCAAAAGTTGTTATAACATGCATGAAAATGGTACAGATGGTTAGATTGGATTTTTTCTGATCATTTTCATATATAAATTATTTCATTTGGAGTTACGGTTGATTTTCTATGGATTTTTGAAGTTTTGTCTATTTTCTGGAATTTTCAGATATTTCTAAAATAGAAATAATCAAGAAAAGGGTTTATTGCGTCAACACTGCAGCATGCCTGCGTCAGCAGGTCAACTACGCTGACTGGCCAAACCTGGCATGTGGGGTCGACACGCCAGTGACACAGGGTTAATAGGGGGTATATCTTAGCCTAACTAAAGTTTAGGGGCACCGGGGCCCACCTGTCAGTGTCAGTGGGGTTTGGTTAAGTGGTGATTAGCTGGTAGGTCGAGCCCGCTTGGGAGTGGCGGGGCTCATCGCCGGCGACCTCTGGTCGCAGCGGAGTCCGCGCTACGGGCAATGGAGGCGGGGGGTGAGAGCACCGGGGCGTAGCCGAGGCTCGTCCGCATCCAGTGGAGGCGACGGTAGGACGCGGGGAGGTCGGAGCTCGCCGCGGCGGCCGGTGTTCGGCTTCGACGGTGGGGCTAGCTAGAGGACGCAAAATACAGCGGGGTTAGGGGGAGAGTGCCGCGGAGCTCACAGCAGGCCGCTAGAGTAGCTTAGCGGGCACAGGGACACGCTGACGACGACGTACGATAGCCGGAGATCTTCATGGCCGAGGGTTGAAGAAGAGGGCGAGGACGAGGACGTCATGGCGGAGCTCGATGGCAGACTGGAGAGGCGAGGCCGTGGCGGTGGGCGCGGCAACAGCGAGCGGTGGTGCCGGGCATGCTCGGCCATGGGAGGGGGGAAGCAGAGGGCGAGGGGGGTTCGCGGACGTCTCCGTGGCGCGAGGACCAGGGTCGGCCCATAGGTCGGGCAAACAGGGCGCCAGCCCTGGGCCCATGGGGGCAGGGGCCAGACCCAGGTATTCCTTCTCTAGTAAGTAGAATGGGCCAAGGAAAGTACAAGGGAAAAAATGAAGGCCCAAGGAGCCGTGCTATGGAAAACCCACCAGGAAAAAGTCATGTATGTTCGCACTGGACCATCATCGTTCTCGACTCTTCAGCTCTGCGACTGCTTCGCTTCCCCAAATCCCTACTCCTGAACAGTGCCGCCCCTCACATGCCTGATGCCTCTCCGATTACAAGGACATGGTCGTGATACCTAGGGCGCGAATTCACTCCCCAATGGTCCTCTCCTTCCTTTCTCAATGATCTGGTCACTGCCCATTAACAAGAGATGGAGAGATCAAGATGGTGTTTGTTCTTGCTTCCCGTAACCTCGTTCCTCAATTCAAAGATTCACTGGTAATTAGCCCTGCGCTCCGGCACCCACGATTCCACGTTGCACATTGTTCTGCTCTTCATTGGATCGAGATGTGAGAGAGTACTCATGCAGGAGATTAGAAGAGAAAGGGTAAATTTTATTCACTTCATGGCGGTGTATTCTTGTTCATGCTAATTCTGGCTGTCGCGGCCAGTGGATCAAGCCACCTACATCCGCATCAATACATTTCCATGTTCTTCTGCTCCTGTATTAATGATTTTTATACGGCTTATTTTGTGACATGTCTCCAAGAAAGTACTCAGTCCGTAAACTAATATAAGAGCATTTAGAGATCACTAAATGCTCTTATATTAATTTACAGAGGGAGTATTTGTCTTGGTAGTGATTAAAGGAAGGGAGAAAATGGATAGATGAACTGGTAGAATCCTAGAAAGATCAATCGCTTAGTTTTCCATTTTTTGCGGGTAATGGCTAAGTTTTCCTAAAGTAGTAATTCTTTGCACTTGACTGTAGTAAAAATTGAAGAGCAAAAACTGACAATATTATGTTGCTGTTGATGATACCAATGAGGGTGATAATAGTTGTAGTAAACAAAAACCAAGCTCATTCACCAAACTCAGAAATACTGTGTGTCGATGAACAATAATCATTCATTGTTTGTTTTGTTTTGCAAAAAAAATATCTCCATTGTAACAATTAGAAAATCGAGCTGTTCTGGAGCTATATTGTTCCATCAATCTACACTATGTACTGGATATTTACTTTGCTTCCAATTTTTAAAATAAATAAAAAATTGAGCTTTTGTGTGTCAAGAAGGACCCCATGTTCTTGTCTTGCCCCTGGGCCCTGTTTATCTGTGACCGGCCCTGGCGAGGACAGGACGGGGAAGCAGGAGGTGGAGCTCGGGCGCGCGCGCGTTCGACACGCCTTTGCCTACTGGCAGACGTTGAAGATGGTGCCTGTTGGCTGGGCCGGGCTATAGTGTTGGGCCAGGTGTTGCTAGGCCAGGTAAGCTACATGTAAACTCTTCTCTCTCTTTCCTTCATTCTAGTTTCTGTTTTTCTAATTTTCTACAACTGTTTTGGCTTTAGTAAAAATACTAAATCATTTTGTAAAATCCCAAAATGATTTGTGGACACTCTCTGGATTATATCCATGGCTAACGCTTTTGAGAATGTCAAAAGTATGAAACAATTGCTTGGCTTGTCATCGGGGTTGTGCATGATTTAAATATTTTGTGTGGTGAAGATAGAGCATAGCCAGACTATATGATTTTCTAGGGATAACTTTCTTTGGCCATGTTATTTTGAGAAGACATAATTGCTTTGTTAGTATGCTTGAAGTATTATTATTTTTATGTCAATATGAACTTTTGTCTTGAATCTTTCGGATCTGAATATTCATACCACAATTAAGAAGAATTACATTGAAATTATGCCAAGTAGCACTCCGCATCAAAAATTCTCTTTTTATCATTTACCTACTCGAGGACGAGCGGGAATTAAGCTTGGGGATACCTGATACGTCTCCAACGTATCTATAATTTTTGATTGCTCCATGATATATATCTATTGTTTTGGACTATATTGGGCTTTATTTTCCACTTTTATATTACTTTTGGGACTAACCTATTAACCGGAGGCCCAGCCCAGAATTGCTGTTTTTTTGCCTATTTCGGTGTTTCAAAGAAAGCGGAATATCAAAGCAGAGTCCAAACGGAATGAAATCTTCGAACGTGATTTTCTCATCGAGATAAGATCCAGGCGACTTGGACCCTCCGTCAAGGAAGCCCCGAGGCGGCCACGAGGTGGAGGGTGCGCCCCCTAGGCGCGCCCCGCCTCGTGGGCCTCAACTCCACCGACGTACTCCTTCGTCCTATATATACCTATGTACCCCCAATAGATCAGATATGGAGCCAAAAACCTAATTCCACCGCCGCAACTTTGTGTATCCACGAGATCCCATCTTGGGGCCTGTTCCGGAGCTCCGCCGAAAGGGGATTCCACCATGGAGGGCTTCTACATCATCACCATAGCCTCTCCGATGAAGTGTGAGTAGTTTACCTCAGACCTTCGGGTCCATAGTTAGTAGCTAGATGGCTTCTTCTCTCTTTTTGGATCTCAATACAATGTACTCCCCTCTCTCGTGGAGATCTATTCGATGTAATCTTCTTTTTGCGGTGTGTTTGTTGAGACCGATGAATTGTGGGTTTATGATCAAGATTATCTATGAGCAATATTTGAATCTTCTCTGAATTCTTTTATGTATGATTGAGTTATCTTTGCAAGTCTCTTTGAATTATCCGTTTGGTTTGGCCAACTAGATCGGTAGTTCTTGCAATGGGAGAAGTGCTTAGCTTTGGGTTCGGTCTTGCGGTGTCCTTACCCAAAGGATGTAAAGGGTTGGAAGGCACGTATTGTATTGTTGCCATCGAGGATAACAAGATGGGGTATTTATCATATTGCATGAATTTATTCCTCTACATCATGTCATCTTGCTTAACGCGTTACTCTGTTTTCGTTAACTTAATACTCTAGATGCATGCTGGATGGCGGTCGATGAGTGGAGTAATAGTAGTAGATGCAGGCAGGAGTCCGTCTACTTGTCACAGACGTGATGCCTATATACATGATCATACCTAGATATTCTCATAACTATGCTCAATTCTGTCAATTGCTCAACAGTAATTCGTTCATCCATCGTAAAATACTTATGCTCTTGAGAGAAGCCACTAGTGAAATCTATGGCCCCCGGGTCTATTCTCATCGTATTAATCTTCCTACGCTTTATTATTGCTTTGGTTTTTACTTTGCTTTTTATTTTACTTTGCATCTTTATACCAAAAATACCAAAAATATTATCTATCATCTCTATTAGATCTCACTCTCGTAAGTGACCGTGAAGGGATTGACAACCCCTATTCGCGTTGGTTGCGAGGAGCTATTTGTTATGTGTAGGTACGAGGGACTTGCGCGTGGCCTCCTACTGGATTGATACCTTGGTTCTCAAAAACTGAGGGAAATACTTACGCTACTCTGCTGCATCATCCTCTCCTCTTCGGGGAAAACCAACGCAAGCTCAAGACGTAGCAAGTAGGATTTCTGGCGCCGTTGCCGTGGAGTCTACACAAAAGTCAATATACCAAGTACCCATCACAATCCCTTATCTCTCGCATTACATTATTTGCCATTTGCCTCTCGTTTTCCTCTCCCCCACTTCACCCTTGCCGTTTTATTTGCCCTCTCTTTCCCTATCTCCTCCTCTCTTTTTCGCTTGCCTTTTTCCTGTTTGCTTGTGTGTTGGATTACTTGTTGCCATGGCGCAAGATAATACCAAATTGTGTGACTTTACCAATACCAACAATAATGATTTCCTTAGCACTCCGATTGCTACTCTTGCCAATACTGAATCTTGTGAAATCGATGCTGATTTATTGAATCTCGTTGTGAAAGATCAATTCGCTGGCCTTCCTAGTGAAGATGCCGCTACTCATTTAAATAGCTTCGTGGATTTGTGTGATATGCAAAAGAAGAAAGATATTGACAATGATGTTTTTAAATTGAAGCTATTTCCTTTTTCGCTTAGAGATCGTGCTAAAGCTTGGTTTTCGTCTTTGCCTAAAAATAGTATTGATTCTTGGAACAAGTGCAAAGATGCTTTTATCTCTAAGTATTTTCCTCCCGCTAAAATCGTCTCTCTTAGGAACGATATTATGAATTTTAAGCAAATTGACCATGAACATGTTGCACAATCTTGGGAGAGAATGAAATTAATGATACATAATTGCCCTACTCATGGTTTAAACTTGTGGATGATTATACAAAAATTTTATGCCGGATTGAATTTTGCTTCTAGAAATCTTTTATGGAAATCACTTTAGGAGATGCTACTAAACTCCTAGATAATATTATGGTTAATTATTCTCAATGGCACACTGAAAGATCTACTAATAAAAAGGTGCATGCGATAGAAGAAATCAATGTTTTGAGTGGAAAGATGGATGAACTTATGAAATTATTTGCTACTAAGAGTGTTTCTTCTGATCCTAATGATATGCCTTTGTCTCTTTGATTGAGAATAATAATGAATCTATGGATGTGAATTTTGTTGGTAGGAATAATTTTGGTAACAACGCATATAGAGGGAATTTTAATCCTAGGCCCTATCCTAGTAATCCTTCTAATAATTATGGAAATTCCTACAACAACTCTCATGGAAATTTTAATAATATGCCCTCTGAATTTGATAATAGTGTTAAAGAGTTTATGAATTCACAAAAGAATTTTAATGCTTTGCTTGAAGAGAAATTACTTAAAGTGGATGAATTGGCAAGGAACGTTGATAGAATTTCTCTTGATGTTGATTCTTTAAAGCTTAGATCTATTCCTCCTAAGCATGATATCAATGAGTCTCTCAAATCCATGAGAACTTCCATTTATGAGTGCAAGGAAAGAACCGCTAGGATGCGTGCTATGAAAGATGCCTTTATTAAAGCGTGTTCTTCCAATTTCCATGAAAATCAAGATGAAGATCTGAAAGTTATTGATGTGTCTCCCATTAAATCCTTGTTTTCAATATGAATCTTGATAGTGATGAGATTGAATATGGGTCACCTTTACCTAGAAGGCATTCAAAAAATTCGGAGCTTTTAGATTATGATGCTAAAATTGATAAAAGTGGAATGGAAGAAAGTAGAACCTTAGATGTTGCTAAACCCACTATTTTGGATTTCAAGGAATTTAATTATGAAAGTTGCTCTTTAATTGAATGTATTTCCTTGTTGCAATCCGTGCTAAATTCTCCGCATGCTTATAGTCAAAATAAAGCGTTTACTAAACATATCGTTGATGCCTTGGTGCAATCTTATGAGGAAAAACTTGAGTTGGAAGTCTCTATCCCTTAAAAGCTTTATGATGAGTGGGAACCAACTATTAAAATTAAGATTAAGGATCATTAATTTTATGCTTTATGTGATTTGGGTGCTAGTGTTTCCACTATTCCCAAAACTTTGTGTGATTTGCTAGATTTCCGTGATTTTGATGATTGCTCTCTAAACTTGCACCTTGCGGATTCCACTATTAAGAAACCTATGGGAAGAATTAATTATGTTCTTATTGTTGTAAAAAGGAATTATGTGCCCGTAGACTTTATCGTTCTTGATATAGATTGCAATCCTTCATGTCCTATTATTCTTGGTAGACCTTTCCTTAGAACGATTGGTGCAATTATTGATATGAAAGAAGGGAATATTAGATTGCAATTTCCATTAAAGAAAGGCATGGAACACTTCCCTATAAAGAAGATAAAATTACCATATGAAACTATCATGAGAGCCACTTATGGATTGCCTACCAAAGATGGCAATACCAAGATCTATCCTTGCTTTTATGCCTAGCTAAGGGCATTAAACGATAGCGCTTGTTGGGAGGCAACCCAATTTTATTTTTAGTTTTTTGTTTTTGTTTCTGTTTAGGAATAAATAATCCATCTACCTTATGTTTAGATGTGGTTTTATGTTTTAATTAGTGTTTGTGCCAAGTTAAACCTATAGGATCTTCTTGGATAATAGTTATTTGATCTTGCTGTAATTTCCAGAAACTTTCGGTTCATGAAAACAATTGTTAAAAATCACCATAACATGATAAAATAGTGATTCCAACTGTTGCTGATCAATAAACAAATTTCCTAGGTCGTCCTATTTTTTCTGCATTTTTGGAGTTCCAGAAGTTTGCGTTAGTTGCAGATTACTACAAACTGTTCTGTTTTTGACATATTCTGTTTTTCGTGTGTTGTTTGCTAGTAAAATAGTTTATGATCCATAGAGAAGTTTGAATACAGTAGGTTTAACACCAATATTAATTAAGAATGAGTTAATTACAGTACCTTGAAGTGATCTTTTGTTTTCTTTCGCTAACGGAGCTTACGAGATTTCTGTTGAGTTTTTTGTTGTGAAGTTTTCAAGTTTTGGGTGAAATCTTTTGATGGATTATGGAAAAAGGAGTGGCAAGAGCCTAAGCTTGGCGATGCCCATGGCACCCCCAAGATAATACAAGGACACCAAAAATTCAAAGCTTGGGGATGCCCCGGAAGGCATCCCCTCTTTCGTCCACTTCCATCGGTAACTTTACTTGGAGCTATATTTTTATTCACCACATGATATGTGTTTTGCTTGGAGCGTATTGTATTATTTGTGTCTTTGCTTGTTAGTTTACCACAATCATACTTTCTGTACACACATTTTGAGAGAGCCATACATGAATTGGAATTTGTTAGAATACTCTATGTGCTTCACTTATATCTTTTGAGCTTGATAGTTTTGCTCTATGTGCTTCACTTATATCTTTTGAGCGTTATAGTTTTGCTCTATTACTTCACTTATATCTTTTAGAGCACGGTGGTTGATTTGTTTTAAAGAAACTATTGATCTCTCCTGCTTCACTTAGATTATTTTGGGAGTCTTAAATAGCATGTTAATTTGCTTAATAATAATATGCTTGGTATTCAAGATTTGTAAGACTTTCTTTTGAGTGTGTTGAATACTAAGAAAAGTTTGATGCTTGATAATTGTTTTGAGATATGAAGGTGGTAATATTATAGTCATGCTAGTTGAGTAGTTGTGAATTTGATAAATACTTGTGTTAAAGTTTGTGATTCCCGTAGCATGCACGTATGGTGAACCGTTATGTGATGAAGTCGGAGCATGATTTATTTATTGATTGTCTTCCTTACGAGTGGCGGTCGGGGACGAGTGATGGTCTTTTCCTACCAATCTATCCCCCTAGGAGCATGCGTGTAATACTTTGCTTTGATAACTTCTAGATTTTTGCAATAAGTATATGAGTTCTTTATGACTAATGTTGAGTCCATGGATTATACGCATTTTTCTCATCCTTCCACCATTGCTAGCCTCTCCAATACCGCACACTTTTCACCGGTATCATACACCCACCATAAACCTTCCTCAAAACAGCAACCATACCTACCTATCATGGCATTTCCATAGCCATTCCGAGATATATTGCCATGCAACTTTCCACCGTTCCGTTTATTATGGCACGCTCCATCATTGTCATATTGCTTAGCATGATCATTTAGTTGACATCGTATTTGTGGCAAAGCCACCGTTCATAATTATTTCATACATGTCACTTATGAATCATTACATATCCCGGTACACCGCCGGAGGCATTCACATAGAGTTATATTTTGTTCTAAGTATCAAGTTGTAATTGTTGAGTTGTAAGAAAAATAAAAGTGTGATGATCATCATTTTAGAGCATTGTCCCAAGTGAGGAAAGGATGATGGAGACTATGATTCCCCCATAAGTCGGGATGAGACTCCGGACGAAAAATAAAAATAAAAAAGAAAAAAATGGCCATAAAAAAGGGAAAGGCTCAAATAAAAAAATGAGAGAAAAAGAGAGAAGGGACAATGTCACTATCCTTTTACCACACTTGTGCTTCAAAGTAGCACCATGATCTTTATAATAGAGAGTCTCTCGTTTTGTCACTTTCATATACTAGTGGGAATTTTTCATTATAGAACTTGGCTTGTATATTCTAATGATGGGCTTCCTCAAATTGCCCTAGGTCTTCGTGAGCAAGCGAGTTGGATGCACACCCACTTAGTTCCATTTGTTGAGATTTCATATACTTATAGCTCTAGTGCATCCGTTGCATGGCAATCCCTACTGACTCACATTGATATCTATTGATGGGCATCTTCATAGCCCGTTGATACGCCTAGTTGATGTGAGACTATCTTCCCTCCTTTTGTCTTCTCCACAACCACCAATCTATTCCACATATAATGCTATATCCATGGCTCACGCTCATGTATTGCGTTAAGATTGAAATTTTTTGAGAATGTCAAAAGTATGAAACAATTGCTTGGCTTGTCATCGGGGTTGTGCATGATTTAAATATTTTGTGTGGTGAGGATAGAGCATAGCCAGACTATATGATTTTGTAGGGATAACTTTCTTTGGCCATGTTATTTTGAGAAGACATAATTTCTTTGTTAGTATGCTTGAAATATTATTATTTTTATGTCAATATCAACTTTTGTCTTGAATCTTTCGGATCTGAATATTCATACCACAATTAAGAAGAATTACATTGAAATTATGCCAAGTAGCATTCCGCATTAGCCCACAAATAATTCCAGCATTATTGAGCACTTCAATTATTTATAGTATTTAAATGCCCAAAGTCAAATACAATATGATTTAATTCAAAAATCCATAGTGACCTAGAAAAATGTGCACCATTTTTAGTAGAGGTTCTGTACCAATTCAAAAATGATGAACTTTTCTGAAGGTCTTTTTGGATTCATTGAAAAATATTTCATTTTGATCCTAGTTGGATTTCATTTGGTGCTAGGATTTCAACATCCCCATATCAAGCTTAAGCAAAATTTAAACATGATGCAACAACCAAGATTAGTCCACAAGCAAGGCTAAAACTAGGGCTGTGACAGACACTGACTGGCCTAGTGTTGAATGTTGTTGATTATCTAGTGTTTAAACTGATGCAAACTCGAAGGAAGAGATTTGAGCTTACAATCACAAGATTCATCCAACCAAGGCACATGTTTTCCAAGTCGTGGACAATATGCTTGTTCGCTAATACATTTAGTCCAATGCTTCCAGTTGTTAGCAGAAAAGATAAGATCCACTCATGCATTACACTTGGTAAGAATGTTGCTAGGAAAATAGATTTGCGGATTCTGCTAATCCAATATGGTAACTCAACAGCTGAATCTTGTACTTGACGGTAATGTATTTTTTATAACCAAATAAGTATAAATACACAATTTATATGTGATTTGAAGATATAAATGATGATTATAAGATATAAGTGTCCCAATATACGAAATTGGTTGAAAACAGACAATTTATGAGGGTGGGTAGGGAGCTATAGCCCCCCGCCCCCGCCTAATGCTAACAAAGTTAGTTAAGTACTTTGAGGCGCATGTAGAGTATGTTTTACAAACCAGATCCAAAAAATAGTATGTATGTTAGCATCCACAATTGTACCATGTTCAAAATAAATGACACATCCTCTGTCATCGATACATTCTCAACATCCTGCTGGCAGGTATAAATAGGTTTAGCATTTTAGTACATGAGATTAGGGGAACTGTTAGAGCATCTACAACTGGACTCCTTAAATTGACCGGGTGGGCGCGGGGACCACTGACCTAATAGGAGAGAGAAGCAAAAAGTAGCAAAAAGTTGACCCAACCGGACACCTGATATCTTCTCTATATGGCCGGGCTGTCCGCGAACCCTCATATTCATCTCAAATATGGGGAGGATATGAGGGCTCGCGGACATGCCGGGGCGCGCCCGGTCAATTCGCCACATAGAACGTGGCCCCATCCCGGACCACCTTTTCTCTTTTTAATTCATTCTTTTTTCTTTCTCTCTCTTCATCTTCACCAATCATTTGCAAGTGACCGGACATATGAGGAAGAGAATGAGGATTATGGTTGCATGGATGGATAAATAGGGGCTCAAAACGGACACGCCTGGTCACTGACCGGGCGCGTTCGCGGGCGTTTGAGGGGTCGAATTAGAGGTAGGTGGCTGAAGATGCTCTTAGTATATTTGGACGTGAAATTAAACTAAATTAAATGAGTGAGCCGAGCTGCAGTTCGAGGCTCTAGCCTACCGTTGCAGTTTCTACGTCATGTCACTCTTGTCCTAGTGACCACCACTTCATATACTCTTCCACTGTAGTCAATGTACGTACGTGCTGTGACGGGACTCCATGGGGTGACGCTCATGGCCGTGGCAGCCATGCCATCTCGTCCAGCTTTTCTTGCAAACTACGACACATGGAGAGAGAGAGAGAGAGAGTGAAGCAGCGAAGGAGAGAGAAGAAGGAGCGAAGGTGCTAGCTGTGACGTGAGACCCGTGCTCTCCGATCCGTGACACGACGGAGCGGTCCGCTTCCATAGCGACACATGCGAGGTAGAGAGGCCGAGAATTCATCGAAAAACGTAGCCATCACCGTTTGCTCCGTGGAGAGACGAGACGGGTGCTCCACGGCAGTACACCAGCTGTGCTTTGCATTGCAGTGTGGTCACCCATGCATATCCATCCAGAACAGAGCTTCTATCTGCTCCTGCTCATCGAACCAGTGTTCAGTTCACGCCCATGCGTCACGGCCCCGCTCACCCCACGACCGGCCTACCTGACGCCCTAGGCTCGGTAGCAGGCAACGGGGCAGGCACCGGACCAGTGGTGCACCGGCGAGGGCGGCAGGCGGCAGAACCGGAGCAGAAGGCAGACAGAGGGCATACATGTGTTTGCACCGATTGGGCAAATAGTACAGCGCGACCAATGGAGATCCAGATCGGTCCTGGTGGCAAACCCTGCGGTGCAGCCGATGGAAGGCTGCATGCTCCTGCTACGACCAAGGTGATGCAGAGGCTTGCGCATGCATGCGAGAGAACGAGAATTTTTTCCTTGTGATAAAAAGGCAAGAGGCCAGACCGTGCATGAATGCGAGAGAATGAGAATTTTTCTTTGTAATAAAAAGGAAAGAGGCCAGACCGTGCATGCATGGCGCACGACACAAGATAAGCAGGCGTATGGTACAGGAGATCATGAGGAGCGCGTCCAATCGACATTGACACGTCAATTTTTTTCTTCCGTCAATTAGTATAAGGCCAGGGGCATCATTACGTCCACAGGCTCGCACCATGAAAGCGACTTCGCAATGAACTAGGAAATCGGCATGTGGTTGGCTGAGCACAGCTTGTTACACCGAACCATGGATGGATGGATGGATGACTACTGCAGCAAGCCATGCTTTAGCCGAGCTGCACTTCTAGGCTCTAGCCTACCGCTGCAGTTTCTACGTCGTGTCACTCTTGTCCCGGTGACCACCACTTCATATACTCTTCCACTTTAGCCAACGTACGTACCTGTTGTGACGGGACTCCCTGGGGTGACGCTCATGGCCGTGGCAGCCATGCCATCTCGTCCAGCTTTTCTTGCAAAGTGCGACACATGGAGAGAGAGAGAGAGAGAGAGTGAAGCAGCGAAGGAGAGAGAAGAAGGAGCGAAGGTGCTAGCTGTGAGGTGAGGCCCGAGCTCTCTGATCTGTGAAACGACGGAGCAATCCGCTTCCGTAGCGACACATGCGAGGCAGAAAGGCCGGGAATACGTCGGAAAACGTAGCATTCGCCGTTTGCTCCATGAGAGGCAAGACGGGTGCTCCGCGGCAGTACACCAGCCATGCTTCGCATTGCAGTGTGGTCACCCATGCATATCCATCCAGATCAGAGCTTCTATCTACTCCTGCTCATCAAACCAATGTCTGATTCATGCCCATGCGTCACGGCCCCGCTCACCCCACGGCCGGCCTACCTGAAGCCCTAGGCTCGGTAGGAGAAACGGGGGAGTTACCGGGCCATTGGTGCACCGGCAAGGGCGGCAGGTGGCAGAACCGGAGCAGAAGTCAGGTAGACGGCATACATGTATTTGCATCCATTGGGCAAACAGTACGGCGCGACCAATGAAGATCCAGATCGGTCCTGGAGGAAAACCCTGTGGTGCAGCCGATGGAAGGTTGCATGCTCCTGCTGCGACCAAGGCGATGCAGAGGCTTGCACATGCATGCGAGAGAACGAGAATTTTTTCCTTGCGATAAAAAGGAAAGAGGACAGACCGTGCATGCATGCGTGAGAACGATAATTTTTTCCTTGTGATAAAAAGGCAGGAGGCGAGACCGTGCATGCATGGTGCACGACACAAGATAAGCAGGCGTATGGTACGGGAGATCATGAGGAGCGCTTCCTAATCGACGTCGACACATCAATTTTTTTCTTTCTATCGATTAGTATATACTCTTGCGTTCGAATCAAAAGGCTAGGGGCATCATTACGTCCACAGGCTCGCACCATGCAAGAGACTTCACAATGAACCAGGAAATCGGCATGCAGTTGGCTGAGCATAGTTTGTTACACCGAACCATGGATGGATGGATGGACGACTATTGCAGCAAGCCATGCATGAGCAGAGCTGCACTTCTAGGCTCTAGCCTACCGCAGCAGTTTCTGCGTCGTGTCACTCTTGTCCCAGTGACCACCACTTCATATACTCTTCCACTGTAGCCAACGTAAGTACGAACTGTGATGGGACCACGTGGGGTGACGCTCATGGCCGTGGCAGCCATGCCATCTCGTCCAGCTTTTCTTGCAAACTCCGACACATGGAGAGAGAGAGAGTGTGTGTGAAGCAGCAAAGGAGAGAGAAGAAGGAGCGAAGGTGCTAGCTCTGACGTGAGACCCGTGCTCTTCGATCCGTGACACGACGGAGCGATCCGCTTCCATAACGACACATGCGAGGCAGAGAGGCCGGTAATTCGTCGGAAAACGTAGCCATCGCCGTTCGCTCCGTGGAGAGACGAGACGGGTGCTCCGTGGCAGTACACCAGCCATGCTTCGCATTGCAGTGTGGTCACCCATACATATCCATCCAGACCAGAGCTTCTATCTGCTCCTGCTCATCGAACCAGTGTCCGATTCACGCCCATGCGTCACGGCCCCGCTCACCCGACGGCCGGCCTACCTGAAGCCCTAGGCTCGGTAGGAGGCAACGAGGCAGGCACCAGGCTAGTGGTGCACCGGCGAGGGCCGCGGGTGGCAGAACCGGAGCAGAAGGCAGACAGAGGGCATACATGTCTTTGCATCGATTGGGCAAACAGTATGGCGCGACCAATTAAGATCTAGATTGGTCTTAGTGGCAAACCCTGCGGTGCAGCCGATGGAAGGCTGCATGCTCCTGCTGCGACCAAGGCGATGCATAGGCTTGCGCATGCATGCGAGAGAACGAGAATTTTTTTTCCTTGTGATAAAAAGGCAAGAGGACATACCGTGCATGCGTGCGAGAGAACAAGAATTTTTTCCTTGTGATAAAAACACAAGAGGCCAGATGGATGACTACTGCAGCAAGCCATGCATGAGCCGAGCTGCAGTTCTAGGCTCTAGCCTACCGCTGTCGTTTCTATGTCGTGTCACTCTTGTCCCAGTGACCACCACTTCAAATACTCTTCCACTGTAGCCAACGTACGTACGTGCTGGGATGGGACCCCGTGGCGTGACGCTCAAGGCCGTCGCAGCCATGACATCTCGTCCAGCCTTTCTTGCAAACTGCGACACATGGAGAGAGAGAGTGTGTGAAGCACAGAAGAAGAGAGAAGAAGGACCGAAGGTGCTAGCTGTGATATGAGAACCGTGCTCTCTGATCTGTGACTCGATGGAGCGGTCTGCTTTTGTAGAGACACATGCGAGGCAGAGAGGCTGGGAATTCGTCGGAAAACGTAGCAATCACCATTTGCTCCGTGGGGAGACGAGACGGGTGCTCCGCAGCAGTACACCCCGCCATGCTTCGCATTGTAGTGTGGTCACCCATGCATATGCATCCAGATCAGAGCTTCTATCTGCTCCTGCTCATCGAACAAGTGTCTGATTCATGCCCATGCGTCACGGCCCCGCTCACCCGACGGCCGGCCTACCTGAAGCCCTAGGCTCGGTAGGAGGCAATGGGGCGCACTGGCGATGGTGCACGGCGAGGGCTGCAGGTGGCAGAACCGGAGCCGAAGGCAGGCAGAGGGCATACATGTCTTTGCACTGATTGGGCAAACAGTACGGCGCGACCAATGAAGAACCAGATCGATCCTGGTGGCAAACCCTATGGTGCAGCCGATGGAAGGTTGCATGCTCCTGCTGCGACCAAGGAAATGTAGAGGCTTGCACATGCATGCGAGAGAATGATATTTTTTTCCATTGTGATAAAAAGGCAAGAGGCCAGACCATGCATGCACGCGAGAGAACGATATTTTTTTGCTTGTGATAAAAAGGAAAGAGGCCAGACCGTGCATGCATGGCGCACGATGTAAGATAAGTAGGTGTACGGTACGGGAGATCATGAGGAGCGCGTCCATTCGATGTCGACATGTCATTTTTTCTTCTTCTGTCGATTAGTATATACCCCTGCGTTCGAATCAAAAGGCCAGGGGCATCATTACGTCCACAGGCTCGCATCATGCAAGAGACTTCATAATGAACCAGGAAATCAACATGCAGTTGGCTGAGCACAGCTTGTTACACCAAACCATGGATAGATGGATGGAAGACTACTGCAGCAAACCATGCATGAGCCAACTGCACTTCTAGGCTCTAGCCTACCACTGTAGTTTCTACGTCGTGTCACTCTTGTCCCAGTGACCAAGGCGATGCATAGGCTTGCGCATGCATGCAAGAGAACGAGAATTTTTTCCTTGTGATAAAAGGCAAGAGGCCAGACCGTGCATGGATGCGAGAGAACAATTTTTTTTTCCTTGTGATAAAAACGCAAGAGGCCAGACTGTGCATGCATGGCGCACGGCACAAGATAAGCAGGCGTATGGTACGGGAGATCATGAGGAGCGCATCCAATCGACGTCGACACGTCAATTTTTTTCTTCTGTCGATTAGTATATACTCCTGCGTTTGAATCAAAAGGCCAGGGGCATCATTACGTCCACATGCTCGCACCATGCAAGCGACTTCACATTGAACCCGGAAAGCGGCATGCAGTTGGCTGAGCACAGCTTTTTACACCGAAGCATGGATGGATGGATGGATGACTACTGTAGCAAGCCATGCATGAGCCGAGCTGCACTTCTAGGCTCTAGCCTACCGTTGTAGTTTCTACGTCGTGTCACTCTCGTCCCAGTGACCACCACTTAATATACTCTTCCACTGTAGCCAACGTACGTACGAGCTGTGACGGGACTTCGTGGGGTGACGCTCACTGCCGTGGCAGCCATGCTATCTCGTCCAGCTTTTCTTGCAAACTGCGACACATTGAGAGAGATAGAGAGTGAAGCAGCAAAGGAGAGAGAAGAAGGAGCGAAGGTGCTAGCTGTGACATGAGACCCGTGCTCTTCAATCCGTGACACGACGGAGCGGTCCGCTTCCATAGCGACACATGCGAGGCAGAGAGGCCGGGAATTCATCAGAAAACGTAGCCATCGCCGTTTGCTCCGTGGAGAGAAGAGACGGGTGCTCCGCGGCAGTACACCAGCTGTGCTTCGCATTGCAGTGTGGTCACCCATGCGTATCCATCCAGACCAGAGCTTCTATCTACTCCTGCTCATCGAACCAGTGTCCGATTCACGCCCATGCGTCACGGCCCCGCTCACCCGACGGCCGGCCTACCTCAAGCCCTAGGCTCGGTAGGAGGTAATGAGGCAGGCACCAGGCCCGTGGTGCACCGGCAAGGGCCGCAGGTGGCAGAACCGGAGCAGAAGGCTGGCAGAGGGCATACATGTGTTTGCATCGATAGGGAAAATAGTACAGCTCGACCAATTAAGATCCAGATCGGTCCTAGTGGCAAACCCTGCGTTGCAGCCGATGGAAGGCTGCATGCTCCTGCAACGACCAAGGCGATGCATAGGCTTGCGCATGCATGCAAGAGAATGAGAATTTTTTCCTTGTGATAAAAATGCAAGAGGCCAGACCGTGCATGGATGTGAGAGAACAAGAATTTTTATCCTTGTGATAAAAACGCAAGAGGCCAGACTGTGCATGCATGGCGCACGGCACAAGATAAGCAGGCGTATGGTACGGGAGATCATGAGGAGCGCGTCCAATCGACGTCGACACGTCAATTTTTTTCTTCTGTCGATTAGTATATACTCCTGCGTTTGAATCAAAAGGCCAGGGGCATCATTACGTCCATAGGCTCGCACCATGCAACCGACTTCACATTGAACCCTGGAATCGGCATGCAGTTGGCTGACCAGAGCTTTTTACACTGAAGCATGGATGGATGGATGGATGACTACTGCAGCAAGCCATGCATGAGCCGAGTTGCACTTCTAGGCTCTAGCCTACCGCTGTCGTTTCTACGTCGGGTCACTCTTGTCCCAGTGACCACCACTTCAAATACTCTTCCACTATAGCCAACATACGTATGTGCGGTGACGGGACTCCGTGGCATGACGCTCAAGGCCATGGCAGCCGTGCCATCTCGTCCAGCTTTTCTTGCAAACTGCGACACATGGAGAGAGAGTGTATGTGAAGTAGTGAAGGAGAGAGAAGAAGGACCAAAGGTGCTAGCTGTGATGTGAGACCCGTACTCTCTGATCCGTGACTCGATGGAGCGGTCCGCTTTCTTAGCGACACATGCAAGGCAGAGAGGCCGGGAATTCGTCGGAAAACGTAGCCATCGTCGTTTGCTTCGTGGAGAGACAAGACGGGTGCTCCGAGGCAGTACACGAGCCATGCTTCGCATTGCAGTGTGGTCACCCATGCATATCCATCAAGATCAGAGCTTCTATCTGCTCATGCTCATTGAACCAGTGTCTGATTCATGCCCATGCGTCACGGCCCCGCTCACCCGACGGCAGGCCTACCTGAAGCCCTAGGCTCGGTAGGAGGCAATAGGGCAGGAACCGGCCACTGGTGCACCGGCGAGGGCTGCAGGTGGCAGAACCGGAGCCGAAGGCAGGCAGAGGTCATACATGTCTTTGCACCGATTGGGCAAACAGTACGGGGCGACCAATGAAGATCCAGATCGGTCCTGGTGGCAAACCCTGCGGTGGAGCCGATGGAAGGTTGCATGCTCCTGCTGTGACCAAGGAAATGCAGAGGCGTGCGCATGCATGTGAGAGAACGATAATTTTTTCCGTTGTGATAAAAAGGCAAGAAGCCAGACCATGCATGCATGCGAGAGAACGATATTTTTTTGCTTGTGATAAAAAGGCAAGAGGCCAGACCGTGCATGCATGGCCCACGACACAAGATAAGCAGGCGTACGGTACGGGAGATCATGAGGACCGCGTCCAATCGACGTCGACACATAATTTTTTCTTCTTCTGTCGATTAGTATATACTCCTGCATTCGAACCAAAAGGCCAGGGGCATCATTACGTTCACACGCTCGCATCATGCAAGAGACTTCATAATGAACTAGGAAATTGACATGCAATTGTTTGAGCACAACTTGTTACACCAAACCATGGATGGATGGATGGAAGACTACTGCAACAAACCATGCATGAGTCGAGCTGCACTTCTAGGCTCTAGCCTACCGCTGCAGTTTCTACGTCGTGTCACTCTTGTCCCAGTGACCACCATTTCATATACTCTTCCACTATAGCCAACGTACGTACGAGCTGTGATGGAACTCCGTGGTGTGACGCTCATGGCCATGGTAGTCAAGCCATCTCGTCCATCTTTTCTTGCAAACCGCGACACATGGAGAGGCAGAGATGTCGGGAATTCATCGTTAAATGTAGCCATCGTCGTTTGCTCCGTGGAGAGACGAGACGGGTTCTCCACGGTAGTACACCAGCCGTGCTTCACATTGCAGTGTGGCCACCCATGCATATCCATCTAGCCAGAGTTTCTATCTAGTCCTGCTCATCGAACCAGTGTCCGATTCATGCCCATGCGTCACGGCCCCACTCACCCCACGGCCGGCCTACCTGAAGGCCTAGGCCCGGTAGGAGGCAACAGGGCAGGCACCGGGCCAGTGGTGCACCGGTGAGGGTGGCATGTGTCAGAACTGGAGAAGAAGGCAGGCAGAGGGCATACATGTCTTTGCACCGATTGGGCAAAAAGTACGGTGCGACCAATGAAGATCCAGATCGGTCCTGGTGGCAAACCCTATGGCGCAGCTGATGGAAGGTTGCATGCTCGTGCTGCGACCAAGGCGATGCATAGGCTTGCGCATGCATGCGAGAGAACGAGAATTCTTTCCTTGCGATAAAAAGGCAAGAGGCCAGACCGTTCATGCATGCGAGAGAACAAGCATTTTTTCCTTGTGATAAAAAGGCAAGAGGCCAGACCGTGCATGCATGGCGCACGACACAAGATAAGCAGGCGTATGGTACGGGAAATCTTGAGGAGCAAGTCCAATCGACGTCAACACGTCAATTTTTCTTCTTCTGTCGATTAGTATATACTCCTGCGTTCGAAGCAAAAGGCCCGGGGCATCATTACGTCCACAGGCTTGCACCATGCAAGAGACTTCACAATGAATTAGGAAATCGGCATGCAGTTGGCTGAGCACAGCTTGTTACACCGAACCATGGATCGATGGATGGATGACTACTGTAGCAAGCCATGCATGAGCCGAGCTGCACTTCTAGGCTCTAGCTACCGCTGCAGTTTCTACGTCATGTCACTCTTGTCCCAGTGACCACCACTTCATATACTCTTCCACTGTAGCCAACATACGTACGTGTTGTGGCGGGACTCCGTGGGGTGACGCTCATGGCCGTGGCAGCCATGCCATCTCGTCCAGCTTTTCTTGCAAACTGCGACACATGGAGAGAGAGAGAGAGTGTGTGTGTGAAGCAGCAAAGGAGAGAGAAGAAGGAGCGAAGGTGCTAGCTCTGACCTGAGACCCATGCTCTTCGATCCGTGACACGACCGAGCGGTCCTCTTCCGTAGCGACACATGCGAGGTAGAGAGGCCGGGAATTCGTCAGAAAACGTAGCCATCAACGTTTGCTCTATGGAGAGACGAGACAGGTGCTCCGCGGTAGTACAGCAGCCGTGCTTCGCATTGAAGTGTGTTCACCCATGCATATCCATCCATATCAGAGCTTCTATCTTCTCCTGCTCATCGAACCAGTGTCTGATTCACGCCCATGCGTCACGGCCCCGCTCACCCCACGGCCGGCCTACCTGAAGCCCTAGGCTCGGTAGGAGGTAACGGGGCAGGCACATGGTTTGTGGTGCACTGGTGAGGGCGATAGGTGGCAAAACCGGAGCAGCAGGTAGGCAGAGGGCATACATGTCTTTCCACCGATTGGGCAAACAGTACGACGCGACTAATGAAGATCCAGATCGGTCCTGGTGGCAAACCCTGCGGTGCAGCCGATGGAAGGTTGCATGCTCCTACTACGACCAAGGCAATGCTGAGACTTGCACATGCATGCGAGAGAACGAGAATTTTCTCCTTGTGATAAAAAGGCAAGAGGCCAGACCGTGCATGCATGCAAGAGAACGAGAATTTTTTCCTTGTGATAAAAAGGTAAGAGGCCAGACCTTGCATGCATGGCGCACGGCACTACATAAGCAAGCATATGGTATGGGAGATCATGAGGAACGCGTCCAATCGACGTCGACACGTCAATTTTCTTCTTCTGTCGATTAGTATATACTCCTGCTTTCGAATCAAAAGGCGAGGGGCATCATTACGTCCACAGGCTCGCACCATGCAAGCGACTTCACATTGAACCCGGAAATCGACATGCAGTTCGCTGAGCAGAGCTTTTTACACCGAACCATGGATGGATGGATGCATGGATGACTACTGCAGCAAGCCATGCATGAGCCGAGCTGCACTTCTAGGCTCTAGCCTACCGATGTGTTTCTACGTCGTGTCACTCTTGTCCTAGTGACCACTGATACGTCTCCAACGTATCTATAATTTTTTATTGCTCCATGCTACTTTATCTATTGTTTTGGACTATAATGGGCTTTATTTTCCACTTTTATATTATTTTTTGGGACTAACCTATTAACCGGAGGCCCAGCCCAGAATTGCTGTTTTTTGCCTATTTCAGTGTTTCGAAGAAACGGAATATCAAATGGGGTCCAAACGGAATGAAACCTTCGGGAACGTGATTTTCGCCCCGAACGTGATCCAGGAGACTTGGACCCTACTCCAAGGAGTGCCAGAGGCGGTCACGAGGGTGGGCGCGCCTCCCCTAGGCGCACCCCGCCTCGTGGCCCCCGATGCTCCACCGACGCATTCTTCCTCCTATATATACCTACGCACTTCGACAGATCGTAACGGGAGCCAAAAACCTAATTCCACCGCAGAACTTTCCTGTATCCACGAGATCAAATCATCGGGCCAGTTCCAGAGCTCAGCCGGAGGGTGCATCCACCAAGTAGGGCTTCTACATCAACACCATAGCCCTTCCGATGAAGTGTGAGTAGTTTACTTCAGACCTTCGGGTCCATAGCTAGTAGCTAGATGGCTTCTTCTCTGTTTTCGGATCTCAATACAATGTTCTCCCCCTCTCTCGTGGAGATCTATTCGACGTAATCTTCTTTTTGTGGTGTGTTTGTTGAGACCGATGAATTGTGGGTTTATGATCCAGCTTATCTATGGAAAATATTTGATTCTTCTCTGAATTCTTTTATGTATGATTAAGTTATCTTTGCAAGTCTCTTGAATTATCCATTTGGTTTGGCCAACTAGATTGGTAGTTCTTGCAACGGGAGAAGTGCTTAGCTTTGGGTTCAATCTTGCGGTGTCCTTACCTAGTGACAGAAGGGGTTGCAAGGCACGTATTGTATTGTTGCCATCGAGGATAACAAGATGGGGTTTTTATCATATTGCATGAATTTATCCCTCTACATCATGTCATCTTGCTTAAGGCGTTACTCTGTTTTTAACTTAATACTCTAGATGCATGCTGGATATCGGTCGATGAGTGGAGTAATAGTAGTAGATGCAGAATCGTTTCGGTCTACTTGTCATGGGCGTGATGCCTATATACATGATCATTGCCTGGATAACCTCATAACTATGCTCAATTCTGTCAATTGCTCAACAGTAATTTGTTCACCCACCGTAGAATATCTATGCTCTTGAGAGAAGCCACTAGGGAAACCTATGGACCCCGGGTCTATTCTCACCATATCAATCTCCATCACTTTATTTACTTGCTTTGCTTTTACTTTTTACTTTGCATCTTTATACCAAAAATACCAAAAATATTATCTCTATCAGATCTCACTCTCGTAAGTGACAGTGAAGGGATTGACAACACCTAAGCGTTGGTTGCAGTAGCTATCGTTTTGTGCAGGTACGAGGGACTTGCGCGTAGTCTCCTACTAGATTGATACCTTGGTTCTCAAAAACTGAGGGAAATACTTACACTACTGTGCTGCATCATCCTCTCCTCTTCGGGGAAATCCAACACAAGCTCGAGACGTAGCAAGAAGGATTTCTAACACCGTTGCCGGGGAGGCTTGCGCAAAATTCAACATACCAAGTACCCATCACAATCCCTATCTCTCGCATTACATTATTTGCCATTTGCCTCTCGTTTTTCTCTCCCCCACTTCACCCTTGCCGTTTTATTCGCCCGCTCTTTCCCAATCTCCTCCTCTCTTTTGCTTGCCATTTTGTTTCTCATTTGGTTGGATTAGATGCTTACTTATTCCTAAACAAAGAAGCCAATATCTATGGATCCTGATCCGCTTGCCAATCTTTTTAAGAGATCCAATTATGATGAACCAATTCCTAGTGATTTGGATGCACTAGATTATCTTTATAAGATTTTGCCTGAAATCCGTGAAGTGACTCACGATAGATCTTTGAATAAAAAGCATGATTGCAATGATTTTATTATAAATTCTTTTGATGCCAATTGTGCTAATAAGATGCAAAACCCTAAGCTTGGGGATGCTAGTTTTGCTATGTCTATTACTTGTTGCAATGATCACGATTGGGGTGATTCTTCTTTTGATCTTGAAAATTCACTTAAGCCCCATGATGAATATGAGATTGATAATATTGTTTGCAATAATATTGAAAGTGGGTTTGGAAGAGTGTCAACTTTAGATCCCACATATTTGGAAAATATTCAATCTTATGAAATTTTTGATAAAAGTGGGTTTGGAGAGGTCATGACTTTAGTTAATGTTAATCCCACTATTTTGGAAGAGTGTCAACTTCAAATGCATGTGGATCGTGTTGAGAAAAGTTATGTGATAGCTATTTTGTTGAATTTTCCTATGATCCTACATGTAATTTTTAGGAGAGAGGAAAATATGGTCGTAGAAATTCTTATCTTACTAAATCACCTCTCGTCATGTTCAGATTGCTATCATCTCTTTATTCTTCCTTGCATATGCTAGTTTTTGCTTGCCTTGATAATTTGTTTGCTTACAAGATGCCTATGCATAGGAAGTATTTTAGACTTAAGTGTGGTTTTCACATGTTTTATGATGCTACCTTTGTGCTTCAATTCTTGTCTTTTATGTGAGCATCATTGAAATCTCAATGCCTAGCTAAAAAGGCTTTAAAGAAAAGCGCTTGTTGGGAGACAACCCAATATTTTTCCTTTCTGCTTAGTAATAAATAATCCATCTAGACTCTGTTTAGATGCGATTTTATCTTTTAATTAGTGTTTGTGCCAAGTTGGACCTATTGGATCTTCTTGGACGATAGTTATTTGATCTTGCTGTAATTTCCAGAATCTTTGTGCTCAGTGCCCGAATTGTTAAAAATCACCAGAACGTGATAAAACACTGATTCCAATTGCTGCTGATCAATAAACAAATTTTCTAGGTCTTCTAATTTGTTGTTTGCTGGGTTCCAGAAGTTTGTGTTAGTTACAGATTACTACAGACTGTTCTGTTTTTCACAGATTCTGTTTTGCGTGTGTTGTTTGCTTATTTTGATGAATCTATGGCTAGTAAAATAGTTTATGATACATAGAGAAGTTGGAATACAGTAGATTTAACACCAATATAAATAAAGAATGAGTTCATTACAGTACCTTAAAGTAGTCTTTTGTTTTCTTTCTCTAACGGAGCTCACGAGATTTCTATTGAGTTTTGTGTTGTGAAGTTTTCAAGTTTTGGGTGAATTCTTTTGATGGATTATGGAACAAGGAGTGGCAAGAGCCTAAGCTTTGGGATGCCCATGGCACCCCCAAGATAATCCAAGGACACCAAAAAGACAAAGCTTGGGGAGGCATCCCCTCTTTCGTCCACTTCCATCGGTAATTTACTTGGAGCTATATTTTTATTCACCAACATGATATGTGTTTTGCTTGGAGCGTCTTGTATTATTTGAGTCTTTGCTTGTTAGTTTACCACAATCATCCTTGCTGTACACACCTTTTGAGAGAGACATACGTGAATTGAAATTTGATAGAATACTCTATGTGGTTCACTTATATCTTTTGTGCTTGATAGTTTGCTCTATGTGCTTCACTTATATCTTTTGAGCTTGATAGTTTTCTCATAGTGCTTCACTTATATCTTTTTGAGCGTAATAATTTTTGATCTAGTGCTTCACTTAGATCTTTTAGAGCACGGTGGTGGATTTGTTTTAAAGAAACTTGATCTCTCATGCTTCACTTAGATTATTTTGAGAGTCGTTAATAGTATGGTAATTTGCTTAATGTTAATATACTTGGTGTTCAAGATATGTGAAAATTTCTTTTGAGTGGGTTGAATACTAAGATAAGTTTGATGATTGATAATTGTTTTGAGATATGGAGGTAATAATATCAAAGTCATGCTAGTTGAGTAGTTGTGAATTTGAGAAATGCTTGTGTTGAAGTTTGTAAATCCCGTAGCATGCACGTATGGTTAAAGTTGTGTAACAAATTTGAAGCATGAAGTGTACCGCTTGTGCATCCTTATGAGTGGCGGTCGGGGACGAGCGATGGTCTTTTCCTACCAATCTATCCCCCTAGGAGCATGCGCGTAGTGCTTGAATTTTTGATGGCTTCTACATTTTTGCAATAAGTATATGAGTTCCTTTGACTAATGTTGAGTCCAAGGATTATACACACCTTTACCTTTCCACCATTGCTAGCCTCTTCGGTACCGTGCATTGCCCTTTCTCACATTGAGAGTTGGCGCAAACTTCGCCGGTGCATCCAAACCCTGTGATACGATACGCTCTATCAAACATAAACCTCCCTATATCTTCCTCAAAACAGCCACCATACCTACCTATTATGGCATTTCCATAGCCATTCCGAGATACATTGCCATGCAACTTCCACCATCATCATCATGACATACTTTACTTTTCTCATATTGCCATTGCAAGATCATGTAGTTGACATCGTATTTGTGGCAAAGCCACCATGCATTATTTTTCATACATGTCACTCTTGATTCATGGCACCATCTCGGTACACCGTCGGAGGCATTCATATAGAGTCATACCTTGTTCTAGTTTCGAGTTGTAATCCTCATGTTGTAATCAATAGAAGTGTGATGATCATCATTATTAGAGCATTGCCCAAAAAAAAGGCAAAAAAAGGCCCAAAAAAAAGAAAAAGAAAAGAAAAGGGCAATGCTACTGAGGGAGTCCTGGACTAGGGGGTGTCCGGATAGCCGAACTATCATCACGGCCGGACTCCAAGACTATGAAGATACAAGATTGAAGACTTCGTCCCGTGTCCGGATGGGACTTTCCTTGGCGTGGAAGGCAAGCTTGGCGATACGGATATGTAGATCTCCTACCATTGTAACCGACTCTGTGTAACCCTAACCTATCCGGTGTCTATATAAACCGGAGGGTTTTAGTCCGTAGGACGAACAAAAATCATACCATATGCTAGCTTCTAGGGTTTAGCCTCCTTGATCTCGTGGTAGATCTACTCTTGTACTACCCATATCATCAATATTAATCAAGCAGGAGTAAGGTGTTACCTCCATCGAGAGGGCCCGAACCTGGGTAAAAACATCGTGTCCCTTGTCTCCTGTTACCATCCGCCTAGACGCACAGTTCGGGACCCCCTACCCGAGATCCACCGGTTTTGACACCGACATTGGTGCTTTCATTGAGAGTTCCTCCGTGTCGCCACCGATAGGTCTGATGGCTCCTTCGATCATCAACAACGACGCGGTCCAGGTGAGACTTTTCTCCCGGACAGATCTTCGTATTCGGCGGCTTGGCACTGCGGGCCAATTCTCTTGGCCATCTGGAGCAGATCGAAAGCTACGCCCCTGGCCATCAAGTCAGATTTGGAAGTTTGAACTATACGGCCGATGTCCACGGAGACTTGATCTTCGACGGATTCAAGCCACAGCCGAGCGTGCCGCACTGTCTCGATGGGTATGATCTAGCTCTGCCGCCGAAAGGCTCGAGGCCGCACCAAAGATCCGCTCCGACCCTTAATCCGGAGTCGGATTCCCCGATCGAGGACGAGTGGTTGGACGCCGCCTCGGGGGCTACGATCTCTACGGCGATTGAGCCGAACTCCATCCATGTCCTTTGCGAAGACCTTGACTCCAGGGTGCCGGACTCCGAACCAGCCGCGCCCCTGCCAATCGAATCCGATCGGGCGCCGGTCATGGAGTTCACTGCCACAGACGTCTTTCAGCACTCGCCCTTTGGCGACATCCTGAATTCACTAAAGTCTCTCTCTTTATTCAGAGAGCCATGGCCGGACTACAGTGAGGAAGGTTGGGATGCGGACGACGAAGAAATTCAACGCCCACCCACCACCCACTTCGTAGCCACTGTCGAAAGCTTACACGACGTGCTCGATTTCGACTCCGAAGACATCGATGGTATGGATGACGATGTAGGAGACAACAATGAACCAGCGCCTATAGGATGCTGGACAACCACCTCATCCCATGATGTATACATGGTGGATACACCTAAAGGAAATGAAGACGAGGAACAATGGGACGCTACGAAGGATAAATCCCTCGAAAAGCAGTCAAAACGGCAACGTAGACGCCGAACCAAGTCCCGCCTTTGTCGGGGTGATCGGTCGTGTCCCATTTAACACCCACGGGACCTGGGTCCCTTGTGGTTCGGAGGGGGCGGAGATTGCACAAAGAGCGGATCGAGGCGATGCACACGAGCGGGTTTACCCAGCTTCGGAGCTCTCCGGAGAGATAATACTCCTACTGCTGCTTTAGTGGATTATCTTGTGTTCTTGCTAGGGAGCAAGGGGAGCTACAGAACCTAGCCTAAATGTGTGGTCTCGTATGAGTAGGATGAACTAAGCTGGAGCTGAGCCGAACCCTTTCTACGTTGCACTTGGGCCTCCTTTTATAGGCACAAGGGGTTACCACATGTGGCAAGTAGACAAGGGTAAGATAGTAAAAACATAGGTTGGTACACCGCTTTGTACAAAGGTACAAGAATCTATACCTATCTCTGACGGCAAGGGACAAGAGTCATCAATGCCCGTCTCAGTCGTCCGAACAGTGTAACAGGGACCGTCAAGTGCACCTCCTTTTGCCACGATGGTAGCTTGTCAGCGCCGCTTATCGCTGCTCTCCGCTGGCTGCACAACCCGTCGACACGCGTTTCTAGAGAAACCCCGTGGCGACACTTTGGCGGATGAGCTGGAGCGGAGATGAAGAGAGGTTGCCCGCCCCGGCAAGCGCCTTGCCGCGGCAGGAACCTTGTCGCGCTTGGGGGCTCAGCGCCCACCAAGCCTTCCCGGCAAGCTCCTCTTGCCGGGGCCTTGTTTCCTTCGGCATACTGAGTGGCCTTCCCGGCAAGCTCCTCTTGCCGGGGTCTTGACTACTTTGTTCTTGAATGGCTCCAAAGGAGCCGCTGAGGACCTTGGCAGACGTCCGGCAAGGCTTGCCACGGGAACGTTGCGACTGCCCGTGCACAGGTTCGGGGTACTAAGGTACCCCTACTTTAGTACACCGACAGGAGCCCCCGGGCCTGGGCCATACACGGTGCCGAGCGCTGTTGGGCCAGGCCCAAAACAGGGCACGGGCACGCGCAGCCTGGGTCCAAACCAAATCCGCTCCGTATCCGCCGCGTTCCCCTGTAACGACACGCATCAATCGCGGTGTCGTGGGGGAAGTGGGCGGCGTGCGAGGTCTCCTCATCTGTCGCCTCAGTTCTGAATCCCCGCCACGTGGTTCCCATGCTCTTGGGGTCACGGACGGTGGAAGTGGGAAACTGGGCCGTTGCGAGCAGAGGCAGCAGGTCTGCCCCAATTCCCTGCTCTTCCTATGCCTTGATTCGCTGAGCGGGGCGGCCGAGCCCCCACCTTGCTTCTTTTAAGAAGGGCGGAAGGGGCAGCGCAGAAGCCCGCACCCTCCCATCTTTTCCTTTCCTTAGCTTCTGCTCCCCTTTCTCTCATTCGTCATGGAGAAAGGGAACCTTGGTTCTTCATCGGTGGCGGAGAGGGTTGCCGCTAGACAGCGCACCCCTCCCATCCCCACGCCCGGGGTGGCAGAGCCAGCCACAAGGGGAAGAGGGAGGGGGCGAGGTCGTGGACGAGGTCGAGGCGCTCGGGGAAGAAGCGGACGGGGCGGCGAGCCGTCTCCGCCTCCGCTGGCGGTTCCCCTCCGGGGGCGAGGTCGTGGACGAGGACGAGGTGCTCGGGGAAGAAGCGGGCGGGGCGGCACGCCATCTCCGCCTCCGCCGGCGGTTCTCCTCCCTGCGGCGGTCCATACAGGGGACGACTCTTGCGAGTTCTTCGTCAGGCTGCGCCGGGCGCCTCGTCGTCGCCTCCGGCTCCCAGCTCCGTTCGCGAGCGCAATGGAGTCGGATCCGCCCGAGACACTGAGATTGCACATGAGGGGCTGTGGGATCAGCGGCACGCGAGTCCGCGTTGTATTCCCAGCCCCTAATGTGATGTATCTTGATCGTGGGTGGAAGACGTTCGCCCGCATCCACAACTCGATGGCGGGTTTACCCTCCATTTTAAGTTAATGGAGGGTGATCTCCTCTCCATCAAGGTCTTCGGGGATCTCGGCACTCGGGCGAGGTGCTGCGTGGATAGCTCCTCCAACAGCGAAGATTCCTCCTCGAGCGAGAGTGACGAGGAGGAGAGCGACAGCGACTAGCGGGCCCAACTAGTTGTCGGGCGCTACTTCGTGCGTCACCGGCGACCCCATCATCCGCGTCGCCGGCTCCTTGAACTCCCCGGGGTCGTCTCCTTGGGCGACTGGTGTAGGGAGGCTGCGGAAGGGGAAGAGGGATGGCGACAAGGCCGTCAAGTCGGAGTACGAGGGCGTAGTGCCCTCGACAGCATGCTGACGTCCTGCCGCCCCGTCTTCGAGCCCCGCTTCCGACGCCGCCGTCTCCGTCAAGCCTTCGGAGAGTCCCCGGGATGTTCTCTTGGTGCCTTCTGGCACCTGTAGCTCACCTAGGCGCTCCGTTTGCCCTTCTCACCTCTTTGACCTACCTCCTGAAGAGAGGGACGGGAAAAGGATTACGGGCATCTTATCTTTTTAATTTGTAAGCCTTCGGGCCTTAAAAACTTGTAATCCTCTCTTTCATGTTTTTCATTCTCCACGGACTGTGTCCGAGTAGGATGTTTTTAATGAAAAAGGGACGTTTGAAAAGGGACGAAAGGCTTATCTGATACCGCAGCCCCCGGCAACTCTGGCTTGCCGCAGCCCCCGGCAACCCTGGCTTGCCGGGGCTTGGGTGCCGGCACGCCCTTCTTCTCCTCTTCGCTGTTATTTTAGTTCTGAGAATAATTTAGCCAGTGCCGCAATAAGTTATTTTTGTAATACAACTTTATTGTGGGCAATATTTGCTATGTTACTTCCTTTACTCGACTCTTGGCTTTGTATGTTACTGCCCTACGCCTTTCAGGGAAACTTGCCGGTGCAGGCACCCTTGTCATGGCGCCGAAAAGTGGAACTTCAGCAACTTCTTTGGCGGGGTCGCTACCGACAAGCAACCTTGTCGCGGACTAGCCGCAGCTCACTTAAGTTGTTGAGCAGACTCGAAACAAAGTAAGGGCGCGACCAGTCACGATTTGGTTCCTTCGCGCACAGGTTTTCCATACAAAGCACGGTCGTTCAAGGAAAATAACTTTAAAAAAGAATCGAATGCTCAAACTTTGGCAACTTAGCTTGTCTGTCGTTCGCTTCTCGGCAAGGCGAAACTAGGTCACTGCTATGCACCAGTACTCAAAGCTCCCGACAGCGCGAGGGAAAGAGCCGAGGACGTCGCGCCCCCAGACCAAGAATGCCCAGGATAAAGGGATCGTCTGGAGAGCTTGAGCTGGTTGATGAATCTGTTTGGAATGGAACTGGCACGCTTCACACTTGGTTACTTGCGCAGTTGCATCCTGGAGGGCTTCTGGCCAGAAGAAACCTTGCCGGAAAGCTTTGCCGGAAAGTGCTCTTGCGCCAATGTGGTGACCACATATGCCTCCATGTATCTCTGCCAACAGCTTCTGTCCATCTTCCCGCAAATGCACTTCAATTTCACACCGTTGAGTCTTCTTACATGCATGTGATGTTGTCAACAAACTGGTACATACTTGACTGTCGGGCTACTTTTTCCGCTTCTTCTTGCTCTTCGGGAAGTTCTCCTGTCTGAAGGAAATGGACGATTTGCTGCGCCCATGCTGGAGCCTGCGGCTCGACTACAAGGACTAAAGGCTCTTCTATCACTGCGGGAACATCAGCTTCTACGGCAAGAACCTGTGGGTCCGCCGGAGCTTGATGATCCCCGGCAAGCTTGCCGGAGCGAAACTTGTCGGGAGCGTTTGCTTCAACGATACAAACCGCATGGTTTGTCGGAGCAGACTGCTCCTCCGTGATACTTGCATTGATTTTAGGGACCTTCTTGGCGGCGGCTTCTGGGAGCTCTGCCGGAAAGTAGTCGCCGGAAACCAATTTTCTCTTCTTGCTTTGTCCTGTTGATGGTGCTACGGTTGGCTGAGTCAGCTTGAGCACAAAAATTCCTGGTTCCACAGGTAATTTAAGTGCGGCACATTTGGAGAGGCCATCAGCTATATCATTCTGAGCTCTTGGAACGTGTTCCATTTGCAGGCCTTCAAAGTGCTCTTCTAGCTTCCTCACTTCATCGACGTAAGCTTCCATCAACGGACTCTGATAATCTTTATTTACTTGGCGGACGACAAGTTGCGAGTCCCCCGAAAATGAGCTTCTTGATCCCAAGGTCTCTGCAATCCACGAGACCGCAAGCAAACCTTCATATTCCGCAGTATTGTTTGTTGCTTGTTCCTTGGGAAAATGCATCTGGACTATGTACTTGAGGTGTTCTCCGGTGGGTGCGATAAGCAGCACGCCGGCACCGGCGCCTTGCAGCGAGAAGGCACCGTCAAAGTACATCAGCCACTCTTTATTTGCCTCCTTGTCGGGGATGCTTGTCTCTGGAATTTCTTCATCTTGCGTTGGTGTCCATTCAGCTATGAATTCCGCCAACGCCCTGCTCTGGATAGTTGAAGTGCTTTCAAACTTGAGACCAAAGCTTGACAGTTCCAGTGCCCACTCGACGATTCTGCCTGTTGCTTCTGGATTTTTTAATATCCTTTTCAACGGAAAGCGAGTGACAACTGTTATCTCATGTGCTTGGAAGTAATGGCGCAGCTTTCTCGAGGCCATGAGGAGGCTGAAAAGCAACTTCGCACCAGAGTACCTTGACCTAGCCCCTGCAGAAGGGAACTGACAAAATAGACTGGGCGCTGCACCATCTTCTTCTGTATCTTGTCGCAACCCTGCGCTGATCCGTCCTTGTCGGGACCAGAGCTTGACGGCGAAGCCCCTTGCTTGCCGCTGGATGTGCCTGCTTCGGTTGCCGGCTCATCATCTGCCTCCCTCTCCGCTACTAACGCAGCACTAACCACTTGATTGGTCGCTGCTATATATAGCAGCAACTCCTCTTGTGGCCTAGGTGCGACAAGTATTGGAGCGGAGGACAGGTATCTCTTCAAGTCCCGCAGCGCAGCCTCCGCTTCGGGAGTCCATTTCATTGGACCTGCCTTTTTCAAAATTTTGAAAAATGGCAGGCGCCAAGAGACTTAGAGATAAACTCTGCCGAGAGCAGCCACGCAACCGGCAAGCCTTCCGACATCCTTGACGCGCTTTGGTGCTTCGATCTGCTCAATGGCCTTGATCTTGTCGGGATTGGCTTCAATTCCCCGAGACACAAAGAACCCGAGAAGCTTGCCGGAAGGGACTCCAAACACGCACTTCTCGGGGTTGAGCTTGAGGTTGATCTTCCGCAGATTTGCGAATGTTTCATCCAAATCCTGAACCAGAGTTGCTTTGTCCTTGCTCTTGACCACTATGTCATCCATGTATGCTTCTACATTTATGTGTATCTGTGGTTCAAAGGCCTCATGGACTACTCTTGCAAAGGTTGAACCAGCATTCTTTAAACCGAAAGGCATTTGTATGAAGCAGTACGTGCCACATGGTGTAATGAATGCGGTTTTCTCTTCATCCTCTTCTGCCATGAAGATCTGATGATATCCTGAATATGCATCAAGAAATGAAAGCAGATCACATCCCGCCGTGGAGTCAACAATCTGGTCGATACGCGGCAAGGGAAATGGGTCTTTGGGACAAGCTTTATTAACATCAGTGAAGTCAATACAAAGTCTCCATTTCCCATTAGCCTTGCGTACAACTACCGGATTGGCCAACCATGTGGGATGGAGGACTCCTCTGAGAAGCCCTGCTGCTTCCAACTTCTTGATTTCTTCTGCTATGAACTCTTGGCGCTCCACTGCCTGTTTCCTAACTTTTTGCTTGACGGGCCGCGCGTGAGGACAGACAGCTAGGTGGTGCTCAATTACTTTCCTGGGAACACCGGGGATGTCAGATGGTTGCCATGCAAACACATCGACATTCGCCCGCAGGAAAGCAACGATCTCGCCTTCCTATTTAGGATCAAGCGTGGCACTGATGGTGAAGGTACCACCAGTGCCGTCCTCCTTGGCGGGCACCTTCTTGATCTTCGACGGAGCTTCCATCGTCTTCTTGCACTTGCCGGTGGAGCTCGATGGTGCGTCCTCGACGGTAGCGCAGCACTCCGAGGAGGTGCGCTTGCCGGAGTGGGCTACAGAGCTCTTGCCGGACTTGGTGGTTTTCTTCCCCCCGGGAGCTTCAGCGGCAAGTGGTTTGCTTTCTGTTGCGGCTGCTGCATCCCGGTAAATCTTGTCGATAGATAAGCGCGTCCTTCTTGTCGCCATGGACAGAAATGACGCTTATCGGCCGGGCATCTTGAGTAGGTTGTAAGCATAATGAGAGGCAGCCATGAACTTGGCGAGTCTTTGGGCGGCCAAGTATGCCATTGTAGGGCAATGGGAAATCGGCAACGTCAAACGTGACCCTCTCGCCTACGAAGTTGAGCTCGTTGCCGAATGTTACCGGCAACGTGATCTTTCCTTTGGGCTTGCTCCTTCCTGGGTTGATTCCTTGGAATGTACCAGTTTCTTCGAGCTCGCTGTCAGGGATTTGAAGTCTCTGAAGCACTGCAGAGGATATCAGGTTCATGCCGGCCCCGCCGTCAACCAACATCTTTGTGACCTTGAGGTTGCGGATGGTTGGTGAGACCAACATCGGCAAGCACCCGACCGCTGTGATGCGATCAGGGTGGTCCTAAATGTCAAAAATGATGGGCGTGCTGGACCACTTCAGAGGTTTGCGCGACTCTATGGAGGGTTCTGCTGCATTAACCTCTCGCATCCATTGTTTGAGTTGGCGGTGCGAGGTATGCAGAGAAGCACCACCGTCAATGCAAAGGACCTCTGTTGCCTTTTGAAACTCTTGCTCGTCTGCTTCATCGTCTTCCATGTCTTCGTCCTCTTCATCTTCATCTTCTTCCTTGTCGCGACCACGGGGAGGTCTGTCTCCTTGCCACTGCTTGGCCTTGCCGCGGCGTCCCCCCCGACCGAGTCTCTTCTTACTTGCTGCCCCTGCACCTTCTTGGGCCTTCTCCTTGTCTCTCCGCTCGTATTCAGCCCTCTGTAACTCAACAAGCTGCTCGACTTTCTTGCAACTCTGGAGATCGTGGCCCTTGGTGCGGTGGATCTTACAGTACTGCTTGTTGGAGCTGTTAGGCTTGTCGGCGGCCGCCACAGCTTGGCGGTCGGCATCTACGGCAACCTCCTTGCCGGAGCCACTAGCCTTGGTTTTGTTGGCGGCACCATCCTTGCCGGACTGCTCGACAACTAGTACTTCTTGGTTTTTCTTCCTTCTGTTGTTTCGCCGCCGGCTCTTCCTTGCCGGGGCGATCTCCTCACTGTCAGACTCTGCTCCCACATTCTCTCTTGGGAGTCTTCTTCCTTCTTCAGCGCGTGCACACTTGTCGGCCAGGGCGTAAAGCTCGCTGACGTCTTTCACTTTGCACATCGCCATCTCCTCCCTCATCCTGCGGTTTCGCACATTCTGATGGAATGCACTAATCACTGCAGCAGGGTGGACGTCTGGGATGTTGTAGTGCACTCGACTGAATCTCTGGATGAACTTGCGTAGGGACTCCCCCTCCTTCTGGGCAAGCAGGTGGAGATCGCTCTCCTGGCCATGAGGTTTGTGGCCGCCTGTGAAGGCGCCAACAAACTGGTGGCACAAATCTGCCCAAGAAGAAATAGAGCCATCCGGCAAGTGCATGAGCCAAGATCTGACGTTTGGCTTGAGCACCGTGGGAAAGTAGTTGGCGAGGATCTTGTCGTCTCGTCCCCGCAGCCTGCACCGCGATGGTGTAGATGCCGAGGAACTCCGATGGTGTGTCCTGCCGTCATACTTCTCCGGCACATCCTGGTTTGAAGTTTTTCTTGTCGGGCCACCGGACTTGCCGCAGCTCACGAGTGAACGCAGGGCAACCTACAGACGTCGTCAAGTCGCCTGGTTCCCCTAGCGCATGCATATCGACAGTGGGCACGGCGCGTTGGTCAGATTGACGGCGCGCTTCTCTTCGGCGCTCGATACGGGTTCGAGCGTCTTCTTCTTGCCGTTCTCGGAGAACTTGGCGCTGGTCGCGACGAGCTGGCGGATCCGACGACGCTGTGGAGTCGCTGTCGAGGTGGATCCGGCGAGTCGGCGATCTTGGCCTTCGGGAAGGTGAGTGCACGGTGGCTGCTCCCCCGTAAGTCTCGTCGCCATCAGCTCGTGCCTTGTCGCCTCGCCGCGGCTGCGAAGTACTCGGTTGCCGCGGGACGTCGCCGTTGGCGAAGCCGATGAGACTCTGAATTGTGGCCCTCCATTCGTCGACCTTGTCGGCCGTTGGAGGGTAATCTAGAAGTAATTGAGCTCTAGCCAAGGCTTCCGCTGGTGTGGTTGGCGGCAACGGCGTACGTAGCGAGGAACGGGAGGTGCTCGGACTCCTAACCAAGTTAGGAGGAGCAGCATCCCGCCCAAGCGACCGTACTCCACTCGTACCGGCATGCTGAGGAGCATGCGGGTCTCGAGGGCCTCGGGATCCTCCAGCTTGGCCTTGATCCAACGAGCGTATGGTGCCACGAGCATCACGACGCTGACGGTCCCGCGCCTCCTGAGAAGGACACGGTGAAGATTCGGACGCCGACGCCTGCGCTGCCTTGTCTTTGGACCTGGCGGCGTTGTGGGCTCTCTCGTCGACGCCTGTTCCTCCGCCAGCGTTCCCCCCACCACCTGACAGCTCCGGTGGTGGTGGGTTCGACGCGGACGGCTCTGCTGCTGCCGAAGACTTCTTCTTCGGTGCCATGTTGACGAAGAGGTTGATGAAGAAATTGCTCGCGTGCACGCCGGATCGGGTTCGCACAGCCTCGACGCCTCCTACCTGGCGCGCCAAAGATGTCGGGGGTGACTGGTCGTGTCCCACGAACACCTACGGGACCTGGGTCCCTTGTGGTTCGAAGGGGGGCGGAGATTGCACAAAGAGCGGATCGAGGCGATGCACACGAGCGGGTTTACCCAGCTTCGGAGCTCTCCGGAGAGATAATACTCCTACTGCTGCTTTAGTGGATTATCTTGTGTTCTTGCTAGGGAGCAAGGGAGCCATGTAACCTAGCCTAAATGTGTGGTCTCGTATGAGTAGGATGAACTAAGCCGGAGCTGAGCCGAACCCTTTCTACGTTGCACTTGGGCCTCCTTTTATAGGCACAAGGGGTTACCACATGTGGCAAGTAGACAAGGGTAAGATAGTAAAAAATAGGTTGGTACACCGCTTTGTACAAAGGTACAAGAATCTATACCTAACTCGACGGCAAGGGACAAGAGTCATCAATGCCCGCCTCGGCCGCCCGAACAGTGTAACAGGGACCGTCAAGTGCACCTCTGTTTGCCACGATGGTAGCTTGTCAGCGCCGCTTATCGCTGCTCTCCGCTGGCTGCACAGCCCGTCGACACGCGTTTCTGGAGAAACCCCGTGGCGACACGTTGGCGAATGAGCTGGAGCGGAGATGAAGAGAGGTTGCCCGCCCCGGCAAGCGCCTTGCCGCGGCAGGAACCTTGTCGCGCTTGGGGGCTCGGCGCCCACCAAGCCTTCCCGGCAAGCTCCTCTTGCCGGGGCCTTGTTTCCTTCGCGCCCTGAGTGGCCTTCCCGGCAAGCTCCTCTTGCCGGGGTCTTGACTACTTTGTTCTTGAATGGCTCCAAAGGAGCCGCTGAGGACCTTGGCGGACGCCCGGCAAGGCTTGCCACGGGGACGCTGCGACTGCCCGTGCACAGGTTCGGGGGGCTAAGGTACCCCTACTTTAGTACACCGACACGCCTCAACAAAGACCCAGCCATAGAGCAGGGCGAACCGGTGGACGACGAACATGCTATCGAGCAATCGTCCAAACAAGACAACTTGGATAAACAACCCGTCCCCGGCGAAGACAACAGTCCGGACGATCTCACGCCGGACAAATTGTTGGAGCAAAATAACCTCCACAAAAGGCTCGTCGCCACTGCGCGTAGCCTGAAAAAGCAGAAGTGGAAGCTCAAAACAACGGAAGATGCACTCAGAATCAGATGGAGCAGAGTATTCAACATCATGAGACAAATACGGCTGACGATCGCCCGAACAAAGAGCTACCCAAAGAGAAAACTATCGCCCGAATTTGATGAGGAGGCCATAGAGCCCCCACAATCAAAAAATAAGAAGGACACCCGGTCGGATGGACGACCCCACGGCAAAAAGAGAGCGGCAAATGGCGCCGCACACAAGCCGGTACGCGATCCGCATAAGGATTCACATCAAAAGGATGGCCCAGTAAGGTCCATCTATGAGCCGAGAAAGCAAGCTCTTCAAAGCAATGCAACACGCCAAACATCCGAACAAATATAGGGGCGCCGCACACCCCCTGTGTTTCACCGATGAGGTGCTGGATCACGAATTCCCAGCGGGATTCAAACCCGTAAACATAGAGGCATATGACGGAACAACAGACCCTGGAGTCTGGATTGAGGATTACATCCTCCACATACACATGGCTAGAGGAGATGATCTCCACGCCATAAAATACTTACCCCTCAAGCTCAAAGGGCCAGCCCTACATTGGCTCAAAAGGCTCCCCATTAATACCATTGTTAGTTGGGAAGAGCTCGAGGATGCTTTTCGGGCAAATTTTCATGGGACTTATGTCCGCCCTCCGGATGCGTATTTATTAAAGTCATATAACTCAACAACCCGGAGAGTCAGCCCGCAAATTCGAACAGGTTCCTCACCAAAAGAACCAAATAGTCGACTTAGCAGCTTTCAAACACAACGTCCGAGATTTAATGGCTTCGCAGCACCTCGCCAAGAGAAGCCGAGAACCATGGCTGCATTAACAAGCCTCATGACCCGCTTTTATGCTGGAGAGGATAGCTGGCTAGCAAGATGCAGCACCAATGACCCAAGTACATCCGAAATCAGGATGGAAATGGGAAACCACGGCGCAACAAGGACCAACGCCGGATTAAAGGAACGGTCCAAAGAGCGCGGCGATCAACGCCGGATTCAAAAGCTCACGGCAGAACAATAAAAACTGCCCCTTAAGGACAATAGCAATGAGCTATCCAACTTAAACAAAATTTGGACAAGATATGTCAAATCCACAAGATTCCGGAGGCTCGCAAACCATACCCACAGAGATTGTCGGGTCTTCAAACAGTCCGGCAGACTCAACGCCGAACACAAGGGGCCCAACACACCAAGCGAGGATGATGACGAACCCCACAAGTAGAGCACCGGAAAACAAAAGAATTTCCCGCAAGAGGTTAAAACAGTAAACTCACTTCACGTGATAAAAGGAAAAAACAGAGCGGCGCCCATTTAGACGCTACACAAGCACATACTACCCTAGCGGAGTACCAACACCGGTTGTCAAAACCAATCACCTTCGACCATCAGGACTACTCCGAAAGTATCCGGAACGCAGGATGGACTGCCTTGATATTGGATCCTATAATCGATGGATTCCAATTTACACAAGTCCTCATGGATGGCGGCAGTGGCATAAACCTGATATATCAGGACACAATTCGCAGCATGGGGATAGACCCAGCCAAAATTCGCCATAGCAACACCTCCTTTAAAGGGGTAATGCCAGGCCCATATGCCCATTGTACGGGCTCCTCATCGCTAGAAGTTGTGTTCAGTTCATCCGACAACTTCCGTCGCGAAAAGTTAGTCTTCCATGTCACCCCATTTAAAAGTAGCCATCAAGCACTATTGGGACGCGAAGCTTTCGCCCGCTTTAACGCAATACCACATTATGCATCTCTAACACTTAAAATGCCCGGTCCACGCGGCATCATCTCATTAAACGGGAGTATTAAGTGTTACTCGAGCACGGAAGAACGTGAGACTGCCTTGACAACCCCACACCTATCCGGCTCCGCTAGTCAAAGAACCTGAATAGGTCATTCAAACCCTGGACACGGCTAGACGAGTCCGGCGCCTACTAGCGGCATACCCCCATACAAGGGCTGCATGCATGTACAACAAGAGACAATAAAGCTCAATTTTATTCACTTCTTCGAATCGTACTCTGTCTATTTAATATAAAGTACATCTTTTGCACGATCCTTTTTCTTTTAAACTAAGTTCCTCTCTTTTACAGATGAACAACGTGCTACACCCGGCCCAGATACGGCACAACGGAGACACAAAGCAGACGCAAGAGGGACCCGTTAAGGATTCTTTTCAGATTAAAACCCTGTGTAAACCTTTTTACTGTCTCTTGTTGATATACATCCCCGGTTTCTTACTATAACCGAGGAGGAGGTCATGCGTTTTGGCATTGGCCGCACCAGAATTTTTTATGCGTGCATTTTGACACCGTGGGCTTAGGGCATTATTCTACCCGTTTTATAAAGACCGAATACCTTAGGGAGTATTCGCGTCTCGAGTTAGGGCCTTATATGCATCAGCTCCGAATCATGTCTTTGGTCAAATGTTGGGTTTGCCCGGCTCACGTGTTTTGCTACCTTACGCCCGTTCTATCGGCTAACGCGGCACCGGAGAACTATCAGCGATTGTGCCCCGGTTCGCCGGGCGAGCACCTCGAGAGAAAGCCGAAAACCGATCATGATATAGCGAGAGACTGGTCAACCACTCGATGACTCACCGGAATGTTTAGAATTCCTCCGCATTAACGAAGGACCGTTTTCCGGTCAGGCATATACGCACCTCGAATTCGGGAGAGTGCGGTGCCCCCAGGGGCTATATAGTAGCCCCACCCTCGAACTCCTATGGCTAAGTGAAAGTGATAAAGCATTATAGTCCGGTTGCCTAGTTTGCTACACTACCACCTCCTTAACAGGACCAAGACGTTGGATTAAGTGTGAAAAAGCGCCTTCTTTGCAAACACCCCCGCACTATGTGCGTGGGGGCTGAAGCCAAGGACTGCCATCTTTCAGGTTTTATATACATATACATTAACGGCCGCGCATGGAGTATTTTACTACTTGTTAGCAGAAGTTTAAAAAGCTCTTATATTATATTGAAACATTGTTTTCACAAATCATACATGTCATTTAAACATAATATCCTTCGAAAGCATCGCGTCTCTATTAAACGAGCGCCTGCAGGACTTCCTCAAAATAGTGCTCGGCAGGTACTCGGCTTCATCCGAATCTTGGGATGCAACGTCGGTGGCCTTCATCTCCGCCAAGATGTCTTGACACGGGCCGAGCCATCCGCGCTCCCTCAATACACGCCGACCGCTTTATTAAGGCCGATACGCGGTACCGCACCAAGGAACCGCTGCACTAAACCAAAATAACTCTTCGGCTGGGGTCCGCTGGCCACAAATGAGTCATGACATGCTTCATGGCAAGTCCGGATAATCGATTCAGCTCGGCCCATTCGCCAACCGATCGGTCAACGGAAGAGGACGCTCCGACTATGGAATTGCGACCAATATAGCTCTTCCCTTCAGGCCCCTTTCCGCCTCGGAAGTGCTCAATCGCGTCCATGGCGCTTCATTGATAAGTCCATATAAGCATCCTCCGAACTCCACAACTTGTCCAATCGAGCATACTTCGGATCCGTATATTTCCTCCGCAGCGAAAACGGTTTTCCAGCCGCAATAGCCCCGCCCGACTCAGCTCCTCCTTGGCAGCTCTCAAAGCGGAATGGCATCCTTGATTCGGGCGGTGGCCTTTTCAGCCCTCTTGCTCCGCTGACGTTCTTTTTCAAGAACCTCGCAGCGGTCGGTAGTATTCTTCAAATTTCTGGCCACATCGGCCATCTCCTCTTTGCTTCGGGCAAAGGAGCAGCCCGTTCGCTTTTAGCTCTTCGCTGCCCTTAAAGCGGCCGTGACATTATTTCTGGCTTGCTCTTTCGCTCGGGCGAGTTCCGCCCGCAGCTCCTCCACAGCAGCGGCACCATCTGCATTAAGCATACAAGTAGTAAGGCATGGGCATCAAGCTCCCTTACCAGGTGTCCGCGTAGAAGTCGCATACCTTGTGACTCGTCAAACCGTTTATTGACCAGCGCGATGTCCGTGATCCGCCACGTCAAGTTGCCGCTTTAGTTTGGCATATTCATCAGTCCGGCTGGCCACCGGACGCCCCGCCACCTATTTAGGAGCGGCGATATGTTATAACTGAGATTTTGATCCTCGGCACGCTGTCAATTTTGACAACATACCGAGTCTCAGGGGCTACTATCTATACAGGGCGCATTCTATATGCATAACTGTCAGAAGGTCCATCATTTTTTCGTACCTCGAACCTCGTCAGTAAGCTTCTGACGGCTTCATGCAATCCGCTCTCTGCGGATGCAATTCTTTCAATCACCATACCCATTAGCACACGGTGATCCTCTGAGATAGCCGCTCGCCCGAGCAGATCCTTCAGCTCCTCCGACCGCACACCACTAGGCGCCGGACCTTCCGGCCCCGCCGGACTTGGGGGAACCCTCCGCGACGACACCTCAGGGCCGTCCGCCTCGTATGAGGGTGCGACAGGTGGAGGCGTTTCGCTCTCCATCATCTCCGGAAGAAGATCCCCCGAAGACGAGCTTTGCTGAGAAGGGCTGAGATCCGAACTACAAGGTACAATTTTGGTTATCTTCAGAAATAAATACAGGGATGTTCCTTACTTATAAAACCCCTTCCTTTTTACTTACGGCTCGCTGGAGGGCTGATCCCCTTGGGGAAACAGTGCGGCTGGGGTACTTCCCAGCGCCGGACTCTCTGACGAAGATTTCTTTCCCCTCTTCGAGGCCTTGACCTCCAGATCTTCCGAAGCGGTCCTCTTCTCTCCTTGGAGGGTGGGACTTTTGATCCCTCCCTCCTCAAAGGCCTCCTTCATGGAGGCAGTTGCTTCCCCGCTCCCCTCACCTTCTTTAAAAGGTGCGGCCTTCAACATCTTCGCCAGCATGGGATCCGGCGTGTTCTCTGGGAGGGGAGCCGGACACCTTATTAACTTTGCCTTGGCTATCCACTCCTGTTCAAGAAACGACTCCTTTAAAGGGCATGTATATGATAAATGAATGAACAGCCTGTCGATTCTGGGACTACTTACTTGAGTATCTCAGGCGATTGCAGCTTAGTCCTGCGTCCTCGGCCAGTCTGGACACTTCTCTTGTGATCCAAGAACAGTTTATACATCTCCACGGGCGTCGTACCCATAAAATTTTGGAGAGCTCGTGTTCCTCCGGATTAAATTCCCACAAAGTGAGGGGGCGACGTTTTGCAGGCGTATAGGCGCCGAATCAACATAACCCGCGCCATCGCAACCAGATTGATTTCTCTTTCTTGGAGGTCTCGAATACGGTCTCGCAACAAAGGAACGCCCTTGGACGCACCCCAATCGAGCCCCTTGTTGACCCATGACGCCACCATTGTGGTGGACCTGAGCGGAAGGCGTGAAGCGCCACCCATTTGGTGCCCCCGAGCGGTGATATAAAACCACTCCCGTTGCCACAAACCAAGCTCCTCTTGAAAAGATCCCTCGGCCACGGGCATCAGACACTTGCTTATGACCGCCTCCACACTCTGCTTGTTGCCCTCGATCATCTTTGGCTCCACCTTGAAGGTCTTGAGCCATAATCCAAAGTGAGGGGTAATATGGAGGAAGGCCTCACATACGACAATGAATGACGAGATATGGAGGATGGACTCGGATTCAAGTCATGAAAATCCAGCCCATAATAAAACATGAGCCCCGCACAAAGGGATCCGTCGGGAAGCCTAAACCTCAAGGAAGTGAGACACGAACACCACGCTCTCGCCGGGCTCGGAGTGGGAATGACCTGCCCCGAGCAGCAGCCTAAGCGAAATCTCGCCATAGATACTGGCGTCTCGCAACTTTAGCACATCTTCTTCTGTGACGGAGGAAGACATCCATCGGCCGTGTTGGTCGGAGCCGGACATCGTCGAAGGTCCGGAGCGCCTAAATCTGAAGCTTTGGGTGTTAGAACTCGAAGCGCGAGGCGAACTCGATGGAGGGTGTAAAAAAGAAGAGGGCCTTGGTCTCATTATAAAGAGGTTGAATACCAAGAGCCCTCCCCGTGGTCGATTAGGACTCGCCTTTGATAGAGGAGGCGTGTCAACGACACGGTTGGGTTACCCATGTCCGTATTGATGAGAATCCCGGAATAAGGGGGGCACGATCTATGCTTTGATAAGACGTGCCAAGGAAACCGCCTCGCTAAACGTGCTGAGGTGGAACAGTAAAAAACGATTCATGTGAAGGCCTAGCCGTGGTGTGATGTCATGCCGCGGAATATGTCAGTAGATCTGTGCAAAAGTTATTATCTCTACAGTGGTATGTGGAACTTGTTTTGCAGAGCCGGACACTATCCTTGTATTCAAAACCTTCTATGAAGTATTCGGAGGAGGAACCCGCCTTGCAATGCCGAAGACAATATGCACGCCGGACTTGTCGTCATTGAAGCCTGGTTCAGCGGCTACTGAGGGAGTCCTGGACTAGGGGGTGTCCGGATAGCCGAACTATCATCACGGCCGGACTCCAAGGCTATGAAGATACAAGATTGAAGACTTCGTCCCGTGTCCGGATGGGACTTTCCTTGGCGTGGAAGGCAAGCTTGGCGATACGGATATGTAGATCTCCTACCATTGTAACCGACTGTGTAACCCTAACCTATTCGGTGTCTATATAAACCGGAGGGTTTTAGTCCGTAGGACGAACAACAATCATACCATAGGCTAGCTTCTAGGGTTTAGACTCCTTGATCTCGTGGTAGATCTACTCTTGTACTACCCATATCATCAATATTAATCAAGCAGGAGTAGGGTATTACCTCTATCGAGAGGGCCCGAACCTGGGTAAAAACATTGTATCCCTTGTCTCCTGTTACCATCCGCCTAGACGCACAGTTCGGGACCCCCTACCCGAGATCCGCCGGTTTTGACACCGACGGCTACTATCTCTTTTTCCACACTTGTGCTTCAAAGTAGCACCATGTTCTTCATGTAATGAGTCTCATATTTTGTGCTTCAAAGTAGCACCTCGTTCTTCATGTAGTGAGTCTCATATATTGTGCTTCAAAGTAGCACCATGTTTTTCATATAGTGAGTCTCATAAGTTGTCTTTTTCATACTAGTGGGAATTTTTCATTATAGAACTTGGCTTGTATATTCCTATGATGGGCTTCCTCAAAATGCCCTAGGTCTTCATGAGCAAGCAAGTTGGATGCACACCCACTAGTTTTATTTTGTTGAGCATTCATTCATAGCTCTAGTGCATCCTTTGCATGGCAATCCCTACTCCTCATGTTGACATCAATTGATGGGCATCTCCATAGCCCGTTGATTATCCTAGTCAATGTGAGACTTTCTCCTTTTTTGTCTTCTCCACACAATCCCCATCATCATACTCTATTCCACCCATAGTGTTATATCCATGGCTCACGCTCATGTATTGCGTGAAGGTTGAAAAAAGTTTGAGATTATTTAAGTATGAAACAATTGCTTGGCTTGTCATCGGGGGTATAGAAGTTGGGACATCTTTGTGTGACGAAAATGAAGCATAGCCTAACTATATGATTTTGTAGGGATGAACTTTCTTTGGCCAAGTTATTTTGAGATGATATAAATATTTTGATTAGTATGCTTGAAGTATTATTATTTTTATGTCAATAAGAACTTTTTTCTTGAATCTTTCGGATCTGAATATTCATATCACAATTAAGAAGATTTACATTGAAATTATGCCAAAGTATCACTCCGCATCAAAAATTCTTTTTTATCATTTACCCACTCAAGGACGAGCAGGAATTAAGCTTGGGGATGCCTGATACGTCTCCAATGTATCTATAATTTTTTATTGCTCCATGCTACTTTGTCTATTGTTTTGGACTATAATGGGCTTTATTTTCCACTTTTATATTATTTTTTGGGACTAACCTATTAACCGGAGGCCCAGCCCAGAATTGCTATTTTTTTTGCCTATTTCAGTGTTTCGAAGAAACAGAATATCAAACGGAGTCCAAACGGAATGAAACCTTCAGGAACGTGATTTTCTCGCCGAACGTGATCCAGGAGACTTGGACCCTACTCTAAGGAGTGCCAGAGGCGGTCACGAGGGTGGGGGCGCGCCCCTCCCCCCTGGGCACGCCCCCTGCCTCGTGGGCCCCCTGACGCTCCACCGACATACTCCTTCCTCCTATATATACCTACATACCCCCGACAGATTAGAACGGGAGCCAAAAACCTAATTCCACCGCCGTAACTTCCTGTATCCACGAGATCCCATCTTGGGGCCTGTTATGGAGCTCCGCCGGAGGGGCCATCCACCACGGAGGGCTTCTACATCAACACCATAGCCCCTCCGATGAAGTGTGAGTAGTTTACTTCAGACCTTCGGGTCCATAGCTAGTAGCTAGATGGCTTCCTCTCTCTTTTTGGATCTCAATACAATGTTCTCCCCCTCTCTCGTGGAGTTCTATTCGATGTAATCTTCTTTTTGCGGTGTGTTTGTTGAGACCGATGAATTGTGGGTTTATGATCCAGCTTATCTATTGAAAATATTTGATTCTTCTCTGAATTCTTTTATGTATGATTAAGTTATCTTTGCAAGTCTCTTCGAATTATCCGTTTGGTTTGGCCAACTAGATTGGTAGTTCTTGCTTACCTAGTGACAGAAGGGGTTGCAAGGCACGTATTGTATTGTTGCCATCGAGGATAACAAGATGGGGTTTTTATCATATTGCATGAATTTATCCCTCTACATCATGTCATCTTGCTTAAGGCGTTACTCTATTTTTAACTTAATACTCTAGATGCATGCTTTGGATAGCGGTCGATGAGTGGAGTAATAGTAGTAGATGCGTAATCGTTTCGGTCTACTTGTCACGGACGTGATGCCTATATACATGATCATTGCCTGGATAACCTCATAACTATGCTCAATTCTGTCAATCGCTCAATAGTAATTTGTTCACCCACCGTAGAATATCTATGCTCTTGAGAGAAGCCACTAGTGAAACCTATGGCCCCGGGTCTATTCTCATCATATCAATCTCCATCACTTTATTTACTTGCTTTGCTTTTTACTTTTTACTTTGCATCTTTATACCAAAATACCAAAAATATTATCTCTATCAGATCTCACTCTCGTAAGTGACGGTGAAGGGATTGACAACCCCTAAGCGTTGGTTGCGGTAGCTATCATTTTGTGCAGTACGAGGGACTTGCGCGTAGTCTCCTACTGGATTGATACCTTGGTTCTCAAAACTGAGGGAAATACTTACGCCATCGTGCTGCATCATCCTCTCCTCTTCGGGGAAATCCAACGCAAGCTCGAGACGTAGCAAGAAGGATTTCTAGCGCCGTTTCTGGGGAGGCTTACGCAAAAGTCAACATACCAAGTACCCATCACAATCCCTATCTCTCGCATTACATTATTTGCCATTTGCCTCTCGTTTTGCTCTCCCCCACTTCACCCTTGCCGTTTTATTCGCTCGCTCTTTCCCAATCTCCTCCTCTCTTTTGCTTGCCCTTTAGTTTCTCGTTTGGTTGGATTAGATGCTTATTTATTCCTAAACAAAGAAGCCAATATCTATGGATCCTGATCCGCTTGCCAATCTTTTTAAGAGATCCAATTATGATGAACCAATTCCTAGTGATTTGGATGCACTAGATTATCTTTATAAGGTTTTGCCTGAAATCCGTGAAGTGACTCACGATAGATCTCTGAATAAAAAGCATGATTGCAATGATTATATTATAAATTCTTTTGATGCCAATTGTTCTAATAAGATGCAAAACCCTAAGCTTGGGGATGCTAGTTTTGCTATGTCTATTACTTGTTGCAATGATCACGATTGGGGTGATTCTTCTTTTGATCTTGAAAATTTATTTAAGCCCCATGATGAATATGAGATTGATAATATTGTTTGCAATAATATTGAAAGTGGGTTTGGAAGAGTGTCAACTTTAGATCCCACATATTTGGAGAATATTCAATCTTATGAAATTTTTGATAAAAGTGGGTTTGGAGAGGTCATGACTTTAGTTAATGTTAGTCCCACTATTTTGGAAGAGTGTCAACTTCAAATGCATGTGGATCGTGTTGAGAACATGTTATGTGATAGATTGTTGAATTTTCCTATGATCCTACATGTAATTTTTATGAGAGAGGAAAATATGGTCGTAGAAATTTTTATCTTACTAAATCACCTCTCGTCATGTTGAGATTGCTATCATCTCTTTATTCTTCCTTGCATATGCTAGTTTTTGCTTGCCTTGATAATTTGTTTGCTTACAAGATGCCTATGCATAGGAAGTATGTTAGACTTAAGTGTGGTTGTCACATGTTTTATGATGCTCCCTTTGTGCTTCAATTCTTCTCTTTTATGTGAGCATCATTGAAATCTCAATGCCTAGCTAAAAAGGCTTTAAAGAAAAGCGCTTGTTGGGAGACAACCCAATATTTTTCCTTGCTGCTTAGTAATAAATAATCCATCTAGACTCTGTTTATATGTTATTTTATCTTTTAATTAGTGTTTGTGCCAAGTTGGACCTATTGGATCTTCTTGGATGATAGTTATTTGATCTTGCTGTAATTTCCAGAATCCTTGTGCTCAGTGCCCGAATTGTTAAAAATCACCAGAACGTGATAAAACACTGATTCCAATTGCTCCTGATCAATAAACAAATTTTCTAGGTCTTCTAATTTTGGTAGAATTTTTTGGGTTCGAGAAGTTTGCGTTAGTTACCGATTACTACAGACTGTTCTGTTTTTCACAGATTCTGTTTTGCGTGTGTTGTTTGCTTATTTTGATGAATCTATGTCTAGTAAAATAGTTTATGATCCATAGAGAAGTTGGAATACAGTAGATTTAACACCAATATAAATAAAGAATGAGTTAATTACAGTACCTTAAAGTATTCTTTTGTTTTCTTTCTCTAACGGAGCTCACGAGATTTCTATTAAGTTTTGTGTTGTGAAGTTTTCAAGTTTTGGGTGAATTCTTTTGATGGATTATGGAACAAGGAGTGGCAAGAGCCTAAGCTTTGGGATGCCCATGGAACCCCCAAGATAATCCAAGGACACCAAAAAGTCAAAGCTTGGGGATGCCCCGGAAGACATCCCCTCTTTCGTCCACTTCCATCGGTAATTTACTTGGAGCTATATTTTTATTCACCAACATGATATGTGTTTTGCTTGGAGTGTCTTGTATTATTTGAGTCTTTGATTGTTAGTTTACCACAATCATCCTTGTTGTACACACCTTTTGAGAGATCCATACATGAATTGAAATTTGATAGAATACTCTATGTGGTTCACTTATATCTTTTGCGCTTGATAGTTTGCTCTATGTGCTTCACTTATATCTTTTGAGCTTGATAGTTTGCTCATAGTGCTTCACTTATATCTTTTTGAGCGTAATAATTTTTGATCTAGTGCTTCACTTAGATCTTTTAGAGCACGGTGGTGGATTTGTTTTAAAGAAACTTGATCTCTCATGCTTCACTTAGATTATTTTGAGAGTCGTTAATAGTATGGTAATTTGCTTAATGTTAATATACTTGGTGTTCAAGATATGTGAAAATTTCTTTTGAGTGCGTTGAATACTAAGATAAGTTTGATGATTGATAATTGTTTTGAGATATGGAGGTAATAATATCAAATTCATGCTAGTTGAGTAGTTGTGAATTTGAGAAATGCTTGTGTTGAAGTTTGTAAATCCCCTAGCATGCACGTATGGTTAAAGTTGTGTAACAAATTTGAAGCATGAAGTGTACCTGGCTTGTGCATCCTTATGAGTGGCGGTCGGGGACGAGCGATGGTCTTTTCCTACCAATCTATCCCCCTAGGAGCATGCGCGTAGTGCTTGAATTTTTGATGGCTTCTAAATTTTTGCAATAAGTATATGAGTTCCTTTGACTAATGTTGAGTCCAAGGATTATACACACCTTTACCTTTCCGCCATTGCTAGCCTCTTCGGTACCGTGCATTGCCCTTTCTCACATTGAGAGATGGCGCAAACTTCGCCGGTGCATCCAAACCCCGTGATACGATACGCTCTATCACACATAAACCTCCCTATATCTTCCTCAAAACAGCGGCGGTCGATGAGTGGAGTAATAGTAGTAGATGCAGAATCGTTTCGGTCTACTTGTCACGGACGTGATGCCTATATACATGATCATTGCCTGGATAACCTCATAACTATGCTCAATTCTGTCAATTGCTCAACAGCAATTTGTTCACCCACCATAGAATATCTATGCTCTTGAGAGAAGCCACTAGTGAAACCTATGGCCCCCGGGTCTATTCTCATCATATCAATCTCCATTACTTTATTTACTTGCTTTGCTTTTACTTTTTACTTTGCATCTTTATACCAAAAATACCAAAAATATTATCTCTATCAGATCTCACTCTCGTAAGTGACCGTGAAGGGATTGACAACCCCTAAGCGTTGGTTGCGAGTAGCTATCGTTTTGTGCAGGTACGAGGGACTTGCACGTATTCTCCTACTGGATTGATACCTTGGTTCTCAAAAACTGAGGGAAATACTTACGCTACTGTGCTGCATCATCCTCTCCTCTTCGGGGAAGTCCAAGGCAAGCTCGAGACGTAGCAACCACCACTTCAAATACTCTTCCACTGTAGCCAACGTACGTACGTGCGGTGACGGGACTCCGTGGCGTGACGCTCAAGGCCGTGGCAGCCATGCCATCTCGTCCAGCTTTTATTGCAAACCACGACACATGGAGAGAGATAGAGAGTGAAGCAGCAAAGGAGAGAGAAGAAGGAGCGAAGGTGCTAGCTGTGACGTGAGACCCGTGCTCTCCGATCCTTGACATGATGGAGCGGTCCGCTTCCGTAGCGACACATGCGAGGCAGAGAGGCCGGGAATTCGTCGGAAAATGTAGCCATCGTCGTTTGCTCCGTGGAGAGACAAGACGGGTGCTTCGCGGCAGTACACCAGCCGTGCTTCGCATTAAAGTGTGGTCACCCATGCATATCCATCCAGACCAGAGCTTCTATCTGCTCCTGCTCATCGAACCGGTGTCCGATTCACGCCCATGCTTCACGGCCCCGCTCACCCCATGGACAGCCTACCTGAAGCCCTAGGCTCGGTAGGAGGCAACGGGGCAGGCATCGGGCCAGTGGTGCACCGGCGAGGGCAGCAGGTGGCAGAACCGGAGCAGAAGGCAGGCAGAGGGCATACTTGTCTTTGCACTAATTGGGCAAACAGTACGGCGCGACCAATGAAGATCCAGATCGGTCCTGGTGGCAAACCCTACGGTGCAGCCGATGGAAGGCTGCATGCTCCTGCTGCGACCAAGGCGATGCTGAGACTTGCGCATGCATGCGAGAGAACGAGAATTTTTTTCCTTTGAGATAAAAAGGCAAGAGGCCTGACCGTGCATGCATGCAAGAGAACAAGAATTTTTCCTTGTGATAAAAGGCAAGAGGCCAGAACATGCATGCATGGCGTACGGCACAAGATAAGCAGGCGTATGGTACGGGAGATCATGAGGATCGCGTCCAATCTACGTCGACACGTCAATTTTTTTTCTTCTGTCGATTAGTCTACACTCCTGCGTTCGAATAGATAGGCCCGGGGCATCATTACGTTCACAGGCTCGCACCATGCAAGAGACTACACAATGAACGAGGAAATCGGCATGCAGTTGGCTGAGCACAACTTGTTACACCGAACCATGGATGGATGGATGGATGACTACTGCAGTAAGCCATGCATGAGCCGAGCATGAGCCGAGCTGCACTTCTAGGCTCTAGCCAATGTACGTACGAGCTGTGACGGGACTCAGCGGGGTGACGCTCATGGCCGTGGCAGCCATGTCATCTCGTCCAGCTTTTCTTGCAAACTATGACACATGGAGAGAGATAGAGAGTGAAGCAGCAAAGGAGAGAGAAGGAGTGAAGGTGCTAGCTTTGACATGAGACCCGTGCTCTCCGATCCGTGACACGACGGAGCGGTCCGCTTCCGTAGTGACACATGCGAGGCAGAGAGTCCGGTAATTCCTTAGAAAATTTAGCCATCACCATTTGCTCCATGGAGAGATGAGACGGGTGCTCCGCGGCAGTACAGCAGTCGTGCTTCACATTGCAGTGTGGTCACCCATGCATATCCATCCTGACCAGAGCTTCTATCTGCTCCTGCTCATCGAACCAGTGTCCGATTCACGCCCATGCGTCATGGCCCCGCTCACCCCATGGCCGGCCTACCTGAAGACCTAGGCTCGGTAGAAGGTAACGGGGGAGTTACCGGGCCAGTGGTGCACCGGCGAGGGCGGCAGGTGGCAGAACCGGAGCAGAAGGCAGGCAGAGGGCATATATGTCTTTGCACCGATTGGGTAAACAGTATGGCGTGACCAATGAAGATCCAGATCGGTCCTGGTGGCAAACCCTACAGTGTAGCCGATGGAAGGCTGCATGCTCCTGCTGCGACCAAGGAGATGTATAGGCTTGCGCATGCATGCGAGAGAACGAGAATTTCTTCCCTGTGATAAAAAGGCAAGAGGCCAAACCGTGGATGTATGCGAGAGAACGAGAATTTTTTACTTGTGATAAAAAGGCAAGAGGCTAGACCGTGCATGCATGGCGCACGACACAAGATAAGCAAGTGTATGGTATGGGAGATCATGAGGAGCGCGTCCAATCGACGTCGACACGTCAATTTTTCTTCTTCTTTCAATTAGTATATACTCCTGCATTCGAATCAAAAGCCCAGGGGCATCATTACGTCCACAGGCTCGCACCATTCAAGCGACTTCACAATGAACCAGGAAATCGGCATGCAGTTGGCTGAGCACAGCTTGTTACATGAAACCATGGATGGATGGATGACTACTGTAGCAAGCGATGCATGAGTCGTGCTTCACTTCTAGGATCTAGCCTACTGCTGCAGTTTCTACGTCATGTCACTCTTGTCCCAGTGACCACCACTTCATATACTCTTCCACTGTAACCAATGTACGTACAAGCTGTGACGGGACTCCGCGGGGTGAAGCTCATGGCCGATATCTTCCATGCTAAACGGGTTACTCTCAGGTCGAGTGTTTATTCACTCGCCATGGCACGCGAAAATGGGCGGTAATAGGGATTCCAAGACCCAAACCAAAAAATGCAAATAATTCCCCAGGACTGATGTTGGAATGGATGGCACCCGTTGTTTCGGACAAGCCGTGGAGTGTGATTGATGGTGGAGGGGGAGTAAACCTTTACTTTTATTGCTTGGGAACCGCCACTAGCATGCTTAGCATGGAAGATGTTGATAACTGATGGTCGTGAAGTGAATAAGAAGGGTGCATGTCTCAAAATATCATTTATCTCTGTTTTAAAAATTGAGCTCTGGCACCTCTGCAAATCACTACTTCCCTTTGCGAATGGACTTTCTATTTACTTTTATGTTGTGTCATCACCTTCTAAAAACAAGCGCCCGAAACTGAGTGGAGCACAGTTGTCATGATTTATGCATTATGTATAGCTAATGTTGGGTGCATCATGACTGGATCTTTTCTACCATGAATTGCAATGTTTAGTCATTGCTTGAACTTTGGAGGTGCTCTGCATTTATGTTTTGTGGTCTCAGAAAGGGCTAGCGAGATACCACTATTGTCAGATTATATCATGGTTGTTTTGACAACGTGTTGCTGTTTGAAATATCTTATTATTGCTCGCGTGCTGATTATGTCATTGATATGAGTCATTATAATCTTTAAGAGTTATTGTTGACATGGTTAGTTATAATGTTGGCTGAAAGCCTGGGTGCTGTTTAAGCTAATTTATGCAAACAAGAGCAAAAGAGTTCGTAAAAGTTTTTCTTTCTCATTTTCAGTTTATCAACTGAATTGCTTGAGGACAAGCAAAGGTTTAAGATTGGGGGATTTGATACGTCTCCAACGTATCTACTTCTTATCACGCTTTTCCTCTTGTTTTAAACTCTAATTTGCATGATTTCAATGAAACTAACCCCGGACTGACGCTGTTTTCAGCAGAACTACCATGGTGTTGTTTTTGTGCAGAAGTAAAAGTTCTCGGAATGGAACGATACTTTGCGAGAATTTTTTATATCAATAATAAGAATTTCTGGAGCCAAGACTTGCCGGAGAGGGGCACCTGGGTGGGCACAACCCACCAGGGCGCGCCCCCCTCTCCTGGCGCGCCCAGGTGGGTTGTACCCACCTGGTGGCCCCGCAGACCCCGATTCCAACGTTATAAAATCACATATTTCCAGAAAAAAATAGGGAGAAAGAATTATCGCGTTCCACAAGACAGGGTTGTCGCCAAGCCTTGTTCTTCCTCGGGAGGGCAGATCTGGAGTCCGTTTGGGGCTCCGGAGAGGGGGATCTTCGTTCTTCGTCATCACCAACCAATCTCCATCGCCAATTCCATGATGCTCCCCACCGGAAGTGAGTAATTTCTTCATAGGCTCGCTGGTTGGAGAGGAGTTGGATGAGATTCATCATGTAATCGAGTTAGTTTTGTTAGGGCCTGATCCCTAGTATCCACTATGTTCTTAGATTGATGTTGCTATGACTTTGCTATGCTTAATGCTTGTCACTTTGGGCCCGGGTGCCATGAACTCAGATCTGAACCGTTTATGAATTCATCATTATATCCATGTTTTAGATCCGATCTTGCAAGTTATAGTCACCTACTACGTGTGATGATCCGGCAAGAACCCCGAGTGACAACAACCGGCCCACTCCCGTGATGACCGTAGTTTGAGGAGTTCATGTATTCACTATGTGTTAATGCTTTGTTCCGGTTCTCTATTAAAAGGAGGCCTTAATATCCCTTAGTTTCCAATATGGGCCCGCTGCCACGGGAGGGTAGGACAAAAGATGTCATGCAAGTTCTTTTAATAAAGCACGATGACTATTTACGGAATAAATGCCTACATTATATCGATGAATCGGAGCTAGTGCCGTATCGCCCTAGGTTATAACTGTCACATGATGAATATCATCCAACAAGTCACCGATCCAATGCCTACGAATTTATCCTATATTGTTTCTGCTAAGTTACTACTGCTATCATCACTGTTACACTTGCTACAAAATTACTGCTATCACTGTTACTGTTACTATTGCTGCTGTCACTACTATCAAAACTATCAAACTACTTTGCTACTGATCACTTTGCTGCAGATAATTAATCTCCAGGTGTGGTTGAATTGATAACTCAGCTGCTAATACCTACAAATATTCTTTGGCTCCCCTTGTGTCGAATCTATAAATTTGGGTTGAATACTATACCCTCGAAAATTGTTGCGATCCCCTATACTTGTGGGTTATCAGGCAGAGGCACCGGGCTAGTGGTGCACCGGCGAGGGCGGCAGTTGGCAGAACCGGAGCAGAAGGCAGGCAGAGGGCATACATGTCTTTGCACCGATTGGGCAATCAGTATGGCGCGACCAATGAAGATCCTGATCGGTCCTGGTGGCTGATACGTCTCCAACATATCTATAATTTTTTATTGCTCCATGCTATATTATCTACTGTTTTGGACAATATTGGGCTTTATTATCCACTTTTATATTATTTTTGGGACTAACCTATTAACCGGAGGCCCAGCCCAGAATTGTTGTTTTTTTGCCTATTTCAGAGTTTCGAAGAAACGGAATATCAAACGGAGTCCAAACGGAATGAAACCTTCGGGAACGTGATTTTCTCACCGAATATGATCCAGGAGACTTGGACCCTACGTCAAGAAAGAAAGGAGGTGGGCACGAGGTAGGGGGGTGCGCCCACCCCCCCAGGGCGCGCCCTCCACCCTCATGGGCCCCACGTTGCTCCACCGACGTACTTCTTCCTCCTATATATACCTGCGTACCCCCAAACGATCAGATATAGAGCCAAAAACCTAATTCCACCACCGCAACCTTCTGTACCCACGAGATCCCATCTTGGGGCCTGTTCCGGAGCTCCGCCGGAGGGGGCATCCATCACGGAGGGCTTCTACATCATCACCATAGCCTCTCCGATGAAGTGTGAGTAGTTTACCTCAGACCTTCGGGTCCATAGTTAGTAGCTAGATGGCTTCTTCTCTCTTTTGGATCTCAATACAATGTTCTCCCCTCTCGTGGAGATCTATCCGATTTAATCTTCTTTTTGCGGTGTGTTTGTTGAGACCGATGAATTGTGGGTTTATGATCAATATTATATATGAACAATATTTGAATCTTCTCTGAATTCTTTTATGTATGATTGGTTATCTTTGCAAGTCTCTTCAAATTATCAGTTTGGTTTGGCCTACTAGATTGATCTTTCTTGCAATGGGAGAAGTGCTTAGCTTTGGGTTCAATCTTGCGGTGTCCTTTCCCAAAGGATGAGGGGCAGCAAGGCACGTATTGTATTGTTGCCATCGAGGATAACAAGATGGGGTTTTATCATATTGCATGAATTTATCCCTCTACATCATGTCATCTTGCTTAACGCGTTACTCTGTTTTCTTGAACTTAATACTCTAGATGCATGCTGGATAGCGGTCGATGAGTGGAGTAATAGTAGTAGATGCTGGCAGGAGTCGGTCTACTTGTCTCGGACATGATGCCTATATACATGATCATACCTAGATACTCTCATAACTATGCTCAATTCTATCAATTGCTCAACAAGAATTGCTCACCCACCGTAAAATACTTATGCTCTTGAGAGAAGCCACTAGTGAAATCTATGGCCCCCGGGTCTATCTTCATCATATCAATCTTCCTATACTTTATTATTGCCTTTGTTTTTTTACTTTGCTTTTATTTTACTTTGCATCTTTATCACAAAAATACCAAAAATATTATCTATGATATCTATCAGATCTCACTCTCGTAAGTGACCGTGAAGGGATTGACAACCCCTTATCGCGTTGGTTGCGAGGAGTTATTTGCTTTGTGCAGGTACGAGGGACTTGTGTGTAGCCTCCTACTGTATTGATACCTTGGTTCTCAAAAACTGAGGGAAATACTTACGCTACTTTGCTGCATCATCCTTTCCTCTTCAAGGAAATCCAACGCAGTGCTCAAGAGGTAGCAGTGGCAAACCCTGTGGTGCAGCCGATGGAAGGCTGCATGCTCCTGCTGCGACCAAGGCGATGCTGAGGCTTGCGCATGCATGCGAGAGAATGAGATTTTTTTCCTTGTGATAAAAAGGTAAGAGGCCAGACCGTGCATGCATGCGAGAGAACGAGAATTTATTCCTTGCGATAAAAAGGCAAGAGGCCAGACCATGCATGCATGGCACACGTCACAAGATAAGCAGGTGTATGGTACGGGAGATCATGAGAAGCGCGTCCAATCGACGTCGACACGTCAATTTTTTTCTTCTATCGATTAGTATATACTCCTGCGTTCGAATCAAAAGGCCAGGGGCATCATTACGTCCACAGGCTCGCACCATTCAAGCGACTTCACAATGAACCAGGAAATCGACATGCAGTTGGCTGAGCACAGCTTGTAACACCGAACCATGGATGGATGGATGACTACTGCAGCAAGCCATGCATGAGCCAAGCTGCACTTCTAGGCTCTAGCCTACTGCTGTAGTTTCTACGTCGTGCCACTCTTGTCCCAGTGACCATCACTTCATATACTCTTCCACTGTAGCCAACGTACGTACGTGCTGTGACGGGACTCCGTGGGGTGATGCTCATGGTCGTGGCAGCCATGCCATCTCGTCCAGCTTTTCTTGCAAACTGCAACACAAGGAGAGAGAGAGAGAGAGAGAGAGAGAGAGAGAGAGAGTGAAGCAGCGAACGAGAGAGAAGAAGGAGCGAAGGTGCTAGCTGCGACGTGAGACCCGTGCTCTCTGATTCATGACACGACAGAGCGGCCCGCTTCCGTAGAGACACATGCGAGGCAGAGAGGGCGTGAATTCGTCGGAAAATGTAGCCATCGCCATTTGCTCCGTGGAGAGACAAGATGTGTGCTCCGCAGTAGTACACCAGCCGTGTTTCGCATTGCAGTGTGGTCACCCATGCATATCCATCCAGACCAGAGCTTCTATATGCTCCTGCTCATCGAACCAGTGTTCGATTCACGCCCATGCGTGACGGCCCCGCTCACCCCACGGTCGGCCTACGTGAAGCCCTAGGCTCGGTAGGAGGAAAACGGGCAGGCAGTGGGCCAGTGGTGCACCAGCAAGGGCGGCAGGTGGCAGAACCGGAGCAGAAGGCAGGCAGAGGGCATACATGTCTTTGCACCGATTAGGCAAACAGTATGGCGCGACCAATGAAGATCTAGATCGGTCCTGGTGGCAAACCCTGCGGTGCAGCCGATGGAAGGTTGCATGCTCCTGCTGCAACCAAGGCGATGCAGAGGCTTGCGCATGCATGCGAGAGAACGAGAATTTTTTCCTTGTGATAAAACGGCAAGAGGCCAGACCGTGCAAGCATGCGGGAGAACTAGATTTTTTTCCTTGTGATAAAAAGGAAAGAGGCCAGACCGTGCATGCATGGCGCATGACACAAGATAAGCAGGCGTGTGGTACGGGAGGTCATGAGGAGCGCGTCTAATCAACGTCGACACGTAATTTTTTTTCTTCTGTCGATTGGTATATACTCCTGCGTTCGAATCAAAAGGCCAGGGGCATCATTACGTTCACACGCTCGCATCATGCAAGAGACTTCATAATGAACTAGGAAATCGACATGCAATTGTTTGAGCACAACTTGTTACACCAAACCATGGATGGATGGATGGAAGACTACTGCACCAAACCATGCATGAGTCGAGCTGCACTTCTAGGCTCTAGCCTACCGCTGCATTTTCTACGTCGTGTCACTATTGTCCCAGTGACCACCATTTCATATACTCTTCCACTCTAGCCAAGGTACGTACGTGCTGTGATGGGACTCCGTCGGGTGATTCTCATGGTCATGGCAGCCATGCCATCTCGTCCAGCTTTTCTTACAAATTGCAACACGTGGAGAAGCTGTGAAGGAGAGAGAAGAAGGAGCGAAGGTGTTAGCTGCGACGTGAGACATGTGCTCTCCGATCCATGACACGACGGAGCGGTCCGCTTCTGTAGCGAGACATGCGAGGCAGAGAGGCCGGGAATTCGTCGAAAAATGTAGCCATCACCGTTTGCTCCGTGGAGAGACGAGACGGGTGCTCCGCGGTAGTACACCAGTCGTGCTTCGTATTAAAGTGTGGTCACCCATGCATATCCATCCAGACCAGAGCTTCTATCTGCTCCTGCTCATCGAACCGGTGTCCGATTCACGCTCATGCGTCACGGCCCCACTAACCCCATGGCTGGCCTACCTGAAGCCCTAGGCTCGGTAGGAGGCAACAGGGCAGGCACCAGGCCAGTTGTGCACCGGCGAGGGCGGCAGGTGGCAGAACCGGAGCAGAAGGCAGGCAGAGGGCATACATGCCTTTGCACCGATTGGGCAAACAGTACGGCGTGACCAATGAAGATCCAGATCGATCCTGGTGGCAAACCCTGCGGTGCAGCCGATGGAAGGCTGCATGCTCCTGCTACGACCAAGGGGATGCAGAGGCTTGCGCATGCATGCGAGAGAACGAGAATTTTTTCCTTGTGATAAAAAGCAAGAGGCCAAACCATGCATGCATGCGAGAGAACTAATTTTTTTTCCTTGTGATAAAAAGACAAGAGGCCAGACCGTGCACGCATTGTGCACGACACAAGATAAGCAGGCGTATAGTACGGGAGATCATGAGGAGCGCGTCCAATCGACGTCGATGCGTCAATTTTTTTCTTCTCTCGATTAGTATATACTCTTGTGTTCGAATCAAAAGACCAGGGGCATCATTACGTCCACAGGCTCGCACCATGCAAGCGACTTCACAATGAACCACGAAATCAGCATGCAGTTGGTTGAGCATAGGTTGTTACACCGAACCATGGATGGATGGATGGATGACTACTGCAGCAAGCCATGCATGAGCCGAGCATGAATCGAGCTACACTTCTAGGCTCTAGCCTACCGCTGCAGTTTCTACGTCGTGTCACTCTTGTCCTAGTGACCACCACTTCATATGCTCTGCCACTGTAGCCAACGTACGTACGTGTTGTGACGGGACTCCGTGGGGTGACGCTCATGGCCGTGGCAGCCATGCCATCTCGTCCAGAATTTCTTGCAAACTGCGACACATGGAGAGAGAGAGAGAGAGAGAGAGTGAAGCAGTGAAGGAGAGAGAAGAAGGAGTGATGGTGCTAGCTGTGACGTGACACCAGTGCTCTCCGATCTGTGACACGACGAAGCGGTCCGCTTCCGTAGCGAGATATGCGAGGCAAAGAGGTCGGGAATTCGTCGGAAAATGTAGCCATCGTCGTTTGCTCCGTGGAGAGACAAGACGGGTGCTCCGCGACAGTATACCAGTCGTGCTTCACATTGCAGTGTGGTCACCCATGCATATCCATCCAGACCAGAGCTTCTATCTGCTCCTGCTCATCGAACTAGTGTTCGATTCACGCCAATGCGTCATGGCCCCACTCACCCCACGGCCGGCCTACCTGAAGCCCTAGCCTCAGTAGGAGGCAACGGGGCAGGCACCGGGCCAGTGGTGCACCGGCGAGGGCGGCAGGTGGCAGAACCGGAGCAGAAGGCAGGCAGAGGGCATACATGTCTTTGCACTGATTGGGCAAACAGTACGACGCAACAAATGAAGATCCAGATCGATCCTGGTGGCAAACCCTGCGGTGCAGCCGATGGAAGGCTGCATGCTCCTGCTACGACCAAGGGGATGCAGAGGCTTGCGCATGCATGCGAGAGAACGAGAATTTTTTCCTTGTGATAAAAAAGCAAGAGGCCAAACCATGCATGCATGCGAGAGAACTAAATTTTTTTCCTTGTGATAAAAAGACAAGAGGCCAGACCGTGCATGCATTGTGCACGGCACAAGATAAGCAGGCGTATGGTACGGGAGATCACGAGGAGCGCGTCCAATCGACGTCGACACGTCAATTTTTTTCTTCTCTCGATTAGTATATACTCCTGTGTTCGAATCAAAAGACCAGGGGCATCATTACGTCCACAGGCTCACACCATGCAAGCGACTTCACAATGAACCACGAAATCAGCATGCAGTTGGTTGAGCATAGGTTGGTACACCGAACCATGGATGGATGGATGGATGACTACTGCAGCAAGCCATGCATGAGCCGAGCATGAATCGAGCTGCACTTCTAGGCTCTAGCCTACCGCTGCAGTTTCTACGTCATGTCACTCTTGTCCCAGTGACCACCACTTCATACACTCTTCCACTGTAGCCAACGTACGTACGTGCGGTGACGGGACTCTGTGGGGTGACGCTCATGGCCATGGCAGCCATGCCATCTCGTCCAGCTTTTCTTGCAAACTGCGACACATGGAGAGAGAGAGAGAGAGGGAGAGAGTGAAGCAGCGAAGGAGAGAGAAGAAGGAGCGAAGGTGCTAGCTGTGACCTGAGACCCGTGCTCTCCGATCCGTGACACGACGGACCGGTCCGCTTCCATAGGGACACATGCGAGGCAGAGAGGCCGGGAATTCGTCAGAAAATGTAGCCATCGTCGTTTGCTCCGTGGAGAGACGAGACGGGTGCTCCGCGGCACTACACCAGCCTTGCTTCGCATTGCAGTGTGGTCACCCATGGATATCTATCCAAACCAGAGCTTCTATCTGCTCCTGCTCATCGAACCAGTGTCCGATTCACGCCCATGCGTCACGGCCCCACTCACCCCACGGTCGGCCTACCTGAAGCCCTAGGCTCGGTAGGAGGCAACGGGGCAGGAATCGGGCCAGTGGTGCACCGACGAGGGCAGCAGGTGGCAGAACCGGAGCAGAAAGCAGGCAGAGGGCATACATGTCTTTGCACCGATTGGGCAAACAGTACGGCGCGACCAATGAAGATAAAAATCGGCCATACTGGGAAACCCTGAAGTGGAGCCGATGGAAGGATGCATGCTCTGCTGCGACCAAGGCGATGCAGAGGCTTGCGCATGCATGCGAGGGAACGAGAACTTTTTCCTGATGATAATAAAAAGGAAAGAGGCCAGACCGTGCATGCAAGGTGCACGGCACAAGGTAAGAAGGCGTACGGTACAGGAGATCATGAGGAGCGGATCCAATCGACATCGACACGTCAATTTTTTTTCTTTTGATTATTATATACTCTTAATTCGAATCAAAAGGCTAGGGGCATCATTACGTCTACAGGCTCATGCACCATGCAAGCGACTTGACAATGAACCGGGAAACCGGCATGCAGTTGGCTGAGCACGGATTGTTACACCGAACCATGGATGGATGGATGGACGACTACTGCAGCGATCTGCGCAGCACGCTCTACCCATCATAGTGGCATGCTCTACAGCGAACAATAACAAATGGCTAGTAGTACTAGATTTTGTGTGTGTTTATAAGTACTCCATCTAACTAAAACTGTTATCCGCTAAAAAAACACTAAAACTGTTACTCTAGCGCCGATAATGACAATGTGTCAAATTGGAACTGGCCTTTTGTTTCTCAAGTTAGTGTTACTGCATGACGAATTGGAACAGAGACCAACATGCATGCACGCCCAGCTGCTGACTGCTGATGGGGCAGAGACGCAAGAGGCACCTGTTTGCTAACGCACTTCTGCTAACAACAGATTACATGGAGAGCACAGGGCTATAGGCCAAGACACCGATGCTAAAGTGATACTACTAGCTTGGAAATGATCAGAGAGAGAGAGAGAGAGCGAGAGAGAGAGAGAGAGAGAGAGAGAGAGAGAGAGAGAGAGAGAGAGAGAGAGAGAGAGAGAGAGAGAGAGAGAGTCCGGCAGCCTTCACCTCCGTCCCTGCCATCGTTGCACCAAATGAGAGGGGGAGGCATGGCGAGACTCCGGATTTGACCTTGCCACGCCACCGGGAACGAGCAAGGCAACAAACGAGCACGCGCAGATCCACGCAGCAGCTTGCGTCGTTTGACTTCAGGGCCTAGCTGCTAGGATGAAGCAGCTAGCTAGCCTCCTCGACGACGCGCGTGCACGGGCCTCCACGCCGGCCGGTCATGTTTGCTGCGGTGCTGCGGTGGCCAGCGGCTGCGCTCGCCGACGCACGTGACGAGGGACGGCGGTGGCGAGAGAGAGCATGCATGGTGTGCCCAAAGTAGATAGCATAGCTCCCTACTGAGACGAGAAGATCTTCCGTGCATTTCGCACCTAAAGAAACAAGGTGAGCGGAACGAAAAGCTGGCTATGGCTACTCTGAAGATAATAAGCAGGCGCGTCGAATCCAATCGATCTCGATCCGTCAATCTGTTCACAGTCCATCATTGCGTCTGCGGGCTTTAGCTCCATCGCATCGCATCGCTCGACCGACCGACCTGACATGGAACTGTGAGGTGCATCCTCGAAAGCACAAGCACCTGTCAACTGCGAATGTGTGATGCCAGCAATGAGCGCGTTCGCTTGGGCGGTTTGTGTTAGACTGATGGATTCTCAGATTAATGCATCCGCTACGTATCTACTATACCACTGTACTGGTTGCGGATAATTTTGGTTATTGGTTGTTGGATGAACGGTGAAGAGTTGGCAAATCCAAGCATAGTTATCACTGGATATCCTATTCACCACACCAGATTAATTTTGCCGCATGTCATATCTAGATGATTCCATGGCTGAGCTGAAGCACAAAGCTTTTAACTATGTCCAAAACTCAAAGCACTATATGTTTCTCCCCTGTTCTAGAATCTTCCATAATTTAATTCTGCAAATTCTTTTGCTAGCGTTCTTGTTTTATTACTTTTTTTATTATCAATGCAAAATATGCAAAAACCTCGTCGCTTTATTAAAGAAAAACACAAATAAAAACTTATTGGTACAATAGCATATTACATGCCTCCAAAAGAATTATCATCTACTTTTGCTTTATTTTATTTTTTATATCGAAAGCCTTTGACGATATCTTCATAAACTGAGCTATATTCATTTTTCAATGGATGAACTACGATAATAAAATATAAATCTCATGTGTCATGCATATATGACTCTAAATTTACATACTTTTCCTACAATAATGTGATATGTTAATATTATATTAATTTGTACTTTGGTTACGTAAGTTCTCGTCTGCAATCCATATGTTCCTTAAACAGTTAATGTCTACTAATATATGTTGCTAGCCATAATCCTACACCTAGGAAACATTTGTTATGGGAGGAACTTACGGGCACACGTGTCACCCCCACCAATCTCTACCACACCTAATTTTCAGGGTGAGCCCTTCCTTATTCCCAACCACCACATGCCAAGCCGATGTTCGTATGTCTAGTCCGTAAAACACATCCATCCTCACTTGCACCATAGCCTCAATTAAAGCATCATTTCTCAAGTTTTCATTTAGCTAATGCATTAGCCAAATCCTCGAAGGTAAATATCTTATCACGGTCACCCCAATAGTAAGAGACCTTGTGGCCGATGATCTGCAACAACCGGAAGCGCCGGGAGTACGAGGCTCCCATCTGAGTTCATCCTGCTCTAGCGTGGTTAGGGCTCTTCAACGCTGACCCTCAAACCGTAGGGGAATCAAAGCATGATTGACCGGTAAGAGGAGCTTGGAGGCCGGAGTGCATTGCATTACTGAGAATTGTTTGGAGGAAGTCAACATCCATAAGAAACAACAGAGGAGATAAAGGAGGATCTCCCTGCCTCACTCCCCTTCTGCACTTAATAGAATTGGGATTCAAAGACATCATTCAAAAGAACATATGAAGTGGATATACACAAAATACCTTTCAGCCAAGAACACCTTTTAGTCCCAAAACCCTTTTGTTGTGATGTGAGCAGTATCATCTGATGTCCAAGCTTGTCAAAGGCCTTCTCAAAATTCAGTTTTAGAACCACAAGATAAGCCTTGGACCTATACCAATTGATGCAGGTATTCATAAGCCAAAGCAACACAATCCTGAATGGTTCTAGACTTGAGTAAGCCACATTAATTAGTATGAAACCCATTCAAGAATAATTGCACCTCCCAGCCCAACTGAAACTCCATAGTAGCTCGACAATGGAATCGATCCCACTCTCCCCACTCCTCCCTGCCCAAAGACGAGTTGTCTGGATCTATGTTTCGTTTAAATTTGTTCAAATTAGTTGTGTGTGTTTTCTATTTAGAGTCGTGTATATGACATTGGATTTTGACTCTATTAGTGTAGAGGGGCTCGATTAGCACTATAACCTCAATGTGTTCAATGGTAGAGCAGTTCTTGGATTGTTTGTTCTCCTCAGATGATTCAGATACCGAAGCTCTCCAAGACGATGATGATGGAGAGATTATATAGTTGTGCAATGGGAGATGGAGGGCGTTAAAAAGTGGGGCCAAGCAAGGACGCAACACGACCGTTTGTGATTTCACCTAAATAGACTGGCCGACCAAAATTTGCCCAGGTTAGAACATTTTTTTGCCATTATGTTTGTACACTACGTATCACTTCCTGCGGTGCTTTCGGATGTATAAGCGGTTGTTCGAGCGCATTGCCCACGTCATTCAGGTTTTACTACACTGTTGTTAAATTTGTTCAAATTTATTTATTCACAAACAGTTTGGCTTATTTGTTGCATTCGGATCCTAATGTTCTTTGCATTTAGACCTTGTTTTTTTATTAAAAAATAAAGTTGAAAATTTTGAATTTATTTATTTGAAATGTTGTTGAATTATGTGGTGTTGAAACATGACATCGTTGATTTGTACTGATGCAAAATTGAACTTACAATGGAGTTTATATGTAAAATGGTAGAAGAGGTCAAATAATAAAAGTCGCTATTTCTGTCAATCTGAGTTTGCGTATTTATGTTGCGGTCTTTTAGAAGTTCTGAAGGACGCTGAAAACAGGTTTTAAAAACAGCGGATTCCCAGAAAGTTGCTCTATTTTGGCCGATGAACCTTACTCGGAAGCTCAAAGTATGATCAAAGTCATGCATGCTCCTGCTACCTGCGGTTGTGCAATATGGGAAGACACAGACCTCTGCACATGCGATTTTGCAAGAGAAGCACGAATTATTTCTTGTATTTTACCAGTAGGAGTTTAAAGTTTGAACCATTGGTCATAAAGCCTTTTTTGGCGCCTCTTTGTAGTCTACCTTTCCGGGGCATATCCTAGAGAGAACATGCGGTTGAGGGAGCTCCGTTTTCACGGAAGAGCAACGTACTTTTGCTTGCCCCATTTAATGGCGACCGTCGAATCACATGGACAGAGAGACAGAGATTCTTCTGGTACAAACGGATAAACATGCATGCATCATGCATGCCATGCTAGAACTGGGCAGTCTGAAAGCACCACAGACTAGCTTCTACTAGTTCCAACTTCCAACCCCCCCTCCCCACACACAGAGCTTGCAGCAGGAAAGGTACAACGCCTGCGCCAATGGGGACTCGGCGACCAGACACCAGACAATCTTTTGCTTTGGGAGAGCAGAACAAGACACATGCTACGGACACATTACACAGCCAGCAGCCCAGCACAGGCCAGGGGCAGATAGTACACTACACACACAGGAGCAATTTCATGGAGATTTCTAACTAGAGACTAGAGACAAAGACACGCAGTGGTAGAGCAGTGCCATGCTTGCTCAAGTCCAGAGTCCAACAGCCTTCCCTCCCTCCCCCAAGCGCCGTTGCACCAAAGGAGAAAGAAAGGGAAGGCATGGCCGGACTCCGGTTTGACCGTGCGACGCTGCTACCCTAGCACGAACGAGCAATGGAGCATAGTGCGCTGCGCGGCTTCGCGACCCCGCGCTGGCGACGCCCACGGGCCACGGGCTTGCCTGCCAGCCGCTGCGCCCGTGGCGTGGCCGGCAGAGGAGTGGCGGGAGTGACGCGGGTGCCGACGTGCGTGGCCTCGCCGGCGACGGACGGGTCGGCGGCGCCGTCGCGCGGCGGCGAGAAGACGGCGGGGAGGAAGTCGTCGGTGGCGCACGGGAAGGTGGAGTTGCTGAAGTGCTTCGACAGCGCCTTCATGCCCTGCAAAGCCCAACACGAGCATGCGTTAGACTCCGTTGTTTGGGCCTATACATCAACACGTACGCCTAGACCTAGGCCGGGATCATTGCGCGTTTGACGCGAACGATCGATCGCAAGCGAGACGTGCGGTACGTACCTGGATACGCGCGGCGCAGATGTCGATGACCTTGTTGGTGCCGAACACCGTCCACCGGGCGCCGTGCAGCGCGGAGTGGAGCCCCCGCGCCGCCTGGGCCGACGTGAGGTTCACGAACGCGTACCCCAGGTTGCTGCACAGGCTGGTTTGAGGCGACCAACAACAAACCATTTTGTTTCATCAGCATTTTCTTCGTGCAATTTTTTCCATCAGGATTTTCTCAGTAGATCCACTCGAACAGATACTAAAGATTTAAGAAAATGTACTAGCACAGTAGCACTAACAAAATATACGTCTACTCTGTTATGTACTGATTCTTTCCGCCGAAAAAAGAGCTTAGTACAGATGCTTCTTTTCCAGGCTTAGTTTGTCTGTTTGTATCCAGATTCCAGACCAAGGAGGCAAGGACCAACAGGGGCAAGAAAAGAAAAGCCTTAACTTGGCTCCGATCCATTTCATCATGTGAACCTTTTCATTAAACGTTTCACAGTGTTGTTTCGCACACAACGAGAAATAATGCAGGAAAGGACATCATGCTAAGCAAAACTAAGCTACTACCAGTACATTTGTTGAAAAGACAAATGAGCAGTATCTGCTGGCTTATCCACTAATTAACATGTTTTATTCTTCTTGTTAGTTTTGTCACTTTGTTCTTTGCCTTTGTCCGACGAAAGACGACAGGGGAAGAACATAAAAGGAGAATTAACTTAACTTGGCACCGATCCATTTGTAACAAAGTTAACCTTTTCGTTCACAGTTTCTTTAAAGAAAACTTTCCGTTTGAACTTGTACTTTTTTAGGGCAACTTTTCAGAGTGCTGAGAAACAAAAAAGGAAGAAATGCAGGCGGTAATTTCATGTTCTTGTGTGGGGGTGTTGCGGCATTTCATCACCTGAAATCCATCGGCAGGTAGAGGAAGTCGTAGGCGGCGGGCACGTCGCCGGCCTTCTCCTTCCTGTTCTCGCGGGCGCAGTGGTCGTCCAGCAGCTGCATCATCTCCGCCGGCCTGCGCGCGTAAAACGCCAAGATTCATCACATCTTAAACGCACGAAATAGACGGCCATGCAGTGAGGATCTAACTGGAAGGAGGAGAAGGTCGCCGGATATGTACTTACTTGAGCCTGTTGGGGATGTTCCGGATCATGACGGTGGTGACCTGCGGGTCGCGCCACTCCGGCGCGGGCCGCGGCGTCGGCGGCCTCGTCGTGAACGCCGGCGAGGGCGACCTCGCCGCCGGCTTGCAGGCGACCTCGGCTGGCCCCGCCTTCGCCTGCCGCCGCCAGAGCTCCCTGCTCCTTCTCCTCCCCGTCCTGTGCTGCTGCGCCTGCATCCGACGAGGCCCGGCCTTCCGTCCGCGAGGCTTCCCGGATTGGGCCGCCCCCGCGATGGCCGCCGCCTGCGCCTGCTTCTTCTCGTCGTCCACGTCGACGGCCCAAAACATGAGCCTGTGCGGAGGGAGGCCGTGCGGCCGCGCCGAAACTTCCGGAGCCTTGCGGCTCGAGGGCACCGGCGCTGTGGGCAGTGGCGACGAGGGGACAGCCTCGGTGCTCCAAGGCACCGGCGCAGCCGGCAGCGGCGGCGAGGGGGCTTCCTTGCCGGGGAAGGTCGCCACCGCTGCCTGCTTCGGTGGCGCCGAGGGGACAGCCTTGCCGAGGCGGCACTGCGGCGCGGTCGGACGCAGCAGCGAGGGGGGAACCTTGCCGAGGCGGCACTGCGGCGCGGTCGGATGCAGCAGCGAGGGGGGGACCTTGCCGAGGCGGCACTGCGGCGCGGTTGGACGCAGCAGCGAGGGGGGAACCTTGCCGAGGCGGCGCTGCGGCGCGGTTGAACGCAGCAGCGAGGGGCGAACCTTGCCGAGGCGGCGCTGCGGCGCGGTTGAACGCAGCAGCGAGGGGGGAGCGAAGTGGACATGACACCGGAGTGCCGGCTGCGGTGGCTGAGGAACGCCGTAGATTGGTACGGGAGCGGGAACGAATGGCGGGTAGCTGGCGAAGACCGCCGGGAAAGTCATCGAGCAGGCCGCGGCGTGGTACTGTGGGCCGCCCATCGCCGTCTGGTGATGAGGAGGCGGAGGTGGAGGGAGGGGGCCGCCCATGGCCGTCTTGTGAAAAGGAGGCGGGAGTGGAGGGAGCTGGAGGTTGCCGTGGTAGACGTACTGCGGCGCGTCCGCCCTAAGTTTGCTGGCGGTGACGGCCATGGCCGGAGAAGAGGCGTGGGTGGAAGCGGCGAGGTGACAAGAACGTTCTCCGGCGAGGTAGTGAGCGAGAGAGTGACAGAGGCAGCTTTGTCTGGCCGGAGACAAGGGCGGGCTGGGTTTATAGCCAGTGGGAAGTACAGGTGGTAGGGCAACCTTCCTTTTTGGGTGCAGAGTGGGTCGCTGAAACCGGGCCCTACTTACGGATACGTATACTGAGGCTCTTGCGCGACCAAAACCCGGTAGAATTTGAGCGCGGGCGATCGAAACGTTTCGGCCGCTTGATCGGTGGAACGGGATTTACACTTTTTTTTAGGAAAGGATTTACACTTTTGGTTTTCAAGCAAGGTACAAAATGATTAGAGCAACTCGAACGTGCAGACTTTTGTTTGTCTTTTGTCCGTTTAGATCGTTCACCTGCTCGTCGTTCGTCCGTCTTTTTTTGTTTATTAGGTTGATAGTGCGACCAAAGCGTGGACCCATTTTAGCCTTCACGGCCTGCTTGCTGTGGTTTTTCAAACATCTTACATAGTTACATAAGCAACCAAAAGCAACCAAATATATCATAGTTCACAAGCCAAATAAATATATAATACTCCCTCCGTCTCATAATAGTATAAAAAACGTTCTTATATTATGAGACCGAGGAGTACTTTACAAGCCAAATAAATAATAAAGTGTCTCAAATACATATTAAAAAAAGATACATCTATTGGTTACCAGCGTGAGTCCACATATACTCAACCAAATTATCTTACAGCTGAATGTGATGCATTTGATGATGAAATTGGATGAACTGTGCAAACATTGCCGCTCCTCCATACTCAGGCATAACATTGTCACCCTGGAACTGAAAACCCTTGGTCGTAGATATATTCCGGACGCTCATCCTTTACGATCATATTGTTCATGATCACACAAGAAGTTGTCACCTCCCACAACTTCTTGGTGCTCCATGTTCTAGCATGATACCGAACGATGCCCCATCGAGATTGCAGAACACCAAAGACACGCTCCACATCCTTTCTAGCATTCGCTTGCTCTTGTGCAAAGCTCCTCCTCTTTTCTCCTACAGGGTTGGAGATTGTCTTCACAATAGTAGTCCACTGAGGATATATATCGTCAACTAGGTAGTATCATTTGTTATAGTTGTGGTCATTGATGTTAACATTCGCTAGCGGGCAATTGTCTTCGGCAAGCCTTGCAAACACCGGAGATCGTTGAAGCATGTTGATATGATTGTGAGATCTGGCCATGTCGAAGAAAGATTGCCAAATCTAGAGATCTTGTGAAGCCACAGCCTCAAGTATGACGGTGCAAGCTTTGACATGGCCCCTATACTCATGCATGTCGGTACAATCATGGAGTTGAATGATGAAACTTTCTTTGAAGATATCTTTCCCATGAACATTACTAGGGAAAACCTTATACACGGAATATTACCAGCAGCGCGGTTTAAAACAAGGCGCTACTGCTACTTAGCAGTAGCGCATGGCATCAAACCGCGCTACTGATATGCACGTAGCAGTAGCGCGACAGTACGAAAGAGCGCTACTACTAAAATTGCCACGATGTTGCCTCCAGACTAGGTATAGTAGTAGCATCGCTTTGGTAACCGCACTACTGCTATTGTACTTAGCAGTAGCACGCTTCTCCAACACATGTTGTTGCTATGTTTAGTCCCCTCTCGGAACTAAGTTTAGCCCCACCTCGCTCCGCGAACAGGGTGTTTACCACCTTCAATATGTTACTTCTCAAAATATCACAACCACTTGGTCTTTATTGAACTCTATGTGTAAGATTCGTGGCCGCAATATGAGCTTCACCGGTTCCTAAACCGGTGAGGAATCATATTGACAATTTAGATTCTATATAAAAAGATCATTGATGTATTTTTGATGGTTTTTTTACATGCTTAGCCTTAGCAGTAGTGTGTTTCCGGGAAAAAGCGCTACTGCTATTCCTTAGCAGTAGCGTGTTTTCTCGTAAAAGCGCTATTGCTATTGGGCTTAGCAGTAGCGCGCTTCCTGGGCCAGCGCTACTGCTATGGGTGCCTTATCCCCAGTTCCTCCTCCACACCTGACCTTCTTCTTCCTCCCCTCACTCCACCGTCCCTCACTCTGCCTCCGCCGCCGCCGCATTGCCGTCGCCACCGCATTGCCACCGCCGTCCTCCCATGTCCTCAAAATATCAAACGAATACCAAATTCACATGACTACTAATAGCAAGATGTAACATCCCAAATTTTCAATTTGGAATGTTATACATTAGGTCATCATGCATATCATATTTTTCTCGCATTTTTTCGATCCTAGAAAATTTCACGCAACTCAAGGACCCTCGGAGAGAGTTGGAAGTTTCATTATTTTCATATTTGGGATTTCTCAAATTTTGAAAATAGGATCATTGGATTTATTTATTTATCTTCATAAAGTTTTTCCGATATAAAAAGTTAAAGAGAGGGAATAATATGACTTTCCCAACATATAGGAATAATGAAGATATTATAAATAAATCAATTTTGGTTTTGGAAGATTTATTTGTTTTAGGCAAAATGAGCATTTTAAAAAATATGCATATTGCCTGCTTTTAAAGTTCATTTTGTTCGACTCATTTTTAGGAGTCGGGGAAAATTAATTTTATTAAATTCGAGTTCGTTTGGTATTTTTTTAATTCGCTTAGTTTTTGTTTTAAAAAAATTGCGCACCCCCTTTGGGCCGAGGCCCAGCCCTGCCCACCTCCTCTCCTCCTCACATGTGATCTCCGCCGCCACGCCGCCCGCCGCCCGCCTCGAGTCCTGGCTCCCCCTCGCCCCTCCCCAAGCCGCCAACCCCCTCCTATAAAACCCGCCCCCCTCTCCTCATCCACTTGCCCGCCAACCCGAGCCAGCTGAGCCCGCCCGCCGAGGACGCCGCCATCACTGTTCCCGCCGTCGCGAGTCTCTCGCCGCCCCCTCCCGACCCCGCCGACCCCTCACCGCCGCCCCGGAGCCCGCCGGCGAGCCGCCGGAGGTAGCACCCCGCCACAACCCCCCGGTCCGGTTTTCTTTAGAAAACCCGATCCGGTTTTTTTTGAAGAAGTTCGGTTTTTTTTAAAAAAAAACCCTAGATGGTTTTTTTTTGTTTTCTTATTTAATGAACGTTCACCGAACCGTTCGTTTCAATGAATGTGTTCGTTGGATTAGTTTTGCTAACGAACGTCCGTTATTTACTCCGTTCGTCGTTTTCTTTTAATCGGATTTAATCCGTTATTTTTCCGATTCGATTTCGATTCGATTTTCAAATCTGTTTATTTTCTCGCCGCTTATCGTAATCAGGTGATTCAAGCGCTGGAGTTTCATTAAAACCGCCGTCGACTAACCTACTTACACAGAGTTTTGCTACTGTGAAATTTTGACCTAGTTTCAGATTGCTAAACCGAGTCGTTCTCTCTAGAGTTTCGACTTTAGATTCGTTATTTTATTCGATTATTTTTCAACCATGGTTCTTAAGTTGAACTCTCCGTTAGATCTTTTATTCGGATTTCCCGTGCATTAGATGAGTACTCATTGTATGCTTGTTGTTTGTCTGCGTTAGATCACCCGGAGTGCGCCCGCTTGTTACTTCAATCTCTAGGTCTCATGGATCATCGAAGGCAAGTAACACTTGATCATACCTTTTCTACTACCCGGTTTTATTGCATTAGATCAAACCCTCAAAGACTTGCATGTTTAGGATCTAATTAAATTGTGGGATTGGGAAGTAGATTTGAGGTAGTACCTATTACTGCTTACTTATGAAACCTTGGGAGTTACTTCTACGCTTGCTTATTATACCATGCTATGCTAGTAGACGTGGATTGGGTGAGTGAATATCCATGACAGATGTGAGATTGTTAATTAATGGTTTATCTAAGGTGGCAACCTAAACACACATCCGGGTGGATTGAGGCACCTGGTTTCTATCGAGACTTGCCTCAGTATTTCTTCGGACCGCCACCTGTGCTCTAAGGGATCATAAGATTATTCAAACTGGAAACTTCCGTGTGCAGCCACAAGCCAATTATGGGCTCTGGCGTAGTTGACTAAGTTGTGCGAACTCTTACGGGTAGGCTAGCTGATGTAGGGGATGTAGGTTGGTACAGTCTACCCACATGTAAGGTGTTAGCGCTTACGAAAGACTATGTCTCGGTCATCCGCTTTCTCAAACACCATGTAGTGCGAGAATCAAGCGGAGGCGATCGAGTCTTGTGGGGAAAAGTGCGCAAACCTCTGCAGAGTGTATAAACTAATCATGATTAGCCGTGTCCCCGGTTATGGACGTTTTGAGTATCCAAGATGCTTGAATATCATGTGAATCTCAACATGTTACTTCTAATAAAAGTTATTGGGATTTGATGAGTACTTTTTAATTGGGATTGAGGATGCTGTCAACCATTCTCAATGTTTAACAACCACCATGATAGTTAAATAAAATTATTCCTTTGATGTAGGGAAAAACTAGCTTTATGCAAAATTGTAAATCAGAGAGCCTTACCACCAGCCATATATGCATGTAGTATAGGCTTATTGCTTCATTACTCTCTATGTGTTACATTGCCAGCATATTCCATGTGTCAATTGTTTTGGCTGCAACTTTCACGTTGCAGACTTTTTCGCAACGACGAGTAAGGTGTTAGGTCGTGGTTCTATACTCGGTGATGCCGATGGAGTTGATGGACTCACTTATCTTCCAAGCCTTCCATTGTTATTATTAGATGGCCTTAAGCCATATTATTGTAATAAGTTCCCTTGTGGACAACGTTGTAATAAGTGTGTGATTGCTACTCGGCTATAAATCCTTCGGAAATCTTGTGTGGTGTCGGCATTCTTGATCCAGGATGACACCGAGCACGAGACTTGATCCATTCGGTCTGGTCGCTACAGAGAATGGTATCAGAGCACACGCTGACTGTAGGACACGACCACTAAGTTAAAGCCATAGATCACTACTCTCTTCCCATTTTCTAACTCCTCATCTTTTCTACTCTCTTTAGGATGACAGACGCGAAGATCAAGTACACCCAACCGGATGAAGGCACACCTTTTGGATTTCACTTGAAGGAAGTTACCAAGTACCTGAACATTGGACTACCAAGCTTCACCGGACTTTCAACGCCACTCTGCAAGAGGAGCGCTGAGGATTCAAGCTCACGTCCCAGGAAGGACATTCGCCCCAATCACCAAGCCTATAGATAGTGTTTTCAGTGCACCAACTTGGAGTCTGGGAAAGAGCATGGCAGGTCACATCACCATGGGACGCATTGGAGAAGTTTATCAAGAAGACCTCAAGGACACTATCTACCAGATTTGCGGACGCCGAGATGACAAATGGGACGTCACAAGACCAAGAAGGATAGATCCATTGCAGCATTCATCCAGAGTTAAATCAGCACATTCGGCGCCAGGAGAACCAAATGTGCAATGATATGTTGGAGTTCTGTAAGACAAAGGGAAGGATCATCGAATCGAAGGAGAACTAAAGACTACACGCAAGGACTACATGGACGAGATCGTAGCTCTGGCAAGACACAATAACGATCTTAAGTACGAGATCAAAGAACTCAAGAAGAAGTTGGCGCTCAGGAATGAAGACCAGAATGTCGGTTGTTCAAGCGACTACATCAACATCGACGACACCGATTCGGATCCAAGTGAACCCGACTTTGAAGACGAAGCTGGAGCAGACATCATGGAGTCTTCCACCGGTTCAAATTAATAGAAGTCCTCCACATATTAGTAGTATTCCCTCCATGTAAACATTATAGTACACTCACTTTTGCGATAGTTAGATCGTTGTAAGCCCTTGTTTGATTGAATGAAGTGATTTTGTGTGCATTTGCTCATGTGCATTTGAGTAGTGATTCCCCTTAGACCTCATTCTATTCTAAATTTCTCTTCTTTTCTAAACCCATCAGATGCCTCCGAGACGCGACCCCGGATTCGTTTTCCCGCCAGAGATCACCCAACTGATTCAGCAGCAGAATACCCTGATTCAAACATTGGTGCAGAACCAGGGCAACAACAACAACAACAACAACCCACCGCCACCACCACCACCTGTGGATCACCTGACTCGTTTCCTTAGACTGAATCCGCCGGTGTATTCCAGTAGCACCGAGCCGATTGTAGCAGATGACTGGCTCCGCAAGATAGGAAGGGAGTTGGCCACTGCAGGATGCACAGATGGTGAAAGAGTGAAGTTTGCAGCACATCAGCTTGAAGGACCCGCCGCAGCATGGTGGGAGAATTTTACAGCCACTTATCCCGTAGACACTGTCACATGGGACCAATTTCAGCAAGCTTTTCGCACTGCTCATGTTTCAGCAGGAGGCATGGCCATGAAGAAGCGTGAGTTTCGCAACTTACGCCAAGGAGGAAGGACTGTTGGCCAGTACGTGGATGACTTTAGTAAATTAGCACGTTATGCCCCAGATGACGTTGCTACCGATGCAGCTAAACAGGAGAAGTTTCTAGAAGGACTGAATGATGAGTTCAGCATGCCGTTGATGGTAGCCAATTTCAACAACTACCAGGAGTTGGTAGACCGAGCCCTCATGATTGAAGGAAAGCAGCGCAAATTGAGAACCGCAAGCGGAAGTATGGACAAGGGAAGTATAACTCTGGATCCCAGCAGAAGCCTCGTTATACCCCTAAATCAGGAATTCAGTTCCAGCATACCCATGGAGGAGGTAATTCGCACAACCATAATGGCACTAAGAACGGGAACGGGAATGGAGGAAGCAATGGACAGAACCGCACCAACCCGTCAACACCATCCAAGGTAGACCTGAGTCACATTACTTGCTTTAAGTGCCGCAAGACTGGGCATTATGCAAATGACTGTCCGTAAGGCCGAATGGAAATGGCAATGGAAGCTCGAAAGAAGCCCAACCCTTTCAACAGGGGACGGGTGAACCACATTGATGTGGAGGAGGTTGAAGATCAGCCCGATGCAAGAATCGGTAAGGTTTTGGTTAAGTCATTTACTGCAGCTTGTTCTTTTCGATCTTTGGTGCATCGCATTCATACATATCAAGGGGATTTGTGGATAAGTACAAATTACCGACCCAAGCCCTTAGGTCACCCATGCTAGTAACCTCACCCGGAGCAGAGTACATGGCTAGTAAATGGTGTGATCGACTGCCATTAAGGATTGGACACTATGTTTTCCCCTCGCACGATAGTTCTGGAATCCCAAGGATTGGATGTGATATTAGGAATGGATTGGTTATCAAGGTATGGAGGAAACATAGATTGCACCACCAAGTCAATTTTGCTCACCACACCAGAAGGAAGAAGGATCAAGTATGTATCACGGCACAAGCCGAAGAGAGCGCAAGTTAATTGCCTATCAGGAGTGGTGCAGGAAGAAGTACCAGTGGTGAAGGATTTTCCTGATGTATTTCTGGAAGAGTTGCCAGGAACGCCACCGGATAGAGACATTGAGTTTTTGATCGAAAGTTGCCGTGAACAGGCCCGATATCGGCGACCGTCTGAGGATGCCCGCACAGGATTTGGCGGAAATCAAGAAGCAGATTAAGGAACTATTGGATAAAGGTTTTATCCGCCCAAGTTCTTCACCTTGGGGATCACCCGTATTGTTAGTGGAGAAGAAGGATGGATCGTTAAGAATGGTTGTTGATTATCGTGGATTGAATGAAGTAACAATCAAGAACAAGTACCCACTACCTATAATAAATGATCTATTTGATCGCTTACAAGGAGCTAAAGTGTTTTCCAAGATCGACTTGCGATCAGGGTACCATCAGTTGAAGATTCGGGAGCAAGACATACCCAAGACCGCATTTACCACGAGATATGGACTGTACGAGTATACCGTTATGTCATTTGGACTGACTAACGCACCAGCCTATTTCATGAACCTGATGAACAAAGTGTTTATGGAGTTTTTGGATAAGTTCGTCGTGGTGTTCATTGATGACATTTTGATTTTCTCGAAGAATGAAGAGGAACACAAGGAACATTTGCGATTGGTTTTGGAGAAACTAAGGGAACACCAGTTGTATGCCAAGTTTATGATTTGTGTGTTTTGGCTATAGGTAGTTTGATTTCTCGGACATTTTATATCCGGTGAAGGAATTGCAGTTGACCCCACAAAGGTTGAAACCGTAACCAAATGGGAAGCACCAACGACAGTTGGAGAGATTCGGAGTTTCCTTGGACTCGCAGGATACTACCGAAGATTCATTGAGAATTTCTCAAGGATTGCTAAGCCTATGACTGAATTGTTGAAGAAGGATAACAAATTCATATGGACTGAGGACTGTGAGGCAAGTTTTCGTGAGTTGAAGAAAAGATTGGTTACCTCACCAGTTTTGATATTGCCGGATCGGACTAAGGATTATGAGGTGTATTGCAACGCTTCACGCCGAGGACTTGGAGCCGTACTTATGCAAGAAGGAAGAGTTGTTTCAGATGCTTCACGACAACTTAAGCCCCATGAGTTAAATTATGCCACTCATGATTTGGAGTTAGCAGCCGTTGTGCATGCCCTGAAGACGTGGAGACATTTTCTCATAGGAAATCATTGTGAAGTATATACGGATCACAAGAGTTTGAAGTACATCTTCACACGTATGAACTGAACCTCGGACAAAGGAGATGGTTAGAACTTATCAAGGATTATGACATGAGATTGCATTATCACCCGAAAGGCTAATGTCGTAGCAGCATTTATTGAGCCGTAAGAGCCACGTCAATACCCTAATGATGGGAGGAATACCCGGTGAGTTAGCCGAGGACCTTCGAGAGCTATGTTTGGAAATAGTTCCGAGAGGCTATGTAGCAGCATTGGAGATTCAATCGACATCGATGGACAAAATCGGAGAAGCCCAAAAGGCGGATAAGGAAGTTGCCTCTATAAAGGAGAAAATGAGCAAAGGAAAAGCTAAAGGATTTCGTGAGGATGAGCACGATACCCTATGGTTTGAAGACCGTGTTTATGTGCCCAATGACCCAGAGATCAGAAAGTTAATTTTGCAAGAAGCTCACGATTCACCTTATTCGATTCACCCAGGAAATACCAAGATGTATTTGGATTTGAAGAATATTTTCTGGTGGACCGGAATGAAGAAGGATATTGCGGAGTATGTAGCAGTTTGTGAGGTATGTCAGAAAGTAAAAGGTAACATCGAAGTTGCCAGGATTGTTGCAACCATTGCCAATACCCGAATGGAAGTGGGATAAACTAGGCATGGATTTCATCAGGTTTGCCAAAGACTCGTTCAGATATGACTCGATTTGGGTCATAGTCGATCGTTTGACGAAGGTAGCTCATTTCATTCCAGTCAAGACTACCTATAGCAGTGCTAAGTTGGCAAAGATATACATGACCAGAATTGTGTGTTTGCACGGAGTTCCGAGGAGCATCGTATCGGATAGAGGAACCCAGTTTACCTCGAAATTTTGGAACCAGTTGCACGAAACATTGGGAACTAGATTGGAATTCAGTACAGCTTTCCACCCATGCACTGGATGGATGCACCGAGAGAGTCAATCAGATTTTGGAGGACATGCTTTGAGAGCTTGTGCACTAGATTACGGATCTAGTTGGGACGATAATTTGTCAGATGCAGAATTTTCCTACAACAACAGCTACCAAACCAGCTTGAAGATGGCACCTTTCGAGGCTTTGTATGGAAGAAGGTGCAGGACACCGTTGTCATGGGACTAAACCGAGATCGCCATTGTTTGGACCATACTTGATTAAGGAGTCCTAATGAAGGTTAAGTAGATTCGAGACAGGCTCAAGGTAGCCCAGTCCAGACAAAAGAGCTATGCCGATTCAAAGCGCACAGCGATTGAGTATGAAGTTGGAGACAGAGTATATCTTAGAGTATCCCCGCTTCGAGGAGTTAAGCGTTTTGGAGTTAAAGGAAAGTTAGCCCCACGTTTCGTTGGACCATATAAGATTTTGCAACGCATGGGAGAAGTTGCTTATAAGTTGGAATTGCCGTAAGAACTGTCAGGAGTTCATGATGTATTCCATGTTTCTCGATTGAAGAAATGTCACCCGAGATAGCAGAGGTACCGTTAAGAGACACAAAGTGCCACCGAAGCAATTTAGTTGAAGGATGACTTAACATATGAGGAAAAACGGTTAAGATTCTCGATTATGCCGCAGAGTTACCCGCAGCAAGGTTATCAAGTTTTGCAAAGTTCAAGGAGCCACCACACCGAGGATGAAGCCACCGGGAAAGAGAGGAAGTTTTGCTCAAGGACCACCTCACCTATTTTCTAGCCTACCCGAATCTCGAGGGCGAGATTCATCTTAAGGGGGTAGGTTTGTAACATCCCAAATTTTCAATTTGGATTGTTATACATTAGGTCATCATGCATATCATATTTTTCTCGCATTTTTTCGATCCTAGAAAATTTCACGCAACTCAAGGACCCTCGGAGAGAGTTGGAAGTTTCACTATTTTCATATTTGGGATTTCTCAAATTTTGAAAATAGGATCATTGGATTTATTTATTTATCTTCATAAAGTTTTTCCGATATAAAAAGTTAAAGAGAGGGAATAATATGACTTTCCCAACATATAGGAATAATGAAGATATTATAAATAAATCAATTTTGGTTTTTGGAAGATTTATTTGTTTTAGGCAAAAATGAGCATTTTAAAAAAATATGCATATTGCCCGTTTTTAAAGTTCATTTTGTTCGACTCATTTTTAGGAGTCGGGAAAATTAATTTTATTAAATTCGGAGTTCGTTTGGTATTTTTTAATTCGTTTAGTTTTGTTTTTTTTAAAAATCGCGCTTCACTTTGGGCGAGGCCCAGCCGGCCCACCGCCTGCCCACCTCCCTCTCCTCCCTCATGATCTCCCGCCGCCGCCAAGACGCCGCCGCCGCCTCGAGTCTGGCTCCCCTCGCCCCCTTGCCCCTCCCCAAGCCGGCCAACCCCTCCTATAAAACCCGGCCGCCCGCCCCTCTCCTCATCCCTTGCCGCCGCCGCCAACCCGAGCAGCTGAGCCTCACGCCGCCGAGGCGCCCGCCGCTGCCGTTCCCGCCGTCAGCCGAGTCTCTCGCCGCCCCCTCCCGACCCCGCCGACCCATCACCGCCGCCCAGGAGCCCGCCGGCGAGCCGCCGGAGGTAGCACCCCGCCGCAACCCCCCGGTCCGGTTTTCTTTAGAAAACCCGATCCGGTTTTTTTTGAAGAAGTTCGGTTTTTTTTTTAAAAACCCTAGATGGTTTTTTTTGGTTTTCTTATTTAATGAACGTTCACCGAACCGTTCGTTTCAATGAATGTGTTCGTTGGATTAGTTTTGCTAACGAACGTCCGTTATTTGCTCCGTTCGTCGTTTTCTTTTAATCGGATTTAATCCGTTATTTTTCTGATTCGATTTCCGATCCGATTTTCAAATCTGTTTATTTTCTCGCTCGTTTATCGGAATCAGGTGATTCAAGCGCCTGGAGTTTCGTTACGAAACCGCCGTTCCGACTAACCTACTTACACAGAGTTTTGCTACTGTGAAATTTTGACCTAGTTTCAGATTGCTAAACCGAGTCGTTCTCTCTCGAGTTTCGACTTTCGATGCCTTATTTGACTCGATTCTTTTGCAACCAGGGTTCTTAAGTTGAACTCTCTGGTTAGATCTTTTATTCGAGATTTCCCCGTGCATTAGATGAGTACTTATTGTATGCTTGTTGTTTGTCTGCGTTAGATCACCCGGAGTGCGCCACTTGTTACTTGAATCTCTAGGTCTCATGGATCATCAAGAAGGCAAGTAACACTTGATCATACCTTTTCTACTACCCAGTTTTATTGCATTAGATCAAACCCTCAAACACTTGCATGTTTAGGATCTAATTAAATTGTGGGATTGGGAAGTAGATTTGAGGTAGTACCTATTACCTGTTTACTTATGAAACCTTGGGAGTTACTTCTACATTTGCTTATTATACCATGCTATGCTAGTAGACGTGGATTGGGTGAGTGAATATCCATGACAGATGTGAGATTGTTAATTAATGGTTTATCTAAGGTGGCAACCTAAACACACATCTGGGTGGATTGAGGCACCTGGTTTCTATCGAGACTTGCTCAGATTTCTTCGGACCGCCACCTGTGCTCTAAGGGATCATAAGATTATTCAAACCGAAACTTCCGTGTGCAGCCACAAGCCAATTATGGGCTCTGGCGTAGTTGACTAAGTTGTGCGAACTCTTACGGGTAGGCTAGCTGATGTAGGGGATGTAGGTTGGTACGGTCTACCCACATGTAAGGTGCTAGCGCTTCTGAAAGACTATGTCTCGGTCATCCATTTCTCAAACACCATGTAGTGCGAGAATCAAGCGGAGGCGATCGAGTCTTGTGGGGAAAAGTGCGCAAACCTCTGCAGAGTCTATAAACTAATCATGATTAGCCGTGTCCCCGGTTATGGACGTTTTGAGTATCCAGTACTTGAATATCATGTGAATCTCAACATGTTACTTCTAATAAAAGTTATTGGGATTTGATGAGTACTTTTTAATTGGGATTGAGGATGCTGTCAACCATTCTCAATGTTTAACAACCACCATGATAGTTAAATAAAATTATTCCTTTGATGTAGGGAAAAACTAGCTTTATGCAAAATTGTAAATCAGAGAGCCTTACCACCAGCCATATATGCATGTAGTATAGGCTTATTGCTTCATTACTCTCTATGTGTTACATTGCCAAGATATTCCATGTGTCAACCCGTTTTGGCTGCAACTTTCACGCTATGCACTTTTCGCATTTACAGTAAGGTGTTAGGTCGTGGTTCTATACTCAGTGATGCCGATGGAGTTGATGGACTCACTTATCTTCCAAGCCTTCCGCTGTTATTATTAGATGGCCTTAAGACATATTATTGTAATAAGTTCCCTTGTGGGCAACATTGTAATAAGTGTGTGATTGCTACTCTGCTATAAATCCTTCGAAGTACTGTGTGGTGTCAGCATTACTGATCCAGGGATGACACTGAGCACAGAGACTTGATCCATTCGGGTCTGGTCGCTACACAAGACTTCTCCCATGTCCTCAGGAACTAACGTAACTACTCACAAATCATATGCATGTTCATAATTAGAGGGGTATTAATATGCATAATGGATCTGAACATATGATCTTCCACCAAATAAACCAACTAGCATCAACTACAAGGAGTAATCAATACTACTAGCAACCTACAGGTACCAATCCCAGACTTAGAGACAAGAAATGGATACAACAGATGAACTAGGGTTTGAGAGGAGATGGTGCTGGTGTAGATGTTGATGGAGATTGGCCCCCTCCCGATGTGAGGAGTGTTGGTGTTGACGATGATGATGATTTCCCCCTCCCGGAGGGAAGTGTCCCCGGCAGAACAGCTCCGCCAAAGCCCTAGATTGGTTCCGCCAAGGTTCCGCCTCGTGGCGGCGGAGTCTCGTCCCGAAAGCTTTCTTATTATTTTTTCTCGGACGAAAGACTTCATATAGCAGAAGATGGGCACCGCAGGACCACCAGGGGGCCCACGAGGAAGGGGGGCGCCCCTCACCCTCGTGCCCAGGGTGTGGGTCCCCTCTGGTATTTTCTTTGCTCAGTATTTTTTATTATTTCCAAAAATAACTTCCGTGGAGTTTCAGGACTTTTGGAGTTGTGCAGAATAGGTCTCTAATATTGGCTCCTTTTCCAGCCCAGAATTCCAGCTACCGGCATTCCCCCTCTTGATGTAAACCTTGTAAAATGAGAGAGAATAGGCATAAGTATTGTGACATAATGTGTAATAACATCCCATAATGCAATAAATATCGATATAAAAGCATGATGCAAAATGGACATATCAAATCCCCCAAGCTTAGACCTCGCTTGTCCTCAAGCGGAAGCCGATAACGATAAATATGTCCACACGTTTAGAGGTAGAGGTGTCGATAAAATAAAATACGGACATGAAGGCATCATGATCATTCTTATAACAACAACATATATGGATATTGTCATATGATTTCTTATGCTCAAGTAATAATCAATTCAAAATGTCAAGTATCAATCAGAAACTTCATTGAGAACCAACAAACTATAATCTCAGCCATTGAAGCAATTGCAATTTATCATAACATCGGAAGGAGTCTATGTCAGAGCTTTTCAGCAAGCCCACATACTCAACTATCATTTAGTCTTTCACAATTGCTAACACTCACGCAATACTTGTGGTTACGGAGTTTAATCGGACACAGAGAAAGATAGGGGCTTATAGTTTCGCCTCCCAGCCTTTTACCTCAAGGGTAATGTCAACAATAATAGCTCATGCTAACTTACATCCAATTAGATGTATATATCAGGATCTTTTCCAACACGAGGTGCATGCCAAAGGATAAAATGTAAAAGGGAATGGTGAAGATCACCATGACTCTTGCATAAGGTAAAACTAAAAGATAGGCCCTTCGCAGAGGGAAGCAGAGGTTGCCATGCGCTTTTATGGTTGGATGCACAAAATCTTAATGCGAAAGAACATCACTTTATATTGCCACTTGTGATATAGACCTTTATTATGCAGTCCGTCGCTTTTATTTCTTCTATATCACAAGACCGTATAAAGCTTATTTCCTCCTCACTAATCAATCATACATATTTAGAGAGCAATTTTTATTTCTTGCACCGATGACAACTTACTTGAAGGATCTTACTCAATCCATAGGTAGATATGGTGGACTCTCATGGCAAAACTGGGTTTAAGGGAATTTGGAAGCACAAGTAGTATCTCTACTTAGTGCAAAGAATTTGGCTAGCATGAGGGAGAAAGGCAAGCTCAACATGTTGGATGATCCATGACAATATACTTTATTTTAGATATAAGAAAGCATAACCCGTTACATTGTCTTCCTTGTCCAACATCAACTCTTTAGCATGTCATATTTTAATGAGTGCTCACAATCATAAAAGATGTCCAAGATAGTATATTTATATGTGAAACCTCTCTTTCTTTATTACTTCCTATTAATTGCAACGATGACCAAAACTATGTTTGTCAACTCTCAACAACTTTTAATCATCATACTCTTTATATGTGAAGTCATTACTCTCCATAAGATCAATATGATATCTTTATTTCTTTTTATTCTTTTTCTTTTCTTTTATTCCCTCAAGATCATAGAAAAATTATCAAGCCCTTGACTCAACACTAATCTTTATTATATATAGCTCACTGACTCGATTACATAGAGGGATCATAAGGCAAAACTCAAAACTAGATCATACTAAAAACTTTATTCTACTAGATCAAGATATTACTACGAGGATCAAACTAAGAAAAACGGTAAAGATAGGAGTGTGATGGTGATACGATACCGAGGCACCTCCCCCAAGCTTGGCATTTGCCAAGGGGAGTGCTCATACCAGAGGCTTAGTTTTCCTTTTTCGGAGGAGGTGATGATGGAGTTGTTGATGATGACAGTTGTGTCTTTAGCTTCTTCATACTACAATTGAGAAGAGCAATTTCCTCCTTTAAATCATCGACCTCCAATTCCAGCTTCAAGATCTTGTCACATAAATCTCCTTTGCTCTTCTGCCGAAAACGAGAAGGAATAGATCGGTTGTTAGATAGTTTAGCCCTCTTAGGGAGACTAGATTTCTTGAACTTCACGTGCATATCCCCAGGTTGGGGTAGAGGGACATCCTCCTCCCCCGAACTTGAATCATTGATCCTCATCAAATGAGTATCCTCCTCCTCATCCGTAGTTCGACTACAAGGAGATAGATCCCCATAGGTCTTTGGGTCAGCAATGAGGTGTGAGACATAGCTCTTCCCGTCAGAATCCTGAGATGACATCTTGTTCCAAATCTGCTACAAAAACAACTCTAAACAAAGATAGAGGATATTTGCATGATACAGGATTCAAAATCTTAAGGAGATTATATAATGAAATTTTACCGACCAAAATACGTATCGTGCAAGAAAACGGAGTACGGAGAGCGCACGAGGTGCCCACGAGGCAGGGGGCGCGCCCAGGGGGGTAGGGCGCGCCTTCCACCCTCGTGGAGGCCTCGTGTCCTTCCCAGTCTGCTTCTTATTTTTCTAATTTTCTAAATATTCCAAAACGGAGAAATATTGCCATTAGAACTGTTTTGGAGTCGGTTTACTTACCGTACCACGTACCTATTCCTTTTCGGAGTCTGAAACGTTCTGGAAGGTATCTCTTATGTATTCTTCCGGGGTCACGGTTTTAATAACATTAGTTTCAACATTTATAGGGTTACCTAAGATATAATGTTTGATTCTTTGACCGTTAACCACCTTCAAATTTGTGCCTTCGAAGTTGTTGATTTTTATAGCACCGGAACGATAGACCTCTGATATGTCTCCAACCTATCTATAATTTTTGATTGCTCCATGCTATATTATCTACTGTTTTGGACAATATTGGGCTTTATTTTCCACTTTTATATTATTTTTGGGACTAACCTATTAACTGGAGGCCCAGCCCAGAATTGTTGTTTTTTTACCTATTTCATAGTTTCAAAGAAACGGAATATCAAACGGAGTCCAAACGGAATGAAACCTTCGGGAACATAATTTTCTCACCGAACATGATCCAGGAGACTTGGACCCTATGTCAAGCAACCAACAGGGAAGGCACGAGGTAGGGGCGCGCCCCCAGTGCGTGTTCTCCACCCTCGTGGGCCCCCTGTTGCTCCACCGACGCATTCCTTCCTCCTATATATACCTCACGCACCCCAAACAATCGACACGGAGCCAAAACCTAATTCCACCGCCGCAACGCTCTGCACCCATGAGATCCCATCTTGGGGCATGTTCGAGCTCCACGGAGGGGGCATCCACCATCGAGGGCTTCTACATCAACACCATAGCCTCTCCGATGAAGTGTGAGTAGTTTACTTCAGACCTTCGGGTCCATAGTTAGTAGCTAGATGGCTTCTTCTCTCTTTTTGGATCTCAATACAATGTTCTCCCCCTCTCTGATGGAGATGAGACCGATGAATTGTGGGTTTATGATCAAGATTATCTATGAACAATATTTGAATCTTCTCTGAATTCTTTTATGTATGATTGGTTATCTTTGCAAGTACCTTCAAATTATCAGTTTGGTTTGGCCTACTAGATTGGTTTTTCTTGCAATGGGAGAAGTGCTTAGCTTCGGATTCAATCTTGCGGTGTCCTTTCCCAGTGACAGTAGGGACATCAAGGCATGTATTTTATTGTTGCCATCGAGGATAACAAGATGGGTTTTTTATCGTATTGCATGAATTTATCCCTCTACATCATGTCATCTTTCTTAAGGCGTTACTCTGTTTTCATGAACTTAATACTCTAGATGCATGCTGGATAGCGGTCGATGAGTGGAGTAATAGTAGTAGATGCAAGCGAGTCGGTCTACTTGTCTCGGACGTGATGCCTATATACATGATCATACCTAGATACTCTCATAACTATGCTCAATTCTGTCAATTGCTCAACAGTAATTCGTTCACCCACCGTAAAATACTTATGCTCTTGAGAGAAGCCACTAGTGAAACCTATGGCCCCCGGGTCTATGTCCATCATATTAATCTTCCATCACTTTATTTATTGCTTTGCTTTTACTTTTATTTTATTTTACTTTGCATCTTTATCATAAAAATACCAAAAATATTATCTATCATCTCTATCAGATCTCACTCTCGTAAGTGACTGTGAAGGGATTGACAACCCCTAATCAGTTGGTTGCGAGGAGTTATTTGCTTTGTGTAGGTACGAGGGACTCGCGCGTAGCCTCCTACTGGATTGATACCTTGGTTCTCAAAAACTGAGGGAAATACTTACGCTACTGTGCTGCATCACCTTTCCTCTTCAAGGAAATCCAACGCAGTGCTCAAGAGGTAGCAAGAAGAATTTCTGGCGCCATTGCCGGGGAGTCTACGCAAAAGTCAACATACCAAGTACCCGTCACAATCCCTTATCTCCCGCATTACATTATTTGCCATTTGCCTCTTGTTTTCCTCTCCCCCACTTCACCCTTGCCGTTTTATTCGCCCTCTCTTTTTCGTTTGCCTTTTTTTCGCTTGCTTTTTGTTTGCTCGTGTGTTGGATTGCTAGTTTGTCGCGATGGCTCAAGATAATACCAAATTGTGTGACTTTACCAATACCAACAATAATGATTTCCTTAGCACTCCGATTGCTCCTCTTACCAATACTGAATCTTGTGAAATCAATGCTGCTTTGTTGAATCTTTTCATGAAAGATCAATTTGCCGGCCTTCCTAGTGAAGATGCCGCTACTCATCTAAATAGCTTCGTTGATTTGTGTGATATGCAAAAGAAGAAAGATGTTGATAATGATATTGTTAAATTGAAGCTATTTCCTTTTTTGCTTAGAGATCGTGCTAAAGCTTGGTTTTCGTCTTTGCATAAAAATAGTATTGATTCATGGAATAAGTGCAAAGACGCTTTTATCTCTAAGTATTTTCCTCCCGCTAAGGTCATCTCTCTTAGAAACGATATTATGAATTTTAAGCAACTTGATCATGAACATGTTGCACAAGCTTGGGAGAGGATGAAATTAATGATACGTAATTGCCCTACTCATGGTTTGAATTTGTGGATGATTATACAAATTTTTTATGCCGGATTGAATTTTGCTTCTAGAAATCTTTTAGATTCGGCCGCGGGAGGCACTTTTATGGAAATCACTTTAGGAGAAGCTACTAAACTCCTAGATAATATTATGGTTAATTATTCTCAATGGCACACTGAAAGATCTACTAATAAAAAAGTGCATGAGATAGAAGAAATCAATGTTTTGAGTGGAAAGATGGGTGAACTTATGAAATTATTTGCTACTAGGAGTGTTTCTTCTGATCCTAATGACATGCCTTTCTCTACCTTGATTGAGAATAATAATGAATCTATGGATGTGCATTTTGTTGGTAGGAATATTTTTGGTAACAACGCGTATAGAGGAAACTTTAATCCTAGGCCTTATCCTAGTAACTCCTCTAATAATTATGGAAATTCCTACAACAACTCTTATGCAAATTTTAAGATGCCTTCTGAATTTGAGACTAATGTTAAAGAGTTTATGAATTCGCAAAAGAATTTTAATGCTTTGCTTGAAGAGAAATTGCTTCAAGTTGATGAATTGGCTAGGAACGTTGATAAAATTTCTCTTGATGTTGATTCTTTAAAGCTTAGATCTATTCCTCCTAAGCATGATATCAATGAGTCTCCCAAAGCAATGAGAATTTCTATTGATGAGTGCAAAGAAAGAACTGCTAGGATGCGTGCTACGAAAGATGCCTTTATTAAATGGTGTTCTTCTAGTTCCTATGAAAATAAAGATGAAGATCTAAAAGTTATTGATGTGTCCCCTATTAAATCTTTGTTTTGCAATATGAATCTTGATAATGATGGGACTGAATATTGTCTACGAAATTTAGCAAAATTAAACTCATGAGACATATCACCTAGACCAATGGTAACAAACTTTATTTTCGCAGTCTATCTTAGCATTAACAGTGTTTAAGAAGGGTCTACCAAATATAATGGGACAAAAGCTATCTTGTGGGGAACCAAGAACAAGAAAATCAGCAGGATATTTAGTTTTCCCACACAAGACTTCAACATCTCTAACAATTCCAATTGGTGATATAGTATCTCTATTGGTAAGCTTAATGGTGACATCAATTTCCTCTAACTCAGCGGGTGCAATATCATGCATAATTTCTGTGTATAAGTCAATAGGTATTGCACTAGCACTAGCACCCATATCACACAAACCATGATAACAATGATCTCCTATTTTAACAGAAATAACAGGCATGCCTACCACAGGTCTATGTTTATCTTTAGCACTAGGTTTAGCAATTCTAGCAGTCTCATTACAGAAATAAATAACATGCCCATCAATATTATCAGCCAAGAGATCTTTAACAATAGCAATATTAGGTTCAACTTTAACTTGCTCAGGAGGTGTATAGGTTCTAATATTGCTTTTACGAACCAAAGTTGAAGCTTTAGCATGATCTTTTATCCTAACAGGGAAAGGTGGTTTCTCAACATAAGCAGTAGGAACAATAGGATCATTATAAGTGATAGTCTTTTCTTCAACTTTAATAGGTGCAACTACTTTTACTTCTATGGGAGGATTATATTTAAACCACTTCTCCTTAGGGAGATCAACATGAGCAGCAAAAGACTCACAAAAACAAGCTACTATCTCAGAGTCAAGTCCATATATATAATATGATCACGATGAACAAAATGCATAGGATGAAACTTTTGATGAAATTCCAATTTCAATCGCTTGTAGTTCCATGATCCCATATCATCACATAGTCTATACCCTGTCAATGTGTCTCCCTTCAAAGATAAAGGGAAGACCTTCTTCTTGACAATATCATCGGGTATACCTGCAAGCTTAAATAATCCACAAACTTCATCCACATAGATTAGGTGCTCATCAGGATGTAATGTTCCGTCTCCTGCAAAAGGATTAGCTAGCATTTTTTCTATCATACCTGAAGGAATTTCAAAGTAGACATTTTCATTTTCAGTAGGTTCAGTAGGTTGAGGAGCAACTATTTGCTCTACTGGTCGGGGTGAAGATACCCCGAACAAGCCCTTTAGAGGATTACTTTCCATAGTAACAAGTGACAGTAAATTTCAGCACACTATATAAATTTTTCCTTACCAAATTCCACCTACCAAAGGCGCTTCACTCCCAGGCAACGGCGCCAGAAAAGAGTCTTGATGACCCACAAGTATAGGGGATCTATCTTAGTCCTTTCGATAAGTAAGAGTGTCGAACCCAACGAGGAGCAGAAGGAAATGATATGCGGTTTTCAGCAAGGTATTCTCTGCAAGCACTGAAATTATTGGTAACAGATAGTTTTGTGATAAGATAATTTGTAACGAGCAACAAGTAACAAAAGTAAATAAAGTGCAGCAAGATGGCCCAATCCTTTTTGTAGCAAAGGACAAGCCTGAACAAACTCTTATATAGAGAAAAGCGCTACCGAGGACACATGGGAATTATCGTCAAGCTAGTTTTCATCACGTTCATATGATTCGCGTTCGGTACTTCGATAATTTGATATGTGGGTGGACTGGTGCTTGGGTGCTGTCCTTTCTTGGACAAGCATCCCACTTATGATTAACCCCTATTGGAAGCATCCGCAACTGCAAAAGAAGTATTAAGGTAAACCTAACCATAGCATGAAACATATGGATCCAAATCAGCCCCTTTCGAAGCAACGCATAAACTAGGGTTTAAGCTTATGTCACTCTAGCAACCCATCATCTACTTATTACTTCCCAATGCCTTCCTCTAGGCCCAAATAATGGTGAAGTGTCATGTAGTCGACGTTCACATAACACCACTAGAGGAGAGACAACATACACCTCATCAAAATATTGAAGGAATACCAAATTCACATGACTACTAATAGCAAGACTTCTCCCATGTCCTCAGGAACTAACGTAACTACTCACAAATCATATTCATGTTCATAATTAGAGGGGTATTAATATGCATAATGGATCTGAACATATGATCTTCCACCAAATAAACCAACTAGCATCAACTACAAGGAGTAATCAATACTACTAGCAACCTACAGGTACCAATCCCAGATTTAGAGACAAGAATTGGATACAAGAGATGAACTAGGGTTTGAGAGGAGATGGTGCTGGTGAATATGTTGATGGAGATTGGCCCCCTCCCGATGAGAGGAGCGTTGGTGATGACGATGACGATGATTTCCCCCTCCCGGAGGGAAGTGTCCCCGGCAGAACAGCTCCGCCAGAGCCCTAGATTGGTTCCGCCAAGGTTCCGCCTCGTGGCGGCGGAGTCTCGTCCCGAAAGCTTGCTTATTATTTTTTCTTAGAAGAAAGACTTCATATAGCAGAAGATGGGCACCGGAGGGCCACCAGGGGGCCCGCGAGGCAGGGGGCGCGCCCAGGGGGCAGGGCGCGCCCCCACCCTTGTGTCCAGGGTGTGGGTCCCCTCTGGTATTTTCTTCGCTTAGTATTTTTTACTATTTCCAAAAATAACTTCCGTGGAGTTTCAGGACTTTTGGAGTTGTGCAGAATATGTCTCTAATATTTGCTCCTTTTCCAGCCCAGAATTCCAGCTGCCGGCGTTCTCCCTCTTTATGTAAACCTTGTAAAATGAGAGAGAATAGGCATAAGTATGGTGACATAATGTGTAATAACAGCCTATAATGCAATAACTATCGATATAAAAGCATGATGCAAAATGGACGTATCAGTTGCGGATACTTGCTAGAGTTCCAATCATAAGTGCATATGATCCAAGGAGAGAAAGTACGTTAGCTTATGCCTCTCCCTCATATAAAATTGCAATAATGATTACCAATCTTGTTAACAATTGCCTAGGACAACTCCGCACACCGTTCCATCATTATTCCACACTCTCTATTTATAATATATAGTAATATATTCTAACTTTATGTTAACATCAGCTAATTTTATATTTTTTCTCTCCGATATCATGCATAGTTATCCTCTTCATACCCACAACGTAGTTTATTTCTCGTTTCTAGATGGAAGCAAACGTTCGGTGTACGTAGAGGCGCATGAGTGGCACATAGGACTTGACAGAATATTGATCTTTCCTTTAGCTCCTTGCGGGTTCGACACTCCATACTCAGCACTTCCACCTTTGGAAATTGCTATGATGATTCCTTGCACTTGGGGATTATCAAGCTCTTTTCTGGCGTCGTTGCCGGGGAGCAATTGCGTGGGGTTGATATTCTCGTGTGTGCTCATTTGCTCTTCACTAAGTAGAATTTGTTTTCCCTTTGTTTTTGTTTTCTTTAGTTGTGTGTTACAGAAGTATACAAAGTTTCCAGATTGCTACAGACTGTCTTGTTTTTGATAGATTCTGTTTTCTATGTGTTGTTCGCTTATTTTGGCGAACCTATGGGTTGTATCGGGGGGTATGAACCATGGTGAAGTTGGAATACAGTAGATATAATGCTAATATGAAATTGGAATGAGTTTACAACAGTACCTAAAGGTAGTGATTTTCTTTGTTATACTAATGGATCTCAGAAGGTTTTTTGTTAACTTCTGTGTGGATGAAGTGTTGGAAGATCGAGGAGTTGTCGATATGAGAAGAATAAGGAGAGGCAAGAGTTCAAGCTTGGGGATGCCCAAGGCACCCCAAGTAAATATTTAAAGGATACTGAAGCATCTATGCTTGGGGATGCCCCGGTTGGCGTCCCATCCTTATTCCTCAACAATTATCGATATACCTCGGTTTTTGTGTTTGTTCCATGATATGTGTCTTTTCTATTTACTTTACTTTCTTTTCCTTTATGCACCATGCTATTATGAGATGGTCCTTCGTTGATTTATAAAATGCTTCATGTGCTTTGATACATCTCCAACGTATCTACTTTTCCTAATGTTTTTCCTCTTGTTTTGGACTCTAATTCGCATGATTTGAATGAAACTAACCCCGGTCTGACGCTGTTTTCAGCAGAACTACCATGGTGTTGTTTCTATGCAGAAATAGAAGTTCTCGAGATGGAACGAAACTTTGCGATGATTTTTTATGCAATAAAAGAGAATTTCTGGAGCCAAGAACCACCGGAGGGGGCACCTGGGTGGGCACAACCCACCAGGGCGCCCCCCTCCAGGCGCGCCCAGGTGGGTTGTCCCCACATAGTGGCCCTGCAGACCCTGAAACCGACGCTATAAAATCACATTTTTCCAGAAAAAAATCAAGGAGAAAGAATTATCGCGTTTCTGGTGACGGAGCCGCCGTCACCTCGTGTTCTTCATCGGGAGGCCAGATGTGGAGTCCGTTTGGGGCTCCGGAGAGGGGGATCTTCGTCATCACCAATCCTTCTCCTTCGCCAATTCCATGATGCTCCCCACCGGGAGTGTGTAATTCCTTCGTAGGCTCGCTGGTCGGTGAGGAGTTGGATGGGGTTTAACATGTAATCTAGTTAGTTTTGTTAGGGCCTGATCCCTAGTATCCACTATGTTCTGAGATTGATGTTGCAATGACTTTGCCATGCTTAATGCTTGTCACTTTGGGCCCGGGTGTCATGATTTCAGATCTGAACCGTTTATGTTATCACAATTATATCCATGTTCTAGATCTGATCTTGCAAGTTATAGTCACCTACTACGTGTTATGATCCGGCAACCCCAGAGTGACAATAGTCGGGACCACTCCCAGTGATGTCCGTAGTTTGAGGAGTTCATGTATTCATCATGTCTTAATGCTTTGTTTCGGTTCTCTATTAAAAGGAGGCCTTAATATCCCCTAGTTTCCAATTGGACCCCACTGCCACGGGAGGGCAGGACAAATGATGTCATGCAAGTTCTTTCCATAAGCACGTATGACTATTTACTGAATACATACCTACATTATATTTATGAACTAGAGCTAGTGCCGTATCACCCTAGGTTATGACTGTCACATGATGAATATCATCCAACAAATTACCGATCCAATGCCTACGAATTTATCTTATATTGTTCTTGCTAAGTTACTACTGCTATCGTTACTGTAGCACTTGTTACAAAACTACTGCTATCATTGTTACCGTTTCTATTGCTGTTTCTACTATTATCAAAATTATCATATTACTTTGCTACTGGTCACCTTGCTGCAGATAATTAATCTCCAGGTGTGCTTGAATTGACAACTCAGCTGCTAATACTTACAAATATTCTTTGGCTCCCCTTGTGTCAAATCTATAAATTTGGGTTGAATACTCTACCCTCGAAAATTGTTGCAATCCCATATACTTGTGGGTTATCAAGACCTTTTTCTAGCGCCGTTGCTGGGGAGCATAGCTATATTTGTTGAGTCACTTGGGATTATTATCACTTTATCACCATGAAGAATCTGAAGTATGCTAAGACTAAGATTTATCCCTCTAAGACGAAGGGAGGTAAGGAATTGTCATCTAGCTCTGCTTTAGATTTACCTTCTGTTATAAGTAAACTTGCAACACCACCACATGCTATTAATCCTGATATGTCGCAAATTATTGATGATGCTACTTATGCTATGAATGATACTTATGATGATGCTAGTACCTTGCTTGATGATGATGATGATGTGCCACTGGGTGACTTATCTTGATGAACAAATTGCTAGAGTAAGACAACATGATATTGTTGAAATTGACGATGAGCTTGAAACTGAAAATCTTGAAACACCTACTAGAACTAGCCCTCCTAGATATGAATTGCCAAAAGTACCAGAAGGTTATGTTATGAATGAGGAGACAACTAGAGATATTCTTGCTTGTAAGTATAGAGATGATCTAGAGAAATTATTATGCAAATATAAAGAAAAATCCTTGAATGCTAGAATGCAATATGATCCTAAGTTTGCTACTTCACCTATCTTCATTGATGATAAGGATTATGAATTCTCTGTTGACCCAGTGTTAATTACTTTGGTTGAATATGATCCTTTCCATGTTTATGAAAATGAAACCGTTGTGGCACATCTTACTAAGTTGAATGACATAGCCATCCTTTTTACTCATGATGAGAAAACTTGCTATTACTATATTCTCAAATTATTTCCATTTTCATTAAAGGGTGATGCTAAAGCTTGGTACAATACTCTTACTCCTGGTTGTGTGCGTAGTTCCCAGGGTATGATATATTACTTCTCTGAAAAACATTTCCCTGCTCATAAGAAATGAGCTGCCTTACAGGAAATATTTAACATTGTGCAAATTGAAGAAGAGAGTCTCCCACATGCTTGGGGGAGGCTTTGTCAATTGCTTAATGCTTTTCCTGATCATCCTCTTAAGAAAATGAAATACTTGATATCTTCTATAATGGACTAACCGATGCTTCTAGGGATTTCCTAGATAGTTGTGCTGGTTGTGTTTTCATGGAACGAACTATTGGGCAAGCTGAAGAATTATTGAATAAAATATTGAAAAATTATGATGATTGGACTCTTCCTGAACAACCGCCTAAACCCACTCTGAAAAAGAGGGTATATTATATCTCGATCTGAAGATATGCAAGAGGCAAAGAAATCTATGAAGGAAAAAGGTATTAAAGCCGAGGATCTCAAAAATTTACCTCCTATTGAAGAAATACATGGGCTTGATACACCACCACGACCTAAGGTGGTAGAGGTAAATTATCTAATGAAATTTAATGATAATGAAAATCCTCACAATATGCACCCAAGCCAATGCCTTTATGAGTTTGAAAATTACGTCATAAAGCAAGATCACTGCAATGCAAATGTTATGAAACAATTGAAATACAATTCTGATATGATTGCTCACTTGAGTGACTTGTTATTTAGAATCTCAAATGATGTTAGAGGTGTGGGAAAGCATGCTTCTATGGTTCAAACTCAGTTAGAACAAGTTGCTAAATCTCAAAGGGAGTTGCTTGATGAAATGAATAATAATATAAGTGACTTTGCTGTTAGAGTAGCAACTAGAGGAGGTAAAATGACTCAGGAACCACTTTATCCTGAGGGACACCCAAAAAGAATTGAACAAGACTCTCAAAGATTTAACACTGATGCATGTAGTCCTTCTAAAAAGAAAAGGAAGAAGAAAAATGATATGACTTTGCATGCCTCTAGTGAACCTGAAGTAAAAAACCCTCCTGATAATGATAATGAAGTTTCTATCTCTGATGCTGAAACTTACTCTGGTAATGAACACTCACCTTCTGATAATGGAGAACATAATGATGAGGTTTGTGAAAATACTCAAACAAATAGTAAAGAACCAGACAATGATGTGGAGATTGAACCTGTAGTTGATCTTGATAACCCACAACCCAAGAATACAAGATATGATAAAAGAGACTTTATTGCTATAAAACACGGTAAAGAAAGAGAACAGCGGGTTCAAAAACCTATGCCCTTTCCACCTAATTCAACTAAAAAGAAAGATGATGAAGAATTTGAACGCTTTGCTGAAATGCTGAGGCCAGTCTTTTTGCGTACTCGCTTGACTGATATCTTGAAAATGCCTCCTTATGCAAAATACATGAAAGACATAATCACCAATAAGAGAAAAATACCAGAAGCTGAAATCTCCACTATGCTTGCTAATTATACTTTTAAAGATGGAGTATCTAAAAAACTTGGAGATCCGGGAGTACCAACTATACCTTGCTCCATCAAAAGAAACTATGTGAAAACTGCTTTATGTTATGTAGGAGCTGGTGTTAGTGTTATGCCTTTCTCTTTATATAAAAGAGTTGATTTGAATAAACTCACACCAACTGAAATATCTTTGCAAATGGTGGATAAATCAACTGCCATACCTATCGGTATCTGTGAGGATGTGCCCGTTGTTGTTGCTAATGTTACTATTTTGACTGACTTTGTTATACTTGAGATGCCCGAGGACGAAAACATGTCGATTATCCTTGGTAGACCCTTCTTGAAGACTGCAGGGGATGTTATTGATTGCAATAAAAGCAAGGTCACTTTTCATATCAATGGTAATGAGCATACGGTACACTTTCCGAAGAAACAATTCCAAGTGAATGGTATTAATGTTATTGAAAAATCTCCGTCAATCACTATTGGAAGTTTTCAACTACCTCTACCTATTGTTAAAAAGAAATATGAAATGCTTATTGTTGGGGACATTCATATCCCCGTTGAGGTAATTTAGTGATTTACGGAAGTTCTTCGGTTTCATGCTAATCAAAAGTGGTTGTTAATAAGACTTGATCAACCTTATTAATGGATCATTTTTTAGAGGTATGAAGTTGATGAATTTAGTAAGCACTACCTTCTGTCCCTACCTTTTGTTATTTGTTTTATTAGTTAAATAAAGTAAAATGCCATGTTTTGTCTGTTTGCTAAATTTCTCGTGCAATAAAAAATGACCCAAAAATAAAAGTTCTTAGAATGCTATGAAAATTTAATACGATTTTTTCTAAATATTTAAGAATTTCTCATGCAAACAATATCAGAGGGAGGTGCACCAAGTGAGCACAACCCACCTGGGCACGCCAGGACCCCCAGGCGCGCCCTGGTGGGTGGTGGTCCTCATGTGGGACCCATCACTTATCTTTTCATACCACTTCATCACTACCTCCAGAAAAAAATTCACCATTGCTCTCTCTCGTGTTCCTACTCTCAAACCCACGGATTTCGATCTCCTTGCTCGAAGCTCCTTTTCCGAAACTGTTTCGGGGGATTATTTATTTTTATGTTACTTCTCTGTTTGTCCAATTAGTTTTAGCTTTAGTGGTTTATATTTTGAATAATTAGATACTCTTGGTGCCGCTGAAGATGAGCTTGCATGTTGAATTCTTAGAGTTCTAAGTAGTATGAATGCTTGCTATGGCCTCTATGTATCCCTATGAGTAGTTGCTATCAATCTTGTAAAGTTTTGTTGTGAAAATTTTGGGGACTATTTTTTTCAGAATTTTGTTCATAGGAAAAAGATGAATATCTTTAGGAAGTTTGCTTCCAAGAAGAACTCCAAGGGAGTTATAGGGGAGTCGTCTGACAGTGATCTCCACACCCGGAGATTGGCGGAAGTGCGGCTGTGCGAATGGCCACATACCCCGTTCATGGAAGGGGCTGGAATCCTTCAAGAGTTTGCACAATATGCTGCTAATGCCGGTTGTCGGTGTCAAGAGTTTGCACAATATTTCATTCTAGTTGTCGGTGTCCACACTTTTTCATTGTATTATCCATGTTAAATTTATTTTCTTGCTTTCTTCTTGTGTGTTTGAAAAACCTTGAGAAAATACAAAAATATTTCCTGCTTCATTTTTATTTTTCTTTCTAGAGTAGTTAGCTGTAGCACTAAAAGAAAACCCAAAAATATTTCCTTGCTCTTCTTTTGCTTGTCGGGAGCTTTCCCGTGTAAATAGTTTTTCTCGTTTTTGCTTTTCCCTTTTATTTGCTTATTCATGAAAACCAAAAACTCCAAAATTATTTTAATATGTTTCTCTGATTTTCTTTTCTTTTTATTTGAGTCATACCGAGGAGAAGACCATGATGAAAATGTTGAGTGCCTCTCATATGCATGATTGTTGATCTAACAAAGAGCCCATATTACCTTGTCTTCTCCTGTTGAATAAAATGTTTGCAGATTCCAGCTTAGTCCACGATACTCTTGTACTATTATTATTTTCACATCGTTCAATCATGCAAGTGAGAGGCAATAATGACGATATTTGATGAACTGGTCGTGGCAGAGAGAAACGAGTATGAACTCGGCTTGTTCTGTTTTTGTAATTATGTTTAACCTAGTATCCATGATTCAGCCCATTATGATTAAACATATTTGCAATGACAATTAGATTATAGTTTCTCATGCCATGCATAAGTAGCTAGGGGTGGATAATGATTTATCTTGGATATCAACATTGCGTTAAAGTGATTGTGATGTAGTATGATGATATGGTATCCACCTCTGAATGTTCGAGTGGCTTGACTTGGCACATGTTCATGCATGTAGTTGAATCAAAACCAACATAGCCTCTATGATATTTATATTCATGGTGTTCATATCCTACTCATGCTAGTGTCCAATGTTACTTATGCATAATGCATGTTCCTGACCGTTGTTGCTCTCTAGCTGGCCGCTTCTCAAACTATTTGCTAGCCTTCGCCTGTACTAAGTGGGAATTCTGCTTGTACATCAAAAACCTTGAACCCAAGTTATTCCACATGAGTCCACCATACCTACCTATATGCGGTATTACCCTGATGTCCTAAGTAAATTTGCATGTTCCATCTCTAAAAACTTCAAATAAATATCCTTTTTGTGTGCCTATATCGTTCATGGAACGACAAGAGGTGGTCAGTACCTTCCATGCTAAGCGGGTTATTCTCAGGATGAGTGTTTATTCACTCACCATCGCACGAGAAAAGGGCGGTAATAGGGATCCCCAGTCCCGAACTCAAATTGCAAATAATTAAACAAAACTCCCCCGGGACTATTGTTGGTATGGACAACACTCATTGTTTCGGACAAGCCGTGGAGTGTGATTCTTGGTGGAGAGGGAGTAAACCTTTACTTTTATTGCTTGGGAACTTCCACTATTGTGCTTAGCATGGAAGATATTGATAACTGATGGTCATGAAGTAAACAAGAAGGGTGCATTTCTTAAAATATAATTTATCTCTGTTTTAAAAACTTGAGCTCAGGCACCGCTGCAAATCACTGCTTCCCTCTGCGAAGGGACTTTCTATTTACTTTTATGTTGTGTCATCAGCTTCTAAAATAAGCGCAAGAACCTGAGAGCACTGTTGTCATGCTGATGCATTGTGTGTAGCTAATGTTGGGTGTATCATGACTGGATCTTTTCTACCATGAATTACAATGTTCAGTCGCTGCTTGAACTTTGGAGGTGCTCTACATTTATGTTTTGCAGTCTCATAAAGGGCTAGCGAGACACCACTATTGTCATATTATATCATGATTGTTGTGATAACGTGTTGCCATTTGAGATATCTTATTATTGCTTGCTAGTTGATTATGACATTGATATGAGTTAATATAATTTTTAAGTGTTATTGTCAGCGTGGTTAGTTATAATATTGGCTGAAAACATGGGTGTTGTTTAAGCTTATTTATGCAAACAAGAGCAAAAGAATTCGTAAAAGTTTTTTATTTTTCACTTTCAGTTTATCAACTGAATTGCTTGAGGACAAGCAAAGGTTTAAGCTTGGGGGAGTTGATACGTCTCCAATGTATCTACTTTCCTAACGCTTTTCCTCTTGTTTTGGACTCCAATTTGCATGATTTGAATGAAACTAACCCCGGACTGATGCTGTTTTCAACAGAACTACCATGGTGTTGTTTTTGTGCAGAAATAAAAGTTCTCAGAATGGAACGAAACTTTGCTAGGATTTTTTACGCAATAAAAGAGAATTTACGGAGCCAAGAACCACTTGGGAGGGGCACACAGGTGGGCACAACCCACCAGGGCACCCCCCTCCAGGTGCGCCCAGGTGGGTTATCCCCACCTGGTGGCCCCGCAAACCCTGAAACCGACGCTATAAAATCACATTTTTCTAGAAAAAATCAGGGAGAAAGAATTATCATGTTTCACGAGACGGAGAAGCCGTCACCTCCTGTTCTTCATCGGGAGGCCAGATCAAGAGTCCATTTGGGGCTCCGGAGAGGGGGATCTTCGATCTTCGTCATCACCAACCCTTCTCCATCGCCAATTCCATGATGCTCCCCACTGGGAGTGAGTAATTCCTTCGTAGGCTCGCTAGTCAGTGAGGAGTTGGATGAGATTCATCATGTAATCTAGTTAGTTTTGTTAGGGCATGATCCCTAGTATCCAATATGTTCTGAGACTGATGTTGATATGACTTTGCCATGCTTAATGCTTGTCACTTTGGGTCCGGGTGCCATGATTTCAGATCTAAACTATTTATGTTATCACAATTATATCCATGTTCTAGATCCGATCTTGCAAGTTATAGTCACCTACTACGTGTTATGATCCGGCAACCCCGGAGTGACAGTAGTCGGGACCACACCTGGTGATGGACGTAGTTTGAGGAGTTCATGTATTCACCGTGTGTTAATGCTTTGTTCCGGTTCTCTATTAGAAGGAGGCCTTAATATCCCTGAGTTTCCAATTGGACCACGTGATCGCTCTCTGACTATAGCGCCAGAAAAGCTCCTGTCTGCTAGGACTACGTCGATATTTCCCCAAAGAGGAAGGGATGATGTAGCACAGCGACGGTAGGTATTTCCCTCAGTAAAGAAACCAAGGTTATCAAACCAGTAGGAGAACCAAGCAACACAACGTAAACATCACCTGCACACAAAAAACAACACCTCGCAACCCGACGTGTTAAAGGGGTTGTCAATCCCTTTCGGGAACGATGCCAGAAAATTGTAGTAGATTGAAATAATAGATCACAAATAAATAAAGTGCAGCAAGGTATTTTTGTATTTTTGGCTTCATAGATCTGAATAAAAATGCAAAGGAAAAGTAGATCGCAAAGGCAAATAATATGAGAAAGAGATCCGGGGGCCGTAGGTTTCACTAGTGGCTTCTCTCGAGAAAGATAGCAAACGGTGGGTAAACAAATTACTGTTGGGCAATTGATAGAACCTCAAATAATTATGACGATATCCAGGCAATGATCAATACATAAGCATCACGTCCAAGATTAATAGACCAACTCCTGCCTGCATCTACTACTAGTACTCCACACATCGACCGCTATCCAGCATGCATCTAGTGTATTAAGTTCATGGAAAAACAGAGTAATGCAATAAGAACGATTACATGATGTAGACAAGATCTGTTTATCTATTGCGTTAGATACAGATCCCATATTTTTATCCTTAGTTGCAACGATACATACATGTCAGTTCGCTTTCTGTCACTGGGATCAAGCACCGTAAGATCGAACCCACTACCGGGCACCTCTTCCCATTGCAAGACAAATAGATCAAGTTAACCAAACAAAACCCAAATATCGGAGAAGAAATACGAGGCTATAAGGGATCATGCATATAAGAGATCAAAGAAACTCAAATAACTTTCATGGATATAAAAAGATATGACTGATCATATACTCAAAGTTCATCAGATACCAATAAACACACCGCAAAAAGAGTTACATCATATGGATCTCCAAGAGACCATTGTATTGAGAATTCAGCGGGAGAGAGAAAGCCATCTAGCTACTAACTACGGACCCTGAAGGTCTACAAAGAACTACTCATGCATCATCGGAGAGGCACCAATGGAGGTAGTGAACCCCATCCGAGATGGTTTCTAGATTGGATCTGGTGGTTCTGGACTCTTCGGCGGCTGGATGAATATTTCGTCGACTCCCCTAGGGTTCTAGTATTTTTGGGGTATTTATAGAGCAAAGAGGCGGTCCGGGGGGCACCCGAGGTGGGCACAACTCACCAGGGCGCGCCTGGGCTTCCTGGAGCACCCTGGTGGGTTGTCCTCTCCTCGGGACTCCCCCCAGGTGCAACCAGCGGCCAACATCTTCCTTCTAGTCCATAAAAAATCTCCGTAAAGTTTAGTGGCATTTGAACTCCGTCTGATATTGATTTTCTGCGATGTAAAAAAACATGGAAAAACAACAATTGGCACTTGGCACTATGTCAATAGGTTAGTACCAAAAAATGATATAAAATGACTATAAAATGATTATAAAACATCCAAGATTGATAATGAAACAGCATGGAACAATAAAAAATTATAGATACGTTAGAGACGTATCAGCATCCCCAAGCTTAACTCCTGCTCGTCCTCGAGTAGGTAAGTGATAAAACAGAATTTTTGATGTGGAGTGCTGTCTATCATGTCATATCATGTTCTTTTCTTTATAGCATGGATATTTGGACTTTTATGTGATTCAAAGCAATAGTCTAGTTTTGACATAATAATTTAGATACTCAAGCATATCAATAAGCAACCATGTCTTTCAAAATACCTACGCTAAAATGAGTTATCCCTAGCCCATCATGCTCAAACATTTATCCATTCATGAAACACACTCGAATATTAGCTACACCCAATACTTAAGTACGATCATATTGCCTCCTAGTTGGTGATTTTTATGAGAGAAGATGGAGACTCAAAATAAAAATAAAAATTGCATAAAGTAAAAGAAAGGCCCTTCGCAGAGGGAAGTAGGGATTTGTAGAGGTGCCAGAGCTCAAAGCGAAAAACTTAGAGATAAATTTTTTTTGGAGGTGTATCCATCCCACCAACGAAAACGACTTAGAGTTCCAAACACTTTCCATGCTAGATATGCCATAGGCGGTTCCCAAACAGAAAATAAAGTTTATTCCTTTTTCCACCATACTTTCACTTTCCATGGCTAGCTGTATCCACGGTTACCCTCCATACCAACACTTTCCAAGGAACTTATTATTTGACAACATAAAGTAAATTCAATATTTTTTGCATTTCAGGACTGGGCATCCCTAATACCTTTGCCTTACTCTCATGCCATTACCAGTGAATAAACACCCATCTTGGGAATAACACATCTAGCATGGAAAATATTAGCCACCCTTCACCGCTTCGTGAGCGAAACAAACACACAAAAGAGAAGTTTATTTTGAAAGTTAGAGATGCACATGCAAATTTGCTTAGAACGGCAACAGAATACCGCATATAGGTAGATATAGTGGACTCATGTGGCAAAACTAGTTTAAAGGATTTTGGATGCACAAGTAGAGGTCATATTTAGTGCAAAATGAAGGCTAGCGAAAAGATTGAGAAGTGAACAACCAAGAAACGAATAATCTCATAAGCAAGCATTAAGCATAATTAACACCGAATAATGCACCACAAGTATGGTATAATTTTCATTGCATGATTATTGACTTTCGTGCATGCATAGGGAATCACAAACCTTAACACCAATATTCTTACTAGAGAACAATTACTCATCAACATAACTCACATATCACATCATCATATCTCAAAACTATTACTAAGAATCAAGTTTATTTTGTCCAATGATCTTCATGACATTTTTATTTTTCTTTATCCCTCTTGGATATCTATCACTTTGGGACTAATTTTCATGTGTTTCTTTTCATAAACTCAAACAAATATAAGTGAAGATCATGAGCATAGCAAATTTTCTTTCTCTAAAATAATTTAAGTGAAGCAAGAGAGAATTTCTTCAAAATTTTACTAACTTTCAAATAAATCTAAGTGAGTCAAGAGAGCATTTCTTCAAAAATTGTGATGCCGGGATAATCAAGCTACAGTAATCTCTACTTATGACGCCATGTCACCTCCGTTACTGTCGCTAATCTCGCGTTAGTTCAAAACGATTCGAATTCAAATTTGGATTTTTGGCAAACAAACAAAGTTTTCAAACTTCAAAACAAAAATGTTCGGACCGTGTCAAATATTGCATAGATAATTATCGTGAAATAAACACATTTTTATAAAATGCCTAAATACTTTTAAATGAATTAAAACAGAAAAGAAAGTAAGTAAAAGAAAGAAAATGCAAGGGGTAAAACAAACATAAAATAAAAGGAAGAGAAAACCCCCTGCCCCCCGGGCTTCGGCCCAGCAAGCCAAGGCCCAACCGGCCAGCCCACCTGGCCCAGCCGGTCCACCCCACCGGCTTAACCCCCCACTCCCCCAGGCCAACCCTAGCCGCCACCCACTCGCCCCCCCACTCGCTCCCTCCCGCACGCCTCTCTCCCCTTCCCCGTCTGGATCGGGGCAGAGGGCCCCGACCCCCCCTTTCACCGACGCCGTTGCCCGCCACCAGCCGGCGCCGGCACCGCCCCTCCCGGACTCCTCCGCGCCCCTCCTCTCCCTCGCGCGATGCCCGCCCCGACTCCATCGACCCGCCGACCGCGTCATCGCCGTCCTGGAGCACCATCACCGCCGCCCGCCGACCTCGTCGGAGCCACCACGCCGCCTGCCTCCTCGCCTCCTCATCTCTCTCCTCGACGGTGCGCCGTCCCCGTCCGCCTCCTCGCCTCAACGCCGCGGTGCCGACGCCGTCGCCGGTGCTGCCTCACCGGACGACACCGACCTCGTCCCCCCCCCCCCCCCGCCGTCGGCCGGAACGCCGCCTCGACCATGCCTCCCCGCTGGACCGGCCCCGCCTTCCTCCCTCGATAGCCTGCCTCGTCTCCGACGCCGTCGTCCCCGTCCTCCTCCCCGAACGGCCTCCACGCGCCTCGACGCCTCCCTGCTCACCACCGCTGGTGAGGACCCGTTCGTCCTCCCCTTTCCCCCGCTCGTCGTCGCGGTCGCCACGGCCGCCCCGACCACCACCGCGGCCCCGCACGGCGCTCACCCCGCTCTTCCCTGCCGCTCCGGCCCGCTGCCGGCCCCGTCCACCGCTCGGTCGCCTCGCTGGCCGCTCATGACCCGGCCGACCTCGCCATGGCTGCGGCCCCTCCGGCCGTCGCCGTGGCCTCGCCCCTGGCTGGCGCCCCCTGTAATCCCGGGAAAGCACCCACGCTCCCGCACCCTGCGCCCGCCCCGCTAAGGCCTCTGTGCCACTGCCAAACGGGCCCCACCCCCCTGAAACGTTATTAAAAAAAAGGAAAAAAAGAGAATTAAAATAAATAAATAAATAAGTAAATAGATAGATAAATTAAATATTAATTAATTAATTAACTAAATAATTAACTTAATTAATTCTTTTTAAAGTAACTAATTAAGATTAATTAACCTAATTAACTGATTAACTTAATTAACTAAAATAGTCAATGACATGCGGGACCCACGCGTCAGCTTGACCCAGTCAACACCTCTGTTGACTGATGATGTCATGCTGACATCATGCTGACATCAACAAGCACTATTCTGGATAATGTTGCATTAAAATGATTAAGTAAATCCTGAAAATGATTTAAATCTTTTAAAATTAATAAAAAATAAACCGTAGCTCAGATGAAAATACTTTCTACATGAAAGTTGCTCAGAACGACGAGACGAACCCGGAAACGCAACCCGTTCGTCCGACACGCATCCCTAACCTATCGAACTCGCAACTTTCCCCCTCGGCTCACATTAAAACGCGAAACACCGGGGATACTTTCCCGGATGTTTCCCCCCTTCGTCGGTATCACCACCTACCGCGTTAGGGCACACCTAGCACAACGAATTGCCGCGTCTTGCTTTGTGTTACATTTGATTGCTCTGTTATTTATTACGTTTCCCCTTTGTTACTTTTTCCCGTAGACCCCGAGACCGCTGCCGGTACCCCTGTGATCGACTACGGTGTTGACGACCCCTCTCACTTGCCAGAGCAACCAGGCAAGCCCCCCCTTTGATCACCAGATATCGCCTACTCTTCTCTATACTGCTTGCATTAGAGTAGTGTAGCATGTTACTGCTTTCAGTTAATCCTATCTTCTGCATAGCTTTGTCCTTGCTACTACCGTTGTTACCTTTACCTGCTATCCCTTTGCTTAGTATAGGATGCTAGTGTTCCATCGGTGGCCCTACACTCTTGTCCGTCTACCATGCTATACTCTTTGGGCTGTGATCACTTCGGGAGATGATCACGGGCATATACTATATACTTTACACTCGTTACATTACACCTGTGATACTGTTAGGAGATGGGGCTGAAAGGACGGTGGCTCCATCCCGGTAGAGGTGGGCCTGGGTTCCCGACGGCCCCGACTGTTACTTTAATGGCGGAGGCGACAGGGCAGGTTGAGACCACCTAGGAGAGAGGTGGGCTGGCCTGGTCGGCGTTCATGGATACTTAACACGCTTAACGAGATCTTGGTGTTTGATCCGAGTCTGGCCATTTGGTCTATACACGGTAACCATCTACGTGGGAGTAGTTATGGGTATCCCGACGTCAGTGGTATCACCGGCACTTCGTGACGCCTTGATCGAGTGGTGCGCCGGATTGGAACGTAAGCCGCTCTTGTATTAAGGGGGCTAGTTCCGCTTTGTCACAGACGCAACCTCGCAGGTGTGCTATGGGCGATGGGCCTGCACCCTGTCGCTTAGGTTTAGACCGGCGTCTTTGGCCTCTCTGTTGTGCCTAGGTGGGGCTGCGGCGTGTTGATCTTCCGCGGCCGGGCATGACCCAGAAAGTGTGTCCGCCAAATGGGATCAAGCGTGTTGGGTTATGTGGTGCACCCTGCAGGAAGTTTAATCTATTCGAATAGCCGTGATCTTGATGAGGACAACTTGGAGTTGTACCTTGACCTTATGACAACTAGAACCGGATACTTAATAAAACACACCCTTCCAAGTGCGGATACAACCCGGTGGTCGCTCTCTCTCGGGGTTACGAGGAGGGATCGCCGGGTAGGATTATGCTATGCGATGCTACTTGGAGGACTTGATCTACTCTCTTCTACATGTTGCAAGACGGAGGCTGCGAGCGTAGTCTTCAACAGGATTAGATATCCCCTCTTATTACGGCATTCTGCGATTCGGTCCAATCGATATGGCCCTTTACACATATATCCATGCATATGTAGTGTAGCTCCTTGCTTGCAGTACTTTGGATGAGTACTCACGGTTGCCTTGTTCCCCATTTTCCCTATCTCTACTCGATTGCTGCAACTGCATCGATGGAGCCCAGGAGCCAGACGCCACCGTCGATGACGACTACTACCCCGGAGGTGCCTACTACTACGTGCAGCCCGCTGACGACGACCAGGAGTAGTTAGGAGGATCCCAGGCAGGAGGCCTGCGCCTCTTTCGATCTGCATCCCAATTTGTGCTAGCCTTCTTAAGGCAAACTTGTTTAAATTATGTCTGTACTCAGATATTGTTGCTTCCGCTGACTCGTCTATGATCGAGCACTTGTATTCGAGCCCTCGAGGCCCCTGGCTTGTATTATGATGCTTGTATGACTTATTTTATTTGTAGAGTTGTGTTGTGATATCTTCCCGTGAGTCCCTGATCTTGATCGTACACATTTGCGTGTATGATTAGTGTACGATTGAATCGGGGGTGTCACAAAAATACTAAGCACACCGTGCTAAAAAAGATATAAGTGAAGCACTATAGCAAGTCCATTGCTCATAAAGATTTAAGTGAAGCATAGAAAGCAATTCTAACAAGTCATGACATAATTTTGGCTCTCTCAAATAGGTGTGTCCAGAAAAGATTGATGACTTAAAACACAAAATAAAACAAGCAAAGACACATATCATACAAGACGCTCCAAGCAAAACGCATATCATGTGATGAATAAAAATATAGTCTCGAGTAAAATACCGATGGTCGTTAGAAGAAAGAGGGGATGCCACTCGGGGGCATCCCCAAGCTTAGTTGGTTTCTCATTCTTGGATAATAGCTTGGGATGCCGAGGCATCCCCAAGCTTAGGCTCTTCTATCCTTCTTTCGTCCATCATAAGATAACCAAAAACTTGAAAACTTCAATCACACAAAACTCAACAAAACCTTCGTGAGATCCGTTAGTGAAAGAATGTAAACCGCTACTATAAGTGTTGTGTCAAACCAATTCTTATTTTGTTTTTGTATTATATCTACTGTATTTCAATTTTTCTATGGCAAAAAATCATCAAAGAAAACCATAGAGCCATCAAAATAAGCACACAACACAAAGAAAACAGAATCTGTCAAAACAGAAGCGATGCAGCAACAATCTGACTTAAACGAAAACTTCTGGAACTCCAAAAATTCTGAAAAAACAGGACGACCTGAGAAATTTGTATATTAATCTTCCGCAAAAAGAATCAGGGAAAAAATCTCTTTCTGATAAAAAATAATAATTAATTTCGTGAGCGCAAAGTTTCTGTCTTTTTCAGCAAGATCAAACAACTATCACCCAAGAAGATCCTATCGGTTCTACTTGGCACAAACACTAATTAAAACATAAAAAACACAATATTAATAGTAGCATAATTGTGTAAACACACAAGAACAGAAAGCAAAAGGCAAAATAAAATTTATTCATTGGGTTGCCTCCCAACAAGCACTATAGTTTTACGCCCTTAGCTAGGCATAAGAATTTCAATGATGCTCACATGAAAGATAGTAATTGAAACACAAAGAGAGCATCATGAAACATATGACAAACACATTTAGGTCTAACATAATTCCTATGCATAGGAATTTTATAAGCAAACAAATTATCATGGTAAGCAAAAACTAGCATATGCAAAGAAGAGGAATAAAACATTAACGATCTCAACATAACGAGAGGTAATCTAGTAACATGAAAATTTCTACAACCATAATTTCCTCTCTCATAATAATTACATGTAGGGTCATAGTCAAATTAAATAATATAACTATCATATAAATTTTTCTCTTTATGATCCACATGTATGCAAGGTTGACACTCTTCCAAAATAGTGGGATAATCATCAAATAAATTCATGACCTATCCAACCCTCTTTCATCAAAAATTTCATAAGATTGAACACTCTCCAAATATGTGGGATTATTTTTAGCTAAAGTTGAAACTCTTCCAAACCCACTTTCAATATTATCTCAAACATATTCATCATGAGGCTTAAATAAATTTTCAAGATCATAAGAAACATTATCACCCCAATCATGATCATTGTAATAAGTAGCGGGCATGACAAAACAAGCATCCCCAAGCTTGGGGTTTTTCATATTATTAGCGCAATTGACATTAATAGAATTTATAGTAAAATTATTGTAATCATGCTTTTCATTCAAGGAGCTATCATGAATCACTTCATAAATTTCTTCATCACAATTTTCAGATTCACGATTCTCAAGCTAAACTTCATAAAGATAATCTAGTGCACTCAACTCACTAGCAATTGGTTCATCATGGTTGGATCTTTTAAAAAGATTAGCAAGTGGATGGGGATCCATATCAATAGATTTTTAGCAAGCGAAGATGCAAGCATATAGAAGGCACATGGCAAAACAAGCAAACAAAATATCTGATGAGAAAAAGGCGAACGAAAAAGAGGGCGAATGAAACGACAAATTTTTGTGAAGTGGGGGAGAGGAAAATGAGAGGCAAATGGCAAATAATGTAAATTGCGAGGAGATGAGATTGGCGATTAGGAACCTGGTATATGTTGAAGATCCTTCGCAGCAACGGCGCCGAAAATTCCTTTTGATCGTTCTCTGACTATAGCGCCAGAAAAGCTCCTGTCTGCTAGGACTACGTCAGTATTTCCCCAAAGAGGAAGGGATGATGCAACGTAGGGACGGTAGGTATTTCATTTAGTGAAGAAACCAAGGTTATCGAACCAGTAGGAGAACCAAACAACACAACGTAAACATCACCTGCACACAAACAACAACACTTCACAACCCAACGTGTTAAAGGGGTTGTCAATCCCTTTCGGGTAACGATGCAAGAAAATTGTACTAGATTGAAATAATAGCTCACAGATAAATAAAGTTCAGCAAGGTATTTTTGTATTTTTGGTTTAATAGATCTGAATAAAAATGCAAAGGAAAAGTAGATCGCAAAGGCAAATATAATATGAGAAAGAGATCCAGGGGCCGTAGGTTCCACTAGTGGCTTCTCTTGAGAAAGATAGCAAACAGTGGGTAAACAAATTACTATTGGGCAATTGATAGAACCTCAAATAATTATGATGATATCCAGGCAATGATCAATACATAGGCATCACGTCCAAGATTAGTAGACCGACTCCTGCCTGCATCTACTACTATTCCTCCACACATCAACCGCTATCCAGCATGCATCTAGTGTATTAAGTTCATGGGAAAATGGGGTAATGCAATAAGAACGATGAAATGATGTAGACAAGATCCTTTTATCTATTGCGTTAGATATAGATCCCATCTTTTTATCCTTAGTAGCAAGGATACATACGTGTCGGTTCCCTTTCTGTCACTGCGATCAAGCACCGTAAGATCGAACCCACTACCGGGCACCTCTTCCCATTGCAAGATAAATAAATCAAGTTGGCCAAACAAAACCCAAATATCGGAGAAGAAATACGAGGCTATAAGAGATCATGCATATAAGAGATAAACGAAACTCAAATAAGTTTCATGGATATAAAAAGATATGATTGATTATAAACTCAAAGTTCATCAGATCCCAACAAACACACCGCAAAAAGAGTTAGATCATATGGATCTCCAAGATACCATTGTATTGTGAATTCAGCGAGAGAGAGAAAGCCATCTAGCTACTAACTACGGACCCGAAGGGCAACAAAGAACTACTCACGCATCATCGGAGAGGCACCAATGGAGGTGGTGAACCCCATCCGAGATGGTTTCTAGATTGGATCTGGTGGTTCTGGACTCTGCGGCGGCTGGATGAATATTTCATCGACTCCCCTAGGGTTCTGGTATTTTTGGGGTATTTATAGAGCAAAGAGGAAGTCCGGGGGTCACCCGAGGTGGGCACAACCCACCAGGGCGTGCCTGGGCCTCTTGGCGGGCCCTGGTGTATTGTCCCCTCCTCGGGACTCCCCCCAGGTGCTACCAGGGCCCAACATCTTCCTTCTGGTCCATAAAAAATCTCCGTAAAGTTTCGTGGCATTTGGACTCCGTCTGATATTGATTTTCTGCGATGTAAAAAAATATGAAAAAAAAAACAACCAACATTTGGCACTATGTCAATAGGTTAGTACCAAAAAATGATATAAAATGACTATAAAATGATTATGAAACATCCAAGATTGATAATAAAACAGCAAGGTACAATAAAATTTTATAGATACGTTGGAGACGTATCACCCCGCCGCCACGGGAGGGTAGGACAAAAGATGTCAGCAAGTTCTTTCCATAAGCACGTATGACTATTTACAGAATACATGCTTGCATTATATTTATGAATAGGAGTTAGTGCTATGTCGCCCTAGGTTATGACTGTCACAGGATGAATATCATCCAACAAATTACCGATCTAATGCCTACGAATTTATCTTATATTGTTCTTGCTAAGTTACTACTCCTATCGTTACTGTTGCACTTGTTACAAAACTACTGCTATCACTATTACCGTTTCTATTGTTGTTGCTACTATTAACTATCATATTACTTTTCTACTGATCACCTTGCTGCAAATAATTAATCTCTAGGTGTGGTTGAATTGACAACTCAGCTGCTAATACTTACTAATATTGTTTGGCTCCCCTTGTATCGAATCTATAAATATAGGTTGAATACCCTACCCTCGAAAACTTTTGCGATCCCATATACTTGTGGGTTATCATGCTTCACTTAAATGTTTTGAGTATGGCTTTATAGAATGCTTCATGTGCTTCACTTAAATCTTTTGAGTATGGCTTTATAGAATGCTCTTTGTGCTTCACTTAAATCTTTTGAGTATGGCTTTATAGAATGCTTCATGTGCTTCACTTATAAATTTTGAGCTTGGATATTGGTCAATCCACATTAACTATGGAATGCTCTATGAACTTCAGTTATATCTTTTAGAGTATGAATAAAGTTATCATCGAAATTTGGCTCGGAAGAGTATCATTAAAATATCGTGCCTAACTAAAAAGGCATTAAAGAGAAGCTCTTGTTGGGAGACAACCCAATATTATTCTCATGATTATGAACTGTAGTATTCATGTTTTATAGCTTTTGTTTCAATAAAGTTCCAAGTAAGACCTTCGGGATGATCTATGGTGATAGTTGATTTGATCTTGCTGAAAAACAAAAACTTTTGCGCTCATTGCCAGAATTTTAAAAAATCACAGATGTGTGATTTGGATCTGAGTTGTTTACACAAGATTGATACACAAATTTCCTAGGTTGTCCTATTATTTCAGAATTTTTGGAGTAGCAGAAGTATGATTGCTGCTCAGATCAATACAGACTGTTCTGTTTCTGACAGATACTATTTTCAATGCATAGTCTGCTTGTTTTCTAGTTTCTATGGCTTATATTGCTCAATAAATTGTAGAAATAATATGGTACAGTAGGCATTGTGTGAGAACAATTATGGATCTTATCTTGACAGAACCAAAGTGAATGATTTGCTCTTTATCATACTAACCCATCTCACGAAGTTCCGTTAAGTTTTGTGTGGTTGAAGTTTTCATGTTTTAGGTGAGATATCGATAAGAGCAGAAGAAGGAGTGGAAAGACCCTAAGCTTGGGGATGCCCAAGGCACCCCAAGGTAATATTAAGGAAGACCCAAGCGCCTAAGCTTGGGGATGCCCCGGAAGGCATCCCGTCTTTCGTCTTCAAAACCATCGGTACACCTTACTCGAAGCTATATTTTTATTGGGCCATTTGCATTTCTGCCCCTAACTCGAACCACCTACTCAGATTTGCCCCTAATTTTGAAGCATGCTCAAATTTGCCCCTCTGCCGTTAAGTCACTACTCAGAAATGCCCTTCCGTCCAGTCAAAGGCCTTTGACTGTCAGAGGCCCATGTGTACTGTAGCAGACGGAAAGTGCTACAGTATTGGACGGAAAGTGCTACAGTACTGTACGGAAGGGCATTTCTGAGTAGTGACTTAACGGCGGAGGGGAAAATTTGAGCATGCTTCAAAATTAGGGGCAAATCTGAGTAGTGGGTCCGAGTTAGGGGCACAGATGTAAATGTCCCATTTTTATTTGTCACATGATATGTGTTTTGCTTGGAGCATATTTTCATTTTACTCGCTGTTTGAATAAATAATTGGATATGAAATATTTAATGAGAGAGAGTCCTCCCATAGCTATTTAACTATTTGACTACTCATTGATCTTCACTTATATCTTTCTGGAGCAGTTTTGTTATTTACTCTCGTGCTTCACTTATATCCTATTAGTAAATTGTTGAATGAATTGAATATCATAAATCTGAAATTATATATGCTTCATATGCTTATCCCATGGGGAGTAATGAATTCACATATAAGAAGTATAGGTGGTAAAATTTATTGAAAGTTAGCAAACACCGCATTGGTCACTTGAACAATTCATGAAAGAACATTGAAGGAAGAGATATTTCACATATAAATATAGTATCTTGGACATCTTCTATGATTGTGAGCCCCATTAATTATTTTCAAACTTGAGCAAATTAGTTGAAGTTGGACAAGGAAGACAACGTAATGAGTTATGTTCGGGTATATTTGCATAGAAGTTATATTGTTATGGATCCTCTAACACGTGGTGCTTGCTGAGCCAATATTTTGTACTAAGTAGAGATACTACTTGTGCATCCAAAACCCTTAAACCCCGTTTCATTCCATGAGTGTCCACCATATCTACCTATGGATTGAATAAGATCCTTTAAGTAAGTTTTCATCAGTGCAAAAAGCAATAAAAATTTCTCCTAAATAAGTATGATATTTTATTATAAGGTAAAATAAGCGTTGTACGAACTTGTGATGGTAAAGAAATAAAAGCGACGGACTGCATAATAAAGGTTGCTATCACAAAGGGCAATACAACATGACATTCCTTTGAATTAAAGGTTTGCACATCCAAAATTAAAAAGTGCATGATAACCTTTGGTTCCCTCTGCGAAGGACCTATCTTTTACTTTCATGTATTTACTTTTGTGCTAGAGTCAGTAGTATTCCTTCTTAGTTCAACCTCATTTATTCTTTAGATGGCAAGCATCATGTGGTGGGGATAGATCCAAGCATATATGGCCATTCAAATATATTTGATCATGAATTATTATTGTTGATAATTATCTATATGATAAATAAGTTAGGAGGCGAAACATTAAGCCCCTATCTTTCTCTGTGTTTGACGGATGCTATTTGTTCTAAAAATATGATTTGAGTGTTAGCAATCATGGAAGACTATATGATAGTTGAGTATGTGGAATTTGCTAAATCAAAGCTCTTACATAGACCCTTCCTGAAAGTAAGATGAATTGCAATAGTTGTTTGGTGATTGAGAATGTAGTTTGCTAGTTTTCAAGAAACTTTATGGTCTATACATTAACATGTGAATAGCTTGTTACTTGATAATGAGAAGTTTTATGAGATGAGCTACTGTTTATGATATATAATGATGCAGGAAAAAGTGTTTGGGACTATCATTGATCAAACTTATGCACTATGCTAGCATTCACACTTCATAAATTATTTCTTTTATCATTTACCTACTCGAGGATGAGCAGGAATTAAGCTTGGGGATGCTGATACGTCTCCAACGTATCTATAATTTATGAAGTATTCATGCCATGTTTACAACAATTTTATATGGGTTTGGTATGATTTGATTAGAACTAACCTGGACTGACGTTGTTTTCAGCAGAACTACCGTGGTGTCATTTTTTGTGCAGAAATAGAAGTTCTCGGAATGGGCAGAAACTTTACGGTGATTTTTTATGGACTAAAAGAGAACCCCGAAGCATAAGAGTTGGACCAGAAGAGTCCTGAGGTGATGACAAGGTAGGGGTGCTCCTACCTTGTCGCTGCCTTGTGGACCCCCTTGACGTGAGACCGACACCAAAAATTCCTATAAATACCAAAACCCCGAGAAAGAAACCTAGATCGGGAGTTTCGCCGCCGCAAGCCTTTTTAGCCACGAAAAATCAATCTAGGCCCTCTCTGGCACCCTTCCGGAGGGAGCCATCATCACCGGAGGCCATGGATGAGGAACCCGGAGGAGGCCATCATCACAATGGAGGCCAAGGACCAGAGGGAGAACCTATCCCCATCTAGGGGACAGGCCATGGAGAAGGAAGCACAAGGGGGAGACACTCTCCCCCCCCTCTCTCGGTGGCGCCAGAGTGCCGCCGGGGGAACCGTCACCGTGGTGATCGTCTTCATATTTATGACCTTCGTCTTCTCTTTTAAGAGGTCCACTCTCCCACACCCCGCTATAATCCCCTATTTTGAACACGGTGCTTTATGCCACATATTATGATCCAATGACGTGTTGCCATCCTATTATGTTTTAAGTAGATTTCTTTTGTCTTTTGGGTTGATTGATGATCTAGATTGGTTTGAGTTGTATGTTTTGTTTTGGTGATGTCCTATGGTGCCTTCTGTGTCGCGCACACGTGAAGGATTACCGATGTAGGGTGTTGCAATACGTTCATGATTCACATATAGTGGGTTGCTAGAGTGATAGAAGCTTAAACCTGGGTAAGGGGGTTGTTGCGTATGGGATAAAGAGGACTTGATACTTTAATGCTATGGTTGGATTTTACCTTAATGATCTTTAGTAGTTGCGGATGCTTGCTAGAGTTCCAATCATAAGTGCATATGATCCAAGGAGAGAAAGTATGTTAGCTTATGCCTCTCCCTTATATAAAATTTCAATAATGATTACGGATCTTGTTAACAATTGCCTAGGACAATTCCGCATACCGTTCCATCATTATTACACACTCGCTATTTACAATATATAGTAATATATTCTAACTTTATTTTAACAGCACCTATTTTTATATTTTAGCTCTCTGATATCATGCAAAGTTATCCTCTTCATACCCACAACATAGTTTATTTCTCGTTTCTAGATGGAAGCAAACGTTAAATTATCGTGAAGTCGCATCAGTGGCAGATAGGACTTGAGAGAATATTGATCTTACCTTTAGCTCCTTGTGGGTTCGACACTCCATACTTATCACTTCCACCATTGGAAATTGCTACGATGATTCCTTGCACTTGGGGATTATCAACCATCACCGACGGTCGAATATATCAGAGGTGAAGAATCCCAACTATTGTCGTGGGAGTCGCTTCTCATCCGTTCTCCTCTGCTGCACAATTTGGTGTAATGCACTCGGGGACAAAGGGAGGAGCGACCATCACCAGCGGTCGAATATATCAGAGAGGGAGTGCCCACCATATACACCACGTGAGATGAGAGTTTTTAAGGAAGACTCAACAGACCGAAACTCAACTCGTGATAAATACTCAGAATTTTAATCATTCAATTATGAACACAACAGATGTCTGATGACAATAGGATCCCGGAGTGCCATTACTGCTATGATGGCCGGGGTTTGTGCGACAGGTTTTGTCGGGGAAGCTGATCGTGTCCCACGAACACCTATGGGACTTGGTCCCTTGTGGTTCGAAGGGGGGCGGAGAAAGCACAAAGAGCGGATCGAGTCGATGCACACGAGCAGATTTACCCAGCTTCGGAGCTCTCCGGAGAGATAACACTCCTACTGCTGCTTGGTGGATTATCTTGTGTTCTTGCTAGGGAGCAATGGGAGCTACAAAACCTAGCCCGAGTGAGGTCTCGAATGAGTCGAATGAACTGAACCGGAGCCGAACCCCTTCTATGTTGCACATGGGCCTCCTTTTATAGTCTAAAGGGGACACCACAGGTGGCAACGCATATGAGGGTACAAATGTAAAAACAGAGGTTGGTACACCGCTTTGTACAGTGTACAGTGATCTATACCTAACTCTGATGGCAAGGGACAAGAGTCATAAATGCCCGCCCCGATCGCTGAAGCGATTACAGGCAATGGGACTGTCAAGTGCGCCTCCGTTTGCCACGATGGTAGCTTGTCAGCGCCGCTTATCGCCGCTCCCCGCTGGATGCATAGCCCATTGACACGCGTGCCTGGGAAAACCCCATGGCGACACGTTGGCGGATGAGCTGGAGCGGAGATGGAGAGAGGTTGCCTGCCGCGGCAAGCGCCTTGCCGCGGCAGAATCCATGTCGCTCGGGAGCTCGTTGCTCTCAAGCCTTCCCGGCAAGCTCCTCTTGCCGGGGCCTTGTTCCCTTCATGCCTTGAGTGGCCTTCCCGGCAAGCTCCTCTTGCCGGGGCCCTTGATTACTTTGTTCTTGAATGGCTCCAAAGGAGCCGCGGAGGACCTTGGCGGTCACCAGGCCAGCCCTGCCATGGGGTGCTGCAACTGCCCGTGCACGAGTTCGGGATACTAGGGTACCCCTACTCTAGTACACCGACAGAGCCCGAACTGGGCCACCTGCGGCGCCAAGCTCTGTTGGGCCAGGCCCAAAAGCGATCTGCAGACACGCAGCGGCCTAGATCGCGCGATTATTATCTCGGACCCACCACGTCCCCCTGAGCAGCACGTTCGGACGTGGCGTCGTGGGAGAGATCGTGGGGGCTTTCTTTAATGGGAAAACTGAACGCCCGTCCCTCTCCCCCTTATAAGCGAGGGGGGCAGGGCGCCCACTTGCCATTGCTGTCACATCAAAAACCACCGCCGCTCCCCTCCTTCTCAAGTCCACAGAGCGACGCCCGCCCCATTGCCACCGGGCGCCACCAACGCCGTCGACCTCTTCCACCACCTCCCCCATGGCTCCGAAGCCGACAAGGGAAAGGCGTGAAATCGGCCGAGGCGCAGCGGCTCATGGCTGCGGAAGGAGCGGGCCCTCTTCGATCCCCTGCTTGACAGGAAGGAGCTGCGGGAGCTGTATTACCTTTTCTGGTCGACGAAGACGCGGGCGCACCCGCGCACGTGGGTGATCTCCACCGCCACATCCGAGAAGGTTTCCATCGGGTACCCTTTCTCCGCCCGCCCTTTTCCGAATTCTTCTGCGATGTCATGAACACATATGGCCTCCGCCTCCTTGATTTCACCCCCAACGCCATCCTCACCATGGCCGTTTTCGCACATATCTGCGAGAACTTTGTCGGGGTCCACCCAAATGTAGCACTTTTCTGCCATTACTTCATGCCCCGCATAGAGAGAGGAGAGCCGCTTGCCGGAGGAATTGCATGGATATCCAGGATCGGCAAGAAGGAAGCATATCTTGACGGAGAGCTGCGCAGCAAGTGGGAGGAGCGGAGAGCTGACTGGTGTTGGATCTTAGAGGAGGAGCCACAGCCTTTCACTGCCCTGCGCCAAACCCCCATAGTGCGCGGCAATGATTGGAGCAACTTGGCGCCGGAGGATGCCAAGTTGAAGATTGCCGTGACTAGGATCTTGCGCCTCAGGCACGCCGGGCTTACCGTAGGAGCAGTTGGCGCGGACTTCCTTCGCCGCCGCATTGCGCCCTTGCAGGAGAGGGGGAGGCCTGCTTGGGAGTTCCAAAACGCGGCGGACATCATGAGGTTGCGCCCGGGTCTGAACTGGAATTTTACAGTCTTGGAGTTGGATGGCATGCTCCGGGAGCTGTTCAAGCCTGATGCAGATCACCCCGAGTGGTTCATGTTGCCGAGGGGAGTCGTGCCCTTGTGCAACAACTCGTCGCTTGACCGCATCCGCGCGATGATGCCGTTGTGCGATTCCCATGGAATCGTTCCAACTTGGCAGGAGCCCGCCGACGACGTCGTGCAGCAGTTCTTCGACGACTTGGAAGAAGTGCTGATTCATGCCGACGAGTAGAAGCGGCTCATCCGCGACACCACCGAGAAAGAGATGGCGCGTCTTGCCACACGGTTGGAGGAGGCGGCAGAAGCTGCCGCCGCCGGCGTGTTTGGGTTCACCGCCGAGGAGGCAGAAACAGCCGAGGCGGCAAGCCTTGCCGATCGAGAGGAGTTAGTCGGCGAGGAGGAGCGAGCCCGACGCCGAGCTAAAAGAGCCTGCCGGGGGCGCCTCCCCTCCGCCGTCAAGTAGCTTGCCGCGGGAGGAGCCCACGGCCCCGCCAAGAAGACGCCTCCGCAAGACCGGAGAGGTGACGGGGCGGCCGACGGGCCAACAGCCGCCACGCCGCCCGACGCGCTCCACCGCGGCAAGCACTATTGCCGCGGGAGCGGCTCATGCCGCCACAGCAACGGGAGCGGGGCCTTCTGGAGCCACGGCCACCGCACCCGCCAAACGTCCGAGGGAGCCCACTCCTCCAGCTCGTCGCACTGGAGCGGAATTTGACTTCTCCGCTCTCAGCTCCGAGGAAGAAGAGGAAGAGTAAGATCTTGTCGCTGCTACTTGTAATTCTTCAATTTTACGCTTTTTCTTGTATCGACTTGTTTCATTACGAGCTCTCTCCTTTTTCAGGACACCGCTCGTGAGGGCGTCGAAAAGGGCCAAAACTCCGGTGGTTGTCGTCGAAGACGATTCCCCTAATGGCTGTAAGGCACGTCTGAGACTCCCTTGCCGGATCCGGCAACCCTTCAACAGAGCAGCCCCCAGCACAACCCCCAGCGTAAGTGTTTGGTTTATCTCTCACGGTTCGGTGTGCTTGGGTGCTCCTTCTTTACTGATTCCTGGTTTGTTGATTTGTGTAGGAGCAGAGCAGCCTCATCAGGAGGTCCCGGAAGTCACTCCTGAAGTCCTGTCTGCTTCAACTACGCCGCCGAGGGAGAAATCTCCGCCAAGGGAGCGTTCTCCGGCGAGGGAGGCCTCTCCGACAAGGGGCAGCGCCGACGACCCTCCGGTGGTGGAGACCGCGGCAACAGATCCTATTGCAGGTAATCTTCCTGACTGAAAATTTCCCTTGGGTTCTTTTTCTTCTGTTCTTCTCGAACATATGCTTAACTGTTCTTTCTTTCTCTGATCATCAGATCCATCTGCCGGAGAGCCGATGGAGACTGAGGTTGCCGGCGAGGATGACGCTCGCGGCAACAATGACGACGCCGCCAACATGGAAGAGGAGGCCGGCGCCGATGGGTCCGCCGGCGAGGAGGCCGCCAAGGCTGCCGGTGCAGAGGCTGGGGAGGGGTCCGGTGATCGTACTGACGGCCCTGAGGCCGCAGGAGCGCCAGGCGCTGCACCGACCGCCGATCCTCCCGCCACCGATGCTGCACCAGACTCCGAAGAGCCCCTGCCCGGCGCCTATCTGAAGGCCGGCGAAGGTGTATTCATCAAGCTTCCATGGGCATCGAGCTCCAGGGCGTCAGTCGAGGGGGAGACCTTCGACGTGGAGCTGCCCGCCTCCGCTGGGCTGTCGCTGGTTAGCGCGCCAAGCAGCAGCAGTGACGAGCCTGAGGAGGAGCAGCTGCTGAAGAAGCTGCTGTCGCTCTACCGCGCCCGACAAGCTAAGCTGGAGTCGCGGGAAGCACTCGTCGCGAGGGCGGGAGCCGACATGGAGAAGCGCGCAGAAGAGCTCCGGCGCACCAACAAGGAAACTCTTCGGGACATAGCAGAAGCGCGGGAGCAGCTTGCTATGGAGCGCACGACCTTCATCCTGGAGAAGGCCGAGGTCGAGGAGCAGCAAAGGCTTGCCGGCGAGAAGCTCTCCGCGCAAGAAGTTGAGCTGGCGCAGCGGAAGATCAACCTCGACAGCTATGAGGAAGATCTCGCTTGTGAAGCAATCAATTAGCCGGGGCACTCCAGAGGCAAAGGACGCCCGCAGCTGCCGAGGCCGCCAAGAAGGAATTGGAGGCGAGGTGGCCCAGCTGGAGGCCACCCTCCGGAAGAGCGTCGAGGAGGTCACCGGGCTGAAGCCTTGACGCGAAAGACGCCTACACTCTTGGCGAGCTGCGAGGTCGTTTATTTGAGAAGATCAAGGAGCTCGACGCCAAGGACTCCAAGGCGGATCTGGAGCTGAAACTGGCCACCACAGCGGAGACGCTGAACGGTGCCAAGGAGCGGGAAACGGGTCTGCTGGAGAAGATCAAGGCCAACGAGGAGCTGATGGCGAATGCCGCGACTGCCCAGGATACTCTCAGAGATAGCATAATGCACTAGACAGAAGGTCTTGTGGACACCGCCGCCGCCATCCACAATGAGCTGATGGAGCTGGGGATGGTGGATCTTGGGTACTCCACCGATGAGGACCTCCAACCCAGCGCCAAGCTCAGCCTGTTCTTCAAGGGCGTGCTGACGGGTCTCCAGCGGCTCCGGGAAGAGATCCCAAAGCAACTGGCCGACGAATCTGCGCCGGGGATCTCCAGAAGGTGCTGATGAAGGTGGCCTTCCGCAACCCAGGTGTCAACTTCACCAACGTCCTCAAGTCCCTGCCTCCATCTGCTGACGTTGAAGCGCTCAAGGCCCTCGTCGCACCCATCGTGGACAGGGTGAGCGGAGTCAAAAGACTCGATGGCGACCGCATGGACTAGGCCGCCAAGTTTATCTTTTCCTTGTCGCTGCAGATCATGTTTAGTAGAGCAATTTATTAGATCTGCGACAAGTTATTTTGTAATATACTCTATCTTAGGCAACAATCGCAATGTTATTCCCTTTACTTGATTTCTTCCCTTGTATGTTTGTGCCCCTACGCTTTTAGGGAACTTGTCGGTGCGAGCATCTTTGCCTTGTGCGAAAATCTTGAACGTCGACAGCTTCTTTGGCGATGTTGCCCCCGACAAGCAACCTTGTCGCAACTAGTTGCAGCATGCTTAAGTTGTTGAGCGGACTCGAAACAAAGTAAGGGCGCAAGCTAGCCGCGAGTCGGTTCCTCCGCCTGAGTTTTCCATACAAAGTACTATCGTTCGAGGAAGATAACTTGAAAATTTAAAACTGATTGCTTAAACTTGGCAACTTAGCTTTTTACGTCGTTTGCTTCCCAGAAGGTGATACTTCCTCGGCGACACTTGGTGGTCCACACCATTATCTTCTCCTTCCCCGGTTAACTTGTGGGTGGATGAACCTTGCTCTCTTTTGAGAAGAAAGAAGAAAATAAAGTTATGGAGCCTAGTGGCTTGTTATCGCCATCGGGTGTGGATGCTGCACAAAATGTCAGATAATACATGCATAATAATGGTGAAAGCATGAAATTGACAAATTGTGCGCAACACACGAGCTTTACTGATGCACGGGGTCTGCGCCCGGCTTTGTACAAAGGATTACATGCAACAGCGGCAAGACTTGTACCAAAGGGTGGTTGCCGGAATGGGTTCCGGCAACCGCGCCCTATGGGTAAAACTTACGAAGATGCTCTATATTCCGTGAGTTGCTCACGAGCACGCCATCTACGGTCTCAAAGCGGACAGCGCCGAGCCTAGTGACTCGTTTCACCCGATAAGGGCCTTCCCACTTCGAGCGTCAACTTGTTGGAATTCTTGGCGGATTGAACGCGCCGAAGAACAAGGTCGCCTTCCTCGAAGCTTCTGGCATTAACTTTGCGGCTATGGTAGCGGCGCAAAGTATGCTGGTAACAAGCAGCTCGTACAGCAGCCTGAAGACGATCCTCCTCGAAGAGCAGCGCGTCATCTTGTCGCAGCTGCTCTTGCTCAAGCTCATCATAAGCGAGTACTCGAGGTGATCCGTGATCTGAGTTCCGTGGGGAGAACTGCCTCTGCTCCATAGACTAGAGCGAAAGGTGTCCGGCGATGGCTCGATTTGGCGTCGTCTGATCGACCAAGAACCACCGGCAGCTCCTCAATCCAGTTTCTTCCGCACTTGCGCCTTTGTCAAAGGTTACGGTCTTGAATCCTCGCAGCACTTCAGCATTTGCCCTCTCGCTTGACCGTTGCTTCTTGGGTGAGCAACGAAGCAAAAGCAGACCTTGGCGCCAAGATCTTGGACGTCTTGCATGAAGGTGCGACTTCGTGAATTGGGTGCCGTTGTCGGTGATGATCCGGTTAGGTATCCCAAAAGCGGCAAACAATTGACTGAAGAACTTGACCGCCGATGTCTGTCACCTTCCTCATCGCTTCCACTTCGCCACTTTGTGAACTTGTCGATTGCAACGTACAAGTACTCAAAGCCCCCGACAACTCGGGGGAAAGGGCCGAGGATATCGAGCCCCCAGACCGAAAATGGCCAGGATAAAGGGATCGTCTAGAGAGCTTGAGCTGGTTGGTGTATCTGTTTTGAATGGGCCCGCACGCTTCACACTTGGTTACTTGCGCGTTGCATCACGGAGGGCTTCGGCGGAAGAAACCTTCTTGGAAAGCTTTGCGGCAAGTGCTCTTCTTGCCAATGTGGTGACCACATATGCCTCCATGTATCTCTGCCAACAACTTCATCCATCTTCCGGCAAATACACTTCAATTTCACTCCGTTGAGTCTTCTTCTGTACAGAATGTTGTCAACAAACTGGTACATACTTGACTGCCGGGCTACTTTTTCTGCTTCTTCTTGCTCTTCGGGAAGTTCTCCTGTCTAAAGGAAATGGACGATCTGCTGCGCCCATCTTTGGAGCACGTGGCTCGACAACAAGGACTAAAGGCACATCTGCCGCTGCGGGAACATCAGCTTCCACGGCAAGAACCTGCGGCTCTGCCGGAGCTCGATGATCCCCGACAAGCTTGCCGGAGCAAAACTTGTCGGGAACGTCTGCTTCAACGGGACAAACCCTTAGGTTTGTCAGACGAAACTGTTCCTCAGCGATATTTGCGTTGATTTTGGGGACCTTCTTGGCGGCTGCGGGGAGCTCTGCGGAAAGTAGTCACCGAAACCAACTTCCTCTTCTTGCTGCTGTACGGTTGATGGCATTACGGTTGGTTGAGTCAGCTTGAGCACAAAAATTCCTGGTTCCATAGGTAACTTGAGTGCAGCACACTTTGACAGGCCATCAGCAATATCATTCTGAGCTCTTGGAACATGTTCCATTTGCAGGCCCTCAAAGTGCTCTTCTAGCTTTCTCACTTCATCAACGTAGGCTTCCATCAACGGACTCTGATAATCTTTATTTACTTGGCGGACGACAAGCTGCGAGTCACCCTGACGATGAGCTTTCTGATCCCAAGGTCCACCGCAATTCTGAGGCCGGCAAGCAAACCTTCATACTCTGCAGTATTATTTGTTGCTTGCTCCTTGGGAAAGTGCATTTGGACTATGTACTTGAGGTGCTCTCCGGTGGGTGCGATAAGCAGCATGCCGGCACCGGCGCCTTCCAGCGAGAAGGCACCATCAAAATACATCAGCCACTCTTTACTTGCTTCTTTGACGGGGATGCTCGTCTCTGGAATCTCTTCATCTTGTGTTGGCGTCCATTCTGCTATAAACTCTGCCAATGCTCTGCTTTGGATAGTTGAAGTGCTTTCGAACTTGAGGCCAAAGCTTGACAGTTCCAGTGCCCACTCGACAATCCTGCCTGTTGCTTCTGGATTTTGCAATATCCTCTTCAACGGAAAGCGAATGACAACTTTTATCTCATGTTCTTGGAAGTAATGGCGCAGCTTTCTCGAGGCCATGAGGAGGCCGAAAAGCAATTTATGCACACCAGAATACCTTGACCTAGCAACCTGCAGAAGGGAACTGACAAAGTAGACTGGGCGCTGCACCATCCTTTTCTTCATCTTGTCGCAATCCTGCGCAGATCCGTCCTTGTCGGGACCAGAGCTTGTGGCGAAGCCCCACGCTTGTCGCTGGATGCATCTGCCTCGGTTGCGGCTCATCATCCGCCTCCCTCTCCGCTACTAACGCAGCACTAACCACTTGATTGGTTGCCGCTATATACAGCAGCAACTTCTCTTGTGGCCTAGGTGCGACAAGTATTGGAGTTGAGGACAGGTACCTCTTCAAGTCTTGCAGCGCAGCCTCCGCTTCGGGAGTCCATTTCATTGGACCTGCCTTTTTCAAAATTTTGAAAAATGGCAGGGCGCGCTCAGCTGACTTAGAGATAAACCTGCTGAGAGCAGCCACGCAACCGGCGAGCCTTCTTACATCCTTGACGCGCTTTGGTGCTTCAATCTGCTCAATGGCCTTGATCTTGTCGGGGTTGGCTTCAATTCCCCTCTGCGACACGAAGAACCCGAGAAGCTTGCCGGAGGGAACTCTAAACACGCACTTCTCGGGGTTGAGCTTGAGGTTGATCTTGCGCAGATTTGCAAAGGTCTCATCTAAGTCTTGAACCAGAGTTGCTTTGTCCTTGCTCTTGACCACTATGTCATCCATGTAAGCTTCTACATTTACGTGTATTTGTGGCTCAAAGGCATCATGGACTACTCTTGCAAAGCGTTGAACCAGCATTCTTCAAACCGAAAGGCATTCGTATGAAAGCGTATGTGCCACATGGTGTAATGAATGCGGTTTCTCTTCATCCTCTTCTGCCATGAAGATCGGCGATATCCTGAATATGCGTCAAGAAATGAAAGCAAATCACATCCAGCTGTGGAGTCAACAATCTGGTCGATACGCGGCAAGGGAAATGGGTCTTTGGGACAAGCTTTATTAACATCTGTAAAGTCGATACAGAGTCTCCATTTCCCATTTGCCTTTCGCATATGTGCTGGATTGGCCAACCACGTGGGATGGAGTACCCCTCTGACAAGGCCTGCTGCCTCCAACTTCTTGATCTCTTCTGCGATGAATTCTTGGCGCTCCACTGCCTATTTCCTAACTTTTTGCTTGACGGGCCGCGCGTGAGGACAGACAGCTAGGTGGTGCTCAATTACTTTCACAGGAACACGGGGATGTCGGATGGTTGCCATGCAAACACATCGTCATTCGCCAGCGAGAAAAGCAACTCGCCTTCCTATTTAGGGTCAAGCGTGGCACTGATGGTGAAGGTACCACCAGTGCTGTCCTCCTTGGCGGGCACCTTCTTGGTCTTCGGCGGAGCTGCCATCATCTTCATGCACTTGCCGGTGGAGCTCGATGGTGCGTCCTCGATGGTAGCGCAGCACTCTGAGGAGGTGCGCTTGCCGGAGTGGGCATCAGAGCTCTTGCCGGTCTTGGTCTTCTTCTTCCCCCCGGGAGCTTCAGCGGCAAGTGGTTTGCTATCTGTCGTAGCTGCTGCATCCCGGTAAATCTTGTCGGCACAGATAAGCGCATCCTTCTTGTCACCATGAACAAAAATGACGCTTATCGGGCCGGGCATCTTGGGAAGGTTGTAGGCGTAGTGAGAGGCTGCCATGAACTTGGCAAGTGCTTTGGGCTGACCAAGTATCCCATTGTAGGGCAATGGGAAATCAGCAACGTCGAATGTGACCCTCTCAGTCCTGAAATTTAATTCACTACCAAATGTTACCGGCAACGTGATCTTCCCTTTCGGCTTACTCCTTCCTGGGTTGATTCCTTGGAAAGTGCCAGTTTCTTCGAGCTCGCCGTCAGAGATTTGAAGCTTCTGGAGCACTGCAGAGGAGATCAGATTCAGGCCGGCCCCGCCGTCAACCAACATTTTAGTGACCTTGAGGTTGCGGATAGTTGGTGAGACCAACATCGGCAAGCACCCAACCGCAGTTATGCGATCAGGGTGGTCCTCAATATCAAAAATGATGGGCGTGCTGGACCACTTCAGAGGTCTACGTGACTCTATGGATGGTTCTGCTGCATTGACCTCCCGCATCCATTGCTTGAGTTGGCGGTGCGAGGAATGCAGAGAAGCACCACCGTCAACGCAGAGAACCTCTGTTGCCTTCTGAAACTCCTGCTCATCAGCTTCATCGTCTTCCATGTCTTCGTCATCATCTTCGTCTTCGTCCTTGTCGCGGCCGCGGGGAGGTCTGTCTCCTTGCCGCTGCTTGGCCTTGCCGTGGCGTCCTCCCCGGCCGGGTCTCTTCTTGCTAGCTGCCGCAGCACCTTCCTGGGCCTTCTCCTTGTCTCGCCGCTCGTACTCAGCTCTCTACTGTTCAACAAGCTGCTCGACTTTCTTGCAGCTCTGGAGGTCGTGGCCCTTGGTGCGGTGAATCTTGCAGTACCGCTTGTTGGAGCTGTCCTGCTTGTCGGCGGCCGCCACAGCTTGGCGGTCGGCGTGGCAACCTCCTTGCGGAGCCACCGGCCTTGGCTTTGTTGGCGGCACCATCCTTGCGGACTGCTTTCGACAACTAGTACTTCTTGATTCTTCTTCTTTCTGTTGTTCCGCCGCCGGCTCTTCTTTGCCGGGGCGGTCTCCTCACTGTCAGATTCTGCTCCAACATTCTCTCTTGGGAGTCCTCTTCCCTCCTCAGCGCGTGCACACTTGTCAGCCAAGGCATACAGCTCACTGACGTCCTTGACTTTGCACATCGCCATCTCCTCCCTCATCCTGCGGTTCCGCACGTTCTGATGAAATGCGCTGATCACCACGGCAGGGTGGACATCTGGGATGTTGTAATGCACATGGCTGAATCTCTGGATGAACTTGCGCAGGGACTCTCCCTCCTTCTGGGCGAGCAAGTGAAGGTCACTCTCTTGGCCATGAGGCTTGTGGCCGCCTGTGAAGGCGCCAGCAAACTGATGGCACAGGTCTGCCCAAGAAGATATGGAGCTGTCCGGCAAGTGCATGAGCCAAGACCTGACGTTTGGCTTGAGCACCAGAGGGAAGTAGTTGGCGAGGATCTTGTTGTCTCGTCCCCCCGCAGCCTGCACCGCGATGGTGTAGATGCTGAGGAACTCCGATGGGTGCGTCCTACCATCATACTGAAGGAAATATGCCCTAGAGGCAATAATAAAGTTATTATTTATTTCCTTATTTCATGATAAATGTTTATTATTCATGCTAGAATTGTATTAACCGGAAACATAATACATGTGTGAATACATAGACAAGCAGTGTCACTAGTATGCCTCTACTAGACTAGCTTGTTAATCAAAGATGGTTAAGTTTCCTAACCATAGACAAAGGAGTTGTCATTTGATTAACAAGGTCACATCATTAGTTGAATGATCTGATTGACATGACCCATTCCATTAGCTTAGCACCCGATCGTTTAGTATGTTGCTATTGCTTTTATCCATGACTTATACATGTTCCTATAACTATGAGATTATGCAACTCCCGTTTACGGAGGAACACTTTAGGTACTACCAAAGCGTCACAACGTAATGAGTGATTATAAAGGAGTACTACAGGTGTCTCCAAAGGCAGATGTTGGGTTGGCGTATTTCGAGATTAGGATTTGTCACTCCGATTGTCGGAGAGGTATCTCTGGGCCCTCTCGGTAATGCACATCACTAAGCCTTGCAAGCATTACAACTAATGAGTTAGGCGTGAGATGATGTATTACGGAACGAGTAAAGAGACTTGCCAAGAACGAGATTGAACTAGGTATTGGATACCGGCGATCGAATCTCGGGCAAGTAACATACCGATGACAAAGGGAACAACGTATGTTGTTATGCGATACGACCGATAAAGATCTTCGTAGAATATGTAGGAGCCAATATGGGCATCCGGTCCCGCTATTGGTTATTGACCGGAGGCGTGTCTCGGTCATGTCTACATTGTTCTCGAACCGTAGGGTCCGCACGCTTAAGGTTTCGATGACGGTTAAATTATGAGTTTGTGTATTTTGATGTACCGAAGGAGTTCGGAGTCCCGGATGTGATCTCGGACATGAAGAGGAGTCTCGAAATGGTCGAGACATAAAGATTGATATATTGGACGGCTATATTCGGACACCGGAAAGGTTCCGGAAGTTTCCGGAGAAAACCGGAGTCTTGGGAGGGGTTACCGGAACCCCGGGAAGTAATGGGCCTTATTGGGCCAAGAGGGAGAGAGAGGGCCGCACCAGGAGGTGGTGCGCGCCCCCACGGGAGTCCGAATAGGACAAGGAAGGGGCGGCCCCCTTCCCTCTCCCTCTCCTCTCTTTCCTTCCCCTTCCTCCTTCCTAGTTGGACTAGGAAAGGGAGTCCTACTCCCACTAGGAGGAGGACTCCCCTCCTTGGCGCGCCTCCTAGGGCCGGCCGGCCTCCCCTTGCTCCTTTATATCACGGGGCAGGGGCAACCTAGAACACACAAGTTGATCCTTGAGATCGTTCCTTAGCAGTGTGCTGTGCCACCCTCCACCATATAACACCTCGCTCATATCGTAGCGGTGCTTAGGCGAAGCCCTGAGTCGCTAGAACATCAAGATCGTCACCATGCCGTCGTCTTGTGGAACTCTCTCTCCCGGAGCTTTGCTGGATCGGGAACTGAGGAGCGTCACCGAGCTGTACGTGTGTCAAGAACTGAGGCGCCCGAGTAACGGCGCTGGGATCGGTTGGATCGCGAGGAGAACGTCGACTACTTCCTCTACGTTGTGATCGCTTCCGCTTGGTCTCACGAGGGTAGACAACACTCTCCCCTCTCGTTGCTATGCATCACCATGATCTTGCGTGTGCGTAGGAAATTTTTTGAAATTACTACGTTCCCCAACACATACTTCTCCGGCACATCTGGCTTGAAGTTTTTCTTGTCGGGCCACTGGACTTGCCACAGCTCACGGGTGAACGCAGGGCAACCTACCGTGTACGGCAAGTCACCTGGTTCCCCTGGCGCATGCATGTCAACAGCGGGCCCGGCGCGTTGGTCAGATTGATGCCGCGCTTCTCTTCGGCGCTCGATGCGGGTCCGAGCGTCTTCTTCTTGCCGTTCTCGAAGAACTTGGCGCTGGTCGCGACGAGCTCGCGGATCCGGCAGCGGCTGTGGAGTCGCTGTCGAGGTGAATCCGGCGAGTCGGCGATCTTGGCCTTCGGGAAGGGGAGTGCACGGTGGCTGCCCCCCCGCAGGTCTCGTCACCACCGGCTCGTGCCTTGTCGCCTTGCCGCGGCTGCGAGGTGCTTGGTTGCCGCGGGACGTCGCCGTTGGCAAAGCCGATGAGACTCTGGATGGTGGCCCTCCATTCGTCGACCATGTCGGCCGTTGGAGGGTAATCTAGAAGCAGTTGAGCTCTCGTCAAGGCTTCCGCTGGAGTGGTGGGTGGCAACGGTGTACAGAGCGAAGAACAGGATGTGCTCGGACTCCTAACCAAGTTAGGAGGAGCAGCATCCCGCCCAAGCGACCGTACTCGCTTCGTACCGGCATCTTTGGCGTGCATGCGGGTCTCGAGGGCCTCGGGATCCTCCGGCTTGGCCTTGATCTATTGAGCGTATGGTGCTGCGAGCACCAAGACGCTGTCGGTCCCGCGCCTCTTGAGATGGACGCGGTGCGGATTCGGACGCCGAAGCTTGCGCCGCCTTGTCCTTGGACCTGGCAGCGTCGTGGGCTCTCTCGACGACGCCCGTTCCTCCGCCAGCGTCTTCCCCACCACTCGTCAGCTCCGGTGGTGGTGGGTTTGACGCGGACGGCTCTGCTGCCGCCGAAGACTTCTTCTTCGGTGGCATGTTGATGAAGATGATGAATAAGTTGCTCGCATTCAAGAAGTCGGGGAAGCTGATCGTCATTCAGATCAGAAAGCTCATCGTCAGGGGTGACTCGCAGCTTGTCGTCCGCCAAGTAAATAAAGATTATCAGAGGCCGTTGATGGAAGCCTACGTTGATGAAGTGAGAAAGCTAGAAGAGCACTTTGAGGGCCTGCAAATGGAACATGTTCCAAGAGCTCAGAATGATATTGCTGATGGCCTGTCAAAGTGCGCTACACTCAAGTTACCTGTGGAACCAGGAATTTTTGTGCTCAAGCTGACTCAACCAACTGTAACGCCATCAACCGGACAGAGCAAGAAGAGGAAGTTGGTTTCCGGTGACTACTTTCCGGCAGAGCTCCCTGCAGCCGCCGCCAAGAAGGTCCCCAAAATCAACGCAAATATCGCTGAGGAACAGTCTACTCCAACAAACCTAAGGGTTTGTTCCGTTGAAGCAGACGTTCCCGGCAAGTTTTGCTCCGGCAAGCTTGTCGGGGATCATCGAGCTCCGGCAGAGCCGCATGTTCTTGCCGTGGAAGCTGATGTTCCCGCAGCGGCAGATGTGCCTTTAGTCCTTGTTGTCGAGCCACAGGCTCCGGCATGGTAAAGCAGATCGTCCATTTCCTTGAACAGGAGAACTTCGAAGAGCAAGAAGAAGCGAAAAAGTAGCCGGCAGTCAAGTATGTACCAGTTTGTTGACAACATTCTGTACAGAAGAAGACTCAACAGAGTGAAATTGAAGTGTATTTGCCGGGAAGATGGACAGAAGCTGTTGGCAAAGATACATGGAGGCATATGTGGTCACCACATTGTTGCAAGAGCACTTGCCGACAAAGCTTTCCGGCAAGGTTTCTTCTGGCCAGAAGCCCTCCAGGATGCAACGGCGCAAGTAACCAAGTGTGAAGCGTGCCAGTTCCATTCAAAACAGATACACCAGCTAGCTCAAGCTCTCTAGACGATCCCTTTATCCTGGCCATTTTCGGTCTGGGGGCTCGATATCCTCGGCCCTTTCCCCCGAGCTGTCGGGGGCTTTGAGTACTGTATGCGTTGCAATCGACAAGTTCACAAAGTGGCGGAAGTGGAAGCGATGAGGAAGGTGGACAGCCGCGGTCAGCGATCAAGTTCTTCAGGTCAATTGTTTGCCGTTTTGAGATACCTAACCGGATCATCACCGACAACGGCATCCAATTCACGAGTCGCACCTTCATGCAGTACGTCCAAGATCTTGGCGCCAAGGTCTGCTTTGCTTCTGTTGCTCACCCAAGAAGCAACGGTCAAGCAGAGAGGGCAAATGCTGAAGTGCTGCGAGGACTCAAGACCAGAACCTTTGACATGCTGTGCAAGTGCGGAAGAAACTGGATTGAGGAGCTGCCGGTGGTTCTTTGGTCGATCAGGACGACGCCAAATCGAGCCACTGGCTAGATACCTTTCGCTCTAGTCTATGGAGCAGAGGCAGTTCTCGCCATGGAACTCGTATACGGATCACCTCGAGTACTCGCTTATGATGAGCTTGGGCAAGAGCAGCTGCGACAAGATGACGCGCTGCTCCTTGAGGAGGATCGTCTTCAGAGCTCTTTGTCTGAGCTGCTCGTTACCGACAAGCTTTGCGCCGCTACCATAGCCGCAAAGTTAATGCCAGAAGCTTCGAGGAAGGCGACCTTGTTCTTCGGCGTGTTCAATCCGCCAAGAATTCCAACAAGTTGACGCCGAAGTGGGAAGGCCCTTATCAGGTGAAACGAGTCACTAGGCCTGGCGCTGTCCGCCTTGAGACCGAAGATGGCGATCCGGTGAGCAACTCCTGGAATATAGAGCACTTGCCGGACAGCTCCATATCTTCTTGGGCAGACCTGTGCCATCAGTTTGTCGGCGCCTTCACAGGCGGCCACAAGCCTCATGGCCAAGAGAGTGACCTTCACCTGCTCGCCCAGAAGGAGGGAGAGTCCCTGCGCAAGTTCATCCAGAGATTCAGCCGTGTGCATTACAACATCCCAGATGTCCACCCTGCCATGATGATCGGCGCATTTCATCGAGCGTCGCGGAACCGCAGGATGAGGGAGGAGATGGCGATGTGCAAAGTCAAGGACGTCAGTGAGCTGTATGCCTTGGCTGACAAGTGTGCACGCGCTGAGGAGGGAAGAAGACTCCCAGGAGAGAATGTTGGAGCAGAATCTGACAGTGAGGAGACCGCCCCGGCAAAGAAGAGCCGGCGGCGGAACAACAGAAAGAAGAAGAATCAAGAAGTACTAGTTGTCGAGCAGTCCGGCAAGGATGGTGCCGCCAACAAAGCCAAGGCTGGTGGCTCCGGCAAGGAGGTTGCGGCCCGGCGCCGACCGCCAAGCTGTGGCGGCCGCCGACAAGCAGGACAGCTCCAACAAGCGGTACTGCAAGATTCACCGCACCAAGGGCCCCGACCTCCAGAGCTGCAAGAAAGTCGAGCAGCTTGTTGAACAGCAGAGAGCTGAAATGCTGCGGCGAGACAAGGAGAAGGCCAGGAAGGTGCTTTGCAGCAGCTAGCAAGAAGAGACCCGGGAGGACGCCACAGCAAGGCCAAGCAGCGGCAAGGAGACAGACCTCCCCGCGGCCACGACAAGGACGAAGACGAAGATGATGACGAAGACATGGAAGACGATGAAGCTGATGAGCAGGAGTTTCAGAAGGCAACAGAGGTTCACTACGTTGACGTTGGTGCTTCTCTGCATACCTCGCACCGCCAACTCAAGCAATGGATGCGGGAGGTCAATGCAGCAGAACCATCCATAGAGTCACGTAGACCTCTGAAGTGGTCCAGCACGCCCATCATTTTTGATATTGAGGACCACCCTGATCCCATAACTGCGGTCGGGTGCTTGCCGATGTTGGTCTCACCAACTATCCGCAACCTCAAGGTCACTAAAATGTTGGTTGACGGTGGGGCCGGCCTGAATCTGATCTCCTCTGCAGTGCTCGAGAAGCTTCAAATCCCTGACGGCGAGCTCGAAGAAAATGGCACTTTCCAAGGAATCAACCCAGGAAGGAGCAAGCCGAAAGGGAAGATCACGTTGCCGGTAACATTTGGCAGTGAATTAAATTTTAGGACTGAGAGGGTCACATTCGACGTTGCTGAGTTCCCATTGCCCTACAATGGGATACTTGGCCGTCCAGCACTTGCCAAGTTCATGGCAGCCTCTCACTACGCCTACAACCTTGTCAAGATGCCCGGCCCGATAAGCGTCATTTCTGTTCATGGCGACAAGAAGGATGCGCTTATCTGCGCCGACAAGATTTACCGGGATGCAGCAGCTGCGACAGATAGCAAACCACTTGTCGCTGAAGCTCCCGGGGGGAAGAAGAAGACCAAGACCGGCAAGAGCTCTGATGCCCACTCCGGCAAGCGCACCTCCTCAGAGTGCTGCGCTACCGTCGAGGACGCACCATCGAGCTCCACCGGCAAGTGCAAGAAGATGATGGCAGCTCCGCCGAAGACCAAGAAGGTGCCCGCCAAGGAGGACGGCAGCCTTTGGTGGTACCTTCACCATCGATTGCCACGCTTGACCCTAAATAGGAAGGCGAGCTCGTTGCTTTCTGGCGGGCGAATGTCGATGTGTTTGCATGGCAACCATCCGACATCCCGGTGTTCCTGTGAAAGTAATTGAGCACCACCTAGCTGTCTGTCCTCACGCGCGGCCCGTCAAGAAAAAAGTTAGGAAACAGGCAGTGGAGCGCCAAGAATTCATAGCAGAAGAGATCAAGAAGTTGGAGGCAGCAGGCCTTGTCAGAGGGGTACTCCATCCCACGTGGTTGGCCAATCCAGTAGTTGTGCGAAAGGCAAATGGGAAATGGAGACTCTGTATCGACTTTACAGATGTTAATAAAGCTTGTCCCAAAGACCCATTTCCCTTGCCGCGTATCGACCAGATTGTTGACTCTACAGCTGGATGTGATTTGCTTTCATTTCTTGACGCATATTCAGGATATCATCAGATCTCCATGGCGTAAGAGGATGAAGAGAAACCGCATTCATTACACCATGTGGCACATACTGTTTCATACGAATGCCTTTCAGTTTGAAGAATGCTGGTTCAACGTTTGCAAGAGTAGTCCATGATGCCTTTGAGCCACAAATACACAGAAATGTAGAAGCTTACATGGATGACATAGTGGTCAAGTGCAAGGACAAAGCAACTCTGGTTCAAGATTTAGATGAGACCTTTGCGAATCTGTGCAAGATCAACCTCAAGCTCAACCCCGAGAAGTGCGTGTTTGGAGTTCCCTCCGGCAAGCTTCTCGGGTTCTTCATGTCGCAGAGGGGAATTGAAGCCAACCCCGACAAGATCAAGGCCATTGAGAAGATTGAAGCACCAAAGCGCGTCAAGGATGTAAGAAGGCTCGCCGGTTGCATGGCTGCTCTCAACAGGTTTATCTCTAAGTCAGCTGAGCGCGCCCTGCCATTTTTCAAAATTTTGAAAAAGGCAGGTCCAATGAAATGGACTCCCGAAGCGGAGGCTGCGCTGCAAGACTTCAAGAGGTACCAGTCCTCCACTCCAATACTTGTCGCACCTAGGCCACAAGAGAAGTTGCTGCTGTATATAGCGACAACCAATCAAGTGGTTAGTGCTGCGTTAGTAGCGGAGAGGGAGGCGGATGATGAGCCGGCAACCGAGGCAGATGCATCTAGCGACAAGCAGGGGGCTTCACCGTCAAGCTCTGGTCCCGACAAGGACGGATCTGCGAAGGATTGCGACAAGATGAAGAAAAGGATGGTGCAGCGCCCAGTCTACTTTGTCAGTTCCGTTCTGCAGGGGGCTAGGTCAAGATATTCTGGTGTGCAGAAATTGCTTTTCGGCCTCCTCATGGCCTCGAGAAAGCTGCGCCATTACTTCCAAGCACATGAGATAACAGTTGTCACTCGCTTTCCGTTGAAGAGGATATTGCAAAATCCAGAAGCAACAGGCAGGATTGTCGAGTGGGCACTGGAACTGTCAAGCTTTGGCCTCAAGTTGAAAGCACTTCAACTATCCAAAGCGAGCATTGGCGAGTTTATAGCAGAATGGGCGTAGCGCAAGATGAAGAGATTCCAGAGACGAGCATCCCCGTCAAAGAAGCAAGTAAAGAGTGGCTGATGTATTTTGATGGTGCCTTCTCGCTGCAAGGCGCCGGTGCCAGCGTGCTGCTTATCGCACCCACCGGAGAGCACCTCAAGTACATAGTCAAAATGCACTTTCCCAAGGAGCAAGCAACAAATAATACTGCAGAGTATGAAGGTTTGCTTGCCGGCCTCAGAATTGCAGTGGACCTTGGGATCAGAAAGCTCATCGTCAGGGGTGACTCGCAGCTTGTCGTCCGCCAAGTAAATAAAGATTATCAGAGTCCGTTGATGGAAGCCTACGTTGATGAAGTGAGAAAGCTAGAAGAGCACTTTGAGGGCCTGCAAATGGAACATGTTCCAAGAGCTCAGAATGATATTGCTGATGGCCTGTCAAAGTGTGCTGCACTCTAGTTACTTGTGGAACCAGGAATTTTTGTGCTCAAGCTGACTCAACCAACCGTAATGCCATCAACCGGACAGAGCAAGAAGAGGAAGTTGGTTTCCGGTGACTACTTTCTCCTACAGAGCTCCCCGAAGCCGCCGCCAAGAAGGTCCCCAAAATCAACGCAAATATCGCTGAGGAACAGTCTGCTCCGACAAACCTAAGGGTTTGTCCCGTTGAAGCAGACGTTCCCGACAAGTTTTGCTCCGGCAAGCTTGTCGGGGATCATCGAGCTCCGGCAGAGCCGCAGGTTCTTGCCGTGGAAGCTGATGTTCCATAGCAGCGGATGTGCCTTTAGTCCTTGTTGTCGAGCCACGAGCTCCGGCATGGTAGCAGATCGTCCATTTCCTTGAAGACAGGAGAACTTCCGAAGAGCAAGAAGAAGCGAAAAAAGTAGCCCGGCGATCAAGTATGTACCAGTTTGTTGACAACATTCTGTATAGAAGAAGACTCAACAGTGAAATTGAAGTGTCTTTGCGGGAAGATGGATGAAAGCTGTTGGCGAGATACATGGAGGCATATGTGGTCACCACATTGGCGCCAAGAGCACTTGCCGCAAAGCTTTCCGGCAAGGTTTCTTCCGCCGAAGCCCTCCGAGGATGCAACGGCGCAAGTAACCAAGTGTGAAGCGTGCGATTCCATTCAAAACAGATACACCACCATTCAAGCTCTCGGACGATCCCTTTATCCGGCCATTTTGATGCAGGGGCTCGATATCCTCGGTCCTTTCCCCCGAGCTGTCGGGGGCTTTGAGTACTTGTACGTTGCAATCGACAAGTTCACAAAGTGGCCGGAAGTTGAAGCGTGAGGAAGGTGACAGCATAGTCAGCAGTCAAGTTCTTCAGGTCAATTGTTTGCCGTTTTGGGATACCTAATCGGATCATCACCGACAACGGCACCCAATTCACGAGTCGCACCTTCATGCAGTACGTCCAAGATCTTGGCGCCAAGGTCTGCTTTGCTTCTGTTGCTCACCCAAGAAGCAACGGTCAAGCAGAGAGGGCAAATGCTGAAGTGCTGCGAGGACTCAAGACCAGAACCTTTGACAGGCTGCGCAAGTGCGGAAGAAACTGGATTGAGGAGCTGCCGGTGGTTCTTTGGTCGATCAGGACGACGCCAAATCGAGCCACTGGCCAGACACCTTTCGCTCTAGTCTATGGAGCAGAGGCAGTTCTCCCCACGGAACTCGTATATGGATCACCTCGAGTACTCGCTTATGATGAGCTTGAGCAAGAGCAGCTGCGACAAGATGACGCCATTGCTCCTCGAGGAGGATCGTCTTCAAAGGTCAGACGAGCTGCTCGTTACCAGCAAGCTTTCTTGCCGCTACCAAAGCCGCAGTTAATGCGAGAAGCTTCGAGGAAGGCGACCTTGTTCTTGGTAGCGTTCAATCCGCCAAGAATTCCAACAAGTTGACGCCCGAAGTGGGAAGGCCCTTATCGGGTGAAAGCGAGTCACTAGGCACAGCCTTTGTCGCCTTGAGACCGAAGATGGCGTTCGGTGAGCAACTCCTGGAATATAGAGCATCTTCGTAAGTTTTACCCATAGGCGCGGTTGCGGAACCCATTCTCGCAACCACCCTTTTGTACCGATCTTGCATTGTTGCATGTAATCCTTTGTACAAAGCGGTATGCAGACCCGTGCATCGATAAAAGCTCGTGTGTTGCGCACAATTTGTCAATTTCATGCTTTCACCATTATTATGCATGTATTATCTAACATTTTGTGCAGCATCCACACCCGGTAAGCGATAACAAGCCACTAGGCTCCATAACTTTATTTTCTCTTCTTTCTTCTCAAAAGAGAGCAAGGTTCATCCACCCACAAGTTAACCGGGGGGGGGGGGGGGGTAGGAGAAGATAATGGTTTGGACCACCAATTGTCGCCGAGGAAGTATCACCTTGCCGGAAGCAAGCGACGTAAAAGCTAAGTTGCCAAGTTTAAGCAATCAGTTTTAAATTTTCAAGTTATCTTCCTCGAGCGATAGTACTTTGTATGGAAAACACATGCGGCGGAGGAACCGACTCATGACTAGCTTATGCCTTACTTTGTTTCGAGTCCGCTCAACAACTTAAGCGTGCTGCAACTAGTTGCGACAAGGTTGCTTGTCGGGGGCAGCATCGCCAGCAGGCTGCTGACGTTCCGCACTCAGCGCTCGCGGCAAAGATGCTCGCACCGACAAGTTCCCTAAAAGCGTAGGGCACAAACATACAAGGGAAGAAATCAAGTAAAGGTAATAACATTGCGATTGTTGCCTAAGATAGAGTATATTACAAAATAACTTGTCGCAGATCTAATAAATTGCTCTACTAAACATGATCTGCAGCGACAAGGAAAAGATAAACTTGGCGGCCTAGTCCATGCGGTCGCCATCGAGTCTTTTGACTCCGCTCACCTGTCCCACGATGGAGTGCGGCGAGGGCCTTGAGCGCTTCAACGTCGGCAGATGGAGGCGGGGACTTGAGGGCGTTGGCGAAGTTGACGCTCGGGTTGCGGAAGGCCACCTTCATCGGCACCTTCGGAGAGCCCAGCGCGATTTGGCGCGACTTCGTCGGCCGATTGCTTTGGGATCTCTTCCCGAGCTCTTTGGAGACCCGTCAGCACGCCCTTGAAGAACAGGCTGAGCTTGGCGCTGGGTTGGAGGTCCTCGTCGGTGGAGTACACAAGATCCACCATCCCCAGCTCCATCAGCTCATTGTGGATGGCGGCGGCGGTGTCCACAAGACCTTCTGTCCAGTGCATTATGCTATCTCTGAGAGTATCCTGGGCAGTCGCGGCATTAGCCAACAACTCCTCGTTGGCCTTGATCTTCTCCAGCCGGCCCGTTTCCCGCTCCTTGGCACCGTTCAGCGTCTCCGTCAGGGTGGTCAGTTTCAGCTCCAGATCCGCCTTGGAGTCCTTGGTGGCGTCGAGCTCCTTGATCTTCTCAGCGAAACGACCCTGCAGCTCGCCAAGAGTGTAGGCGTCTTTCTCGCGTTCGCGCTTCAGCCCGGTGACCTCCTCGGCGCTCTTCTGGAGGGTGGCCTCCAGCTGGGCCACCCTCGTCTCCAATTCCTTCTTGGCGGCCTCGGCAGCTGCGATCGGCGTCCTTTGCCTCCTGGAGTGCCCCGCCAATTGATTGCTCGCGCGCGGCGAGATCTTCCTCATAGCTGTCGAGGTTGATCTTCCGCTGCGCCAGCTCACCTTCTTGCGCGGAGAGCTTCTCGTCGGCAAGCCTTTGCTGCTCCTCGACCTCGGCCTTCTCTAGGATGAAGGCCGTGCGCTCCTCAGCAAGCTGCTCCCGCGCTTCTGCTATGTCCCGGAGAGTTCCCTTGTTGGCGCGCCGGAGATCTTCTGCACGCTTCTCCATGTCGGCTCCCGCCCTCGCGACGAGTGCTTCCCGCGACTCCAGCTTAGCTTGTCGGGCGTGGTAGAGCGACAGCAGCTTCTTCAGCAGCTCCTCCTCCTTAGGCTCGTCACTGCTGCTGCTTGGCGCGCTAACCAGCGACAGGCCAGCGGAGGCGAGCAGCTCCACGTCGAAGGTCTCCCACTTGACTGGCGCCCTGGAGCTCGATGCCCATGGAAGCTTGATGAAGACACCTTCGCCGGCCTTCAGATAGGCGCCGGGCTTGGGCTCTTGGTCTGAGTGCAGCATCGGTGGCGGGGATCGGGCGGTCGGTGCAGCGCCTGGCACTCCTGCGGCCTCGGGGCCGTCGCCAAGACGATCACCGGACCTCCCCAGCCTCTCTGCACGGCAGCCTTGGCGGCCTCCTGCCGGCGGACCCCATCGGCGCCGGCCTCCTCTTCCATGTTGGCGGCGTCGTCATTGTTGCCGCGAAGGCGTCATCCTCGCCCGTGCAAGCTCGGTCTCCATCGGCTCTCCGGCAGATGGATCTGATGATCGAAGAAAGAAAGAACGATTAAGCATATGTTCGAGAAGAACAGAAGAAAAAGAACCCAAGGGAAATTTTCAGTCAGGAAGATTACCTGCAATAGGATCTGTTGCCGCGGTCTCCACCACCGAAGGGTCGTCGGCGCTGCCCCTTGTCGGAGAAGCTCCCCTTGTTGGAGAGGCCTCCCTCGCCGGAGAACGCTCCCTTGGCGGAGATTTCTCCCTCGGCGGCGTAGTTGAAGCAGACAGGACTTCAGGAGTGACTTCCGGGACCTCCTGATGAGGCTGCTCTGCTCCTACACAAATCAACAAACCAGGAATCAGTAAAGAAGGAGCACCCAAGCACACCGAACCGTAAGAGATAAACCAAACACTTACGCTGGGGGCTGTGCTGGGGGCTGCTCTGTTGAAGGGTTGCCGGATCCGGCAAGGGAGTCTCAGACGTGCCTCACAGCCATTGTGGGAATCGTCTTCGACGACAACCACCGGAGTTTTGGCCCTTTTCGACGCCCTCTGAGCCAGCGTCCTGAAAAAGGAGAGAGCTCAGAATGAAACAAGTCAGATACAATAAAAAGTAGAAAATTGAAGAATTACAAGTAGCAGCGACAAGATCTTACTCTTCCTCTTCTTCCTCGGAGCTGAGAGCGGAGAAGTCAAATTCCGCTCCAGTGCGACGAGCTGGAGGAGAGGGCTCCCTCGGACGTTTGGCGGGTGCGATGGCCGTGGCTCCAGAAGGCCCCCCTCCCGTTGCTGTGGCGGAATGAGGCGCTCCCGCGGCAACAGTGCTTGCCGCGGTGGAGCGCGTCGGGCGGCGTGGTGGCCGTTGGCCCTTCGGCCGCCCCGTCACCTCTCCGGACTTGCGGAGGCGTCTTCTTGGCGGGGCCGCATGCTCCTCCCACGGCAAGCTACTTGACGGCGGAGGGGAGGCGCCCCCGGCAGGCTCATTCAGCTCGGCGTCCGGCTCGGCCTGCTCCTCCTCGCCGACGAACTCCTCTCGATCGGCAAGGCTTGCCGCCTCGGCTGTTTCTGCCTCCTCGACGGTGAACCCAAACACACCGGCGGCGGCAGCTTCTGCCGCCTCCTCCAACCGTGTGGCGATGCGCGCCATCTCTTGCTCGGTGGTGTCGCGGGTGAGCCGCTTCTGCTCGTCGGCACGAATCGGCACTTCTTCCAAGTCGTCGAAGAACTGCTGCACGACGTCGTCGGCGGGCTCCTGCCAAGTTGGAACGATTCCATGGGAATCGCACAACGGCATCATCGCGCGGATGCGGTCAAGCGATGAGTTGTTGCACAAGGGCACGACTCCCCTCGGCAACATGAACCACTCGGGGTGATCTGCATCAGGCTTGAACAGCTCCCAGAGCATGCCATCCAACTCCAAGACTGTAAAATTCCAGTTCAGACCCGGGCGCAACCTCATGATGTCCGCCGCGTTTTGGAACTCCCAAGCAGGCCTCCCCTCTCCTGCAAAGGCGCAATGCGGCGGCGAAGGAAGTCCGCGCCAACTGCTCCTACGGTAAGCCCGGTGTGCCTGAGGCGCAAGATCCTAGTCACGGCAATCTTCAACTTGGCATCCTCCAGCGCCAAGTTTCTCCAATCATTGCCGCGCACTATGGGGGTTTGGCGTAGGGCAGTGAAAGGCCGTGGCTCCTCCTCTAAGATCCAACACCAGTCAGCTCTCCACTCCTCCCACTTGCTGCGCAGCTCTCCGTCAAGATATGCTTCCTTCTTGCCGATCCTGGATATCCATGCAATTCCTCCGGCAAGCGGCTCTCCTCTCTCTACGCGGGGCATGAAGTAATGGCGGAAAAGTGCTACATTTGGGTGGACCCCGACAAAGTTCTCGCAGAGATGTGCGAAAACGGCCATGGTGAGGACGACGTTGGGGGTGAAATCAAGGAGGCGGAGGCCATATGTGTTCATGGCATCGCAGAAGAATTCGGAAAAGGGCGGGCAGAGTCTGCAGTGGAAGAAAAGCGCGAAGAAAGGGTACCCGATGGAAACCTTCTCGGGTGTGGCGGCGGAGATCACCCTCGTCTTGCTGAGTGCGCCCGCGTCTCCGTCGACCAGAAAAGGTAATACAGCTCCCACAGCTCCTTCCTGTCAAGCAGGGGATCGAAGAGGGCCCGCTCCTTCCGCAGCGCCGCAAGCCGCTGCGCCTCGGCCGATTTCACGCCTTTCCCCTTGTCGGCTTTCGGAGCCATGGGGGGAGGTGGTGGAAGAGGTCAACGGCGTTGGTGGCGCCGGTGGCAATGGGGGGGCGGAGCGTCGCTCTCTGTGGACTTGAGAAGGAGGGGGGAGCGGCGGTGGTTTTTGATGTGACAGCAATGGGCAAGTGGGCGTCCTGCCCCTGTTCCCCCTGCTTATAAGGGGGAGAGGGGACGGGCGTTCTGGTTTTCCCATTAAAGAAAGCCCCCACGATCTCTCCCACGACGCCACGTCCAGTTTGTGCCGTTCGTGGGGGACGTGGTGGGTCCAAGGCGAGTAACTCTTCGCGATCTAGGCCGCAGCGTGCAGGCCTGCTTTTTGGGCCTGGCCCAACAGAGCTTGGCGCCGTGTGTGGCCCAGCCCGGGGCTCTGCCGATGTACTAGAGTAGGGGTACCCTAGTATCCCGAACTCGTGCCGCAGGCGATTCTGCAACACCGTGGCAGGGCTGGCCTGGTGACCGCCAAGGTCCTCCGCGGCTCCTTTGGAGCCATTCAAGAACAAAGTAATCAAGGGCCCCGGCAAGAGGAGCTTGTCGGGAAGGCCACTCAAGGCATGAAGGGAACAAGGCCCCGACAAGAGGAGCTTGCCGGGTAGGCTTGGAGGGCGACGAGCTCCCGAGCGCGACATGGATTGTGCCGCGGCAAGGCGCTTGCCGCGGCAGGCAACCTCTCTCCATCTCCGCTCCAGCTCATCTGCCAACGTGTCGCCATGGGGTTTTCCCAGGCACGCGTGTCAATTGGCGGTGCAGCCAGCGGGGAGCGGCGATAAGCGGCGCTGACAAGCTACCATCGTGGCAAACGGAGGCGCGCCAGCGGTCCCTGTTGCCTTTGTTCAGCGATCGACGGGCATTTATGACTCTTGTCCCTTGCCGTCAGAGTTAGGTACAGATCACTATACACTATACAAAGCGGTGTACCAACCTCTGTTTTTACTTTGTACCCTCATATGCGTTGCCACCTGTGGTGTCCCCTTTAGACTATAAAAGGAGGCCCATGTGCAACGTAGAAGGGGTTCGGCTCCGGTTCAGTTCATTCGACTCATTCGAGACCTCACTCAGGCTAGGTTTTGTAGCTCCCATTGCTCCCTAGCAAGAACACAAGATAATCCACCAAGCAGCAGTAGGAGTGTTATCTCTCCGGAGAGCTCCGAAGCTGGGTAAATCTACTCGTGTGCATCGCCTTGATCCGCTCTTTGTGCTTTCTCCGCCCCTCTCCGAACCACAAGGGACCAGGTCCCATAGGTGTTCGTGGGACACGATCAGCTTCCCCGACATCTTTGCTACTAATGCAGCACTAACCACTTGATTGGTTGCCGCTATATACAGCAACAACTTCTCTTGTGGCCTAGGTGCGACAAGTATTGGAGTGGAGGACAGGTACCTTTTCAAGTCTTGCAGCGCAGCCTCCGCTTCGGGAGTCCATTTCATTGGACCTGCCTTTTTCAAAATTTTGAAAAATGGCAGGCGTATGCCTCAAACTGACTTAGAGATAAACCCTCTTGAGCAGCCATAACCCAACGAGAGCCTTCTTACATCCTTGACGCGCTTTGGTGCTTCAATCTGCTCAATGGCCTTGATCTTGTCGGGGTTGGCTTCAACTCCCCTCTGCGACACGAAGAACCCGAGAAGCTTGCCTGAGGGAACTCCAAACACGCACTTCTCGGGGGTTGAGCTTGAGGTTGATCTTGCAGATTTGCAAAGGTCTCATCTAAGTCTTGAACCAGAGTTGCTTTGTCCTTGCTCTTGACCACTATGTCATCCATGTAAGCTTCTACATTTCTGTGTATTTGTGGCTCAAAGGCATCATGGACTACTCTTGCAAACGTTGAACCAGCATTCTTCAAACCGAAAGGCATTCGTATGAAACAGTATGTGCCACATGGTGTAATGAATGCGGTTTTCTCTTCATCCTCTTCTGCCATGAAGATCTGATGATATCCTGAATATGCGTCAAGAAATGAAAGCAAATCACATCCAGCTGTGGAGTCAACAATCTGGTCGATACGCGGCAAGGGAAATGGGTCTTTGGGACAAGCTTTATTAACATCTGTAAAGTCGATACAGAGTCTCCATTTCCCATTTGCCTTCGCACAACCTCTGGATTGGCCAACCACGTGGGATGGAGTACCCCTCGACAAGACTGCTGCTTGCAACTTCTTGATCTCTTCTGCTATGAATTCTTGGCGCCCACCGCCTGTTTCCTAACTTTTTGCTTGGCGGGCGGCGTGAGGACAGACAGCTAGGTGGTGCTCAATTACTTTCTGGGAACACCGGGGATGTCGGACGGTTGCCATGCAAACACATCGACATTCGCCCGCAGGAAAGCAACGAGCGCGCTTTCCTATTTAGGGTCAAGCGTGGCACTGATGGTGAAGGTACCACCAGTGCCGTCCTCCTTGGCGGGCACCTTCTTGGTCTTGGTAGAGCTGCCATCATCTTCTTGCACTTGCCGGTGGAGCTCGATGGTGCGTCCTCGACGGTAGCGCAGCACTCGAGGAGGTGCGCTTGCCGAGTGGGCATCGAGCTCTTGCCGGTCTTGGTCTTCTTCTTCCCCGGAGCTTCGATTGGCAAGTGGTTTGCTATCCGTCGCAGCTTTGCATCCGGTAAATCTTGTCGGCGCAGATAAGCGCATCCTTCTTGTCGCCATGAACAGAAATGACGCTTATCGGGCGGGCATCTTGAGAAGGTTGTAGGCGTAGTGAGAGGCTGCCATGAACTTGGCAAGTGCCGGGCGGCCAAGTATCCCATTGTAGGGCAATGGGAAATCAGCAACGTCGAATGTGACCCTCTCGATCCTGAAATTTAATTCACCGCCAAATGTTACCGACAGCGTGATCTTCCTTTCGCTTGCTCCTTCCTGGGTTGATTCCTTGGAAAGTGCCGGTTTCTTGAGCTTCGCCGTCGAGGATTGAAGCTTCGAGCACTGCGAGAGGATATCAGATTCAGGCCGGCCCCGCCGTCAACCAACATTTTAGTGACCTTGAGGTTGCGGATAGTTGGTGAGACCAACATCAGCAAGCACCCGACCCCAGTTATGCGATCAGGGTGGTCCTCACTATAAAAAATGATGGGCGTGCTGGACCACTTCAGAGGTCTACGTGACTCTATGGGTGGTTCTGCTGCATTGACCTCCCGCATCCATTGTTTGAGTTGGCGGTGCGAGGTATGCAGAGAAGCACCACCGTCAACGCAGAGAACCTCTGTTGCCTTCTGAAACTCCTGCTCATCAGCTTCATCGTCTTCCATGTCTTCGTCATCATCTTCGTCTTCATCCTTGTCGCGGCCACGGGGAGGTCTGTCTCCTTGCCGCTGCTTGGCCTTGCCGCGGCGTCCTCCCCGGCCGGGTCTCTTCTTGCTAGCTGCCGCAGCACCTTCCTGGGCCTTCTCCTTGTCTGGCCGCTCGTACTCAGCTCTCTGCTGTTCAACAAGCTGCTCGACTTTCTTGCAGCTCTGGAGGTCGTGGCCCTTGGTGCGGTGAATCTTGCAGTACTGCTTGTTGGAGCTGTCCTGCTTGTCGGCGGCCGCCACAGCTTGGCGGTCGGCGTCAGCGGCAACCTCCTTGCCGGAGCCACCAGCCTTGGCCTTGTTGGCGGCACCATCCTTCTTGGACTGCTTTCGACAACTAGTACTTCTTGATTCTTCTTCTTTTACATTGTTCCGCATGGCTCTTCTTTGCCGGCGGTCTCCTCACCGTCGATTCTGCTCCAACATTCTCTCACAGAGTCTTCTTCCCTCCTCGGTAGCGTGCACACTTGTCAGCCAAGGCATACAGCTCAATCGACGTCCTTGACTTTGCACATCGCCATCTCCTCCCTCATCCTGCGGTTCCATGCGTTACGATGAAATCGCTAATCACGCGCGGCAGGGTGGACATCTGGGATGTTGTAATGCACACGGCTGAATCTACGGATGAACTTGCGCAGGACTCTCCCTCCTACAGGCGGCGGTGAAGGTCACTCTCTTGGCCATGAGGCTTGTGGCACTTTGTGAAAGGCGCCCGACAAACTGATGGCACATGTCTGCCCAAGAAGATATGGAGCTGTCCGGCAAGTGCATGAGCCAAGACCTGACGTTTGGCTTGAGCACCAGAGGGAAGTAGTTGGCGAGGATCTTGTCGTCTCGTCCCCCCGCAGCCTGCACCGCGATGGTGTAGATGCTGAGGAACTCCGATGGGTGCGTCCTGCCATCATACTTCTCCGGCAATTCTGGCTTGAAGTTTTTCTTGTCGGGCCACTGGACTTGCCGCAGCTCACGGGTGAACGCAGGGCAACCTACCGCGTACGACAAGTCACCTGGTTCCCCTGGCGCATGCATGTCAACAGCAGGCCCGGCGCGTTTGTCAGATTGACGCCGCGCTTCTGTTCGGCGCTCGATGCGGGTCCGAGCGTCTTCTTCTTGCCGTTCTCGAAGAACTTGGCGCTGGTCGCGACGAGCTCGCGGATCTGACGGGATTTGTGGAGTTGCCGCCGAGGTGAATCCGCGAAGTCGGGCGATCTTGGCCTTCGGGAAGGGGAGTGCATGGCTGCCCCGCAGGTCGGGTCACCACCGGCCTCGTGCCTTGTCGCCTTGCCGCGGCTGCGAGGTGCTTGGTTGCCGCGGGACGTCGCCGTTGGCAAAGCCGATGAGACTCTGGATGGTGGCCCTCCATTCGTCGACCTTGTCGGCCGTTGGAGGGTAATCTAGAAGCAGTTGAGCTCTCGCCAAGGCTTCCGCTGGAGTGGTGGGTGGCAACGGTGTACGGAGCGGAGAACGGGATGTGCTCGGACTCCTAACCAAGTTAGGAGGAGCAGCATCCCGCCCAAGCGACCATACTCCGCTCGTACCAGCATGCTGGCGTGCATGCGGGTCTCGAGGGCCTCGGGATCCTCCAGCTTGGCCTTGATCTATTGAACGTATGGTGCTGCGAGCACCATGACGCTGTCGTTCCCGCGCCTCTTGAGATGGACGCGGTGCGGATTCGGACGCCGAAGCTTGCGCCGCCTTGTCCTTGGACCTGGCGGCGTCGTGGGCTCTCTCGACGACGCCCGTTCCTCCGCCAGCGTCTTCCCCACCACTCGTCAGCTTCGGTGGTGGTGGGTTTGACGCGGATGGCTCTGATGCCGCCGAAGACTTCTTCTTCGGTGGCATGTTGATGAAGATGATGAAGAAGTTGCTCGCGTGAACGCCGGATCGGGTTCACACAGTCTCGACGCCCCCTACCTGGCGCGCCAAAGATGTCGGGGAAGCTGATCGTGTCCCACGAACACCTATGGGACCTGGTCCCTTGTGGTTCGGAGGGGGGCGGAGAAAGCACAAAGAGCGGATCGAGGCGATGCACACGAGTAGATTTACCCAGCTTCGGAGCTCTCCGGAGAGATAACACTCCTACTGCTGCTTGGTGGATTATCTTGTGTTCTTGCTAGGGAACAATGGGAGCTACAAAACCTAGCCTGAGTGAGGTCTCGAATGAGTCGAATGAACTGAACCGGAGCCGAACCCCTTCTACGTTGCACATGGGCCTCCTTTTATAGTCTAAAGGGGACACCACAGGTGGCAACGCATATGAGGGTACAAATGTGAAAACAGAGGTTGGTACACCGCTTTGTACAGTGTACAGTGATCTATACCTAACTCTGACGGCAAGGGACAAGAGTCATAAATGCCCGCCCCGGCCGCTGAAACGATTACAACAGGGACAGTCAAGTGCGCCTCCGTTTGCCACGATGGTAGCTTGTCAGTGCCGCTTATCGCCGCTCCCTGCTGTCTGCACAGCCCGTTGACACGCGTGCCTGGGAAAACCCCATGGCGACACGTTGGCGGATGAGCTGGAAGCGGAGATGGAGAGAGGTTACTGCCGCGGCAAGCGCCTTGCAGCTGCAGAATCCATGTCGCGCCGGGAGCTCGTCGCTCTCAAGCCTTCCGAAAGCTCCTCTTGCGGGGCCTTGTTCCTTCGTGCCTTGAGTGGCCTTCCCGGCAAGCTCCTCTTGCCGGGGCCTTGAGTACTTTGTTCTTGAATGGCTCCAAAGGAGCCGCGGAGGACCTTGGCGGTCACCAGGCCAGCCCTGCCCCGGGGTGCTGCAACTGTCCGTGCACGAGTTCGGGATACTAGGGTACCCCTACTCTAGTACACCGACAGGAGCCGCCGGGCCTGGGCCACACACGGCGCCCAAGCTCTGTTGGGCCTGTGCCCAAAATAAGCAGAATTACTGCGCACGCTTGTGCCCTAGATCGCGCAGTTATTCGCCTCGGACCCACCACGTCTTCCACGAGCAGCACGTTCGGACGTGGCGTCGTGGGAGAGATCGTGGGGGCTTTCTTTAATGGGAAAACTGGACGCCTTGGTCCCTCTCCCCCCTTATAAGCAGGGGGAACAGGGGCAGGACGCCCACTTGCCATTGCTGTCACATCAAAAACCACCGCCGCTCCCCCCTCCTTCTCAAGTCCACAGAGAGCGACGCTCCGCCCCCCCATTGCCACCGGCGCCACCAACGCCGTCGACCTCTTCCACCACCTCCCCCCATGGCTCCGAAAGCCGACAAGGGGAAAGGCATGAAATCGGCCAAGGCGCAGCGGCTCGCGGCGCTGCGGAAGGAGCGGGCCCTCTTTGATCCCCTCGCAGACAGAAGGAGCTGCGGGAGCTGTATTACCTTTTTTCGTCGACGGAGACGCGGCGCACTCCACAGCGTAGGGTGATCTCCGCCGCCACATCCGAGAAGTTTTCCATCGGGTACCCTTTCTTCGCGCTTTTCTTCCACTGCGAGCTCTGCCCGCCCTTTTCCGAATTCTTCTGCGATGTCATGAACACATATGGCCTCCGCCTCCTTGATTTCACCCCCAACGCCATCCTCACCATGGCCGTTTTCGCACATCTCTGCGAGAACTTTGTCGGGGTCCACCCAAATGTAGCACTTTTCCGCCATTACTTCATGCCCCGCGTAGAGAGACGAGAGCCGCTTGCCGGAGGAATTGCATGGATATCCAGGATCGGCAAGAAGGAAGCATATCTTGACGGAGAGCTGCGCAGCAAGTGGGAGGAGTGGAGAGCTGACTGGTGTTGGATCTTAGAGGAGGAGCCACAGCCTTTCACTGCCTTGCGCCAAACCCCCATAGTCTTGGCGGCAATGATTGGAGCAACTTGGCGCCGGAGGATGCCAAGTTGAAGATTGCCGTGACTAGGATCTTGCGCCTCGAACACGCCCGGGCTTACCGTAGGAGCGGTTATGCGGACTTCCTTCGCCGCCGCATTGCACCCTGCAGAGAGGGGAGGCCTGCTTGGGAGTTCCAAACGCGGCGGACATCATGAGGTTGCGCCCGGGTCTGAACTGGAATTTTACAGTCTTGGAGTTGGATGGCATGCTCCGGGAGCTGTTCAAGCCTGATGCAGATCACCCCGAGTGGTTCATGTTGCCGAGGGGAGTCGTGCCCTTGTGCAACAACTTCGTCCGCTGACCGCATGATTCAGGCGATGATGCCGTTGTGCGATTCCCATGGAATCGTTCCAACTTGGCAGGAGCCCGCCGATGACGTCGTGCAGCAGTTCTTCGACGACTTGGAAGAAGTGCCGATCCGTGCCGACGAGCAGAAGCGGCTCACCCGCGACACCACTGAGCAAGAGATGGCGCGCATCGCCACACGGTTGGAGGAGGCGGCAGAAGCTGCCGCCGCCGGCGTGTTTGGGTTCACCGTCGAGGAGGCAGAAACAGCCGAGGCGGCAAGCCTTGCCGATCGAGAGGAGTTCGTCGGCGAGGAGGAGCAGGCCGAGCCCGACGCCGAGCTGGATGAGCCTGCCGGGGGCGCCTCCCCTCCGCCATCAAGTAGCTTGCCGCGGGAGGAGCCCGCGGCCCCGCCAAGAAGACGCCTCCGCAAGACCGGAGAGGTGACGGGGCGGCCGACGGGCCAACAGCCGCCACGCCGCCCGACGCGCTCCACCGCGGCAAGCACTGTTGCCGCGGCAGGGCCTCATGCCGCCACAGCAACGGGAGCGGGGCCTTCTAGAGCCACGGCCACCGCACCCGCCAAACGTCCGAGGGAGCCCTCTCCTCCAAATTTCGTCGCCGAGCGGAATTTGACTTCTCCGCTCTCAGCTCCGAGGAAGAAGAGGAAGAGTAAGATCTTGTCGCTGCTACTTGTAATTCTTCAATTTTCTGCCTTTTCTTGTATCTGACTTGTTTCATTCTGAGCTCCGTCCTTTTTCAGGACGCTGGCTCAGAGGGCGTCGAAAAGGGCCAAAACTCCGGTGGTTGTCGTCGAAGACGATTCCCCTGTGGCGACAGGAGGCACGTCTGAGACTCCCTTGCCGGATCTGGCAACCCTTCAACAAAGCAGTCCCCAGCACAGCCCCCAGCGTAAGTGTTTGGTTTATCTCTTACGGTTCGGTGTGCTTGGGTGCTCCTTCTTTACTGATTCCTGGTTTGTTGATTTGTGTAGGAGCAGAGCAGCCTCATCAGGAGGTCCCGGAAGTCACTCCTGAAGTCCTGTCTGCTTCAACTACGCCACCGAGGGAGAAATCTCCGCCAAGGAGCGCGTTCTCCGGCGAGGGAGGCCTCTCAGGCAAGGGGCGCGCCGACGACCCTCGGTGGTGGAGACCCATGCAACAGATCCTATTGCAGGTAATCTTCCGACTGAAAATTTCCCTTGGGTTCTTTTTCTTCTGTTCTTCTCGAACATATGCTTAACTGTTCTTTCTTTTCTCAGGATCATCAGATCCATCTGCCGGAGAGCCGATGGAGACCGAGGAGTTGCAGCGAGGATGACGCTCGCGGCAACAATGACGACGCCGCCAACATGGAAGAGGAGGCCGGCGCCGATGGGTCTGCCGGCGAGGAGGCCGCCAAGGCTGCCGGTGCAGAGGCTGGGGAGGGGTCCGGTGATCGTACTGACGGCCCTGAGGCCGCAGGAGCGCCAGGCGCTGCACCGACCGCCGACCCCCCCGCCACCGATGTTGCACCAGACTCCGAAGAGCCCCAGCCCGGCGCCTATCTGAAGGCCGGCGAAGGTGTCTTCATCAAGCTTCCATGGGCATCGAGCTCCAGGGCGCCAGTCGAGGGGGAGACCTTCGACGTAGAGCTGCTCGCCTCCGCTGGGCTGTCGCTGGTTAGCGCGCCAAGCAGCAGCGATGTGAGCCTAAGGAGGAGCAGCTCTTTGAAGAAGGCTTGTCATCTCTACCGCCCGGACAAGCTAAGCTGGGGTCGCGGGAAGCACTCGTCGTGAGGGCGGGAGCCGACATGGAGAAGCGCGCAGAAGAGCTCCGGCGCGCCAACAAGGAAACTCTCCGGGACATAGCAGAAGCGCGGGAGAAGCTTGCTGAGGAGCGCACGACCTTCATCTGGAGAAGGCTGAGGTCGAGGAGCAGCAAAGGCTTGCCGTGAGAAGCTCTTCAGCAAGAAGGTGGTGGCGCAGCCGAAGATCAACCTCGACAGCTATGAGGAAGATCTCGCTGCCTGAAAGCAATCAATTGGCGGGCACTCCAGAGGCAAAGGACGCCGCCGCAGCTGCCGAGGCCGCCAAGAAGGAATTGGAGACGAGGGTGGCCCACCTGAGGCCACCCTCCGGGAGCGCCGAGGAGGTCACCGGGCTGAAGCGCGAACGCGAGAAAGACGCCTACACTCTTGGCGAGCTGCAGGGTCGTTTCGCTGAGAAGATCAAGGAGCTCGACGCCGCCAAGGACTCCAAGGCGGATCTGGAGCTGAAACTGACCACCCTGACGGAGACGCTGAACGGTGCCAAGGAGCGGGAAACGGGCCTGCTGGAGAAGATCAAGGCCAACGAGGAGCTGTTGGCGAATGCCGCGACTGCCCAGGATACTCTCGTGAGATAGCATAATGCATCGGGATAAGGTCTTGTGGACACCGCCGCCGCCATCCACAATGAGCTGATGGAGCTGGGGATGGTGGATCTTGGGTACTCCACCGACGAGGACCTCCAACCCAGCGCCAAGCTCAGCCTGTTCTTCAAGGGCGTGCTGACGGGTCTCCAGCGGCTCCGGGAAGAGATCCCAAAGCAACTGGCCGACGAGTCGCGCCAAATCTGCGCCGGGGCTCTCCAGAAGGTGCTGATGAAGGTGGCCTTCCGCAACCCAGGCGTCAACTTCACCAACGTCCTCAAGTCCCTGCCTCCATCTGCTGACGTTGAAGCGCTCAAGGCCCTCGTCGCACCCATCGTGGACAGGGTGAGCGGGGTCAAAAGGCTCGATGGCGACCGCGTGGACTAGGCCGCCAAGTTTATCTTTTCCTTGTCGCTGCAGATCATGTTTAGTAGAGCAATTTATTAGATCTGCGACAAGTTATTTTGTAATATACTCTATCTTAGGCAACAATCGCAATGTTATTCCCTTTACTTGATTTCTTCCCTTGTATGTTTGTGCCCCTCGCTTTTAGGGAACTTGTCGGTGCGAAAGCATCTTTGCATGAAAGCGCCGAAAAGTGCGGAATGTCAAGAGCTCACTGGCGATGCTGCCCCCGACAAGCAACCTTGTCGCAACTAGTTGCAGCACACTTAAGTTGTTGAGCGGACTCGAAACAAAGTAAGGGCGCAATCTAGCCGCGAGTCGGTTCCACCGCGCACAGGTTTTCCATACAAAGTACTATCGTTCGAGGAAGATAACTTGAAAATTTAAAAACTGATTGCTTAAACTTGGCAACTTAGCTTTTCTGTCGTTTGCTTCCCGGCAAGGTGATACTTCCTCGAGCGACACTTGGTGGTCCACACCATTATCTTCTCCTTCCCCCCCGGTTAACTTGTGGGTGGATGAACCTTGCTCTCTTTTGAGAAGAAAGAAGAGAAAATAAAGTTATGGAGCCTAGTGGCTTGTTATCGCTTACCGGGTGTGGATGCTGCACAAAATGTCAGATAATACATGCATAATAATGGTGAAAGCATGAAATTGACAAATTGTGCGCAACACACGAGCTTTACTGATGCACGGGGTCTGCGCCCAGATTTGTACAAAGGATTACATGCAACAGCGGCAAGACTTGTACAAAAGGGTGGTTGCCGGAATGGGTTCCGGCAACGCCGCTACTTATGGGTAAAACTTCTGAAGATGCTCTATATTCCAGAGTTGCTCACCGGAACACCATCTTCGGTCTCAAAGCGGACGGCGCCGAGCCTAGTGACTCGTTTCACCCGATAAGGGCCTTCCCACTTCAAGGCCAACTTGTTGGAATTCTTGGCGGATTGAGCAGCGCCCGAAGAACAAGGTCGCCTTCCTCGAAGCTTCTGGCATTAACTTGCGGCTATGGTAGCGGCGCCAAAGCTTGCCGGGTAACGAGCAGCTCAGTCTGAGCTCAAGAGCGATCCTCCTCGAGGAGCAGCGTCATCTTGTCGCAGCTGCTCTTGCTCAAGCTCATCATAGCGAGTACTCGAGGTGATCCAGATCTGAAGTTCCGTGGGGAGAACTGCCTCTGCTCCATAGACTAGAGCGAAAGGTGTGCGGCCGGTGGCTCGATTTGGCGTCAGTCTGATCGACCAAAGAAACACCGGCATCTCCTCAATCCGATTTCTTCCGCACTTGCGCAGCCTGTCAAAGGTTCTGGTCTTGAGTCCTCGCAGCACTTCAGCATTTGCCCTCTCTGCTTGACCGTTGCTTCTTGGGTGAGCAACAGAAGCAAAGCAGACCTTGGCACCAAGATCTTGGACGTACTGCATGAAGGTGCGACTCGTGAATTGGGTGCCGTTGTCGGTGATGATCCGGTTAGGTATCCCAAAACGGCAAACAATTGACCTGAAGAACTTGACTGCTGACTGTGCTGTCACCTTCCTCACGCTTCCACTTCCGGCCACTTTGTGAACTTGTCGATTGCAACGTACAAGTGCTCAAAGCCCCCGACGGCTCGGGGGAAAGGGCCGAGGATATCGAGCCCCCAGACCGAAAATGGCCAGGATAAAGGGATCGTCTGGAGAGCTTGAGCTGGCTGGTGTATCTGTTTTGAATGGAACTGGCACGCTTCACACTTGGTTACTTGCGCCGTTGCATCCTGGAGGGCTTCTGGCCAGAAGAAACCTTGCCGGAAAGCTTTGCTAGCAAGTGCTCTTGCACCAATGTGGTGACCACATATGCCTCCATGTATCTCTGCCAACAACTTCTGTCCATCTTCCCGGCAAATACACTTCAATTTCACTCCGTTGAGTCTTCTTACATGCAGAATGTTGTCCAACAAACTGGTACATACTTGACTGCTGGGCTACTTTTCTCGCTTTTCTTGCTCTTGGGAAGTTCTCCTGTCTCAAGGAAATGGACGATCTGCTGCGCCATGCTTTGGAGCACGTGGCTCGACAACAAGGACTAAAGGCACATCTGCAGCTATGGAACATCGGCTTCCACGGCAGAACTCTGCGGCTCTGCTGAGCTTCGATGATCCCCGACAAGCTTGCCGGAGCAAAACTTGTCGGGAACGCTCGCTTCAACGAAACAAACCCTTAGGTTTGTCGGAGCAGACTGCTCCTCGATGATATTCTGCGTTGATCTTGGGGACCGTCATGGCGGCGGCTGTAGGGAGCTCTGCCGGAAAGTAGTCACCGGCAACCAGCTTCCTCTTCTTGCTCTGTCCGGTTGATGGCGTTACGGTTGGTTGAGTCAGCTTGAGCACAAAAATTCCTGGTTCCACAGGTAACTTGAGTGCAGCACACTTTGACAGGCCATCAGCAATATCATTCTGAGCTCTTGGAACATGTTCCATTTGCAGGCCCTCAAAGTGCTCTTCTAGCTTTCTCACTTCATCAACGTAGGCTTCCATCAACGGACTCTGATAATCTTTATTTACTTGGCGGACGACAAGCTGCGATTCACCCCTGACGATGAGCTTTCTGATCCCAAGGTCAACCGCACTTCTGAGGCCGGCAAGAAAACATTCATACCTGCAGTATTATTTGTTGCTTGCTCCTTGGGAAAGTGCATTTGGACTATGTACTTGAGGTGCTCTCCGGTGGGTGTGATAAGCAGCACGCCGGCACCGGCGCCTTGCAGCGAGAAGGCACCATCGAAATACATCAGCCACTCTTTACTTGCTTCTTTGACGGGGATGCTCGTCTCTGGGATCTCTTCATCTTGCGTTGGCGTCCATTCTGCTATAAACTCTGCCAATGCTCTCCTTTGGAGAGTTGAAGTGCTTTTGAACTTGAGGCCAAAGCTTGATAGTTCCAGTGCCCACTCGACAATCCTGCCTGTTGCTTCTGGATTTTGCAATATCCTCTTCAACGGATAGCGAGTAACAACTGTTATCTCATGTCCTTGGAAGTAATGGCGCAGCTTTCTCGAGGCCATGAGGAGGCCGAAAAGCAATTTCTGCACAACAGAATACCTTGACCTAGCCCCCTGCAGAAGGGAACTGACAAAGTAGACTGGGCGCTGCACCATCCTTTTCTTCATCTTGTCGCAATCCTGCGCAGATCCGTCCTTGTCGGGACCAGAGCTTGACGGCGAAGCCCCCTGCTTGTCGCTGGATGCATCTGCCTCGGTTGCCGGCTCATCATCCGCCTCCCTCTCCGCTACTAACGCAGCACTAACCACTTGATTGGTTGCCGCTATATACAGCAGCAACTTCTCTTGCCGAGGCCCTTGATTACTTTGTTCTTGAATGGCTCCAAAGGAGCCGCGGAGGACCTTGGTGGTCACCAGGCCAGCCCTGCCACGGGGTGCTGCATCTGCCCGTGCACGAGTTCGGGATACTAGGGTACCCCTACTCTAGTACACCGACAGGAGCCCCCGGGCCTGGGCCACACACGGCGCCAAGCTCTGTTGGGCCAGGCCCAAAACAGTGCACGGGCACGCGCGGCCTAGATCGCGCAGTTATTCGCCTCGGACCCACCACGCACCCCACGAACGGCACGTTCCGGACGTGGCGTCATGGGATAGATCGTGGGGGCTTTCTTTAATGGGAAAACCGGAACGCCCGTCCCCTCTCCCCCCTTATATGCAGGGGGAACAGGGGCAGGACGCCCACTTGCCATTGCTGTCACATTAAAAACCACCGCCGCTCCCCCCTCCTTCTCAAGTCCACAGAGAGCGACGCTCCGCCCCCCCATTGCCACCGGCGCCACCAACGCCGTTGACCTCTTCCACCACCTCCCCATGGCTCCGGAAGCCGACAAGGGAAAGGCGTGAAATCGGCCGGCAGCGGCTCGTGGCAACTGCGGGAAGGAGCGGGCCCTCTTTGATCCCACCTTGACAGGAAGGAGCTGCGGGAGTCTGTATTACCTTTTCAGTCGGCGGAGACGCTGCACACCCAGCGCCACGAGGGTGATCTCCGCCGCCACATCCGAGAAGGTTTCCATCGGGAACCCTTTCTTCGCGCTTTTCTTCCACTCCGGGCTCTGCCCGCCCTTTTCCGAATTCTTCTGCGATGTCATGAACACATATGGGCTCCGCCTCCTTGATTTCACCCCCAACGCCGTCCTCACCATGGCCGTTTTCGCACATCTCTACGAGAACTTTGTCGGGGTCCACCCAAATGTAGCACTTTTCCGCCATTACTTCATGCCCCGCGTAGAGAGAGGAGAGCTGCTTGCTGGAGGAATTGCATGGATATCCATGATCGGCAAGAAGGAAGCATATCTTGACGGAGAGCTGCGCAGCAAGTGGGAGGAGCGGAGAGCTGACTGGTGTTGGATCTTAGAGGAGGAGCCACAGCCTTTCACGCCTGCGCCAAACCCCCACGGTCTTGCGGCAACGATTGGAGCAACTTGGCACCGGAAGATGCCAAGTTGAAGATTGCCGTGACTAGGATCTTGCGCCTCAGGCACGCCGGGCTTACCGTAGGAGCAGTTGGCGCGGACTTCCTTCGCCGCCGCATTGCGCCCTTGCAGGGGAGGGGGAGGCCTGCTTGGGAGTTCCAAAACGCGACGGACATCATGAGGTTGCGCCCGGGTCTGAACTGGAATTTTCTGATATTGGAGTTGGATGGCATGCTCAGGGAGCTGTTCAAGCGTCTGAGATCACCCGAGTGGTTCATGTTGCCGAGGGAGTCGTGCCCTTGTGCAACAACTTCGTCGCTTGATCGTGCATCCGCAGCGATGATGCCGTTGTCGCGATTCCCATGGAATCGTTCCAACTTGGCAGGAGCTCCGCCGACTGACGTCGTCGCAGCAGTTCTTCGGCGACTTGGAAGAAGTGCCGATTCGTGCCGACGAAAGCGAAGCGGCTCACCCGCGACACCACCGAGCAAGAGATGGCGCGCATCGCCACATGGTTGGAGGAGGCGGCAGAAGCTGCCGCCGCCGGCGTGTTTGGGTTCACCGCCGAGGAGGCAGAAACAGCCGAGGCGGCAAGCCTTGCCGATCGAGAGGAGTTAGTCGGCGAGGAGGAGCAGGCCGAGCCCGACGCCGAGCTAAAAGAGCCTGCCGGGGGCGCCTCCCCTCCGCCGTCAAGTAGCTTGCCGCGGGAGGAGCCCACGGCCCCGCCAAGAAGACGCCTCCAAGACCGAGAGGTGGCGAGGCGGACGGCAGACCAACAGCCGCCACGCCGCCCAGCCCAGCTCCACCGCGGCAAGCTTGTTGCCGAGCGCCTCACGCCTCCACAACAGCAGGAGGCGGGCCTTTGGAGCCACGGCCACCGCACCCGTAAACGTCAGGAGCCCTCTCCTCCATCGCTCGTCGCCGAGCGGAATTTGACTTCTCCGCTCTCAGCTCCGAGGAAGAAGAGGAAGAGTAAGATCTTGTCGCTGCTACTTGTAATTCTTCAATTTTCTGCTTTTTCTTGTATCTGACTTGTTTCATTCTGAGCTCTCTCCTTTTTCAGGACGCTGGCTCAGAGGGCGTCGAAAAGGGCCAAAACTCCGGTGGTTGTCGTCGAAGACGATTCCCCTGTGGCGACAGGAGGCACGTCTGAGACTCCCTTGCCGGATCCGGCAACCCTTCAACAGAGCAGCCCCCAGCACAGCCCCCAGCGTAAGTGTTTGGATTATCTCTTACGGTTCGGTGTGCTTGGGTGCTCCTTCTTTACTGATTCCTGGTTTGTTGATTTGTGTAGGAGCAGAGCAGCCTCATCAGGAGGTCCCGGAAGTCACTCCTGAAGTCCTGTCTGCTTCAACTACGCCGCCGAGGGAGAAATCTCCGCCAAGGGAGCGTTCTCCAGCGAGGGAGGCCTCTCCGACAAGGGGAGCTTCTCCGACAAGGGGCAGCGCCGATGACCCCCGGTGGTGGAGACCGCGGCAACAGATCTTATTGCAGGTAATCTTCCTGACTGAAAATTTCCCTTGGGTTCTTTTTCTTCTGTTCTTCTCGAACATATGCTTAACTGTTGTTTCTTTCTCTGATCATCAGATCCATCTGCCGGAGAGCCGATGGAGACTGAGGTTGCCGGCGAGGATGACGCTCGCGGCAACAATGACGACGCCGCCAACATGGAGGAGGAGGCCGGGCGCCGATGGAGTCCGCTGGCCGAGGAGGCCGCCAAGGCTGCCGTGCAGAGGCTGGGAGGTCCGGTGATCGTCTTGGCAGCCTGAGGCCTTAGAGCGCCAGGCGCTGCACCGACCGCCGATCCCCCCGCCACCGATGCTGCACCAGACTCCGAAGAGCTCCAGCCCGGCGCCTATCTGAAGGCCGGCGAAGGTGTCTTCATCAAGCTTCCATGGGCATCGAGCTCCAGGGCGCCAGTCGAGGGGGATACCTTCGACGTGGAGCTGCTCGCCTCCCATTGGCTGTCAAGCTGGTTAGCGCGCCAAGCAAAGCGATGGCGATTTAGCTCGAGGAGGAGCATTCTTGAAGAAGCTGCTGTCGCTCTACCGCGCCCGACAAGCTAAGCTGGAGTCGCGGGAAGCACTCGTCGCGAGGGCGGGAGCCGACATGGAGAAGCGCGCAGAAGAGCTCCGGCGCGCCAACAAGGAAACTCTCCGGGACATAGCAGAAGCGCGGGAGCAGCTTGCTGAGGAGCGCACGACCTTCATCCGGGAGAAGGCCGAGGTCGAGGAGCAGCAAAGGCTTGCCGGCGAGAAGCTCTCCGCGCAAGAAGGTGAGCTGGCGCAGCGGAAGATCAACCTCGACAGCTATGAGGAAGATCTCGCCGCGCGCGAGGAATCAATTGGCGGGGCACTCCAGGAGGCAAAGGACGCCGCCGCAGCTGCCGAGGCCGCCAAGAAGGAATTGGAGACGAGGGTGGCCCAGCTGGAGGCCACCCTCCAGCAGAGCGCCGAGGAGGTCAACGGGCTGAAGCGCGAACGCGAGAAAGACGCCTACACTCTTGGCGAGCTGCAGGGTCGTTTATTTGAGAAGATCAAGGAGCTCGGCGCCGCCAAGGACTCAAGGCGGATCTGGAGCTGAAATCGACCACCCAGCGGAGACGCTGAACGGTGCCAAGGAGCGGGAAACGGGCCTGCTGGAGAAGATCAAGGCCAACGAGGAGCTGTTGGCGAATGCCGCGACTGCCCAGGATACTCTCAGAGATAGCATAATGCACTGGACAGAAGGTCTTGTGGACACCGCCGCAGCCATCCACAATGAGCTGATGGAGCTGGGGATGGTGGATCTTGGGTACTCCACCGACGAGGACCTCCAACCCAGCGCCAAGCTCAGCCTGTTCTTCAAGGGCGTCTTGACGGGTCTCCAGCTGACTCGGAAGAGATCCCAAAGCAAGCTGGCCGACGAAGTCGCGCCAAATCTCTGTGGGGGCTCTCGGAAGGTGCTGATGAAGGTGGCCTTCCGCAACCCAGGCATCAACTTCACCAACGTCCTCAAGTCCCTGCCTCCATCTGCTGACGTTGAAGCGCTCAAGGCCCTCATCGCACCCATCGTGGACAGGGTGAGCGGAGTCAAAAGGCTCGATGGCGACCGCGTGGACTAGGCCGCCAAGTTTATCTTTTCCTTGTCGCTGCAGATCATGTTTAGTAGAGCAATTTATTAGATCTGCGACAAGTTATTTTGTAATATACTCTATCTTAGGCAACAATCGCAATGTTATTCCCTTTACTTGATTTCTTCCCTTGTATGTTTGTGCCCTACGCTTTTAGGGAACTTGTCGGTGCGAGCATCTTTGCCGCGAGCGCTGAGTGCGGAACGTCAGCAGCCTGCTGGCGATGCTGCCCCCGACAAGCAACCTTGTCGCAACTAGTTGCAGCACGCTTAAGTTGTTGAGCGGACTCGAAACAAAGTAAGGGCGCAAGCTAGCCGCGAGTCGGTTCCACCGCGCACAGGTTTTCCATACAAAGTACTATCGTTCGAGGAAGATAACTTGAAAATTTAAAAACTGATTGCTTAAACTTGGCAACTTAGCTTTTCTGTCGTTTGCTTCCCGACAAGGTGATACTTCCTCGAGCGACACTTGGTGGTCCACACCATTATCTTCTCCCCCCCCCCCCCCCCCGGTTAACTTGTGGGTGGATGAACCTTGCTCTCTTTTAAGAAGAAAGAAGAGAAAATAAAGTTATGGAGCCTAGTGGCTTGTTATCGCCATCGGGTGTGGATGCTGCACAAAATGTCGATAATACATGCATAATAATGGTGAAAGCATGAAATTGACAAATTGTGCGCAACACACGAGCTTTACTGATGCACGGGGTCTGCGCCCGGCTTTGTACAAAGGATTACATGCAACAGCGGCAAGACTTGTACAAAAGGGTGGTTGCCGGAATGGGTTCCGGCAACCGCGCCCTATGGGTAAAATTTATGAAGATGCTCTATATTCCAGGAGTTGCTCACCGGAACGCCATCTTCGGTCTCAAGGCGGACAGCGCCAGGCCTAGTGACTCGTTTCACCCGATAAGGGCCTTCCCACTTGGCCAACTTGTTGGAATTCTTGGCGGATTGAACGCGCTGAAGAACAAGGTCGCCTTCCTCGAAGCTTCTGGCATTAACTTTGCGGCTATGGTAGCGGCGCAAAGCTTGCTGGTAACGAGCAGCTCGTCTGACAGCACGAAGACGATCGTCCTCGAGGAAGCAGCGCGTCATCTTGTCGCAGCTGCTCTTGCTCAAGCTCATCATAAGCGAGTACTCGAGGTGATCCGTATCTGAGTTCCGTGGGGAGAACTGCCTCTGCTCCATAGACTAGAGCGAAAGGTGTCGGCGATGGCTCGATTTGGCGTCGTCTGATCGACCAAAGAACCACCGGCAGCTCCTCAATACGATTTCTTCCGCACTTGGGCAGCCTGTCAAAGGTTACGGTCTTGAGTCCTCGCAGCACTTCAGCATTTGCCCTCTGCCTTGACCGTTGCTTCTTGGGTGAGCAATGTAGCAAAGCAGAACCTTGGCGCCAAGATCTTGGACGTCTTGCATGAAGGTGCGACTTCGTGAATTGGGTGCCGTTGTCGGTGATGATCCGGTTAGGCATCCCAAAGCGGCAAACAATTGACTGAAGAACTTGACCGACCGTGTCTTTGTCACCTTCCTCACTGCTTCCACTTCCGGCCACTTTGTGAACTTGTCGATTGCAACGTACAAGTACTCAAAGCCCCCGACAGCTCGGGGGAAAGGGCCGAGGATATCGAGCCCCCAGACCGAAAATGGCCAGGATAAAGGGATCGTCTAGAGAGCTTGAGCTGGCTGGTGTATCTGTTTTGAATGGAACTGGCACGCTTCACACTTGGTTACTTGCGCCGTTGCATCCTGGAGGGCTTCGGCGGAAGAAACCTTCTTGCCGGAAAGCTTTGCGGCAAGTGCTCTTCTTGCCAATGTGGTGACCACATATGCCTCCATGTATCTCTCGCCAACAGCTTACATCCATCTTCCCGCAAATACACTTCAATTTCACTCTGTTGAGTCTTCTTACATGTAATGTTGTCAACAAACTGGTACATACTTGACTGCTGGGCTACTTTTTCTGCTTTTTCTTGCTCTTCGGGAAGTTCTCCTGTCTCAAGGAAATGGACGATCTGCTGCGCCCATGCTGGAGCCTGTGGCTCGACAACAAGGACTAAAGGCACATCTGCCGCTGCGGGAACATCAGCTTCCACGGCAAGAACCTGCGGCTCTGCCGGAGCTCGATGATCCCCGACAAGCTTGCCGGAGCAAAACTTGTCGGGAACGTCTGCTTCAACGGAACAAACCCTTAGGTTTGTCGGAGCAGACTGTTCCTCAGCAATATTTGCGTCGATTTTGGGGACCTTCTTGGCGGCGGCTGCAGGGAGCTCTGCCGGAAAGTAGTCACCGGAAACCAACTTCCTCTTCTTGATCTGTCCGGTTGATGGCATTACGGTTGGTTGAGTCAGCTTGAGCACAAAAATTCCTGGTTCCATAGGTAGCTTGAGTGCAGCACACTTTGACAGGCCATCAGCAATATCATTCTGAGCTCTTGGAACATGTTCCATTTGCAGGCCCTCAAAGTGCTCTTCTAGCTTTCTCACTTCATCAACGTAGGCTTCCATCAACGGACTCTGATAATATTTATTTACTTGGCGGACGACAAGCTGCGAGTCACCCCTGACGATGAGCTTTCTGATCCCAAGGTCCACCGCAATTCTGAGGCCGGCAAGCAAACCTTCATACTCTGCAGTATTATTTGTTGCTTGCTCCTTGGGAAAGTGCATTTGGACTATGTACTTGAGGTGCTCTCCGGTGGGTGCGATAAGCAGCACGCCGGCACCGGCGCCTTGCAGCGAGAAGGCACCATCAAAGTACATCAGCCACTCTTTACTTGCTTCTTTGACGGGGATGCTCGTCTCTGGAATCTCTTCATCTTGCGTTGGCGTCCATTCTGCTATAAACTCTGCCAATGCTCTGCTTTGGATAGTTGAAGTGCTTTCAAACTTGAGGCCAAAGCTTGATAGTTCCAGTGCCCACTCGACAATCCTGCCTGTCGCTTCTGGATTTTGCAATATCCTCTTCAGCGGAAAGCGAGTGACAACTGTTATCTCATGTGCTTGGAAGTAATGGCGCAGCTTTCTCGAGGCCATGAGGAGGCCGAAAAGCAATTTCTGCACACCAGAATACCTTGACCTAGCCCCCTGCAGAAGGGAACTGACAAAGTAGACTGGGCGCTGCACCATCCTTTTCTTCATCTTGTCGCAATCCTGAGCAGATCCGTCCTTGTCGGGACCAGAGCTTGACGGCGAAGCCCCCTGCTTGTCGCTCGATGCATCTGCCTCGGTTGCCGGCTCATCATCCGCCTCCCTCTCCGCTACTAACGCAGCACTAACCACTTGATTGGTTGCCGCTATATACAGCAGCAACTTCTCTTGTGGCCTAGGTGCGACAAGTATTGGAGTGGAGGACAGGTACCTCTTCAAGTCTTGCAGTGCAGCCTCCGCTTCGGGAGTCCATTTCATTGGACCTGCCTTTTTCAAAATTTTGAAAAATGGCAGGGCGCGCTCAGCTGACTTAGAGATAAACCTGTTGAGAGCAGCCATGCAACCGGCGAGCCTTCTTACATCCTTGACGCGCTTTGGTGCTTCAATCTTCTCAATGGCCTTGATCTTGTCGGGGTTGGCTTCAATTCCCCTCTGCGACATGAAGAACCCGAGAATCTTGCCGGAGGGAACTCCAAACACGCACTTCTCGGGGTTGAGCTTGAGGTTGATCTTGCGCAGATTTGCAAAGGTCTCATCTAAGTCTTGAACCAGAGTTGCTTTGTCCTTGCTCTTGACCACTATGTCATCCATGTAAGCTTCTACATTTCTGTGTATTTGTGGCTCAAAGGCATCATGGACTACTCTTGCAAATGTTGAACCAGCATTCTTCAAACCGAAAGGCATTCGTATGAAACAGTATGTGCCACATGGTGTAATGAATGCGGTTTTCTCTTCATCCTCTTCTGCCATGAAGATCTGATGATATCCTGAATATGCGTCAAGAAATGAAAGAAAATCACATCCAACTTTGGAGTCAACAATCTGGTCGATACGCGGCAAGGGAAATGGGTCTTTGGGACAAGCTTTATTAACATCTGTAAAGTCGATATAGAGTCTCCATTTCCCATTTGCCTTTCGCATATGTGCTGGATTGGCCAACCACGTGGGATGGAGTACCCCTCTGACAAGGTCTGCTGCCTCCAACTTCTTGATCTCTTCTGCTATGAATTCTTGGCGCTCCACTGCCTGTTTCCTAACTTTTTGCTTGACGGGCCGCGCGTGAGGACAGACAGCTAGGTGGTGCTCAATTACTTTCCTGGGAACACCGGGGATGTCAGATGGTTGCCATGCAAACACATCGACATTCGCCCGCAGGAAAGCAACGAGCTCGCCTTCCTATTTAGGGTCAAGCGTGGCAGCGATGGTGAAGGTACCACCGGTGCCGCCCCTCCTTGGCGGGCACCTTCTTGGTCTTGGCGGAGCTTCCATCATCTTCTTGCACTTGCCGGTGGAGCTCGATGGTGCGTCCTCGATGGTAGCGCAACACTCTGAGGAGGTGCGCTTGCCGGAGTGGGCATTAGAGCTCTTGTTGGTCTTGGTCTTCTTCTTCCCCCCGGGAGCTTCAGCGGCAAGTGGTTTGCTATCTGTCGCAGCTGCTGCATCCCGGTAAATCTTGTCGGCGCAGATAAGCGCATCCTTCTTGTCGCCATGAACAGAAATGACGCTTATCGGGCCGGGCATCTTGAGAAGGTTGTAGGCGTAGTGAGAGGCTGCCATGAACTTGGCAAGTGCTGGACGACCAAGTATCCCATTGTAGGGCAATGTGAAATCAGCAACGTCGAATGTGACCCTCTCAGTCCTGAAATTTAATTCACTGCCAAATGTTACCGGCAACGTGATCTTCCCTTTCGGCTTGCTCCTTCCTGGGTTGATTCCTTGGAAAGTGCCAGTTTCTTCGAGCTCACCGTCAGGGATTTGAAGCTTCTGGAGCACTGCAGAGGAGATCAGATTCAGGCCGGCCCCGCCGTCAACCAACATTTTAGTGACCTTGAGGTTGCGGATAGTTGGTGAGACCAACATCGGCAAGCACCCGACCGCAGTTATGCAATCAGGGTGGTCCTCAATATCAAAAATGATGGGCGTGCTGGACCACTTCAGAGGTCTATGTGACTCTATGGATGGTTCTGCTGCATTGACCTCCCGCATCCATTGCTTGAGTTGGCGGTGCGAGGTATGCAGAGAAGCACCACCGTCAACGCAGAGAACCTCTGTTGCCTTTTGAAACTCCTGCTCATCAGCTTCATCGTCTTCCATGTCTTCGTCATCATCTTCGTCTTCGTCCTTGTCGCGGCCGCGGGGAGGTCTGTCTCCCTGCCGCTGCTTGGCCTTGCCGCGGCGTCCTCCCCGGCCGGGTCTCTTCTTGCTAGCTGCCGCAGCACCTTCCTGGGCCTTCTCCTTGTCTCGCCGCTCGTACTCAGCTCTCTGCTGTTCAAGAAGCTGCTCGACTTTCTTGCAGCTCTGGAGGTCGTGGCCCTTGGTGCGGTGAATCTTTCAGTACCGCTTGTTGGAGCTTTCCTGCTTGTCGGCGGCCGCCACAGCTTGGCGGTCGGCGTCAGCGACAACCTCCTTGCCGGAGCCACCAGCCTTGGCTTTGTTGGCGGCACCATCCTTGCCGGACTGCTCGACAACTAGTACTTCTTGATTCTTCTTCTTTCTATTGTTCGGTCGCCGGCTCTTCTTTGCCGGGGCGGTCTCCTCACTGTCAGATTCTGCTCCAACATTCTCTCCTGGGAGTCTTCTTCCCTCCTCAGCGCGTGCACACTTGTCAGCCAAGGCATATAGCTCAATGACGTCCTTGACTTTGCACATCGCCATCTCCTCCCTCATCCTGCGGTTCCGCATGTTCTGATGAAATGCGCTGATCACCGCAGCAGGGTGGACATCTGGGATGTTGTAATGCACACGGCTGAATCTCTGGATGAACTTGCGCAGGGACTCTCCCTCCTTCTGGGCGAGCAGGTGAAGGTCACTCTCTTGGCCATGAGGCTTGTGGCCGCCTGTGAAGGCGCCGGCAAACTGATGGCACAGGTCTGCCCAAGAAGCTATGGAGCTGTCCTGCAAGTGCATGAGCCAAGACCTGACGTTTGGCTTGAGCACCAGAGGGAAGTAGTTGGCGAGGATCTTGTCGTCTCGTCCCCCGCAGCCTGCACCGCGATGGTGTAGATGCTGAGGAACTCCGATGGGTGCGTCCTGCCATCATACTTCTCCGCTTTATCGGCTTGAAGTTTTTCTTGTCGGGCCCTTTGGACTTGCCGCAGCTCACGGGTGAACGCAGGGCAACCTACCGCGTCACGCAAGTCACTGGTTCCCCAGCGCATGCATGTCAACAGCGGGCGGTAGCGTTGGTCGATTGACGCCGCTTCTCTTGGCGCCGATGCGGGTCCGAGCGTCTTCTTCTTGCCGTTCTCGAAGAACTTGGCGCTGGTCGCGACGAGCTCGCGGATCCGACGACGCTGTGGAGTCGCTGTCGAGGTGAATCCGGCGAGTCGGCGATCTTGGCCTTCGGGAAGGGGAGTGCACGGTGGCTGCCCCCCCCCCCGCAGGTCTCGTCACCACCGGCTCGGGCCTTGTCGCCTTGCCACGGCTACGAGGCGCTTGGTTGCCGCGGGACGTCGCCGTTGGCAAAGCCGATGAGACTCTGGATGGTGTCCCTCCATTCGTCGACCTTGTCGGCCGTTGGAGGGTAATCTAGAAGCAGTTGAGCTCTTGCCAAGGCTTCCGCTGGAGTGGTGGGTGGCAACGGTGTACGGAGCGAAGAACGGGATGTGCTCGGACTCCTAACCAAGTTAGGAGGAGCAGCATCCTGCCCAAGCGACCGTACTCCGCTCGTACCAGCATGCTGGCGTGCATGCAGGTCTCGAGGGCCTCGGGATCCTCCAGCTTGGCCTTGATCTATTGAACGTATGGTGCTGCGAGCACCATGACGCTGTCGTTCACACGCCTCTTGAGAAGGACGCGGTGCGGATTCGGATGCCGAAGCTTGCGCCTCCTTGTCCTTGGACCTGGCGGCGTCGTGGGCTCAGAATGATATTGCTGATGGCCTGTCAAAGTGTGCTGCACTCAAGTTACCTGTGGAACCAGGAATTTTTGTGCTCAAGCTGACTCAACCAACCGTAACGCCATCAACCGGACAGAGCAAGAAGAGGAAGTTGGTTTCCGGTGACTACTTTCCGGCAGAGCTCCCTGCAGCCGCCGCCAAGAAGGTCCCCAAAATCAACGCAAATATCGCTGAGGAACAGTCTGCTCCGACAAACCTAAGGGTTTGTTCCGTTGAAGCAGACGTTCCCGACAAGTTTTGCTCTGGCAAGCTTGTCGGGGATCATCGAGCTCCGGCAGAGCCGCAGGTTCTTGCCGTGGAAGCTGATGTTCCCGGGCCGCGAATGTGCCTTTAGTCCTTGTTGTCGAGCCACAGGCTCCAGCATGGGCGCAGCAGATCGTCCATTTCCTTCAGACAGGAGAACTTCCCGAAGAGCAAGAAGCAGAAAAAGTAGCCCGGCAGTCAAGTATGTACCAGTTTGTTGACAACATTCTGTACAGAAGAAGACTCAACGGAGTGAAAATGAAGTGTATTTGCCGGGAAGATGGACAGAAGCTGTTGGCAGAGATACATGGAGGCATATGTGGTCACCACATTGGCGCAAGAGCACTTGCCGGCAAAGCTTTCCGGCAAGGTTTCTTCTGCCGAAGCCCTCCGAGGATGCAACGCGCAAGTAACCAAGTGTGAAGCGTGCAGTTCCATTCAAAACAGATACACCAGCCAGCTCAAGCTTTCCGGGCGATCCCTTTATCCTGGCCATTTTCGGTCCAGGGGCTCGATATCCTCGGCCCTTTCCCCGAAGTTGTCGGGGCTTTGAGTACTTGTACGTTGCAATCGACAAGTTCACAAAGTGGCCGGAAGTGGAAGCAGTGAGGAAGGTGACAGCACAGTCAGCAGTCAAGTTCTTCAGGTCAATTGTTTGCCGTTGTGGGATACCTAACCGGATCATCACCCACAACGGCACCCAATTCACGAGTCACACCTTCATGCAGTACGTCCAAGATCTTGGCGGCAAGGTCTTCTTTGCTTCTGTTGCTCACCCAAGAAGCAACGGTCAAGCAGCGAGGGCAAATGCTGAAGTGCTGCGAGGACTCAAGACCAGAACCTTTGACAGGCTGCGCAAGTGCGGAAGAAAGTGGATTGAGGAGCTGCCGGTGGTTCTTTGGTCGATCAGGACGACGCCAAATCGAGCCAATCGCCGGACACCTTCGCTCTAGTCTATGGAGCAGAGGCAGTTCTCCCCACGGAACTCGTATACGGGTCACCTCGAGTACTCGCTTATGATGAGCTTGAGCAAGAGCAGCTGCGACAAGATGACGCACTGCTCCTCGAGGAGGATCGTCTTCAGGCTGCTGTACGAGCTGCTCGTTACCAGCAAGCTTTGCGCCGCTACCATAGCCGCAGTTAATGCCAAGCTTCGAGGAAGGCGACCTTGTTCTTCGGCGTTCAATCCGCCAAGAATTCCAACAAGTTGACGCCAAAGTGGGAAGGCCCTTATCGGGTGAAACGAGTCACTAGGCCCTGGCTGTCATGCCTTGAGACCGAAGATGGCGTTCGGTGAGCAACTCACGGAATATAGAGCATCTTCGTAAGTTTTACCCATAGAAGGCGCGATTCTTGGAACCCATTCTGGCAACCACCCTTTTGTACCAGTCTTGCCGCTGTTGCATGTAATCCTTTGTACAAAGCCGGGCGCAGACCCCGTGCATCAGTAAAGCTCGTGTGTTGCGCACAATTTGTCAATTTCATGCTTTCACCATTATTATGCATGTATTATCTGACATTTTGTGCAGCATCCACACCCGGTAAGCGATAACAAGCCACTAGGCTCCATAACTTTATTTTCTCTTCTTTCTTCTCAAAAGAGAGCAAGGTTCATCCACCCACAAGTTAACCGGGGGGGAAGGAGAAGATAATGGTGTGGACCACCAAGTGTCGCTCGAGGAAGTATCACCTTGCTGGGAAGCAAACGACAGAAAAGCTAAGTTGCCAAGTTTAAGCAATCAGTTTTTAAATTTTCAAGTTATCTTCCTCGAACGATAGTACTTTGTATGGAAAACCTGTGCGCGGAGGAACCGACTCGCGGCTAGCTTGCGCCCTTACTTTGTTTCGAGTCCGCTCAACAACTTAAGCGTGCTGCAACTAGTTGCGACAAGGTTGCTTGTCGGGGCATCGCCCGTGAAGGTCGACGTTCACTTTTCGGCGCTTCATGACAAAGATGCTCACACCGACAAGTTCCCTAAAAGCGTAGGGCACAAACATACAAGGGAAGAAATCAAGTAAAGGGAATAACATTGCGATTGTTGCCTAAGATAGAGTATATTACAAAATAACTTGTCGCAGATCTAATAAATTGCTCTACTAAACATGATCTGCAGCGACAAGGAAAAGATAAACTTGGCGGCCTAGTCCACGCGGTCGCCATCGAGCCTTTTGACTCCGCTCACCCTGTCCACGATGGGTGCGACGAGGCCCTTGAGCGCTTCAATGTCAACAGATGGAGGCAGGGACTTGAGGATGTTGGTGAAGTTGACGCCTGGGTTGCGGAAGGCCACCTTCATCAGCACCTTCTGGAGAGCCCCGGCGCAGATTTGGCGCGACTCGTCGGCCAGTTGCTTGGGATCTCTTCCCGGAGCCGCTGGAGACCCACAAGACGCCCTTGAAGAACAGGCTGAGCTTGGCGCTGGGTTGGAGGTCCTCGTCGGTGGAGTACCCAAGATCCACCATCCCCAGCTCCATCAGCTCATTGTGGATGGCGGCGGCGGTGTCCACAAGACCTTCTATCCAGTGCATTATGCTATCTCTGAGAGTATCCTTGGCAGTCGCGGCATTCGCTAACAGCTCCTCGTTGGCCTTGATCTTCTCCAGCAGGCCCATTTCCCGCTCCTTGGCACCGTTCAGCGTCTCCGTCAGGGTGGTCAGTTTCAGCTCCAGATCCGCCTTGGAGTCCTTGGCGGCGTCGAGCTCCTTGATCTTCTCAGCGAAACGACCCTACAGCTCTCCAAGAGTGTAGGCGTCTTTCTCGCGTTCGCGCTTCAGCCCGGTGACCTCCTCGGCGCTCTTCTGGAGGGTGGCCTCCAGCTGGGCCACCCTCGTCTCCAATTCCTTCTTGGCGGCCTCGGCAGCTGCGGTGGCGTCCTTTGCCTCCCGGAGTGCCCCGCCAATTGATTGCTCGCGCGCGGCGAGATCTTCCTCATAGCTGTCAAGGTTGATCTTCCGCTGCGCCAGCTCACCTTCTTGCGCGGAGAGCTTCTCGCCGGCAAGCCTTGGCTGCTCCTCGACCTCGGCCTTCTGCAGGATGAAGGCCGTGCGCTCCTTAGCAAGCTGCTCCCGCGCTTCTGCTATGTCCCGGAGAGTTTCTTTGTTGGCGCGCCGGAGCTCTTCTGTGCGCTTCTCCATGTCGGCTCCCGCCCTCGCGACGAGTGCTTCCCGCGACTCCAGCTTAGCTTGTCGGGCGCGGTAGAGCGACATCAGCTTCTTCAAGGGTGCTCCTCCTCGAGCTCACATCACTGCTGCTGCTTGGCCGCTTAACCAGCGACAGCCCAGCGGAGGCGAGCAGCTCCACGTCGAAGGTATCCCCCTCGACTGGCGCCCTGGAGCTCGATGCCCATGGAAGCTTGATGAAGACACCTTCGCCGGCCTTCAGATAGGCGCCGGGCTGGAGCTCTTCGGAGTCTGGTCCAAGATCGGTGGCGGGGATCGCGGTCGGTGCAGCGCCTGGCGCTCCTGCGGCCTCAGGGCCATCAGTACGATCACCGGACCCCTCCCCAGCCTCTGCACCGGCAGCCTTGGCGGCCTCCTCGCCGGCGGACCCATCGGCGCCGGCCTCCTCTTCCATGTTGGCGGTGTCGTCATTGTTGCCGCGAGCGTCATCCTCGCCGGCAACCTCAATCTCCATCGGCTCTCCGGCAGATGGATCTGATGATCAGAGAAAGAAAGAACAGTTAAGCATATGTTCGAGAAGAACAGAAGAAAAAGAACCCAAGGTTACCTGCAATAGGATCTATTGCCGCGGTCTCCACCACCGGAGGGTCGTCGGCGCTGCCCCTTGTCGGCGAAGCTCCCCTGGTCGGAGAGGCCTCCCTCGCCGGAGAACGCTCCCTTGGCGGAGATTTCTCCCTCGGCGGCGTAGTTGAAGCAGACAGGACTTCAGGAGTGACTTCCGGGACCTCCTGATGAGGCTGCTCTGCTCCTACACAAATCAACAAACCAGGAATCAGTAAAGAAGGAGCACCCAAGAACACCGAATCGTAAGAGATAAACCAAACACTTACGCTGGGGGCTGTCTTTGAGGGGCTGCTTTCTGTTGAAGGGTTGCGGATCCGGCAAGGGAGTCTCAGACGTGCCTTCTGTCGCCACAGGGGAATCGTCTTCGACGACAACCACCGGAGTTTTGGCCCTTTTCGACGCCCTCTGAGCCAGTGTCCTGAAAAAGGAGAGAGCTCAGAATGAAACAAGTCAGATACAAGAAAAAGCAGAAAATTGAAGAATTACAAGTAGCAGCGACAAGATCTTACTCTTCCTCTTCTTCCTCGGAGCTGAGAGCGGAGAAGTCAAATTCCGCTCCAGTGCGACGAGCTGGAGGAGAGGGCTCCCTCGGACGTTTGGCGGGTGCGATGGCCGTGGCTCCAGAAGGCTCCGCTCCCGTTGTTGTGGCGGCATGAGGCGATCCCGCGGCAACAGTGCTTGCCGCGGTGGAGCGCATCGGGCGGCGTGGCGGCTGTTGGCCCGTCGGCCGCCCCGTCACCTCTCCGGTCTTGCGGAGGCGTCTTCTTGGCGGGGCCGCGGGCTCCTCCCGCGGCAAGCTACTTGACGGCGGAGGGGAGGCGCCCCCGGCAGGCTCATTTAGCTCGACGTCGGGCTCGGCCTGCTCCTCCTCGCTGACGAACTCCTCTCGATCGGCAAGGCTTGCCTCCTCGACGGTGAACCCAAACACGCCGGCGGTGGCAGCTTCTGCCGCCTCCTCCAACCGTGTGGCGATGCGCGCCATCTCTTGCTCGGTGGTGTCGCGGGTGAGCCGCTTCTGCTCGTCGGCACGGATCGGCACTTCTTCCAAGTCATCGAAGAACTGCTGCACGACGTCGTCGGCGGGCTCCTGCCAAGTTGGAACGATTCCATGGGAATCGCACAACGGCATCATCGCGCGGATGCGGTCAAGCGACGAGTTGTTGCACAAGGGCACGTCTCCCCTCGGCAACATGAACCACTCGGGGTGATCTGCATCAGGCTTGAACAGCTCCCGGAGCATGCCATCCAACTCCAAGATCAGTAAAATTCCAGTTCGGACCAGGCGCAACCTCATGATGTCCGCCGCGTTTTGGAACTCCCAAGCAGGCCTCCCCTCTCCTGCAAAGGCGCAATCTGCGGCGAAGGAAGTCCGCGCCAACCGCTTCCTACGGTAAGCCCGGTGTGCCTGAGGCGCAAGATCCTAGTCACGGCAATCTTCAACTTGGCATCCTCCGGCGCCAAGTTGCTCCAATCATTGCCGCGCACTATGCGGGTTTGGCGCAGGGCAGTGAAAGGCTGTGGCTCCTCTTCTAAGATCCAACACCAGTCAGCTCTCCACTCCTCCCACTTGCTGCGCAGCTCTCCGTCAAGATATGCTTCCTTCTTGCCGATCCTGGATATCCATGCAATTCCTCCGGCAAGCGGCTCTCTCCTATCTCTCTGGGCATGAAGTAATGGCGGAAAAGTGCTACATTTGGGTGGACCCGACAAAGTTCTCGCAGAGATGTGCAACGGCCATGGTGAGGACGGCGTTGGGGTGAAATCAAGGAGGCGGAGGCCATATGTGTTCATGACATCGCAGAAGAATTGAAAAAGGCGGGCAGAGCCCAATGGAAGAAAAGCGAAGAAAGGGTACCCGATGGAAACCTTCTCGGATGTGGCGGCGGAGATCACCCTCGTGCGCGGGTGCGCCCGCGTCTCCGTCGACCAGAAAAGGTAATACAGCTCCCGCAGCTCCTTCCTGTCAAGCAGGGGATCGAAGAGGGCCCGCTCCTTCCGCAACCACCACCAACATGTCAAGATTACTCCTGGCCAAAGATGTCGGGGAAGCTGATCGTGTCCCATGAACACCTATGGGACCTGGTCCCTTGTGGTTCGGAGGGGGGCGGAGAAAGCACAAAGAGCGGATCGAGGCGATGCACACGAGCAGATTACCCAGCTTCGGAGCTCTCCGGAGAGATAACACTCCTACTGCTGCTTGGTGGATTATCTTGTGTTCTTGCTAGGGAGAAATGGGAGCTACAAAACCTGGCCTGAGTGAGGTCTCGAATGAGTCGAATGAACTGAACCGGAGCCGAACCCCTTCTACGTTGCACATGGGCCTCCTTTTATAGTCTAAAGGGGACACCACAGGTGGCAACGCATATGAGGGTACAAATGTAAAAGCGAGAGGTTGGTACACCGCTTTGTACAAAGGTGTCACGATGATCTATACCTAACTCGACGGCAAGGGACAAGAGTCATAAATGCCCGCCCCAAATGCCGCGAATAAAGGTAACAGGACCGCTGGCGCGCCTCCGTTTGCCACGATGGTAGCTTGTCAGCGCCGCTTATCGCCGCTCCCCGCTGGCTGCACAGCCCATTGACACGCGTGCCTGGGAAAACCCCATGGCGACACGTTGGCGGATGAGCTGGAGCGGAGATGGAGAGAGGTTGCCTGCCGCGGCAAGCGCCTTGCCGCGGCAGAATCCATGTCGCGCTCGGGAGCTCGTCGCTCTCCAAGCCTTGCCGGCAAGCTCCTCTTGCCGGGGCCTTGTTCCCTTCATGCCTTGAATGGCCTTCCCGGCAAGCTCCTCTTGCCGGGGCCCTTGATTACTTTGTTCTTGAATGGCTCCAAAGGAGCCGCGGAGGACCTTGGCGGTCACCAGGCCAGCCCTGCCACGGGGTGCTGCAACTGCCCGTGCACGAGTTCGGGATACTAGGGTACCCCTACTCTAGTACACCGACATGTTTCATCACCTGCAAAATAATAGGTTCTTCATCGTGAAGCTGGACGAGACCTTTGATGTTTGTACGGTATGCAACGACAAACATTTCATCATAATTAATATCATCACTTGTTCTTCTTTTGTTCAATGTGTAATTTCTTGATTTTTTCAATTCAATTAGTACATCATGTGCCATGCAAGATCATATGTATTGCAGAAGCTCGGTTTCAAAGACTTTGAGAATATGGAGACGAGGAGGGCTTACTTAAGAACTAAACATGGTTATGCGTTTCGGGTTAAGCTGTATAATGCGGTCAATCACTCCCATTTTGGTTGCTCTAATTGGGAAGCTCTCTGCAATATGGTTTTGACGAGGGTATGCAAATAACATTTGATATTCATTCCGAAGATGATGATGATGATAATATCGACATCTCGGTGGATGTGTATATGCCTCCTGTTTTGCCTAAATGTGAGTTTGTCAAACTAATTTGTTAAGTTAAGTAATTTATATTGTTAATTTAAAAGTATTTGCTGTTCATTGGTACTAAACATCTTTATTTATAATTGTCAACTTATTTCTTATCTTCCAAAAATACTCGGAAGACTGTAGATAGGACATACTACAGCTATGACTCGGAGCTTAATTGTGAGGAGAAATGTTATCTTGTCTCATTCATAGATGATGTTGAGGCCTTTGAAACCAATCACCCTATCCTCCCAAATTTTACTGGATACGTGCCACTAGTCCATAAATTGCATGATGGTAACTTCATTGCCAAAAACCTAGTAAGTTTTTTTAATGATTGTAACTTTATTGCATACATACATTCTTCTTAAGTATATAAACTACATTGCTAACTATATATGTTACTATTACGTTTTTCAACAGAGGCTCCCGAAGGAAGTTATGCCTTAAATGCTGTTTACCGAAGGTTATATGCATATGGTTAGCTCATGACCAACTCCTTCGAAGGCTTACCATACTACATACTCGACTTCTTCAAATGATGGAAGGCTCAAAATCAATGAATGGAGCAAAGTGATGAATGCGCACACGCAACTAATTGGATACAACATGAATGTGCGCAACCCACAAGTTGGACATAGGTTTATCTCCATTCGCCATTATGGAGATGGACCTGTTGATCTCTTTTATGGTATTTTACCTAGGAGAGAGGAGTAGGTCCTAGGTATTAAGAACAATTAGTTAGTGTTGATTGTGACTATGATGATGATGAGAAGTTGTTATTATTTGCTACGATGTGTTAGAGTTGATGATGAGGAGGAGGAGGAGTTGTGATTATGACCAGTGACCAAGTTGTTATATGATGTCCCATGGACGAAAATGATGATCATGAGGAGTTGTTATATGATAATGATGTATTATGATGATAAGTTTTTAATGATATGATGATGATGAGTTATTATATCATGGGGTGAAAGAACCGCGGATTAGTATCAAGTGGATGGATCCTAAGTGACCAAGTCATGGATTAGCACCAAGTCAGTGATGTAATAACTCATTATAATGTAAAAACAATCTCTAAATTGCTACCGTATGAAAACTTGTATAATGGTATATGAGTACGACATAAAATAAAAAAGAAATAGAATACATAATAATAGTAGTAGCGCGGGTAGAGGGGCGCACTACTAGTAACTACCAGTAGCGCTTTCTGCAAGAAGCGCTACTACTAAGTAGGTATAGCAGTAGTGCGGTCTCCTGCGCTACTGCTAGCCCAAAAACCAGCGCTACTACTAGGCTTTTCCCTAGTAGTGGAAGGATATGGCTAGCTCATCAAATCAAGAGATGCCTAGTTCATCGAGTAAGTAATTAGTTACAATTACTGAACCTACCATCTCGATGGAACTCTTTGAAAATCCTGTGGAGTGGAACAATGAAACTTGGAGCAAGAGAGAGGACTACAAAGTCCTTTGGTGATGATTTTGTTGTGTATCTCATAGATGACACTCCCAGTTCTATTTCAGAGGCCTATGCATCTGAAAATGCTGACCGCTAGAAGGAAGCAGTCCATAGTGAGATGGATTCCATTTTGGCCAATGAAACTTGGGAGATCACTAATTATCCTTATGGGTGCAAACCTATAGGGTGCAAATGGGTATTCAAGAAAAAGCTTAGGCTTGATGGCACTATTGCTAAGTACAAGGCACGAATCGTGGCCAAGGGTAATACCCAAAAGGAAGGTGAAGACTTCTTTGATACTTACTCACCTGTGGCTCGACTGACCACTATTCCAATCCTACTTTCACGAACGGTCTTCTCATTCATCAAATAGATGTTAAGACAACTTTCCTAAATGGAGAGTTGGATGAGGAAATTTATATTGAACTACCAGATGGGTTTGTATGGTTGATGTAACGCAACCTTCTTCTTGTAGACGTGGTTGGGCCTCCAAGTGCAAAGGTTTGTAGGACAGTAGAAAATTTCCCTCAAGTGGATGACCTAAGGTTTATCAATCCGTGGGAGGCGTAGGATGAAGATGGTCTCTCTCAAACAACCCTGCAACCAAATAGCAAAGAGTCTCTTGTGTCCCCAACACACCCAATACAATGGTAAAATGTATAGGTGCACTAGTCCGGTGAAGAGATGGTGATACAAGTGCAATATGGATGGTAGATATAGGTTTTTGTAATCTGAAAATATAAAACAACAAGGTAACTAGTGACAAAAGTGAGCGTAAACGGTATTGCAATGCTTCGAAACAAGGCCTAGGGTTCATACTTTCACTAGTGCAAGTTCTCTCTCAACAATAATAACATAATTGGATCATATAACAATCCCTCAACGTGCAGCAAAGAGTCACTCCAAAGAGTGCCCCAAAGTTTCTAACAGAGAGTCAAGACAAAAACGTGTGCCAACCCCTATGCATAGATCCCCAAGGTCACGGAACCTGCAAGTTGATCACCAAAACATACATCAAGTGAATCAATAGAATATCCCATTGTCACCACGGGTATCCCACACAAGACATACATCAAGTGTTCTCCAATCCTTAAAGACTCAATCCGATAAGATAACTTCAAAGGGAAAACTCAATCCATTACAAGAATATAGAGGGGGAGAAACATCATCAGATCCAACTATAATAGCAAAGCTCGTGATACATCAAGATCGTGCCATGTCAAGAACACGAGAGAGAGATAGAGAGCAAACACATGGCTAATGGTACATACCCTCAGCCCCGAGGGCGACTCCTCGTCATGGAGAGCGCCGGGATGATGAAGATGGCCACCAGTGATGATTCCGCCCTCCGGCAGGGAGCCGGAACAGGGTCCCGATTGGTTTTTGGTGGCTACAGAGGCTTGCGGCGGCGGAACTCTCGATCTAGGTTTCTTTTCAGGGGTTTCTGTATTTATAGGAATTTTTGGCATCGGTCTCACATCAGGGGGGGTCTCCGAGTCATCCATGAGGCAGGGGGCGTGCCCAGGGGGTAGGGCGCGCCCTCCACCCTCGTGGATGGTCGGGACTCTTCTGGCCCAACTCTTTTACTCCGGGGGCTTCTTTTGGTTCATAAAAAATCATCAAAAATTGGCACGTCAATTGGACTCCGTTTGGTATTACTTTTCTGTAAAACTCAAAAACAAGGAAAAAACAGAAACTGGCACTGGGCTCTAGGTTAATAGGTTAGTCCCAAAAATCATATAAAATAGCATATAAATGCATATAAAACATCCTAGATGGATAATATAATAGCATGGAACAATCAAAATTTATAGATACGTTGGAGACGTATCAAGCATCCCCAATCTTAATTCCTGCTCGTCCTCGAGTAGGTAAATGATAAAAACAGAATTTTTGATGTGGAATGCTACCTAACATATTTATCAATGTAATCTTCTCTACTGTGGCAAGAATATTCAGATCCATAAGATTCAAAACAAAAGTTTAATATTGACATAAAAACAATAATACTTCAAGCATACTAACAAAGCAATTATGTCTTCTCAAAATAACATGGCCAAAGAAAGATATCCCTACAAAATCATGCAGTCTGGCTATTCTCTATCTTCATCACACAAAATATTTAAATCATGCACGACCCCGGTTTCAGCCTAGCAATTGTTTCATACTTTAGTATTCTCAAACTTTTTCAACTTTCACGCAATACATGAGCGTAAGCCATGGACATAGCACTATAGGGGGAATAGAATGGTGGTTGTGGAGAAGACAAAAAGGAGAAGATAGTCTCACATCAACTAGGCGTATCAACGGGCTATGGAGATGCCCATCAATAGATATCAATGTGAGTGAGTAGGGATTGCCATGCAACGGATGCACTAGAGCTATAAGTATATGAAAGCTCAAAAAGAAACTAAGTGGGTGTGCAACCAACTTGCTTGCTCATGAAGACCTAGGGCATTTGAGGAAGCCCATCATTGGAATATAGAAGCCAAATTCTATAATGAGAATTCCCACTAGTATATGAAAGTGACAACATCGGAGACTCTCTATAATGAAGATCATGATGCTACTTTGAAGCACAAGTGTGGTAAAATGATAGTAGCATTGCCCCTTCTCTCTTTTTCTCTCATTTTTTTTATTTGGGACTTCTAATTTTTTGGCCTCTTTTTTTTATTTATGTTCGTCCGGAGTCTCATCCCAACTTGTGGGGGAATCATATTCGCCATCATCCTTTCATTACTGGGACAGTGCTCTAATAATGATGATCATCACACTTTTATTTACTTACAACTCAAGAATTAGAACTCAATACTTAGAACAAAATATGCCTCTATATGAATGCCTCCGGTGGTGTACCGGGATGTGCAATGAATCAAGAGTGACATGTATGAAAGAATTATGAAAGGTGGCTTTGCAACAAATACGATGTCAACTACATGATCATGCAAAGCAATATGACAATGATGAAGCGTGTCATAATAAACGGAATAGTGGAAAGATGCATGGCAATATATCTTGGAATGGCTATGGAAATGCCATAATAGGTAGGTATGGTGGCTTTTTTAGGAGGGTTAATGGTGGGTGTATGGTACCGGCGAAAGTTACGCGACACAAGAGAGGCTAGCAATGGTGGAAGGGTGAGAGTGCGTATAATCCATGGACTCAACATTATTCATAAAGAACTCACATACTTATTGCAAAAATCTGCAAGTCATCGAAACCAAGCACTACGCGCATGCTCCTAGGGGAAGGGTTGGTAGGAGTTAACCATCGCGCGATCCCGACCTCCTCTCATAAGGAAGACAATCAATAAATAAATCTTGCTCCAACTTCATCACATAACGGTTCACCATACGTGCATGCTACGGGAATCACAAACTTTAACACAAGTATCTATCAAATTCACAATTACTCCACTAGCATGACTCTAATATCACCATCTTCATATCTCAAAACAATCATAAAGAATGAAACCTCTCATAGTATTCAATGCACTTTATATGAAAGTTTTTATTATATCCCTCTTGGATGCCTATCATATTAGGACTAAATTCATAACCTAAGCAAATTACCATGCTGTTTAAGACTCTCAAAATAATATAAGTGAAGCATGAGGTTTCATCAATTTCTTCAAAATAAAACCACCTTCGTGCTCTAAAAAGATATAAGTGAAGCACTAGAGCAAATGACAAACTACTCCGAAAGATATAAGTGAAGATCAATGAGTAGTCGAATAATTATGCAACTATGTGAAGACTCTCTAACATTTAAGAATTTCAGATCTTGGGATATTATTCAAACAGCAAGCAAAACAAAATAAAACAAAATGAAGCTCCAAGCAAAACACATATCATGTGGTCAATAAAAATATAGCTCCAAGTAAAGTTACCGATAAACGAAGACGAAAGAGGGGATGCCATCCGGGGCATCCCCAAGCTTAGGCTCTTGGTTGTCCTTGAATATTACCTTGGGTTGCCTTGGGCATCCCCAAGCTTAGGCTCTTGCCACTCCTTATTCCATAGTCCATCGAATCTTTACCCAAAACTTGAAAACTTCACAACACAAAACTCAATAGAAAACTCATAAGCTCCGTTAGTATAAGAAAATAAATCACCACTTTTGGTACTGTTGTGAACTAATTCTAAATTCATATTGGTGTCATATCTACTGTATTCCAACTTCTCTATGGTTCATACCCTCCGATACTACTCATAGATTCATCAAAATACGCAAACAACACATAGAAAATAGAATCTGTCAAAAACAGAACAGTCTGTAGTAATCTGTAACTCTCAAATACTTCTGTAACTCCCAAAATTATTAAATAAATTGGTGGACGTGAGGAATTTATATATTAATATTCTGCAAAAAGAATCAACTTTAAAGCACTCTTCTATAAAAAACGACAGCTAATCTCGTGAGCGCAAAGTTTCTGTTTTTTACAAGATCGCATTAACTTTCACCCAAGTCTTCCCAAAGGTTCTACTTGGCACTTTATAAGCTATAAAACATGATTACTACAGTAGCTTAATCATGTGGACACACAAAAACATTATGGGTAAATATTGGGTTGTCTCCCAACAAGCGCTTTTCTTTAATGCCTTTCTAGTTAGGCATGATGATGACAATGATGCTCACATAAAAGATAAGAATTGAAACACAACTGGAGCATCATGAAGCATATGACTACCACATTTAAGCCTAACCCCACTTCCTATGCATATGTATTTTGTGAGCAAACAACTTATGGGAACAAGAATCAACTAGCATAGGAAGGCAAAACAAGCATAACTTCAAGATTTTCAATACATAGAGAGGAAACTTGATATAATTGCAATTCCTACAAGCATATACTCCTCCCTCATAATAATTTTCAGTAGCATCGTGAATGAATTACACAATATAACTATCACATAAAGCACTGTTTTCATGATGCACAAGCATAGAATTTTTATTACTCTCCACATAAGCAAATTTCTTCTCATGAATAGTAGTGGGAGCAAACTCAACAAAATAACTATCATGTGAGGCATAATCCAATTGAAAATTAAATTCAAGATGACAAGTTTCATGGTTATCATTATTCTTTATAGCATACATGTCATCACAATAATCATCATAGATAGCAACTTTGTTCTCATAATCAATTGGAACCTCTTCCGAAATAGTGGATTCATCACTAAATAAAGTCATGACCTCTCCAAATACACTTTCATCAATATAATCGTCATAAATAGGAGGCATGCTTTCATCATAATAACTATTCTCATCAAAATTTGGGGGACCAAAAATATCATCTTCATCAAACATAGCATCCCCAAGCTTGTAAATTTGCATATCATTAGCATCATGGATATTCAAGGAATTTATACTAACAACATTGCAATCATGCTCATCATTGAAAGATTTAGTGCCAAACATTTTAATGCATTCTTCTTCTAGCACTTGGGCACAATTTTCCTTTCCATCATTTTCACGAAAGACATTAAAAAGATGAAGCATATGAGGCACCCTCAATTCCATTTTTTTGTAGTTTTCTTTTATAGAATAAACTAGTGATAAACAAGAAATTAAAAGACTCGATTGCAAGATCTAAAGATATACCTTCAAGAACTAACCTCCCCGGCAACAGCGCTAGAAAAGAGCTTAGTTGACGGGGTGTTAGTGCCGCTTACCTAGCCTCCCCAGCAACAGCACCACAAAAGAGCTTGATGTCTACTACGCAACCTTCTTGTAGATGTTGTTCGGCCTCCAAGTGCAGAGGTTTGTAGGACAGTAGAAAATTTCCCTCAAGTGGATGACCTAAGGTTTATCAATCCATGGGAGGCGTAGGATTAAGATGGCCTCTCTCAAACAACCCTGAAACCAAATAGCAAAGAGTCTCTTATGTCCCCAACACACCCAATACAATGGTAAATTGTATAGGTGAACTAGTTTGGCAAAGAGATGGTGATACAAGTGCAATATGGATGGTAGATATAGGTTTTTGTATTCTAAAAATATAAAACAACAAGGTAAATAATGACAAAAGTGAGCGTAAACGGTATTGCAATGCTTCGAAACAAGGCCTAGGGTTCATACTTTCAGTAGTGCAAGTTCTCTCACCAATAATAACATAATTGGATCATATAACAATCCCTCAACGTGCAGCAAAGAGTCACTCCAAAGAGTGCCCCAAAGTTTCTACCGGAGAGTCAAGACGAAAATGTGTACCAACCCATATGCATAGATCCCCAAGGTCACGGAACCCGCAAGTTGATCACCAAAACATACATCAAGTGAATCAATAGAATACCCCATTGTCACCACGGGTATCCCACGCAAGACATACATCAAGTGTTCTCAAATCCTTAAAGACTCAATCCGATAAGATAACTTCAAAGGGAAAACTCAATCCATTACAAGAATATAGAGGGGGAGAAACATCATAAGATCCAACTATAATAGCAAAGCTCGCGATACATCAAGATCGTGCCATATCAAGAACACGAGAGAGAGATCAAACACATAGCTACTGGTACATACCCTCAGCCCAGGGCGAGCTACTCCCTCCTCTCGTCATGGAGAGCGCGGGATGATGAAGATGGCCACGGTGATGATTCCCCCCTCGGCGGTCTTGCGGAAACGAGTGCCGATTGGTTTTGGTGGCTCTGAGAGGCTTGCGGCGAAACTCCGGATCTAGGTTTCTTTTCGGGGTTTCTGTATTTATAGGAATTTTTGGCGTCGGTCTCACGTCAAGGGGGTCTATGAGTCATCCACGAGGTAGGGGGGTGCGCCCTCCACCCTTGTGGATGGCTCGGGACTCTTCTGGCCCAACTATTTTACTCCAGGGGCTTCTTTTGGTCCATAAAAAATCATAAAAAATTGGCACGTCAATTGGACTCCGTTTGGTATTCCTTTTGTGTAAAACTCAAAAACAAGGAAAAAACAGAAACTGGCACTGGGCTCTAGGTTAATAGGTTAGTCCCAAAAATCATATAAAATAGCATATAAATGCATATAAAACATCCTAGATGGATAATATAATAGCATGGAACAATGAAAAATTATAGATACATTGGAGACGTATCAATGGTCAGGAAGGAAAAGTGTGCAAGTTGTTGAAGTCTTTGTAAGGACTTTAGCAAGCACCCAAGCAGTGGCATGAGAAGTTTGAAAGAACTTTAACAGTTGCAGGCTTTGTTGTAAACGAAGCTGGTAAATGTGTGTCCTATCGCCATGGTGGGGGTGAGGAAGTTATCCTTTGCTTCTATGTTGATGACATACTGATTTTCGGAACAAATCTGAATGTTATTAAGGAGGTCATGGATTTCCTATCTCGTTGTTTTGAGATGAAGGATTTAGGAGTGGCTGATGTTATTCTAAACATCAAGCTGTAGAGAGACGGTGATGGTGGGATTACATTGCTTCAATCTCACTATGTGGAAAAGATCTTGAGTCGCTTTGGCTATAGTGGCTGCAAGCCCTCTCCAACACCATATGATGCTAGTGTGCTACTTCGAAAGAATCGAAGAATTTCTAGAGATCACACTGGTACAGCAAGGTGCTATACAAACGGTTTTTAACCCCTTTTCGCGACGGCCTTTGGAACCGTCACCTAGTGAGTGACTGCGATAGGGGGGTCCTTCCCACACGACCCAGAAACCGCCGGGGATATGCCCTCCTGGCACATACGCTCAGCAAAATGAGGTCTTGTGTGACCGGCGAGCGACCAAATACAGTTATACGTACAATAGTGCTAAAAAATACAATTATACAGGCGAAATCATTTCCGGTTATAAGTACATCCCACACAGTCAGTCCCCGCTTAACGTTTCCGTTCGTATATACATCCCACACGGTCGCTCCAAGGAAAACATTTGCGCAAGGTGCCCTAACGCAGACAGTTTTCAAGAGAATGTCGTGTGTGATTTTTCATTGATCCAACATGGTTTATTCCTAGAAACTGTGTACGTTGCCTGAGGTCATCGCCCACGGTGTTTTCTGAATAACCCTTTGCAATAGGAAAATCCAATTAGCAGGCTAATTGCCCTATTATCAATAATCCATTTATTAATCTAATTAACATTCATATTAAGCACATAATATATTTCATTTCCATATTAAGGAAGCAGGATTTCCGAGTTATGATATAGCTTCAGCACTCAAGTACCCCATTACACAACTGCACCAGCACCAAGTTTCACATGCAACATCTAGAACCTTTGGAAATTAGCATCATAGACGGTACATAGACAGATGCATCTCATCTGGAAAACTGCTGAAGCGGAAGACAGATATTGAGCCTTCATTCATGTTGAAGGTCTTTGCAACTTTAGGCCAGTGCATGTGGATGATTGACCGTCCATCCTTCGTCCTCTTCAAGAACATTTCAATATTGAACCGTGGGTGTTGTATGAAAACTTTCCTCACCTCTTGACCATAGAGGTGGTTTGAGAGGTAATCATCAGTGAACTGCTTTGGAAAGGCCTGAAAACAAGGATGTGCATAAATATCTTCTCTATATTGGAAATGGGGCAAAGTAATAAAAAAAGGCAAGGTATAATAGTTAGTACCATCTTGTAGTGAACTGATGTCTTCTTCATTGTGCAGACAAAGATTTTGTTGTTTTTTGCCGCTAATTTCTTTATCGTTACAATCTTTCTGAGTTTCTTGACTTGATTGATATTCATGGACAACTCATTTCCCCATATGCAAAAAGGGTTGAACAAGTGGGTCAAAACCTCTGGCAGTAGGACCTACATGTGCAAGACCAAATTGTAAAAAACCTAAATATTATAATGGTTCCTGCAATTGCACAATAATGTGCTATTAGACAATTGACCATGCACGTGCTAACCTCGATTTTAAACCTCAGTGCTTCCCATTGTTTCCCTTCAACACATAAGAGGTAGTTAGTCATCAGGTTAGGTAAGGGTTCACATGCTATCAGTAAAATATGTTGATGAAAAATAAGCACATTGCAGATTCATCAGACTAATTCAAGCCACATGGAATACCCATTTATCCAAACCAAGCATGATTAAGAACTAAGAAATATAGCACTTGTATATGTTTCTGGTGTATTAAGTGCGGCCAAATTCGATTTATTCCTCACATGCACAACAATACAAAATTCTACCCACGACAATTGGACATTGCATTGCAGAATTGAACCAAGTAGTTAACTAAACACCACAACAAATGAAGCAAACATTAACTGAGCACCAATTGCACAATATAACATACTTCTAATAGAAGATCAGACAGTTAACCAAACCAAGCATGCTTAACAACTTGGAAATATAGCAATTGTATTTGTTTCTCATGTATTTAGTACAACCAAATTCAATTTATTTCTCACATGGTATACAATAACAGAATGCAGCCACAACAATTGAACATCGCATTGCAGAATTGAACCAAACAGTTAACTAACACTACAACAAATGAACCAAATGTTAACTGAGCACCACATTGCACAATATAACATACTCCTAATAGAAGATCAGAGAGTTAAACAAACCAAGCATGCTTAACAACTTGGAAATATAACAATTGTATTTGTTTATCATGTATTGAGTACGGCCAAATTAGATTTATTTCTCACATGGTATACAATAACAGAATCCACCCACAACAGTTGAACATCGCATTGCAGATTTGAACCAAACAGTTAACTAAACACCACAAAAAATGAACCAAACGTTTACTGAGCACCACATTGCACAATATAACATACTCCTAATAGAAGATCGGACAGTTAACTAAACCAAGCATGCTTGAAAACTTGGAAAATTGCACCCTGGAGAATTGAACATCACATTTGTAGAATTGAACCAAACAGTTAACTGAACATCACATTGCACGACATATAGAACATATACACTAGAGCACAAGATTGCATGGTAAAAGTAGATAGCACAATTCACTAGAATTTGTTAAGGAAAGGCAGTAGCTAGCAAACTGAACATGGGTCCTTATACTGAGCTAATAAGACAAGCTACTCCTCATTGTCAGAGATATTGATGACGATTGGCTCCTTGGACATGGAAGAGGGTGAGGCCTCCGCATCGTGGGTGTCCTCGTCGTAGTGGTGAGTCGCCTGAGTCGCTCCAGGCACCAACCTGCTGGCTCTCGAGATGAGGTAAGCACGTGCACGCTGAGAAAACACCTATTAGTCTTAGTTGAAGGCACCGAGGGTGGCCTCGATAAAATGCCATAACCTGTCATCTAAAGCAGCCAACCGCTTCGCGGCGTCGGTGCGCAAGGCGTCGATGGTGGCCTCGACGGCAAAGTGCTCCTCCAAGATCTGGGGGTCGGCACGAATGGTAGCCATCACGATCTCATCCGCGCGTGCGACCGCGATTTGCTCTTCGCTACCAAATGCTCCTTGAGATCCTGGCTATACTACGTGCACCATGGCTTAGGATGGAGCTTATTTGGTGGAGGGTTTGGTGATTTGGGTGGAAGGTGTTGCGCCGACGGTCCGGGCATGTGGGATGTGGAAGGAGGAGGAGGATGGGGGTCGGGTGTGGATTACCTGCCTGGAAAGGCGAGGCCGAGCAGCGTGAAGGAGGGTCGCCTGTGAGGAGGCGGCGCTGCAAGCAAGGAGTGAAGGTTTCAACTTGGAAAGAAAGGCGGAAACAGAGGAAATGTGGCTTTTGGTAAGGGGGAGCGGGCGGGGAGGTAGATATTTCCGCGGAAGCCAAAAATTTGGAAACGGTTCAGCGAAAAAACTGGCGCGCAAAGTGTCATCAGACACGATACCTTATTCAGAGCGGGCTATGGATTGTAGTTTTCGCACCTTCTCGCGTAAGCCGTATGCGTACTACACTCCGATGGTGCTCCAAGATATTTTGTGCTGCATCTCACACGGTTGGTGATAATAAACTGTGTGGGATCTACTTGATTTTTCATCTTGATTTGAATTACATAATGGGGTCACAATGGCAATGGACGGTGTTTGAATTGCTAGACCTTTTATCTGCAGTGAACATGCAACTATATGTGTGTCGTAAAAAATGGGAATTATTCAGGGTTCGTTTGGAAATTTTATACATTAAATTTGTTTTCTAGCCATTTCAAGTGCACAATTCAAAATTAAAGCACATGCACATGCTCCGGTGCACCAACATGGGTTGTAAAATCATATATGTGTCCATGGGTTTATGCTTATGTCCCATGCAAGAAATGGGGATGAATTTTGAACACCACGGCACCGTGGCTCTTCGGCAAATGTTGAGTTACTTGCTTTTGTAATTCAAATAAATCCAAAACCCGTCTGAAATTCATGAACCTTGGCATGCTATCATGGAATGGCATCAACATGCTGGGGTAAAAAATATTGTCCCATTTGGGGCAGGTTGTGGTATAAGCTTCTCACAAACTAGAGCTTCTCACAATAAGCTTCATGGTTCCGTTAGGGAAACGTGTCACCTTTGTGGACAAAATGATGTTTGTTGCCTCTTCTTCCTTTCAATTTTTTCCTGGTGTCAACATAGAACAACAGCAGTGTTGTGTTAAAATTTGGATTTTTGCGGGGATCATTTGGACATTTTTATACTTTAATTGAGTTTTGTAGGCATTTATGTGCATAATTCAAAATTGAACTACATGCACATGCTCCAGTCCATAAAAACGGGTTGCAAAATCAAATGTTTGCCCTTGGTTGCAAGATTAGGTCACATGCAAGAAATGAGAACGAATGGCAAACACCTTGACACTGTCGCTCGAACGCTAACATTGAGATAAATGGTTTTAAAATTCTAGTAAGTCAAAAACTCGTCTGAAATTCATGAAACTTGACATGATATCATGGAACGGCAGTGACATGCCGTGGTAAAAATATAGTCCCATTTGGGGCAGCTGTCGGTATAAGCTTCTCGCAAACCACAGCTTCTCTCACAACATGCCTGATGGTTTCAGTAGGGTACGTGCCACCTTGGGGGACGAAATGATATCTGTTGCCTCTTCTTACTTTCAAAATGTTTCTCGTGTAAACATAGAACAACAGGAGTGTTGTGTCAATTTTTAGGATTTTTCGAGGTTTGCTTGGACATTTTTATACATTACCAGAGTTTTCTATGCATTCATGTGCATAATTCAAAATTGAACTACGGGCAAATGCTCTAATGCATATAAATTAGTTGAAAATTCAAATATGTGTCCTTGGTTGCATGCTTAGGTCCTATGCAAGAAATGGAATGAATGTCAAACACCCTGCCACCGTCACTCGCCCGCAAATATTGAGATACTTGGTTTTAAAATTCTAGTAAATCCAAAGCTCGTCTGAAATTCATGAAACTTGGCATGCTATCATGGAGCGGCATCAACATGTCGTGGTAAATTTTTTGTCCATTTGGGGCAGGTTTCGGGATATGCTTCTCACAAAACAGAGCTTCTCATAACAAGCCCGATTGTTTCGGTAGGGAACGTCCCACCTTTGGGGACGAAACGATATCCATTGCCTCTTATTGCTATCAAAAAAATTCTCGTGTCAACATAGAACAACATGAGTGTTGTGTCAATTTTTGGGATTTTTCAGGGTTCGTTTGGACATTTTTATGCATTAATTGAGTTTTCAATGCATTTATGTGCATAATTCAAATTTGTACTACATGCACATGCTCTAATGCATATAAATTGGTTGAAAATTCAAATATGTGTCCTTGGTTGCATGCTTAGGTCCCATGCAAGAAATGAGAATGAATGTCAAACACCACCTTACCGTCACTCGACCACAAACATTGAGATACCTCGTTTTAAATTCTAGTAAATCCAAAACTTGTCTGAAATTCATGAAACTTGGTATGCTATCATGGAGCGGTATCAACATGCCGTTGTAAATTTTTTGTCCCATTTGGGGCAGGTTTGGGTATAAGTTTCTCACAAACCAGAGCTTCTCAACAAGACTAATGGTTTCGGTAGGGAACATCCCACCTTTGGGGATGAAATGATATCTGTTGCCTCTTATTGCTTTCAATTTTTTTCTATTGTCAACATAGAACAACAAGAGTGTTGTGTTAAATTTTGGAATTTTTCGGGGCTCGTTTGGACATTTTTATACATTAACTGGGTTTTCTAGGCATTTTATGTGCATAATTCAAATTTGAACTACATGCACATGCTCCAGTGCATGTAAATTGGTTGGAAAATCAAATTCGTGCCCTTCGGTGCATGCTTAGGTCTCCCATGCAAGAAATGGGAATGAATTTCAAACACCAGTGTTGGCGTTCTGGGAACGGGGGTCCCCAGACTTGCCTGCCAGTGGCCCACGGCGTGGCTAAGCCAGCAGGCCGTACGACCTATCTTCATCAACAAAGCATCCAAGACCCTTGCGAGGGTCCATGCCTCGCGAGGCGGACGATGCAAGGCCTCCTTAGGAGTGGCCTAGCCAGGCAGGCTCACGAGGTGCGAAGATATCAAGGCGGGGCAAACCTCACGAGGCTCTCGTGACGTGAGCCATGACGAACAACACCAGGCGGGTGCCAGCGCGTGCAGCGTCCATATTTCCTCTTTGGTGCTAAGGAGGCCAGCGCAGGTGAAGAGTACGGAGGCATCAGGCATAAGTTGCTATATTGGTGCAACGAGACCAAGACCAGGAGGACGGTGAGACGGAGGTCATCGTGGAGCCCAAGACGGCGTCACCACCAGAGCTTTTCGCAGGCGAAGACCACTTTTGTCAGGATAGCTTGTACTAGCTGCCCCCCTTCAAATTTGCCCGCCGTTGTTGGCTCCCCTCCCGCTCGATATTTGGGAAGAGGACCAGGGCCTATATAAGTAGAGCTAGCCACCATAGTAGAGGCATCTCATCTTAGCTTGATCCAACCCGATCGAGAGCCTACACACAAGAACACCTCAACCTCAGGAGGCATTTCTTCCCTTCTACTGTTCATCATCAGCCCAAGAGGCAATCCACCACCACCACACTGGAGTAGGGTATTACACCACAACGGTGGCCTGAACCAGTATAAACCTAGTGTCTTTCTATGTTGCGAGTTCGTCGAGTTCGACCGCGAGATCTTAGCGAGCTAGGGCATAGATTGGTAGGAGGGAAAGACTTCGCGCGCACCCCAGTGTTCGAACCTCAAGGGTTTGCCGGAACCCTACATCTGACATTTGGCACACCAGGTAGGGGTGCGCCGGAGCTCCTCTCCACCAACCAGCGCCCCGTGCCGCCGCACTTCGCGCACATAGCGAGTACCCCGCCATCCACCTCCGCGACCTGCATCGACATCGGGGCATCTGGGTACCGAGCCCTGGCCCCTGCCCTGCGCCGAGTGCGGTGGCCGACCAAGTTCAAGCCAGAGATGCCGCCGCGTTACGGCGCCGGCGAGACCGATGCCGTTCCTGCTGGCGTACGAGGAGGCAGTCCTCGAAGCCGGAGGCGACGACAAGATCATGGCCAACTGGTTCCCCATGGCCCTTGCCGTCGAGCCACGCGCCTGGCTGCTCAACCTCCCGGGATCCATAGTGGCTTCCTGGGGGGGAACTCCGTGACCTCTTCATCAATCGCTACGCGGTGCCGGCGCACCACGCGGTCGCAGCCCTGCTGGGCGGCTCTCAAGCACCGCCTTCAGATCGCCACGTCAAACCGTTCCTCCGCCAGATCGTGGCCGCCTCTAAGCGCCCGGGGGCTCCGCCAGGTTGGGCTGCCCCAGAGGCCGACCTAACCTTCGGCTCAGAAGACCACCCCGGCTCCACCACCGGCTCCGGCATGCTCCCAATGCTCTGCATGCCCACCATCTGCAACGTGGCCGTCACCAAGACCCTCATCGACGGCGGTGCCGGCCTCAACTTGCTCTCCGTAGAAGCCTTCAGCCTTCTTCATGTGCCGCTCGAGCGGCTCGGCCTCAGCAAGCCCTTCATGGGAGTGGGTGGAGGAGCTGCCCACTCCCTGGGGTAGATCCGCCTCCCAGGCACCTTTGGCATGCGAGACAACTATCGCATCGAGCTGGTGGACTTTGACATCGCCTGCATTGGTCTCCCGTACAATGCCATCCTCGGGTACCCGGCTCTCGCTCAGTTCATGGCGGCGACTCACCCGACCTACAACCTCATGAAGATGTCAGGGAGCAAGGGCGTCCTCACCATCAAGGGGGACATTAAGGAGGCTGTGACAGTGCTCAGGCTCGCCTTCAAGACCACGGCAGCGGCACAGCCAGCCGGCGCCGGTGCGGCCGAAGCCAAGGAGACCGCGCCCACCAAGAAGAAGCAGTTGTTCACCCAAGACAAGGCGCAGACCAAGCAGGTGCCAGTCAACGAGGACGGGTCTTCAGGAGCCACCTTCACCATAGGAACCGGCCTTGACACTGGACAAGAAGAAGCTTTGGTGAGGTTTTTGCGCGCGAACAAGGAGATATTCGCGTGGGAGCCCAATCAGCTGGTAGGAGTCCCGAGAGAGGTAATCCAGCATCATCTAAGGGTGTGCCCCAACGTGCGCCCCGTGAAGCAGCGAGCGAGACGGCAGTCCACTGAGAAGCAGGCCTTCATCGTCCAAGAGACACACAAGCTGGAGGTTGCAGGTACCATCCGAGAAGTTCGATACCCCGAATGGCTAGCGAACCCCATCGTAGTACCGAAGAAAGGCGGGAAGGAAAGGATGTGCGTCGACTTCACCAACCTTAACAAAGCTTGCCCCAAGATCCATTCCCACTTCCACGCATCGATCAAATCGTCGACTCCACCGTCGAGTGTGACCTGCTATGTTTCCTGGATGCATTCTCAGGATACCACCAAATCAAGATGGCAGTGGGGGATGTGGAGAAGACAACCTTCCTGACACCATGCGGGGTGTATTGCTACACGTACATGCCCTTCAAGCTACACAACGCGGGCGCAAACTTTCGGCGGTTGATGCACATCGCTTTGGGGCGGCAGCTCGGCAGAAACACAGAGGCCTACGTTGATGACATAGTGGTCAAATCTCGCGAGGCAAGTACATTGATTCAAGACTTGGAAGAGACCTTCGAGAGCTTGCACCAAGTGAACTTGAGGCTTAACCCGGAGAAGTGCGTGTTTGGCGTCCCCTCCGGCAAGCTACTGGGGTTTCTTGTATCCGACAGAGGGATCGAGGCGAATCCAGAGAAGATCAAGGCCATCAAAGACATGAGCCCACCACAAACTCTCAAGGAGATGCAGAAGCTAGCAGGGCAGGTGACCGCAATAGGGAGTTTCATCTCCAAGCTAGGCGAGCGCGCCTTACCCTTCTTTAAGCTCATGAAGAAGAAGGGCCCATTCGAGTGGACCCCGGAGGCCGACCGGGCCTTCCAAGACCTCAAGAAATACCTCACCAGCCCCCCGGTAATGGTGGCACCACGGCCTCTCGAGCCCCTGGTACTCTACCTTGCTGCCACCCCGTACTCCGCCAGCGCGGCGCTGGTGGCGGTTCGGGAGGAGCGCAAAGACATGGGTGTGCCGCGCCAAGCCAGAGCTGATGCAGTGCAGGGTCAGGAAAGCGCAGCAAAGCCATCAGCGCCGGGAGATCAAGCTCAGTAGGGCAACATCGCAGAAGCTCTGGAGGACGGCCAGGTGTCAGGAAACCAACCACCTCAGGATATGCCACAATGTCCGAAGGACCCGAGCCTCAACAGTGTGCCAGCCCTCGTCGAGCACCCGGTGTACTTTGTCAGCACCATACTGCGGGACGTGAGGGCGCGCTACCCCATGCCGCAAAAGCTCCTACTCGCACTCTTGGTGGCCTCGCGCAAGCTGCGGCACTACTTCCAGGGCCACCCCATCAAGGTCGTCTTAGCCTACCCATTGGAGAGGGTACTCAGAAGCCCTATCTCAGCCTGAAGGGTCGCTGAGTGGAACATCGAGTTGCAAGCATTCTAGTTGAAGTTCAGCACTACCAGGGTTATCAAGGGGGCTGCGCACGCTGACTTTGTGGCAGAATGGACGGATGCCCCGACACTTGAGGAAGGGGAGGACCGGTCCACCTCCCCATGGACGGCTGGGTCATGTATTTCGATGGCGCCTTCGCACACCAGGGCGCGGGGGCTGGAGCAGTGCTCATCTCGCCCACTTAGGACAATCTCTACTACACCGTGCAACTCTTTTTTCAGCATGGCGAGAAGGTCTCCAACAACATCGCAGAATACGAAGGCCTCATAGCAGGCCTGAAGGCTGCGGCAGCTCTAGGGGTGAAGTGCCTCACCGTCAAAGGCGACTTGCAACTCCTCGTCAACTTATCCAACAAGGTATACCAGCCGAAGGACGAGCACATGGAGGCCTACCTCGCAGAGGTGCGCAAGATGAAAAAGCAGTTCTCAGGCCTGGAGCTGCAGCATGTGCCCCGGGGCAGCAACAAGGAAGCCGACGACATCGCCAGAAGAGCATCCAAGCGGCAACCGCAAGAGCCCAGCGTCTTCGGAGAGCGGCTCTTCAAGCCATCAGCTACGCCACCTCTTTCAAGCACGACTCAGCCTCGGGAGGAGCTCCCCCAGACCCCAGCCATGGGAGCCCCAGCCTGTGGCCCGACCTCAGGAGCTCGGCTGCTCTTGGCGCTCGAGCCCCAGGAGGAGTGCTGGACCAAGGAATTCAAAGAGTACCTGATGCATGGGACGCTGCCAGAGAAGGAAGAGGACGCGGAGCGCGTGGCACGGCAAGCCATGGCATACTGCATTCAAGACGGCGAGTTGTACAGGAAATGGCTGAACGATGTCACACTGCGCTGCATCTCCAGCGATCAAGGAAGGGAGCTGCTGATTGACATACACGGCGGGGAATGCAGGCATCACTCGTCGTCACGGACCCTCGTCGGCAAGGTGTTCCGCAATGGATTCTATTGGCCTCTGACGCTCAGCAGCCTTGGCCGAGCTGGTGAAGTCCTGCAAAGCTTGCCAATTCCATGTCAAGCAAATCCATCAGCCTGCTCAGGGCCTCCAAACCATCCCTCTCACATTGCTGTTCGCAGTCTGGGGGCTGGACATCTTAGGCCTGTTCCCACGGGCGCCAGGGGGCTACCACTATCTCTACGTCGCCGTCGACAAGTTTACCAAGTGGGCAGAAGTGGAAGTTGTCGGTGTCAAAACCGGCGGATCTCGGGTAGGGGGTCCCGAACTGTGCGTCTAGGCGGATGGTAACAGGAGACAAGGGACACGATTTTTTACCCAGGTTTGGGCCCTCTCAATGGAGGTAAAACCCTACTCCTGCTTGATTAATATTGATGATATGGGTAGTACAAGAGTAGATCTACCACGAGATCAGAGAGGCTAAACCCTAGAAGCTAGCCTATGGTATGATTGTTGTTCGTCCTACGGACTAAAACCCTCCGGTTTGTATAGGCACCGAATAGGGTTAGGGTTACACATAGTCGGTTACAATGGTAGGAAATTTACATATCCGTATCGCCAAGCTTGCCTTCCACGCCAAGGAAAGTCCCATCCAGAAACGGGACGAAGTCTTCAATCTTGTACCTTCATAGTCCAGGAGTCCGGCCAATGGCTATAGTCCGGCTATCCGGACACCCCCTAATCCAGGGCTCCCTCAGTAGCCCCTGAACCAGGCTTCAATGACGACGAGTCCGGCGAGCATATTGTCTTCGGCATTGCAAGGTGGGTTCTTCCTCCGAATACTTCATAGAATATTTTGAACACAAGGATAGTGTCCCGCTCTGCAAAATAAGTTCCACATACCACCGTAGAGAGAATAATATTTAGACAAGTTCAATATGCTGACGTATTCTGCAGCGTGACATCACACCACGGCCAAGCCTTTATTCGAATCGTTTTTACTGTCCCACCTCAGCGCGTTTACCGAGGCGGTTTCCTTGGCACGTCTTGTCAAAGCAGAGATTGTGTCCCCTTATTTCGGGATTCTCATCAATACAGGCGTGGGTAACCCAACTGCGCCATTGATTACGGCGCTCGGGAGATAAGCGAGTTTTATCAGGCCGGTGGGGATGCATAGCTTCGTCCGTCCATATAAGGGGATAAGGATCCACTTTTTCACACACGCCTTCTTCCTCCTTTGCTTATACATTTCCGCACTTTTCGAGCTCCAGCGCCCAAGTCCGCACATCCCACCTCAACCTTCTCCAAATATGTCCGAAGCGGGAGGCAAGTGGATGGCCTCCTCCGTCACGGAGGGGCACATCAAAAAGCTGCGGAAGGCCGGATACTTGTCCGACGACATCGCGCATCGGCTCCACAACAAGGGGCAGCTCATCCCCACCCCCAGGCCCCATGAGAGGGTGGTGTTCCTCCCCCACTTCCTCTGCGGACTAGGGTTTCCACTTCACCCGTTTGTCCGGGGGCTCATGTTCTACTACGGCCTAGATTTCCAAGATCTGGCCCCGAAATTCATCCTCAACATCTCGGTGTTCATCGTCGTGTGCGAGGCCTTCCTCTGTATCCAGCCCCACTTCGGCTTATGGCTGAAGACCTTCAATGTCAAGCCAAAGGTAGTGGGCGGGCGCCAAGCGGAGTGCGGAGGTGCCATGGTGGGCAAGATGGCCAACGTCCTATGGCTCGAGGGCTCCTTCGTGGAGACCATAAAGGGGTGGCAATCGGGGTGGTTCTATATCACCGTGCCGCGCGACTCCAAATGGGCGGCGGCCCCCGAATTCCGATCTGTGTTCCCTACACGGCTCAACTAATGGAAAGAGACGGGCCTGACGTGGGGCAATTCGGAAGAGTTGACCGGACTCCAAACCTGCGTCCGAAACCTGACGAACAAGAAGCTCAAGCTTGTCAACGTAGTCCAGGTTATGCTCATCCGCCGGATCCTCCATGCTAGCAACGGGCCTTCAACTTGTGGGAGTTTGATCCGGCACAACACCGAACCTTGAGCCGGCTCTTCGACACTACGTACGAAGATGACTGGAAGGTGCTGTTCAAGGGCGCCGAGGCTCCCGCGTCCGCTACCGAAGATCGCGGATTCAGCTCGCAGCATCAAGCTAGTGAGGTAAGCTCTTCTACCCTTTACGGGACTCTTTTTTCATAGTTTGACTCTATGCGGGATCTAAAACTCCCTCACCTTTAACAGGACTTGCTGAAGACGTCCAGACAGGTTAACTGTCCGGGTCCCTTGCTAGAAGACCCAGCGGACGGCCGCTTGACAGGGCTGCTGGTTCTGGCACCTTACGTGGTGCCGGAGAAGAAGGCCAAGAAGAAGGCCACGGGAACTTGGAGGAGTTCCCGGCGCCAGGTGTTGTAGGAATCATCGTCCAATGACTCCGAGGCGGACTCCTCTCACGAAGACGAGGAGGAGGAAAAAGAGGCCTCTCCCCCAGTGGGGGGAGAGAAGAAAAGGAAGGCCTCCCCAACTGGGGAGGCCGGAGGGTCCAAGAAGGGAAGGACCCTCCCTCCGGACTACACCACCAACACCGATGACGGCGAAGAGGAGTGGCCATCGAGGACCAAGCCCCTGGCGAAATTGTAAGTGTCCAGACACCAGAATAACTCATGGTGTTCCATTTGTCGCACATGATCTTCTAATGCCGAGTATAACCATGCAGCCCGCCCAAGGACGGGCTCGACGATTCGTCGGGCGGCTCCCTGGATTCGTCGGAGGTGAATAGCACCTCACTTCCGACCGCCTCGTCTCCTCCCGCCGCTGATGATGCCAGGGTGGAGTCCCAAAAGGGGCCCAGCCAGGAGGAGGTGGCCTCGAGGCGCCAAGAAGGCGACCTCCGGAACCCGGCTCAAAGGGATAAAACCCCAAAGGGCTTTAAGTCCGCCCTATGCGGACTCCGTCATCGAACCTTCAGTGGTTCCGGAGTCCGGCAGGCGACCCCTCCGTAAGAAGGGCAAGACTGCGACGCCGGTGACCTCCGTCCAACCGGAGGCACCGTATGATTTGATGGAGGCTCTTAAAGGCGCTTCCATCGACGATGAGCACCGCACTGTTATGAGTGTGGTGATCCAGAAAGTTCAGTCCGCCAAGGGCGGGCTGACTGAAGCCTGTGCCAACCTTCTAACAGGCTTCGAGGTATGTATTTAAGAAATATAAAAATATAACTGCATAGACAGTAGCCCCTGATGCTCAGTTTGGTTTTCGGAAAGAAAAAGCCGAACTGAGGATCTAAAAAGATATACGCAGGAGTCTAACATAAGTATGTCAATATGGGAATGCAGGCTGCGCTGCTGACCTCTGCCGCACTGACTGCGGATGTTGATGCATTGAAGCAGAGCCTCGAGCAGTCCGAGAACGAGCTCGGATTTGCCAAAAAGCAGCTCAAGGATAAAGAAGGTAAGTAATACCTTATGGGAGTATTTAAAAGATGTGGTTGCAAAAGATGACAGGAATAACGTGAATACTGCAGGGGCCACGAACGAGGTGGCGACCCTGAAGGAAGCGTTGTCCAAGGCCGAAAACAATGCTGCCGCGGAGCGCACCGAGCGGGAGAAGCAGGAGGCGCGGGTGGCGGAGGTGCGGCAAGAGCTCCAGGCTCTCGTGGAAAAACACGAGAGTTTGGAGCGTGACTCAAAGACTCGAGAGTCCGAGCTCGCCTCAGCCCTTGAGAGTGCCAAGGCCGCTAAGGCCGAAGCCCAAAAAGCCCTCCAGGAGATTGAGGCGATGAAGAAGATAGCGGCGGGTAAGGCATTCTATATGCAAAGCAAGCATGTGAAAGTGAATTATCTGTTACTTACCCGAATCCGGAGCTCTCCAGGAGCATTCGCAGATCTGGCCCGCAGTGTGGCTGATGCTGCCACATTCTACCGAGCCGCGGAGGGAAGCTCGACGGAGAAGGTGTTCTGGTCTCAGTATGCTGAGGTCGGACACCCAGTGCCCTTAAGCGACCAGTTGAAGCAGCTGGTCGAGCTCCATAAGGTGGCCGAACAGGCCATGAAAGGCCTCATAGTTCGGCTGTGGCCTAAGGAAGCCATGCCTGGGAGCTACTTGATGCAGTGAGGCAGCTAGTGGACGCCTGTCCATGGGTTGAAGTCATCAAGCGCTCCGTCTGCATCGAAGGTGCCCGTAGGGCCCTTGCCCTTTCTAAGGTGCACTGGGGCAAGATGGACGCTGAGAAGCTTGCGATGGACGGACCACCACCGAAGAAGGAGCATCGCAAGCCTGAAATGTATTATGAGGGCGTCCTGAAGGGTGCCTGCCTTATAGCGGATGAATGCTCCAAAGATATGATTTTTTGAGTAGACTCGCATTTGTTATCCTGTACGCTGAAAACTTGTTCATATGCGCTAAGCAACACTTTTCAATTTAAAATATTACCTTCTGTGCGGCCGTGTATTAAATTTGAGAGATGGCGAGTCATCGGCTTCAGCCCCCATGCCACGAGTGCTGGGGTGTTCGGGATAAACTTGAGCGCTCTTGTTCCCATTCTTGGGTCCTTCGAGGGAGGCGCTCAATGTAACGAACAAGGAAACCGGACTATAATGCTTGAACACTCTCACTTAGCCATAGAATTCTATAATTTTAAATTTCGGCGAAGCCCCTAGTATTCGGAAGACCGAGTTCGGGGCGCTATCCACGCCTAGGCCGGACAATGCCGACTCCTCGCTCTAAGCCGCATAAGTCTTTAGGGACTCGAAAACCTCTCGAACAGCGACCGGCTCTCGCCCTATCATGACGGTTAGTTTTAGCTTTCTCCACTGAGGTGCTTAACCCAGCTCAACCGGGGCACAATCGCAGTGGTTCTCCCAGCGCTACCTTAGCCGATATAACGGAACATAAGGTACCAAAATATTGGAGCCGGACAAACCCAACTATTGACCCAAGACATGATTCGGAGCCGATGCATATAATGTTATAAGTTCGGGGTGCCGCACTTGTGAAAGTGTTCGGACTTATCACACCATATTCTGGGGTACTTAAGCCCTCGGTGTATCGCCTGCACTAAAGTGTACGGTTGCACAATGTCATAAATGAACATATATATATATATATATATATATATATATATATATATATAGTAAAAAGGGGATTCAACAATAGGCAGAAGCTATATATTGTTTATTCAAAAGGGCTGCAGTAAGAGCAGAACGATACAAATAGTGCGATAAGCAAGGGACAGGACTTTTTAACATGTCCCCCTCCAGGGGTAAGCCGCGGGATGGTATGTAAAACAGATATATTGCTCGTAATAGAGACCACCTGGACACTCGACGTAGCTTTCTGCTTCCCTGGATGTTGCATCGTGTGTTCAATGATTCTAATGCCGGACAGGGCTTCGTGAGAATGGGGTCCTGAAAGTAAAAAAAGAAGAAAAGAAAAGAATGACACAGTCGGGAGCCCCTGGTGCGGTTGAGCCGCATTGGGCATGCCGTGGTCGTGCCTTCCCTATGCCCATGGTATTTCCAGAGCGTAATTATGTACGCGTAGTGCTGGTTTCGCAATTTTGCGGGGGCTGGGGCTTTGGGCCGCATTGCTATGCGTGCTCGGAACGTGCCAGGCGATCTTATTATAGGTTACTCCGGGCGTGCTTGACGGTGTCCGGACGTTTAATGGCCGGGCTGGAGAATTGCCTTGAGAGGCTGCTTTGTACTTCCGCCGCGAGGGCCGCCGTATGCTCCTCCGTCCAGAGAGAGCGTTCGGTGTTTCCATTGACCGTAATGACTCCTCGAGGGCCTATCATCTTGAGCTTGAGATATGCGTAGTGCGGCACCGCATTGAACTTTGCAAATGCGGTTCGTCCGAGCAGTGCGTGATAGCCGCTGCAGAACGGGACTATGTCGAAGATTAACTCCTCGCTTCGGAAGTTATCCGGGGATCCGAAGACCACTTCAAGTGTAACTGAGCCTGTACAGTTGGCCTCTACACCTGGTATGACGCCTTTAAAGGTCGTCTTTGTGGGTGTAATCCTTGATGGGTCTATGCCCATTTTGCACACTGTATCCTGATAAAGTAGGTTCAGGCTGCTGCCGCCGTCCATTAGGACTCTAGTTAGGTGAAATCCGTCAATGATTGGGTCTAGAACCAATGCGGCGAATCCGCCATGGTGGATGCTGGTGGGGTGGTCCCTTCGATCAAAAGTGATTGGGCAGGAAGACCACGGGTTGAACTTTGGGGCGACTGGCTCCATCGCATATACGTCCCTTAGTGCACACTTCCGCTCCCTTTTGTGTATGTGGGTTGCGTATATCATGTTCACCATCTGCACTTGCGGGGGGAAGCCCTTCTGTCCTCTATTGTTCGTCGGCCGGGGCTCCTCCTCGTCTTCGCTATGCAGCCCCTTGTCATTGTTTTCGGCATTTAACTTGCCTGCCTGCTTGAACACCCAACAATCCATGTTGGTGTGGTAGCTAACTTTGGGGTGCCATGTATCCGCACGAGCGATCGAGTATTCGGTCCAAATTGGACGGGCCCGGAGTATTTCTTTTAAATGGCTTTTTCTGCTGACCGGGTTTAGAGCCTCTGAATCCGGCATTGACTGCCGTATCCTCAGCATTATCGCCGTTAATGCGGCGCTTGTGCTTGTTGCGACGCGACCTGCCATTGCTATCCTTGGTATCCGAATTACCAGGGCTCTTGGTCATGTTGTTACTACGAGCTAGCCAGTTGTCCTCTCCCGCGCAAAAGCGGGTCATGAGTGTTGTGAGGGCTGCCATGGATTTCGAATTTTCCTGTCCTAGGTGTCGGGCAAGCCACTCGTCGTGGATGTTGTGTTTGAAGGCTGCAAGGGCCTCGGCATCCGGACAATCGACGATTTGATTTTTCTTGGTTAGGAACCGTGTCCAGAATTGTCTGGCCGATTCCTCTGGCTGCTGAATTATGTGGCTTAGGTCATCGGCGTCTGGTGGTCGCACATATGTGCCCTGTAAATTGTCGAGGAATGCGGCTTCCAGGTCTTCCCAACAACCAATTGACTCTGCTGGCAAGCTGTTAATCCAATGCCGGGCTGGTCCTTTAAGCTTGAGTGGGAGGTATTTGATGGCGTGTAGATCATCACCGCGGGCCATGTGGATGTGAAGGAGATAATCCTCGATCCAAACCGCAGGATCTGTTGTGCCATCATATTATTCAATGTTTACGGGTTTGAAACCCTTAGGGATTTGATGATCCATCACTTCATGTGTGAAGCATAGTGGGTGTGCGGCGCCTCTGTATTGGGCTATATCACGATGCAGCTCAAATGAGCTTTGTCTCATCGTGTTCGCCCGGCCGGAGTTGCCATATCCGGCGTGACGGTTATCGTCACGTGTCGTGGGGTGCCCACGCGATCCGTAGATCGATCTTGTTTGCCTTGCCTTGTCCTCCAATATATCTCGTAGGTATGGCGCAATTACCCACGCCTTGGTATTTTTTGAGCGGCGCCGGGGTGCGGCTTGAGTTGAGGGCCGAGAGGCCTCTCTGTCGCGGCCACGAGGTGGCCGGTCAGCCATATCATGCGCTGGTGATGTAGGTTTGGGTGCTTCCTCCTCTAATCGGGGTAGCAGCCTGTGTTTTGGGTAGATCTTGGAGGGGCGCTCGAGTTTGTACTCTTCGGCCGCAAGGACTTCAGTCCATCTGTCAGCTAGCAAGTCTTGGTCAGCTCTAAGATGTTGCTGCTTTTTCTTGAGGCTGCTTGCCGTGGCCATTAGCTTGCATTTGAAACGCTCTTGTTCGACGGGATCCTCGGGTACGACGAATTCGTCGTCCTCGAGGCTTGCCTCATCTTCGAAGGGAGGCATGTAATTATCGTCCTCTACCTCTCTTTCTGCCGCTCTCTCATGAGGGCTGGCTTCTCCATCCTCCTTTGCTGAATCATGCTGGAGGGGGTTATCTTCGGCTTTGTCCGGGGTGTTATTGTCTCCCGTGCCGGAATCACCGCTTTTGCTGTGGCGGGATTTAGAGCGGCGCCGCTGACGCCGGCGCTTAGGCTGTTTCTTGGAGGGGTCATCCTCCGCTATTCCATCGCCATTCCCATCTTTTGGGATGTCCACCATGTATATGTCGTATGACGAGGTGGCCTTCCAGTGCCCTGTGGGCGCTGGTTCTTGTTCGTCTACTGCATCGTCGTCCATACTGTCGATGTCTTCAGAGTCGAAGTCGAGCATGTCGGTTAAATCATCGACAGTGGCTATGAAGTGGGTGGTGGGCGGGCTTTGAATTTCCTCGTCGTCCGCATCCCAACCTTCCTGACCACAATCTGGCCAGGGCTCTCCTGACAAAGAGAGAGACTTTAGTGAATTCAGAATGTCGCCAAAGGGCGAGTGCTGAAAGATGTCCGCGGCGGTGTATTCCATGATTGGCGCCCAATCGGATTCGATCAGCGGGGGCGCGGAAGGCTCGGAGTCCGGAGAGGAGTCCGGCACCTTGGAATTACGAGCTTCACAAAGGACGGGGTAGGTGTATGGCTTAATCCCGTAAAGATCGCAGCCCCCGAGGCGGTGTCTAGCCACCCGTCCTCGATCGCCCCAGTTGGCTCCGAGCTAAAGGTCGGAGCGGACTCTGGTGCGGCCTCCAGGACACTGTTCGGCGGCAGAGCTAGATCATGCCCTCGTGATGTTGCTGCCATGCTTTGTGGCTCGAACCCGTCGAAGATCAAGTCTCCGCGGACGTCGGCCGTGTTGTTCAAACTTCCAAATCTGACCTGGTGGCCAGGAGCATAGCTTTCAATCTGCTCCGGATGGCTGCTTAATTGGCCCGCAGTGCAAAGCCGCCGAATACGAAGATCTGTCCGGGGAGAAAAGTCTCACCCTGGAGCGCATCGTTGTTGATGATCGGAGGAGCCATCGGGCCTAAAGATGACGACACAAAGGAACTCTCAATGAAAGCACCAATGTCGGTGTCAAAACCGGCGGATCTCGGGTAGGGGGTCCCGAACTATGCGTCTAGGCGGATGGTAACAAGAGACAAGGGACACGATGTTTTTACCCAGGTTCGGGCCCTCTCGATGGAGGTAAAACCCTACTCCTGCTTGATTAGTATTGATGATATGGGTAGTACAAGAGTAGATCTACCACGAGATCAGAGAGGCTAAACCCTAGAAGCTAGCCTATGGTATGATTGTTGTTCGTCCTACGGACTAAAACCCTCCGGTTTATATAGACACCGAATAGGGTTAGGGTTACACAGAGTCGGTTACAATGGTAGGAAATTTACATATCCATATCGCCAAGCTTGCCTTCCATGCCAAGGAAAGTCCCATCCGGACACGGGACGAAGTCTTCAATCTTGTATCTTCATAGTCCAGGAGTCCGGCCAAAGGCTATAGTCCGGCTATCCGGATACCCCCTAATCCAGGAGTCCCTCAGAAGCCGTCCGTACCATTCCAGCCGGCTCTGCTGTCAAGTTCATCAAGGGCCTCGTGAGCCGCTTGGGGTCCCCAACCGCATCATCACAGATAACGGCTCACAGTTTACTAGTAACCTCTTCAAAACCTACTGTGCTAACCTTGGAACGCAGATCTTCTACGCCTCGGTGGCCCACCCCAGGAGCAATGGTCAGGCTAAGCGCGCCAACGCTGAGGTCTTGAGGGGCCTCAAGGCTAGGATCTTTGAGAAGAAGCTGGAGGCCTGTGGCAGGGGCTGGCACGACGAGCTCCAGTATGTGCTATGGTCCATCCGCACCACTGCCACCAAGCCAATGGGCGAGACTCCGTTCTTCCTCGTCTACGGAGCCGAAGCAGTCCTCCCTCACGAGGTCAAGCATCGCTCCGCGCGGGTTCTGGCGTTCGACGAAACGCAGCAGGACGCCATGCGGGGGATGGATCTCGTGCTGGGGGAGGAACATCGTCGCGAAGCTGCATTAAGGGCGGCAAGGTACCAGCAAGCGCTGCGGCGTTACCACTGCCGCAACATTCGCTCCAGGACGCTTGAGACGGGTGACCTGGTCCTGAGGCGGGTCCTCTCCAGGGAAGGGTTGCACAAGCTTTCACCCATGTGGGAGGGCTCGTTCAGGGCCGTCCACATCTCCAGGCCTGGCGCCGTGCACCTGGAGATGCAAGAAGGGACACCTATCCAAAACGCCTGGAACATCCAGCACCTCCGGAAGTTCTACCCATGAAGCAAGGCCCAGAGCCTGTGAAGAAGGCCCGGTGCCTGTGAAGAATCGCCGCCCGTGACACTCTCACGTAATAATGAGTTGGGGCTGTACACGCCCCGGAGTCTCAGGAGCGCCGGCCTCAGGCCCTGGGGCTCCCTCCCACGCCTAGTGGACAACACTTAGCTCCGCGCTGGTGAGAAGACTTGAAGACTAGATTAGGTGCCGGACGCGACTTTTCATTTGCTTTCCGTAGTTGGCTCGCTTCTCCTTAACCAAAGTTTGCCTTTGGCGTTCCTTGCTGATTTGGTTCCTTCGCCTTTTATCGCATTTTCGGCTCTGGTTTGCTCATGTTCTCTCTCTCGCATACCTCGCGAGTGGGCTGGGCAGGTGCCCTCGTGAGCATTTTTCTTCTCTCTACCTTCTTGCGAGTCACCCTCGTTCGAGCCTGAAAGCTGGCGCATCTCTCCTAATCCGTGCCCCTCGGGTACCGCGATACAAAGCGTCAAGTCAAGGCTTGGGTGGACGGCAAATCCTCTAGCGCACCCCCTAACGATTTTTTTGCAGTTTCTGAGCAAATGCAGACACCTCGTGAAGGAAGGGGCGTCCCAAACACGCCAGGTTAAGTTATCTTTGCGCAAAATAACAACACGACATGGGAATAACACGCACGTTGCATTAACCAAAGAACCACAGTTCGATACACGCCCCTCTAGGCCCATACTGGTTTCATTTTCTGATGCAGGAAAAAAGGAAAAAGCTAAACAAAGCAGCGTTGCAGCAATCCGCGGAGGCAGGCCCTTAGCGACGCCCCGAGCATAGCCAGACCCCTCCTCGCGCTTCACAGGGGCGTGGCGACAAGATGAACCGTTGCCTCCTTCGAAGCGGGCGCGGTGGCACGGCGGCTGGTTGTAGCCACCGCTGCTGGAGCTGTCACCGGAGGAAGAGCCGCCGTAGCTGGAAGAGACGCGGTCGCCGCCGAGGGCAGGCTCGCCCTCATCCTCGTCGTGACCGTCACCAAGGCCAGCACCTCCTCACCGTCGTTCGTCTCGGGGAAGCACCCGGCGCAACGACCATCTTCCCCAAACACCCTCACATAGAGGGTCGACCCACCATCATACTTGAAGTGGAGTGCGCACCGCCTGCCTAGGCCGCGCATGCGGCCGAACGTCTGCCAGCCGCGGGCCAGGGCTATGATGCTCGGGGCGGAAGTTTCGACCGCGACCCAAAAGGCCTTGCTGCAGCAACCATCCGCCTGCAACAAGAGCCCGCCTGGACCAGGGGCTGGCAGTTCATCGACAAAGAAGCGCGGAAGCTGGAGCCAGTTGCCGGCCGGGTTCTCCGACCAGACGACGAACTCCAATGACACCTCCGCTGAATGGAAGCGCGGGCGGGGAGGCCACGCCACCATTGCGCGTCTCCCCTCGTCAGGGGAACCACCATGGTTGGGACGATCCCCTCCACGTGCCGTGGCGCCGCCTCGACGGTGGGCCACGGCGGGGGTCGCGGCGTGCTTGCACGGACGGCCGCGGCCGCGCTTGGGCGCCGGGGAACCGGGGCCCTCGCGAGGGGCCTTTCCCTTCTCGGCGGCAGACAACTTCCTTCGTGGCGCCATCGGTGGCACTACAAGCAATGGAGCAAAGAAGAAGCAAGCAAGCGAGGAAGAGATGGGCGACGGGGGCTCCGCCCCCCTCCCTATTTATAGCGGAAGAAGGCCAACCGGCGTCTCCCACGATCGCAGGTAATGATGGTTTTCCTTGCATGTCGCAGGGACTTGTCAAGTCATGTAGTTGCCGAGGCACCGTGGGGAAGCGGAGATGCCCACGTCCAATCTACCGCCACGCGTCGATCGAGGCCGCATGCTTTTGAGGCCTGCGGCGCTCCGAACTTGACCCTTGGCTTCACTGCGAAGCCAAGCCCGAGCGCACCTTGGGCCCGGGGGCTACTGTCGACGTTCTGGGAACATGGGTCCCCAGACTTTCCTGCCTGCGGCCCACGGCATGGCTAAGCCAGCAGGCCGTATGGCCCATCTTCATCTACAAAGCATCCAAGACCCTCGCAAGGGTCCAAGCCTCGCGAGGCAGACGACTCAAGGCCTCCTCAGGAGTGGCCTAGCCAGGCAGGCTCACGAGGAGCGGAGATATCAAGGCGGGTCAAACCTCACGAGGCTCTTGTGACGTGATCCATGATGAAGGACACCAGGCGGGCGCTAGTGCGTGCAGCGTCCTTATTTCCTCTTTGGTGCTAAGGAGGCCAGCGCAGGCGAAGCGTACCGAGGCATCAGGCAAAGGTTGCTATATTGGTGCAACGAGACCAAGACCAGGAGGACGGCAAGAAAGAGGTCATCATGGAACCCAAGACGGCGTCACCACCAGAGCTTTTCGCAGGCGAAGACCACTTTTGTCAGGATAGCTTGTACTAGCTGTCACCCTTCAAATTTGCCCGCCGCTGTTGGCTTCCCTCCCACTTGATATTTGGGAAGAGGACCAGGGCCGATATAAGTAGAGCTAGCCACCATAGTAGAGGCATCTCATCTTAGCTTGATCCAACCCGATCGAGAGCCTACACACAAGAACACCTCAACCTCAGGAGGCGGTTCTTCCCTTGTATTGTTCATCATCAGCCCAAGAGGCAATCCACCACCACCACACCGGAGTAGGGTATTACACCACAACGGTGGCCCGAACCAGTATAAACCTCGTGTCTTTCTGTGTTGCGAGTTCGTCGAGTTCGACCGCAAAATCTTAGCGAGCTAGGGCGTAGATCGGTAGGAGGGAAAGACTCCGCGCGCACCCTAGTGTTCGAACCTCAACGGTTTGCCGAAACCCTACATCCGACAACCAGGGCACTGTTGATTGCCTGCAAAACATTGAGATACTTTGTTTTTAAATTCTAGTAAATCCAAATCTCGTCTGAAATTCATGAAACTTGGCATGCTATCATGGAATGGCATCCGACATGCTGTGGTATTTTTCATGTCCATTTTGATAGAAGGCGCACTCGAATAACACCCAACAAAGGCATTTTGAAAAAATAGTTGCCACTTTAATATCTCAAACATTTGTATAATTAAAATCGTGTGTGTTCTGTTAACCATTTACATGATGCCACGTGTCTTTGTTTTAATGGCTATAGGAGGTGTCGTGCGGGCAATTTGCTTGAACGGGAGGCGTCTTGGCCTTGATCTGGTCTTGAGCTCACCGAAGCATGCGAGTTGTTTAACGCGGGATATGTGCATCTATTCAACGCAAATGGTTCAGATTGAATACAGTATGCAAATTAAAGTTAGACTTCGGTCCTAATCCCAGAGACACTGCGATTTGTCAAAATATGCAGCTAAAAATCACTAGCACTATCTAATTTTTGCAACTAAAATCACTTGCACTATCTAATTTTTGCAACTAAAATCACTAGCACTATCTAATTCATGTGCGTGTTCGCTATGCACTCACCGTACGGGGCGTGCTAGAAGTTGTGTGAAATGACGGTAGGCGTGCCAGTAGTCCGCCATGCATGCTCATTGGGAGGCGAGCCAGTCCTTTGACCGCCACCTACCTCGCTCCCACTCCTCCATATTAATGGTGTGTCCGCCTCGCTCCGTGAAATGATGGTATAGGAATGCCAGAAGTCTACCGCGCAGGCTCACCGGGAAGCGAGACAACCTTTGACCGCCGGCTGCCTCGCTCCCACTGGTCTGTACTAATGGCCTGCCCGAGTGGCCGCACCCCCCATCCTCTCCACACACACAATCCTGTCTCTCCGCCTGCATCCTCGACGCCGCTCTCAGTCCTTAAAGTGCACTAGAGTATGGCGTGAATATGGAGACAGAGGTTTCCATCGCCGCTGACGAGGTGGAGAACGAGGCTGCCAACAAGCGGAGGCGGGTTGAGAAAGAACCGCAAGCGACTCCAGCAGGCCTAGACTTCATCAGCAACCTCCCCGATCATATGTTGAGAATCATCATATCCCTCCTCCCAATCAAATATGGGGCAAGGACAACCGCCCTTTCCCGGCGGTGGCGCCCCTATGGCTCCTCACCCATGTCGACCTCCTCGACGCCCACGAGCTCTGCCATGGCTATCGCAAAAGCTTGGATGTGTTCTCCCAGATGCTTGGCAGTCACCATGGCCCAATCAGAGGCCTTATCACGGGCAAGTTCCATTCCAATGGCAAGGACCGAGCAAAGCTTGATGAGTGGTTCCGATCCCCCGCGATAGATCAACTCAAGAAGCTCAGTTTTAATGATTGGCATATGCGCTCGTAGCCAACGTCCGCGCTCCGCTTCGCGCCCACGCTGCACCTCGCCAAGTTCATGAACTGCCATCCCCCCTTAATGACGCGCCAGCTCTGCGGCTGTACTGGATTTGAGTTCCTTCGTCTTCACGCGATGAATTGGTCGAGTACCTTCCACATGACCTCCAGGACTCTCCAGACTATTTATGTGTGTTGCTGGTGCTGCAACGAGAGATCACAAAAGGTGGACCACCATATGGTCATTGCGGACACACCTTCACTTGAGATTACTTGTAGTTGATCAACAAGGTCCAACAAGAATCAATGTCATTTCTGCATCGAAATTGACAGTGGTGGGCTACTAAATGCATCCAAATACTACTACTTTCAGGTACAACAGTCGCCTTATACCTCTCTTTCTTGATATCAACATTATTTCTAGTTTTGAAGATGTATGTTCGTCTGTCGTCTAGCAAAGCTTCACCCAGATCCTGGGCACAGTGAAGGTCTTGGCACTAGAATCTGTCGGCCCCAACCCGGACCAAGTTGTCTGTTGCCTGAGATGCTTTCCGTGCCTGAAGAAGTTGTATATCAAGGTGATGTTCCTTTCCTGTTAAATGTTAACCATAAGGGAGTTCAATTTTTTGCACCTTTTCCCAAGTTTACAATGAAAATGTACTACGATTTCTGAAGGAATTTTGGAGGATTTAAGGACATACACCCCCACCACATATTGGTTGCTTGATTCATATGGTTACAATCCATAAGCATTTCTCTTTTGGATTCATCTATACTAGTTTTCTTAGGGAATTTTTCATCCAATCCAACCTCTTGTGAAGAAGGCTACACGTTTCTAGATTGTAATTAAATGCCCATGTTAATCATGTCAGATGGAAGATGGCACGTTGGTGCATTTTACAAATCCTGCAAACCAAATAGGCGTGTAGTAGTGTTCAAAACTGCATGTAGGCACTAACACGTTCTCTTCTTTTGCAGATTGTCGTGGAAGTGTCATGGCAGATGTCCTCATGGAAGGACTTAGTTGTGGAGCCATTGCGACGAGGTTAGCTTAAAGGGGTTAAAACGGGACAAGGACGCGAGGACTTTATACTGGTTCAGCCCCTTGCGGTGAAGGTAAAAGCCTATTCCAGTTTGAGGTGGTATTGCTAGGGTTTTGATTACCGGGGAGCGAATACGCTTGGCCTGGCTTTCGATCTGTTGTTTCTTGCCCTAAACCGTTGCCGGGTCATCCCCTTATATACATGGGTTGACAGCCTGCGGTTTACAGAGTCCCGGTTGGCTCATACAAATGTGTCTGGCTCGGTAACTTATCTTACATGCCTTACAACACAAGTCACATATACATGGCGGTTTATGCTCACGAGCCTTAAGCTGCATTTCTTTTTGGGCCCTTTAACAGGCCTACTTCATGAACCACCATCTTCAACATACTCATGGGCTTTGTTTAGGTGAACCGCCATTGGGATAACCCAACCCCTCCTGGGCGGGTCATATCCAATAGTCATATCCCCAACATTTGGCCCCAGGTTGATTTGAACTTGTTCATGTCAATCTTCAACACTTAGAGAAATCCTTCTTCATCTTCCTGCGAAATATTGTAACCCGCCATGATGTCATCTCCTAAATTTGGGGTGACCGGCCATGATGTCACATGTTATTAATACTGCATACGACCCAAATCTTAATAAATATTTTCCTTTACTGAACTTCCAAAAATCGAGGCGCCCGCATCGTCACACACATCCATTTTTCTTGCCTCCTTGATTCCCGCACATGCCACTTATCCTTCCAGCTTTATAAATAGGACAATGGGTCCCTTTTCATTCTTCCTCTTTTGCCTTCTCGCCTTTCTTCTTCCTCCTCACGACGCTCAAGTGTGCCCAAGCTCCGCCGCCGTCGTCCTTCATCGACTGCTTCGACTCTGGCCGCTGCATCACCCTGAACGGACCAGAACATCACGACGCTCCTCCACTGTCTCGTCAGCATCGGTAAGACTTGTCTTTCCTCATATTAGATCCGTCTTTAGGGTTTCTGTGTTCATCAGTGTTCGTCACCGCCCCTCCTTCTCCTTTCTAGATCGTACTGCTTTGATCTGAAAACAACACAGGTCTTGCGTGGTGGCAGTTTTAGCACTTGTTTTTTGATATCCGACTATAACCTCATTGCAATAGATCTCATCTGGGCACCCCCATTTTTCTGCTGCCGCCACCTTAGGTTTAGATTTATTTTCCTTTTTCTGAACTGTTGTAGATCCAATCTTATCACTATAATTTGTAAAACATGTTTGTCCCAACACTTAGTTAAATTTGCTCTTGTCAGATCTTGAGTATCGGTACTTATCATGGCAACTTAAATCACCGGCTTATAAATACCCACATATCATTAGGCCCCACTTAAGCCGCCATTCTGAATATATATTGCAGCTTTTACTTCCGGCTTAATGAACCAATTTGAACCGGCAATAATTTTTTCTTTCCTTTAGGCTTCTTCACAATGCCGCCAAAAACAGTCACTTCCTGCAACAGGGTTCCCTCCATTGTTACTGAGAACACATTTAGAGACTTTGTCAAAGTTGGGTACTTGCCAGCAAAGAACGTCATGCACTACCGTGCCCCTGATCCAGGCGAAGAAAGACCTCAGCCAAAGGATGGCGAAGTCATAGTTTTTACAGATCACATGAATCAGGGCTTCTCACCGCCTGGTTCTAAATTTTTTCGAGATGTTCTAAATTTCTTTCAACTCCATCCTCAAGACATCGGACCCAATTCCCTGTCAAATATCTGCAATTTTCAAGTCTTCTGCGAAGTATACCTTCAAGAGGAGCCCAGCATTGAACTCTTTCGGGAATTTTTCTATTTAAACCGCCAAAATGAGTTTACGAACGGACCCAGCTTGGAACTTGGCGGAATTTCAATCCAACGAAGAAGAGATTCCATCTTCCCTTATGTCTGTCTGCCGAGTCACCCCAAGGATTGGAACCATACATGGTTTTATTGCAAAGATGCCTGTCTGACTGACGAGAATGCACTACCGGGTTACCATGTCGAACGCCTGGACCCAAAGCACAATCTTCCTGAAAAACATACCACTGTCGAACGTGTGAAACTTGCTCCCACCCTTGCAAAGGTTAAAGCTCTGCTAGGAAACGGGTTAACTGGCATTGATTTGGTCAGGTGCAGGGTTTCTTGGCGGATTGATGTCTACTATGCAACCTTCTTCTTGTAGACGTTGTTGGGTCTCCAAGTGCAGAGGTTTGTAGGACAATAGCAAATTTGCCTCAAGTGGATGACCTAAGGTTTATCAATCTGTGGAAGGCGTAGGATTAAGATGGTCTCTCTCAAGCAACCATGCAACCAAATAACAAAGAGTCTCTTGTGTCCCCAACACACCCAATACAATGGTAAATTGTATAGGTGCAATATGGATGGTAGATATGGGTATTTGTAATCTGAAATTATAAAAACAGCAAGGTAACTAATGATAAAAGTGAGCGTAAACGGTATTGCAATGCTAGGAAACAAGGCCTAGGGTTCATACGTTCACTAGTGCAAGTTCTCTCAACAATAATAACATAATTGGATCATATAACTATCCCTCAACATGCAACAAACAGTCACTCCAAAGCCACTAATAGCAGTGAACAAACGAAGAGATTATGGTAGGGTACGAAACCACCTCAAAGTTATTCTTTTGGATCGATCTATTCAAGAGTCCGTAGTAAAATAACACGAAGCTATTCTTTCCGTTCAATCTATCATAGAGTTCATACTAGAATAACACCTTCAGACACAAATCAACCAAAACCCTAATGTCACCTAGATACTCCAATGTCACCTCAAGTATCCGTGGGTATGATTATATGATATGCATCACACAATCTTAGATTCATCTATTCAAACCAACACAAAGAACTTCAAAGAGTGCCCCAAAGTTTCTACCGAGAGTCAAGACGAAAACGCAGCCAACCCCTATGCATAAGTTCACGAAACTCGCAAGTTGATCACCAAAACATACATCAAGTGGATCACGTGAATATCCCGTTGTCACCACAGATACGCACATGCAAGAGATACATCAAGTGTCCTCAAATCCTTAAAGACTCAATTCGATAAGAATACTTCAAAGGGAAAACTCAATCCATTACAAGAGAGTAGAGGGGGAGAAATATCATAAGATCCAACTATAATAGAAAAGCTCGCGATACATCAAGATTGTATCACCTCAAGAACACTAGAGAGAGAGATCAAAAACATAGCCCCGAGGGTGAACTACTCGCTCCTCGTCATGGAGAGTGCCGGATGATGAAGATGGCCACCGGTGAGGGATCCCCCCTCCGGCAGGGTGCCGGAACAGGGTCTCGATTGGTTTTTGGTGGCCACTGAGGCTTGTGGCGGCGTAACTCCCGATCTCTTATGTTCCCCAATGTTTTAAGGGTATATGGACATATATAGGCGAAAGAAGTCGGTCAGGGGAGCCACGAGGGGCCCACGAGGGAGGGGGGCGCCCAAGGGGCAGGCACGCCTCCCTGCCTCGTGGGAACTGTCGGTGTCAAAACCGGCGGATCTCGGGTAGGGGGTCCCGAACTGTGCATCTAAGGCGGATGGCAATAGGAGGCGGGGGACATGATGTTTACCCAGGTTCGGGCCCTCTCGATGGAAGTAATACCCTACTTCCTGCTTGATTGATCTTGATGATATGAGTATTACAAGAGTTGATCTACCACGAGATCGTAGAGGCTAAACCCTAGAAGCTAGCCTATGGTATCATTGTTGTTATCCTACGAACTAAACCCTCCGGTTTATATAGACACCAGAGGGGGCTAGGGTTACACAAAGTCCGGCGCCAAGCTTGCCTTCCACGCCAAGGAGAGTCCCATCCGGACATGGAAGAAGTGTTCAATCTTGTATCTTCATAGTCGAACAGTCCGTCTAAAGTATATAGTCCGGCTGTCCAAGGACCCCCTAATCCAGGACTCCCTCAGTAGCCCCTGAACCAGGCTTCAACGATGATGAGTCCGGCGCGCAGATTGTCTTCGGTGTTGCAAGGCGGGTTCTTCTCCAAATTTTAAGTACCTGTTGAGTAGTGTCCGGCTCCCCATAAATGTTGCACTCCTTGGCTTCCGCGCCTAATAATGGCTATCTTCCACGTGTCGAGCGAATGCGAGAAGCCGGGGCATTTTTACATTTGCCACTCTAGCCATGTGAGTAAATCGTCTATTAAAGAGACGGGGATTCGTAGATCCAGATCACACCATCCTCCCCCAGCGAGTATCCATCGGAGCGCGCCCGTAAAAATCCATTCCAACATGGCCGGCCATCGTAGCTCATCCTCTCGCTCCCGTAGCCCTAAGCCTGGCAATTGGAAGAAGTGTTCCGTCCCTCACAGCCAATTAGTAGAGTTACAGACCCAGGGATTTCTCCCTCCAGCATATATGGTCCCCGTTCGAGCCGGGCTTGCCACCTACAATGGCGGGGAGTAAGTAGAGTGCTTTCCCAACCCATCCAAGGGGGAGCGGGTATGCCTTGTCCCTTACTTATTGAGAGGGCTTGGATTTCCAATTCATCCGTTCCTCCACGGGCTCCTGGAGTTCTACGACCACCAGCTGCATAACTTTACTCCCGCTTCCAAATTACACATCCCTAGCTATGTCGCCCTTTGCGAGCTGTTTCTGGGCTGCGAAGCTCATTTCGAGCTATGGAAGAGGCTATTCTGCCTCGTACCCCATACACAGGAGGGGTCAATATATCAAGTGGGCGGAGCCGAAATATGGCGCATCGCCGGGAACGGATACCTGTCTGGTACTCCGAAGAAGACATTCGAAGACTGGCCTTCGGAGTGGTTTTACATGGAGGACGTCCCCCTCCTGGACCCTATTCGGATGGGCCTTCCTGAGTTCGACAACGCTCCCTTGAAGAAACGCCGCAGCTGGCGCCCTCGGAGCCCTCAGGAGGAAGATAACGGGGAAGTCCTTTACCTGATGGGTCAGATACAGATGTTGGCCCAGTCAGGATTTACATTAATCGAGGTTATGTCAATATGCATAATGCGGGGGGTGCAACCACTTCAATATCGGGGGCAACCCGTGTGGCACTTCAACGGAGAAGACGATGCCACCCGCTGCAGCCGCAAGGGACCGGACTCAGTCGCTGCTCTAGCAAAAATTCTGTCTGATTTGTACGAAGGAGAGGAAGAGGAGTTCCTCCGCATCAAGCCACGGGATGGATTCTCCATGTACAACCCTCCAAGCTGGGTGAGCTGCTACTTTTTATTTCCAACCTTCCCGCATTCTTCTTCATAAGTATTTACCTTGTCATTTCATAGCAAGAACTGCGAAAAGCTGCAAGGGAGGTCCACAGCCCGCCTCCACAACCGGAGGACCCTGACCGGGCCCTCGACCCTGGACTTGAAGAAGATCCGGACACGTTTGTGGAGCTTATTGACAGGACGTTCTATCAATTAAGATGCGACGGTGCCATGGTGGCCATCATAGCCGATTATCCGGGACTGCTCCCTGCATCGCATGTAAGTAAAACCGGAGTCCTAACTTCCAAGAAGGATCCCTTTTCTGCACTTCACCTACCACACACATATGGTGCTTTACAGGGAAGGCTCTCGGGACGCCATGCTAAACCCGCAGTGACTCACCAACAAGGGGCACCGAAGCCGGGTAAGCTTAAAAGGAAAGCGGTCGGGACTGAGACGCTGTCGCAGAGGTATGAAAGAGAACCCCGCTCCGTGTTGGGCTTCTTTTAAAATATAATAACACCCATGTTTCCTAGTAGGAAAGAGGCTCGCCGGACCATATTCAGAGAGGTTGTCGGTCACGCCTCCACCAGTCGGGCTCCAGGGCCGGACTTAGGGTCGGACGCTAACATGGGGCCAACGCCGGATGTTCCTCCTACAGAGGATGCACATAGGCTATTCGCTACAAATTCTGAGGTGGAGAGCGCCATCAATCATAGGCGTCGCCAGGCCGTACTCCGTGATGCTTGCTTCTCCCAAGAGGCGTTTGATGCCTTCAACTCAGGAGACACGTACATCCGAGCTGCTCAAAATGGTCTTGCCAGAGCCACGGACCAGTATGTAAAGGATATACAGGTAAGAAAATCTAATAGTTATGTATATCAGTAGCCCCTGAGAGTTGAAACAGTTGGTACGACTGATTTAAGGATCATTGTTTGCATAGGTTCTTACGGAGAAGAATACCCAGTTGTCTCGAGAGCTGAAGGAGTGTAAAGCCCAGCTTCAGGCCGTAGTTGCCGCAATGAAGGAGTCCAAGAAGGCCCCATCGGGTAAGACTTGCTTTTATTGTAAAGAATGTCATGTACCAGGTAGTATGCGGCATGCGTGCAAATCTAATAATGGATTCTGCAGATGACTCCGGAGTGAATCCGGAGGTCGTGCAAGGGGATGAGCAACATGCGAACCGACAGCTAAAGGCTGGCGAGCGCGTGCTTACACGGGTTAGGCTGGAGAAAAACGAGCTCCAAGACACCAATACCCGGCTGGGCGTTGAATTGAAAGATGTTCGAGCCCAGCTTGCTGGCTCCGTAAAGGAGAATAAGAGGCTTCGACGCGGCATTTACAGTAAGTGCTTGAATGAAATTTTAAAGAGTTCGGCAAAGAAACCGGTTGACAGAGTTATATCTGTAGGTATGTTGACGGGTCGTCCCGCGGAGGAAATGCCCGGGTCTACAGGCGATCTTCTACCAGAGCTCTCACAACTGCATGAACAAGTACGGCAGGTGATGCAGGGCGCTGCCCAAGCCTTGTGGCCATCCGCCCCCCTGCCCGGAGGCATGAGAGAGCTTGTAGAAAAGCTCAGGGGAGCGCGGCGGCGCTTCTGATTATGGAAGATATTGACCTGCCGTCAAGGTGCAAGGGAGGCCTGGGCCATGGTGAAGACGCGATATACCAAGGCTGACCCGAACCACATGGTCGAGGTCGGACCTGTGGGGCCTAACGGGAAAGAGATCCCTGTCAGTTTGGTTTATGACCAGGTAGAATTAGCGGCAAAGTATTATCAACAGGATTGTAGGCTAGACAGCTTGTTGGATGGTATAGAAGAAGAATTTAGTCAGTCTAAGTGACTGTCTACTTCAAAGTGACATATATTGTCCTAGCCGGATTGCAAATCATTTGTCGTGGCGGACCCTTTCACTTCAACCTCCGGACCCGATAGTCTGAGTGTATCTGAATATCTGCTCAGTTATGTAAAAACCAGGATATGCGTGGAAACCAGGCATAGGGGTCATAAGTGCTTGAACAGACAAGTACCCAACTAGCTATGCTATATTACATGGATAGTAAGAAACATCTTCCAGGGAGAATAGTTCCATTAAGGGTTCCTTTCCCTGGGCACGCATGCCCTAATGTGCATGTCCGGACTGCGAAAAGAGACGCAGGATATAAACTTCTGGGGGCATGTAGTACAATGAATAGAAGTCGTCTTTTGTTCACCGACCGAATATTCCCTTAAGAACGCTAGCTTTCGGCTTCACCTAGTCTGAGGTACAGATCCGGCTGACACGGTAGGAACAATCGCAGAGGTGCTCCCCTTATGCCCTAGCCGAATTAACGGGAACATAGGGCATAAACACAAGAGCCAGGCAACCCAGCTTGGCCAAAACTTAAGTCATATCGATGCATATAATGGCGAAAAAAGGAACATGTGAAAAGTCACACATGTGTTGGGCCTAAATCCCGGAATGTAGCTATATTAAGCTTCTGTATAAGAAGCCCCCAGGTATCATGAGCGCAGCTAGCGCATCAAGATTGTGTAGTGAAGACACATTGTAGCCTTATAAGGCCTTGAAGAAAAAAGGGAAGAAAGAAAGAAAGAAAAGACAGATAACAAATATGTAAAAAATTGACAGAGGTAGGGAGACGAACACATAGTCCGGCACTAGGCGTAGAACCTTCGGAGTCTGGCTGCGTTCCATGGATTTGGATCGAGTTGATTGTCCGATGCATCCCGCAGACGGTACGCTCCACCGGTCAGAACTTGGTCAATAATGAAGGGACCTTCCCACTTGGGCTTGAGCTTGTTCTTTTTCTTCTCTGGTAGGCGTAGAACGAGTTCGCCAACGTTATAAGTTTTAGCCCGTACTTCTCTGCTTTGGTACCTTCGAGCCTGTTGCTAATAGAATGCGGAATGGGCTTTTGCCATGTCACGCTCCTCCTCCAGGGCGTCCAAACTATCCTGCCGATCAAGCTCGGCTTCTTTCTCTTCGTACATGTGCACTCGAGGTGAGTCATGAATTATGTCGCAGGGCGGTACTGCCTCTGCACCGTACACCATAAAAACGGTGTGTATCCGGTAGTGCGATTCGGCGTTTTCCGCAGCCCCCATGGTACGGAGTCGAGCTCCTCTACCCAGTGCGTATTTGATTCCTTCAAGGATCGCACCAATCTGGGTTTAATGCCGCTCATGATAAGACTGTTTGCTCGCTCGACTTGGCCGTTAGTTTGCGGGTGATACACAGAAGCATAATCGAGCTTGATGCCCATGTTGCTGCACCAAAGTTTTACCTCGTCGGTTGTAAAGTTCGAGCCGTTATCGGTGATGATGCTGTGGGGGACGCTGTCACGGTGTACAACCCTGGATACGAAATCTATCACTGGTCCGGACTCGGCCATTTTAACTGGTTTGGCTTCTATCCATTTGGTGAATTTATCTACCATGACCAATAAGTATTTTTTCTTATGGCTTCCCCCTTTGAGGGGTCCGACCATATCAAGCCCCCAGACCGCGAAGGGCCAAGTAATGGGGATTGTTTGGAGAGCGGTAGGCGGCATATGGCTTTGGTTTGCAAAAGTCGCAACCGACGCGTTGAACGAGGTCCTCGTATGCTGCTCGGGCCGTCGGCCAAGAGAAACTCTGTCTGGAAGGCCTTGCTTACAAGGCCCTAGCTGCGGCGTGGTGGCCGCCAAGTCCAGCATGAATTTCTGCCAAAAGTTTCCGTCCTTCCCCTTCGGATATGCACCTTTGAAGGACTCCGGTAGCGCTTTTCTTGTAAAGTTCTCCCTCGTGGACCTTGTAGGCTTTAGACCACCGCACAATGCAGCGCGCCTCGTTTGGGTCCTCGGGTAGTTCCTGCATAGTTAGGTAGGCCAGGAATGGTTCTATCCACGGGGCGATGACGGCCATTATCACGTAGGCGGAAGGTGTTATTTCGGTGGCAGAGCCTCCGATTATGTCAGTGTTCGGTATCTGGTGTTGTGGCCGGGTCCGGACTATTGTTACCGGTCTCTCCTTCCCATACCACGGATGGTTTAAATAGCCTTTCCAAGAAGATATTAGGTGGGACAGGGTCGCGCTTAGCGCCGATCCGGGCAAGGATATCCGCCGCCTGATTGTTTTCCCAGACCACATGGTGGAATTCCAGCCCCTCGAACCGAGCTGACATTTTGAGGACGACATTGCGGTAAGCCGCCATTTTTGGATCCTTGGCGTCGAAGTATCCATTTATTTGAGACATTGCGAGGTTCAAGTCCCGATGCACCTCCAGGCATTGAATGCCCATCGAGACTGCCATCCGGAGACCATGTAACAGGGCCTCATATTCAGCTGCGTTGTTGGAGTCTGTGTATAGTATTTGGAGTACGTATTGGACTGTATCTCCGGTGGGGGATGTCAAGATGACGCCAGCCCCCAGACCAGCCAGCATTTTAGAGCCATCAAAGTGCATAATCCAATTGGAGTACGCGCCATACTCTTTAGGGAGTTCAGCTTCTGTCCATTCGTCGACAAAATCAGCCAGTACTTGTGACTTAATGGCTCGCCGAGGTTTGTATATTATGTCGAACGGGAGGAGCTCAATAGCCCATTTAGCAATCCGGCCCGTGGCCTCACGGTTGTTTATTATATCGTTGAGTGGTACTTCAGAGGCCACCATAATTGAACACTCTTGAAAGTAGTGTCATAGTTTCCGGGATGCCATGAAGACCTCGTATGCTATCTTTTGATAATGTGGGTACCGTGATTTGCATGGAGTGAGGACAGTGGATACATAGTATACTGGCTTTTGAAGTGGGAACTTATGTCCGTCCGTCTCTCGCTCGACGACGAGCACTACGCTTACAACTTGGTGTGTTGCCGCTATATATAACAGTATTGGTTCGCCGACATTTGGCGCGGCCAGGATTGGGTTTGTGGCCAAAACGGCTTTTATTTCTTCTAATCCGGCCGTGGCCGCATCCGTCCACTCGAAGTGTTTGGTGCATCGAAGAAGGCGATAAAGTGGCAGTGCCTTTTCCCCTAATCGGGAGATGAAGCGGCTTAAGGCAGCCATGCATCCAGTTAGTTTCTTGATTTCTTGAGGTCTGTTGGGATGGCAAACTGTGACAGGGCTCGGATTTTAGCCAGATTTGCTTCGATTCCTCTGTTGGAGACGATGAAGCCTAAGAGCTTTTCGGCAGACACGCCGAAGACGCATTTTTCCAGATTGAGCTTCATGTCGTATGTTCGGAGATTTTCGAACATGAGCCTCAAGTCGTCTATTAAAGATTCGACGTGTCTGGTTTTAATGACCACATAGTCTACATATGCCTCCACTGTTTTGCCAATCCGTGTCTCCAAGCATGTCTGAATCATGCGTTGATAGGTTGCACCGGCGTTTTTAAGCCCGAAAGGCATGGTGTTAAAACAGAAAGGGCCGTATGGAGTGATAAATGCCGTTGCGGCTTGATCGGACTCCGCCATCTTAATTTGATGGTATCCGGGGTATGCATCGAGGAAACACAATGACTCGTGTCCTGCGGTAGCGTCGATAATTTGATCGATGCGAGGGAGAGGGAAGGGATCCTTTGGGCAAGCCTTGTTAAGGTCCTTGAAGTCGACGCATAGGCGCCAGGATTTGTCCTTCTTTGGTACCATCACCAGGTTTGCCAGCCAGTCCGGATGTTTTATTTCTCGAATGAATCCGGCCTCCAGTAACTTGGCTAGCTCCTCTCCCATGGCTTGTCGCTTAGGCTCAGAGAAGCACCGGAGGGTTTGCTTGACCGGCTTGAATCCCTTTAGGATGTTAAGGCTATGCTTGGCCAGCCTGCGTGGGATTCCTGGCATGTCTGAAGGATGCCAGGCGAAGATGTCCGAATTCGCGTGCAAGAACTCCCATAGCACGGCGTCTACTGTGGGGCTTAACTGTGCCCCGATGGATGCTGTATTTGTAGGGTCCGTTGGATGGACTTGGAATTTGACTATTTCATCCGCTGGTTTAAAAGAGGTGGACTTGGATCTTTTGTCGAGTATCACTTCATCCATGTCCACTATGGAGCGCAACACAGTTAATTCCTCGGCCGCGAGGGCTTCGGATAACGCCTCGAGGGCCAGTGCGGCTGTTTTATTTTCGACGCGGAGTGCTATGTCTGGATCACTAGCTAGAGTGATGATTCCATTGGGCCCGGGCATTTTGAACTTCATGTACCCGTAATGGGGTATAGCTTGGAAGATCGTGAATGCCTCCCACCCTAGAAGGGTGTGGTATCCGCTATTGAACGGGGCCACTTGGAATGTGATTTCGTCGGACCTGTAATTCTCCGGCGTGCCGAATACCACATCTAGTGTGATTTTCCCAGCACATCGTGCCTCCCGACTAGGGATGATTCCTCTGAAGGTTGTGCTGCTTTGCTCAATGCGGCTTTTGTCTATTTCCATTTTTCAAAGATTTTCCTCGTAGATGAGGTTTAATCCGCTGCCGCCGTCCATGAGCACTTTAGTAAGCCGAAAGCCGTCCACCATTGGACTAAGGACCAAGGCGGCTGGTGCTCGGGCTGTTCGGAATTTAGGTTCATCACTGGCATTGAAGGTGATAGCCGTATCACTCCATGGATTTATTGCTGCCACGTGGCAGACCTCGGCAAGGCTGCGGAGTGATCGCTTACGCCTATTATTTGATGCGAAGGTCTCGAAGACTGTTAATGCTGTATTGTTGTTTTCCACGGGATGGTGCTCTGTGGTATTGTTGATGGGGAGATCCTCACCGCTCTTGGCCACCTGCCAGAGTACCCAGCATGCTCTAAGGTTGTGTGTTGGCATGGTATCCGCTGTGCTGTGAATTTTGCATGGCCCATTAAGCCATCCCTCCAATACGGTTCCACGCCCTATAGTGGGCTTTTGCTTCTTTGTAGTTGGATCGGGTGACTTACGAGAGTACACCCTTTTGTTCGGACGAGGGGTTTTGTCAGAGCCGGAGGATCCCAAAATTTTTCTTTGGGTTTTCCAGGTGCTTTCCATCGCACAGTACTTCCGTACTATGGCCGCCAAGTCAGCGAAGTGTGCTATGTAACGGCGACTTATGGCGTTGAGGATTCCCCTGTCCGTGCAATTTTTGCAAAAGAATGACATTGCGTCTTTCTCGTGACAGTCCTTAACCTTGTTCATTATAAGGAGGAATCTTGCCCAATAGTGGTGTACTATCTCTTGGGGATCTTGTCTAATGTGGGAAAGATCACTTATATCTGGGTGGGTGGGTAGATTTAGATCCGAACCCTGACCCGATATGAGACCCAGGGGCGGAGGATTTTCCGATCTTGGAAGTTCGGGCTCCGGGATGTTGCCCGCTAGGTCTGGCCCGCTGCCTGATTCTAGGTTCAAGGCTTGGGCCGTGTCCTCCCATAGACGGGTATCCGGCTCGGAGAGCTCAGGAATCCGGACATAGTTCGTCCTGAAGATAGAGGAAGAATCGCTGAGTTGCTCCTCCACCACCGCTATCTGATGGGTGACCGGCGGAGAGTTAATCTCCCTTTGGTCGGGTTTAAGCCCAATCTGATCATAGTCTGTAGCGACTCCCAAAGTGGCGATGTGATCCAAGAGCTCGTTCAAGAAGGAGAGCTCCATTGGCGAATCCCGAGCCGATGTTGAGGCGGATTTTGATGACCCGAGAGGTCATCATCGGCGCAGCGGCCGAACGGGCGGTCATGATGAAGTCGCCTAGTCGGAGAGTTTGGCCTATAGCCAGGGCTCCCCGGAGGTGATTGTCGGTGTCAAAACTGGCAGATCTCAGGTAGGGTCCCAAACTGTGCGTCTAAGGCGGATGGTAACAGGAGGCGGGGGACACGATGTTTACCCCGGTTCGGGCCCTCTCGGTGGAGGTAATACCCTACTTCCTGCTTGATTGATCTTGATGATATGAGTATTACAAGAGTTGATCTACCACGAGATCGTAGAGGCTAAACCCTAGAAGCTAGCCTATGGTATGATTTTTGTTGTCCTATGGACTAAACCCTCCGGTTTATATAAACACCGGAGGGAGCTAGGGTTACACAAAGTCGGTTACAAGGGAGGAGATCTACATATCCGTATTGCCAAGCTTGCCTTCCACGCCAAGGAGAGTCCCATCCGGACAAGGGACGAAGTCTTCAATCTTGTATCTTCATAGTCCAATAGTCCGGCCAAAGTATATAGTCCGGCTGTTCGAGGACCCCCTAATCCAGGACTCCCTCAGTAGCCCCTGAACCAGGCTTCAATGACGATGAGTCCGGCGCACAGATTGTCTTCGGCATTGCAAGGCGGGTTCTTCCTCCGAATACTCCATAGAAGATCTTGAACACAAGGATAGTGTCCGGCTCTACAAAACAAATTCCACGTACCACCGTAGAGAGAATAATATTTCCACAAATCTAATCTGCTGACACATTCGGCGGTACGACATCACACCATGGCCCGGTCATTATTCGAACCGTTTTTCTCAACCAGCTACCGCACATATTGCGAGGTTGTTTACTTGGCACGTCGTGTCGAAGCAGAGATCGTGTCCCCTTATCATGGGATTCTCATCAATACGGGTGTGGGTAACCCAACCGCGCCATCAATTACGGCGCTTGGGGAATAAGCGAGTTAACCAGGCAGGTGGGGAGGCGCATAGTTTCTTCCGCCCTTATAAAGGGACGAGGATTCCTCCTTTTTTACCCACGCCTTCTTCCTCCTTGCTCATCCATTCTTGCACACTCGAGCTCCAGCACCCAAGTTTGCATTTTCTCCTCAAACCACTCCAAGCATGTCCGGAGCGGGAGGCAAGTGGATATCACAAAGCTACGAGGAGCAGGGTACCTGGCCGCGAATATTGCACACCGGCTGCCAGATGTGGGGCAGATCGTCCCTACTACCAAACCCCATGAGAGGGTGGTTTTTCTCACCCACTACATCCGCGGACTGGGATTTCCCCTTCACCCATTTGCCCGCGGGCTCATGTTCTACTACGGGCTGGATTTTCACAATCTGGCCCCTAATTTAATCCTCAACATCTTGGTGTTTATCGTTGTGTGCGAGGCCTTCCTCCGCATCAAGCCCCGCTTTGGCCTATGGCTGAAGACCTTCAATGTTAAACGAAGGTGGTGGTCGGCCAGCAAGCGGAGTACGGAGGCGCCATGGTGAGCAAAATGCCTAACGTCACCTAGCTCGAAGGCTCCTATGTGGAGACCATAAAAGGGGTGGCAATCGGGGTGGTTCTACATCACCGAGCCACGCGACACCAACTGGGTGGCGGCCCCCAAATTTCGACCCAGAATCCCCATGCGGCTCACCTCCTGGAAAGAGAAGGGCCTGTCCTAGGGTTCATCGGTGGAGCTGACCGGATCCAGAAATGTATCAGGAACATGATGAGCAAGAAAATTAAGCTCGTCAACATGGTCCAGGTCATGCTCTTCCGATCCCGTGTCAACGACGGGCATTCAACATGTGGGAGTTTGACCCGGCCGAGCACTAAACACTACGAGAGCTCTTCGACACGACGCATAAAGACGTCTGGAAGGTGTTGTTCAAGGGCGCCGAGGTACCTCCTCCCCTCACCGAGGATCGTGGGCTTAGCGCAAAGCGTCCTGCCAATCCGGTAAGTCTTTTATATCTCATAAGATGTTCATTTTCCCCAGTTTTAACCATGTGTGGGATCTAAGCCTCCACGCCTTTTAAAAGGACTGGGTAGCGACAGCAGAGCTGATCGATTGTCCAGCCCCCCCCCTCCCCCGCCCGAAGATCCAGCAGATGCTCTCCTAACGGAGATGCTGGTTCCGGTGCCTTACGAGGTGCCGGTGAAGAAAGCCAAGAAGAAGGCCATGGGGACCAGGAAGGGTCTCCGGCGCAAGGTTATATCGGACTCATCATCCGAAAACACCGAGGCGCACTCCTCCCCCGAAGATGAGGAGGAGGAAGAAGAAAGTTCTCCCCCTCCTGCCGGGGGAGACATTAAAAGGAAGGCCGCCCCATCCGAGGAGGCCGAAGGGTCCAAGAAGAGAAGGACCCTCCTCCCGGACTGCTCCACGATGGCCGCCTATAGCGACGACGAATGGCTTCCCAGGGACAAGCCCTTGGCGAAGTCGTAAGTATCCGGATACCATAATAATTCATGGTATGCCTTATAGTACTGCTTCTTATCACGCCGAACATGATTATGCAGTCCGTCCCGAGCCCATATCGACGTATCTTCGTCGGATGGCTCTTTGGACCCGTAGGATTTGAATAGCGATTCACTTCTGACTGCCTCCTCCCCTCGCCCTACGGACAACGTCGAGGTGTTGTCTCAAAGGGAACCAAGTCGAGGGGAGGTTGTTCTGGAGGCGCCTCAAGGCGGTATTCCGGACCCTGGGCGCAAGGGGAGCAAGACTCCCATGGGCTCCGATGGCGGGGGCAGCAAATTCGGCCCTCGACCGAATACTGCGTCGGAACCTCCAGTGGTTCCGGACTCTGTCGGGCGACCCCTCGCCAAGAGGGGCAAGCCGCCTGTGCCGGTGACCTCTGTCCATCTAGAGGCACCGGACAACTTGCGGGAAGCGCTTCACGACGCTTCTATCAACGAAGAGCACAGCACTATAATGAGTGCGGTGATCGAGAAGGTTCAGTCCGCCAAAAGCGGACTGACTAAAGCCTGTGCCAGCCTCCTAACAGGCTTTCAGGTAAGTAATCAAATTATAAGAAAATGTTATAGCGTAGACAGTAGACCATGATGCTCTGTTTGGCGTTCGCAAAGAAAGGCCGAATAGACGATCAAATAATGACCGCAGGAGTCTAATAGGAATATGTCTATGTGCATATGCAGGCTTCACTGCTAGCCGCTGCCGCACGTAGTATGGAGGTCGCTGCGCTGAAGCAGGACCTTGAGCGGTCCAAGGAAGAGATTGGCCTTACCAAGAGGCAGCTTGAAGAGAACTAAGGTTAGTCATACCCTGTCTGTACATTATTAAAATTTGGTTTTGGAATAATAGGATCGCCATAAATTTTGCTAGGGGCCACGACCGAAGTGGCGACCCTGCAGAAGAAGCTATCCGAGGCCGAAGATAAAGCGGCCAAGGAGCACAGCGTGCGAGAGAAGCAAGAGGCCTGTGTGGGCGAGGTGCAGCAAGAGCTCCAGGCTCTCGCCAAAAAACACGAGTCCTTGGAGCTTGACTCTAAGACGCGTGAGTCCGAGCTTACGAAGGCCCTCGAAAGCGCACAAAACGCCAAGGCCGAAGCCCAAAAGTCCCTCCAGGAAATTGAGGCGGTTAAGAAGATAGCAACAGGTAAGGCATTCATTATGCAAAGCAAGCATGTGAAGGAAACTTTCCTTTTACTTACCCGAGTTCGGAGCTCTCTAGGAGTGTACGCAGATCTTCCCCGCAGTGTGTCGGGTGCCGCGGAGTTCTACCGGGCTGAGGAGGGGAGCTCGACGGAGAAGTTGTTCTGGTCTCAGTATACTGGGACCGAACACCCAATGCCCTTGAGCGACCAGCTGAAGCAACTGGTCGAGCTCCACAAGGCGGCCGAACAGGCCATGAAGGGTCTTATAGTCCGGATGTGGCCTGGCGAGCCCCTGCCTGATAGCTACTTCAGCCTAGCGAGGCGGCTTGTGAATGTCTGCCCACGGCTCGAAGTCATAAAGCGGTCCGTCTGCATCGAGGGTGCGTGCAGGGCTTTTGCCCGGGCGAAGGTGCACTCGGTGAAGCTGGACACCGTAAAGCTGGTGAAGGAGGGGCCGCCGGAGGGCAAGGAGCATCGCCACCCCGAAATGTACTATGACAGTGTCCTGAAGGGTTCTCGCCTTATGGCGGAGGAATGTGCCAGAGATGTAATATTCGAATGAATGTACTCATGTGATCCTGTAATATGAAACGAGTTCATTTGCGCTATACCACGCTTGTTAATTTAAAATATTACCTTCTGTGCGGCCGTTTATGAAATCTGAGAGTTGGCCAGTCGTCGGCTTCTGCCCCCATGTAACTAGTACTGGGGTGTTCGGGATAAACCTGAGCACTCTTTATCCCAATTTTGGATCCTTCGAAGGAGGTGTTCAAAGACAATGAACCGTGCAATCGGACTATAAAGCTTTATCACTCTCACTTAGCCATAGAAGTCTACAATTTTAAATTTTGGCGAAGCCCCTAGTATTCGGAAGGCCGAATTTGGGGCGCTATATACGCCTAAGTCGGGCAAGGCCGGCTCCTCGCCCGAAGCGGAAAAAGTCTTGAAGGACTTGAGACCTCTCGAACAGCGACCAGCTCTCGCCTCATCATGACAATCAGTTTTCGGCTTTCTCTACTGAGGTGCTCGTCCGGAAGAACTGGGACACAATCGCAGTAGTTCTCCCAGCGCTACCTTAGCAGATATTGCGGAATGTAAGGTACCAAAACATGGGAGCCGGGCAAACCCAACTATTGACCCAAGACATGATTCGGAGTTGATGCATATAATGCTATAAGTTCGGGGTGCCGCACTGTCGAAAGTGGTGGGAATTCTCGCGCCGTATTATGGGGTATACTGAAGCCCCTGGCGTACTAGTCGTACTAGGATGTACGGGTGCAATGTGTTGTAAATATGCAGACAAGAAAAAGAAAAACAAAAGGTGAATGCAATAATAGGCTAACGCTATGCATTGTTTATTTAAATAGTACGCCTAAGCATACGGATACAAGTAGTGCAATAGGCAAAAAATAGGACTATTTGACATGTCCTATCCAAGGGCAAGCTGCGTTTGGGATGTAAAAAAAGTATATTTGTCGTTATCAAAGACCACCTGGGGATTCCCTTGTACGTCAGACCATCTTGCTTCCTTGGTATTCCCTTACCGCCGTGAGTTCAACGATTAGACTGCCGGAAAGGGGTTCCAGAGAGTAAGGTCCTGAAAGAGAGAAAAATGATAAAGGTAGACATCCCCCGGGGTGGTTGAGCCGCCTTATGGGACGTGCCCTGGCCGTGCCCCCGCCTATGCCCATGGTATTTTTAGTGCGTAATTGTGTACGCGCGGCACAGATTTTGTCGCTTGACTAGGACTAGGACGGGGGCCGAATTGCTAGGCAAGCTATGAACGTGCCAGGCGATCATGTTGCAGGTTACTCCGGACTCGCTTCAAGGTGTCCGGGGGCTTTACCGCCAAATTGGTGGTTTGCCTTAAAAGGCTGCTTTGTGCTTCTGCTGCTAAGGCTGCGGTGTGCTCCTCCGTACGGAGCGAGCGTTCCGTGTTTCCATTGACTGTTATAACCTCACGAGGTCCTGGCATTTTGAGCTTGAGGTATGCATAATGCGGTACCGCATTGAATCTGGCAAATGCGATTCGCCCGAGTAGTGCGTGATAGCCACTGCAGAACCGGGCGATATCGAAGATTAACTCCTCGCTTCGGAAGTTGTCCGGAGATCCGAAGACCACTTCCAGTATGATTGAGCCCGTGTAATGGGCCTCTACACCTGGGATGACGCCTTTAAATGTGGTTTTAGTGGGTTTGATCCTCGAGGGGTCTATACCCATTTTGCGCACTATATCCTGATAGAGCAGGTTGAGGCTGCTGCCGCCGTCCATAAGGACTCGAGTGAGGTGAAATCCATCAATGATGGGGTCGAGGACCAATGCGGCAGATCCGCCATGACGGATACTAGTTGGGTGGTCCCTGCGATCAAAGGTGATCGGACAAGATGACCATGGGTTGAACTTTGGGGCGACTGGCTCCATCGCATAGACGTCCCTTAGTGCACGCTTCCGTTCCCTCTTGGGAATGTGGGTTGCGTATATCATGTTCACCGTTTTTACTTGTGGGGGGAACCTCTTCTGTCCTCCCGTGTTTGGCGGTCGAGGCTCCTCCTCGTCGTTGTTATGCAGCCCCTTGTCCTTGTTTTTGGCATTCAATTTGCCGGCCTGCTTGAACACCCAGCATTCTCTGTTGGTTTGATTGGCTGGCTTATCGGGGATGTCGTGAATTTGGCACAAGCGATCGAGTATGCCGTCCAAACTGGACGGCCCAAAGTACTTCTTTTGAATGGCTTTTTCCGCTGACCGGATTTAGAGCCACTAAATCCGGCATTGACTGTCGTGTCTTCGGTGTCATCGCCGTTGTTGCCACGCTTGTGTCTGTTACAACGTGGTCTGCCGTTAGTGTCTTTGGCGTCTAGAGTGCCGGCATTCCTTGATGTGTTGTTGCTGCGAGCCAGCTAGCTATCCTCTCCCGCGCAAAAGTGGGTCATGAATGTGGTAAGGGCTGCCATAGACTTCGGCTTCTCCTGGCCAAGGTGCCGGGCGAGCCACTCGTCACGGATGTTATGCTTAATTGCCGCTAAGGCTTCTGCATCTGGACAATCGATGATTTGGTTTTTCTTAGTTAGAAACCTGGTCCAGAATTTCCTGGCCGATTCCCCTGGCTGTTGAATTATATGGCTCAAGTCATCAGCATCTGGTGGCCGGACATATGTGCCCTGGAAGTTGTCAAGGAATGCATCTTCCAGATTCTCCTAACTGCCAATGGAGTCTGCTGGCAAGCTATTCAGCCAATGCCGAGCTGGTCCTTTGAGTTTTAGTGGGAGGTACTTGATGGCATGTAGATCATCACCGCGAGCCATGTGGATGTGGAGGAGGAAATCCTCGATCCATACCGCTGGATCTGTTGTGCCTTCATATGATTCAATGTTTACGGGTTTAAAACCCTCTGGGAATTCATGATCCATTACTTCATCAGTGAAGCATAGGGGGTGTGTAGCGCCTCTGTGCCAGGCTATATCACGACGCAGTTCGTACGGGTCTTGTCTGCTGTATTCGGCCTGGCCGGATTTGCTTTTAGTATATCCGGCGTGATCGCTATCGTCCGCTGCTAGCGCACTTCGTGATTCGTAGATCGATCTTGCATATTTTGCTTTGTTTTCCAATATGTCTCGCAGGTCCCGCGTGTTGCCCCGGGCCTTGGTATTTTTGTTTGAGTGGCGGCGGGGTGCAGGCTGGACTTCGGGCTGATATGCCTCTCTGTCTCGACCACGGGGTGGCCGATCAGTCGCATCATACGCTGGTGATGCAGGTTTCAATGCTTCCTCCTCGAGTTGGGGTAGCAACCTGCTTTTTGGATAACTCTTGGTTGGGCGTTCGAGTTCGTATTCCTCGGCCGCAAGGACTTCAGTCCATCTGTCAACTAGCAGATCCTGATCAGCTTGAAGTCGTTGTTGCTTTTTCTTTAGGCTGTTTGCTGTGGCTATAAGTCGGCGCTTGAAGCGCTCCTGTTCGATGGGATCCTCAGGCACGATAAATTCTTCATCGCCGAGGCTCACCTCGTCTTCGGAGAGAGGCATATAATTGTCATCCTCCGATTCTCCGTCTGCTGCCTGTTCCGGAGGGCTAGCTTGTTCATCCTCCCGCTCTAGGTCTCGCTGGAGGGGATTGTCATCGTCTTCGGCGCTATCCGGAGCGTTATTGTCTCTTGTGCCGGTATCACTGCTTTTGCTGTGGCGGGACTTGGAGCGGCGCCGCTGACGTCGGTGCTTGGATTGCTTCTTGGAGGGATTATCCTTCGTTGTCTTATCGCCATCGCCTTCTTTGGGGGTGTCCACCATGTATATGTCATATGATGAGGTGGCAGTCCAGCGCCCTGTGGGCGGTGGTTCTTGTTCGTCTCCTGCATCATCGTCCATACCGTCGATGTCTTCGGAGCCGAAGTCGAGCATGTTGGTTAAGTCATCGACAGTGGCTACTAAGTGGGTGGTGGGTGCGGAGCGAATTTCTTCGTCGTCCGCATCCCAATCTAGCCGGAAATAGTTCGGCCAAGGATCTCCTAACAAGGAGAGAGACCTTAATGAATTTAGCACATCGCCAAAAGGCAAGTGCTGAAAGATATCCGCGGAGGTAAACTCCATGATCGGTGCCCAATTGGATTCGATAGGCACGGACGCAAGCGACTCGGAGCCCGCGGATGGGGACGAATCCAACGGTTCGGCAACACGGCTCTCATAGGAGGTGAAGTCAGTATTCGGCTCTATCGCCACTGAGAGTGTGGCCTCCGTGGTGTGGTCTATCCACCCGTCCTCGGATGGCGTAATTTGTTTCGGATTGAGGGCCGGAGTAGTTGCAGGTGTGATCTCCCGAACATTGTCCGACGGCAGAGTTAATTCATGCTCATCGTGATTGTGCGGCGCACCTGACATGGGCTCGAATCCGTCGAAGATCAAGTCTCCGCGGATGTCGGTAGTATAGTTCAAGTTTCCAAACCTGACCTGATGGCCAGGGGCGTAGCTCTCGATCTGCTCCAGATGGCCAAGCGAGTTGGCCCGCAGTACGAAGCCGCCGAATACGAATATCTGTCCGGGGAGGAAAACCTCACCCTGGATTGCGCCGTTGCCGATGATCAAAGGAGCCATCAAGCCTTACGGTGACGGCACAGTGAACTCTCAATGAAAGCACCAATGTCGGTGTCAAAACCGGCGGATCTCGGGTAGGGGGTCCCGAACTGTGCGTCTAAGGCGGATGGTAACAGGAGGCGGGGGACACGATGTTTACCCCGGTTCGGGCCCTCTCGATGGAGGTAATACCCTACTTCCTGCTTGATTGATCTTGATGATATGAGTATTACAAGAGTTGATCTCCCACGAGATCGTAGAGGCTAAACCCTAGAAGCTAGCCTATGGTATGATTGTTGTTGTCCTACGGACTAAACCCTCCGATTTATATAGACACCGGAGGGGGCTAGGGTTACACAGAGTTGGTTACAAGGGAGGAGATCCACATATCCGTATTGCCAAGCTTGCCTGCCACGCCAAGGAGAGTCCTACCCGGACACGGGACGAAGTCTTCAATCTTGTATCTTCATAGTCCAACAGTCCGGCCAAAGTATATAGTCCGTCTGTCTGAGGACCCCCTAATCCAGGACTCCCTCAGTGATGTTGTCCTTGACAATAAGATGAGCCATCAAGCCTTATGGTGATGACACAGTGGAACTCTCAATGAAAGCACCAATGTCGGTGTCAAAACCGGCGGATCTCGGGTATGGGGTCCCGAACTGTGCATCTAAGGCGGATGGTAACAGGAGGCGGGGGACACGATGTTTACCCCGGTTCGAGCCCTCTCGATGGAGGTAATACCCTACTTCCTGCTTGATTAATCTTGATGATATGAGTATTACAAGAGTTGATCTACCACGAGATCGTAGAGGCTAAACCCTACAAGCTAGCCTATGGTATGATTGTTGTTGTCCTATGGACTAAACCCTTCGGTTTATATAGACATCGGAGGGGGCTAGGGTTACACAAAGTCGAAGGAAATCTACATATCCGTATTGCCAAGCTTGCCTTCCACGCCAAGGAGAGTCCCATCCAGACACGGGATGAAGTCTTCAATCTTGTATCTTCATAGTCCAACAGTCCCACTAAAGTATATAGTCCGGCTGTCCGAGGACCCCCTAATCCAGGACTCCCTCAGCCACCTCAAAGCTTCCTTGACTTCAACTCCAAGTCTCCTAGATCACGTTCGTTCCAAAAATCACGCTCCCGAAGGTTTCATTCCATTTGGACTCCGTTTGATATTCCTTTTCTGCGAAACACTCAAACAAGGGGGAAAATAGGAACTGGCACTGGGCTCTGGGTTAATAGGTTAGTCCCAAAAATAATATAAAAGTGTATAATAAAGCCCATTAACATCCAAAACAGATTATATAATAGCATGAATACTTCATAAATTATAGATACATTGGAGACGTATCACGGATTATACCCTTGAGTCACCGATCCGTCTTAAAGTGTACTTACACTTGTGGTGCAAAGGATCCACTGCGCCACAACTCTGCGCCATTAACTGACGAGGCAATTAACGAAATGGTTAAGTCCCTTCTGAATGAAGATCCAGAGGATTGCGTTAAAGTGGGTCTGGACCCTTTCTACAAACTTAACCCGCCACCGGATGTGAGTCTTTGAACTTACTTACCTTTACCTCATTATTCAAATACTTTATTAACTCGATCTTTGATGACCTTGACAGGCTGAATCTGACTTTTGGAAAAAGAAGTATGATCATGAAGCAGCCAAGAAGGCCAGAGCTGCCAAGAAAGATGCCATGAAAGCCGCCAAGAAAACTACTAAGAGGAATAAGAAGAAACCAAGCGCCTCTGATATGTTTGAACTGGATGAAACTCTGGGTCGGAGGTAGCCCTTGACTCCCTTGGCTCTTTTTTCAATCACCTTATTGACACTGACTATTATCAGGATGACATGGGAGCCAACCAAGCAGTTGAAGAAGAGGTAACTATTATTTCCTCCGGCTCAGAATCTTTGCCAAGACAGAAACTTCGACAAGTAACCCGGAAAGTAAGGTTTTCACACCCCTTGGCTTATTTAGATCCTCACTTTCTTCTAAAGCAACAGCAACACGAGAATCGGCGACAAACCCGGACCAGTGGAGGTGAAGAATTGTCCTCCGGCTTACCAAACACTCCAGCTCCACAAAAACGTCGAAACAAGATTCTTCCGAACTTAAACTCTTTTGCTCTACTGGCGGGTCTCATTTGCCTGCCACTAACTCGGTCGATTCAATTGACCAGGAGGTTTCTCGTTCTTCCTCTGGCGATTCTTCACAGACCGAGCTGCCGAATTTTAAAATTGCCCCTGGGTAACAACAGTTACTTTTGTTCTGTACCTCCTTATGCTTTCATAATTTGCACTGACGTGTCATAACCCATGGAGTGGCCAAGCAAAACCTAGTAAGAAAACAAAGGTGACCAAGCCGACTGAGGATCCCAGAGCTGTTGAACCGGAACAACAAGTCTCTGCCCCCGATGCTTCTGATAAACAACCAGACGAACCTGCCCCTGATGTTCCACCTAAAATTTTTGATCTCCCCATTGATGACACCAATCTCAATTCTGTGAACACTTCACCATCAAGCCCACTTAAACCGTCGGAAACTCATATTGATGACATTCTGATCACTGGCATCGGCTTTACAGAACCAGTTAATCCAACTATTTTAGCCAAGCACTCTGCCAAACAAGAGGTTATTAAAAGGCGGAAACTGAGGTTTGATGTCTCCCAGTATGCCCAATTGAGCAGCAGCAAAATACTCTCTGGCTACCTCAGCCAAGTACACTCCGGCCGCGATCTTGAAATTGATATGGTGAAGCAAATGCATCAAATATATGAGGTATGAATTCCTGCTTAAATAAATTATGTCCATCTTGCCAGCCCCCAAGTCTACTGGGTATGATTTAAATATACTATAGACTTTTAGAAGAATCATGAACATCCTTGTAGAATCCTTCCAAGACCGGCTTTCGTATTTATAATTGAACCGGACTTTTAAACAATTAATGTTGCATCTGTAGCCCCCAAGGGCCGGTTTAATCAGCATGAATTAGCCGGTCCTATCTGCATCATTGTTGATAAAGAGAATTGACCTATATAGCCCCCATGACCCGGCTATGATTGTTACAACATAACTGGGTTATGAAAAAGTAGTAAGGAGATACAAGCGATATGCATTAGCCCCCAAGTGCCAAGTACTCTTGCTTGCAAAGTGCTTGGGACTTACTATAATGAGCCGGAATATAAAAGAAATTTTGGCAGGCATTAGCCCCCAGGTGCCAAGTTTTGTTGCTTGCAAAAGACTTCGGACTTATATTTCTATAATCTGGATATGAACGTTCTTGCAATGCTTGTGCTTGTATAGGATGCCACTGCTGACCTTCAATCACAATTGTCTGATGCAAAGACCCGACTAAAGAATCAAGAATCTAAGACCCGGAAGGCTGAGTCAAAATTCCAATTTAGCGTTGCTGAAACAGAAAAGCTGAAGACCAGTTTTGAGGCGGAGAGAAACACTTGGCTGAAGAAAATACTGCTTTGATGTAGCGAGCCGAGAAAGCTGAGGCGGCTCTTGAATAGTTGACCACTGAGCTCACCGGTTTAAAACACCGTGTATCCCAGATGGTTTCTGCTATCTTTGGTGAGTCGCCTTGCTTCCCATCAAAGGTGAATCTGTTTTTGATGATATAAACCGCCTCTAACCAATCTATGACTTTCTCAGGTCCCAGGAGCGGCAATCTTAACCAAGATATGCTTGTGAAGCTCAAAGCTGTCTATACACTTGTTAAACAGCTATATACTGGAGCTCAGTGTGCACTGGTCACAATTTCTCCAACTAATCAAGCACCTAGTCTTTTGATAGATGTCTTGAAAAAACATTCTGTGCTGCCTGCCAGGATAAATGAAATGAAGTGGTCTTCTGCAAGAGCCGGTGCCGTGACAGATTTGAGTCGGCCAAAGCATGGGTACCAGAGCTAGACCCGTCTGAGGTAGCCACTGGATACCCAAGCTTGAAAGAAGATGGCATTCCGTTTGACCAGAAGGACTTCGCTGCTTGCATGAAGGAAATACGTCCAATGGCGACTCTGATTGCAAATGACTCGGATCTGTCAAAGTACCATCCGACTTATAATAGGGAAAATCAAAATATGCCTACACGACTTACAGAGTGATAGATCTAATCCCTCCAATCCGTAAGCATACTTTTGCCCCTGAAGTTCAGACGTCTGAACTTATAGACGATGAAGCTGAATTTCAAACTTTATGTGGTATCGATTGGTCATCACCAACCTTTTAGACGGAAGAGGAGGATGAAGAACCAGAAAAGGATGATCCAGAGCCCTCAAGTCGGCAAGGCCAAGAAGAGTGAACCGGCAGGCGGTTTATCTGTTTGATACTTTGAAAAAACTTGGTGCTGTTTGGCTCACAGAGCCATGTAATAGGGTAGTAAAACTTTAATCTGCCATGTTATCGTGCATGTTTCTGTTTTGCGCAATACTGCTGATCCGCCAGTTTAAGAAGTATCACTTTATGCTTATGATAACTTTGATGTATGCAAATCAGATTGATTCTTTCCCTGCACACAAACAGATGACAAGTGCCCTGGCGGCTTACCGCCGGGCGGGTCATGATACCCAATTGAAACCACTAGGGACAGATAGTCCATAACCAGAGCCGGTTTAATCGCAATGTTAACTCAATTGATAAATAAACAATCATACCTATGGTGTATGTTAAGACTGTTGACTTATCAGTGATACGTCTCCAACGTATCTATAATTTTTGATTGCTCCATGCTACTTTATCTACTGTTTTGGACTATATTGGGATTTATTTTCCACTTTTATATTATTTTTGGGACTAACCTATTAACCGGAGACCCAGCCCAGAATTGTTTTTTTTTTTGCCTATTTCAGTGTTTCGAAGAAACAGAATATCAAACAGAGTCCAAACGGAATGAAACCTTGAACGTGATTTTCTCACGAGCGTGATCCGTGAGACTTGGACCCTACTCCAAGAAGTAACAGAGGCGGTCACGAGGGTGAGCGCGCCCCTAGGGCGCCCCCCCTCGTGGGCCCCTGTTGCTCCACCGACGCATCCTTCCTCCTATATATACCTCGTACCCCCAAACAATCGTACACGGAGCCAAAAACCTAATTACACCGCCGCAACTTCCTGTATCCACGAGATCCCATCTTGGGGCCTGTTAGGAGCTCCACGGAGGGGGCATCCACCACGGAGGGCTTCTACATCATCACCATAGCCCCTCCGACGAAGTGTGAGTAGTTTAGTTCAGACCTTCGGGTCCGTAGCTAGTAGCTAGATGGCTTCTTCTCTCTTTTTGGATCTCAATACAATGTTCTGCCCCTCTCTCGTGGAGATCTATTCGATGTAATCTTCTTTCTGCGGTGTGTTTGTTGAGGCCGATGAATTGTGGGTTTATGATCCAGCTTATCTATGAATAATATTTGAATCTTCTCTGAATTCTTTTATGTATGATTGGTTATCTTTGCAAGTCTCTTCGAATTATCCGTTTGGATTGGCCAACTAGATTGGTTGTTCTTGCAATGGGAGAAGTGCTTAGCTTTGGGTTCAATCTTGCGGTGTCCTTTCCCGGATGTATAAGGGCAGCAAGGCACGTATTGTATTGTTGCCATCAAGGATAACAAGATGGGGTGTTTATCATATTGCATGAATTTATCCCTCTACATCATGTCATCTTGCTTAAGGCGTTACTCTGTTTTTAACTTAATACTCTAGATGCATGCTGGATAGCGGTTGATGAGTGGAGTAATAGTAGTAGATGCAGAATCGGTTCGGTCTACTTGTCTTGGACGTGATGCCTATATACATGATCATACCTAGATATACTCATAACTATGCTCAATTCTGTCAATTGCTCAATAGTAATTTTTTCACCCACCGTAGAATACTTATGCTCTTGAGAGAAGCCACTAGTGAAACCTATGGCCCCCGGGTCTATTCTCGTCATATCAATCTCCATTACTTTAATACTTGCTCTGTTTTACTTTGCCTTTTACTTTTTACTTTGCATCTCTATATCAAAAATACCAAAAATATTATTTATCATCTCTATCAGATCTCACTCTCGTAAGTGACCGTGAAGGGATTGAAAACCCCTAATCGCGTTGGTTGCGAGGAGCTATCGTTTTGTGCAGGTACGAAGGACTTGTGCGTGGCCTCCTACTGGATCGATACCTTGGTTCTCAAAAATTGAGGGAAATACTTACGCTACTTTACTGCATCATCCTCTCCTCTTCGGGGAAATCCATCGCAGTGCTCAAGAGGTAGCAATCAGCTCCACGCAGCTAGAGTTTTTAGAGTGATGACTCTAAAATATAAGATTATTATCCTCTGGCGACTTAGAGTCTGCCATCCTGGTGGGTTGTAGAAACCCAAAAGATGCTTCAAATATGAGCCATAAGCAGGGCAGCCTAGCCCGCTTGTAAAAACCAGATGGCAAAAAGAGATCATATAAAGAAAAGAAATAATAAATCAAAAGATTCAAAGCTTTTGTAGGCCGCCAAGCCAAAGTTTCTTCTTCAATGAAACTAGCCTGAGCCACTGGAAGGTATGTGCTTTCCGTGAACCGGCACTCACAACACCCAATCGTCATTTGAACCCAGATAAGTTCAGGTCTTATTTAAAGATAGACTTATTAGGAGTACACGGGGTAAGAGTAGGAGCATGCCTCACGGGCCGATTTATCCCAGTTTCAAGGAAGGCGGCTTATGAAGCATGGATCTATCCTGACTATCTATAAGCCGTGCTGTCACGTGACAAACCGGCGTTTTAACCTTAACAAGCTCAGATCTTTGGTCGAATACGCCGTAAAGATTGACCGTTAAGAGTTCGGCGGGTCAATCAGGATTACCTGATGGAGTTGAAGCAGCTGGTATACAGGTAGGATGACCCGGAAAGGTTATGTTCTCTTTGGTCGAATACTCCTATGTTTGAACAAGATAACCTGGTCAAGAGGGTAGTCACACTATGTTCTCTTTGGTCGAATACGCCTCTGTTTGAACAAGAAGCCCCCAAGTGACATAGTGACATGTTGTGCTCGTCAGGGACCTATGTTTGAGCTGTGCAATGCATCCAACTCTCTTTGATCCCTGTAATTTGGGCGTCAAGCCTCTTAAATGAACATGTAAGACGACGAATAAAGACTCAACTTCGAAGAAGTGAAATGACAGAGGCCCTGTGTCGGTGTCAAAACCGGCGGATCTTGGGTAGGGGGTCATGAACTGTGCATCTAGGCGGATGGTAACAGGAGACAAGGGACACGATGTTTACCCAGGTTCGGGCCCTCTTGATGGAGGTAAAACCCTACGTCCTGCTTGATTGATATTGATATTGTGGATGTTTACAAGAGTGGATCTACCACGAGATCAAGGAGGCTAAACCCTAGAAGCTAGCCTATGGTATGATTGTAAGGGTTGTTGTGATTGTTGTCCTACGGACTAAAGCCATCCGGGTTTATATAGACACCGAGAGGGCTAGGGTTACATAGAGTCGGTTACAATGGTAGGAGATCTACATATCCGTATCGCCAAGCTTGCCTTCCACGCCAAGGAAAGTCCCATCCGGACACGGGGGGAAGTCTTCAATCTTCTATCTTCATAGTCTTGGAGTCTGGTCGATGATGATAGTCCGACAAATGATAGTTCGGCTGATGATGGTAGTCCGGCTATCTGGACACCCCCTAATCCAGACTCCTCGGTAGCCCCTGAACCAGGCTTCAATGACGATAAGTCCGGCGTGTATATTGCTTGGCATTGCAAGGCGGGTTCCTCCTCCAAATGATAGAAGATTGTGAACACCGGGATAGTGTTCGCTCGCAAAATAAATTCCACATTCCACCATAGAGAGAATAATAATATATACACAAGTTCAATCTGTGGCGTTTTTCGTGGCATGACGTCACACCACTACCAAGCCATTACTCAAATTGTTTTTACTTTACCACCTTAGCGCATTTAGCGAAGCGATTTCCTTGGCACGCCTTGTCGAGCGTAGATCGTGTTTCCCCTTAATCCGGTATTCTCATCAATACGGGCGTGGGTAACCCAACCGCGTCATTGATGGTGATGCTTGGGAGATAAGCGAGTTTTACCAGGCCGGTGGGGGACGCGTAAGACTTCGCCCGCCCATATAAGGGATAAGGATTCACCTACTCACCTACGCCTTCTTCCTCCTTTGCTTATCCATCTCCGCGCACTCAAGCTCCAGCACCCAAGTTCACAAGATCTCGTCTCAACCTTCTCCAACCATGTCCGAGCGGAGGTAAATGGTTGGCCTCCACCGTTAAGGAGGAGCAAATCGCCAAACTGTGCGGCGCGGATACCTTTCGGCGACATCGCCAGACCGACCGCCCGACGAGGGCAGCTCATCCCCACCCCAGGCCCCATGAGAGGGTTGTCTTTCTTTCCCACTTCCTTCGCGGACTGGGCTTTCCCCTTCACCCCTTTGTCCGGGGGCTCATGTTCTACTACGGCCTGGATTTCCATGATCTGGCGCCGAACTTCATCCTCAACATCTCGGCGTTTATCGTGCATTAATGCGAGGCCTTCCTCTCGCATCCAGCCCCACTTCAGCTTGTGGCTCAAGACCTTCAATGTCAAGCGAAGGTAGTGAAGGGCATTCAAGCGGAGTCTTGAGGCGCCATGTTGGGCAAGATGCCTAATGTCCTTTGGTTCGAAGGGGCCTTCGTGGAATCCGTCAAGGAATGGCAATCGGGGTGGTTCTATATCACCGAGCCGCGTGACCCTAAATGGGCGGCGGCCCCCGAGTTTAGATCTGGTATCCCCACGCAGCTCACCTCCTGGAAAGAGAAGGGCTTGCTGTGGGGTAGTTCGACGGAGCTGACGGGACTCCAAGCCTGTATCAAGAAGCTGGTGAAGAAGCTTAGGCTGGTTAACGTGGTCCAAGTCATGCTCGTCCGCCGGATACTCCCATGCCAAGAGCGGGCATTCAAACTGTGGGAGTTTGATCCGGAATAGCACCAGCGCTGAACAAGCTCTTCGACCTACGACGCACGGCGCGCCTGGAAGGTGCTGTTCAAGGGCGCCGAAGCCCCCGCATCCACGACTGAAGATCGCGGATTTCACTCGCAGCGCCAGGCCGACGAGCTAAGTGATTCTACCCCTTTACGGGACACTTGTCTTTTCATAGTCTGACTCTATGCGGGTTTTAATTTCCCCTTTTCCTTTGACAGGACTGGATGAAGAAGGCGGAGCAGATTACCTGTCCGGCTCCTATGCCAGAAAATCCAAAGGACGCCGTCTAGCGAGGCTGGTTCCCGCACCGCACGTGGTGCCGCAAAAGAAGGCCAAGAAGGAGGCCACGGGTGCTCGAAAGAGTGCCCGTTTTCAGGTGTCTGACGACTCCGGGGCTGACTCCTCCCCCGAAAATGAGGAGGAGGAAGAGGACTCTCTCCTAGAGGAGGGAGAGAGGAAGAGGAAGGCTTCCCAACTGGGAGGCCGGAGGGTCCAAGAGGGAAGGACTATTCCCCCGGACAGCTCTGCCAACATCAACGTTGGCGAGGAAGAATGGCCTTCAAGGGCCAGGCCTCCGGCGAGATCGTAAGTATCCGGATTCCTGAATAATTTATAATTTCTTTTTCTACGTCACATAGTGTCATTTATAATGCCGCATACTGCCTGTAGTCCGGCCAGTGATGATCTCCCCGCTTCATCGAGCGGGTCGTTGGCTTCGTCGGATGTAGACTCCATCCCGACCGCCTCCACCCCTCGCGACACCGAGGACGCCGAGGTGGGATCCCCGTAAGGACCCATCGGGAGGCTCCGGAGGCGCCACAAGGCGTCCTCCCGGACTCTGCGCCGGACTCCACAACAGAACCTGCAGTGGTTCCGGAGTCCGGCAGGCGGCCCCTTCGATCGAAGGGCAAGACCGTGACGCCGGCGACTTCCGTCCAACCGGAGGCACCGGGCAATTTGTTGCAGGCGCTGCAGAGCGCTTCCATCGAGGAAGAACACCGCACTATTATGAGTGCGGTGATTCAGAAGGTGCAGCTCGCCAAAGGCGGGCTGACCGGCTCGCAATAGCCTTCTATCAGGCTTTGAGGTAAGAAGTTAATAATATGCAATGTAATACCGCATAGACAGTAGCCCCTGATGCTCGGTTCGGTGTTCGTAAAGAAAAGCCAGACTGAGGATCTTAAAAAAAAGATATACGCAGGGTTGCTAAAAATTATGTCAATATGGGTTGCAGGCTGCGCTGCTGACCTCTGGCCAAGACCGATCATGGAGGTCGCGTTGAAGCAGGAGCTCGAGCGGTCCGGCAAGAGCTCGGCAAGGCCAGAAGCAGCTCCAGACAAAGAAGGTGAGTAACACCACTTTGAATTTGTACCTTCAGAAAAGGATTTAGGTTGCGATAAAAAATAACAAGGATAACATGGTACTGCGGGGGCCCACGAGCGAGGTGGCGGCCCTCAAGGAGGCCGTGTCCGCCGAACGCAATGCGCCACGGAACGGGGGAGGCGAGAAAGCAGGAGGCGCGGTGGCGGTGGTTCAGCAAGAGCTCCGTGCTCTCATGGAAAAGCATGAGAGTTTGGAGCGTGACTCAAAGACTTCGAGAGTCCGAGCTTGCCTCGGCTCTCGAAAGTGCTAAACCGCCAAGGCCGAGGCCCATAAGTCCCTTCGTGGAGGTTGAATTGATGAAGAAGATAGCGGCGGGTAAGGCATTTTTCATGCAAAGCAAGCATGTGAATGTAAATTACGTGTTACTTACCCGGATTCGGAGCTCTCCAGGGGCGTTTGCAGATCTGCCTCGTAGCGTGTCTGATGTCGTCGCATTCTACCGAGCCGAGGAGGGGAGATCAACGGAGAAGGTCTTCTGGTCTCAGTATGCTGGGGCCGGCCATCCGGTGCCCCCTAGCGACCAGATGAAGCAGCTGGTCGAGCTTCACAAGGTGGCCGAGCAGGCCATGAAGGGCCTCATACTCCGGATGTGGCCTGGAGAGGCCATGCACAGGAGCTACTTGACCTCGTCTCGACGGCTGGTGGATGCGTGCCCACAGGTGGAGGTTATCAAGCGCTCCGCCTGTATTGAAGGTGCTCGTCGGGCCCTTGCCCGCGCAAAGGTGCATTGGGGCAAGCTGGATGCGGAGAAGCTAATCACGGACCCGCCACCAGCGGGCAAGGAACATCATACGCCCGAAATATACTATAAGGCTGTCCTGAAGGGTGCCCGCAAGATTGCGGATGAGTGCCCTGTGGATGTAATTTTGAGTGAATTAGCAATGTGTTATCCTGTCGCTGAAAACTTTGTTCATATGCGCTAAAGCAACGCTTGTTTAATTTAAAATATTGCCTTACAGGCGGCCGTTTATTAAATCTGAGAGATGGCAAGTCGTCGGCTTCAAATTTCATGCCACGAGTCTTTGGGGTGTTCGGGATAAACTTGAGCACTCTTGTTCCCATTTTGGGTCCATCTAGGGAGGCGCTCAACACAACGAACAAGGCAACCGGACTTATAGTGCTTGAATACTCTCACTTAGCCATAGAATTCTATAATTTTAAATTTCGTGAAGCCCCTAGTATTCGGAAGACCGAATTGGGGCGCTATCCACGCCTTCATCGGACATAATCCGGAACTTCGCTCTAAGCGGCGTAGGTCTTTAAGGACCCAAAAGGACCTCTCGAACAGCGACCAGTCTCTCGCCTTATCGTGCCGGTCAGTTTTAGCTTTCTCCACTGAGGCGTTAACTTAACCCGGCTCAGCGGGCGCAATCGCAGTGGTTCTCCCAGTGCTACCTTAGCCGATAGAACGGAACGTAAGGTGCCGAACATGGGAGCCGCGCAAACCCAACTATTGACCCAAGGCAGGATTCAGAGCTGATTCATATAATGCTATAAGTTCGGGTGCCGCACTTGAGAAAGTGTCTTGGACTTTATCACACCATAAAGCGGAGGACATAAGCCTCTGGTGTGTTTGGCCGTACCAAGATGCACGGGTGCAACATGTCGTAAATGAACATATATATATATATATAAAGTAATGCAATTATAGGCAAAAAAGTTCTGCATTTTATTCGAGAAAATATTCTATCAGTGCGGAATGATACAAATAGTGCGGAAAGCAAGGGATTGTACGAATTAAAGGCATCTCCCTCCAGGGATAGGCCGCGGAATGTTGTATTTTAAAATTTAATGCTCGTGATGGAGACCACCTGAGTGTTCGTCGCGGCCTTTGTCCTTCCCTGGCTATTGCATCATGAGTTCGGCAGGTTCGCCGCCGGACTGAGTTCTGTATAAAAAAGAGAAAAATAAAAAAAAAGAGCGACACACTTGGGAGCCCCTGGTGTGGTCGAACCGCACTCTGGGTCTGTTGTGGTTGTGCCCTTCCCCCTATGCCCATGGTATCTCCAGGGCGTAATTATGTACGCGGAGAGTTTGTCTTGCAATTTTGCGAGGGCTGGGGTTGGGGCCGCATTGCTATGCGTGCACGGAATGTGCCAGGTGGTCTTGGTTGATGTTTCTCCGGGCGCGTTTGGTTGTGTCCATTCGTTTAACGGCCGGACTCGAGAATTGCCTTAAAAGGCTGCTCAGACTTACCATGCGAGAGCGCCATGTTCCTCCGTTCGGAGGGAGCGTTCCATGTTTCCATTGACCGTGATGACTCCACGAGGGCCTGGCATCTTGAGCTTAAGGTATGCATAATGCGGCACCGCGTTGAATTTTGCGAACGCGGTTCGTCCGAGCAGAGCGTGATAGCCGCTGTGAAACGGGACTATGTCGAAGATTAACTCCTCGCTCGAAATTATCCGGGATCCGAAGACCACTTCGATGTAATCGAGCCTCGACACACTGGTATGACGCCTTTGAAGGTCGCTGTTGTAGGTTTAATCCTTGAAGGGTCTATGCCCATCTTGCGACCGTATCCCGATAAAGCAGGTTCAGGCTACGCCGCCGGCCCATCGTGACTCTCGTGAGGTGAAATCCATCAACGATTGGGTCTAAAACCAATGCGGCGAATCCGCCATGGCGGATACTGGGCGGATGGTCTCTTCGATCAAAAGTGATCGGGCAAGAGGACCAAGGGTTGAATTTTGGGGTGACTGGCTCCATCGCGTATACGTCCCTTAGTGCATGCTTCCGCTCCCTCTTGGGAATATGCGCTGCGTATATCATGTTTACCGTCCGAACTTGAGGGGGGAATCCGTTTTGTCCTCTGTTGTTCGGCGGCCGGGTCTCCTCCTCGTCATCGCTGTGTAGCCCCTTGTCACTATTTTCGGCGATTAATTTGCCTGCCTGCTTGAATACCCAACAATCTCTGTTGGTATGGTTAGCTGGCTTTTCGGGGGTTCCATGTATGTGACAAGAGCGGTCGAGTATTCGGTCCAAATTGGACGGGCCCGGAGTGGTTCTTTTGAATGGCATCTTCCGTTGACCGGGTTTGGAGCCTCGGAATCCGACGTTGACTGCCGTATCCTCATTGTTGTCGCCGTTAATGCGGCGTTTGTTTTTGTTTCGACGCAACCTGCCACTGCGGTCCTTGGTATCCGGACTGCCAGCGTTTTCTTTGAGGTTGTTCTTGAGCGAGCCAGCTATCCTCTCCCGCACAAAAGCGGGTCATGAGGGATGTGAGGGCTGCCATGGATTTCGTCTTCTCCTGTCCTAGGTGCCGGGCCAGCCACTTGTCGTGGATGTTATGTTTGAAGGCAGCGAGTGCCTCTGCATCCGGACAGTCGACGATTTGATTTTTCTTTGTTAAGAACCGTGTCCAGAATTGCCTGGCCGATTCGTCTGGCTGCTGGATTATGTGGCTTAGGTTATCTGTGTCCGGTGGTCGCATTACACGTGCCACGGAAGTTGTCGAGGAATGCGGCTTCCGTGTCTTCCCAAAGATCCAATTGACTCTGCGGGCAGGCTGTTCAGCCAATGCCGAGCTGGTCCTTTAAGCTTGAGCGGAGATATTTGATGGCGTGAAGATTGCCGCGGGCCATGTGTATATGGAGGAGATAATCCTCAATCCAGACCATGGGTCTGTTGTGCCATCATAGGATTCGATATTAACGGGTTTGAACCCTTCAGGGATTTGATGATCCATTACTTCGTCAGTGAAGCATAGTGGGTGTGCGGTGCCTCTGTATTGAGCAATATCGCGACGTAGCTCGAGAGAGCGTTGTCTGCTGTGTTCGGCCCGGCCGGAGTAGTTGTATCCGGTGCGACGGTATTCGTCGTGGGTCGTGGGGCGTCCACGTGATCCATAGATAGATCTGGATTGTCTTGCCTTGTCCTCCAATATATCTCGCAAGTCCGGCGCGTTCCCCCGTGGCTTCCTGCTTTTAGAGCGATGCCGGGGTACGGTTTTGGTGGAGGGCTTGCACTCCTCTCTATCGCGGCCACGAGGTGGTCGGTCTGTCTGCCGTGTCGCTGGTGATGCTGCCTCCTCTAATCGGGGGAGCAACTTGCGTTTTGGGTAACTTTTGGAGGGGTGTTCGATTTCATACTCTTCGGCCGCGAGGACCTCGGTCCATCTGTCAGCCAGTAGGTCTTGATCAGCTTGAAGCTGTTGTTGCTTTTTCTTTAGGCTGTTTGCCGTGGCCATTAGCCTACGTCTGAAACGCTCTTGTTCGACGGGATCCTCAGGCATGACAAATTCGTCGTCGCCGAGGCTTGCCTCGTCTCCGGAGGGAGGTAAATAATTGTCATCCTCGACCTCTTCGTCTGCCGCCCTCTCCTGAGGGCTTGCTTGCCTCCTCCTCTGCGCTGGATCGTCTTTGGAGGAGTTGTCTTCGGCACTTTCGGGGTGTTATTATCTCCTGTGCGGAATCTCCATTCTTGCCGTGGCGGGATTTAGAGCGGCGCGCTGACGCCGGGTGCTTGGGCTGTTTCTTTAAGGAATCGGCCTCCGCTGCTTCTTCGTCGTCCCCATCTTTTGGGGTGTCCACCATGTATATGTCGTATGACGAGGTGGTCTTCCAGTGTCCTGTAGGCACTGGTTCTTGGTAGTCTCCGGCATCGTCGTCCATACCGTCGATGTCTTCGGAGTCGTAGTCGAGTACGTCGGTTAAATCGTCGACGGTGGCTACAAAGTGGGTGGTGGGTGGGATCTAAATTTCTTTGTCATCCGCGTCCCAACCATCCTAGCCGTAGTTCGGCCAGGGCTCTCCGGATAGCGAGAGATGCTTCAATGAATCTATGATATCGCTGAAGGGCGAGTGCTGAAAGATGTCCGCAGCGGTGAATTCCATGATCGGCGCCCAATCGGATTCGACTGGCAGGGGCGCAGGAGGTGCGGAGTCTGGCACCTCGGAGTCATGGGCTTTATGTGGGACAAGGCAAGTGTTCGGCTCCATCGCCGTAGAAATTTCGGCTCCCTAGGCGGTGTCCAGCCATCCGTCCTCGATTCGAGCGATCGGCTCCGGACTATGGGTCGGAGCGGATTCGTGGGCGGCCTCCAAGGTGTTGTCCGGCGGCAGAGTTAGGTCATGCCCATCGTGACAGCGCGGCATGCTCGGCTGTGGCCCAGATCCATCGAGGATCAAGTCCCCGCGGATATCGGCCGTGAAGTTTAGGCTTCCAAACCTGACCTAATGGCCAGGGGCGTAGCTTTTGATCTGCTCTAGATGGCCAAGGGAGTTGGCCCGCAGTGCGAAGCCGCCGAACACGAAGATCTGTCCGGGGAGAAAGGTCTCACCCAGGACTATATCGTTGTTGATTGAAGAGGCCATCAAGCCTATCGGTGACGACACAGAGGAACTCTCAATGAAAGCACCAATGTCGGTGTCGAAACCGGCGGATCTCGGCTAGGGGGTCCCGAACTGTGCGTCTAGGCGGATGGTAACAGGAGACAAGGGACACGATGTTTACCTGTGTTCGGGCCCTCTTGATGGAGGTAAAACCCTACGTCCTGCTTGATTGATATTGATATTGTGGATGTTTACAAGAGTGGATCTACCACGAGATCAAGGAGGCTAAACCCTAGAAGCTAGCCTATGGTATGATTGTAAGGGTTGTTGTGATTGTTGTCCTCTGGACTAAAGCCATCCGGTTTATATAGACACCGGAGAGGGCTAGGGTTACATAGAGTCGGTTACAATGGTAGGAGATCTACATATCCGTATCGCCAAGCTTGCCTTCCACGCCAAGGAAAGTCCCATCCGGACACGGGGGGAAGTCTTCAGTCTTCTATCTCCATAGTCTTGGAGTCCGGTCGACGATGATAGTCCGGCAAATGATAGTTCGGCTGATGATTGTAGTCCGGCTATCCGGACACCCCCTAATCTAGGACTCCCTCACCCTTAATTATCAGGGATGCCGACTTTATTATACTATTTACATCATCAGCCTATGTACATCATCAGAGCCGGTGGCTCAAGTATAGTAGGACTGAAGATGAGCAATATTCCACGGCCGACGGGTCTCCTCCTCCAGCTTACGTGAGTCCTTGTGGTATCGAACGTTGATAAGATAGTATGACCCATTATGCAGATTCTTGTTGACCACAAAAGGTCCTTCCCAAGGCGGTGATAGCTTATGCATATCCGTCTGATCCTGGATGAGCCGGAGCACTAAGTCGCCTTCTTGAAAGGTTCTGGTTTTGACTCGGCGGCTGTGAAAACGACGTAGATCTTGATGATAAATCAACGAACGAGCCATCGTGAGGTCACGCTCCTCATTTAACAGGTCAAGTGCATCTTGACGTGCCTTTTCATTGTCAGCTTCAATGTAAGCCGCCACCCGGGGTGAATCATGACGGATGTCACTAGGGAGAACCGCCTCTGCTCCATAAACCATGAAGAAAGGTGTGTAACCCGTAGATCTGTTAGGGGTTGTATTGATACTCCATAACACTGAGGGTAACTCCTCCACCCAACAACCCGGCGTTCTTTGCAAAGCAACCATAAGCTGGGGCTTGATACCTCGTAGAATCTCTTGATTAGCTTGTTCTGCTTGACCATTGGACTGTGGGTGAGCCACAGAGGAAACGTCAAGCCGAATATGCTCCCGTTGACAAAATTATTTCATAGCGCCTTTAGAGAGATTAGTACCATTATCTGTTATAATGTTGTGTGGAAAGCCAAAACGGAAGATCACCTTCTTGATGAATTGAACCACCGTTGCTGCATCACACTTACTGGCCGGCTCTGCTTCAACCCACTTAGTAAACTTATCAACCGCCACCAAAAGGTGGGTCTTTTTATCTTTTGTAAGTGCATCTAGTGCCCCTTGATTTTGGTGAATTGAAGACTTATAGGTTAAGGGACTAATGTGTTTATGAGTGTACACAGGTCTGTAAGTCTATGAGGAGTTTGATATTTACAGACAAAGCCCACCCCTAAAAATGAATATCTTCGACTGAAGATTTTGGATTTCTGAAGACTTTTCTGAAGACTTTGAAAGCGAAGAAATTGGTGTGACCTGAAGACTTGGTATTCATTCAAGGAACATAAAGTGTGAAGACTTTTGTTTTCATAGTTTAATTTTCTCTTTCTTGAGTCATAGGAAACACCGTACTGTTAAAGGGGGTCGAGGAAATACTAAGGAAAAATTTCCATGTGATGCTCAACTCAAAATCCTACACCTACCAATCCCTTCGAGTGAAGCCATTGGAAATCTCATACAGTTCAATCAAAATTCTTCACTGACAGAGATGAAGTTCTTCTGGTCCCTGAGGAATTTGTTCTGACTGAGGAGTTACTAATTCGCCAGTGCGGATTGCCTACACAGTGAGGAACATGATAGCCCTGAGGAATTGGGCCTCAAATATCCGACCGTTGTTGTGCTATGTGCCAGCTGTCCCAAAATATCTACCCACCTAACGGTCATATCATTGAAGGGCATTTATGTCTTATCATGTTGGGCTGCTCCCTAGGCTATAAATAGCCGCCCCCTACAACCACTAGCTGGTTGGTTGCTCCGAGAGAAACTGACACTTGTCATTCGAGAGCATCCCATCCTCCGAGGAATTTGAGCGAAAATCATCAAGTGAGGAAAAACCCAAGCCCAAACACCTAAAAACCCAAGTGATTGAGTATCACTGAAGAGATTGATCCTGCAAGGATCCAATGCTTGTTACCTTTGAAGATTGTGCATCTTCCAGATGGTTAAGCATCATGGTCTAGAGCATCCAAGAGGAAATTGTGGATCGCCGAGTGACCGAGTTTGTGAAGGTTTGGAAGTCACCTGAAGACTTACCACGAGTGATTGGGTGAGGTATGTATGACCTTAGCTCAAGGAGAATATGGTGAGGACTGTGTGTCCTCAAGTTTAAATCCATAGCCGCTCCGACCATACGTACAACTGTCACAACAGTTGGAATTGGTCTACTGTGGCGACCGGTTTTCTGGGTATTAATTTCCAGAAAATGGCCGTTGTGCTCACCAGCCCCAGGATTACTGTTAGCTGATGAGGCACCAACTTGATACAGAAACTCCAAGCAAAAAACAAAATATATGTAGTACAAGACCATTCTGGCCTGGGAGTACAACAATGGTTTCTAGTGGTTGATGGCGGAAGCGGTTTGTGGATCATCAGTGTCTATGGGACTCCATTTCCCACAGGAACAGCTGACCAGGCTAACTCCTATCTTCGCGAGGCTGCTATCACCATTGCTTAGGTTCCGGGGCTGTCATCGCAACGCTCCTCTCCATGCAAGAAATCTGGCCAAGACAATAGCCAGGGACAAGCCAGTGAGTACTTTGAATGTACTCGCAAACATTAAGAACACAGGTATAATATAAATGATAAACATGCACGGAAATATTCTATGATCACATTGTCAGTCATAAAATAAAATATCTGATGCATGCAAACAGGTTATTTATATGTAACAAGAATATGAAATGACAGAGGAGGAAATAAAATGCACCATTCGGATGTCCGGCGGCGTCTCGAAATGATGGTAAATAACAAGCATGCCTCGATCGAGGCGTCGAGCGACACCACATAAAGGGCTTATAATGGAAATAAATAACAAGTAATGCCACAGTCGGGCGTCTGAGCGACACCACATAAAGGGCTTATAAGGGAAATAAATAACAAGTAATGCCACAGTCAGGCGTCTGAGCGACACCACATAAAGGGATTTTAAAGTAAAACAAATAACAAGCATCCCACAGTCGGGCGTCTCAGCGACACCGCATAAAGGGCTTATAAAGCAAATACATTCATAGTGAATATCCAGGAGGTAGAACCGTCCCAGGGATACTCAATAAATCAAGTAACGGCAATAGTTAGTCCATGATAAAAAAATAATCATAATCATCATAATCAACACAAGTCACAAATCATGATCCATGTTCTGGTTTAGCAGTTTCTCCTCCGAAGACCGACACTAAGACCGACACTTGACCTGACCCAGACTGTAGTCCTTAACCATGGACACGACTATTCGAATAGGTTTAATATCTCTGCAGAGGGTGTACTCTTTACCCACGAGTAACGGATTTCTTTAGTCCATTGGGACTAATTCCGTCTACGGTCTTTTAGTCAAAAACACGCCTGACTTGCACACACCAGCTTAACTCACCGGTGTCTGGTATCACCCACCACACCGCTCAAGCAAAACTCTAAGTGGGAGGCTACAACCTCGACGTAGCATGGGATCACAAAATTTATACTGCTACAAGAACTAGGGGAGCTACCCTTGGCTACAACCGAAACACCCATGCCCCGGGTCAGATGGCATGCCTCTGGGATGCCTCCGGTATCTTCCATCATGGCCTCTCTCATGCGGTGTGTGCTAGGAAAGGTTGACAACTTATCGAGCCGTACCCCACATATGGCAGGGACAAGTGGTAGTACAGAAACAAGTATGGGGTTATCGAACAAGACTCGATCTATGGTCGACTCAGGAGGTTTAAGCATTCCCTGCATGATTAGCATAACAAATATATTTCAATCAACAGGATCACCGCTCAGTATACCTTACTGTGCCATACCGGACATAACCGTCCCAACGGAGACCGGCGACAAGCTCACGCCTACCCAAGGCAGAGGCCTTCCCGGATTCCTTTCCGGCATGCATGTAAGGCACATGAGGATGATTACCATCACAAGTATATTCATTTCCAACAGCAAGGAAAAATCACTAATATGCAATCATGCAAAAGATCACATCACCACATAAAATAACGAGTTTTTCCGATGCAAGGTGGTGTTATAACCGCGTCAACTAACACACCAAAAATATTATGCCATGGTTCAGGATGCTTGCCTTCAAGGTGTGGAGAGGTGGGGTGCTCTCCAAAACTTTTGAAAGTTTTCTCCTCTCTCCAACAAATCCTATTTTGAAAATATTGGAATTAACACACAACTTCAAAACAGAACAAAAAAGTTGTTTGAATTTTTTTCAAATAAATCTTAAACTAAACTAGACAGAATTTGAGAGATGTAGGAAAAAGAATCAATTCATTTGGAGTTATATTTAAAAAGTTATAGCCAGTCAAAGATTTGGTCAAAAATCTGTTTTTAAAATAAAACAGAAAAGAAAACGTTTCGGGCAGAATACGTCTTCGAAAAGGGGAGACGTACTCGGGGTTTTGCGCTTCCACTTAAACACGTGGAGGCGGGGCTGGGTCTCTGACAGTGGGTCCAGGGGGCCCACTGGTCAGGTTTGACCAGTCCATCTCTCCCTCCTCTTCCTCTGCCCGAACGGCGGCGAGGCAGCGGCGATCAACGCCAATGACAGCGGCTCCCAGCGCTCCAGAGGATCGGGATGGATCCGCAAGATCGGGCGGTCCTCCCGGTGGTCGTTGGGTCGGCGGGACGGAGTGAGCTGCCGGCGGCGAAGCCATGCGGAGGAGGCATTCGGGAGCAAAGTGGGTTTGGGGCTACGGTGGCTCCCGATCAAGATCGAGCAGGGGGACGGGCTCACAGGAGGAAGAGAGAGCTTTTGGTGTAGAGAGTGGAGAGGGGGAGGCCCTGGTGGTGCCGGAGTGGCTGGGGCAGTGGCGGCGGCAGGAGTTGCCGGAGAGGAAGAAGACGATCCCTCTCGTCTTTCTACTACCACGGGAGGGTTAGTGAGGGAGTGAGGGAAGTTTCTTGAGGGCTTGACGAGCTCGGGGCTTCCTTTTATAGCGCGACGAGGTCGGTTCTGTGGCGGTGGGGATAAGATCGCTGGCGACCGACATTCTGTAGCAGCAGGGGGACGTGGCGGGGCTGAGGATGGCGGCAGGAGCTAGCGGATGAGCGGAGCACCTTTGCTCGAAGCGAGCCGGGCGAAGGGAGTGGCTCGGCGGCGCCGACACGGCCGGGCCTGCGTCCGTCGGCTAAGCCGCCATGGCCGTCCGGACGGTGGCGCTGTAAGTGCCGAGGTGGTCGGGTGGCGTGGCGGTGCAGGGGGATACGTGGCGTGCTAGCTGCTGTTGGCCAAGGGCCGGAACGGGTGCTGGGCGAGACGCGGCGACTCGGGCGCACGTGCGTGCCAAACGCACGATCTTTTTGCATGGTATTCATTGTTTCTTCCCCCTCTTCTCTCTGGTAGACTACGAGACCGACGCTGCTGCTGCCCAGTACGACTACGGAGTTGACGACCCCTCTCTCTTGCCAGAGCAACCAGGCAAGCCCCCCCTTGATCACCAGATATCGCCTATTCTACTCTATACTGCTTGCATTAGAGTAGTGTAGCATGTTACTGCTTTCCGTTATACCTTTCCTGATGCATAGCCTTTCCTTGCTACTACTGTTGTTACCTTTACCTGCAATCCTAGATGCTTAGTATAGGATGCTAGTATTCCATCTGTGGCCTTACATTCTTGTCCGTGCGCTCTGCTATATACTATCGGGCCGTGATCACTCGGGAGGTGATCACGGGTATATACTTATACTTATACATGATACATGTGGTGACTAAAGACGGGTCGGCTCGTAGGAGCGCCCGCGAGTGGATCTTTGTGGCGGAGCGTCAGGGCAGGTTGAGACCGCCTAGGAGAGAGGTGGGCCTGGCCCTGTTTGGCGTTCGCAGATACTTAACACGCTTAACGAGATCTTGGTATTTGATCTGAGTCTGGCTACTGGCCTATACGCACTAACCAACTACGTGGGAAAGATATGGGCACTCGGCGTCGTGCTATCAGCCGAAGCACTTTGTGACGTCAGCGACTGAGCGGCGCGCGCCGGATTGGAACGTAGGCCTGCTCTTGTATTAAGGGGGCTAGTTCTGCTTCCGGGCGCCCACGCAACGTGCAGGTGTGCTCAGGGCGATGGGCCCAGACCCCTGTGCGCTTAGGTTTAGACCGGCGTGCTAACCTCTCTGTTGAGCCTAGGTGGGGCTGCGACGTGTTGATCTTCCGAGGCCGGGCATGACCCAGAAAAGTGTGTCCGGCCAAATGGGATCAAGCGTGTTGTGTTATGTGGTGCACCCCTGCAGGGAAGTTAATCTATTCGAATAGCCGTGATCTTCGGTAACAGGACAACTTGGAGTTGTACCTTGACCATATGACAACTAGAACCGGATACTTAATAAAACACACCCTTCCAAGTGCCAGATACAACCCGGTGGTCGCTCTCTCTTATGGTTGCAAGGAGGGGATCGCCGGGTAGGATTATTGCTATGCGATGCTACTTGGAGGACTTCAGACTACTCTCTGCTACATGCTACAAGACGGAGGCTGCCAGAAGCGTAGTATTCGATAAGACTAGCTATCCCCCTCTTATTCTGGCTTTCTGCAGTTCAGTCCACTGATATGGCCCTTTACACATATACCCATGCATATGTAGTGTAGCTCCTTGCTTGCGAGTACTTTGGATGAGTACTCACGGTTGCCTTGTTCGCCCTTTTCCCCTTTCTTTACCCGGTTGCTGCGACCAGATGACGGAGCCCATGAGCCAGACGCCACCATTGATGACGACTACTACACAGGAGGAGCCTACTACTACGTGCTGCCTACTGACGACGACCAAGAGTAGTTAGGAGGATCCCAGGCAGGAGGCCTGCGCCTCTTTCGATCTGTATCCCAGTTTGTGCTAGCCTTCTTAAGGAAAACTTTTTAACTTATGTCTCAGACTCGGATATTGTTGCTTCTGCTGACTCGTCTATGATCGAGCACTTGTATTCGAGCCCTCGAGGCCCCTGGCTTGTATTATGATGCTTGTATGGCTTATTTTATTTTAGAGTTGTGTTGTGATATCTTCCAGTGAGTCCCTGATCTTGATCGTACGCGTTTGCGTGCATGATTAGTGTACGATTGAATCGGGGCGTCTGAGTTGGTATCAGAGCCGACAGCCTGTAGGAATCCCCCTTCCAACTCCTTGGCCGAAGTCGAGTCTAGACTTTGCAAAACTTTTACTAACATGGCTGTGCGGCACATGGGCCCACGTCGCCTTTGGGTGGTATTAGGATCTTTTACTCCTCGACCTTTACTCTCAGACTCTGATCTCTCCTATATTCGGGTTAAATGAATTTTACTAAATCTAACTCTAGGTTCTCGATAATACTTTCTCCCGGAGAGCCTCTTCAGTCCGGATGATTACTTGGTGCACCGAAGGATTCTGAAGATACCTTCTGATATTCTCTTGAGACCTTGTGCCAATCGCGTTTGCAAATCCCCTTCCACCGTCAACCCTTATGGATAACTACTTGCAGTTGTTACTCTTACATTCATCCCCAGTTGGTCTTGTTATTACAAGGTACCCCGAAATACTCGTCGTTGTTTCGATAATCCATTGAGCTTACTGCCTTGCTGTTCTTTGTCACCTGAATACCCCTACGGATAATTCTCGCACTTATCGAGTATCCGCTCATCCCCCCAGTTGTTCATGTGTTTCACAATGGTCTTCGAAATACTATTCGATCCTCCAAAAATCCTTAGCAACTTTATTGCTCTGCAAATACTTGTCTACTTGCATTATGGATGCTTCCCATATATCTGGCAATATTCACTAGTATCTTTTGACACCGTCATTTTGATCCTATTGATTCAGCATGTGTGCGAATGCACACAACCATCTATCAACCCTTCTAAATTATCTTTCCGGCTCAGACATCATTTTTGAACATGAGCTGGATCTCGACCAAACTATTTGTCGTCAATTGTGCCTCTGGTATATCCAACTTATCCATCCTTGATCAGAGCGACTGCTTCTGATCCTTTGTTTTGGAAATCGAAATTCCTTTGTTATCTAAGCATCGAATTATTCCGATGTTCTATAATATGATGCCCGTGCATTCTTCTTCCTCTGGTTGAGTACCGATGCTCACATCAGATCCCTTGTGGACCACCGGTTCCTTTGTTGGATTTTATCCGACAGTGTCCTTCATAACCTTGAGAGCCTTTCCATGGGTATATAATGCCTTTGGTAAATTGTATCATCTGCTTTTGAACAATGCTCTACTTTCGAGCTTGTATTATTTACCCCGAAGTTTATGGTATATGTTCGAAAGAAGCCCCGATGGGATTGAACCAACGCCTTCCCTCATCGGTGTGGACCCGAAAGATTTCACGAGTCGTACTTATCTGGTATTGCACCAGGTAAAACTTTCAACAACTAATGTCATCTTCGAAATACGAGAGGTGAATGGAAGATTATGCATTGAGGAAGTGGGAGTCGACCTTGAACTTTGTGTTCATGCCCATGGACGCGATGTATATCCAATCATGGAAGCTTCTTGTAATAATAGCTATTTCCTTGATATAATATCCTTTGGTTTCGTGGAATTGATCCTTTGCAGTCATGGTTCCGACCATATGTTCTTCTTTGATCCAATTCCCGGGCAAGTTTAAGCACTTGTCTTCTGTGGATCAATACCCGGTCCAACCCTTACTTTGATCTACCGTCGAGTATTACCCCCTGGTATCTCGAGATTATCACAAAACTGCATAACTTCTTATGAGTTCTCCATCAAGTGCTACATTCTCATTTATCCCAATTTCTCACGGGCTCTGAGTTATTAAACACTCAAAGACACTGATAACTGACTCGAGTCCGAATCGCGATTAAGCAACTCTTGGTAACCTTCATTACTTACGAGTTTGAAATCAATCACGTCATTCCTAGCCTGCTTGGTTATATCCTTGTCGAGCTGACTTTAATTGTGGTACCTGGTCCTTATCCCAGGAGCACAACTTTCGACGATTGAGCTAAGCTTACGTCGATTTCCTTGCCTTATCGTTCCATCTTGAACAACAAGCTTGGTTTCGAGTTTGAGTCATACCCTTGGTTCCAATAACCTTTCGCTTCACCATTCATTTGGCTTGATGTCATCGCCGATCGATTACATCTTGAAATCTCTCGACAAAGTGTGTCGTGATCATCAACAACCTTATGAGCTCTGCCAGGATATCAAATGAGTTCACGATGAGAAGTACCATCCTTGCCCTCGATGATCTGCGTTATCATCGACCACTTATTGCCTTCCCACCAACACAAGCTTGTTCCTGTTTGGTGTTATACCTTGAGTTCCTTGCTATCCAGTAATTGTTCTTCTTTACCTTGGAACATTAACATCTCTTATGTCCCCAATGTTGTGAGAAATTCACCACCCTTAAGAATTCTTGATACCAGTGATACTTATTAACATCACCATTCTTTTCTTGGTCCCCGTGATGTTTCTAACCGGAATACCGACAAATGGTCTGTGATGTGTAAATACTAAACTTCGAGCAACCCTCTTGCTTTGAAGTTGTTGGTCTATAGTTTCATTCTACGACTATGGCTTATTGAATCACCATTCTGACATTGGTCATGCAACCCAACCCATATTTCGGGTGCACCTTTCAACCAGTGATTAATTGTGTATGTTTTCCTCGAGCATACATCATTGTATCATTTTATCTGTTAAATGTTATCTCCTTGTTCACATAATTGTGGAGATCCATCTTTTGGAAATCTCGATGATTTGTTTTACTGATGAAATCTTGTTTTGGAACTCGCTTCCATAGTTCATTTACCGAGAATCATATAATGTCATCTCGTCAAATTGTGTTGCACCTTCTCTTCTCAGGCATCCTAATGTTTGAGATATCCTGACACCAATCGGATCTGAATCTCGGTCAGATATGATGGTTGGGACATATTTCCAAGAGTTATAACATTGGTATCTACATAACCCGGTAAGGTGGTGTCTTTGCATAGCACCCTTGGCCGGAGGACCTATATAGTTTCCTTTTTAGCAAGGTTCGCCATTCTTCCATGAGGAAATTGTAAGACTTATTCTACAAGTTGTTCCTGATGAATCCTTCGTGTATCCAAAGTCTGACCTTTGCTTGAAGACCATGTCAATGCTATCTCGAAGCATGTCTGTGGTAATTTGATTTTCAATAAGAACATTTGTAGCACGATGCTAAATGTTTCTTGATATATTATCCAAACACCGTTGTATGGGTAATGTCATGAAATTTCTCTCCCCTTTCCTGAAGGGTTTTCTACTTTATATCCTGCCATGGGTATCATGCTCTGCTTGTCCTTGGGAAGGGTATACCCCTGGTATAGGTGTCAAACACATTTTCCTTTCCACTGTTCTGTTGATCTGATGATCACATTTTCCTTTCCATTAATTTGTTTAACCTTCCTTGTGATCCATATGATCTAAGCAGTAATATTCTTCTGCTTATATAAACACCTTGGTGTACAACTGTGTCAATAAGGCCCTGTTGCATTTGTCGATAGCATCCCGGCAACCACAGATGGACGAGAACTTTGCCTATTGGTCCGCCTCGTTCAACGAGCAGGAAAATGGTTCTCTTCGTCCCTCGCCCTTGGTATCGATGTTGTTGCCGACATAACTGACAGACTACCCTCTGACACGCCTTGCTATCATGGCCATGTAAGATGTCGGCCCCTTTTCTATTTTCAACCACATGGTGGGCCCATAACCCACAGTTCCACAGGATCGAAACCTGACTCTCCTGTACACCCCCTGTTCCTAAAGTTATTCCTCTCGCGGGGACTCGTACATAATTCACGAGCCACTTTCCGGGAGATCATCAATTCTGTTATCAGACACCGTACTTATTCTCGTTGCCCTGAAACCCCTCTCACCTTCTGACGAGGCATTGAACGATTACCTGGCTGCTTGAAACGTCTTATGGCACCTCCTTACTTTGCTCTCGATACTTTCTTAAGCTTCAATTCGAGAGTTACTTTTCGCCACCTTCCCTAATGTTATCTACCGGATAAGCAACCGTGCAGAGTTCCATTCTTTCGAGATACCCCTTATCATTTTACGTAAGTACGATGGAGTTCCTGAAGAAAGGATGCCGACTTCATCATCATGACCTGAAGCAGAGAAACGAAGACATCAACTTAATGGATCGACCCCTTCAAGAAGAGCAACCAAGACTGGGAGCACTCGCTAGAATTTCGTAGCCAGAACCTTCCCCCTTAGTCCCCCTCTTAAATCTCGGGACGAGATTTCTTGTAGTGGAGGAGAATTGTGACGCCCGGATAACTAAGCTACAGTAACCCACTCCTAATGATGCCATGTCACCTCAGTTACTGTTGTTAATCTCCCGATGACTCAATCCCGTTCGAATTCAAATTTTAAAATAAAAACTAACAACAAAAGTTTTCAAACAATAAAGCTAAAATGTTCGGGTTGTGCCAAATATTGCATAGGTAATTATGGCGAAGGAACCACACTATTATAAATTGCTTAAAAACTATGAGATGGATAAAACAGTAGCAAAAAAACTATTATTTAAATACTTTAAATATTAAATAATTACAAAACTATTTTATTTTGGGTTAGCAAATTTATGAGGCAAAGGCATAATTAGTAACCATCTATTTAGGTGCCACGTTGTTAATTTACTAAAACTAAAATAAAAGGAAACTAAGAGAAAGACAAATAAAATAAAAATAGAAGGGAAAGAACCCCCGCTTCCCCCACTGGGCCCCGGCCCAGTCGGCCACCCCACCAGACCGGCCCAACCTGGCAAAGGCCAACCGGCCTGCCCATCCCGTCCCACCTTATGCCCCCCGACCGACCGAAACCCTAGCCCCCCCACTTGACCCGATCGATCCCCTCGTCCCTCCTCGCGCCAGAAGAGAGCAGAGAGAGCGAGCCCCCGCCCGATCCCGCTCACACGCACCCTCCTTGCCTGCCCGACCACCTCGGCGCCACTGCCGCTGCTCAGGCGAGCTCCTCACCTCGACCCCCTTACAACGCCGCCTCCTCCTTAGACCTGCACGGCCGGCTTCGCCCGGGACGCCTGTCCGTCGCTGACCACCACCACCACGTCGCCGGCGCCACCCCGCCGCTGCCACGTCGCCTCGAAGCCGCCCCCGACGCCGATGCTCACCGCTTCCCCGCCTCTCCTTCGTCGCTCGTCATCGTCCTCCTCCCCGCCGGAGCCAATCGTCCTCCTCCCCGCCGGAGCCAATCGTCCTCGCCTCGCCCTACCGCAGCTCGCCACCGCCCTGAGCGCGTCGACCTCCTCCTCGTCGCTCTGCCATGGCGCCGCCGGCCTCCCCGGAGCGCTCCCTCGCCGGTCTGCTTCGTCTACATCGACGCCGTCGTCTCCGACCACCACCCCGACCCCCGCTGCCACGAACCCTGCACCCCGTCGTGAGCCTCGCTCCCTCCCCTCTCCTTCCGGCCTCCACTGCCCAAGCTGAGTGCTCGCGCTTCGTCGCCATGACCCTCGCACTGCCATTCCCCCAGCGCTCCTCGCCACATGTTGCCGCCCACCGGCGTCGTCCGGCTTGCGTGCCGTGGTCACCCCACGCCTTGCGCCGTTGGCCGTCCACCTTGGCGCCCAGAACCCTTGATTCTGCCGCAGCCATGGCCTGCTCGCCCTCCGCCTAGCCCCGGGTGCTGCCCCGGCGTGGCCTCGTCGGTGCCATCTCTGTGCCCGGCGCCCCTCTGTGCCCGCTGGCCCTCGCTCGGGTCGAGCATCTCCAGCGCCCCATCGCCCGACCCGCATAGGCCCCTAGGGCCAATGACAAGTGGGGACCCACCCCTGAATGTTTAAAAATAATAATAATAAAATAATTAGCAAAATAAATAATTAAAATATTAATTACTTAATTAATTAAAGAATTAATTAACTTAATTAATCCTGATTAGATTAACCTAATCACCTAGTTTAGTTAATTAATCCGCTAGGTTAGTTAACAGTTAATGACATGCGGGACCCACACGTCAGATTGACCCAGTCAACCCTGTTGACTGCTGACGTCAGCATGACATCATGCTGATGTCATAATTCCATTTTCGAATTAAATTAAATAATTAATTAAATTCCAAAAATTAATAAAATCATTAGAAAATCATATCTTTTAATCCGTAACTCGGATCAAATTATTTTCAACATGAAAGTTGCTCAGAACGACGAGACGATTCCGGATAAGCAACCCGTTCGTCCGCCACACCCCCCTAACCTATCGAACTCGCAACTTTCCCCCTCCGGCACCTCTGCCCGAAAACGCGAAACACCGGGATTACTTTCCCGGATGCTTCCCCCCTTCATCGGTATCACCTCATACCGCGTTAGGGCAACCCTAGCATAGTTACTTGTCGTGTCATGCATCGATATGCATCTGTTTACATGGTATTCATTGTTTCTTCCCCCTCTTCTCTTCGGTAGACTACGAGACCGACGCTGCTGCTGCCCAGTTCGACTACGGAGTTGACGACCCCTCTCTCTTGCCAGAGCAACCAGGCAAGCCCCCCCTTGATCACCAGATATCGCCTATTCTACTCTATACTGCTTGCATTAGAGTAGTGTAGCATGTTACTGCTTTCCGTTATACCTATCCTGATGCATAGCCTGTCCTTGCTACTATTGTTGTTACCTTTACCTGCAATCCTACATGCTTAGTATAGGATGCTAGTATTCCATCTGTGGCCCTACATTCTTGTCCGTCTGCTGTGCTATACTATCGGGCCGTGATCACTCGGGAGGTGATCACGGGTATATACTTATACTTATACATGATACATGTGGTGACTAAAGAAGGGTCGGCTCGTAGGAGCGCCCGCGAGTGGATCTTTGTGGCGGAGCGACAGGGCAGGTTGAGACCGCCTAGGAGAGAGGTGGGCCTAGCCTGCTCGGGCGCTTATGGATACTTAACACGCTTAACGAGATCTTGGTATTTGATCTGAGTCCGCTCTTGGCCTATACGCACTAACCAACTACGTGGGAAAGATATGGGCACTCGGCGCCGTGGTATCACCGAAGCACTTCGTGATGTCGGGCCGATCGAAGCGGCGCTACCGGATTGGAACGTAGGCCTGCTCTTGTATTAAGGGGCTAGTTACGCCTGTCGGCCACGCAACGCGTGTGTGTGCTCAGGCGATGGGCCTGCACTGTCGTGGCGCTTAGGTTTAGACCGGCGTCTTGACCTCTCTGTTGAGCCTAGGTGGGGCTGCGACGTGTTGATCTTCCGCCGGGCATGACCCGTAAAAGTGTGTCCGCCAAATGGGATCGATTGTGTTGGGTTATATGGTGCACCCCTACAGGGAAGTTTATCTATTCGAATAGCCGTGATGTTCGGTAACAGGACGACTTGGAGTTGTACCTTGACCTTATGACAACTAGAACCGGATACTTAATAAAACACACCCTTCCAAGTGCCAGATACAACCCGGTGGTCGCTCTCTCTCAGGGTTGCGAGGAGGGGATCGCCGGGTAGGATTATTGCTATGCGATGCTACTTGGAGGACTTCAGACTACTCTCTGCTACATGCTGCAAGACGGAGGCTTCCAGAAGCGTAGTATTCGATAAGACTAGCTATCCCCCTCTTATTCTGGCTTTCTGCAGTTCAGTCCACTGATATGGCCCTTTACACATATACCCATGCATATGTAGTGTAGCTCCTTGCTTGCGAGTACTTTGGATGAGTACTCACGGTTCCTTGTTCGCCCTTTTCCCCCTTTCTTTACCCGGTTGCTGCGACCAGACGACGGAGCCCAGGAGCCAGACGCCACCGTCGATGACGACTACTACACCGGAGGAGCCTACTACTACGTGCTGCCTGCTGACGACGACCAGGAGTAGTTAGGAGGATCCCAGGCAGGAGGCCTGCGCCTCTTTCGATCTGTATCCCAGTTTGTGCTAGCCTTCTTAAGGCAAACTTGTTTAACTTATGTATGTACTCAGATATTGTTGCTTCCGCTGACTCGTCTATGATCGAGCACTTGTATTCGATCCCTCGAGGCCCCTGGCTTGTATTATGATGCTTGTATGGCTTATTTTATTTTAGAGTTGTGTTGTGATATATTCCCGTGAGTCCCTGATCTTGATCGTACACGTTTGTGTGTATGATTAGTGTACGATTGAACCGGGGGCGTCACAGGTGGTCTACCATACCCTTCACAGCTGGGGTAGTAGCAGAACGAGCGACAGTTAACTCTGGGCGACAACTGCCGGAGTTGAACTATAGCCTCTCGAGCAGCTAGCTGGATGGCTTGTGGCTCGAAGGAAGTTGTCCTTCCGGTGAACCTGTAGGGGCGTTCTGGCGACAGACCCCTACCGTAGATGTGCACAGTGGCCCAGAATTGACGGCTCTCACCGCTCATGGACCCTTGGTACACAACATATTCTGGGGGCTCTTCTAACGCATAGGCACGGCGGGTGAGGTTCGCGAGCACGGTCACAAAACCTCCAAGGTTGGTTGCTGTGGTCTCATTGTGTACGACGGGGCCAGGCATTATAACTTGGTTTGAGGAAGAGGCCGGGCTGTGCTGTGTTGAGGCTAGCGTGCCCTTTTTATAGAAAAAAAAGGAACGAATTCTTACTTCGCACACTTGCGAATGAGACAATATAGGCGTCGGTCACTGGCGCGTGATCGACAGGCTAGGTTGATAGGTTGGGCACCGACTGCAAAAGTGTCAGGGTCGCAGTGTGGCTATCTTGCATGAGAAGCTTGGCTGGGTTTTGGTTAAGGTCTGGTGGTTTGGCTTACCTAGGTTTATTGACCCGGCTAAGATAGGATTAGCTAATGGTCAGCCTGGCTCTGATACCAAGTTTGTGGCGACCGGTTTTCCGGGTATTAATTTCCAGAAAATGGCCGTTGTGCTCACCAGCCCCAGGATTACTGTTAGCTGATGAGGCACCAACTTGATACAGAAACTCCAAGCAAAAAAACAAAATATATGTAGTACAAGACCATTCTGGCCTGGGAGTAAAACAATGGTTTCTAGTGGTTGATGGCGGAAGCGGTTTGTGGATCATCAGTGTCTATGGGACTCCATTTCCCACAGGAACAGCTGACTAGGCTAACTCCTATCTTCGCGAGGCTGCCATCACCATTGCTTAGGTTCGGGAGCTGTCATCGCAACGCTCCTCTCCATGCAAGAAATCTGGCCAAGACAATAGCCAGGGACAAGCCAGTGAGTAGTTTGAAAGTACTCGCAAACATTAAGAACACGGGTATAATATAAATGATAAACATGCACGGAAATATTCTATGATCACATTGTCAGTCATAAAATAAAATCTCTGATGCATGCAAACAGGTTATTTATATGTAACAAGAATATGAAATGACAGAGGAGGAATTAAAATGCATCATTCGGATGTCTGAAGCGACGTCTCGAAATGATGGTAAATAACAAGCATGCCTCAGTCGAGCGTCTGAGCGACGCCACATAAAGGGCTTATAAGGGAAATAAATAACAAGTAATGCCACGATCAAGGCGTCAGCAACACCACATAAAGGGCTTATAAGGGAAATAAATAACAAGTAATGCCACAGTCGGGCGTCTGAGCGACACCACATAAAGGGCTTTTAAAGTAAAACAAATAACAAGCATCCCACAGTCGGGCGTCTCAGCGACACCGCATAAAGGGCTTATAAAGCAAATACATTCATAGTGAATATCCAGGAGGTAGAACCGTCCCCTGTGGATACTCAATAAATCAAGTAACGGCAATAGTTAGTCCATGATAATAATAATCATAATCATCATAATCAACACAAGACACAAATCATGATCCATGTTCTGGTTTAGAAGTTTCTCCTCCGAAGACCGACACTAAGACCGACACTTGACCTGACCCAGACTGTAGTCCTTAACCATGGACACGGCTATTCGAATAGGTTTAATATCTATGCAGAGAGTGTACTCTTTACCCACGAGTAATGGATTTCTTTATCCATCGGGACTAATTCCGTCTACGGTCTTTTAGTCAAAAACACGCCTGACTTGCACACACCAGCTTAACTCACCGGTGTCTGGAATCACCCACGACACCTGTCAAGCAAAAATATAAGTGGGGAGGATACAACCTCGACGTAGCATGGGATCACAAAATTTATACCGCGCGCAAACTAGGGGAGCTACCCCTTCGGCTACAACCGAAACACCCATGCCCCCGGGTCAGATGGCATGCCTACCGGATGCCTCCGGTATCTTCCATCATGGCCTCTCTATACGGTGTGTGCTAGGAAAGGGGTTGATAACTTACTGAACCGTACCCCACGTATGGCAGGGACAAGTGGTAGTACGAAACAAGTATGGGGGTTACTGGAACAAGACACGATCTATGGTCGTCTCAGGAGGTTTAAGCATTCCCTGCATGATTGGCATAACAAATATATTTCAGTCAACAGGATCACCGCTCAAGATACCTTATCGTGCCATACCGACATAACCGTCCCAACGGAGACCGCGACAAGCTCACGCCTACCCAAGGCAGAGGCCTTCCCGGATTCCTTTCCGGCATGCATGTAAGGCACATGAGGATGATTACCATCACAAGTATATTCATTTCCAATGCAAGGAAAAATCACTAATATGCAATCATGCAAAAGATCACATCACCACATAAAATAACGAGTTTTTCCGATGCAAGGTGGTGTTATAACCGCGTCAACTAACACATCAAAAATATTATGCCATGGTTCAGGATGCTTTCCTTCAAGGTGTGGAGAGGTGGGGTGCTTTCCAAAACTTTTGAAAGTTTTCTCCTCTCTCCAAAAAATCCTATTCTGAAAATATTGGAATTAACACACAACTTCAAAACAGCACAAAAACGTTGTTTGAAATTTTTTCAAATAAATCTTAAAATAAACTAGACAGAATTTGAGAGATGTAGGAAAAAGAATCAATTCATTTGGAGTTACATTTAAAAAGTTATAGCCAGTCAAAGATTTGGTCAAAATCTGTCTTTAAAATAAAACAGAAAAGAAAACGTTTCGGGCAGAATACGTCTTCGAAAAGGGGAGACGTACTCGGGGTTTTGCGCTTCCACTTAAACACGTGGAGGCGGGGCTGGGTCTCTGACAGTGGGTCCAGGGGGCCCACTGGTCACCAGTCCATCTCTCCCTCCTCTTCCTCTGCCCGAACGTCGGCGAGGCAACGGCGATCAACGCCGCCGTGACAGCTGGCTCCCAGCTGGCTCCAGAGGGTCGGGATGGATCCGCAAGATCGGGGCGGTCCTCCCGTGGTCGCGGTCGGCGGGGACGGAGTGAGCTGCCGGTGGCGAAGCCACAAGCGGAGGAGGCATTCGGGAGCAAAGTGGGTTTGGGGCTCACGGTGGCTCCGATCAAAATCGAGCAGTGGGGACGGGCTCACGGGAGGAAGAGAGAGCTTGGTGTAGAGAGTGGAGAGGGGAGGCCACAGTGGTGCCGGAGTGGCTGGGGCAGTGGCGGCAGGACTTGCCGGAGAGGAAGAAGACGATCCCTCTGGTCTTTCTACTACCACGGGAGGGTCAGTGAGGGAGTGAGGGAAGTTTCTTGAGGGCTTGACGAGCTCGGGGCTTCCTTTTATAGCGCGACGAGGTCGATTCTGTTGCGGTGGGGATAAGATTGCTGGCGACCGACGTTCTGTAGCAGCAGGGGGACGTGGCGGGGCTGAGGATGGCGGCAGGAGCTAGCGGACGAGCGGAGCACGCTTTCTCGGCGAGCCGGGCGAGCGGAGTGGCTCGGCGGCACCGGCACGGCCGGGCCTGCATGCGCCGTCATCCGGACGGTGGCGCTGTGGGTGCCAGGTGGTCGGGGTGGCGTGGCGGTGCAGGGATACGTGGCGTGCTAGCTGCTGTTGGCCAGGGCCGGAATGGGTCTTGAGGCGAGACGCGGCGGCTCGAGGCGCACGTGCAACGACGCTCTGGCGCGCCGAGCACGCCCGGACGTGTTCGATGAAACGCCAAAGGCATGCTAGAGGTCGCGGGTGAGGCTGGCAAGAGATGGGCTAGGGTAGGGTTAGTCAGAAGGTAAATGGGCATGGTGGTTAGGTCAGGTGGCCAAGTTCATAATGTAAACTTGAAATCATGCCAAATCTGTCTATGCACTCAGGGTGTTTGTCAAAATGCCAAGGGCATCTAGGCAATACTTGGGGTGGCCAAATTCTCCAGATCAGTGTCTCTTTGGATGGACAAGAGGGTGGTGAGGTTAGTTTGTCAAAAGAAGAAACTTGTTAGTGCAAGTTTTGCAAAACCTCGATTACGGGACAGGAGGTAAATGGCATCATCACATGAACCAAAACTATTCCAATGGTTGCATGCTCCTGGACTTAAGGGTTTTGTAGGGTGGTCTACAAGCAGGGGAAAGAATCAAGGGCCAAAGAGCAAGCAACAATATGGATGCTGTACAAACCATCATGTTGGACCAGAATGAAGATGAGGATGATTCATTCAAATCTTTCAAAGAACATTACTGGGTTTTTGCATAAAGTTGAATCATATGCTACTACTAACATCCCATAATTTTGGTGGAGGCTAGAAAGAAGTATTTAAATAGGTTGTAGTGCAAAATTGCCCACTGGACCAGAGAAGAAAATTGGGTGTGGAGCTCAAAATATTTAGGGAATGAAATATCTTTTTGCATAAAAGTGGTTTGGTGACATCACAGGACATCCCCAAATTTTGGTGGAATTTTTGAAAGAATTTATAAAAGGGTTGTAGTTCAAAAAGGACTATAAAACCATGGGAAACCATTTTTCAAGAAAATAAAGATTATGGAGATTATTATATAATTAATTCCTCTGATGAAAAGAAAAGATTTTTCTTGAGAGGATAAACAAGTCAAAATGTAATTTGGAAAGTTTTTACAAGGGGTGAAAACTCCACAACTTAGGGGAAAAGAGAGGCTCTCAAATCAAGAATAAATCCAGAAAAATAAAAAATTAATTTCCTGGCAAAATTTTAATTAATAAAACAAGGTTAAAATTTTGGGGTGTTACATCTACCAAATCATTGTCTTCACCAAGCCTACTGGTTCTATTTCCTCAACTCTTTCATTTCCTCATTACTGTGTTGTGTGCCTGTTCATATCCGTTCGAAGACCTTGACTGAAGACTTTCTCAATTTCCTCAGTTCAATTTCTTCAGTATGTTTGTCTTTATCCTGTGTTATCCTGTGTTTACGTTTTCTGTACTCTGTGCTTGTCTTCATTTCTTCATGATGGCCATGCTTGTGTTCTACATCTGAGTACTTATTCCGCTGCAAGTAGTTCTTCACTCAGGAATTTCCTCACCCGCAAATTCTTCAGTGAAGAATTCATAAAAATTGCCTATTCACCCACCTCTAGTCGATATAACACACCTTCAATTGGTAGAGCAAGGTACTCCCTTGTGTTGGAGAACGTAGCAGAAATTCAAAATTTTCCTATGTGTCACCAAGATCTATCTATGGAGAAACTAGCAACGAGGGGAAGGAGAGTGCATCTACATACCCTTGTAGATTGCTAAGCGGAAGCGTTCAAGAGAATAGGGTTGAAGGAGTCGACTGCCGTCGTGATCCAAATCACCGGAGATCCTAGTGCCGAACGGACGGCACCTCCGTGTTCAACACACGTACAGCCCGGTGACGTCTCCCATGCCTAGATCCAGCAAAGAGAGAGGGAGAGGTTGGGGAAGACTCCATCCAGCAGCAGCACGACGGTGTGGTGGTGATGGAGGAGCGTGGCAATCCTGCAGGGCTTCGCCAAGCACCGCGGGAGAGGATGAGGACTTGGGAGAGGGGAGGGCTGTGCCAGGGGCCAGGTGAAGCTCCCATGCGCCTCCCACTATATATAGGGGTGGAGGGGGCTGGTTTCTTGCCCTCCAAGTCCATTGGGGCGTCGGCAAAGGTGGGAGGAAAGAAATCACATCATTTCCTTCCCCACCGATTGTTATCCCCCTTTTTTAGGGATCTTGATCTGATCCCTTCGGGATATGATCGTATTCCTTCTAAGGGGGGATCTTGGTGCGCCTTGACCAGGGGTGTGGGGCCTTGCCCCCACTACCCACGTTCATGTGGGTCCTCCCATGCAGGTGGGCCCCACTCCGAAACCTTCTAGAACCTTCCCGGTACAATACCGAAAAATCCGGAACATTTTTCGGTGGCCAAAATAGGACTTCCCATATATAAATCTTTACCTCCGGACCATTCCGGAACTCCTCGTGACGTCCGGGATCTCATCCGGGACTCCGAACAACATTCGGTAACCACATACAAACTTCCTTTATAACCCTAGCGTCATCGAACCTTAAGTGTGTAGACCCAACGGGTTCGGGAGACACGTAGACATGACCGAGACAACTCTCCGGCCAATAACCAAAAGCGGGATCTGGATACCCATGTTGGCTCCCACATGTTCCACGATGATCTCATCGGATGAACCACGATGTCAAGGACTCAATCGATCCCGTATACAATTCCCTTTGTCCAATGTATTGTACTTGCCCGAGATTCGATCGTCGGTATGCCGATACCTTGTTCAATCTCGTTACCGGCAAGTCTCTTTACTCGCTCCGTAACACATCATCCCGTGATCAACCCCTTGGTCACATTGTGCACATTATGATGATGTCCTACCGAGTGGGCCCAGAGATACCTCTCCGTTAACCGGAGTGACAAATCCAGTCTCGATTCGTACCAACCCAACAGACACTTTCGGAGATACCGTAGTGCACCTTAATAGCCACCCGCCACGTTGTGACGCTTTGGTACACCCAAAGCATTCCTACGGTATCCGAGAGTTGCACAATCTCATGGTCTAAGGAAAAGATACTTGACATTAGAAAAGCTTTAGCATACGAACTACACGATCTTTGTGCTAGGCTTAGGATTCGATCTTGTCCATCACATCATTCTGCTAATGATGTGATCCCGTTATCAACGACATCCAATGTCCATGGTCAGGAAACTGTAACCATCTATTGATCAACGAGCTAGTCAACTAGAGGCTTACTAGGGACATGGTGTTGTCTATGTATCCACACATGTATCTGAGTTTCCTATCAATACAATTATATCATGGATAATAAACGATTATCATGAACAAGGAAATATAATAATAACTAATTTATTATTGCCTCTAGGGCATATTTCCTACAGTCTACCACTTGCACTAGAGTCAATAATCTAGTTTACATCGCCATGTGATCAACACTCACAGGTCACATCGCCATGTGACCAACATCCAAAGAGTTTACTAGAATCAATAATCTAGTTCACATCACTATGTGATTAACACTCAATGAGTTCTGGGTTTGATCATGTCATGCTTGTGAGAGATGTTGTAGTCAACGGGTCTGCAATATTCAGATCCCTAGGTATTTCACAAAACTTTATGTCATATCGTAGATGCTGCTACCACGTTCCACTTGGAGCTATTCCAAATTGGTGCTCCATCATACGTATCCGGTATCTCTACTCAGAGCTATCCGGATAGGTGTTAAGCTTGCATCGACGTAACCCTTTACGCCGAACTCTTTATCACCTCCATAATCGAGAAACATGTCCTTATTACTCCAAGGACAATTTTGACCATTGTCCAATGATCCATTCCTGGATCACTCTTGTACCCCTTGCCGGACATCGTGGCAAGGCACACATCAGTGTGGTACTCAAAGATAGCATACCCGTAGAGCCTACGTCTAAAACATAGGGGACGACCTTCGCCCTTTCTTTCTCTTCTGCCGTGGTCGAGCTTTAAGTCTTTAACTTCATACCTTACAACTCGTGCAAGAACTCCTTCTTTGATCGATCCATCTTGAACACCTTCAAGATCATGTCAAGGTATGTGCTCATTTGAAAGTACCATTGCCGCTTTTTATCTATCCTCATAGATCTTGATGCTCAATGTTCAAGTAGCTTAATCCAGGTTTTCTATTGAAAAACACTTTTCAAATAACCCCATATGCTTTCCAGAAATTCTACATCATTCCTGATCAACAATATGTCAACAACATATACTCATCAGAAATTCTATAGTGCTCCCACTCACTTCTTTGGAAATACAAGTTTCTCATAAACTTTGTATAAACCCAAAATCTTTGATCATCTCATCAAAGCGCACATTCCAACTCCGAGATGCTTACCCCGGTCCTTAGAAGGATCACTGAGCCAAAGATACCTTTTAGCATCCTTAGGATCGACAAAAACTTTCTCGATTGTATCACATACAACCTTTCCTTATGAAGACCGGTAAGGAAACTCGTTTTGACATCCATCCGCCAGATTTCATAAATGCAGCTAATGCTAACATGATTCCGACGGACTTAAGCATCGCTACGGATGAGAAAATCTCATCGTAGTCAACTCTTTGAACTTGTGAAAAACTCTTCGCCACAAGTCGAGCTTCATAGACGGTGACATTACCGTACACGTCCATCTTCTTCTTAAAGATCCATTTATCTCAATGGCTTGCCGATCATCGGGCATGTCCACCAAAGTCCATGCTTTGTTCTGATACATGGATCCTATCTCGGATTTCATGGCTTTTAACCATTTGTCGGAATTTGGGCCCACCATCGCTTCTCCATAGCTCGTAGGTTCATTGTTGTCTAGCAACATGACCTTCAAGACAGGATCACCGTACCACTCCAAGCAAGACGCTGGCGTCCTTGTCGCCCCACGAGGTTCGGTAGTGACTTGATTCAAACTTCATGATCACTATCATAAGCTTCTACTTCAATTGATGTAGTCGCCACAGAACAACTTCCCGTGCCTCGCTACACACTTGTTGAAGTGATGGTTCAAGAACCTCATCAAGTCTCCACCATCCTCCCACTCAATTCTTTCGAGAGAAACTTTTCCTCGGGAAAGGACCTAATTCTAGAAACAATCCTTTTTGCTTCCTAATCGAGATCGAGGTATACCCAACTGTTTTGGGTGTCCTATGAAGATGCATTTTATCCGCTTTGGATTCGAGCTTATCAACCTGAAACTTTTTCACATAAGCGTCACAGCCCCAAACTTTTAAGAAACGACAATTTAGGTTTCTCCAAACCATAGTTCAAACGGTGTCGTCTCAACGGAATTACGTGGTGCCCTATTGAAGTGAGTGCGGTTGTCTCTAATGCCTAACCCATGAACGATAGTGGTAATTTGATAAGAGACATCATGGTACGCACCATATCCAATAGGGTGCAACTATGATGTTCGGACACACCATCACACTATGGTGTTCCAGCGGTATTAATTGTGAAACAATTTCCACAATGTCTTAATTATGCGTACAAAGCTCAGAATTTAGATACTCATCTCTATGATCATATCATAGACATTTTATCCTCTTGTCATGATGACCTTCAACTTCACTCTGAAATTACTTGAACCATTCAATAATTCAGACTTGTGTTTCATCAAGTAAATACACTCAAGATCTACTCAAATCATCCGTGAAGTAAGAACATAACGATATTCATCAGATGCCTCAAAGACTCATTGGACTGCACACATCAAAATGTGTTACTTCCAACAAGTTGCTATCCTGTTCCATCTTATTGAAACTGAGGCTTTTCAGTCATTTTGCCCATGTGGTATGATTTGCATATCTCAAGTGATTCAAAATCAAGTGAGTCCAAATGATCCATCTGCATGGAGTTTCTTCATGCGTATACACCAATAGACATGGTTCGCATGTCCCAAACTTTTCAAAAACGAGTGAGTCCAAAGATCAATCAACATGGAGCTTCTTCATGCTTTTATACCAATATGACTTACATGGCAAAGGCCACAAGTAAGTGGTACCATAATTACTATCTTATATCTTTTGGCATGAAAATGTGTATTACTATGATCGAGATTCAATAAACCATTCCTTTAGGTGCAAGACCATTGAAGGTATTATTCAAATAAATAGAGTAACCATTATTCTCCTTAAATGAATAACCGTATTGTGATAGACATAATCCAATCATGTCTATGCTCAACGCATAAACACCAAATGACAATTGTTCTGTTTAATACTAATCTTGATGGTAGAGGGCGTGCGATGTTTGATCACATCAAACTTGGAAACACTTCCAACACATATCGTCAGCTCACCTTTAGCTAGTCTCCGTTTATTCCGTAGCCTTTTATTTCGAGTTACTAACACTTAGCAACCGAACCTGTATCTAATACCCTGGTGCTACTAGGAGTACTAGTAAAGTACACATTAACATAATGTATATCCAATATACTTCTATCGACCTTGCCTGCCTTCTTATCTACCAAGTATCCAGGGTGGTTCAGCTTCAGTGTCCATTCCTCTCATTACAGAAGCACTTAGTCTCGGGTTTGGGTTCAACCCTGGGTTTCTTCACTGGAGCAGCAACTGATTTGCCGTTTCATGAAGTACCCCTTCTTTCCCTTGCCCTTCTTGAAACTAGTGGTTTCACTAACCATCAACAATTGATGCTCCTTCTTGATTTCTACATTCATGTGTCGAACATTGCGAATAGCTCAAGGATCATCATATCTATCCTCGATATGTTATAGTTCATCACCAAGCTCTAGCAGCTTGGTGGCAATGACTTTGGAGAAACATCATTATCTCATCAGGAAGATCAACTCCCACTCGATTCAAGTGATTGTTGCACTCAGACAATCTGAGCACAAGCTCAACGATTGAGCTTTTCTCCCTTAGTTTGCAGGCTAAGAAAATCGTCAGAGGTCTTATACCTCTTGACGTGGGCACGAGCTTGAAATCCCAATTTCAGCCCTCAGAACATCTCATATGTTCCGCGACGTTTCTAAATCGTCTTTGGTGCCTCAACTCTAAACCGTTTAACTGAACTATCACATAGTTATCAAGACGTGTATGTCAGATGTTCGCAACATCCACAGCATTTACGCTCGAGGTTCAAAGACACCGAGCGGTGCATTAAGGACATAAGCCTTCTACTGTCCGCATAATTGCTACTGTCAAATTTCAACTATATTTTCTCTAGGAACATATCTAAAACAGTAGAACTAAAGCGCGAGCTATGACATAATTTGCAAAGGGTTTTTGACTATGTTCAGGATAATTAAGTTCATCTTATGAACTCCCACTCAATAGACATCCCTCTAGTCATCTAAGTGATTACATGATCCGAGTCAACTAGGCCGTGTCCGATCATCACGTGAGACGGACTAGTCATCATCGGTGAACATCTTAATGTTGATCGTATCTACCATACGACTCATGCTCGACCTTTCGGTCTCTTGTGTTCCGAGGCCATGTCTGTACATGCTAGGCTCGTCAAGTTAACCTAAGTGTTTCGCGTGTGTAAATCTGGCTTACACCCGTTGTATGTGAACATAAGAATCTATCACACCCGATCATCACGTGGTGCTTCGAAACGACGAACTTTCGCAACGGTGCACAGATAGGGGGAACACTTTGTTGAAATTTTAATGAGGGATCATCTTATTTACTACCGTCGTTCTAAGCAAATAAGATGCATAAACATGATAAACATCACATGCAATCAAATAGTGACATGATATGGCCAATTTCATTTTGCTCCTTTTGATCTCCATCTTCGGGGCTCCACGATCATCATCGTCAACGGCATGACACCATGATCTCCATCATCGTGTCTCCATGAAGTTGTCTTGCCAACTTATTACTTCTACTACTATGGCTACCGTTTAGCAATAAAGTAAAGTAATTACATGGCGTTTGTTCAATGACACGCAGGTCATACAATAAATAAAGACAACTCCTATGGCTCCTGCCGGTTGTCATACTCATCGACATGCAAGTCGTGATTCCTATTACAAGAACATGATCAATCTCATACATCACATATCATTCATCACATTCTTCTTGGCCATATCACATCACATAGCATACCCTGCAAAAACAAGTTAGACGTCCTCTAATTGTTGTTGCATGTTTTACGTGGCTGCTATGGGTTTCTAGCAAGAACGTTTCTTACCTATGCAAAACCACAACGTGATATGCCAATTTCTGTTTACCCTTCATAAGGACCCTTTTCATCGAATCCGTTCCGACTAAAGTGGGAGAGACTGGCACCCGCTAGCCACCTTATGCACCAAGTGCATGTCACCGGTGGAACCTGCCTCACGTAAGTGTACGTGTAAGGTCGGTCCGGCCGCTTCATCCCACAATACCGTCGAAACAAGATTGGACTAGTAACGGTAAGCATATTGAAAAAATCAACGCCCACAACTACTTTGTGTTCTACTCGCAATCGAATCTACGCAATAAACCTGGCTCTGATACCACTGTTGGGGAACGTAGCAGAAATTCAAAATTTTCCTACGTGTCACCAAGATCTATCTATGGAGAAACTAGCAACGAGGGGAAGGAGAGTGCATCTACATACCCTTGTAGATTGCTAAGCGGAAGCGTTCAAGAGAACAGGGTTGAAGGAGTCGTACTCGTCGTGATCCAAATCACCGGAGATCCTAGTGCCGAACGGACGGCACCTCCGCGTTCAACACACGTACAGCCCGGTGACGTCTCCCATGCCTTGATCCAGCAAGGAGAGAGGGAGAGGTTGGGGAAGACTCCATCCAGCAGCAACACGACGGTGTGGTGGTGATGGAGGAGCGTGGCAATCCTGCAGGCTTTGCCAAGCACCGCTGGAGAGGAGGAGGACTTGGGAGAGGGAGGGCTGCGCCAGGGCCGTGGTGAAGCTCCCATGTGCCTCCCCACTATATATAGGGGTGGAGGGGCTGGTTTCTTGCCCTCCAAGTCCATTGGGGCGTCGGCAAAGGTGGGAGGAAAGAAATCACATCATTTCCTTCCCCACCGATTGTTATCCCCCTTTTTTAGGGATCTTGATCTGATCCCTTCGGGATATGATCTTATTCCTTCTAAGGGGGGATCTTGGTGCGCCTTGACAAGGGGTGTGGGGCCTTGCCCCCACTACCCACGTTCATGTGGGTCCCCCCATGCAGGTGGGCCCCACTCCGAAACCTTCTAGAACCTTCCCAGTACAATACCGAAAAATCCTGAACATTTTCCGGTGGCCAAAATAGGACTTCCCATATATAAATATTTACCTCCGGACCATTCCGAAACTCCTCGTGACGTCCGGGATCTCATCCGGACTCCAAACAACATTCGGTAACCACATACAAACTTCCTTTATAATCCTAGCGCCATCGAACCTTATGTGTAGACCCTACGGGTTCGGAGACACGTAGACATGACCGAGACAACTCTTCGCCAATAACCAACAGCGGGATCTGGATACCCATGTTGGCTCCTACATGTTCCACGATGATCTCATCGGATGAACCACGATGTCAAGGACTCAATCGATCCCGTGATACAATTCCCTTTGTCTAACGGTATTGTACTTGCCCGAGATTCGATCGTCGGTATGCCGATACCTTGCTCAATCTCACATCGCAAGTCTCTTTACTCGTTCCGTAACACATCATCCCGTGATCAACCCCTTGGTCACATTGTGCACATTATGATGATGTCCTACCGAGTGGGCCCAGAGATACCTCTCCGTTAACCGGAGTGACAAATCCTAGTCTCGATTCGTACCAACCCAACAGACACTTTCGGAGATACCTGTAGTGCACCTTAATAGCCACCCAGTTACGTTGTGACGTTTGGTACACCCAAAGCATTCCTACGGTATCCGAGAGTTGCACAATCTCATGGTCTAAGGAAAAGATACTTGACATTAGAAAAGCTTTAGCATACGAACTACACGATCTTTGTGCTAGGCTTAGGATTGGATCTTGTCCATCACATCATTCTGCTAATGATGTGATCCCGTTATCAATCGACATCCAATGTCCATGGTCGTGAAACTATAACCATCTATTGATCAACGAGCTAGTCAACTAGAGGCTTACTAGGGACATGGTGTTGTCTATGTATCCACACATGTATCTGAGTTTCCTATCAATACAATTATAGCATGGATAATAAACGATTATCATGAACAAGGAAATATAATAATAACTAATTTATTATTGCCTCTAGGGCATATTTCCTACACCTTGTTCTGTGTGATTTTGGTTTAACCGCCTGGAGTTTTAGTTATGTTGACTGCAGGAACGATCAAGGTCTCTGCTGGGTGTCCTACCTTCGATGGGATGGACTACCCCTACTGGAAGAATAAGAAGCGAATGCATCTTGAGGCAATTGATAATGATCTTTGGTATGTTGTGGAAAATGGTGTTCCCTCAGTCTCACCTTCACTGAATGCTACTGATGTGAAGAGATTCAAGTAACTCGATACCCAAGCGAAAAACATCATATGTGGCCATCTGAGCAAAGGGAAGTATAGAAGAGTGAGTGCTTTGGAAACTGCTAAGCTTATCTGGGATAGGCTGTCCAAGGTCAATGAAGGAGTCTCAACTCAACGTGACACTTGAGTTGACGTTCTTCGCAATCTCTTCAACCGCTTCAAAAGACTCGACAATGAAAATGTTCAGCAAACCTTCGATCGCCTCACTTACATCTCAAATGAGCTTCAAGCACTCGGTGCCACTGACATCACCGACCATGAGGTGGTGAAGAAGTTGCTATGATCGCTTGATTCCTCATTCGATACTCTGGCACTGATGATACAAGAACGTGGAGATTACAAGTCACTTGACCCCGCTGATATCCTCGAGAGGCTAAATACTCATGAGTTCCAGCTTGCTGAGAAAAGAGATCTCTATGGTTCAAGCTCTGGCAGATCACGTGCCCTGAAGGCCAAGGCAGTTTCTGAGTCTGAAGATGAAGATTCTGGCAGCAGCCTTGGTGATCCTGAAGAACTGAGCCAGGAACTAGCACTGCTCGTGAAAAAATTTCAGAAGTTCTCAAGACATGGTCGCTTTGGAAAATCCTCAAGGAGCAATGATTCCTCATCCAATGACTACAAGAAGAGGCTATACCAGAAATGCAAGAAACCTGGTCACTACATTCAAGATTGTCCTCAGTGGTAAAAGGAATCAAAGAAGAAGAAATACAAGGATTACAGTTCTGATGATGCGAATAAGAAGAAGAAATCTTCAAAGTCTTCATCATCAAAATCCTCAAAGTCTTCATCTCACAAGAAGAGCAGCTCCAAGAAGGCTCGGGCATTCATTGGCAAGGAAATGGACTCTGAGGCTGAATCTGAGGAACATGAGGAAGAGGAGGCATCTGAGGAGTCCGAGTCTGGTGTGGTGATCCTAGCTCTAGCTACTGCATTCGTTAGCAAGTCTATCTTCAACTCTGAAGAAAATGGCTTCACCAACAAGGCTGATGAAGGCAATGATGACTACGCTCCCACCTATTGCTTCATGGCAAAGGGTGCCAAGGTACTCAAATACCCCTCCTCTGAATCAGGTGAGGATGGATCTGATGAAAACCTCAAGCCCAACTATTCCAAACTTGCTAAGATTGATGTGAAACAACAAAAGGCTTTTGAAAAGGTTCAAAATATGCTAGACAAAAGTGATGATATGTTGGGTGAAGAAATGGATCACACTAAAACCTTGATTGAAAATCTTCAGAGACTTCAATCTAGGTTTGACAACCTTCAAGGTCATCATAACACTCTCTTATCTGATCATGAGATGCTTTCTTATGAATTTCTTCAAAGAAAGCAAGATCTTGAAAAGCTAAGGGTGAGTTATGAAGATCTTCAGAAGGAGCGCGATTCATTACTTGCTCAACAAATCAGCGCAGCTCAGGAATAATTTGTTCCTCCATGTTTAAAGTGCATTGAATGTGAATCTGCTAATTCTTCACCTGAATGTTCAAATTCTTCAAATTCTTCACCTGTCTCTGCTATCACTAATTCCTCACCTGAGGACATGGTAGTATCATTGATGATGCAGGGCTGAAGGAATTGTACATGACAGACATGTACAAAAGCCTCAAAGGGCATCAGGCTCTTTGTGATGTGCTTAAAAAGCAGATCCTCAACAGGAACCCTAGGAAAGAGGGTATTGCCTTTGAGAGGAAAATCAATGTTGATGGAACATATTGGAAGCCTGAGCAGTACCCCAAAACCTCATGGGTTGCTGCAAAGGGACCTCTAGTAGATCCATCTAATTTATCTGGCTTTACATGTGAATCTCCTAATTCTTCTGATGAGTCACTTGACTCCAACTATAAACTGTTCAAAAATCAGAATGGTGAAGTATTTGCTAGATATGTTGGCACTAACTGCAGGAACGGTTCCCCTATGAAGAAAATGTGGGTTTCCAAAAGATGCCTTGAAAATCTTCAGTTGAATGTCATCATGACACCACCTGTGAAGAAAAGGAACCCCAGATCAAATTCTTCATATGGATCCAAGTCCTCATACAGACCAAATTCCTCACGTAGATCAAATTCCTCAAAAGGATCAAAGTCCTGATATGAACATCATCGTGCTAGCGCCTCTGTTTCGCAGGGAAGAGCTAAGGGCTATGAATATGAGCATTATTTTTCTAATCACTATGTTCATAAGTCCTCGAAGAATTTCTCTGCTTATTCATATGCTTACCCCAACTCCTTTTATGTGAAACGAAATGGACTGGCTTCTATGCCACCTTTCTCGTATGGATCTTGCAGAGTGATGAACTCTTTGCCACCCCTTCAGATGTGGGTGGTGAAGAAAAAGAACTAATTTTCTTCTGCAGGGTCAGGTCTCCAGACGTGCTTAATCATCTGAAGAATTTGCTGGAGACGTGAAAATGCCTGATAGGACGCAGGCTAATCATGAAGAAATGAACCCTCATTTCTCACATCCTAATACTGCTTTATTTGTTTTGTTGCTTGATGAAATTGATATGATGAAATTGATGTCATATTCTTCACTGATGAAGTATATGAGTTCGTAAGTTGCACTAACTCATCTGCAGGATGATCAACCCAAAGCCAATGAGTGGGTCCTCGATAGTGGATGTACAAATCACATGACTGGTGACAAGAACCTATTGATGGATTCTCCCTTATCTCCATCGCATCTGAAGCATATCATCTTCGCTGACAAAGGCAAAAGTCAGGTATTGGGTCTAGGCAAGGTTGCGATCTCAAAGGATCGACACATGGACAAAGTCATGCTTGTCAAGTCCTTAGGATACAACCTCATGTCTGTCTCAATGCTTTGTGATCTTGATATGGTTGTTGTCTTCGGCAAGTATCGCGGTGTTGTGATCATGGAAGCTGACAATTCCAAAGTCTTCGAAGGCTTTAGGAGAGGAGATCTGTATATTGTTGATTTCTCTACAGGACCACAACCAGCCGTATGTTTACTTGCAAAAGCTTCAGAAGGCTGGCTATGGCATCGACGACTTGGTCATCCTGGCATGAGGAATCTGCACACGCTCGCAAAGAAGAAGCATGTCATTGGCATTGAGAATGTCAAATTCCTCAAGGATCACTTATGCGGAGCCTGTGAAGCTGGAAAGATGACCAAGGCCAAACATCCAGCGAAGACTATCATGACTACTACTCGACCATTTGAATTGCTTCACATGGATCTCTTTGGTCCTAATCATTATTCTGCAGTTACAAATGATGCATCTCTCTATGGCTTTGTTATTGTTGATGATTACTCTCATTACACATGGGTGCATATTGTCACTTACACACATGAGGTGCAGGAAGTCTTCAAACGATTTTCCTCGAGGGCTTCAACCAACTTTGGTGTGAAGATCAAACACATCAGAGGTGACAATGGAACTGAGTTCAAGAATTCTGGTCTTGATGACTATCTTGATGAACTCGGTATTACTCATGAGTTATCTGCTCCTTATACTCCTTAGCAGAATGGCGTCGTGGAGCGCAAGAACAGGACTCTTGTTGAGATGGCTCGCACTATGCTTGATGAGTACAAGATGCCTCGTCGCTTCTGGATTGAGGCAATTGATACTTCATGCCACATCATCAACAGGGCATATCTTCACAAATTCTTCAAGAAGACTGCTTATGAACTCCTCACTGACAAGAAACCCAATGTGAGTTATTTCAAAGTCTTTGGTGCTAAATGTTGGATTAGAGATCCTCATCACAACTCTAAATTTGCACTGAAAGCACATGGAGGTTTTATGCTTGGTTACGGAAAGGACTCGCACACCTACAGAGTCTTCAACAACGTTCTTCACAAAGTTGTTGAAATAGTAGATGAGCGGTTCGATGAAACTAATGGCTTGCAAAGAGAGCACCTACCTTCTGTGTTAGATGAACAGTCACCTGAGGAATCTATCAACTTCAAAGCTACTGAGGATGTCATTCCTACAAAAGAATTAGCTGAAGAAATCATTCCAGAACGTGAAGAACGTCATGCTGATGCACCTGAATAAAATGGTGCTGGAGAAAATGCTGATCAAATTCTTCGACGACAACCCGCTCATCCTCGCGTTGCAAACGAAGTGCAGATTGAGAAAATCATCAGCGACATCAACATTCCAGGTCCTCTCCCACGCTCAAAAGCTTCACATTTGTCTAACTTTTGTGGGCACTTTGCTTTCATCTCTATCACAGAGCCCACTAAGGTAGATGAAGCATTTCTGAAGCCCGAGTGAATTCAAGCTATGCAAGAAGAATTACATCAATTCAAGCTGAACAACGTCCTGGGAACTGGTTAATCGTCCAGATCCTCGCAAGCACAATATCATTGGCAGAAAGTGGATCTACCGCAACGAGCAAGATAAAAATGGCCTTGTGGTGAGGAATAAGGCACGGCTTGTAGCTCAAGGCTACACACAGGTTGAAGGAATTGAGTTCGATGAAACTTTTGCACCTGTTGCTAGACTTGAGGCTATTCGCATATTACTTGCTTATGCTAACCATCATGATATCACTTTATATAAAATGGATGTGAAATGTGTGTTCCTCAATGGTAAGCTTGAGGAAGAAGTATATGTTGCTCAACCCCCAGGTTTTGAAGATCCAAAGCATCCTGACAAAGTCTTCAGACTCAATAAGGCCCTCTATGGCCACAAGCAGGCCCCTCAGGCGTGGTATGATACTTTGAAGTAATTCCTCATGAAGAAAGGCTTCAAACCCGGTTCACTTGACCCAACTCTTTTCACTAAATCTTATGATGGTGAATTGTTTGTGCGCCAAATATATGTTGATGATATTATCTTTGGTTGTACTGACCAACGTTACAGTAATGAATTTGCCTATATGATGAGTGAAGAATATCAAATGTCTATGATGGGAGAATTGAAATTCTTCTTAGGTCTTCAAATTTGTCAACAGCGCAATGGCATATTCATATCTTAGGAGAAATACCTCAAGGATGTACTGAGGAAATTCGGCATGCAAGACTGCAAAGGGGTCAAAATTCCAATGCCCACAAATGGCCATCTATGCACTGATGAAAATGGTATTGACTTCGATCAAAAGGTATACCGCTCCATGATTGGTTCTTTATTGTTTATGTGCATCTAGGCCAGATATTATGCTTAGTGTTTGCATGTGTGCCCAATTTCAAGCTACACCGAGTGATCACACCATAAGGTTGTGAAGCATATTCTTCGATATCTAGCTCACACACCTACACTTGGATTATGGTACCCCAAGGGCTCGGCTTTTGATCTCATGGGATATTCAGACTCTGACTATGCTGGTGATCGTGTGGACCACAAGTCAACATCAGGCACATGCCATTTCCTAGGACGATCTTTGGTCTGTTGGTCCTCGAAGAAACAGAACTGCGTATCATTATCTACTACTGAAGTTGAGTACATTGCTGTTGGTTCTTGCTGTGCTCAATTGTTGTGGATGAAGCAAACTCTCAAGGACTACGACGTCAATGTGAAGAATGTGCCTCTCTACTGTGACAATGAGAGTGCAATCAAGATTGCTCACAACCCAGTTCAGCACTCGAAGACAAAGCACATTCGGATTCGTCATCATTTTCTTCGTGATCATGTGTGGAAGGGTGACATCTATATTGAGCATGTACGGACTGAAGAACAGTTAGCCGATATCTTCACAAAGCCCTTGGATGAGAAGAGATTTAGCAAGTCGAGGTGTGAGCTAAATATCCTAGAATCTTCGAATGTTCTGTGAAAAGGACACACATCCAAACACTTATGCAAAATTGATGACTTAGATGTGCAACACGCTAAGAAATGTTTTTCTTCAATCAATGAAGACTAACATTCTAAGTGTGAAGAAATTAACGAAGAATTTGATTCTCAGAGCCCTACGACAATTGTACGCGGTGTCTGAAATCATCATTCTTACACGGTGGGTTACGCCACCACCAAAAGTTGAAAATCTTCAGTTTTTCCTCAGTTTTGAAATACCTCAGTTGTTCATTTTCTTCAACTTTGCATTGTATTCACTGTTTCTATCGTTTTTATTCAATGGCTATATATAGAGAGAGTTTATTTCCTCTACAGCATTCACTTATTGCTAATTCTTCAAGTTGCTTTTTCTACTAAGTGAATGTGATCGGACCCTTCCCCCTCTATGATAAACTCAACCCAGTCTATTCACAAATTCTTCATGTGCGTTCTATTTGAAACTCGTTCAAAATCTTCACTGTGTCCTTGTCAACTGAAGAATTTGCGAACGGAACTTTTAAAACTTATCTTATCTGAATTTTCGGCTATTGCCGCCTAAACTGTTCCGCATTATGTGAAATGTTTATCTATTCACCCACGATCTTACACAATCGCCACCTCTCAGTACGTGGGTGACACATGTCAAGCGAATAAGATGGGTTAGGGGCACGTTCGTCCAATTTCTTCAGGCGAACAGTTTTTCACTCCGACTATAAATACCCCTCCCCTTCCTCACTTAACTTTTACTCCACTCGACCTCTCTCCCGCTCAAGCTTCCCAAAACCTAGAGCCGCCGCTAATTCATCGTCACCGGTGAGGAAGAGCTTCACTGCCTCGACCTCGTCATCGTCGGACTCACGCCGGCTGCGGATTTCTTCACTGCGCTGCCGCCGTAGTTGTCTTCCTCTGCCGAGTTAGGGCGTGGAAGATCTAAACTGATGAACTTCACATCTACACTACCCAGTTCCTCGTGTTCTTCATCAAGGGTAATTAAAAGTTACTTTCACTACCCTCTTTGATTCAAATGTTTTCTACAAAATCTTCAAAGGTGTTTATTCTTCAAATCTTCAAACACTAAACACCTCACATGTTATTTGCTCTTGATCCGTTTCTCTAAGCAACATTTTTCTTCAACATTCCTCAGTTGTGTGGATTTTTGATCTATACAACTCTGGAACCTATGACAAAGAACGCTTAGTGAAATTCTTCAAGACTCCTCTGGTCAAATTCCTCAACTTGTTCTTTTTGAAAAACCTTTTGAGAACGCATATGACCTCTCCAAATTCCTCGCAACTATACTCTGTTCACAGGTACTCATGTCCGCTGCTGAATCACTAGGTTCTCATCAACTTAAATCATTTGCAGCGTTCCTCAAAGAAAAGTTGCACACCTCTTCAGAAAATTCTATTGTTCATATTCCTCAGCTGAAGAAAATGGCTGACGGTAAGAAGCCACAGAAGGGAGGAAAGAGGCCTGAGGCAACACAGCATTTGAGATCCCTGATGACATCTATGCTGGGTACTGCACACCCGCTGAGGAAGATATAAATCAGCGCAAGGTGCGCATTCAAAAGATTGAGAGGAGATGGGCACGGGAATGGAGGGAGTACAGATATGTTACTCCCAAGTATATGAAGAAATTCGCTCTAAATCATCCATGCCCAAAACCTCCATTGGCACCTGGCCAAGAAGCTGATCCCACTAGCCTCAAGCGTGGTGAGGACTATCCTGATGAATGGGCCAAGCGCCAGGCCAAGCTAGCCAAAATAGCTAAGGAAGCAGTGAGGAAATTGAATGAAGACTCTGTTGCTACCACTGTTGAGGCCTCTGCTGTCAAGCCAAAGAAGGCCATGGCAAAGAAGCCTGCTCATAAGCCAAGTGCTTCACCCTCAATGCCCTCACGGCCAAGTTCCTCAGCAATGCCCTCACGGCCAGATTCTTCAAAGCCCTCACGACCAACTCCTCAAGCTGCTCCAGCTCCTCCAAAGTCCTCACCTCCTCCGACAAAAACCTCAGCACCTGTGCATCTCGCCACGTGCCAAAGGACAACAGGCCTCTCTATTGCTGAGGGAGTCCTAGATTAGGGGGTATCCGGACAGCCGGACTGTGTACAACATCCGAACTATTGAAGCGTGAAGATACAAGACTCAAGACTTCGTCCCGTGTCCGGATGGGACTTTCCTTGGCGTGGAAGGCAAGCTTGGCGACCCGGATATTATATTTCCTTCCTTGTAACCGACTCCATGTAAACCCTAGCCCTCTCCGGCGTCTATATAAACTGGAGAGGTTGGTCCTTAGTAGGCCGATCACAATTACAAGCATACCATCATAGGCTAGCTCTTAGGGTTTAGCCTCTACGATCTCGTGGTAGATCTACTCTTGTACTACCCATATCATCAATATTAATCAAGCAGGAAGTAGGGTTTTACCTCCATCGAGAGGGCCCGAACCTGGGTAAACATCTCGTGTCCCTTGCTTCCTGTTACCATCAGCCTTGACGCACGATCGGGACCCCCTACCGAGATCCGCTGGTTTTGACAATCGACATTGGTGCTTTCATTGAGAGTTCCTCTGTGTCGTCAGCCGTCAGCTCGATGGCTCCTTCGATCATCATCAACGACGCTGTCCAGTATGCAGACTTTCCTCGGACAGATCTTCGTGTTCAGCGGCTTCGCACTACGGGCCAACTCGCTTGGCCATCTGGAGCAGATCGACAGCTACGCCCCTGGCCACCAGGTCAGGTTTGGAAACCTGAACTACACGGCGGACATCCGCGAAGACTTGATCTTCGATGGATTTGGGCCTATGCCGGGAGCACTGGACAGTCTCGACGAACATGGCTCAGACCTGCCATCGGATGAAGCTCGGGGTATCGCCCACGTAGTATCCCTGGACCTAGATCCGGAGCAGGCGGCGCTGCCTAAGGACGGAGGGATGGACCCCGCCCCCCAGGTCGCTCCCTCATCGGTGGTGGAGCCGAACACGGGTCTTACCTCTGCGGTGGCCCGCGACTCCGAACCCCCGGATTCGTATCCGGATGTTGGTTCCAGTCCGCACACTCCCGAGCCCGTTGGGCCAGGATGGGCTCCGGTGATGGAGTTCACCGCTGCGGATATCTTCCAGCACTCGCCCTTTGGCGACATGCTGGACTCATTAAAGTCTCTCTCTTTGTCAGGAGGCTCTTCGCCGAACTATGTCCGGCTTCAGTGGGAGGCAGGCGACGAAGGAATTTGTTGCCCACCCACCACCACTTCATTGCCACGGTCGATGATTTAACCGAGGTTCTGAATTTCAACTCCGAAGACATCGACGGTATGGACGACGATGCGGGAGAAGAACATGAACCACCGCTCACTTGGCGGTGGACAGCCACCTCTTCTTATGATATATATATGGTGGACACTCCGAAGGAGACAAAATGGCGATGAGGCAACGGAGGATAAAACCTCAGGGAAAAAACCAAAGAATGGGCGTCGTCGGCGCCACTCCAAGCCCCGCCACACTAATACCGGCCCAGGAGACGAAAACAATACGAATGGTGCCGAAGAAGAATACAACCCTGATCAGCCCGCTTTCGAGCAGGCCGAACAGGAGGATGAGCACGTCAGCCCAGAAGAACAGGCGACGGACGAATACCCGGAGGAGGACAGCTACATGCCCCCCTCCGAACACGAGATTAGCCTCAGCGACGACGAGTTCGGCGTACCTGGGGATCCCGTAGAGCAGGAGCGCTTCAAGCGTCGGCTTATAGCCACTCGAGGAGCCTGAAAAAGAAACAGCAGCAACTCCAAGCTGATCAAGATCTGCTCACAGATAGATGGACGGAAGTCCTGGCAGCCGAGTAATACGGACTCGAGCACCATACGGCTGACCGGCCACCTCGTGGACGGGATAAAATGGCATACCAGTCCACATACCAGCCAACACCCCCACGCCAACATACTACGGCCCGGGGCAACAAAACGGGACAGCCAAGATCGATCTACGGATCACGGGGGCGCGCCTCGGTACGCGACGAGGACCGTCACGCCGGACACACCTTCAACAAGTCCGGACGTAGCCACATAGCCCGGCACAGAGGCGCCGCGCACGCCCTCTGCTTCACTGACGAAGTAATGGATCCTGAATTCCCAGAAGGGTTCAAACCCGTAAACATCGAATCATACGATGGCACAACAGACCCTGCAGTATGGAGCAAAGATTTTCTTCTCCACATTCACAGGGCCCGCGGAGACGGTCTGCACGCCATCAAGTACCTTCCCATTAAGCTTAAAGGACCAGCCTAGCACTGGCTAAACAGCCTGCCAGCAAACTCTATTGGCAGATGGGAAAACCTGGAAGACGCATTCCTCGACAACTTCCAGGGCACATATGTGCGACCACCTGATGCCGACGACTTGAGCCACATCACTCAACAGCCCGGAGAGTCAGCCAGGAAATTCTGGACTCGGTTCCTAACTAAGAAGAACCAAATAGTTGATTGTCCGGACGCCGAAGCCCTGGCGGCTTTCAAGCATAATATCCGTGATGAGTGGCTCACTCGACACCTCAGCCAGTAAAAACCCAAGTCCATGGCAGCTCTTACAACACTAATGACCCGCTTTTGCACAGGCGAGGATAGTTGGTTGGCTCGCAGCAGCACTACGCCACAGTCTGGCAATTCGGATGGCCGCGACAATAACTGCAAGCCACGGCGTAACAGACACAAAGGACGGAACAACGGCGACAAAGATCAAGACACGGCGCCAACGCCGGATTCAGTGGATCCAAGCCCGTCAGCGGAAGAAGTCGCTCAAAAGAAATAATCAGGACCGTGCAGTCCGCATCAGACATCGAGCGCTCGTGCCAAATTCACGGCACCCCGGACAAGCCAGCCAACCACACCAACAGAGATTGCTGGGTATTCAAACAGGCCGGCAAGATAAATGCCGAAGACAAGGACAAGGGGCTGCACAATGACAATGACGAGGAGCCCCGACGTCCGAACACGGGGATGTAAGAAATTTCCCCCGTGAAAACGGTCAACATGATCTACGCCACGCACATCCCCAAGCCGGAACGAAGCGGGCACTAAGGGACGCCTATGTGATGGAGCCACGCCCCAAATTCAACCCATGGTCAGCTTGTCCGATCACTTTCGACCGTAGGGATCACCCTACTAGCATCCGTCACGGCGGCTCGGCCGCATTGGTCCTAGACCCAATCATTGACGGATTCCACCTCACACGCGTCCTTATGGACGGTGGCAGCAGCCTGAACCTGCTTTACCAGGACACAATGCGCAAAATGGGCATTGACCCTTCAAGGATCAAGCCCACTAAAACCACCTTTAAAGGTGTAATTCCCGGAGTAGAGGCCCGCTGTACGGGCTCTATAACGTTGGAAGTGGTCTTCGGATCTCCGGATAACTTCCGAAGCGAAGAGTTAATCTTCGATATCGTCCCCTTCCGCAGTGGTTACCATGCACTGCTCGGACGAACCGCATTCGCCAGATTCAATGCGGTACCGCACTACGCATATCTCAAGCTCAAGATGCCAGGACCATGCAGGGTCATAACGGTGAACGACAATATGGACCGCTCCCTACGAACAGAGGAACATACTGCAACCCTCGCGGTGGAAGTACAATGCAGCCTTCTCCAACAAACCAATCCGGCGACAACAACTTCGAGCACAGTCAAGCGAGTCCGGAGCACCCCGCAACAGGATCGTTAGGCACGCCAAGAGCGTGACTAGCAGTCCGGCCTCAGCTTAATCCCCATGAAAGCAGCATTCGTGCCACGTGCACACAATTACGCACTTAAAATACCATGGGCATAGGCGGAGGCGCATCAACGACTCAGTCAATAGTGCGGGTAACCGCCAAATACTTTCATACTCTTTCCCTCTTACCTTTCAGACACCGCTACATGCAGCATCCCCAAAAGAGCCGAATTGCCGGACTTATAGGGAAGGGACATCCAGGGAGGCAATGGACGTTGTGCACGGAAGAAAATACCCAGGTGGAATCCATTTACGATCATTATACCTGCTTTATCTACCTGCACACAGCCTGCCCCTGGATAGGACATGTCAAATAGTCTTATTTTATATTTGCTTAACGCATCCATTGTAAATGTACACTTAAACGTATTTTTTGTCAATGAGAGATTATATGTAGCGTCAGCTTATTATTCTCATTTGAGAATTTTTCTCTTATAAATGTTTATTTGATATTGCATCCGTACACCTTGGTGCGGCCGGTTTGCCTGGGGCTTCTTATGTCGCCCCGTTATATGGCAACTAAAGTCCGAACACTTTCAACAGTGCGGCACCCCGAACTTATAGCACTTTATGCATCAGCTCCGAATCATGTCTTGGGTCTACAGTTGGGATAGCCCAGCTCCCTTGTTTTGGTGCCTTACGTTCCGTTATATCGGCTAAGGTAGCGCAAGGAGAACTACTACAATTGTGTCCCGGTTCATCCGGACGAGCACCTCAGTAGAGAAAGCCAAAACTGACCGGCATGATGTGGCGAGAGCTGGTTGCTGTTCGAGTGGTTTTAAAATCCTTAAAGATTTTCCGCTTTAGGCGATAAATCGGCTTCGTCCAATCTAGGCGTGTATAGCGCCCCAATTCGGCCTTCCGGATTCTAGGGGCTTTGCCGAAATTTAAAATTGTAGACTTCTATGGCTAAGTGAAAGTTATAAAGTCAAGATAGTCCGATTGCCTTGTGTTCACGCCACGGACACCTCCTTAAGGGACCAAACATTTTGGTAAAGAGTGTCCGGTTTTCCACGAACACCCCAAATATTAGTCACGTATGGAAGCCGACTTAATCGCCTACTTTCGTGATTGTATAAACAGCCGCACAGAAGGTAATATTTTAAATAACAAAAGCGCTACATAGCGCAAGTAACTTCGTATTTAATTACAAACATGACAGAAGTGAATTCATTCAAATATGGTGTCCTTGGTACATTCATTAGCAACGAGACGAGCACCCCTCATCATGCCATCGTAGTACATTTCGGGATGGCGATGCACCTTGCCCTCCGGTGGCCCGTCCTTGACTAGCTTCTCCGCATCCAGCTTGCCCCAATGCACCTTGACGCGGGCAAAAGCTCGGCGGGCACCTTCGAGCCACGGGCAGGCATCCACCATCCGCTTGATCAGGCCAAAGTAGCTACTGGGCACTAGCTCACCAGGCCACATCCTGACTATGAAGTCCTTCATAGCCAGTTCGCCGCCTCAGGAGTTCGACCAACCGCTTCAGCTTGGTCGCTTAGAGGCATCGGATGTTCGCCCCAAAGATACCGGGACCGTAACAGCTTCTCTGCTGAGCTCCCCTCCTGGGCACGGTATAACTCCGCAGCGTGTGAGGCGCTGCGTGGCAGATCTGCAAATGCCCCTGGAGAGCTCCGTATTCGAGTAAGTAAAAGAAACGCCTCCTCCACATGTTTGCTTTGCATAAAGAATTTCTTACCCGTTGCTATCTTTTTGGCCTCCTTGATCTCCTGTTGTGATTTCTCGGCTTCGGACTTGGCATCTTTAAAATTCACAAGGGCCTTCGCAAGCTCGGCCTCCTTCATCTTCAGATTATGCTCCACGGACTCGCACTTCTTGCCGAGGTCCTGGAGCTCCTGCTGTACCTCGCCCACTCTAGCACTTTGCATTTCGCGCTCCTTACACTCCGAGGCCGCCTTGTGTTCGGCCTCAGACAGCGCCTTCTTCAGGGATGCCAATTCAGCGGTGGCCCCTGTTACACGATCATGACACTTAGGTGTTAGACTCGTCAATTCTGCCTATCCTTAAACGCATTAGAGCGGGAATTACTTACCCTTGTTCTCTTCGAGCTGCCTCTTCGTGAGGACGAGCTCTCCCTGCGCCTGCTCCATGTGCCGCTTCAGTTCGGCAACCTCGGCAAAGACGGGCAAGAGCAAAGAACCAAAGACAGCCGCTTATTCACAACAATACTTATTATCAGACTCCTGCGGATTATAGTTGACCCTCCGTTTGGCTTTTCTTTCAAAACACCAACCATAGTATCAGGGGCTACTACCTATCGGGTGGTAATTTCATACATTTTTTACTTACCTCAAAGCCCGCCAGGAGGCTTGAGCAGGCTTCGGTCAGTCCACTTTTGGCGGACAGGACCTTTTGAATCACCGCACTCATAAGAGTACGGTGCTCTTCTTCCATGGAAGCGCCTCGAAGCGCTTCCACCAGGCTATCCGGCGCCGTTGATGCGCCGGAAGTCCTCGGCACGGGCGGCTCGCCGTCCCTAATGGGGGGCTGCCCGCCCAAGTCCGGAACCGTTGGGGGTTCTGGAGCAGTGTTCGGTCAAGAGTTTGCCTTGTTGCGGCTCTCATCGACGCGATCCGCGGGGATCTTGAACCCCGCATGCCCGACATCTGGAATCCCGCCATGCCTCTCGAGTCACCTCCCTCCGCTCGAGAGCCTTCGACAACACCTCCGTGTCATCCGCGTGTGGAGGGATAGTGGCCGTCAGAGCGAATTTATCGCCGAATCGCCAGGACCCGGAGGAGGATTCTCGGGTGAGCCCTGGCCGGACTGCATATATGTTTGGCACTATAAGTATAAAGACTACGAAGTGAAACCATGATAGGATGCGGACACTTACGATCGCACCGGGGGCTTCCCCCGGGGCAGCCACCCCTCCTCGCTGTAAGCGGCCGTGGCGGAATAGTCCGGAAGGGTTACCTTCCCCTTCTTGGACGCCCCAGCCTCCCCCTCCGGGGCGGCTTTTCTCTTCTTCTCCCCCCTAGTGCGGGGAGGTGGAATTTCTTCTTGATTCCCCCCGCCTCCGCGGGAGGAATGTGTCTCGTCGTCATCGGACGATAGAGGAATAACGGCCTTGCACCGAGGGCCTTTTCCGCTCTCGCTGGCTTTCAAGGCCCCTCATCCTTCCCGGATGGGACGTCTTCTTCTTCTTCCTCCTCCCCTTCGTGGAAGGAGTCCGCCTCGTCGTCTTCGGACGAGGCTTCGGACGCAACCTTACGCCGGAGACCCTTCCTGGTCCCCGGGGCCTTCCTTTCGGCCTTCTTCTCCGGCACCTTGTACAGCGCCGGGACTAGCATCTCCGTCAGGAGAGCATCCGCTGGACCTTCCGGCAACAGAGCCGGACAGTCAATCTGCTCCGCTATCTTGACATAATCCTGAGGAAAATATATATAAATACTTAAAACTACCCCCATGAATGTACTGGGAAAAAGCTAAACCCAGTGGTGGTCCCAAAACTCACCGGATTCGGGGTCACACAGCATGAAGTCCGCGGTCCTCGGATGTGGGAGGAGGTACTTCGGAGGCCTTGAACAACACTTTCCATGTGCCTTTGTGCGTCATGTCGTAGAGCTTCCGGAGCGTCTGGTGTTCGGCCGAGAGGAACTCGCACAGATTTACCGCCCGCCTTTGGCATGGCAGGATCCGACGAATGAGCATGACCTGGATCACATTGACAAGCTTGATGTTCTTGTCCTTCATGCTTTTGACGCATGTCTGGAGTCCGGCCAGCTCCGTGGAATCACCCCAGGACAGGCACTTCTCTTCCCAAGAGGTGAGCCGCATAGGGATTCCGGATCGAAACTCGGGGGCCGCCGCCCAGTTGGCGTCGCGCGGCTCGGTGATGTAGAACCACCCCGATTGCCATCCTTTTACGGTCTCCGCAAAGGAGTCGTCGAGCTAGGTGATGTTAGGCATCTTGCCCACCATGGCCCCTCCGCACTCTGCTTGTTGGCCGCGTATAACCTTCGGCTTCACGCAGAAGATTTGCAGCCATAGGCCGAAGTGAGGCCGGATGCGGAGGAAAGCCTCATATACGACGATGAACGCCGAGATGTTGAGGACGAAATTCGGGGCTAGATCATGGAAATCTAGCCCGTAGTAGAACATGAGCCCGCGGACGAAGGGGTGAAGTGGAAACCCTAGTCCGCGGACGAAGTGGGCGACGAACACGACTCTCTCGTGGGGTCTTGGGGTCGGAATGACCTGCCCAGCGTCCGGTAGCCGGTGCGCCACGCTCATGGTCAAGTATCCGCCGCTCAAGATCTGTGATGTGCTTCTCCTTGACGGTGGAAGCCACCCACTTGCCTCCTGCTCCGGACATGTCTAGCTGTGCGGAGGAGACTTGGGCTTGGGCGCTGGGGCTCGAGGGGGCAAGAGTGGGCAGAGAAGGAAGAAGGCGTGGGTAAAAATGAGGAAATCTTATCCCTTTATAGAGGCGACAAAAGCGGTGCGCCTCCCCACTTGCCCGTTGAGAACCGCTTGCTTCCCAAGCGCCACGGTTAATGATGTGGTGGGACTACCCGTACCCGTATTGATGAGAATCTCGTGATAAGGGGGCACGATCTCTGCTTTGACAAGACGTGTCAAGGAAACCGCCTCGCAATATGCACTGTGGCTGGTTATGGAAAGACGGTTCGAATAATGACCCGACCGTAATGACACGTCGCGTTGCTTGAAAAGTTGTCAGCGGATTGCCTTTGCGAAACATCATTCTCTCTACGGTGGCATACGAAGATCATCTTGTGGATCCGGACACAGTTTGAGTGTTTGATAATTACCTTGGAGTATTTAGAGAAGGAACCCGCCTTGCAATGCCGAAGACAAGACTGCGCGCCGGACTCATCGTCATTGAAGCCTAGTTCAGGGGCTACTGAGGGAGTCCTGGATTAGGGGTATCCGGACAGCCGGACTGTGTACAACGTCCGGACTATTGAAGCGTGAAGATACAAGACTCAAGACTTCGGCCCATGTCCGGATGGGACTTTCCTTGGCGTGGAAGGCAAGCTTGGCGACCCGGATATTATATTTCCTTCCTTGTAACCGACTCCATGTAAACCCTAGCCCTCTCCGGTGTCTATATAAACCAGAGAGGTTGGTCCTTAGTAGGCCGATCACAGTTACAATCATACCATTATAGGCTAGCTCTTAAGGTTTAGCCTCTACGATCTCGTGGTAGATCTACTCTTGTACTACCCATATCATCAACATTAATCAAGCAGGAAGTAGGGTTTTACCTCCATCGAGAGGGCCCGAACCTGGGTAAACATCTGTGTCCCTTGCTTCCTGTTACCATCAGCCTTGACGCACAGATCGGGACCCCCTACTCAAGATCCGCCGGTTTTAACACCGACAATTGCCTTAGGAGTTTCTGCTAGTTCTTTAGCTGCACCAAATTCCTCATATGGCCCCTCTCTGCTGAAGAAAAAGTCCACTGCTAGACGAGGCTCTCGACCAAGTCCTCACAAGAACAGGCCGCCTTTCAAGTGCCGTCTGACAAAGACGAAGCTGGTGATGAGGAACATGCTGAAATCATCAAAGACAGGCAGCTCAAGTCCGCTAGAGCCAAAGGCACAAATGTGCCTCTACTTTTGGATCCAAAATTGATCCTTGATTACATTGATCTCTGGCACAAGGACCCCAACACTCCTATGCCTGATGTCAAGCTGACTGCCGGTGTTATGGGAACGGGGGTCCCAAGACTTGCCTGCCTGCGGCCTGCGGCGTGGCTCAAAGGGTGGCCCGTCTTCATCAACACGAGCTCAAGACCCTCGCGAGGGGCCAGATTGCTGGGCGGACGAGTGGAGCTTCCTCGGGCATGGCTTCATCAGGCTGGCTCGCGAGGTGGCGGAGAGATCAAGGCGGGTACCTCACGAGGTGCCCATGACGCAAGCCATGACGACTAAGGGCGCCAAAGTGGGCGCCAGCCTGCAGTTGTCCTCCTTTCCTCTTTGGTGCAAAGGGAGCAAGCGCAGTAGAGCATCAAGCAAAGGCGCCCATTTCGTGCAACAAGACCAAGAACAGTCCAACGGCAGGAAGGAAATCATTGTGGAGCCCAAGCCAAGGCGTCACCACCAGAGCCTTTGACAAAGCGAGGACCAACTTTAGTCAGGATAAGTGTACCATATGTTCCCCTTCAAAATGGCCAATTGTTGGCGCCCTTCCCGCTCAATATTTGGGAAGAGGCCCAGGGCCTCCGCCTATAAGTAGAGCTAGCCACCATAGTTGAGGAGACACGAGAGCAGAGATGGGGAAAAGATAGCGAAAGATCAGGAATCGACAGAGAGATAGAGAGAAGCGACTGAACTCCCCCTAGCAGTTCATCGCACCAGCCAAGAATGCATCATGAGGCTGTTCTTCTTTGTATTGTTCATCACCACCAGCCCAAGAGGCAATCCACCACACCACAAACTAGAGTAGGGTATTACACCACAATGGTGGCCCGAACTAGTATAAACCCTGTGTCTCTTGTGATGTTCCTTTCGTAATTTAGATCCTAGCGAGGTGGCGGGGTGCGGGTAGGTAGAAGGCGAGATTCCGCGCGCACCCCAGTGTTCGAACCTCAAGGTTCTGCCGGAACCCGAAATCCGACATTTGGCGCGCCAGGTAGGGGTGCGCCGGAATTCGTCTTCCGTCGCCCTGTTCTCCATCAACCACCGCATCCATGTCTCGACGCTTGCCGGGCCTGCAGCCGAGCGCCGAGCCGCCTCGCTTCCCGTCAGCCTGCAGACGGCTCCCCGTCAAGGCCGAGGGAGTCTGGACTAGGGGTGTCCGGATAGCCGAACTATCATCACGGCCGGACTCCAAGACTATGAAGATACAAGATTGAAGACTTCGCCCGTGTCCGGATGGGACTTTCCTTGGCGTGGAAGGCAAGCTTGGCGACACGGATATGTAGATCTCCTACCATTGTAACCGACTGTGTAACCCTAACCTATCCGGTGTCTATATAAACCGGAGGGTTTTAGTCCGTAGGACGAACAACAATCATACCATAGGCTAGCTTCTAGGGTTTAGCCTCCTTGATTTCATGGTAGATCTACTCTTGTACTACCCATATCATCAATATTAATCAAGCAGGAGTAGGGTATTACCTCCATCGAGAGGGCCCGAACCTGGGTAAAAACATCGTGTCCCTTGTCTCCTGTTACCATCCGCCTAGACGCACAGTTCGGGACCCCTACTCCGAGATCCGCCGGTTTTGACACCGACATTGGTGCTTTCATTGAGAGTTCCTCCGTGTCGTCACCGATAGGCCCGATGGCTCCTTCGATCATCAACAACGACGCGGTCCAGGGTGAGACTTTTCTCCCGGACAGATCTTCAGATTCGGGCGGCTTGGCATCAAGGGCCAATTCGATTGGCCATCCGAGCAGATCGAAGCTACGCCCGCCATCAAGTCAGATTTGGAAGTTTGAACTATACGGCCGATTTCCGCGGAGACTTGATCTTCGACGGATTCGAGCCACAGCCGAGCGTGCCGCACTGTCTCGATGGGTATGATCTAGCTATGCCGCCGAATAGTGCCCTGGAGGCCGCACCAGCATCCGCTCCGACCCTTAATTTGTAGCCGGATTCCCCGATCGAGGACGAGTGGTTGGACGCCGCCTCGGGGGCTACGATCTCTACGGCGATTGAGCCGAACTCCATCCCTGTCCTTTGCGAAGACCTTGACTCTGTGGTGCCGGACTCCACTCGGACTCCGAGCCCTCCGCCCGGCCAATCGGATCCGATCGGGCGCCGGTCATGGAGTTCATCGCCATGACGTTTTTCAAGCACTTCGCCCTTCGGGCGACATCCTGAATTCACTAAAGTCTCTCTCTTTATTCGAGAGCCATGGCGGACTACGGTCAGGAAGGTTGGGATGCGGACGACGAAGAAATTCAACGCCCACCCACCACCCACTTTCAGAGCCAATCGCCGAAAGCTTACACTACGTGCTCGATTTCGACTCCGAAGACATCGACGGTATGGACGACGATGTAGGAGACAACAATGAACCAGCGCCTATAGGATGCTGGACAACCACCTCATCCCATGATGTATACATGGTGGATACACATAAAGGAAATGAAGATGAGGAACAACGGGATGCTACGAAGGATAAATCCCTCGAAAAGCAGTCAAAACGGCAACGTAAACGCCGAACCAAGTCCCGCCTCAACAAAGACCCAGCCATAGAGCAGGGCGAACCGGTGGACTATTTAACATGCTATCGAGCAATCGTCCGAACAAGACAACTTGATAAACAACCCGTCCCCGGCGAAGACAACAGTCTGGACGATCTCACGCCGGACAAATTGTTGGAGCAAAATAACCTCCACAAAAGGCTCATCGCCACTTCGCGTAGCCTGAAAAAGCAGAAGCGGAAGCTCAAAACAGCGGAACATGCACTCAGAATCAGATGGAGCAGAGTATTCAACACCACAGACAAATACGGCGGCGATCGCCGAACAAAGAGCTACCCAAAGAGAAAACTACTGCCTGAATTTGATGAGGAGGCCATAGAGCCCCCACAATCAAAAAATAAGAAGGCCACCCGGTCGGATGGACGACCCCACGGCAAAAAGAGAGCGGAAAATGGCGCCGCGCACAAGCCGGTACGTGATCCGCATAAGGATTGACATCAAAAGGATGGCCCAGTAAGGTCCATCTATGGGCCGAGAAAGCAAGCTCTTCAAAGCAATGCAACACACTAAACATCCGAACATCACGGCACACCCAAATATAGGAGCGCCGCACACCCCCTGTGTTTAACCGATGAGGTGCTGGATCACGAATTCCTAGCGGGATTCAAACCCGTAAACATAGAGGCATACGACGGAACAACAGACCCTGGAGTCTGGATTGAGGACTACATCCTCCACATACACATGGCTAGAGGAGATGATCTCCACGCCATAAAATACTTACCCCTCAAGCTCAAAGGGCCAGCCCGGCATTGGCTCAAAGGCCTCCCCGAAAATACCATTGGAAGCTGGGAAGAGCTCGAGGATGCTTTTCGGGCAAATTTTCAAGGGACTTATGTCCGTCCTCCGGATGCAGACGATTTAAGTCATATAAATCAACAACCCGGAGAGTCAGCCCGCAAATTCTGGAACAGGTTCCTCACCAAAAAGAACCAAATAGTCGACTGTCCGGACGCCGTAGCCTTAGCAGCTTTCAAACACAACGTCCGAGACGAATGGTTTCACAGACACCTCGCCAAGAGAAGCCGAGAACCATGGCTGCATTAATAAGCCTCATGACCCGCTTTTATGCTGGAGAGGATAGCTGGCTAGCAAGATGCAGCACCGGTGAACCAAGTACATCCAAGTCGAGGATGGAAATGGGAAACCACGGCGCAACAAGGACCAAATACCGGATTAAAGGGAACGGTCCAAAGAGCGCGGCAATAACGCCGGATTCAAAAGCTCACGGCGAGAACAATAAAAACTGCCCCTTAAGGACAATAGTGATGAGCTATCCAACTTAAACAAAATCTTGGACAAGATATGTCAAATCCACAAGACTCCGGAGGCCTCGCAAACCATACCCACGTAGATTGCTTGGTCTTCAAACCGTCCGCAGACTCAACGCCCGAACACAAGGGGCCGACACACCAAGCGAGGATGATGACGAACCCCACAAGCAGAGCACCGTAAAACAAAAGAATTTTCCGCAAGAGGTTAAAACAAGAAACTCACTTCACGTGATAAAAGGAAAAAACAGAGCGGCGCCCATTAACACGCGCGCCGCACATACTACCCTAGCGGAGTACCAACACTGGTTGTCAAAACCAATCACCTTCGACCATCAGGACTACTGCGAAAGTATCCGGAACGCGGGATGGACTGCCTTGATATTGGATCCTATAATCGATGGATTCCAATTTACACAAGTCCTCATGGATGGCGGCAGTGACATAAACCTGATATATCAGGACACAATCCGCAGGATGGGGATAGACCCAGCCAAAATTTTCCATAGCAACACCTCCTTTAAAGGGGTAATGCCAGCCCATATGCCCATTGTACGGGCTCCCTCATCGCTAGAAGTTGTGTTCGGTTCATCCGACAACTTCCGTCGCGAAAAGTTAGTCTTCCATGTCGCCCCATTTAAAAGTAGCCATCAAGCACTATTGGGATGCGAAGCTTTCGCCCTCTTTAACGCAATACCGCATTATGCATCTCTAACACTTAAAATGCCCGGTCCACGCGGCATCATCTCATTAAACGGGAGTATTAAGTGTTACTCGAGCACGGAAGAACGTGAGACTGCCTTGACAACCCCACACCTATCGGCTCCGCGAGTCAAAGAACCTGACTAGGTCATTCAAACCCGGACACGGCTAGACGAGTCCGAGCCTACTAGCGCATACCCCCATACAAGGGGTTGCATGCATGTACAACAAGAGACAATAAAGCTCAATTTTATTCACTTCTTCGAATCGTACTCTATTTATTTAATATAAAGTACATCTTTTGCACGATCCTTTTTCTTTTAAACTAAGTTCCTCTCTTTTACAGATGAACAACGTGCTACACCCGTCCAGGATACGGCACAACGGAGACACAGGCGCAGACGTGCAGTAGGGACCCATTGCAAGGATTCTTTTCAGATTAAGACCCTGCGTAAACCTTTTTTACTGTCTCTTGTTGATATACATCCCCCGGTTTCTTACTATAACCGAGGAGGAGGCTGGCGTTTTGGCATTGGCCGCACCAGAATTTTTATGCGTGCACGGACACTGGGGCTTAGGGCATTATTCTGCCTGCTTTTATAAAGACCGAATACCTTAGGGAGTATTCGACGTCTCGAGTTAGGCCTTATATGCATCAGCTTCGAATCATGTCTTTGGTCAAATGTTGGGTTTGCCTGGCTCCTGTGTTTTGCTGCCTTACGTTCCGTTCTATCGGCTAACGCGGCACCAGGAGAACTACTGCGATTGTGCCCCAGTTCGGCGAGAGACTGACTGTCATGATATAGCGAGAGACTGTTCAACCACTCGATCACTCACCGGAATGTTTAGAATTCCTCCGCATTAACGAAGGACCGTTTTTCGGTCAGGCATATACGCACCCCGAATTCGGGAGAGTGCGGTACCCCCAGGTGCTATATAGTAGCCCCACCCTCGAACTCCTATGGCTAAGTGAAAGTGATAAAGCATTATAGTGTGGTTGCCTAGTTTGCTACGCTACCACCTCCTTAACAGGACCAAGACGTTGGATTAAGTGTGAAAAAGCGCCTTCTTTGCAAACAACCCCGCACTATGTGCGTGGGGGCTGAAGCCAAGGACTGCCATCTTTCAGGTTATATATACATATACATCAACGGCCGCACAGGGAGTAGTTTACTACTTGAACGCACAAGTATAAAAAGCTCTTATATTATATTGAAACATTGTTTTCACAAATCATACATGTCATTTAAACATAATATCCTTCGAGCACTGCGTCTCTATTAAACGAGCGCCCTGCGGGACTTCCTCAAAATAGTGCTCGGCAGGTACTCGGCTTATGTCCGAATCTTGGGATGCAACGTCGGTGGCCTTCATCTCCGCCAAGATGTCTTGACACGGGCTAGAGCCATCCGCGCCCTCAATACACGCCAACCGCTTTATTGCATCGACACGCGGTACCGCACCAAGGAACCGCTGCACTAAACCAAAATAACTCTTCTACCGGGTCCGCTGGCCACAAATGATTCATGACATGCTTCATGGCAAGTCCGGATAATCGATTCAGCTCGGCCCATTCGCCAACCGATCGGTCAACGGAAGAGGACGCCCCGGACTATGGAATTGCGACCAATATAGCTCTTCCCTTCTGTGCCCCTTCTGGCCTCGGAAGTGCTCAATCGCGTCCGCAGCGCTCGCCGCTAAGTCCAGATAAGCATCCTCCGAACTCCACAACTTGTCCAACTGAGCATACTTCGGATCCGTATATTTCCTCCGCAGCAAAAACGGTTTTCCAGCCGCAATAGCCCCGGCCTGACTCAGCTCCTCCTTGGCAGCTCTCAAAGCGGAACGGGCATCCTTGGATTCGGCGGTGGCCCTTTTCAGTTCTTCTTGCTCGCAGCGTTCTTTTTCAAGAACCTCACAGCGGTCGGTAGTATTCTTCAACTTTCTGGCCATATCAGCCATCTCCTCTTTGCTTTGGCAGTGAGCAGCCCGTTCGGCTTTTAGCTCTTCGGCCGCCCTTAAAGCGCCGCGTACATTATTTCTGGCTTGCTCTTTCGCTCGGGCGAGTTCCGCCAGCTCCTCCACAAAAGCAGCACCATCTGCATTAAGCATACACGTAGTAAGGCATGGGCGTCAAGCTCCCTTACCAGGTGTCCGCGTAGAAGTCGCAAACCTTGTGACTCGTCAAACCGTTTATTGAACAGCGCGATGTCCGCATCCGCCTCATCAAGTTGCCGCTTTAGTTCGGCATATTCATCAGTCCGGCTGGCCACCGGACGCCCCGCCACCTATTTAGGAGCGGCGATATGTTATAACTGAGATTTTGATCCTCGACACGCTGTCAATTTTGACAACATACCGAGTCTCGTGGGCTACTATCTATACAGGTGCATTCTATATGCATAACTGTCGGAAAGGTACATCATTTTTATGCACTCGAACCCCATCAAGAAGCTTCTGACGGCTTCATGCAATCCGCTCTCCGCGGATGCAATTCTTTCAATCACCGTACCCATTAGCACACGGTGATCCTCTGAGGTAGCTGCTCGCCCGAGCAGATCCTTCAGCTCCTCCGACCGCACACCACTTGGCGCCGGACTTGGGGGAACCCTCCGCGACGACACCTCAGGGTCGTCTGCCTCGCATGAGGGTGCGACAGGTGGAGGCGTTTCACTCTCCATCATCTCCGGAAGAAGATCCCCCGAAGACGAGCTCTGCTGAGAAGGGCTGAGATCCGAACTACAAGGTACAATTTCGGTTATCTTCAGAAATAAATACAGGGATGTTCCTTACTTATAAAACCCCTTCCTTTTTACTTACGGCTCGCTGGAGGGCTGATCCCCCTGGGGAAACAAAGGCGGCTGGGGTACTTCCCAGCTGGACTCTCTGACGAAGATTTCTTTCCCCTCTTCGAGGCCTTGACCTCCAGATCTTCCGAAGCGGTCCTCTTCTCTCCTTGGAGGGTGGGACCTTTGATCCCTCCCTCCTCAAAGGCCTCCTTCAGGAGGCAGCTTGCTTCCCACTCCCTCGCCTTCTTTAAAAGGCGCGGCCTTCAACATATTGACCAGCATGGGATCCGGCGTGTTCTCTGGGAGGGGAGTCGGACACCTTATTAACTTTGCCTTGGCTATCCGCTCCTGTTCAAGAAACGACTCCTTTAAAGGTCATGTATATGCTAAATGAATGAACAGCCTGTCCGGTTACAGGACTACTTACTTGAGTATCTGGGCGATTGCAGCTTAGTCCTGCGTCCTCAGTTAGGTCCAGACACTTCTCTTGTGATCCGAAGAACAGTTTATACATCTCCACGGGCGTCGTACCCATAAAATTTCGGAGAGCTCGTGGTCCCTCCGGATTAAATTCCCACAGGCGGAGGGGCGACGCTTGTAGGCGGTATACGCCAATCAACATAACCTGCGCCACTACAACCAGATTGATCTCTCTTTCTTGGAGGTCTCGAATACGGTCCTGCAACAAAGGAACATCCTTGGACGACCCCCAGTCGATCCCCTTGTTGACCCATGACGCCAGCCGTTGTGGTGGACTCCGAAAGGTATAAGCAGTGAAGCGCCACCCATTTGGTGCCCCCGAGCGGTGATATAAAACCACTCCTGCTACACAAACCAAGCTCCTCTTGAAAAGAGCCCTCGGGCCACGGGCATCAGCACACTTGCTTATGACCGCCCCTCCAAGACTCTGCTTGTTGCCCTCGATCATCTTTGGCTCCACCTTGAAGGTCTTGAGCCATAATCCAAAGTGAGGGGTAATATGGAGGAAGGCCTCACATACGACAATGAATGACGAGATATGGAGGATGGACTCCGGATTCAAGTCATGAAAATCCAGCCCATAATAAAACATGAGCCCCCGCACAAAGGGATCCGTCGGGAAGCCTAAACCCCGAAGGAAGTGAGACACGAACACCACGCTCTCACCGGGCTCGGGAGTGGGAATGACCTGCCCTGGAGCAGGCAGCCTATGCGAAATCTCGCCGGTTAGATACCTGGCGTCTCGCAGCTTTAGCACATCTTCTTCTCCATCGGCCGTGCTGGTCGGAGCCGGACATCGTCGAAGGTCCGAAGCGCCTAAATCTGAAGCTTTGGGTGTTAGAACTTCGGCGCTGCGTGGCGAACTTCGATGGAGGGTGTAAAAAGAAGAGTGCCTGGGTCTCATTATAAAGAGGTTGAATACCAAGAGCCCTCCCTGTGGTCGATTAGGACTCGCCTTCGATAGAGGAGGCGTGCCAACGGGCACGGTTGGGTTACCCACGTCCGTATTGATGAGAATCCCGGAATAAGGGGGCACGATCTATGCTTTGATAAGACGTGCCAAGGAAACTGCCTCGCTAAACGCGCTGAGGTGGAATAGTAAAAAACGATTCATGTGAAGGCCTAGCCGTGGTGTGATGTCACGCCGCGGACTACGTCAGCAGATCTGTGCAAAAGTTATTCTATCAACGGTGGTATGTGGAACTTGTTTTGCAGAGCCGGACACTATCCTTGTATTCAAAACCTTCTATGAAGTATTCGGAGGAGGAACCTGCCTTCCAATGCCGAAGACAATATGCGCGCTAGACTCGTCGTCATTGAAGCCTGGTTCAGGGGCTACTGAGGGTGTCCTGGACTAGGGGGTGTCCAGATAGCCGAACTATCATCACGGCCGACTCCAAGACTATGAAGATACTAGATTGAAGACTTCGCCCCGTGTCCGGATGGGACTTCCCTTGGCGTGGAAGGCAAGCTTGGCGTCACGGATATGTAGATCTCCTACCATTGTAACCGACTCTGTGTAACCCTAACCTATCCGGTGTCTATATAAACCGGAGGGTTTTAGTCCGTGAGGACGAACAACAATCATACCATAGGCTAGCTTCTAGGGTTTAGCCTCCTTGATCTCGTGGTAGATCTACACTTGTACTACCCATATCATCAATATTAATCAAGCAGGAGTAGGGTATTACCTCCATCGAGAGGGCCCGAACCTGGGTAAAAACATCGTGTCCCTTATCTCCTGTTACCATCCACCTAGACGCACAGTTCGGGACCCCCTACCCGAGATCCGCTGGTTTTGACACCGACAAGCACCCTCATCGTTCCCCGTCGCCTGCCGTCAACGCTGCCACCGGCTCGGCGGGGAACGAGCAGCAAGCATCGTCCCAGCATCCCTCCGTGAGGCAAGACGGCCGCACTGCTACCCCCTCGCTCGCCCCGGCTGGTTCTTTGTCTCGCGCGTTCCACGCGCCCATGGAGGCTCGAGCTGCGCTCATCGCGGCAAACGAGCTCCTGCGCTACCGCCCCGTCGACGACGTCTACGAAGAGTGGCTCGACCGCGTCGCCGAGCTCGTCCGCGCCGCAGGGTGCTCCCCCGCGCCGTCTGTCCCGCTGCACCAAACCCCGTCCTGCGCGGGGGACGAAGCTCCGGGGGTGCCTCGGCCGCCTCCCCCTCAAGAAGGCGCCCTAGCCCCAAGGCGCGTGGTCCCTGGGCAGAACCCTCTCCGTCCGTCGCCGGCGCGGCAAGAGCAGAGCTGTCAGGAGGTCCCTCGCCCGCAAGAAGCTGCCCGAGTGCTCCCCGCTCCAGCTCGTTGCAACCACGCTCCTGCTCCGGCACGACAAGACCCCGCGCTGCTCCCAGCTGCAGCGCATGGGGACCCGCAAGACCAAGCTCTTCGTCACCCAAGGCCTCCCGTGGCCACAGCTAGCTACCGTGCCTTCACCCCCGAGCTGCGCAGTGTCGCGTGGCCCGGCAAGTTCAAGCCGGACCTGCCTCCTCACTACGACGGTACGGTCGACCCCGCAGAGTTCCTCCAGCTCTACGAGCTGGGCATCGAAGCCGCCAACGGAGACGAGAAGGTCATGGCGAACTGGTTTCCCATGGCGCTCAAAGACGGGGCCCCACCTGGCTCCTGAACCTGGCCCCAGGCACGATCTCCTCCTGGGACGAGATGCGTACCCGCTTCATCGCCAACTTCCAAGGTACTCGCGACCGGCCACCCGCCGTGAGCGACATGCGCCGCATCAAGCAGCAACCAGGAGAGACCCTGCAGAAGTACATCCAGCGCTTCAACAACGCACGCCTCAAGATTCCCAAGGTGACCGAGGAGGCCATCATCTCCGCCTTCTCTGACGGTGTGCGCGACGTCAAGATGAAGGAGGAGCTGGTGATACATGAAGATCTGTTCACTTCCTTGGAGCTGTTCAACTTGGCGACCAAGTGCGCCAGGGCCGAGGAAGGGCGTCTCTCCCTCCTCGAGCTGCCAGCCGCAGACCCAGAAGAGAAGAAGCCCAAGGTCAAGGACGTAAAGCGCAAGGGGGCTGCCATGCTCACGGCAGAACCGGACACCAAGCGGGGCAGAGATCAGCCCGAGTCCTCTAAGGGCAGCCGGTACTGTGTGTACCACGACCTCCACACCCACAACACCAGTGAATGTCAAGAACTCCGAGCCATGCGATAAGGGAGGATCGGCTGACATCCCGACCGCAGCGACCGGGGCTACAGCCGAGGAGGAGGAAGGAACGCAGGACGCTGGGAAGACCGCGGCCCACGCCAAGGGTGGCGTGACCAGCCTCGTGAGGATCGCTGGCAAGACCCGCCTCGCGAGGGAGGCTGGAGGGATCAGCCTCGCGAGGATCGCCCGCAAGGCAACGCAGGCCTCCCTCCTCTGCCACCGCAGCCAAGGAGAAATGAAGACCATCATCAGGACGAGAGGGCTGGGGGCTTCCAGGAGCCGCGCGCGATCGCCTGCATCCTGGGCGGAGCTCAAGCCCCAGCCTCTCAACGCATCTTCAAACAGTTCGCCCGTGAAGTGAATGCAGTCCTCCCCAAGCTCGAAGCCACACGCCCCCTCAGGTGGTCGGTGTGCACCATCACGTTCAGCTCAGCGGATCAGCTCAAGTGTGTGGCCACAGCCGGAGTCCTCCCGATGCTCTGTTCCCCAATCATCAGCAACGTGCTAGTCACCAAGACCCTCATCGATGGCGAGGCAGGGCTCAACGTCCTGTCCGTGGAAACGTTCAACAATCTCCAAGTGCCTTACAATCAGCTCCAGCCGACCAAGCCTTTCTCTGGGGTCACCGACGGCTCCACGGTCCCGATCGGGCAGGTTCGCCTCCATGTCACCTTCGGCGCACGCGACAACTACCGCACCGAGCTCATCGACTTCGACGTCGCCCACATTCGCCTGCCATACAACGCCATCCTCGGGTACCCAGCGCTAGCCAAGTTCATGGCCGTAACCCACCACGGCTACAACATCCTCAAGATGCTAGGAAGTGGCGGAGTCATCACGGTGCCCTGCGAAGACAAAGACGCAGCAGTGCTCCTCGGAGCGAGCCTTTCAGGCTGCATCACTGGAGGACCCGGATCGCGGAAGCAGGAAGCCTCCCGAGACCGCTCCCAAGAAGAAGAAGACATCGTCCGGCCCGGCCCCTCAGGGTCCGTGCGTGCTCAGGGGGAACCTCCTATCGCATAGGAAAGCGCGCCCGGCGCCCTCCTCAGGCAGGGCTCAGGGGCTCCCCCCTGGAGGGCCACTGACCTTGCTAGGGTCACGAGGGAGGCGCTTGGGCACCACTTGGAGGCGTGTTTCGAAGCACGTTTCCCTCAAGAAGGAGCAAGGCAAGGAGGGCCAAACCCTCGTGAGTTCGTCTGCCAAGATTGTTCAGGAGCTGCAAGAGTCAAGAGTCATGAGTGGCAGCCACCGCTTACCTGCCGTGGCTCCCCATCCAGGCGAGGATGGTGGGCTGCGCGTCTGCATCGACATACCAGGGCTCAACCGAGCCGCCTCTCAGGAGCGCCTCTGGCTCTCTCGCGTGGGGCGCTGCGAAGGTCCACCCCACAGCTACGTTCGCATGCCTTACGGCCTGCCGAACGCAGCCGCCATGTACCAGCGCCTCATGAAGGACATCCTAGAGGCTCAAGAGGCCAGGCGTTTCGCAGCCCTGGCGGAGATGGAGATGGTCCACGAGGAGCCACCAGCGCCTCCGGAGCCTCCCGAGGCCCCCCGAGCACAGGGGCCTCGAGGATCGGCTCCCGCAGCCCACCTAGTCTGCTGCATCCACACCCTTTCGTCTTCAACGCTACCAGGTGACATCGTTCAAGTTTCATTTCCAGCTGGGAGCGCCCCCCAGGGCTGCATTATTCCCAGGCCGCGTGGGTCCGTCCCTGCGGCGTGTATCCCTTTTACTTCCCGTTCTTAGCTTACCTTTTGGGGCGCCTCGGGCTGCATCATCCCCAAGTCGCTCGGGTCCGATCGAGCGATGTTCGTCTTCTTTGCGCTTATCTAAATGGACTTGCTCCTTCGTGATTAACATGCTTGACCTAGTTTCCCGCTCGACTGACACCAACTGATGGAGCTGCTCCCTAACAGGACGGCGCTTGAGCGTGGGTCCGTCCCCGCAACGCCGACAAACCTGAATGGCTGAGCTCTGGCTGCGGCAGCCCCGCATAGCGCTACCTCGTCAAGCCTTTAGTGCCTCGTCACCCTTCCGGGGCAACCAACGGCTGACTGACGGTCGTAACGGTGAACTTTCGTTCTTTCTGTGATGAGCCCACTGGATCTCTTCAAGGAGCAGCGTCGGGCGAGGCCCCCACGGTGTCTCCTTCACTCTCACCCGCGCGAACCGCTTGCACGTTAAAGGGGGGGTGCCTGAGCATCGCGACTCAGGGCTCCTACTGGCTCTCCAGCCCTCACCCTCTGGCCTTGCCCACGGCATCGCGACCTGGCATACCAGCGACGACTGAGACTCGCTCGAGGGCCGGGACCCGAGGACCTAGAGCAGAAAGGGGAGAAAAGGCGAGAGGGGAGGGACACGTGAGGACCTCGCCAAGTGACCCCTCGCCTGCCGATGCAAGGAACCGGCAACGCACCAGGAAGCGACTCTTGATTCTCGAGATAAGTCACCGTCCGGAAGCATTAACTAACATGGCATCGTCCCCTCACCAAACGCAATCCCGAGTTAGCAACGCCGCTCTCCTTTCTCACCGAACGATGGCTGCTTGGGCGCTAAGGGGGACCTCCTGAGCATCGCGACTCAGGGGCTCTTACCGGACCCCGGGCCACTCACCTCCTGGCCTTGACCACGGCATCGCGACCTGGCATACCAGCGACGACTGAAGCTTGCCTTGGGACTGGGACCTGTCGGCGCAGAGCATCAAGCCCTCGCGAGGTTCGAAAGGGAGAACTGAGCTAAGGCGGGATGAGCAACTCGCGCTGATTCACAACAAGGATCATATTAACAAGCCGGGCCACATGCACCATACAAGCCCCCATGGGGCGCGCTTTTGATTCCTTGCAGGGAGTAGATCCTAAAGAACGCTAACTACACGCGCTCCTGCAAAAGACGCCATCTTCAAGAGCGGGCCGTCGGGCACCGGCGCCAACCCCATCCAGATCAGGGGCGGCGACGGCCTGCCAAGCCCTGCTCCGAGAGCGGCGCAGGCTCGGGGGCTCGTAGTTGTCATCGCTCGTCTCCGGAGTCGCGAAGAGCTCGACGGGGTCACTGGATCCTCCGCCGACCTCCACGATCGCAGGTAATCATGACCCGCTTTGCATGCAGGGACTTGTCAATTCGTGCAGTCGCCGAGGCGTCGTGGGGAAGTGGAGGCACCCACGTCCAATCAACCGCCACGCGGCGCCCAAGGCCGCAGGCTGTTAGGGCCCGCAGCGCTTCGCACTTGCCCCTTCGCCTCTCTGCTCGGCCAAGTCCGGGCGCGCCTTGGGCCCGGGGGCTACTGTCGGCGTTCTGGGAACGGGGGTCCCCAGACTTGCCTGCCTGCGGCCTGCGGCGTGGCTCAAAGGGGGCCCATCACGGCCCATCTTCATCAACACGAGCTCAAGACCCTCGCGAGGGGCCAAGCCTCGCGGGGCGGACGACAGGGAGCTTCCTCAGGCACGGCCTCATCAGGCTGGCTCGCGAGGTGGCGGAGAGATCAAGGCGTGGTACCTCACGAGGTGCCCATGATGCAAGCCATGACGACCAAGGGCGCCAAAGGGCGCCACCCAGCAAGTGTCCTCCTTTCCTCTTTGGTGCAAAGGGAGCAAGCGTAGGCGAGAGCATCAAGCAAAGGCGTCCATTTCGGTGCAACAAGACCAAGACCAGTCCAACGGCAGGAAGGAAGTCATTGTGGAGCCCAAGCCGGCATCACCACCAGAGCCTTTGACAGGCGAGGACCAACTTTAGTTAGGATAAGTGTACCATATGTTCCCCTTCAAAATGGCCAATTGTTGGCGCCCTTCCCGCTCAATATTTGGGAAGAGGCACAGGGCCTCCGCCTATAAGTAGAGCTAGCCACCATAGTAGGGGAGACACAAGAGCAGAGATGGGGGAAAGATAGCGAAAGATCTGGAATCGACAGAGAGATAGAGAGAAGCGACTGAACTCCCCCTAGCAGTTCATCGCACCAGCCAAGAACAGACCCTCGCGAGGCTGTTCTTCTTTGTATTGTTCATCACCACCAGCCCAAGAGGCAATCCACCACACCACAAACTAGAGTAGGGTATTACACCACAATGGTGGCCCGAACTAGTATAAACCATGTGTCTCTTGTTATGTTCCTTTCGTAGTTTAGATCCTAGCGAGGCGGCGGGGTGCAGGTAGGTAGAAGGCGAGATTCCGCACGCACCCCAGTGTTCGAACCTCAAGGGTCTGCCGGAACCCGAAATCCGACACTGACTCCTGGCCAGAGTCATATGCTGACTGCGTTCATTCAAGAAGAAAAATGGAAATTTGAAAAGGCCAGGCAGTTGAAGAAAGCGCAGTACAGGAAGGAGCGCTTCCTGAAGAAAAAAGTTGTCTCCATGACAACTGAAGAACTTGTCACTATTCAATCAGAGATCAAGAAGCTTAGTGATGAATTTGACGTATACCGCGCTGACTGGCTTGGAGAAGTCAGATTTGTGAATTTAACTGAGAAGTTCACTTCCAATGTTGCAACCCCAACGCAACAAGAAAATCCTCAAGCTGAGGCACCTGCTCAGCCGGCTGAAGAACATGCCAGCACCACTGATGATAATCAGGTTGCTGAAGAAACTCAGAGTACCAGGGCTGATGACTGCATTCCAGCCGCTGAAGAAATTGCCAGGGCAACCACTAGTGTTGCGCCTGAAGAAACTGAAGAAGTCAGGGCAACTGCATCAGTTGTGCCTGAAGTAATTGAACCAAATTCCTCTGCTCCTCCTGCAACTACCCCAACTCCGATTCTTCCTTCCGCATCAGATGTGAAGAAAACCAAGGCTGCAGAGCGTGCAGCAGTGAAGAAAAGGAAAGCATCAACTTCATCAGATTCTTCAGCTCCGAAGAAGATGAAGCCATTGACCAGCTCTTTTGCAAATCCAATTGATGCTATTCCGGTCTCATCCATGCCATCAAAGGACCTTGTTCCTTTTGATGAAGAATATGTGATTCCAAGTGAATCAGATGAAGAGATTCCTTTTGCTGCTTCGTCAGAGCAGTTGGATGAAGAAATTGAAGCGGATGCAATCCCTTCAACCCCAATAGTCTCATCGCCCATGCCTCAGTTCACTGCTGAAGAGGCCGGCGTTGAGGAAAAGAGTGAAGAAGAAGATGTGGACATTGGGTGTACAACACCTGTGCTGAATGATGACTTTTGGGAAAGTCAGCACCCCAACTCTCCTCTGTTCACACCTCTGCAACAAATTCCTCAGTCCCCTGTCAATACTGAAGTACAAATGGGATCTGAAGAACCTCATGCAACCCTGTCTGTCCATGAAGAGATTCCAGCCACTAGTGTTGAAGAAAATGTTAATGAAGAATTAAAGACCCAGGCTGTCACTGAAGAAGAAGCTGAAATTCCTTAGCCTGTGGAACCTGAGATTGCGATTCCTGAGGTGATGATGCAATTGACTGATACTCCTCAGCCCAAGCCAAAGGATCCCTTCTCGAAGAAGCAGAAATTCAAGGCTGATGACTTCTTCAGCGAGCATGTTTTATTCACTGACTACAACCCATATGACTCTGCTCGTCTTAGAAGCAATCGTTTCTGGACTGCCAGCCAAGCAAATTTTTATTCTTCACTGCTCTTCAACAAGGACAAAGTCTTCGACCATGAGCATATTCCTCACATAGACATGGAACCAATGCCTTGTTTAGCCCAGTCCTCAGTGTGCTTCATGATGCAGGATTGCTCAACTTTTGCACGGATATTTGCGATTGGAATGAAGAGCTCATTCTTCAGTTCCATGCAACCCTGTAAATCACAGGCGATGCTGATGATATCAACTCTTGGGTGTTGGAATGGATGACCAAAATACTCATTACAAAGCACCGGCCTCTGAATTACTTCATGCACTGCCAATCAGTCGTCCCCTTGAAGGTGCTCGTTGTCTGTACTAGGAGCCTAAACTCACTGCTCATTACATGCAAGTGCTTATGAAGCCTCTGAAGCCCGGTCAAGTCCCAAGAACCAAATTCCTCATGAAGGAATTGCTATATGTGCCACGAACAGTCTATCGCATTCTGACGAAGACTATGAGTCCAATCAAAGGCCACGGCTCATCTGATGAGGAAATTGTTGGCATCATGAAGAATCTGCTATTCAACATCATTCATGGCATTCCTGTCAATTATCACGATTTCTTCATTAGGACTCTGGCAAATGTTGCACTCTCTCCGTTTGAGTTGAAGCCTTACACACCTTGGATTATGAGATTCATCAGAACAAGGTCTTCACTCAACTACAAGGCTGACACTCTCAACCATTGCAGCTACTTGCCCCCCATTGAGTCCTCAAAAGGACATTTTCCTCAGCTGATGAAAAGGGCAAGGATGCTGCTGTTATAGATGAAGGCATTCGTCCATTGGATAGTCAATTTCGCAAAGCTGCATCTTATTCCACCAATGATGACTCTGCCAGTCATGATTCTGCTGCCAATGCATCCAAGCCAAATCCTCAAGCCACAGCTCCAAGAGTGATGACTGACCGTGAGCTTCTCCCCAGTCTTCACCAGAAGGTGGATCGAAACCATAAATGGGTTAAGTGTCAGTTTGGTTCTATTCATCACAACATGACTGCTACACATAATGCAGTGAACAAAAACCATTACTACCTCCATGCAGTCTTGATTCGCACTGGCTATTCTGTCACATCTATATGGTGAAGAAGATCTGAAGCAAATGGGTCTCAAGGAGGATTTTTACTGGTCTGCACCTCCACCGAAGAAATACAAGAAGGTCAAGGTTCCTTCCTTGGTGGCCAGCTCCTATTCTTCATCACACGACACCGACGAGTATGAAGACTTGGACGACACTGCGGTAGGCCCTACAACAAAAAATGACCCCAACAACGCTGGCGCTCCTTCATCATCATGATATTCTTCAGGGGCGTTAGTCCTCATTTTTTGACCCTTTTGGTCATTCGATGACAAAGGGGGAGAAATTTGAGTTAGTCTTCAAGCGGGTCTATCTAAATGGGCGTTTTTTTGCTAAGTTACAACTCTTGTTCTTCTGAGACTTTATTCGATCGAGTTGTAAACTTAAACTCTATGGTGGTCTGATACTTTTGCTGAGATTTTCTGCATGCTTATTCCTCGTTAATGTTAATGCACGCATGCTGAATTACATCAGTCACCATATTTCATCATGCATTTCAAATTCTTCATAGTGTATGTCAAATGCGTGTATGAATTACAAGATATAGGGGGAGATCTCCATGATTCTATTCTTCAAGTGTGCATTGCTTCATCCTCAGGGGGAGTTCTTCTATATCTTGCAATCAAATCCCTCAATATTAGTATTTACACTTCAAATGTTTATCCCCGTTGAAAACTTAACCTATATTGTCATCAATCACCAAAAGGGGGAGATTGTAAGTGCATCTAGTGCCCCTTGATTTTGGTGTATTGAAGACTTATATGTTAAGGGACTAATGTGTTTATGAGTGTACACAGGTCTATAAGTCTATGAGGAGTTTGATATTTACAGAGAAAGTCGACCCCTAAAAACGAATATCTTCGACTGAAGATTTTGGATTTCTGAAGACTTTGAAAGTGAAGCAATTGGTGTGACCTGAAGACTTGGTATTCATTCAAGAACATGAAGCATGAAGACTTTTGTTTTCGTAGTTTCATTTTCTCTTTCTTGAGTCATAGGAAACACCGTCTCAAGAAGGGGGTCGAGGAAATACTAAGGAAATATTTCCATGTGATGCTCAACTCAAAATCCTACACATACCAATCCCTTCGAGTGAAGCCATTGGAAATCTCATACAATTCAGTCAAAATTCTTCAGTGATAGAGACGAAGTTCTTCTGGTCGCTGAGGAATTTGTTCTGACTGAGGAATTAGGAATTCGCCAGTGCGGATTGCCGACACAGTGAGGAACATGATAGCCCTGAGGAATTGAGCCTCAAATATCCGACCGTTGCTGTGCTATGCGCCAGCTGTCCCAAAATATCTACCCACCTAACGGTCATATCATTGAAGGGCATTTATGTCTTATCATGTCGGGCTGCTCCCTAGGCTATAAATAGCCGCCCCCTACAACCACTAGCTGGTTGGCTGCTCTGAGAGAAACTGACACTTGTCATTTGAGAGCATCCCATCCTTCGAGCAATTTGAGCGAAAATCATCAAGTGAGGAAAAACCCAAACCCAAACACCTACAAACCCAAGTGATTGAGCATCACTGAAGAGATTGATCCTGCGTGGATCCGACACTTGTTACCTTTGAAGACTATGCATCTTCCAGACGGTTAGGCGTCATGGTCTAGAGCATCCAAGAGGAAATTGTGTATCGCCGAGTGACCGAGTTTGTGAAGGTCTGGAAGTCACCTCAAGATTTACCACGAGTGATTGGGCAAGGTCTGTGTGACCTTAGCTCAAGGAGAATACGGTGAGGACTGTGTGTCCTAGACTATGTGTCCTCAGGTTTAAATACCTAGCAGCTCCAACCAGACGTACAACTGTCACGGAAGTTGGAACTAGTCTACCAAATCATTATCTACACCAAGCCTACTGGTTCTATTTCCTAAACTCTTTCATTTCCTCATTACTGTGTTGTGCGCCTGTTCATATCTGTTCGAAGACCTTGACTGAAGACTTTCTCAATTTCCTCAGTTCAATTTCTTCAGTCTGTTTGTCTGTATCCTGTGTTATCTTGTGTTTACGCTTTCTGTACTCTGTGCTTGTCTTCATTTCTTCATGATGACCATGGTTGTGTTCTACATCTGAGTACTTATTCTACTGAAAGTAGTTCTTCACTCAGGAATTTCCTCACTAGCAAATTCTTCAGTGAAGAATTCATAAAAATCGCCTATTCACCCCCCCCCCCTCTAGTCGATATAACGCACTTCCATCTTTGGACCTCTTGAAAGGCCCAACCATGTCAAGCCCCCAAGTTGCAAACGGCCAAGTAATTGGAATCATCCTCAACTCTTGAGCCAGAACATGAGCTCATCGTGAAAATTTCTGACAACCGTCACATTTGTTGACCAAATCCTCAGCGTCAGCATGAGCCGTCAACCAATAAAACCCATGACGGAAAGCCTTGGCTACAAGATATTTAGAACCGGCATGATGACCACAATCCCCTTCATGAATCTCGCGCAGAATCTCACATCCTTCTTCAGGAGAGACGCAACATTGAGACGCCCTTGTGACACTGCGATGATGCAACTCTCCATTGGCAATTGACATTGACTTAGACCGCCAGGTTATCTACCTGGCCAAGATCTCATCCTCAAGCAACTCACCCCGAGTCATGTAAGCCAGATACGGAACTGTCCAATCAGGAATAGTGTGAAGAGCCGCCACCAATTGGGCTTCCGGGTCAGGAAAAACAAGATCCTCCTCAGTAGGCAATTTGACAGAAGGGTTGAGTAGAACATCCAGGAACGTGTTGGGTGGCACCGGCTTACGTTGAGACCCTAACCGGCTTAAAGTGTTAGCCGCCTCATTCTTTCTGCGATCAATATGTTCAACCTGGTAACCCTTGAAATGACCCGCATAGCATCAACCTCTCGACGATAAGCCGCCATGAGTGAATCCTTAGAATCCCAAGTGCCAGAAACTTGTTGAGCTAGCAGATCTGAGTCGCCAAAGAACCTCATCCGGCATAAGATCATTTCTTTAGCCATTCGAAGGCCGTGGAGCAAGGCCTCATACTCAGCTGCATTGTTAGTACAAGGAAACATTAACCGGAGAACATAAAAAATTTATCACCTCGTGGGGAAGTCAATACAACTCCAGCCCCCGAGCCTTCCAACTGCCTGGATCCATCAAAATGAATAGTCCAATATGTGGATCGACGAGCCATTTCACGAATCAATAGAATGTTATCCAGCTTTTCCTCAGGCATCTGTAACTCTGTCCAATCATTTATAAAATCCACGAGTGCTTGTGATTTGATGGATGTGCGAGGCACATACTTTAAACCATGGGGTCCAAGCTCAGTGGCCCACTTGGCTACCCGACCTGTGGCTTCTCTATTTTGGATGATATCCCCCAGAGGAGCAGAGCTAACCACAGTAATAGGATGACCAAGAAAATACTGCTTGAGCTTCCGGCTTGCCATGAAGACCCCATACATAAGCTTCTGCCAATGCGGATACCTCTGCTTGGATTCAATGAGCACCTCGCTGATGTAGTAAACCGGCCATTGAACCGGATATTCTTTGCATGTTTCCTTCCTCTCTACGACAATAGCCACGCTAACAGCTCAGCTATTAGCAGCCACATATAGCAGCAAGGGCTCTTTATCAATGGGAGCAGCAAGAACGGGCAGCTCCATCGGCGTTCGGGGAACGGGGGTCCCCAGACTTGCCTGCCTGCGGCCCATGGCGTGGCGCTGCTAGCAGGCCCGTACGGCCCATCTTCATCAACAAGGCATTCAAGACCCTTGCGAGGGGCCAAGCCTCGCGAGGCGGATGACGCGAGGCCTCCTCAGGAGTGGCCTCGCCAGGCAGGCTCACGAGGAGCGGAGAGATTGATAACCCACAAGTGTAGGGGATCGCAACAGTTTTTGAGGGTAGAGTATTCAACCCAAATTTATTGATTCGGCACAAGGGGAGCCAAAGAATATTCTCAAGTATTAGCAGTTGAGTTGTCAATTCAACCACACCTGGATAACTTAGTATCTGCAGCAAAGTATTTAGTAGCAAAGTAATATGGAAGTAACGGTAACAGTAGAAAAAGTAATATTTTTGGGTTTTGTAGTAATTGTAACAATAGCAACGAAAAAGTAAATAAGCGAAGAACAGTATGTGAAAAGCTCGTAGGCATTGGATCGGTGATGGAGAATTATGCCGGATGCGGTTCATCATGTAACAATCATAACATAGGGTGACACAGAACTAGCTCCAATTCATCAATGTAATGTAGGCATGTATTCCGAATATAGTCATACGTTATTATGGAAAAGAACTTGCATGACATCTTTTGTCCTACCCTCCCGTGGCAGTGGGGTCCTAACGGAAACTAAGGGATACTAAGGCCTCCTTTTAATAGAGTGCCGGACCACAGCATTAACACATAGTGAATACATGAACTCCTCAAACTATGGTCATCACCGGGAGTGGTCCCGATTATTGTCACTTCGGGGTTGCCGGATCATAACACATAGTAGGTGACTATAGACTTGCAAGATAGGATCAAGAACTCACATATATTCATGAAAACATAATAGGTTCAGATCTGAAATCATGGCACTCGGGCCCTAGTGACAAGCATTAAGCATAGCAAAGTCACAGCAACATAAATCTCAGAACACAGTGGATACTAGGGATCAAATCCTAACAAAACTAACTCGATTACATGATAGATCTCATCCAACCCATCACCGTCCAGCAAGCCTATGATGGAATTACTCACGCACGACGGTGAGCATCATGAAATTGGTGATGGAGGATGGTTGATGATGACGACGGCGACGGATTCCCCTCTCCGGAGCCTCGAACGGACTCCAGATCAGCCCTCCCGAGAGGTTTTAGGGCTCGGCGGCGGCTCCTATCGTAAAACGCGATGAATCAATCTCTCTGGTTTTTTTTCTCCCCGAACACGAATATATGGAGTTGGAGTTGAGGTCGGTGGAGCGTCAGGGGGCCCACGAGGTAGGGGGCGCGCCCAGGGGGGCAGGCGCGCCCTCCACCTTCGTGGACAGGTGGTGGCCCCCTGACGTGGATTCTTCTTCGAGTATTTTTTATATTTTCCAAAAATAAGTTCCGTGGAGTTTCAGGTCATTCCGAGAACGTTTGTTTCTGCACATAAACAACAACATGGAAAGTCTGCTGAAAATAGCGTCAGTCCGGGTTAGTTCCATTCAAATCATGCAAGTTAGAGTCTAAAACAAGGGCAAAAGTGTTTGGAAAAGTAGATACGACGGAGACGTATCAACTCCCCCAAGCTTAAACCTTTGCTTGTCCTCAAGAAATTCAGTTGATAAACTGAAAGGGATAAAGAAAAACTTTTACAAACTCAGTTTGCTCTTGTTGTTGTAAATATGTAAAGCCAGCATTCAAGTTTTCAGCAAAGATTATAACTAACCATATTCACAATAACACTTAGGTCTCATGTTTACTCATGTCAATGGCATAATCAACTAGCGAGTAATAATAATAAATCTAGGATGACAACACTTTCTCAAAGCAATCATGATATGATATAACAAGGTGGTATCTCTCTAGCCCTTTCTGAGACCGCAAAACATAAATGCAGAGCACCTTTAAAGATCAAGGACTGACTAGACATTGTAATTCATGGTAAAAGAGATCCAGTCATAGTCATACCCAATATAAATTAATAGTAATGGATGCAGATGACAACGGTGCTCTCCAACTGGTGCTTTTTAATAAGAGGGTGATGACTCAACATAAAAGTAAATAGATAGGCCCTTCGCAGAGGGAATCATGGATTTGTAGAGGTGCCAGAGCTTGATTTTAAAGCAGAGATAAATAATATTTTGAGCGGCATACTTCCATTGTCAACATAACAACCAAGAGATGGCGATATCTTCCATGCTACACACATTATAGGCGGTTGCCAAACAGAATGGTAAAGTTTATACTCCCCCTCCACCAACAAGCATCAATCCATGGCTTGCTCGAAACAACGGTTGCCTGCAACTAGCATCAGCCTCGGGGGAGTTTTGTTTGCAATTATTTTGATCTAATTTGCATAAAGCATGGGACTGGGCATCCCGGTGACTAGCCATTTTCTCGTGAGTGAGGAGCGGAGTCCACTCCTCTTGAGAATAACCCGCCTAACATGGAAGATAAGGACACCCTAGTTAATACATGAGCTATTCGAGCATACAAAACAAAATTTCATTTGAATGTTTGGAGTTTGGCACATACAAATTTACTTGGAACGGCAGGTAGATACCGCATATAGGAAGGTATATTGGACTCATATGGAATAACTTTGGGGTTTAAAGGGATTGGATGCACAAGCAGTATTCCCGCTTAGTACAAGTGAAGGCTAGCAAAAGACTGGGAAGCGACCAACTAGAGAGCGACAACAGTCATGAACATGCATTAAAATTAATAGATATTGAGTACAAGCATGAGTAGGATATAATCCACCATGAACATAAATATCGTGAAGGCTATGTTGACTTGTTTCAACTACATGTGTGAACATGTGCCAAGTCGAGTCACTTAAATCATTCAAAGGAGGATACCACCCCACTATACCACATCTCAACCGTTTTAATAGCATGTTGGCACGCAAGGTAAACCATTATAACTCATAGCTAATCAAGCATGGCATAAGCACTATGATCTCTAATTGTCATTGCAAACATGTTTATTCAAAATAGGCTGAATCAGGAATGATGAATTAATCATATTTACAAAAACAAGAGAGGTCGAGTTCATACCAGCTTTTCTCATCTCAGTCAGTCCATCATATATCGTCATAATTGCCTTTCACTTGCACGACCGAATGATGTGAATAATATTAAGAGTGCACGTGCATTGGACTAAGCTGGAATCTGCGAGCATTCAATAAACAGGAGAAGACAAGGCAATATGGGCTCTTGGTTAAATCAACAATAATGCATATAAGAGCCACTTCAACAATTTAATCATGGTCTTCTCCTATCGACCCCCAAAGAAAAGAAAAGAAATAAAACTATTTACACGGGAAAGCTCCCAACAAACAAAAGAAGAACAGGAAATCTTTTTGGGTTTTCTTTTTAATTATTACTACTATAGCAACAAAATAAACTAGCTAAATGCTATTACTAATTTTTTTTTGGTTTTTCTTAAGGTTTAACAAACACACAAGAAGAAAGCATAAAAAGGAAAATAAACTAGCATGGATAATACAGTGAAAAAGTATGAGCACCGACATCTAGCAATGAGTGCGTGAACATAAATGTAATGTCGGTGGGAAATACATACTCCCCCAAGCTTAGGCTTTTGGCCTAAGTTGGTTTATTGCCACGGATGGCCTGGCGGATATCCATAGTTGTAGCCATGGTCATACTGAGATGCAGCGGCTATTGCCTCCTGGGCTGCAGCGTGGCGGCGAGCTTCCTCCGCCCTCCTCTCGTACTCATCTGCCTCCTCTCTGGTAATAAAATGTCTTCCTTTTGCCTGACAATCAAAGAAGGCAGGAGCAGGGAGGGTAATACAGACAGCACGACATCTGTCAAAGATTAAGCGATACTGGAGAGGCGATTCATTCCTCTCGACAAACTGGTTGTGAACCATAGCATTAAAGTCTAGGTAAGTAGGAGGCAATTCAATATCATCATTACGTACGGTTACACCAAGAAAATCAGCAAAGCGGGTTGCATAAATTCCTCCAAAGAAATCTCCATTAAATCTATTATGATGCAACCTACGTGCAACAATGGCTCCCAAATTATAGGATTTGTCTCCTAACACGGCACTCCTAAGAATACTGAGGTCAGGGACACACATATGACATGCTTCATCTTTACCATTTATGCACCTACCTATGAAGAGAGCAAAATAATGTATAGTAGGAAAATGAATGCTCCCTATGGTAGCTTGTGCTATATCTCTAGATTTCCCCACAGTTATACTAGCAAGAAAATTTCTAAATTCAGATTTGTGAGGTTCACTAGCGCTACCCACTGTGGAAGTTTGCAAGCAGTGGTAAAATCCTCTAAGTCCATCGTATAAGATTTTTCATAAAGATCAAACAGGACAGTTGGAGAATTGCATGAAGATGAAAATTCAAACCTCCTCACAAAGGAACTAGTGAGATAGTGGTACTGGCGGCACTTTTCTTCCTCGAAGCTCAAAAGATCAGCGTTACGCAAATATGCGTTAAATTCTTCCCTGGTTCCCGCTCGATCCATAAAGTTTTCTGAAGGCCATTCACAAGGCCGCACTGGAGCATCCCTTGGTGGCTCATCGTCTGCATCACGCATTGCGAGCCTAGGTCCTTGCTTTCTCGAAGAACCACCTTGCTACATTTTCCTAAGCATATTTCTTCCTCTAAAAAATTTCTGAAATTTTTAGTAACTTCAAATAAAAGTGAACCAAGCTTAACGAAATTGATAGCAACTACTCCTACAAGTGCCTAGAGCCTATATCATGCATTAGAACTACTTGGAACCATATAAATTTGACATGCAAGCTCAAGAACATGGTGACCTAGGAAGCACAAATTTGCAATGAATAAAGCACTAGAACAAAAACTAATTGGACCAATGGAGGAGTCACATAGCAAGGAACAATCCCCCCCCAAGCAGTTTTGTGAGAGGTGCTTTGAGCAAGGAGATCGAAAATCGGAGCAAAATGAGCTAGAACTCATGCTTGAGCTGGATAGTGATTTTTTTGGGAGGAAGAAGAAGTGTGTGGGTGCAGGAATAAGTGGAGGGGAGCCACCATGGGCCCACGAGGCAGGGGGAGCGCCCAGGGGGTAGGCGCACCCTCCACCCTCGTGGCCAGGTGGTTGCCCCTTCTGGTGTGTTCTCAGTGCCAAATATTCTCAAATATTCTAGAAAAAATCATATTTCAATTTCAGGGCATTTGGAGAACTTTTATTTTCGGGGTATTTTTATATTGCACAGATAATTCAAAAAACAGACAGGAAAAATACTATTTTTACTTTATTTCAACTAAATAACAGAAAGTAGATAGAGGGTATAGAAGGTTGTGCCTTCTAGTTTCATCCATCTCATGCTCATCAAAAGGAATCCACTAACAAGGTTGATCAAGTCTTGTTAACAAACTCATTCCGAATAACATGGAACCGGATAAATTTCGAATAACACTATGTTACCTCAACGGGGATATGCACATCCCCAATAATAAGAATATCATATTTCTTCTTGACAGTAGGAAGAGGGAATTCAAAACCTCCAAAAATAATCGATGGAATTTTTCCAATAGAATTGATACTGTGAACTTGAGGTTGTTTCCTCGGAAAGTGTACCGTATGCTCATTTCCATTAACATGAAAAGTGACATTGCCTTTGTTGCAATCAGTAACAGCCCCTGCAGTATTCAAAAAGGGTCTTCCAAGAATAATAGACATACTATCATCCTCGGGAATATCAAGGATAACAAAGTCTGTTAAAATAGTAACGTTTGCAACCACAACAGGCACATCCTCACAAACACCGACAGGTATAGCAGTTGATTTATCAGCCATTTGCCAAGATATTTCAGTAGGTGTCAACTTATTCAAATCAAGTCTACGATATAAAGAGAGAGGCATAACACTAACACCGGCTCCAAGATCACATAAAGCAGTTTTAACATAGTTTCTTTTAATGGAGCATGGTATAGTGGGTACTCCTGGATCTCCAAGTTTCATTGGTATTCCACCCTTAAAAGTATAATTAGCAAGCATGGTGGAAATTTCAGCTTCCGGTATCTTTATTTTATTACTAACAATATCTTTCACATACTTAGCATAAGGATTCATTTTGAGCATATCAGTTAATCACATACGCAAAAATATAGGTCTAATCATTTCAGCAAAGCGCTCAAAATCATCATCATCCTTTTTCTTGGATGGTTTGGGAGGAAAAGGCATGGGTTTCTGAACCCATGGTTCTCTTTCTTTACCATGTTTCCTAGCAACAAAGTCTCTCTTATCATAACGTTGATTCTCTGATTGTGGGTTATCAAGATCAACAACAGGTTCAATTTCTACATCATTATCATTACTAGGTTGAGCATCATCATGAACATCATCATTAACATTATTACTAGGTTCATGTTCATTACCAGATTGTGCTTCAGCATCAGAAATAGAAATATCATTTGGATTATCAGGTGTTTCAGGAATAGGTTCACTAGAAGCATGCAAAGTCCTATCATTTTTATTTTTCTTCTTTTTAGAAGAACTAGGTGCATCTATATTATTTCTCTGAGAATCTTGCTCAATTCTCTTAGGGTGGCCTTCAGGATACAAAGGTTCCTAAGTCATTCTACCAGTTCTAGTAGCCACTCTAACAGCATAGTCATTATTCTTACTATTCAATTCATTGAGCAAATCATTTTGAGCTTTAAGTACTTGTTCTACTTGAGTGGTAACCATAGAAGCATGTTTACTAACGAGTTTAAGTTCACCTTTAACGTTAGCCATGTAATTACTCAAGTGTTCAATCATATAAGAATTTTGTTTTAATTCTCTACCAAAATAAGCAGTGAAGTTTTCTTGTTTAACAATAAAATTGTCAAACTCATCTAAGCACTGTCTAGCAGACTTATAGTGAGGAATATCACCTTCATCAAATCTATAGAGAGAATTTACCTTTACTACCTGTGTCGGGTTATCAGGACCATGAGTTTCTTCAATAGGTGATGAATTAAGACCATGTATTTCTTCAATAGGAGGTAAATTCTTAACATCTTCAGCTTTTATACCTTTTTCTTTCATAGATTTCTCTGCCTCTTGCATATCTTCAGGACTGAGAAATAGAACACCTCTCTTCTTCGGAGTTGGTTTAGGAATAGGCTCAAGAGCTGGCTCAGGAAGTGTCCAATTATTTTCATTTGTCAACATATTATTCAATAGAATTTCAGCTTCATCCGGTGTTCTTTCCCTGAAAACAGAACCAGCACAACTATCGAGGCAATCTCTGGAAGCATCGGTTAGTCCGTTATAAAAGATATCAAGTATTTCATTTTTCTTAAGAGGATGATCAGGCAAAGCATTAAGTAATTGGAGAAGCCTCCCCCAAGCTTGTGGGAGACTCTCTTCTTCAATTTGCACAAAGTTGTATATTTCCCTTGAAGCAGCTTGTTTCTTATGAGCAGGGACATATTTAGCAGAGAAGTAATAAATCATATCCTCGGGACTACACACACAACCAGGATCAAGAGAATTAAACCATATCTTAGCATCACCCTTTAATGAGAACGGAAATATTTTAACGAGATTTCTCATCATTAGTGAACATGGTGGCTATATCACTTAATTTAGTAAGATGTGCCACAACAGTTTCAGATTCATAGCCATAAAAAGGATCAGATTCAACCAAAGTAATTATATCAGGATCAACAGAGAATTCATAATCCTTATCAGTAACACAGATAGGTGAAGTAGCAAAAGCAAGGCCAGGTTTCATTCTAGCATTAAGAGATTGCTGCTTCCATTTAGCTAATAACCTCTTGAGCTCGTATCTATCATTGCAAGCTAAAATAGCTCTAGCGGCTTCTTTTTCCAGAACATAACCCTCAGGAATAACAGGCAATTCATATTTATTAGGGGGAGAGTCTTCATCATCACTATCTTCAATATTATCAGTTTCAATAATTTCATTTTCTCTAACCCTAGCAAGTTGTTGATCAAGAAATTCACCAAGTGGCACAGTAGTATCAAGCATAGAAGTAGTTTCATCATAAGTATCATGCATAGCAGAAGTGGCATCATCAATAACAGGCGACATATCAGAATGAATAGCAGAAGCAGGTTTAGGTCTCGCAAGCTTACTCAAAATGTAAGGTGAATCAAGTGCGAGCTAGATGGCAGTTCCTTACCTCCCCTCGTAGTTGAGGGATAAATTGTTGTTTTTATGCGTCTTTCAAGTTCTTTATAATGACCAGCAGATATAAATCTCAAGTGACTCAAAGAATAGAGCTATGCTCCCGGCAACGGCGCCTTTAAAATAGTCTTGATAACCCACAAGTATAGGGGATCGCAACAGTTTTCGAGGGTAGAGTATTCAACCCAAATTTATTGATTCGACACAAGGGGAGCCAAAGAATATTCTCAAGTATTAGCAGTTGAGTTGTCAATTCAACCACACCTCGATAACTTAGTATATGCAGCAAAGTATTTAGTAGCAAAGTCGTATGGAAGTAACGGTAACGGTAGCAAAAGTAATATTTTTGGGTTTTGTAGTAATTGTAACAGTAGCAACGGAAAAGTAAATAAGCGAAGAACAGTATGTGAAAAGCTCGTAGGCACTGGATCGGTGATGGAGAATTATGCCGGATGCGGTTCATCATGTATCATCGACCACTTTATTGCCTTCCGTTCAACATAAACTTGTTCGTGTTTTGTGTTACACGTTGAGATCCTTGCTACCGAGCAGTTGTTCTTCTTTACCTTGGGAGTATTACCATCTTTTATGTCAAGAATGTCATGAGGATTCCTCCACCTCTTAAGAATTCTTGGTATAGTGATGCTTCTCACCATCACCATTCTTTCTTGGGTTCTCGTGTTGATTCCAACCGGGGTACCAACAAGTGAGCGGTGCTGTTTGGATTCTGCCCTTCTAGCAACCCTATTCCTTTGAAGTAAATGGTCGGCCGTTCATTCTTATACCATTGGTTGTTGAATCACCATTCTGACATTGGTCATGCAACCCAACCCATATTTCGGGCGCACCTTTCAACCAATGTCTAATTGTGTATGTTTTCCTCAAGCATACTTCAATACATCATTTGATCTGACAATTGTTATCTCCTTGTTCACAAAAGTGTGGAAATCGATCTTTTGAATATCTAAATGAATTGTCACTGAGTCAATCAGCCACCTCCTCACCTCTCCTTGATTTAATGATGAACTCTTGTTTCGGAACTCGCTTCCATAGTTCAATTCTCGAGAATCTTATAATGTCATCTCGACAATTTGTGTTGCTCCTTTCTTCTCAGGCATCCCGAGTCTGAGGTATCCCGACACCAATTAGATCTGAACCTCAATCAGATATGATGATGGGAACATATTTCCAAGAGTAATAACAATGGTCTTTATATGACCCGGTAAGGTGATATCGTGCCTAGCACACCTGGCCGGAGGGCCTGTTGTTACCATTTCCTTTTTAGCAAGGTTATCCATTCTTCCCTGAGGAAATCGTAAGACTTATTCTATAAGTTGTTCCTGATGGATCCTTTGCATATCCAAAGTCTGACCTTTGCTTGAAGACCATGTCGATGCTATCTCGAAGCATATCTGTGGTAATCCAATTTTCAATAAGAGCATTTGAAGCACAATGCTAAATTTTCTTTATCATTTATCCTAACACCGTTGTATGGGTAATATCTTGAGATTCCTCCCCCCCTTACCTAAATGGTTTTCTACTTTCTATCATGTCATGGATATCATGCTCCGCTTGTCCTTGGGAAGGATATACCCCCGAAATATGTGTGTATACACATTTTCATTTCCATTGTTCTGTTTAAACCTGATAATCGCATTTTCCTTTTCATTGTGTAGTTTAGCTTTCTTGTAATCTGACTTAACTGAGCAGTGATAATTCCCTGCTTAGTAAGCACCTCGTTGTAGAACTCTGTCAGTAAGACCCTGTTACCATTGTTGATAGCATCCCGTTAACCACCGATGGACGAGAACTTTGCCTATTGGTCCGCCTCGTTCAACAAGCAGGAAAATGGTTCTCTTCGTTCCTCGCCCTTGGTATCGATGTTGTTGCCGACATAACTGACAGGCTAGCCTCTGACATGCCTTGCTAACGTGACCATGCAAGATGTCACCACTCCTACTTTTATCCCACATGGTGGGCCCATAACCCACAGTTCCACAGGATCGAAACCTGACTCTCCTGTACACCACCTGTTCCCAAGGTTGTTCCTCGCGCTTGACTTCGTATGTAATTCACGGACCACCTGTCTAGTGATCTATTCTGGTATGAGGCGCAATACCTATTCTCGTTGCCCTGAAACCCTTTCACCTTCTGATTAGGCATCGAACGATTGCCTATCTGTTTGAAGCTTCTCATGGTACCTTCTTACTTTGCTCTCGATATCTTCTTAAGTTTCAAATCGAGAGATACTTATGCTTCTTCCCTGAGTTAACCGTCTGATGCTCGATCTTGTTAGAATCCATCCATATCAAGTTTTCCCTTCTTACCCTTTCGTAAGTACGGTGAAGATCCTGAAGGAAGGACGACAACTTCATCATGATGACCTGAAGTGGAGAAGTGAAAACATCAACGTAATGGATCGACCTCTTCGAGAAGAGCAACCAAGACCGAGAATATTCGTTAGAATTTCGTAACCAGATCTTTCCCCCTTACAACACCTCTTAAATCTCGGGACGAGATTTCTTGTAGTGGAAGAGAATTGTGACGCCCGGATAATTAAGCTACAGTAACCCTCCGCTAATGGTGCCACGTCACCTTGATTACTGTTGATAATCTCGCGTTAGTTCGAAACGATTCGAATTCAAAATTTGAATTTAAGTTAAAACCATTAAGGTTTTCAAAAGTCAAAACTAAATTGTTCCTAATGTGTCAAATAATTCATAGACCATGTTGGTGGAGAGACCACACCTTTATAAAGTATTTAGATGCACTAAAGTAAAAGAAAATTGTGGCTAAAACAAATATTTAAATACCTTTTAAATAATAAAAATGTATCAAGTAATTATTACTACACCAAACTTTTTGAGCTAGTGGCCTATATTATAACAATACTTTAGGAGTTTGTTTTGTATTTTTATAAAAAAAATAAAATACATGTAACTAAAATAGAACAGAAAATAGTAAATACAGAAAAGGGAAAAGAACAAAAGAAAACAAAAAGAACCCCCCTCTCTCCCATGGACCAGGTGGCCCAACTGGCCACCCCAGACCAGCCGGCCGCCCCAATAGGCCGGCCCACCTATCCCACTCCCTTAACCCCCCTGGCGACCAATCCCTACCCTAGCCCCACTCTCCCCTCGCTCTCCTCTCTCTCCCTCCTCTGCCCGATCTGGATCGGGGCAAACCCCCGACCCCATCGGCCCGATGCCGCGCCGCCGCTTCCCCAGAGGCCGCCACCGGCGCCGAGCACCGCCACTCCCGGCTTCCTCCGCGCCTCTCCTCTCCCTCGCCTCGAAGCCTCGCTCCTGTCTCGTCTGGGTCGGAATCGGGCAGACGCGCCCCGACCCCGCCGACGCAGAAGCCGCACGCCGCCCCGCCGCTCCTCGTCGGCGCCCCGAAGCCCGCTGCCAAGCTTCGTCGCCGGATCCGTGGCCTCCTCGTCTCCTCCTCACGCTGCCTCGACCCCGCCGTCGCCGGAACGCCACCTCGACCCCCTCCTCGTCGGACCTCCCCGACCTCCGTCGAGCCCACTGCCATTCCCCCTACGGCCCTTGTGAGCCCCGCCTCGCTCCCTCCCTCTCCCTCGCCTTTCGCGCTCCGCCGGTCCCTACCGATCTACTTTGCGGTTGCCACGTCCGGCGCCCCTCCGCTGACCTCGCCTTTGCAACCCCCCACTCCGTTCGTTGCCGCACCACCCGCCCTCGCCGCCGGGACCACGCCTCCCGGTGCCCCTCGTGCCCCTCGGCAACCCCGCCCGTGTACAGCCACGCCCACTTCGGCAGGCCTCAGGCGCCCGTCGCCAATTCGCCCACACCGCTGCCCGTTAAGCACTTTTGCCCGGTCGGCCCCTAGGAACGATAACGAGGGCCCAGTACGAGCGATTTAAAAAAGAATAATAAATATAATTAAATACTAAATAATCAATTAATTAACTTAATTAATTCTGTTTAAATTAATTAACCTAATTAATTAATTGTAGTTAATAAACCTAATCATTTTAGTTAGACTAACTAAACCTGATTAGTTAGTCTTAGAAAATGACAACCGGGACCCACTCGTCAATTTGACCCAGTAAACCACGGTTGACTGCTGACATCAGCATGACATCATGCTGATGTCATAAATCCAATTTTGAATTAAATTAAGTAATTAATTAAATTCCAAAAATTAATAAAATCTTTAGAAAATCATATCTTTTAATCCGTAACTCGGATTAAATTATTTTCAACATGAAAGTTGCTCAAAACGACGAGACGAATCCGGATACGCAGCCCGTTCGTCCGCCACACACCTCTAACATATCAAACTCGCAACTTTCCCCCTCCGGCTCCTCTGCCTGAAAACGCGAAACACCCGGAATACTTTCCCGGATGTTTCCCCCCTTCACCGGTATCACCTCATACCGCGTTGGGGCACCTCTAGCACCGATACTTGTCATGTCATGCATCGCTATGCATCTGCTTGCTTAAATATTTATTGTTTCTTCCCCCTCTTCTCTCGCTAGACACCGAGACCGGCCTTGCTGCTACCCAGTACGACTACGGAGTTAATGACCCCTCTCTCTTGCCAGAGCAACCAGGCAAGCCCCCCTTGATCACCAGATATCGCCTATTCTTCTCTATACTGCTTGCATTAGAATAGTATAGCATGTTACTGCTTTCAGTTAATCCTATACTGCTGCATACATGTCTTTGCTACTACTGTTGTTACCTTTACCTGCTATCCTACTGCTTAGTATAGGATGCTAGTGTTCCATCAGTGGCCATACACTCTTGTCCGTCTGCCATGCTATACTACAGGGTTGTGATCACTTCGGGAGGTGATCACGGGCATATACTATATACTTTACACTAGTACATTACCTGTGATACTGTTCGGAGATGGGGGCTGAAAGGACAGGTGGCTCCATCCCGGTAAAGGTGGGCCTGGGTTCCCGACGGCCCCCGACTGTTACTTTGTGGCGGAGCGACAGGGCAGGTTGAGACCACCTAGGAGAGAGGTAGACCTGGCCCTGGTCGGCGTTCGTGGATACTTAACACGCTTAACGAGATCTTGGTATTTGATCTCGAGTCCGCCATTTGGTCTATACGCACTAACCAGCTACGCGGGAACAATTATGGGCACTCGGCGTCGTGGTATCAGCCGAAGCCTTCGTGACGTCAGCGACTGAGCGGCGCGCGCCGGATTGGACTGGAACGCCTGCTAGGCTAGGTCTGCTTCCGGCCGCGTTCGCAACATGCAGGTGTGCTAAGGGCGATGGGCCCAGACCCCTGTGCGCTTAGGTTTAGACCGGCGTGCTGACCTCTCTGTTGGCCTAGGTGGGGCTGCGACGTGTTGATCTTCCGCGGCCGGGCATGACCCAGAAAAGTGTGTCCGACCAAATGGGATCGAGTGTGTTGCGTCATGTGGTGCACCCCTGCAGGGAAGTTAATCTATTCGAATAGACGTGGTCTTCGGTAACAGGACGACTTGGAGTTGTACCTTGACCTTATGACAACTAGAACCGGATAATTAATAAAACACACTCTTCCAAGTGCCAGATACAACCCGGTGATCGCTCTCTAACAGGCTGACGGCGAGGATCGCCGGGTAGGATTATGCTATGCGATGCTACTTGGAGGACTTCACTACTCTCTTCTACATGCCAAGACGGAGGCTGCGAGCGTAGTCTTCGGCGGGATTAGTTATCCCCTCTTATTCGGCATTCTGCGGTTTAGTCCACCGATATGGCCCTTTACACATATATCCATGCATATGTAGTGTAGCTCCTTGCTTGCGAGTACTTTGGATGAGTACTCACGGTTGCTTTTCTCCCCCTTTTCCCCTTTCCCTTCTACCTGGTTGTCGCAACCAGATGCCGGAGCCCAGGAGCCAGACGCCACCGTTGACGACGACTCCTACACCGGAGGTGCCTACTACTACGTGTTGCCCGCTGACGACGACCAGGAGTAGTTTAGGAGGATCCCAGGCAGGAGGCATGCGCCTCTTTCAATCTGTATCCCAGTTTGTGCTAGCCATCTTATGGCAAACTTGTTTAACTTATGTCTATACTCAGACATTGTTGCTTCCGCTGACTCGTCTATGATCGAGCACTTGTATTCGAGCCCTCGAGGCCCCTGGCTTGTATTATGATGCTTGTATGACTTATTTATGTTTTAGAGTTGTGTTGTGATATCTTCCCATGAGTCCCTGATCTTGATCGTACACATTTGCGTGCATGATTAGTGTACGATTGAATCGGGGGCGTCACAACCAGACATATGGAAAGCATCCATCATGCAAGCAGACAAGTATTGCAGAGCAATAAGCTATTAAGGATTTTTGGAGGATCGAACAGTATTTCGAAGACCATTGTGAAACACATGAACAACTGGGGGATGAGCGGATACTCAATAAGTGTGAGAATTATCCGTAGGGGTATTCAGGTGACAAAGAACAACAAGGCAGTAAGCTCAAAGGATTATCGAAACAACGATTTAGTATTTCGGGGTACCTTGTAATAACAAGACCAACTGGGGATGAATGTAAGAGTAACAACTGCAAGTAGTTATCCATAAGGGTTGACGGTGGAAGGGGAATTGCAAACGCGATTGGCACAAGGTCTCAAGAGAATATCGGAAGGTATCTTCAGAATCCTTCGGTGCACCAAGTAATCATCCGGACTGAAGAGGCTCTCCGGGAGAAAGTATTATCGAGAACCTAGAGTTAGATTTAGTAAAATTCATTTAACCCGAATATAGGAGAGATCAGAGTCCCAGAGTAAAGGTCGAGGAGTAAAAGATCCTAATACCACCCAATTGGCGACGTGGGCCCGTAAGGCACACAGCCATGTTAGTAAAAGTTTTTGTAATGTCTAGACTCGACTTCGGCCAAAAGTGTGGAAGGGGATTCCTACAGGCAGTCGGCTCTGATACCAACTTGTGACGCCCCCGATTCAATCGTACACTAATCATGCACGCAAATGTGTACGATCAAGATCAGGGACTCACGGGAAGATATCACAACACAACTCTAAAACATAAATAAGTCATACATGTTGGGGAACGTTGCAGAAAATTAAATTTTTTTCTACGGTTTCACCAACATCCATCTATGAGTTCATCTAAGCAACGAGTCAAGGGAATGAGTTTGCATCTACATACCACTTGTAGATCGAGTGCGGAAGCGTTCAAGGGGATGGTGATGATGGAGTCGCATCGCCGTGATTCAGATCACCGATGACCAAGTGCTGAACGGACAGCACCTCCGCGTTCAACACACGTACAGTACGGACGACGTCCCCTCTGTCTTGATCCAGCAAGGAGGAAGGAGAGGTTGAGGAAGACAGCTCCAACAGCAGCACGACGGCGTGGTGTTGGTGGAGTGACAGTTCTCCGGCAGGGCTTCGCCAAGCACACGCGGAGGAGGAGAGGTGTTGGGGAGGGGAGGGGCTGCGCCTTCAAGTGTGTTGCAGCCTCCCTTGCCCCTCTATTTATAGGGGAAGGAGAAGGGGCCGGCCCCTATAGATGGCATCTCGCGGGGGGGGGCGGCCACGGGGCGGGGGGACTTGCCCCCCAAGCAAGGGGGGCGCCCCCTCTAGGGTTCCCCCCCAAACCCTAGGCGCAAGGGCCCAAGGGGGGGGGGCGCCCAGCCCACCAGGGGCTGGCTCCTGCCCCCACGCAGCCCATGTGGCCCCCCGGGAGGGGTGGCCCCTCCCGGTGGACCTCCGGAACCCTTCCGGTGGCCCCGGTACAATACCGGTAAGCCCCCGAAACTTTCCGGTGTCCGTTTGACAACTTCCCATATATAAATCTTTACCTCCGGACCCTTCCGGAACTCCTCGTGATGTCTGGGATCTCATCCGGGACTCCGAACAACATTCGGTAATCACATACAAGTCTTCCTAATAACCCTAGCGTCACCGAACCTTAAGTGTGTAGACCCTACGGGTTCGGGAGACACGCAGACATGACCGAGACGGCTCTCAGGTCAATAACCAACAGCGGGATCTGGATACCCATGTTGGCTCCCACATGCTCCTCGATGATGTCGTTGGATGAACCACGATGTCGAGGATTCAAGCAACCCCGTATACTATTCCCTTAGTCATCGGTACGTTACATGCCCGAGACTCGATCGTCGGTATCCCAATACCTCGTTCAGTCTCGTTACCGGCAAGTCACTTTACTCGTACCGTAATGCATGATCCCTTGACCAAACACTTGGTCACTTTGAGCTCATTATGATGATGCATTACCGAGTGGGCCCAGAGATACCTCTCCGTCATACGGAGTGACAAATCCCAGTCTCAATCCGTGTCAACCCAACAGACACTTTCGGAGATACCGTAGTACACCTTTATAGTCACCCAGTTACGTTGTGACGTTTGGTACACCCAAAGCACTCCTACAAAGATCCGGAGTTACACGATCTCATGGTCTAAGGAAGAGATACTTGACATTGAAAAAGCTCTAGCAAAACGAACTACACGATCTTGTGCTATGCTTAGGATTGGGTCTTGTCCATCACGTCATTCTCCTAATGACGTGATCCCGTTGTCAATGACATCTGATGTCCATAGTCAGGAAACCATGACTATCTGTTGACCAACGAGCTAGTCAACTAGAGGCTTACTAGGGACGCATTGTAGTCTATGTATTCACACGTGTATTATTATTTCTGGATAATACAATTATAGCATGAATAAAAGACAATTATCACGAACAAGGAAATATAATAATAACCCTTTTATTATTGCCTCTAGGGCATATTTCCAACAGTCTCCCACTTGCACTAGAGTCAATAATCTAGTTACATTGTGATGAATCGAACACCCATATAGTTTTGGTGTTGATCATGTTTTGCCCGCGGAAGAGGTTTAGTCAAAGGATCTGCGACATTCAGATCCGTATGCACTTTGCAAATTTCTATGTCTCCATCTTGAACATTTTCACCGATGGAGTTGAAGCGACGCTTGATGTGCCTGGTCTTCTTGTGAAACTGGGCTCCTTTGCAAGTGCAATAGCTCCAAAGGTGTTATCCGCAGAAGAGTTTGATCGGCCCCGACGCATTGGGTATGACTCCTAGGTCGGTGATGAACTCCTTCACCCAAATTGCTTCATGCGCTGCCTCCGAGGCTGCCATGTACTCCGCTTCACATGTAGATCCCGCCACGACGCTTTCGCTTGCAGCTGCACCAGCTTCATTGCTTCCACCATTCAACATATACACGTATCCGGGTTTGTGACTTAGAGTCATCCGGATCTGTGTCGAAGCTAGCGTCGACGTAACCCTTCTGACGAGCTCTTCGTCACCTCCATAAACGAGAAACATGTCCTTTGTCCTTTTCGTGTACTTCAGGATATTCTTGACCGCTGTCCGGTGTTCCTTGCGGGATTACTTTGGTACCTTCCTACCAAACTTACGGCAAGGTTTACATCAGGTCTGGTACACAGCATGGCATACATAATAGATCCTATGGCTGAAGCATAGGGGATGACACTCATCTCTTCTTTATCTTTTGTCGTGGTCAGGCATTGAGCCGAGCTCAATCTCACACCTTGCAGCATAGGCAAGAACCCTTTCTTGGACTGATCCATTTTGAACTTCTTCAAAATCTTATCAAGGTATGTGCTTTGTGAAAGACCTATGAGGCATCTCGATCTATCTCTATAGATCTTGATGCCTAATATATAAGCAGCTTCTCCAAGGTCCTTCATTGAAAAACACTTATTCAAGTAGGCCTTAATGTTGTCCAAGAATTCTATAGCATTTCCCATCAAAAGTATGTCATCTACATATAATATGAGAAATGCTACAGAGCTCCCACTCACTTTCTTGTAAACGCAGGCTTCTCCATAAGTCTACATAAACCCAAACGCTTTGATCATCTCATCAAAGCGAATGTTCCAACTCCGAGATGCTTGCACCAGCCCATAAATAGATCGCTGGAGCTTGCATACTTTGTTAGCATTCTTAGGATCGACAAATCCTTCCGGCTGCATCATATACAGCTCTTCCTTAAGATAACCGTTAAGGAACGCTGTTTTGACGTCCATTTGCCATATCTCATAATCATAGTATGCGGCAATTGCTAACATGATTCGGACGGACTTAAGCTTCGCTACGGGAGAGAAAGTCTCATCGTAGTCAATCCCTTGAACTTGCCGATAACTCTTAGCGACAAGTCGAGCTTTATAGATGGTGACATTACCATCTGCGTCCGTCTTCTTCTTAAAGATCCATTTGTTTTCTATCGCTCACGATCATCGGGCAAGTCACCAAAGTCCATACTTTGTTTTCATACATGGATTCTATCTCGGATTTCATGGCTTCAAGCCATTTGTTGGAATCTGGGCCGCCATTGCTTCTTCATAGTTCAAGGTTCACCGTTGTCTAACAACATGATTTCCGGGGCCAGGGTTGCTGCATACCACTCTGGTGCGGAACGTGTCCTTGTGGACCTAATGGGTTCAAGAGCAACTTGATCCGAAGTACCTTGATCATCATCATTATTTTCCTCTTCACTGGTGTAGGCATCACAGAACATTTTCCTGAGCTGCACTACTTTCCGTTCAAGAGGTAGCACTTCATCGAAGTTCTACTTTCCTCCCACTTACTTCTTTCGAGAGAAACTCTTTTTCCGTAAAGGATCCGTTCTTGGCAACAAAGATCTTGCCCTCGGATCTTAAGTAGAAGGTATACCCTATGGTTTCCTTAGGGTATCCTATGAAGACGCATTTTTCCGACTTGGGTTCGAGCTTTTCAGGTTGAAGTTTCTTGACATAAGCATCGCATCCCCAAACTTTTAGAAACGACAGCTTAGGTTTCTTCCCAAACCATAATTCATACGGTGTCGTCTCAACGGATTTAGACGGTGCCCTATTTAAAGTGAATGTAGCTGTCTCTAGAGCGTATCCCCAAAATGATAGCGGTAAATCGGTAAGAGACATCATAGACCGCACCATATCCAATAGAGTGCGATTACGACGTTCGGACACACCGTTATTACCGAGGTGTTCCAGCGGCGTGAGTTGTGAAACGATTCCACATTTTCTTAAGTGTGTACCAAATTCGTGACTTAAATATTCTCCTCCACGATTCGATCGTAAGAATTTTATCTTTCGGTCACGTTGATTCTCTACTTCATTCTGAAATTCCTTGAACTTTTCAAAGGTCTCAGACTTGTGTTTCATCAAGTAGACATACCCATATCTACTCAAGTCATCTCGTGAGAGTGAGAACATAACGATATCCTCCATGAGCCTCAACACTCATTGGACCGCACACATCGGTATGTATGATTTCCAACAAGTTGGTTGCTCGCTCCATTGTTCCGGAGAACGGAGTCTTGGTCATTTTGCCCATGAGGCATGGTTCGCATGTGTCAAATGATTCATAATTGAGAGACTCCAAAAGTCCATCAGCATGGAGCTTCTTCATGCGCTTGACACCAATGTGACCAAGGCGGCGATTGCCACAAGTATGTGGGACTATCGTTATCAACTTTACATCTTTTGGTATTCACGCTATGAATATGAGTAACACTACGCACGAGATTCATTAAGAATAAACCATTGACCATAGGGGCAAGACCAAAAAACATATCTCTCATATAAATAGAACAACCCTTATTCTAGGATTTAAATGATTATCCATCTCGTATCAATCGAGATCCGGATACAATGTTCATGCTCAAACTTGGCACCAAATAACAATTATTAAGGTTTATAACTAATCCCGTAGGTAAATGTAGAGGTAGCGTCGACGGCAATCACATCGACCTTGGAACCATTCCCGACGCCAAGATCGTCACCTCGCCCTTCGCCAGCCTCCGCTTATTCCGCAGCTCCTGCTGTGATTTACAAATATGAGCAACGGCACCGGTATCAAATACCCAGGAGTTATCTGCGTAATCGGTAAGGTACACATCAATTACATGTATATAAAATATACCTTTGGTGTTGTCGGCCTTCTTATCCGCTAAGTATTTGGGGCAGTTCCGCTTCAAAGGACCTTCCCTTGCAATAAAAGCACTGTCTCGTGCTTGGGTCCATTCTTTGACTTCTTCCGGCAACTTGCTTACCGGGCGCGGCAACCTCCTTGCCGTCCTTCTTGAAGTTCTTCTTGCCCTTGCCCTTCTTGAAGTTAGTGGTTTTATTGACCATCAACACTTGATGTTCTTTCTTGATTTCAACCTCTGCTGACTTCAAAGATTGAGAATACTTCGGGAATGGTCTTCACCATCCCCTCGCATATTGTAGTTCATCACAAAGCTCTTGTAGCTTGGTGGGAGCGATCAAGGATTCTATCAATGACCGCCTCATCCGGAGGTTAATGTCCAAATGGGACAAAGTGCTGTGCAACCCAGACATTTTGAGTATATGCTCACCGATGTAACTGTTTTCCTCCATCTTACAACTATAGAACTTGTCGGAGACTTCATATCTCTCGACCCGGGCATGAGCTTGGAAAACTAGTTTCAGCTCCTCGAACATCTCATATGCTCCGTGTTGCTCAAAACGCTTTTGGAGCCCCGGTTCTAAGTCAGTAAAGCATGCCGCATCGAACGAGGGAGTAATCATCAAGACGCGGTTCCGCCAAACGTTCAAATCGTCTTGCAGTGCTGGGAGAGCAGGTGAGTCACCTTACGGTGCTTCAAGGACATATGCTTTCTTGGCAGCTATGGGGATGATCCTAAGGTTCTGGACCCAGTCCGTATAGTTGCTGCCATCATCTTTCAGCTTGGTTTTCTCTAGGAATGCGTTGAAGTTCATGTTGACATGAGCGTTGGCCATTTGATCTACAAGACATATTTTGCAAATATTTTAGCTAAGTTCATGATAATTAAGTTCATCTAATCAAATTATTTAATGAACTCCCACTCAGATTTGACACCCCTCTAGTCATCTAAGTGTTACGAGATCCGAGTCGACTAGGCCATGCCCGATCATCACGTGAGACGGACTAGTCATTTTCGGTGAACATTCTCATGTTGATCGTATCTTCCATACGACTCGTGTTCGACCTTTCGGTCTCCGTCTTCCGAGGCCATGTTTGTACATGCTAGGCTCGTCAAGTTAACCCTAAGTGTTTTGCATGTGTAAAACTGTCTTACACCCGTTGTATGTGAACGTAAGGATCTATCACACCCGATCATCACGTGGTGCTTGAACGATTTAACTTTAGCAACGGTGCACGCTAGGGGAGAACACTTCTTGATATTGTTGTAAGGGATCATCTTATTTACTACCGTCGTTCTAAGTAAACAAGATGAATAAACATAATAAACATCACATGCAATTATATAGTAGTGACATGATATGGCCAATATCATAAAGCTCCATTGATCTCCATCTTCAGGGCTCCATGATCATCTTGTCACCGGCATGACACCATGATCTCCATCATCGTGTCTTCATGAAGTTGTCACGCCAACGACTACTTCTACTTCTATGGCTAACGCGTTTAGCAATAAAGTAAAGTAATTTACATGGCGTTCTTCAATGACACGCAGGTCATACAAAAATAAAGACAACTCCTATGGCTCCTGCCGGTTGTCATACTCATCGACATGCAAGTCGTGATTCCTATTACAAGAACATGATCTCATACATCACAATATGTCATTCATCATTCATCACAACTTGGCCATATCACATCACATGACAATTGCTGCAAAAACAAGTTAGACGTCCTCTAATTGTTGTTGCATCTTTTACGTGGCTGCAATTGGGTTCTAGCAAGAACGTTTTCTTACCTACGAATAACCACAACGTGATTTTGTCAACTTCTATTTACCCTTCATAAGGACCCTTTTCATCGAATCCGCTCCAACTAAAGTGGGAGAGACAGACACCCGCCAGCCACCTTATGCAACTTGTGCATGTTAGTCGGTGGAACCGGTCTCACGTAAGCGTACGTGTAAGGTTGGTCCGGGCCGCTTCATCCCACAATACCGCTGAAGCAAGATAAGACTAGTAGCGCCAAGCAAGTTGACAAGATCTACGCCCACAACAAAATTGTGTTCTACTCATGTAATAGAGAACTGCGCATAGACCTAGCTCATGATGCCACTGTTGGGGAACGTTGCAGAAAATTAAAAAAAATTCTACGGTTTCACCAAGATCCATCTATGAGTTCATCTAAGCAACGAGTCAAGGGAATGAGTTTGCATCTACATACCACTTGTAGATCGAGTGTGGAAGCGTTCAAGGGGATGGTGATGATGGAGTCGTACTCGCCGTGATTCAGATCACCGATGACCAAGTGATGAACGGACAACACCTCCGCGTTCAACACACGTACAATACGGACGACGTCCCCTCCGTCTTGATCCAGCAAGGAGGAAGGAGAGGTTGAGGAAGACAGCTCCAACGGCAGCACGACGGCGTGGTGTTGGTGGAGTGACAGCCCCAAGCAGGCTTCGCCAAGCACACGCGGAGGAGGAGAGGTGTTGGGGAGGGGAGGGGCTGCGCCTTCAAGTGTGTTGCAGCCCTCCCCTTGCCCCTCTATTTATAGGGGGAAGGGAGAAGGGGGCCGGCCCCTCTAGATGGCATCTAGAGGGGGGGCGGCGGCCAAGGGGAGGGGGGGCTTGCCCCTGCCAAGGGGCGCCTCTAGGGTCCCCCCCCCAACCCTAGGCGCAAGGGCCCAAGGGGGGGCGCCCAGACCACCAGGGGCTGGTTCCTGCCCCCACGCAGCCCATGTGGCCCCCCGGGAGGGGTGGCCCCTCCCGGTGGACCTCTGGAACCCTTCCGGTGGCCCCGGTACAATACCGGTAAGCCCCCGAAACTTTCCGGTGTCCGTTTGACAACTTCCCATATATAAATCTTTACCTCCGGACCCTTCCGAAACTCCTCGTGACGTCCGGGATCTCATCCGGGACTCCGAACAACATTCAGTAATCACATACAAGTCTTCCTAATAACCCTAGCATCACCGAACCTTAAGTGTGTAGACCCTACGGGTTCGGGAGAAACGCAGACATGACCGAGACGGCTCTCGGGTCAATAACCAACAGCGGGATCTGGATACCCATGTTGGCTCCAACATGCTCCTCGATGATGTCATCGGATGAACCACGATGTCGAGGATTCAAGCAACCCCGTATACTATTCCCTTTGTCATCGGTACGTTACATGCCCGAGACTCGATCGTCGGTATCCCAATACCTCGTTCAGTCTCGTTACCGGCAAGTCACTTTAATCGCATCAGTAATGCATGATCCCGTGACCAAACACTTGGTCACTTTGAGCTCATTATGATGATGCATTACCGAGTGGGCCCAGAGATACCTCTCCGTCATACGGAGTGACAAATCCTAGTCTCGATCCGTGTCAACCCAACAGACACTTTCGAAGATACCCGTAGTGCACCTTTATAGTCACCCGATTCGTTGTGACGCTTTGGTACACCCAAAGCACTCCTACGGTATCCGGGAGTTACACGATCTCATGGTCTAAGGAAGAGATACTTGACATTGGAAAAGCTCTAGCAAAACGAACTACACGATCTTGTGCTATGCTTAGGATTGGGTCTTGTCCATCACGTCATTCTCCTAATGACGTGATCCCATTGTCAATGACATTTGATGTCCATAGTTAGGAAACCATGACTATCTGTTGACCAACGAGCTAGTCAACTAGAGGCTTACTAGGGACGCATTGTAGTCTATGTATTCACACGTGTATTACGATTTCCGGATAATACAATTATAGCATGAATAAAAGACAATTATCACGAACAAGGAAATATAATAATAACCCTTTTATTATTGCCTCTAGGGCATATTTCCAACAATACAAGCATCATAATACAAGCCAGGGGCCTCGAGGGCTCGAATACAAGTGCTCGATCATAGACGAGTCAGCGGAAGCAACAATATCTGAGTATAGACATAAGTTAAACAAGTTGCCATAAGATGGCTAGTACAAACTGGGATACATATCAAAAGAGGCGTAGGCCTCCTGCCTGGGATCCTCCTAACTACTCCTGGTCGTCGTCCGCGGGCTGCACGTAGTAGTAGGCGCCTCCAGTGTAGTAGTCGTCATCGACGGTGGCGTCTGGCTCCTGGGCTCCATCGTCTGATCGCAGCAACCGGGTAAAGAGAGGGGGAAAAGGGGGAACAAGGCAACCGTGAGTACTCATCCAAAGCACTCGCAAGCAAGGAGCTACACTACATATGCATGGATATATGTGTAAAGGGCCATATCAGTGGACCGAATCGCAGAATGCCGTAATAAGAGGGGATAGCTAATCCCGTCAAGACTACGCTCGCAGCCTCCGCCTTGCAACATGTAGAAGAGAGTAGATCAAGTCCTCCAAGTAGCATCGCATAGCATAATCCTACCGGCGATCCCTCCTCGTAACCACGATAGAGAGCGACCACCAGGTTGTATCCGCACTTGGAAGGGTGTGTTTTATTAAGTATCCGGTTCTAGTTGTCATAAGGTCAAGGTACAACTCCAAGTCGTCCTGTTACTGAAGATCACGGCTATTCGAATAGATTAACTTCCCTGAAGGGGTGCACTACATAACCCAACATGCTTGATCCCATTTGGTCGGACATACTTTTCTGGGTCATGCCTGGCCGCGGAAGATCAACACGTCGCAGCCCCACCTAGGCACAACAGAGAGGCCAGCACGCCGGTCTAAACCTAAGCGCACAGGGGTCTGGGCCCATCGCCCTTAGCACACCTGCACGTTGCGTACGCGGCCGGAAGCATAACTAGCCCCCTTAATACAAGAGCCGGCCTACGTTCCAATCCGGCGCGCGCCGCTCAGTCGCTGACGTCACGAAGTGCTTCGGCTGATACCACGACGTCGAGTGCCCATAACTTTCCCACGTAGTTGGTTAGTGCGTATAGGCCAGTAGCCAGACTCAGATCAAATACCAAGATCTCGTTAAGCGTGTTAAGTATCCGCGAACGCCGAACAAGGCCAGGCCCACCTCTCTCCTAGGTGGTCTCAACCTGCCCTGTCGCTCCGCCACAAAGATCCACTCGCGGGTACTCCTACGAGCCGACCCGTCTTTAATCACCACATGTATCATGTATAAGTATAAGTATATACCCGTGATCACCTCCCGAGTGATCACGGCCCGATAGTATAGCACAGCAGACGGATAAGAATGTAGGGCCACAGATGGAATACTAGCATCCTATACTAAGCATGTAGGATTGCAGGTAAAGGTAAAAACAGTAGTAGCAAGGACAGGCTATGCATCAGGATAGGTATAACGGAAAGCAGTAGCATGCTACACTACTCTAATGCAAGCAGTATAGAGTAGAATAGGCGATATCTGGTGACCAAAGGGGGGGGCTTGCCTGGTTGCTCTGGCAAGAGAGAGGGGTCGTCAACTCAGAGTCGAGCAGGCAAAGAATAAATGCCGGTATCGTAGTCTACCGGAGAGAAGAGGGGGGAGAAACAGTAAATACAATGCAAACATAAGCATGACGATGCATGACATGACAATGAGCGGTGTTAGGTGTGCCCTAACGCGGTAGTAGGTGATACCGGCGAAAGGGGGAAACATCCGGGAAAGTATCCCCGGTGTTTCGCGTTTTCGGACAGGTGATCCGGAGGGGGAAAGTTGCGTGTTCGATATGTTAGGGATGTGTGGCGGACGAACGGGCTGCGTATCCGGATTCGTCTCGTCGTTCTGAGCAACTTTCATGTTGAAAATAATTTAATCCGAGTTACGGATTAAAAGTTATGATTTTCTAAAGATTCTATTAATTTCTGGAATTTAATTGATTATTTAAATTAAATTCGAAAAATGGATTAATGACATCAGCATGATATCATGCTGACGTCAGCAGTCAACAGAGTTGACTGGTCAACCTAACCAGTGGGTCTAGTGGGACCCACCTGTCATACACTGTTTAGTTTAATTAGGATTTAACTGATCTAATTAATGTTTAATTAACCTAACAAGTTAATTAGATTAATTTAAAAGGATTAATTAATTTAGTTAATTAATTAATTAATTAAATTCATTTTTATTTTTATTTTTATTTATTATTTTTATTTTTTTAGTTTTATTTTTTGTAAAAGCGTTTGGTATGGGCCTGTCATAGGCCAGGGGCCTATCGGCACCTGCATTATCGGCGTGCCGTCTTGAGGGCACGGGCATCGAGGCGCCGGCGAGGCCGTATCCCGGTGCGGTGAAGCGAGGCCGTGGCCGTGGCGGCAGCAGGAGGCGCCGCCAGAGTGGGGGAAGGGGAGGCCAGAGGCGGGCAGCCTCGTGGCCTGTGGAGCAACAGCGGCAAGCCACGGCAGCAAGACGGGCGCAGGGCGGCGACAGGGGAGTCGCGCACGAAAGCGCGTGTGCTTGCGCGCATGAGCGAGGCGAGGGCGCGGGCAGCGCACGCAGAACGGCTGTGGCGCGCCGAGCCGGGCAGTGGGTGGTCACGGGCGGTGAACCAAGCTGGCTTCCCGCGGCGGCAGACGGCGGCGCTCACGGTGAGTGCGCGCTGGGTGGACGCCGAGGCGAGGGGAGAGAGGAGGCTGTGGCCTCAACGGGTCGAGGGCAGCAGCGGCTCGACGGAGGTCGGGGCGGTCCGACGAGGGAGAGGACGAGGCGGCGGCAGTCCGGCGCGGAGGGGAATGGGGCGACGACGCAGGGGATGGGCGCCGGGGTCGGGGCGCGTTGGGGCGGCGCGGAATCTGGCTCCTCCCCGATCCAGTCGAGTGTGGGGGGCGCCTGGGAGGAGGCAGCGGGCGACGTTCGACGGGGTGGAGGCCCGGCGGCGACGGGCGTCGTCAAGGAGGCGGGTGGTTCGATCCCGATCCAATCTGGATCGGGAGGGGAAGAGGTGGCGTCGTGGGGGGGAGTGGGGCAACGGGGTGGGTTAGGGTTTGGTTCGTGGGGGATAAGGGGAGTGGGGAGTGGGGTTCGGCCGGCTGGGCCTGGTGGGTTGGCCCAGTTGGGCCACGGCCCAGGGGGGGTTTCACCTTTTTTTGTTTTCTGTTTGCTTTTCCCCTTTTGTATTTTCTTTCTTTTTTTCTGTTTAAATCATCTAAAATTATTTTGACATTTTATAAAAATGTGTTTGCTTTATTATAATTACCACTGTAATATTCGGCGCCCACCGAACATTTTTGTTTCAACTTTCGAAAACTTTTATTGTTGTCATTAATTTAAATTTGAATTTGACGCGGTCGAACTAACGAAAGTTTAGCAACAGTAATCGAGGTGACGTGGCATGATTAGCGTGGAATTACTGTAGCAAGATTATCCGGGCGTTACAGAATACGCTTGGCCTGGCTTTCGATCTGTTGTTTCTTGCCCTAAACCGCTGCCGGGTCGCCCCCTCATATACATGGGTTGACGCCCTGCGGTCTACAGAGTCCCGGCCGGTTCATACAAACGTGTCCGGCTCAGTAACTTATCTTACATGCCTTACAACACAAGTCACATATACAAGGGCCTACTTCATGAACCGCCATCTTCAACATACTCATGGGATTTGTTTAGGTGAACCGCCATTGGGATAACCCGGCCTCTCCTGGGCGGGTCATATCCAATAGTCTATCCCCAACACAGATAATAATAGGTCCAGAGGTGGATAGTGTTTATAACGACAATCACATCAAATGCATGGATCTGCATCTGTCAAATATTACTTTGAACTCCTACCGAGGGACCTTACCGAAGATTACACTCGTGAGGTTCTTTCTTGCCAAAGCAAGGGTGCTGAGGGTACTGAGGTTGAACATGCATTTAATTAGGAAAGATGAATGGTATGTTGATTAGAGCTGGCAGGTACTGCAGAATGGAAGAGTCTCCAAAAAAGCTAAACTTTGTATTGGAAGAGCATATGTTGGAGCAATTGGAAGTCATTGTGTCAAACCCAAACATGACTTGTCAGCGGATGATCCCTTTGCGGAAATGACGATGCTTGCACGTTTGAATTTGGGCGTTGTAATCTTTGAATTTGAACCTTGCAATATTTATGGTATTTGTTATATAACGTAATTGGATGTTTAATTTGGTATTGCAACCATGTCATGTTACAAGTATATATATGTTGTTCTTCTGTACACAGAGCATAGATGTTCTGCAGACAAAGCATACCACAACACAGACGGACCGCACTAGGTAACCCATCAGCGATGAATTCATCAATCGCAAACAACTCATCCAAGTGAACCGTATGTTGTATATCGCACACACACCTTCATATGGCTGCCTGTTTATGTTCTTCTGCCTCATCGCAAACAGTTCATTGAACTGAACTGTATGCCCCCCATCGCACACGCAACTAAATTCTGAACCGTGTTTGATGCATCCGTCATCGCAAACGTTTTGCATCCTTTTTGACGGTTTTTTGACATCACCTTTTGCGATTATTGCATCACACACAGTTTCATCAAAGGGCCTCTGATCGTACTGCCGCGTTAGCAGCAACCTGCAGTAGTGTCAATTGAAATATTCTCCGATTATTGGCTCTCTTATGTATTTAGCCAGTGCTACAAGACCTGACATCTCTTTTCCTTTTAGCAAACTGAGACGATTTGTTTAAAAACCGGGAGAAGATTATTGGAAAGCTCTAGAGAGAGTTATGTGTTATTTGAAAAGCACTGCAAATTATGGAATTCACTATACTAGGTGCCCGAAGGTACTGGAAGGCTATAGTGACTCAAACTGGATCTCAGATGCTGATGAGATAAAGGCCACAAGCGGATATGTATTCACTCATGGAGGTGGCGCATTTCTTGTAAGTCTTGCAAGCAGACCATCTTAACAAGGTCAACAATTGACGCAGAGCTCACATCACTAGATGCAGCTACGGTCGAAGCAGATTGGCTTCGTCGGCTCTTGAATGACTTGTCGGTTGTTGAGGAACATTTACCGGGTATCCTTATGACCTGCGGCAAGCAAACTATGATCACCGAAGGTGGGCAGCTCAAAGGATAACATGAAGTCATCAAGACACGTTCAGAGAAGGTTAAAGTCTGTCAGGAAAATGAAAACTCCGGAGTTATTGCATTGGACTATACCCAAACATCTAAAAATCTGGTAGATCCTTTTACTAAGGGTCTATCATGTAATGTGATAGATAATGCATCGAAGGAGATGGGTATGTGACCCACAATATGAGTTGTTCATAGTGGTAACCTAGTCTATGTGATCAAAGATCCCATGAATTAGATGTGGAAGACAAGTTTTTGGTTAACTGAGAGGAGAGTATCCTTACTATTAACAATACCACTCCATGAAGATGCAATACTCTCCTAATCTGCATGGCAGGTTGATGTATATCTTAATGTGTTCTAAGTGGCTCATCTAAGCAGAGATGTTGTCCTGCAAAACATATTTTGAAGAACACACCTATATGAGTCTGATTGTTAAACGCCGCAATCTATGAGAGTAGGATGCTCTCTAGTAAACTCATGAAAGGTCTCGGGTTATGACGCATAAGCTCCAGCCGCGGGGAAGTCCCACGGTAGCCTAGTATCGGTCAAGGCTTTGTGTGAAGCTAGATTCGCAGAAAATTTGCGGTTCAAGGCCTAGTCCACTGTTCAAGTTGCTTACTAGTGTAGCATAGATTTCCAGGTGGAAGTTGAACTTAACAGTCTCCACTGCAATACCGGCATATAAAACAGTGTTTCTAAACTAAAGGCAAATTTTATTTGCCTCTAGGATATGGTGGGGGATTGCTGGAATTTAGTCTGTTTTGGGCCAGCCAATAGCATTTTCAAAAATTTCTAATAAATCCTAGAGGCCCACTCAGCCCATTCGTGCAAGGCAAGGGGTAGGACTAAAGTTTTGTCCCACATTGCTAGTTTGGTGAGAGTAAGGGAGGTTTTTTCCCCACATGTATGAGCATAAGAACAAGAGAGACATACACGCGTGCTCCTCCTCCACCATGCCTCGTCACGACGCGTCGCGCCATGGGTTACGGGAATGAGCCGAGCCGATGCCTAAATTTTTGCTGCGCATGACTGGTATACGAAAGGTCACACAGAAGCCGAAAAGTTTTTGCTATAGTGGAGACTGAATGCGACCGATGCATCCCTTCAGCTGCTCGCTGTTCGCTTCATCTCCATCTCTTCGTTTCACTTTCGTTGCTGCCATCTCGCATGCTTCTCCTTTGCATATAAAAGAGAGGTCGCTCCTCTCCAAAGGCACACACCAGACCATCTCCTCTCTCTACCAAGTTCCAACCTTTGAGCTACTGCAAGGATTCTTCCCCATTCCAACTTGCGGCATGCACCATAGATCGGGGCAGTAGGCCTCCGAAACCCACATCTTTGAGTCCTGTATGGGAGAATGGTGATAAGGTTTTTTGAGAGCGCTCTGCGCGACTACTGACTTCTTCATCAGGACGCTCCGGACACCGACGATGACTTCCCCAACGACGACTTCTTCCCCGACGTCGACAACCTCTTCAACGACATGGCCGGCGAGGACGTCGACCCCAAGATAAATGCTTCTGTTGCTGCTCCGTATGTTCTCATGATCTTTCTGTTTGAGTTCCTACAACAGTTTCTGTTTCTCCTTCTAGTATCTGTTCTACATATGTTCTCTTCTAGTTCACATGTGCAGATGCTATTTTCCTTCTCTCTTTTAGATTACATGACTTGTTTCATCTCTACTATGGTAGTCATGTTTTTCCTACTAGTTCTGTTAATAAAATTATATGGTAAATTGCTCATATTTCCAACACATACATCAAGAGCCATCTAGCTAGACTGGTAATCAAGTGGTCTTCCAAAGCTAGCTAGCTAAATGAATCTGCATTCTAGTAGAAAAAACTGAGATTGGTTGTAATAATACAGCAGAGTATCGTAAAACAGTTGTATGCATACAAATGGATCCATGTAGAATGGTCGAGGATAGATCCTGGTTGATTATTCGATGCGATGCCCGATCCAGCCCCCCTCCCCACCCCATGTTGTCCTAAAACAAAGTTATATTCTATTATGTTCTGTTTTTGCCTCAGAACAAAGTTAAAATGGGTGTGATTCAAGATGCTTTATCTAGGATATTTATCGACGGCTTTGGCTTTGAACACAAGTATGTTATGCCACTGTGCAATCTCAGTGGCCCAAACAACTCTTCATCTGAAATCTCTTGATCTGGGCTATGTATGTTCAGAATTACCCCTAAATTTTGTGGTTTCACGAACCTGAAGGAACTCACACTAAAGAAGGTATCTAGCAACTCATGTGATTTCCAGTGTATGTTGGCAAGTTGTGCTCTTCTTGAGAGTTTAACACATGTTTGTTTGAGCTTGGGCTTCAACCTTTGTTGCTTCTAGACCCCTAAGAGCAGAAGCCCCGCCAAATGGCTAATTTCATGATTGGGCTTCCAAGAAGCATCTCTCCAATTTACACTATAGAGAAAAAGCCCGTCGAGACCAGCTTCCCGCAACTTCACCAACTTCTCATCCCTCTCGCAAAATCATGTCATCCAACTTCAAGTTATTTATAGTCAAAATGTCACCGCCACATAAAGAGATAACGCTTCACAAATTTCTCTCAACTCTCACCCTGACCTCATTTCCCCTCCTACCTGATAGGAGAAGAGAGAGTAGGGCACTAGGGTTTCTGGTCATCCCTCTCGCACTAGGGTTTCTGGTCAACCCGCTGCCGCTATCTCACATCTCTTTCTCCCAGACTCGTCCTGCTCCCGGAGCTCGCTCCCTGGCCTCCTCCCCGCCCCTCCGACGAGTGACACCGCCGGCTTGGACCACGCCCCTATCGCTCTTCCCTGCAACAACCGACCACGCCACTGTTGACCAGGAGGTTCGTCACTAAATTTGAGAACCTTTTAAAATTGTGAACACATGTTTATTTTCAATGAGCATTTAAGAAACAGTGCATTTTTTATTTTACAGTTTTTACTATCTTTCTATTTTAGCCGGTCTTTTCAGGAGAAACCTAGAAGGAAAACCAGTAGTCTTGATCTATGAACTGGGCAGCCTAGTCGCTGGCTCCTATCCTATTGCTCGACAACTCGTCACAACGAGTGTCAAGCATGAGCCCATTATCACTACTGGTTTATTTAGTGTTCGCTATGACTATCACTCATCATAGCAAGTAAAACCATAGATATATTTTACAGAACTCACGGGTATATATATTTTGGAATAAATGAAATTTATTTGGAATTAAAGAACATTTTTTCAAAATCCACAAGCATTTTTTAATTTATGAACATTTTCAAAGAAATCGCTGACAACATTTTCAAAAATTCATGAATATTTCCAAATTGAATAAGAAGGTGAATGCTTTTAAAATTTCAAGTATATTTTCAGGATTTCTAAAATTACAAAAAAAACTCAAATTTGCAAACAGTTTTGTATTATCGCGAACTTTTTGAAAATTTAAAAACCATGAATTTTTTGTAAAATCACATTTTTTTCCAATATCTAACTGAGAAACAATTTTAAAAAAATCAGTGTAATAAATAAGCCGAAATATAGGCTGTAACGCCCCGGATTCGTTGCGTCAGGTGTCCGTCAGTTATTCGTCGTTGTTGCCATGTCATGTGCTTGCGTGTTGCACTTTGCCATGTCATCATATGCGGTTCATATCATGTCATCATGTGCATTTCATTTTGCATACGTGTTCGTCTCATGCATCCGAGCATTTTCCCCGTTGTCCGTTTTGCAATCCGGCACTCCTATGTCCCCCGGCACTCCCTTTTACCTCTTTTCATGTGCGGGTGTTAAACGGTCTCAGAATGGACCGAGGTTTGTCAGGCGGCCTTGGTATAGCACCGGTAGACTGCCTGTCAAGTTTCGTGTCATTCGGAGGTCGTTTGGTACTCCAACGGTTAACCGGGTAACCGCAAAAGCCTCTTTTGTTTGCAGCCCAACCCCCCTTTCAAAGTGGCCCAAAACCCAGCAAACTCCCCTCCATGCTCTCGGTCGTTCGATCACGATCGTGTGGGCGAAAACCGCACCTCATTTGGACTCTCCTAGCTCCCTCTATCTATAAATACACCTCCCCCTCCAAAAATCGCAGTCCAATCCCCCTCTGAAACCCTAAAAATCTCCCCACGCCGCCTCCGGACATGTCCGGCGCCGCCGCCCCCGCCCTACCAGGAGCTGCCACGTGGCCCCGGCGCCGCGCCACCGCCCGCCCGCCGAGCCTGCGTCTGCCCCAGGCCCATCCTGTCGCCGCCCGGCTCCCATGCTGCCAGGTCGCCGCCGCCGCCTCCATGGCGCCAGCGCCGCCGCCCGAGCCCGTCCGGTCACCGCCCGGCCCGCCGTCTCCGCCACTGCGCCACTCGCCATCGCCGCGCGCCTCACTCGCCGCCCGCCGCCAGCCGTATGATCGCCCGCCGCCGCGCCCGGTGCTCGCCGGCCCCGAGCTCCCCGGCATTGCCCCGGCCTCCTCCCTCACCTCCGGCTAACAGGATCTCCGGCCAACCTCGAAGACCGAGCCCGAACCCTAGATCCAATACGAGGTTGACCCCGATTCCACTAAGTCCCGAATCTGTGATTATTTTCATGCATTTTCATCGTGTCATAACTCTATCATCGTTGCTCCGTTTCGTGCATGTAATATGTCAAATTGTTCGCCTCGACGAGTACATTATTTCATCTCATTGCATCATTTGCATTTGAGCTCATCTTGATGCCCTAAATGCTGTTATATGAGGGCTATGTGATGTTAGTTTCAGATTCTTATCAGAACATGCACTTTTGTCATTTTTGCCATGATTGATGTGTGCACCCTATGGACTTGAGTCCTACATGTGTTTTGTAATATGCCATGCCATATTTACAGGGGTGTATGCCATGTATTTTTGTGATCTCTGTGGTGACTAGCACAAGCATGCAAACTAGGCTTCATGATGTTGCTGATTTCAGCCCCTGTTCTGCTGATATTTTTATGCCATGTTAACTTGATGCTACCGAGAGATCCATGCTTATTTTGAGATACATCAGTTAGGATGTTTTGAACATATGGTTATTCTCTATTCATCCATGCCCTTGTTTGCAATTATGGAGTGCCATAGCTTGAGTCAATCGAGCTCTACTTTTGCTATAAAATGATTCCTGGCAGATTGTTTACATGTTATTCAATTTTGCCAAGGTTGTTGTAGTTGATCGTTGCATGCTATGATGATGTTCTTGCCATGTATAGCTTCTATGCCATGTCTTATTACTGTGAGTTGCCTTGCCATGCCATGTATTGCTCTGTAGTGAGTGGTTAAAGCTCGCCAACATGTCTACTTATCGTTGTTCCTGCCATGTTTAAATCTGTAATATAACTTGCCATGTTTACATGGGTGCCATCATATTTTCTGATCCTTTTTGGCTTATGGTCAGTAAGGGACTTTTGTTCTATGCAATTAGTAGATTCATTCCATGCCTTTGTTTTCCATGATAAGTTCCTGTAACATGTTGTTTGATAGCTCTAAACATTGCAACCTGATGTTATTTCTGCCAATGCCTGAAACTGTTATTATTTGCAATCTTGCCATGTGTGTTTGAGCATGTTCTAGTGATTTCTGGAGATAGCTCAGTGTTCATATGTGTGTTTCCGTCATATCGGTATTATGTTCCCGGAATTTGCGTCCCTAACGCGGTCGGGTGATTTATGGGACCCCCTTGACAGTTCACTTTGAATAAGACTCGTCCAGCGAGGCCCAACATTGGTTTTACCATTTGCCTCACCACCACCTACTTTTTCCTTGGGAGTCGCTCTCTCGAGGGTCATCTTTATTTAGCCCCCCCCAGGGCCAGTGCTTCTCTAAGTGCTGGTTCGAACCGAGTAGACTGCGGGGCCCCCTCGTGGCAACTCGAGGTTTGGTTTTACTCGTAGGATGTCTCATCCGGTGTTGCCCTGAGAACGAGATATGTGCAGCTACTATCGGGATTGTCGGGCGCATCGGGCGGCTTTGCTGGTCTTGTTTTATTGTCATCGAAATGTCTTGTAACCAGGATTCCGAGATCGGGTCTTCCCGGGAGAAGGAATATCCTTCGTTGATCGCGAGAGCTTATCATGGGCTAAGTTGGGACACCCTGCAGGTACAAACTTTCAAAGCCGTGCCAGCGGTTATGTGGCAGATGGAATTTGTTAATATCCGGTTGTAGTAAACTTGAAGCAAACTCTTCTAAAATACACCAACCGTAATGCGTAATCGTGAGTGTCTCTTTTCGGGTTGATCGAGAGGAGAACACGGTTTCGGGTTATGTCGACGTAAGTAGGAGTTCGTGATCACTTCTTGATCATTACTAGTTGACGACCGTTCCTTTGTTCCTCTTCTCGCTCTCATTTGCGTATGTTAGCCACCATATATGCTTAGCCGCTGCTGCAACCTCACCACTTTACCCCTTCCTTTCCCATTAAGCTTTGCTAGTCTTGATACCCATGGTAATGGGATTGCTGAGTCCTCATGGCTCAGATTACTACAACACCAGTTGCAGGTACAGGTTCGCGATGATCATGACGCGAGAGCGATGTTTACTTGTTTTGGAGTTCTTCTTCTGCTTCTTCTTCGATCAGGGGATAGGTTCCAGGTCCGCAGCCTGGGCTAGCAGGGTGGATGTTGTTTGAGTTTCTGTTTATGTTCCATTCGTAGTCGGATGTTGATCTCTTGTATATGATGTGATGTTGATGTATTCTTGTGGCACTTGTGCCTTATGTATGTACCCCCATCTATTATGTAATGTTGATGTAATGATATCCACCTTGCAAAAGCGTTTCAATATGCGGGTCTATCCTTGATGGGACCGTCGAGTTCCTTTTGGATAGGGTCGCATATTGGGAGTGGCATAGGCTGGCCCAGGATCCACCGGCCATGCATTTCCTTTAGTATCCTGCGGACTAGGCGCGTAATAGATCGATCCTTGGCGCGTGCATCATTCAGCTATTACGTTAGTCGACTAGGTTGTTGAATAAGTATGCCACATGCGAACATATATGAAACCTGCTTACAATGTTGAAAATATCACGGTCATTTTAACCTGCGGAAGCAATGTATTTGGTTTATATTCTCATATGTGTTCATCCAAATAACTTCCAGCACTCCTTTTGCCTCCTCTGCCAGCCCAGCAACCAGCATATGTGTACAATGACATGCTGGCACAACTAGCCCCGAATTATTGCATTGCTGATATGTACGGATAATGAGCTAAATGAATTCTTGCCCGTTGTCGAGTGTGTTTCTACTATCACTACTTCTTTTTTGAGTCGACATTATCAATACTTGTTTTTTTCTGAGGGGGCACTATCACTACTTGTCAGAGTAATTGATCCAATATTTTTAGGCCCGTCAGTAAGTCCCAAGGCCAGGCCCTAGGTTCAGAAAAGAGGGCCAGGCGGCCCAGGCAGGTTAATTTGACCGGTTTTCGATTCCTGAGTTGTACGAGAGTTCGTAACCTACCTAAAAAACAAAATTGCCTAAAAAAACCTAAAAAACAAAAACGAGAGTTCGTACCAAAACAGAAAATTACCAGTCGATCGATCTACCAGGATCGAGATCGATGAGATCGATCAATGTCTTACCAGTGGACGACCCTGCACGGGGATCTGGTCCGCCTCGTCGGATGGCAGGTGCTCGCCGGGGACCTACTCGACTACGTCCGCTTCCGTGCCGTCTGCCCGTACTGGCGGTCCAGCACCGTCTGCCCACGCGGCCAGGAATCGGTGATCCACGGTTTCACCCGCGCCGCTGGATGATGTTGCCCGAGGGGCACGGGCTCCATCCCCGTGAAGACGGCAAGAAACGTTTCTTCAACCTGTCTACTGAAGTCTTCGTCCGCCCTCGACTTCCTCTTCTTAGAGACCACTTCGTCCTCTGCCCAGCAGATGGCCTGCTCCTCCTCCTGAGGCCGCGGCAATACACCCAGGGCGACCATCCATGCCTCCTCCACCCCTTCACGGGCGACGTTGTGGAGCTCCCGGCAAACTTAACTCTCCTAGAAAACTTGGGATTACGCTTGTTACCGATCAACGTGTTCGCCGCTGTGAGTACAAGTCCGGATGGAGTCCTTGGGGTCATGGTCGCGTTTCAGAACATACCATTCATACTCTTTGCTAGCACAAAGGACAAGCGGTGGAGTTTATTTGCCTTTCCGGGCTTCCACCCACATCCACATGCGAGCCCATTATCATTCAAAGGACAACTTTACATGTTGCAGGAGCAGATATCTAGCTCGGAAGTAAACATTCTCCGGTTCGACCCACCTTGGCAAGATCACTCAACAACATTGGGTTTAGCTTCGTCTTCCTTGTTGTCACCCAAGTTGGTTGCCACATGGCCCGCGGATAAGTTCCACTTGCCCGAGCTGGTAGAATGTGACTCCGAGATCCTGGTGGTCGGCAATAAAGAAACTGCACATATGCTTATTTACAGATTAGCGGATCTCGCCCAAGGAAAGTTTGTCCCGGTAAAAAGCATCGGAGGAAATGCTCTTTTGATTGATAGTAAAAGGAACCCGAGTTTTAGTTTGTCAGCGGTACCTACCACCACGGGTGATACCATTGTGCTTGCAGATCGCATCCCTGACAAGTATATTTTTCAATACCACCTCAGCAGCGATACCTGGTCATCAAGAGTTGGGGGATGTGCAGAACATGGTTGTAGCATGGAGTGTTGTACTTGTAGCCTCATTGACCATATGTGCAATACCTGTCGATGTGTTTCTAAGTGGTGAGCTACTTGTTGCACCCGCCCAAACTTACTTAGTTCAGACAACTTAGTTGGCATGATAATGATTCCCCCCCTATATATGCATGCAGGGACACACGTGGTGGAATAATCAGTCCGGCCAGGTGGAAAAATAATCAGTTCATTGCCAACAATAATGCAGGTCATATCTAGGCTAGGTTAGCATGGGTGGCGATATGCATGGAGCAAGTTCAGTTTGAACTGTAATACCTTCGTTAACCGACTGTTATGCTGTCGCAGATATTCTCTTATCTTCTGCTAGTAAATTGCTCGAGTTATACCTATTTGGCAGTACATACTTCAGTTCTAGCTAGTAGTACAAAATTGTTAATCGTAATTCATTCATCTCATCTCATCTCAAAATATTTGTACCTGAAATTTATTGGTTTGTTCATTCATCTCCTCCTGCTTCAGTTCCTTGTACTGCATCCTTCTCTCCCCTATCTTTACATGCAGTTCTGAAGTCTTATTATTTGGTTCTCAACATTTCAGCACTAGCAGAATCAGAGAAGCCACTCCTTCTAACCACCCCATGAACAAGCAAAAAATAGTCTTTTTGGACCATCTATTATTTCAGAGCATTTAGGAATGTTTTTTCATCATGAAAAATTGTACATCTGTAGACTATTTGTTAATGTTTGTTGCAAAAAAAAAATCAGATTTTTGAATATTTTTTACAGTTGTTTCCATTTTGCGGTTCACGCGGGAGCATTTAAGCTGACGAGCAGAACTAGATGTCCTATTTCACATTTATTTTTCTAGTATCTTGTTTTATTAAGTTGCAGATGATTCATGTTCATATATATAGGTTCACCATGCCTAGGTTTGGTCTGCACAGGATTCTTAGTGGCCTGCTGCCGGTCCACCTATGGCCGATCCTTTCTTAATTTGGAACTAAGAACCCAGGTGGTTCATTAGTCCAACTAGTCTCACACTTATTAAAAAAACTGAATTTGCTTTACGAAAACAATGAGAAAAAATGACCTTTCCTATCAAAGTTGCCTTATCAATGCATTCGGCAAAGACCGCCGCTGCTGCCGGCCCACCTATGGCCGATCCTTTCTTAATTTGCTGCATTACTATTAATCAATTACTGCTTGCACAGATAAATACAACTAGTAGTACGAAAATGATTTGCATAACTAGGAGAAGGGTAACTGAAGTTGAATTGCCACTTTGCGACGCGTGATCTGCGAGCCTAGTGATTGTTGCGGCAGCACTTAATAATCCCTAGATAGACACGCACGGCCGCAGTACTCTTCTTTCCTTTGAGAAATTTGCAGTCCCTAGAGCTTAACAAATTTTCACTTGGCCTTGACAGCTCGCTGTGTATTGATGGTTCGAATTATAGATGGACGCGTAGCAAACTCCATCGATCACCGGATAGTAGATGCATAGCATATAGTATAAGTGCATGCATGCGCTTTCCGATAGCTATACCCACAATTATATTGGCAAATGGCAAGACTTACCAACCAATTGGTACGGCAATGCATACTACTCCCTCCGTTCCTAAATGTAAGTCTCTGTAGAGATTCCACTATAAACCGCATACGGATGTATATAGATGCATTTTAAGTTTAGATTTATTCATTTTGCTACGTATGTAGTCCACCTAGTGGAATCTCTACAAAGACTTAAATTTAGAAACGGAGGGAGTATCTGGCATGTATTGTGAATGCATGTCATTTTCATGCAGACAGATCGACGACCAACTTATTAGAGTGTACCATGCATGCTTCATGCTTCAGCTAGCATGCATATACATAGCTGCATATCTCTCTCTTCCAGTTCCAGCATCCAATCGGCCACCCCAGAGAAGGAAAAGACGCATGCAAATTAAGCTCTTGCAAGCAAGTACAGGTCACTGAACAGAATTCAGACACATCGCTCAGGTTAATTATGTGCTTGCTGCTAGTTCTAGAATATAGTACACTAGAAGTGTTGGGCGTGCTTTTGCTGCGCCGTTGGTGTTGTTGTGTTTCTTAAAAACATTACTCACTCTGTTTCAAATATAAGGTATATCATTATTTTTTCCGTAAAAAAGGTATATTATTTTTTTAAGTCAAATCTTTTTATGTTTGATCAAATTTGTAGAGAAATATATCAAAATTGATAGTACCAAATCTGTATAATTAAATTCATCATGAAATGAATTTCCATTTTTTGTTTAATATTGTGGATGTTGACATTTTTGGCTTTGAACTTGGTCAAAGTTAAAGGAATTTGACTTTCAAAAAAACTAATACCCCTTATATTTTGGAACTGGTGGAATATTTAGTTTGGTGAGGACAGGAAATGATGTGTGTGTTTTATTTTTTTATAATTCGATGATTTGGTGGGCCTTTCTCGATGTGATTTTGTGTTATTCGCTAAGAAACCCATATTTATGTGGGGAAGTTTCTGTGCCGATAGCTGCATGTACGATATTGGTGCTATAGTATCACATGGTGGTGTTTTTTTTTCTAGGTGGTGGAAGGGTGAGCGGGATTGATATGTTTTTATAGTTGGTTGCTGATGATTGATTTAAAAAATGATTGGCTCGATCAAAATCGTAAACCAAATCCATAATTGAATACCTCAATCGAATTGAAGAGCTTCAAAATTAGGGAACACTAGTGAATTAAAATAATTGAATAGAAGAGCTCCTCAAGAAATTATTGACCCAGTCAAAATTAAGTGACGCAATTTTAGATGAAGACCTCAATTAATTATGAGGCCTTAAAAAATTAGGAAGCACAATGTATGTATAGTATAAAATAATTGAATGAGAAAGCTTTGAGAAATTTTTGACCCGATCAAGAACGGGTGATCCAATTTCAATTGGAGGCCTCAATTGATTCTATTCTGAGCCCTCTAAAATTAGTGAGCTTACTGTTATACAGGATGCACAGTTTTTTTGGCGTTCACGCTTTTTCATTTTTTTGGGCATCCTTTTTCTTGTTTTTTATTCTCTCCATTTGGATTTTACTAGTTTTTTAATTTTATTTTGAAAAGTAAATACTTTTAAATAGGAAAATTTTTCTTTAAAATTCATGAGCTTTTCTAAAGCCCTTGAACATTTTTTTAAGTCTTCAACATTTTTAATATCCATTAATATTTTGTGTTTATTATCATTTTTTAATATATTTTTACTTCAAGAATGCTTTTATAGATTTTTATCAACATTATTTAAATGCACAATTTTTTTAAAAAAGGACTGTGATATTTGACACGCGTGTGCTACATAGCAAAATTTACCATATACCTCTTTCTTTCTCCCTAATTACATGCATGATTGCGTGCATTCCTTTCTCTAATTATATGCATGTATTAGAGGACAAAAGGATGATGTCATCCTAGATTCTCTTTATTCCAAAAATTCAAAATATTTTGTAGCTCAAACTGTCTGCCCGACGCAAAGATCATTTCCATACAAGAGATTCGTTGTGACGAAATCTTCGAAAGTAGATCTCATACTGATATGTTTCGATGACTTTTTCAGGTCAAAAGTTACATGCTTGAGTTACATAAATTACCATGTGTGTGGTATGCAAGTTATCATAAATTACCGGAGGCATCAAAATGGTTCTCTCACTCTTCTCTACATACACATGTATATATGCATTAGAGGAAAAAATGTATATCATCCTAGATTCTCTCTATTCCAAAACTTTAGAATGTTTTGTATCTCAAATTGTTGGTCCGATGCAAAATCTTTTTTCACATAAAATTTCCTCGCGGCGAGTTCTTCAAAACTATATCTCATGTTGATATGTTCTCGTGACTTTTACTTTCGGTCAAAAGTTATCATAGATGGGCTACATATGTTACCACGTCTGTGGTATACAAGTTATCGTGGTATTTTCACACAAGTTACCGGGTGTATGTTTTTCAACAACTTTTTACACTCTTTGGTCAAAGTTCCCTCGGTGTTTGTATAAAATTTATCGGTTATGCGGTTTGCATATTTGTTCACATAAGTTACCGGGGCATATTTTTTAACAAAAAAATTTGTCTCCTTGGTCAAAGTTACAGTAGTGTTTGTACGTAAGTTATCGGGTATGCGGTTCGTATATTCCTGTGTTATTTTCACATAAGTTATCGGGGGTATATTTTTGAACAATTTTTTCCCTTCTTGGTCAAAATTATCGCCGTGTTTGTATGTAATTAACTGGGTATGCGATTTGTATGTTACCGTGATATATTCACATATTACCGCCGATAAGTTTTTCAACAACTTTTTTTCTTGTAAAAGTTAACATGGTGTTTGTATGTAAGTTAGCAGTTGTGAGGTACTTATATTACCATGTTATTTGCATAGATATTACCAGGGTATATTTGAAAAACTTTTTTCCCTTGGTCAATATTACCGCGGTACTTATACATAAGTTACGATCTTTTTCATGGGTTTTTTCTACAACTATTTTTTTTGGATCAAAGTTCTTAGGTACAAAGACTCAAGATCATAATTAAAATTGGCAATAAAATAGTTGTTTGTTTAGTTTTTTGAGAAACATTTGTAACTTTAAATACTCATAACATTACAAGTACACTGATTTGGACCTAAGATCCAATAAAGTACAAAGTAACTCCTATGACTAAAATTACAATAAAATCTCTTGAAAACGCCTTCTTCGCGGCGTCAATCTCTGCTCGAAGAAATACTTAAAAGACTTCGGTAAAGAGACTGCAATTGCACTGAAGCAACGATGTTGTCACTCTTTTACCTGCACGAACATTACCAATAATGATTTTTAAAAGCGCCTTGAGTTGCCCATCCAAAGATAAGAAAAGCCTGGATCGATGAACGTACTTGGGTTGGGGATGATCCCCTAGATGTGCAAGCCATCGAATCACTATATCTTCACCATGTTGTCAATGAAAGTTTTCAATTTTACAAAGAATCAAACCAACAAAAAAGCTTGACACAACAACATAAAAAATCAGATCTGAATAATCGGATCTGCGAGGACAGAAAACTCTCTAACCTCATGACACTGCCAAAAAAACGAGTGAAAATTATTCTCGCAAAACTATGATAATCAGTAGATGATGGCGAAGAACATAGAAATCTTGAAGATACGAGGTCCCCCACCTCTCAGCGCCAGGATGACAACCAGAGGCGAGGGGACCTAAATTTCTCAAATGACGACAGTACAAGAAACCCTTATTGTTTGTTTTTTTTTTGTGGGGTAATTGTTTGTTTAGTGTGGTTGTTTGGCTGAACCAAGGGGCCTTATCTGGCCTTCCCACGTGCATAACAAGAAGTCGGTAGAAACTTGAGCCCAAATGCTAGATGACTGTTGTAAAACAATCACCGGGTAGGCGGAAACTTTTACCAACAAAAACGATCAAACGCATGGTGACATTCCTGTGTACTAATATGGCTAAGAGATCAAATAGTTTGGTTTCCTAACTCCAACAAAAGCCAAAACGCCGGTGAGTTAGTTGCAGGGTCGAGCTCGCTTCCTAGCTACCGGTGTTCGACACCCACTATGACATTTTCCATCATTTTTATCCTCTGCTCTGAACAGATGGGAGCGTTAGGTGCCGACAACCGCGTCCGCCAGATGCGGATCGGACGGAGTTGCATGCGTTCGGTACGTCCACCAAGAAGATGTGGTGTGCCACTTAGATTTCCCGTTTCAAGAATATGTTTTCTGAGATTCTACACCATAATTTGTAAGTTAATGAATCTTTAGAATATACTATTTTTAAACAAGAATATATATTTAAATTGAACATTTATAATAAATTGACCATCTTTTAAATTTGTTGAATATTTTTAAACTTTATACATATTTTTTAAATTTAGTGATAAAATTCTACTCTTTTGTATTTTATTTCATTTATCTAAACTGAATATAAAATTTTTGTATATAAAAGAAAATTTAAAATAGATTCTGAAATAAAAATGGGCCCGGACCATTTTTACTCCACGGTTACCGGTCCTGGGATTTTGGCCAGCCTAGCACAGCGCCGCATCCGCGTTTACTCGCTATCCCGCGCCTTATGTTACAGGATAGGAGCTCTACTATCTAAGCTTGAACATTTTTGCAGGAAATCTGTCTGAAAAAATATAAAATAAAGAGAAAGCCTAAGAAAAAAGCCAATGCAATAACAGTGAAAAAAACTATTTAAAAACCACAGGGAAAAAACTTGTGGGCGCTAAATTATTGTGCTGGCCCAAAATAGGTGGCTGCAGGCGAGCTGTAATAAAAATCAGTACTGGCGACGTATAGCCTCTGCAATGGTTGCTCAATAAAAGATGCCCCTGCAATATTTCAAAGTCCAACACTCTATAGTGGGTCGGCAAAGTTTCTCTGTTTGTTTTTTCAGGTTTTTCGGTGTTCACATCCGTGCGCTGTTTATTTGGAGTACGCACTTTCCTTTTTTTTGTTGCCTCCTTTTTCTTCTTTCTTTTTCCTCCCCATTTTGGATTTTACTATTTTTTTATTTTCCTACATTTTCGTTTGAAAAGTCAAAACTTTTCAACTTGAAAATATTTCTTAAAAATAGTTGAGCTTTTTCAAAGATCTTGAAGATTATTTTAAATTATTAAAAAAAATTAATATCCGTCATTTTTTTATTATTTTAAATATATTTTTCTTAATGAAAGCTTTAAAAAAAATTATCAACATTCTTTAAATGCACAACATTTTCAGAAATATGTTATTTTTCGAATCTACGCCATAATTTAAAAATTCATGAATTTTTAGAATATAAATATTTTTTTAACATGAAAATATTTTATTGAAATCGAACATTTTTAAAAATTTGACCACCTTTAAATTTTTGAATATTTTTAAACTTTACAAATTATTATAAAATTTAATGATAAAATTCTACTTTCATATTTTATTTCATTTATCTAAACCGAATATAACAATTTTTTATCTGAAATAAAAAATTCCAATAGACTCTGAAATAAAAATGTCCCCGGGTCCACAGTGAGTGGTACCTGGGATTTTGGCTAGCCCAGCACAGCGCCGCATCCGCGTTTACTCGCTATCCCACGCATCATGCTACAGGATAGGAGCTCTACTTTCTAAGCTTGAACATTTTTATTTTGTCAAAACAAGCAAACCCTCAAAACAAATGTGAACGAAGAAGTAGGGACGTTGTAGTTGTACTTCTGTTCGACAGGTCTGGAACTTGGGAGATCGCCTTAATTAGGGCTATGATCGCTGTTAATTTTTTTCCCAACGATGCATCCCCCCTATGATCGCCGTTATAAAGTTAGCTCGGATGTTCTTTTGCCTTAATGGAGAACGCGCAACGCCCATGAACTCAGAAATGAAGATCATCAAGCCATTTCTACCGTGCGGCACCACTTTGAAGATATCCTGCTCTTGTGCTAATCCTTGCCCAAAGAACGGTAGTAGAGTACATCTGACCTCAACACTTAGCAGAGATTAGCACCATGGATAAATGGGAACGGACCTCGAGAGACAGGAGCAACAACAGAATGGGAAACCACACACAGAGATCCAGAGCCGAGCCCTGCATCTGCTGCTCGATTTGGGTTCTTCTTCTGTTGTGATGATTTGCTCAGGAGCATTCACACATCAGAGGAGCGTTATGATCCAAATTCCTTGAAATTCTTGTGGTGCAGATCGGTGGCGTATCGTGTGTCTGGCAGGAAGACCACAGGCGAAAAGCTTTCTGGCCATGCTGCATAATGCAGAGAACCAGAACAGCAAAATCAGGCACTCTTTCAGGAGCCAAACTTCACTTTCGTTCAGCAGACAGCAATTTGAGAAAGCAAATATGACCCAGTTCACACAAGGTACATGTAAATTTGCTCTCTTCCATTACGCATCTAATTAATCGATACTATATCAAGATAACAGCAGCAGGAGCAGCAGCCGCCCGTGGATGATACACAAGTAAGAAGACAGAAAGATGGCAAAAATTATCAGTCTATTTCCCGTGGATTACATGATGATATGATGATGATGAACTTATTCACATTATCACATAAGGCAGAGTATCAGATATTCAGAACTCGAGAGGTAGTAAAACGGAGATCAAAAATCCAATTCTATCGAGATAGTAGAAGAAGCACTTCGCAGTAGGCAGCCGCGCCGCCGCGGTTAGTCCGGGAGCGGGAAGGGGGAGGGAGGTGACGCATCCGAAGCAGGCGGGAGGCCGATCAGAGGCGGAGCAGCGTGTCGCAGCGCCAGTCCATCTCGTCGGCGGCGGCCGCGGGGTCCGGCAGGTTCAGATCGAAGGGCAGCGAGGACGAGGAGGGGCGCGGCGGCGCGGCGGCCTCGTCTGCGGCGGCGGCGGCGCCCCCCGACGCGCCGTCCTCGCACACCGCGGACGAGGAGGAGCCGCAGTAGCTGCGGCAGTCCTCCTCGACGGCCGGGGCGCCGATCGCGGCTGCGGCGGCGCGGAAGAGGACGCTGGTGGGCGGGACGTTCCCGCCGCTCCAGGACTCGATCGTGCTGCTGTGGCTAGACGTGGCCGCCGCGGCCATCGCCGCCGGCGCGGCGACGGGGCGGGGCGGCGCGCGCGGCGGCGCCGCGGCGGGGGAGGCGGAGACGTTGGTGCGCGCGGCGGCGCCGCGGAGGTTCCTGGCGGCGGCGTCGTAGGCGCGCGCGGCGGCCTCGGCGGAGTCGAAGGTGCCGAGCCAGATCGGGGTCTTCTTCGCCGGGTCGCGGATCTCGGCCGCGTACCGGCCCGACGGGCGCCGCCGCACCCCGCGGTACCGCACCTCCTCGCCCTCCAGCCCCGGCCCCGGCGGCGGCCTCGCGCGCCGCATCACGTCGCCTCGCCTCCCTTCCCCTCCCTCTCGCTCGCCTCGTCTGGTGTGGTCTCTCTCGTCTCGCGCTCGCTCGGCCTCCTTCCCTCGGCGACTCCACCGTGCGCGCCTTGTTTGTGTGTTTGGTCGGCAGGCGGGGTGGCCGGCTGACGCGGCGGGCCCGCCCACGACCGGGCGTCGCGTCGGTTTGTTTATGATTATTATTCCATTCCAATTCCAATCGACCGCGTCCACGTCCCCGTCCTCCTCGGGTCGGGTGAGGTGAGGTTGGGGTCGGGTCGTCACCCCCGCACCGCGTTCCCGTCCGGCGTCAGCGCGACGCGTACCCCCTCTCCCGGCCGCTGGTAGACTGACCGTCTGTCTGGTGGACGGATTTTTTTGCCCTTTCTGTGATGGACGGATGGGTGCGGAATCGCGGTGGTGGGCACGGTCGGCAGTAGCGCCGTCGGCCACTAGCGGGGCATATTCGCCGACGCTGCCGCCTGGCCTGCCGGTGCGTGCCGTCCGGTCGATCTTGGTTGCGTCGTTTATTTTATTTTTTTACGACGCAGGATTTGTGGATGAGATTGTTGGGAGCCGACACACACACAGCGACACATGGTAGCAGGTAGCGTCTGCTCTGCTGCCACACATGGATTTCTTCAGGAAATGGTTCTTCCTTCTGAACTTCTTTCTGTAATTTTGAAATATTGGCCAATGTTTCAGCCAAAATTGCCCGAAAAATCACAGGTTCTACTATAGTGCCTATTCATCTTGAATTCCCCCACCAAGTATCTATTCCAAACAGTTGTCAAAGATGCATAGGCTACGGCAGCACAGCACTGAAGACAAAAGGAGAGAGTCAATGCATCTCTGAACATTGTGTTGCACGTTTATCACTTTTCCCACACAAAGGGCAAGCATAACCTTGCACATGTCATGGGTGTCTCAGGCTTGCCTACTTCCATCATGATTCATGGCAGACGAACAACACTTGAGGAACAAGTTGCAACTGACGAGAGGTCAGCAACAAGTTCACTGGTAAGGGTTGCTGAAGTTCTTGAGGAGGTCCGGGATGTCGTGCGTGAGCACGTCGTCCACGACCTGCACCATCTTGGGCTTCATCTTCTCAAATTTGTCAATGTTGTACCCGGCCAGCACCTGCTTGAAGTGCTCCAAGTCGGGGAAGTCGCCCGCCGGAAGGTGGTACTCCCTCTGGACCTGTTTCCAATACATCTCAGGCGTCAATGGAGCGGGCACATTGTGCAGAAAGGAGGCAATTTATGAATCAAGATGCAAGCGTAGCTGAAATTCATTTGGTTTCATCTTGGGACGCTGTTTTGTATGAAAGTACCTTTGCAAACTCATCTTGTAAGTTGTCAATGAGTCGCTGTTGAGCCTTGGCTTTCCCCATCATTGCAGGCATCTCCTTCTTCAGTTGGCCAATTATGTAAGCATGGATCTTCGCAGCTCTAGCACGCTTCACAAACTCATTGACCTACGCATGGAAATGGTGGGCCAGTCAAATTGAAATTCTGCAGTCCATATAAGAATTGCATACACATGACACATTACTTACCCGGCGATCACAAGCCTTCTTAGGTATGTCTTTCAGGTCAGCAAGGAGATCCTCTTGCTCTTTCTCAAACAATTCCTTTCCAATTGGCCCAACAGCTGATTCATTCACAGGTTTGTCATTAAACGACCTGCAAATATTAACTTCGACGTGAGTTTCAGGTTACGATGCAAAAATATGAACACATAGTCAGTCCTACACCTGGTGCTGGATTCACACTACATTTTGGTCTTCAAGAATATGCAGATTTTTTTCTTTGATAATATACAAGAGCTGTACAACCTTCAGTCTCCAGAAGTAAGATTACTAAAGCGTTAAAGCATTATAGAGAAGAGGACTATTACCCAATGTAGACACGCATAACCTCAGGGGTGTTTAGAACTTTCCCAAGGGACCACATCAGCGCACCGTACACTCTCATAAGCTGCAGCACACATAAGGGAAAATTTTGGTTTCATATAATCATGTGTGCCGGGTTACACCTAGGGAAAAAAATAGCAGGAACTTACAAGTAGATTGCAAGAAAAACATATACCTGCTGAGTGTCAACTTGGTCTGCCTTGTTCAGCACCACACGTATTTTGTCTTCATTCCCACGTAAAGAAGAAATGACACGCTTGAATTCATCACTGATATCGAGCTTGTGAGGATCAAACAATAGAAGAATAACATCGCACTTTGCAGCAAACCATGAAGTTACACCAGTGAAATCATAACTACGCTGGGTCCTTTGCTTTTCACCAGAGAGAACACCAGGAGTGTCGACAAAGGTGATATGATCCAGTAGCTTCAAAAAACAAGGCAGCTATCAGTGTCTGAAATGATTGTTTCACATGTATTAGTATCTCAATTAATGCTTACAGGGTGTGGCATCTGAGAGCATTCAAACTTTGATAGGAATGCACCCCCAAATGTCGTAAGACCATTGAAAGGCATATCGCCTTGGACTGCAATTGTATTGCCAGGAACAGTCCTTTCATCAGATCCTGACTGATGTGGGGAAAAATATAAGAGATCAATGGGATAAATAAGAGTACATTAACAATAGAAGCAAATAGGGAATGCAAATTGATAAGATTTTTATGTCAAATGTCAGCCACAAATCCTGTCTCAAAAGAAAGTGCATAAATATTTTACACATGTGCATTAAAACTCTAGCCACTAAAGGAATTTTTTAATGAAAAGTGGGATAAACAAAACAGCAGTTGTCTTCTGTGTCCCATTGTACTTCAGCAAACTACGAACACAACACCGTCATGATAAAAAAAACTTCTCAAACTCCTGGGTCAAGTTATGTGTTTATTAACAGCTCTCAGCAATTCATGCTTTTGCTGACAGAAACAAAAGCAACTATTAAATCCTCACATCATGCTACAAAATTGATGAAGCTGGGCAGAACAGACTCTACTGTCATTGGTCCATATCTGTATGCCATCTTTGTTTCTTACAAAAGAAAGAGCTGATGTTTTCCAATCAACATAAATAATTCAGTTAACACTGAAAAGCAAGCATTCCGAGTAAATATGCTCAAGCAATAATTATCTGAAAAATCTCTTATCCTTGCTGCATGTACATAAATATTCATGCAACACTTACCATCACAACTACAAATCTGTCAGTAGTGGGCTCTGGTCCGATATGAGCTCCTGCATTTCGAAAGTCCAATTAAAGTTGCAGTCTGATGTTATAGAGAAACGTACCACCAAAATAGATGGTGTGGCTGAAATGAAACTCAGGTTTTCTGTATTAAATAAAGCCCCAAACCTGGGAAGTTTGTTTTCAACAGGTGCTTAATGAATGTTGTTTTCCCTGTAGAATATTGACCCAAGAGCATAACCATTGGCTTCGCATCGAAGTCGCTGTTCGTCTGAAATATGGAATAATAAATGCAATGACACGAAAGTAGTGACTCAATAACACACTCAGGATGAAAGAAGATGGGGTCGAGAACATTGTGATCTGTCAATCATAACGAAACTAGGGTTTAAAAAGAAGTCTGTACCAGCAATGGAGAGGCAAAATCATTGAAGCGGTATGCAACTTCTAAAGGCTTCAGTTTTTCGATGTACAGTCTTTTCAAACCATCAATTACAGAAGTAACAGCAGTCAGAGGCGTTTGAATCTACAAAGCACCAAAGAAAGAGACTGCTGTGAATACATGCTCTAATTGGCAAAGACAGCTTAAATGATTCAATAAGTTACAGTGGTTTAGTTAATAACAAGGAGAGAAAATTAATATGTGCTGCAATGACAAAGTTACTGAAAATGGAAAGATTGCACATAAGTAGAGTACCTTCTTTGCTGATTTGGAACTGAACCAGCTGTTTGTGGAAGGTGCTTGCACCTGAGGGGTGCCTGAACAGAACAGAAATGATTAGCATCATACAGGACTTTATTATCATGATTTACCATGGGAAAAGGGGGCAGACCGATTACCATTTTCTTGTGGGCGAACTACATTCACAATAGCCATTGATCTCTAAAAAGGAAATACCCATTACAAAATACCATGTTAGTGTGAGAGGCGGTAAATGCAATTGAATGACACAGGATAAGCTGCACATCGAATAAACTTACAGCAAGCAGTTCATCAAGACCTTTCATCACAGGAGGATCGAAGCTACTCAGATCTGCAAACACAAGCACAAGCCATCTAGCTCAAACATCACGAACAGATAAACTCAGCGGAAACAAAAACAGATGAGGCGCAGTTCACAGCACGATATCATAACAAGGTGCCACCAACCTTCACGTTTGAGGCTGTCCTGGGTGATCTCGTTGCCCGCTTGAGCGAGAGAAACGAGCTGCAGATTGCAACAGACGAAACCATCAACACCGCACAGTCACATCTCCTACTACCAGCAGCACAGACTAGAGAACTAGCAACGACGCGCCCAAACGGATAGGGCAAGGGTGGGCAAACCTGCATCGCGGCCGCGAACTCGCCGAAGCCGAGGTACCCCTGCCGCTTGGAGTCAGCAATCGCCCAAACCTTGAATCGATCGACAACGGACTAGTTAGACCCCCATTCACCAGCGGCAAAACTCGGGGTATCGGCGGCCGGTTCACTCACCTGCTTGAGGTCGGCGCGGGAGAGGCCGGACATGGCGAAGAACTTGGTGGCGTCGGCGCCCGTGACGCGCCCGTCTCCATCTGCAGGGACAGCCGGGGACGCGGCCACCGGGGAATCAGCGAAGCGTCGGCATCCCCTCCCAATCCTTCGATTTGGGGGCGCTGGTGTTGTGAACTGGGAAAGTTGCGAGAACACGCACCTGGGTCGGCGATGGCGAACCAGTCGGCGTAGATCCTCTGGTGCTCCTTGGAGCAGCCCACGGCGGCGGCGGACCGCGCGATCTCCATCCACGGTCTCCCTCCTCGTGTCGGCGGCGGCGGGGGCGGCGGCTGACGCGAGCAGCAGCGGCAGCAGGAGTGGACAAACGGAAACCTCACGGGGTGCGGGTGCTCGTCTCTTCTCCCCCTTTTGGGCGTGGAACGGGGATGCATTTGAAATCGGGGACCCCCCACCCCTGCCCTACCGGCACGCGCCCCTGCGAATTTTTTCAGTTTCTTTAATGGGGCTGGACGCTCCCCTTTATTTTAGGGCTGGACCGGTGCTCGGAATTGTTTCGAACGAATGGTGTTCGGCCCATATGACTAGACTAGAAGACCTGTTAGGTCAGTTGTGGGTTGTTTTTTCTTTTCATCCGGGCTGAATGCATGGAACGGCAGAATGGTAAAATGGCCCCCCTAACCAAAAAATAAAAGTGGAGGACTACCATGGGCTGTAATGGGAGATTTTAACGAGGTGCTCCACGCGACCGAGCATGATGGCGTGGGGATCCGTAGTCGAGCATAGATGCAAGCGTTTAAAGATGCTCTTGACACCTGTGGGCTAGCTGATATTGGGTACTCAGGCTTGACCTAGACCTTTCAGAAGAAAGTGGCAGGGGGCACCTTCACCAGGGTTAGTTTGGATCGCTGTGTGGTAAATCCGGAGTGGTCACTAGCATTCCCAAACTCTGAACTGAAACATAGAACAACAGCGACCTCGGATCATGTGCCGATACAGCTGGTAATCAACGACGTGCATGGCGCATGCAACAGAGGGCCCCGTGGTTTTAAATATGAGCTGATGCGGGAGCGGGACCAATCACTTTTCGAGCTGGTAGGAACCACATGGGCGGCATCCGGAGGCGAGATAGTACAGGCCATGCAAGATAAATTGCACCGAGTGGCTGGAGACCTCGGGACTTGGGATCGGCAACACTTTGGCAGTGTACGTTCAGAGATACAAAGATTAAAAAAAGAATTGGAAACTCTTCAGCTAATCCCTAGCAGGACAGGACCGTCTCATCTTGAGACCAAGATTTTGGATCGCCTTGTTGAGCTTTATCATCGGGAAGAGATTTTATGGCGACAGAGGGCTCGGCTGGAGTGGCTTGAGCATGGCGATAAGAACACATACTTCTTCCACTTGTGAGCAAGTCACCGTCGTCGGAAGAACCAGGTTAAATCCTTGCAAAGATCGGATGGGCAGATCACTACAAATCAAACTGAGATGGATGAGATGACTAATGAGTTTTATAAGACTCTGTACACATCTGAAGGAGTGCAAGGCATGAATCAGGTACTGGACACAGTACCGGTCAAGGTAACACAAGCTATGAATGACCTCTTGAACGCGCCATACAGCCAGGCAGAAGTTAAGACAGCTCTCTTCCAAATGTTTCCCATAAAAGCACCCGGGCCCGATGGCTTTCCAGCACACTTCTTCCAACGTCACTGGGATGTATGCGGTGAGGAGATTACCAAGGTGGTGCTAAGGATAGTGGATGGGACAGAATCAGCCAAGTGCATAAACAAAACAATCTTGGTGCTTATCCCGAAGGTAAATAATCCCACTCTATTAACGCAGTTCCGGCCGATAAGTCTTTGTAATGTTCTCTACAAGATAGCATCTAAGGTGATTTCTAACCGTTTGAAGCTAGTGTTGGCTGAAATTGTGTCAGAAGAGCAATCAACTTTTGTTCCTGGAAGGTTAATCACTGACAACATTATCACAACTTATGAATGCTTGCACTTCATGAAACGAAATAGGGCAAAGAAGCATCAATGTTGTGCCTTGAAGCTTGATATGATGAAGGCATACGATCGAGTGGAGTGGCCCTATCTCAGAGCCATAATTTTAAAACTAGGCTTCACCGCAAGATGGGTGGATATTGTGATGAATCTGGTATGCTCAGTACAGTTTTCAGTAATGTTTAATGGGAAGAAATAGCAGGAGTTCCAGCCTTCTCGTAGAATCCGCCAGGAGGACCCAATATCCCCATACTTGTTCTTGTTGGCAGCAGAGGGCCTTTCGTGCCTCCTAAAATCTAGAAGAGAGTCATCCAACCTGAGTGGGTTACAAGTGGCACCCTCGGTGCCATCAGTAAACCATCTTTTATTCGCTGATGACAGCCTGCTGTTCTTCAAGGCAAATAGTGTGGGAGCTAATGAGGCAAACCAGGTTTTGGATATATATTGTCAAGCCACAGGTCAACGGATAAACTATGCAAAGTCATCTATATTTTTTAGCAAAGGGGTCCCTGACTTGGTACGGCAAGACATTAAAGGAATACTTGCAGTCCCCAATGAGACTTTGAATGAAAAGTATTTGGGAATGACATCTGACATTGGATCATCAAAGAATGGAACGTTCAAATACTTGAAGGATCGACTTTGGAGCAAGATCCAAGGATGGATTGAGATGACTTTGTCCACGGCAGGGAAAGAAGTGCTTGTCAAAGCAGTTGTAACACCCCCAGTGTCGTGCTACAGTAATCTCTGTTAATGGCGCCATGTCATCATTGTTACTGTTGCTAATCTCACGTTGATTCAAAACCAATTCAAATTCAATTTTAAAATAAAGTCAAATAAATTATTCCTCCAAACAAGAAACAAAAATGTTATTTGGGTTGAAAATATCCACCGACTAAATGTCATGAGTGATTCAACATCATTTGAGATAGCTAATTTCCAGGAATTAAAGCAGTTCCAAATCAGCATTTTTAAATGCTTTTCCAATTGTGAAAAATCCAAATCATTTCAAACTCCTCCCAAACTTTTTATGGCAGGTGCCAAATATGGTAATGTATTTATTTGGCCAAGTCCCACATTTTTCAGAACTCCTTTTGGCAGCTCAAATATTGCATAGCATTTTTTCTGTAAAAAGAAAAGAGCAAAAGAAAGGAAAAGGAGAGAGAGAGAGAGAGAGAGAGAGAGAGAGAGAGAGAGAGAGAGAGAGAAAAGGCCCCTGACCCCCCTGGGCCTAACACCCCGGGCTAAGCCCAACAGGCCATGTGGCCCACTACCCCTCCCCTGTCGTCTCCCACCTCCCACTGTTCGACCGACCGGGCGCCTCGGCGCCACCCGACCACCTCGCCGGGAGAGGATAAGGGCGACGCCTCAGGCTCCCCTTCCACTTGCTCTGCCACCCCACTCGCGCCAGTCCTTTCCCCTCGCCCGCTTCGCTCTCTCCCTCGCACCCCCAGATCCCCTCCCCATCGCATCCGAACGCCACGGCCGCCATGGCCGCCGTCGCCCTCGCGGCCACCGTCCTCCACACGCCCTTCCAACATGCCGTAGGCGTCCGCCGTCCTCCTCCCTGTCGACCGGTGCCCGCCGTTGGAGCCGGAAGGCCCACAGCGTCGGATCCACCTCGTCCCCATCCGCCTCGGCTGCCGGTGGTTCCCGTCGACCACGACCTCCCTCTGCGCTCCCGTTCACTCACGGGGCCTCCTTGCGCCCGCATGGTGAGCTCCGCCTCTCCTCCCTCCTCTTCTGCCGCCTTGCACGTCTTGCGACCGCCGCCGCAATAATGCTCGGCCGCCGCCATTGCTGCCGTTGTCGTGCTCCCGAGCCGTTCTGAGCTCGCCGGCCCCGCTGGCATGCTCCTCGTCGCCGTAGACCCGCCTAGTTGTTTACTTTGGCGCCGCGCTCTCTAACGCCGAACCTGCTCAAGCCCGAGTGGTCCGTCGCCACCCGTCGTCGCCGGCGTCGCTCCGGCCACCTCTGCGTCCAACCGCTGGCACCACGCGATGCGCGCTGCTCCACTCGTTCGAACGCAGGTGAAAACACATGATTTGGCGCTCCGTAGCGGAGATCCGAGCCTCTCCGGCGAACTCGCCGCCGCGGAGAGCTCGTCGGCGCAACTTCGGCGCCGGCCGCCGACGTGGCACACCTGGGGCCACCCCCTGGGTCACTGCCAGTGGGGCCCCTGGTCCCTTGTTGACAAGTTGACCTGGTCAACCGTGCTGACGGGGCAGCCCCCAGCCATTGACATGTGGGCCCCCTTTGTTATATTAGTCTAATAATGTTTTATAAATAAAAAAATGTTTAGTTTAACCTAAGACACTCACTGAAGCCGGGGCCCACTCCCCTAATTGCCCCTGTTAGTTAGATTAATCCACTGTTAAGCCAGCAGAGGCTGACATGTGGGTCCCAGTGGCCCCACAGGCCAGTTTGACCAGTCAACCGGACTGTTGATTGCTGACGTCACACCTATGTCATGCTGATGTAACATCCCAAATTTTCAATTTGGAATGTTATACATTAAGTCATCATGCATATCATATTTTCTTGCATTTTTCGATCCTAGAAAATTTCACGCAACTCAAGGACCCTCAGAGCGAGTTGGAGATTTCATTATTTTCATATTTGGGTTTTCTCAAATTTTGAAAATAGGATCATTTGGATTTATTTATTTATCTTCATATATTTTTCCAATAAAAAAAATAAGAGAGGGAATAATATGACTTTCCCAACATTTAGGAAAAATGAAGATTTAATAAATAAATCAAATTTTAATTTTGAAGTTTATTTGCTTTAGGGAAAAAATGAGTATTTTAAAAAAATATGCATTTCGGCCCCGTATTAAAGTTCATTTTGTTCGACTCATTTTTAAGAGTCGGGGAAAATTAATTTTGTTTAATTTGGAGTTCGTTTAGATTTAATTTAATTCGTTTCGTTTTGTTTTAAAAAAAAATTAACGCTTGGCGCCCGCTGGGGCCCACTGCCCAAGCCCGGCCAGCCCTCCTCGCGCGCTCCCGCCTTGGGAGGAGTCCGCCGCCGCCGCCACCCGAGTCCGGCTCGGCCCGCCGCCATGGTGCCCTCCCTCCTTATAAGCCGCCTCTCCTCCCAACCCAGCCGCCACGCCCAACCCGAAGTCGCCTGACGCCTTGCCCGTCAGACGCCGCCGTCGTCGACCCCGCCGCCGCCCCCCGAGCCCACCCGACCTCACGGAGCCCGAGCCCGGCGACCTCGCCGGAGGTAGCCAGCGCATCATCCCCCCCGGTCCGGTTTTGTTTTTAAAACCCGTCCGGGTTTTTTTTCTTTCGTTGTTCGGTTTTTTTAAACCCTAGATTGGTTTATTTTTTTAGTCGGTTTTGTTAATTAGTGAACGTTCACCGATCCGTCCGTTCTAATGAACGCGTTCGCCGGTTAGTTTCTATAAACGAACGTCCGTTCGTTTAACCGTTCGTCGTCTTTCTTTTAATCGGATTTAACCCGTTATTTTCCGATTTCGATTTCCGATCCAATCTTCGAATCAGTTTATTTTCTCGCCGTTTATCGGAATCAGGTGATTCAAGCGCTGGAGTTTCGTTTCAAACCGCCGTTCGACTAATCCACTTAAACAAAGTTTTGCTACTGTAAAATTTGACCTAGTTTCAAATTGCTAAAACCGAGTCGCTTTTCTTTTGACATTCGACTTTCGTTGCTTTATTTGATTCGATTCTTTTTGCAACTGTGGTTCTTAAGTTGAACTTTCTGGTTAGATCTTTTATTCGAGATTTTCCCTATGCATTAGATGAGTACTTATTGTATGCTTGTTGTTTGTCTGCGTTAGATCACCCGGAGTGCGCCGCTTGTTACTTCGAGTCTCTAGGTTTCGCGGATCGTCGCGAAGGCAAGTAACACTTTGATCATACTTTTTCATACCCGGTTTTATGCATTAGATCAATCCTCAAACACTTGCATGTTTAGGATCTAATTAAATTGTGGGATGGGAAGTAGATTGAGGTAGTACCTATTACCTGTTTACTTATGAAACCTTGGGAGTTACTTCTACGTTTGCTTATTATGCTATGCTATGCCGATGAAGCGTGGATTGGGTGAGTGAATATCCATGACAGATGTGAGATTGTTAATTAATGGTTTATCTAAGGTGGCAACCTAAACACACATCTGGGTGGATTGAGGCACCTGGTTTTTATCAGGACTTGCCTGTATTTCTTCGGACCGCCACCTGTGCTCTAAGGGATCATAAGATTATTCAAACTAGAAACTTCCGTGTGCAGCCACAAGCCAATATGGGCTCTGGCATAGGCGAGTAAGTTGTGCGAACTCTTACGGGTAGGCTAGCTGATGTAGGGGATGTAGGTTGGTACGGTCTACCCACATGTAAGGTGCTAAGCGCTTACGAAAGATCAGTGTCTCGGTCATCCGCCTCTCAAACACCATGTAGTGCGAGAACCAAAGCGGAGGCGATCGAGTCTTGTGGGGAAAAGTCATGAAACCTCTGCAGAGTGTATAAACTAATCATGATTAGCCGTGTCCCCGGTTATGGACGTCTTGAGTATCTAGTAATTGAATATCATGTGAATCTCATCATGTTACTTCTAATTAACGTTATTGGGTTTTAATGAGTACTTTTTAATTGGGATTGAGGATGCTGTCAACCATTCTCAATGTTTAACAACCACCATGATAGTTAAATAAAATTATTCCTTTGCAGTAGGAAAAAAATTAGCTTTATGCAAAACTGTAACCGTAGAGCTTTTCCACCAGCCATATATGCATGTAGTATAGGCTTATTCCTTCATTTTCTCTATGTGTTACATTGCCAGCATATTCCATGTGCTGACCCGTTTTCGGGCTGCAACTTTCATGTTGCAGACTTTTCAGACGACGAGTAAGGTGTTAGGTCGTGGTTCTATACTCAGTGATGCCGATGGAGTTGATGGACTCACTTATCTTCCAGGCCTTCCGGTGTTATCGTTATTAGATGGCCTTAAGCCATATTTATTGTAATAAGTCCCTTTTGGACAAACGTCATAATGAGTGTGTGATTGCTACTCTGCTATAAATCCTTGAAATCTTGTGTGGTGTCAAGATTATCGATCCAGGATGACACCGAGCACGTAGACTTGATCCATTCGGTCGGGTCGCCATGTAGATGGTATCGAGCACACGCCGACCGTAGGACACGACCACTAAGTTAAAGCCATAGATCACTACTCTCTTCCCATTTTCTAACTCCTCATCTTTTCTACTCTTTTAGGATGAAGGACGCCAAGATCAAGTACGCCCAACCGGATGAAGGCACACCTTTTGGATTTCACTTGAAGGAAGTCACCAAGTACACGAACATTGGACTACCAAGTTTCACCGGACTTTCAACGCCACTCTGCACAAGAGGAGCGCCTGAAGATTCAAGCTCACGTTCAGAAGGACATTCGCCCCAATCACCAAGCCTATAGATAGTGTTTTCGATTGCACCAACACAGAGTGCAGGAAAGAGCATGGCAGCTCATATCACCATGGGACGCATTGGAGAAGTTTATCAAGAAGACCTCAAGGACACTATCTACCAGATTTGCGGACGCCGAGATGAACAATGGGAGATAGTCGGCACCAAGAAGGATAGATCCATTGCAGCTTTCATCCAGAGTTAAACCAGACATTCGACGCCAGAGAACCCGGATGTGCAATCGTTAGAGTTGAAGAATGCAAAGGGAAGGATCATCGAACTTGAAGAAGAACTAAAGACTACACGCAAGGACTACATGGACGAGATCGTAGCTCTAGCAAGACACAATAACGATCTCAAGTACGAAATTGAAGAACTCAAGAAGAAGTTGGCGCTCAAGAATGAAGACAAGCACGTCGGCTGTCCAAGCAACTACATCATCATCGACGACACCGATTTGGATCCAAGTGAACCCGACTTTGAAGACGAAGTGGAGCGGACATCATGGAGTCTTCCACCGGTTCAAATTAGTAGAAGTCCCCCACATATTAGTAGTATTACCTCCATGTAAACATTATAGTACACGCACTTTTGCGATAGTTAGATCGTTGTAAGCCCTTTGTTTGAATTGAATTAAGTGATTTTGTGTGCATTTGCTCATGTGCATTTGGGTAGTGTTTCTCCTTAGACCTCATTCTATTCTTAATTACTCGTCTTTTCTAAACCCATCAGATGCCTCCGAGACGCGACCCCGGGTTTGTTTTCCCGCCAGAGATCACCCAGTTGATTCAGCAGCAGAACACTTTGATTCAAACATTGGTGCAGAACCAAGGCCACAACAACAACAACAACCCACCACCACCACCACCTGCGGATCACTCGACTCGTTTCCTTAGACTGAATCCGTCGGTGTATTCCAGTAGCACCGAGCCGATTGTAGCAGATGATTGGCTCCGCAAGATAGGAAGGGAGTTGACCACTGCAGGATGCACAGATGGAGAAAAAGTGAAGTTTGCTGCACGGCTTGAAGGACCCGCAGCGACATGGTGGGAAAATTTTACAGCCACTTACCACCTGAGACACCGCCACATGGGATCGGTTTGACAAGCTTTCCGCCTTTGCTCATGTTTCAAGCAGGAGCTATGGCCATGAAGAAGCGTGAGTTTTGCAACTTACGCCAAGGAGGAAGGATCGTTGGCGAGATGTGGATGATTTTAGTAAGTTAGCACGTTATGCCCCGGATAGCGTTGCTACGAGATGCACTAAGCGGGAGAAGTTTCGGAAGGACTGAATGATGAGTTCAAGATGCGGTTGATGGTAGCAAGTTTCAATAACTACCAGGAGTTGGTAGACCGAGCCCTCATGATTGAAGGAAAGCAGCAGAAATTGAGAACCGCAAGAGGAAGTATGGACAGGAAAGTATAACTCGAGCTCGTGAAGCCTCGTTATACCCCTAAACAAGGAATTCAGTTTGACATACCAATGGAGGAGGTAATTCGCACAACCATAATGGCACCAAGAATGGGAACGGGAATGGAGGAAGCAATGGACAGAACCGCACCAACCCGTCAACACCATCCAAGGTAGACCTGAGTCACATCACTTGCTTTAAGTGCCGCAAGATCGACATTATGCAAATGATCGCCCGTAAGGCCGAATGGAAATGGCAATGGAAGCTCTAGAAAGAAGCCAAACCCTTTCAACAGGGGATGTGAACCACATTGATGTGGAGGAGGTTGAAGATCAGCCCGATGCAAAGAATCGGTATGTTTTTGGTTAAGTCATTTCTGCAGCTTGTTCTTTTCGATCTTTGGTGCATCGCATTCATACATATCAAGGGATTTGTGGATAAGTACAAATTACCGACCTAAGCCCTTAGGTCACCCATGCTAGTAATCTCACCCGAGCGAATACATGGCTAGTAAATGGTGTGATCGACTGCCATTAAGGATTGGACACTATGTTTTTCCCTCAGACCTAATAGTTCTGGAATCCCAAGGATTGGATGTGATATTAGGAATGGATTGGTTATCGAAGTATGGAGGGAACATAGATTGCACCACTAAGTCAAATTTGCTCACCACACCAGAAGGAAGAAGGATCAAGTATGTATCACGACACGAGCCGAGGAGAGCGCAAGTAAATTGCTTATCAGGAGTTGTGCAGGAAGAAGTACCAGTGGTGAAGGATTTCTCTGATGTATTTCCGGAAGAGTTGCCAGGAATGCCACCGGATAGAGACATTGAGTTTTTGATTAAACTTTTGACAGGAACAGGTCCAATATCAAAGCGACCATACAGGATGCCCGCACAGGATTTGGCGGAAATCAAGAAGCAGATTAAGGAACTATTGGATAAAGGTTTTATACGCCCAAGTTCTTCACCTTGGGGATCAACGTACTGTTAGTGGAGAAGAAGGATGGATCGTTAAGGATGGTTGTTGATTATCGTGGATTGAATGAAGTAACAATCAAGAACAAGTACCCACTACCAATGATAAATGATCTGTTTGATCGTTTGCAAGGAGCTAAAGTGTTTTCTAAGATCGACTTACGATCAGGGTACCATCAGTTGAAGATTCGGGAGCAGGACATACCTAAGACAGCGTTTACCACGAGATATGGACCGTATGAGTATACCGTTATGTCATTTGGACTAACTAACGCTTTTGACCTATTTCATGAACCCGATGAACAAAGTGTTTATGGAGTTTTTGGATAAGTTCGTCGTGGTGTTCATTGATGATATTTTGATTTTCTCGAAGAATGAAGAGGAACATAAGGAACATTTGCGATTGGTATTGGAGAAACTAAGGGAACACCAGTTATATGCCAAGTTCAGCAAGTGTGAGTTTTGGCTAAAGGAAGTTGGATTTCTTGGACATGTTATATCCGGAGAAGGAATAGCAGTTGACCCCACAAAGGTTGAGGATCAGCAACCAAATGGGAAGCACCAACGACAGTTGGAGAGATTCGGAGTTTCCTTGGACTCGCAGGATACTACCGAAGATTCATTGAGAATTTCTCAAGGATTGCAAAGCCTATGACAGAATTGTTGAAGAAGGATACCAAATTCATATGGACTGAGGACTGCGAGGCAAGTTTTCGTGGAGTTGAAGAAAAGATTGGTTACCTCACCAAGATTAATATTGCGGATCAGACCAAGGATTATGAGGTGTATTGCGACGCTTCACGTCGAGGACTTGGAGCAGTGCTTATGCAGGAAGGAAGAGTTGTTTCGTATGCTTCACGACAACTTAAGCCTCATGAGTTAAATTATGCCACACATGATTTGGAATTAGCAGCCGTTGTGCATGCATTAAAAACATGGAGACATTTTCTCATAGGAAATCATTGTGAAGTGTACACGGATCACAAGAGTTTGAAGTGCATCTTCACACGTATGAAATTAAATCTCGAGACGGAGGAGATGGTTAGAGCTTATCAAGGATTATGATATGAGATTGCATTATCACCCGGAAAGGCTAACGTTGTAGCAGACGCATTGAGCCGTAAGAGCCACGTCAATACCCTAATGATGGGAGGAATACCCAATGAGTTAGCCGAGGTCCTTCGAGAGCTATGTTTGGAAATAGTTCCGAGAGGCTATGTAGCGACATTGGAGATTCAGTCTACACCGATGGAAAAAATCGGAAGAAGCCCAAAAGGCGGATAAGGAAGTTGCCTCTATAAAGGAGAAAATGAGCAAAGGAAAAGCTAAAGGATTTCGTGAGGATGAGCACGATACCCTATGGTTTGAGGATGGTGTTTATGTGCCAAATAACCCGGAGATCGTGAAGTTGATTTTGCAAGAAGCCCATGATTCACCCTATTCGATTCACCCAGGAAATACCAAGATGTATTTGGATTTGAAGAATACTTTCTGGTGGACCGGAATGAAGAAGGATATTGCGGAGTATGTAGCAGTTTGCGATGTATGTCAGAGAGTAAAGGCAGAACATCAGAAGCCAGCAGGATTGTTACAACCACTGTCGATACCCGAATGGAAGTGGGATAAACTAGGCATGGATTTCATCACAGGTTTGCCAAAGACTCGTTTAGGATATGACTCGATATGGGTTATAGTCGACCGCTTGACGAAGGTAGCTCATTTCATTCCAGTCAAGACTACCTATAGCAGTGCTAAGTTGGCAAAGATATACATGACTAGAATTGTGTGTTTACACGGAGTTCCGAGGAGTATCGTATCAGATAGAGGAACCCAATTTACCTCAAAGTTTTGGAACCGGTTGCACGAAACATTGGGAACCAGATCGAATTCAAAGACTTTCCACCCACAGACCGATGGACAGACTAAGAGAGTTAATCAGATTTTGGAGGATATGCTGAGAGCTTGTGCACTAGATTATGGATCTAGTTGGGATGAAAATTTGCTGTATGCAGAATTTTCTTATAACAACAGTTACCAAACCAGCTTGAAGATGGCACCTTTTGAGGCTCTGTATGGAAGGAGATGCAGGACACCGTTGTCATGGGACTAAATCGGAGATCGTCACTGTTTGGACCAGATTTGATTAAGGAGTCTCGAAAGCGTATGTTAAATTGATTCAAGATAGGCTCAAGGTAGCCCAGTCGCATGTAAGAGCTATGCGGATTCAAAGCGCAAAGGCGAGTGAATATGAAGTTGGAGCGAGTATATCTTAGAGTATCCCCGCTTGAGGAGTTAAGCGTTTTGGAGTTAAAGGAAAATTAGCACCACGTTTCGTTGGACCGTATAAGATTTTGCAATGCATGGGAGAAGTTGCTTATAAGCTGGAATTGCGGAGGGACTGTCAGGAGTTCATGATGTATTCCATGTTTCTCGGTGAAGAAATGTCACTCGAGATAGCGAGAGATACCGCTAAGAGACACGGTGCCACCGAAGCAATTCGGTTAAAGGATGACTTAACATATGAGGAAAAAACCGGTCAAGATTCTCGATTATGCCAGTGAGTTACTCGCAGCAAGGTTATCAAGTTTTGCAAGGTTCAATTGGAGCCACCACACTCAAGATGAAGCCACAGGAAAGAGAGGAAGATTTGCTCAAGGACCACGCTCACCTATTTTCTAGCCAACCCGAATCTCGAGGGCGAGATTCATCTTAAAGGGGTAGGTTTGTAACATCCCATTTTTTCTTTTTGGAATGTTATACATTTAGTCATCTTGCATATCATATTTTCTTGGTTTTTCCGATCCTAGAAAATTTCACGCAACTCAAGGACCCTCGGAGAGAGTTGGAGATTTCATTATTTTCATATTTGGGTTTTCTCAAATTTTGAAAATAGGATCATTTGGATTTATTTATTTATCTTCATATATTTTTCCAATAAAAAAAATAAGAGAGGGAATAATATGACTTTCCCAACATTTAGGAAAAATGAAGATTTAATAAATAAATCAAATTTTGGTTTTTCGAAGTTTATTTGCTTTAGGGAAAAAATGAGTATTTTAAAAAAATATGCATTTCGGCCCCGTATTAAATTTCATTTTGTTCGACTCATTTTTAAGAGTCGGGGAAAATTAATTTTGTTTAATTTGGAGTTCGTTTAGATTTAATTTAATTCGTTTCGTTTTGTTTTAAAAAAAATTAACGCTTGGCGCCCGCTTTGGCTGGCCAGCCATTAGCGCTGACCCCCTCCTCAGCTCCCCCGCTTGGGAGGAGTCCCCGCCCGCCGCCACCCGAGTCGGCTCGGCCCCGCCATGGTTGCCCCCTCCCAAGCAACCCCACCCCTCCCCTCCTTATAAGCCGCCCCCCTCTCCTCCCCAACCAGCGCCGCCGCCCAACCCAGTCGCCCGCCGCCGCCGCCCGCCGCCTTGCCGCCCGTCGCCGTCTGCATCGCCCGACCCGCCGCCCAGAGCCCACCCGACCCAGCCTGAACCCGAGCCACGCCGGCGACCTCTCCGGAGGTAGCCACCGCGTCACCCCCACCGGTCCGGTTTTGTTTTTAAAACCTGTCCGTTTTTTTTCTTTCGTTGTTCGGTTTTTTTTAAAACCCTAGATTGGTTTTATTTTTTTTAGTCGGTTTTGTTAATTAGTGAACGTTCACCGATCCGTCCGTTCTAATGAACGCGTTCGCCGGTTAGTTTCTATTAACGAACGTCCGTTCGTTTAACCGTTCGTCGTCTTTCTTTTAATCGGATTTAACCCGTTATTTTCCGATTTCGATTTCCGATCCAATCTTCGAATCAGTTTATTTTCTCGCTCGTTTATCGGAATCAGGTGATTCAAGCGCCTGGAGTTTCGTTTCGAAACCGCCGTTCCGACTAATCGACTTAAACAAAGTTTTGCTACTATAAAATTTGACCTAGTTTCAAATTGCTAAAACCGAGTCGTTTTCTTTTGACATTCGACTTTCGTTGCTTTATTTGATTCGATTCTTTTTGCAACCAGGGTTCTTAAGTTGAACTTTCTGGTTAGATCTTTTATTCGAGATTTTCCCTGTGCATTAGATGAGTACTTATTGTATGCTTGTTGTTTGTCTGCGTTAGATCACCCGGAGTGCGCCGCTTGTTACTTGAGTCTCTAGGTTTCGCGGATCGTCAGCAAGGCAAGTAACACTTTGATCATACTTTTTCATACCCAGTTTTTATGCATTAGATCAATCCTCAAACACTTGCATGTTTAGGATCTAATTAAATTGTGGGATGGGAAGTAGATTGAGGTAGTACCTATTACCTGTTTTACTTATGAAACCTTGGGAGTTACTTCTCGTTTGCTTATTATGCCATGCTATGCCGATGAAGCGTGGATTGGGTGAGTGAATATCCATGACAGATGTGAGATTGTTAATTAATGGTTTATCTAAGGTGGCAACCTAAACACACATCTGGGTGGATTGAGGCACTGGTTTTATCAGGACTTGCCTGTATTTCTTCGGACCGCCACCCAGGCTCTAAGGGATCATAAGATTATTCAAACTAGAAACTTCCGTGTGCAGCCACAAGCCAATATGGGCTCTGGCATAGCTGAGTAAGTTGTGCAAACTCTTACGGGTAGGCTAGCTGATGTAGGGGATGTAGGTTGGTACGGTCTACCCACATGTAAGGTGCTAGCGCTTCGAAAGACTGTGTCTCGGTCATCCGCCTCTCAAACACCATGTAGTCACGAGAACCAAACGGAGGCGATCGAGTCTTGTGGGGAAAAGTGCGCAAACCTCTGCAGAGTGTATAAACTAATCATGATTAGCCGTGTCCCCGGTTATGGACGTCTTGAGTATCTAGTAATTGAATATCATATGAATCTCATCATGTTACTTCTAATTAACGTTATTGGGTTTTAATGAGTACTTTTTAATTGGGATTGAGGATGCTGTCAACCATTCTCAATGTTTAACAACCACCATGATAGTTAAATAAAATTATTCCTTTGCGGTAGGGAAAATTAGCTTTATGCAAAAAATCAGAATCAGAGAGCTTTTCCACCAGCCATATATGCATGTAGTATAGGCTTATTCCTTCATTTTCTCTATGTGTTACATTGCCAGCATATTCCATGTCTTGACCCGTTTTGGCTGCAACTTTCATGTTGCGTACTTTTCGCATTTACGACAGTAAGGTGTTAGGTCGTGGTTCTATACTCAGTGATGCCGATGGAGTTGATGGACTCACTTATCTTGCAAGCCTTCCACTGTTATCGTTATTAGATGGCCTTAAGCCATATTTATTGTAGTAAGTCCCCTTTTGGACAAACGCTGTAATGAGTGTGTGATTGCTACTCTGCTATAAATCCTTCGAAGTACTGTGTGGTGTCAGCATTACTGATCCAGGGATGACACTGAGCACAGAGACTTGATCCATTCGGGTCGGGTCGCTACATGCTGATGTCATAATTCCTTTTCTATATGAAAGTTGCTCAGAAAAATCCAACGAATCCGAATACGCGGTCCGTTCATCTGTCACATGCCCCTAGCATGCTGAACATGGGACATTCCCCCTCCGGTCATCTGTCTGACACGAGTCCGAACCGGGAAAACATTCCGGATGTTATCCCCTTCACCGGTATCGTGTAGCCCTGCGTTAGAACACCCCTAGTGTTGCTTATTGTCTTGTTATGCTTATGTTTGCTTGTATTTACTGTTTCTTCCCCCTCTTCTTCTCGGTAGACCTCGAGACCGCTGCTGATGCCCCTGTGATCGAATACGTCTACGACGACCCCTCCTTGCCAGAGCAACCAGGCAAGCCCCCCCTTTGATCATCCCGATATCGACCATTCCATTCTCTCATGCTTGCACTAGATTTTGCTACTTTTATTGTTTGCTCCTATTCTGCTGCATAGCCTGTTTATTGTAACCTGCTTTTGTTACCTACCTGCTTACCCTAAACTGCTTAGTATAGGTTGGTTAGAGACCCATCAGTGACCCCCCCACCTTGTCCTTGTTGCCCCCGCTTCATCATCGAAGACCCGACCAACGGGATCGAAGACCAGGCCCCGGCACCGCACATCACTTCCCCTTAGTTGCTCGACACTACTGGGTTACTATCGAGTACCGAGGGTGAACCTCTTCAGCACTTCTGATGTTAACCGTGTAGTGCAGTCATTCAGTCGTGGTCATCGAGGGTGATTTCCTCCTTAACCACTTCGATCGACTACGTCGTGCAACCCCTCAAGTGTGAACCTCGAGGGTGATTCCTCTTACGTTCACCACGATGATTACATCTAGTGGAATTCACTGGGGGTGATTCCTCGGGTTTTCCCCTTGATGTTTGGACACACGGATACTTGGACTTTACCACTGTTACTTGGAAAGACGGGTCGACCCTGAGGGGTACCCGCGCGAGCTTAATTGCGAGTGATGTGGAGACGGGTTGACCTGGAGGGTTCCCGCGAGATAAATACGAGGCGTGGCCGGCATTCCTAGCCCTTGCCGCAAGTCCTCGAGGACGGGCAACGGGTCACATCTTTCGTGAGTCTCTGCTTGTTACCGCTGCGTTCTAATCCACTATGATTTTGATATTTGATCCGAGGGGCCTCTGGCCTGATAGCACTAACCATCACGTGGGCATAGTATGGGCGTTCTGCGTCGTATACATCAGCCGAAGCTTAATAGACGTCAGCGACTGAGTGGCGCGCGCCGGGTTGGACGGCGTAAGTGCCTGCTTGTTGAAGGAGGTAGCTAGGTCTGCTCACCGGCCACTTACGCAACATGCAGGAGTTCCCGGGGAGATGGCCCATGACCCCTGGGGGCATAGGTTTAGTCTGGCGTGCTGGCCTCTCTATTAAGCCTAGGTCGGGTTGCGGCGTATTGTTTGGCCGAGGCCGGGCATGACCAGGAAAGTGTGTCCGGCGGAGTTAAGCGGCGTGGTGGGTAAGTTGGTGCACCCTGCAGGGAAGAACTAATCTATGCATAGCCTGTCCTACGGTAACGGACACTTGGAGTTGTATCCCGATCGATACAACTAGAACTTGATACTTGTGATGAGAATTGGATGGTGATGAGAATTGGATTGTGATGATAACTGGATAGTATGGCTCTGGGATTGCTTTCTTGTAGGGAGTCGAGAAAGGATCTCCGGCTGAGGTTGATGACACTACTACTACTTACTTTATGCTACTCTACTTCCTCCTGTTGCTGCAAGATGGTGGTTTCCAGAAGATACTAGTCTTCAATAGGACTAGGCCTTCTCTCTATTCTGGCATCTCTGCAGCCCAGTCCACATATACAGCCTTTCTTTGATAATGTTGCATATGTAGTGTAGATCCTTGCTTGCGAGTACTTTGGATGAGTACTTGCGGTTGCTTTGCTCCCCCGTTTCCCCCTTTCTTTTCTTTCCGGTTGATGCAACCAGATGTCGGAGCGCCAGGATCCAGACGTCACCTTTGACGACGACTGCTACTACCACGAGGGTGCCTACTACTACGTGAAGACCGGCGACGTCCAGGAGTAGTTAGGAGGCTCCCAGGCAGGAGGCCTTGCCTTTTCGATCGTAGATGCTTTTGTGCTAGCCTTCTTAAGGCAAACTTGTCTAACTCATGTCTGTTCTCAGATATTGTTGCTTCCGCTGACTCTTGTGTTTTCGAGCTTATGTATTCGAGCCCTCGAGGCCCCTGGCTTGTAATATAAAGCTTGTATTATTTTCAATTTGTGTCTAGAGTTGTGTTGTGATATCTTCCCGTGAGTCCTTGATCTTGATCGTACACATTTGCGTGTATGATTAGTGTATGATTGAATCGAGGGCGTCACAAGTTGGTATCAGAGCCAACTGCCTGTAGGTAGCCCCCCTTCCAACTCCTTGGCCGAAGTTGAGTCTAGAAGCCGAAAATCGTTTTACTAACTTGGCTGTGTGGCTTACGGGCCCACGTCGCCGTTGGGTGGTATTAGGATCTTTTATTCCTCGTCTATACTCTGGGACTCTGATCTCTCGTCTATTCGGGTTAAACATTTTACTAAGTCTGACATTAGGATCTCGTACCCACTTTCTCCCGGAGAGCCTCTTCAGTCCAGATGATCGTTTGCTGCTTCAGAAGATTTCGAAGATACTCTCCGATGTTTCCCCGAAACCCTTGTGCCCTTCGCCGTTGCAATTCCATATCACCGATAAATCCCTCTGAATAACTACATACATCTATCGTTCATATTGTCATCCCCAGTTGATCTTGTTATTACAAGATGCCTTGTAATACTTTTAGGTATTTCGAGAATCCATTGTGCCTGCTATGTTGCAGCTCCTTTTCCACCTGAATACGTGTACGGATAATTCCTCACAATTATCGGGGATCCGTTCATCCCCAATTGTTTAGGTATTTCACAAAAGTCTTCGAATTACCATTTGATCTTCCGAAAATCCTCAGCAGCCTATTGTTGTTGAAATTCTTGTTTGCTTTCATTATGGTTAATTCCATATTTCTAGTAATCTTTGTTGACATCCTCTGTCACTATCGCTTCGAGTCCCTTGATCCAATATGTCGTGAATGCTCGTAATCCTCAATCAGATCCTAGCATTCATCCTTCCGGCTCAGACGTCACTCCAAACATGAGCTTGTTCTTGTCAAATCAAACATTGATTGATTGTCGATCTGTAACGATTCAACTCAATTATCTTTTGATCGGAGCCTCTGCTTCAGATCTTCTGATTTGAAAATCGTAATCCCTTTGTATTCAAGCTTCAAGTTATCCAGTTATATCTATAACCCGATGCCCTTGCATTCTTTCTTCTTCTGGTTGGGTACCGATGCTCACATCAGATCCCTTGTGGACCACCACATCCTTTGTTGGATCATAATCCGACAGTGCCCCTCGTATTTAATCACCTTGTGAGTTCTTCTATGATACATAATGCCTTTGGTAAATTGTACCCTCTGTTTTTGTCAACCATGCTCTGCTTTCAAGCTAGTATATTTTAATCCTGAAATTAGTGGTATATGTTCCTAAGATACCCCTACGGGTTGAACCTATGCCTTCCCTAATCCGTGTGAACTCGAAAGAGTTGTGAGTCATACTCTTCTGGTGCTTCACCAGATAAATCTTTCGCACCACAGATGCTTCGAAAACGAGGAGTGAATGAAAGGTTATGCATTGAAGAAGTGGGAGTCGACCTTGAACCTTTGTGTTCATGCCCATGGAACCGATGTAGTACTTATCGTGGAAGCTGCTCGTATAAGTAATTACCCCTTGTTATAAGTTCATCTTGTATCAGTGGTTTGTTCATTCATAATCGTGGTTCCGACCGTAGTTTCTCCTTAGTTCCATTTCCCGGACAAGTTAAATACTTGTCTTCTGCAGATCGTTTCATCTGTCAAACCTCTATTCTGATCTACCTCGAGTATTGCCCCCTGTTATCTCAAGGATATTGTGTCATTCCAATACCTCTTGTGAATTCTCATTGGAATGATTCTCCATCACATCATTCCTAGCCTGATCAACTATATCATTGTCGAGCTAATTTTAACTATGCTACCTGGTCCTTCTTCCCGGAACAGAATTTTCGACGATGAGCTAAGCCTACGTCGATCTTCCTTGTCATATCATTTCGCCTTGAACAGCAAGCTTGATTTCGAGTTTGTGTCATACCCGTGGTTCCAATAACCTTTCACTCATCATTCCTTCGACTTGATGTCATCGCTGATCGATTACATCTTCCTGAAATCTCTCGACAATTGTGTTGTGCTCATCATCAACATTCCGAGCTCTTCCAGTATATCAATCGAATTCGTGATGAGAAATACCATCCTTGCCCCTCGATGATTTATGTTATCATCGACAACATTCTTTTCTACTCCCCATCATAAACTTATTTATACAAATTTTGGAAATACATAGTTTTGACATGTCGATGGATTACTGCTGAACCCATCGGCCATATCCTCATCTTTTCCTGATAGAATTGCATGAGATGTTCTAAAAATTCCCGATGTATCCTTTGTGTTCCCAAGGTCCGACCTTTACCTAATGATCATGTCAATGCTATCCTGAAGCATGACTCCGAACATCATTAAGAACATTGATGGCGCAATGCTAAATGTTACTTGTTCTATTCTCCAAACACCGTTGTATGGATAACATCATGAATTACCTTGCCCCTTTATCCAAATGGTGATGTACTTGTTGATCTAACATGTATATCATGCTCTACTTATCCTTGGGAAAAGTTACACTCCTAAATCTTGTGTATAAACACATTTTCTGTTCCATTGTTTTGTTTAACCTTTCTGGTAATCTATATGATATAAGCAGTAATATTTCCCTGCTTATGCAAACACTTCGGGGTACAACCATGTCAAGTATAACCCTGTTGCTACTGTTGATGACATTCCGGTAGCCACCGATGGATGAGAACTTTGCCTATTGGTCCGCCTCGTCTTACGAAAGGTGAAAATGGTTCTCTTCGTCCCTCGCCCTTGGTACCAACGTTGTTGCCAACATAATTGATGTGCTATTCTCCGACCTGCCTTGCCATCATGACCGTGCAAAATGATAGCGCCTTTACGCTTTTAACCCACATGGTGGGCCCATAACCCATGTGTCCCGGGATCAAAACCCGACTCTCAGTATATCTTTGATTCCGAAATATTCTTGCATTTGGCTTCAGATCATGTCACGAGCCACCTTTCGAGAGATGATCTATTCCCGATGCTCTGAACCCCCTCTCACACTTCGCCTGTGTATCGATCGTCTGTCTATTCGCTTGAAACTTCCTATTGTACCTTCATACTTTGCTCTTGATGTTTTATTAAGTTTCAACTCGAGAGATACTTCTGCCTTATTCCCTGAATTGTTCACCAGATAATTAACCCTATAAGGGTCAGTTCTCCCGAAGTGACTCTTTACTTCCCCACTTAAATCTCGGGACGAGATTTCTTGTAGTGGAGGAGATTTGTAACACCCCAGTGTCGTGCTACAGTAATCTCTGTTAATGGCTCCATGTCATCACTGTTACCGTTGCTAATCTCACGTTGATTCAAAACCAATTCAAATTCAATTTTCAAATAAAGTCAAATAAATTATTCCTCCAAACAGTAAAAAAAATGTTCATTGGGTTGAAAATATCCACCCACTAAATGTCATGAGTGATTCAACATCATTTGAGATAGCTAATTTCCCACAGGAATTAAAGCAGTTCCAAATCAGCATTTTTAAATGCTTTTCCAATTGTGAAAAATCCAAATCATTTCAAACTCCTCCCAAACTTTTTATGGCAGGTGCCAAATATGGTAATGTATTTATTTGGCCAAGTCACACATTTTTCAGAACTCCTTTTGGCAGCTCAAATATTGCATAGCATTTTTTCTGTAAAAGAGAAGAGCAAAAGAAAGGAAAAGGAGAGAGAGAGAGAGAGAGAGAGAGAGAGAGAGAGAGAGAGAGAGAGAGAGAGAGAGAAAAGGCCCCTCGACCCCGGGCTCTAACCCCCGGGTTGCCCAACAGGCCATGTGGCCCACTACCCCTCCCCTGTCGTCTCCCACCTCCCACTGTTCGACCGACCGGGCGCCTCGGCGCCACCCGACCACCTCGCCGGGAGAGGATAAGGGCGACGCCTCAGGCTCCCCTTCCACTTGCTCTGCCACCCCACTCGCGCCAGTCCTTTCCCCTCGCCCGCGTCGCTCTCTCCCTCGCACCCCCAGATCCCTCCCCATCGTGACCGAACGCCACGGCCGCCATGGCCGCCGTCGCCCTCGCGGCCACCGTCCTCCACACGCCCTTCCAAGATGCCGTAGGCATCCGCCGTCCTCCTCCCTGTCGACCGGTGCCCGCCGTTGGAGTCGGAAGGCACCACAGCGTCGGATCCACCTCGTCCCCATCCGCCTCGGCTGCCGGTGGTTCCCGTCGACCACGGCCTCCCTCTGCGCTCCCGTTCACTCATGGGGCCTCCTTACGCCCGCACGGTGAGCTCCGCCTCTCCTCCCTCCTCTTCCTGCTTGCCTTCGGGCACGTGCGCGACCGCCACCGCAACAGTGCTCCGGCCGCCGCCATTGCTGCCGTTGTCGTGCTCCCGAGCCGTTACGAGCTCGGCCGACTGCCCTGGCATGCTCCTCGTGCGCCGTAGACCCCGCCTAGTTGTTTACTTTGGCCGCTCGCGCTCTCTAACGCCGAACCCGCTCAAGCCCGAGAGCTCCGTCGCCACCCGTCGTCGCCGGGCGTCGCTCGCCACCTCCGTGTCCAACCGGCGGCACCACGCGATGCGCCGCTGCTCCACTCGTTGAACGCAGTGAAAACGCATGATTTGGCGCTCAGAAGCGGAGATCCGAGCCTCTCGGCGAACTTCGCCGCCGCTGGAGAGCTTCGTCGGCGCAACTCCGGCGCCACGCCGACGTGGCACACTGGGCCACCACAGGTCATCGCCGGTGGGGCCCCTGGTCCCTTGTTGACAAGTTGACCAGTCAATCCCGTCTTGACGGGCAACCCCAGCCACTGACATGTGGGCCCCCTCTGTTATATTAGTCTAATAACGTTTTATAAATAAAAAAATGTTTAGTTTAACCTAAGACACTCACTGACGCCGGGGCCCACTCCCCTAATTGCCCCTGTTAGTTTAATTAATCCACTGTTAAGCCAAAGAAAGGTGACATGCGGGTCCCAGTGGCCCCATTGTGCCGGTTGACCAGTCAACCGGACTGTTGATTGCTGACATCACACCTATGTCATGCTGATGTCATAATTCCTTTTCTGTTAATTTAAATAAATCTAGAATATGCTTTAATCTTTAAATAATCATAGAAATTAAACCATAACTCGGATGAAAATGTTTTCTATATGAAAGTTGCTCAGAAAAATCCAACGAATCCGAATATGCGGTCCGTTCATCTGTAACATGCCCCTAGCATGCTGAACATGGGACATTCCCCCTCCGGTCATCTGTCTGACACAGGTCCGGAACCGGGAAAACATTCCCGGATGTTATCCCCCTTCACCGGTATCGTGTAGCCTGCGTTAGAACACCCCTAGTGTTGCTTATTGTCTTGTTATGCTTATGTTTGCTTGTATTTACTGTTTCTTCCCCTCTTCTTCTCGGTAGACCTCGAGACCGTCATTGATGCCCCTATGATCGAATACGTCTACGACGACCCCTCCTTGCCAGAGCAACCAGGCAAGCCCCCCCTTTGATCATCCCGATGTCGCCCATTCCATTCTCTCATGCTTGCACTAGATTTTGCTACTGTTATTGTTTGCTCCTATTCTCGCTGCATAGCCTGCTTATTGTAACTCGCTTTTGTTACCTACCGCTACCCTAAATCGCTTAGTATAGGTTGGTTAGAGACCCATCGCTGACCCCCCACCTTGTCCTTGTTGCCCCGCTTCATCATTGAAGACCCAATCAACGGGATCGAAGACTGTGCCCCGCACCGCACATCACTTCCCCTTAGTTGCTCGACACTCTTTGGGTTACTATCGAGTACCGAGGGTGAACCTCTTCGACTTCCGATGTTGACCTCAGAAGTGCGATCATTCACCGTGGTCATCGAGGGTGATTTCCTCCTTAACCACTTCCGATACGACTTTGTCGTGCAACCCCTCAAGTATGAACCTCGAGGGTGATTCCTCTTACGTTCACCCTGATGATTACATCTAGTGGAATTCATCGGGGGTGATTCCTCGGGTTTTCCCCTTGATGTTTGGACACACGGATACTTGGACTTTACCATTGTTACTTGGAAAGACGGGTCGACCCTGAGGGGTACCCGTGCGAGCTTAATTGCGAGTGATGTGGAGACGGGTTGACCTGGAGGGTTCCCGCAAGATAAATACGAGGCGTGGCCGGGCATTCCTAGCCCTTGCCGCAAGTCCTCGAGACGGGCAACGGGTCACATATTTCGTGAGTCTCGCTTGTTACCGCATCGCCCTAATCCACTACGATTTGGATATTTGATCCGAGGGGCCTCGCCCGATAGCACTAACCATCACGTGGGCATAGTATGGGCTCAAGCGTCGTATACATCAGCCGAAGCTTAATAGACGCCAGCGACTGAGTGGCGCGCGCCGGGTTGGACTGCGTAAGCGCCTGCCTTGTTGAAGGAGGTAGCTAGGTCTGCTCACCGGCCGCGTATGCAAGGTGCAAGAGTTCCCGGGGAGATGGCCCATGACCCCTGGGGGCATAGGTTTAGTCCGGCGTGCTGGCCTCTCTATTAAGCCTATGTCGGGTTGCGGCGTATTGTTTGGCCGAGGCCGGGCATGACCCAGGAAAGTGTGTCCGGCCGGAGTTAATCGAGCGTGGTGGCTAAGTTGGTGCACCCTGCAGGAAGAACTAATCTATGCATAGCCTGTCATACGGTAACGGACACTTGGAGTTGTATCCCGATCGATACAACTAGAACTGGATACTTGTGATGAGAATTGGATGGTGATGAGAATTGGATTGTGATGATAACTGGATAGTATGGCTCTGGGATTGCTTTCTTGCAGGGAGTCGAGAAAGGATCTCCGGCCGAGGTTGATGACACCACTACTACTTACTTTATGCTACTCTACTTCCTCCTGTTGTTGTAAGATGGTGTTTTCCAGAAGATACTAGTCTTCAATAGGACTAGGCCTTCTCTCTATTCTGGCATTTCTGCAACCCAGTCCACATATACAGCCTTTCTTTGATAATGTTGCATATGTAGTGTAGATCCTTTCTTGCGAGTACTTTGGATGAGTACTCACGGTTGCTTTGCTCCCCCGTTTCCCCCTTTCTTTTCTTTCCGGTTGATGCAACCAGATGTCGGAGCGCCAAGATCCAGACGTCACCTTTGACAACGGCTGCTACGACCACGAAGGTGCCTACTACCACGTGAAGACCGCCGACGTCCAGGAGTAGTTAGGAGGCTCCCAGGCAGGAGGCCTTGCCTTTTCGATCGTAAATGCTTTTGTTCTAGCCTTCTTAAGGCAAACTTGTCTAACTCATGTCCTTCTCGAGATATTGTTGCTTCCACGACTCTTGTGTTTTCGAGCTTATGTATTCGAGCCCTCGAGGCCCCTGGCTTGTAATATAAAGCTTGTATTATTTTCAATTTGTGTCTAGAGTTGTGTTGTGATATCTTCCCGTGAGTCCTTGATCTTGATCGTACACATTTGCGTGTATGATTAGTGTACGATTGAATCGAGGGCGTCATAGCAGTGGCTCAGGCCGTGCCAGTGTATTCCATGTCATGCTTTTGGCTACCAAGAGGGCTATGTGAGCACCTCAATATGCTCATCCGAAAATTTTGGTGGGGCAGCAAGAATGGTCAGATAAAACCCCATTGGGTTTCATGGAAAGAGATGACAAAACCAAAAGGTATGCGAGGTTTAGGATTTAAAGACTTCGAGCTTTTTAACTTGTCACTACTTGCCCGACAAGCATGGCGTTTGCTGCAGAACCCGGAGTCGCTGAGTGCCCGAATCCTGAGGGGGGTATATTATCCGGGGCAAACAATTCTAGGTGCAAATTTGGGTTCCCATCCAAGCCAGATCTGGAGAGCAATAGTTGATGGAAAAGATGTTCTTTCTCAGGGCCTGATAAAGAGAATTGGTAATGGGGAAGATACATTGATCTGGTCAGAAAACTGGTTGCCAAGGGACGAGATGTTGAGACCATATGGGTGTTTGACACAAGACCCGCCTCAACGCGTCACCGAGCTGATAGACCACACAACGACGTCCTGGGACATGCAGAAGGTTCGCCAAGTGTTCTTTCCTTTCGACGCAAAGGTGATAGCAGGAATACCGCTGTGTACTAGTAATGTCTCAGATTTTTGGAGCTGGCATTTTGAGAAGAAGGGTCATTTCTCAGTAAAATCTGCGTATAATATGTTGGTGGCGACAAAGCAAAGAAGGGAGGCATGGCTAGAGGGATCAGCGAGTACCTCAAGTGAGAGGGGAGAGGAGAAGCAATGGAAATCCTTATGGAACATTAAAGTACCAGCCAAAGTAAAGATGTTCCTATGGAGATTATCAAAACAATCGTTGCCGACGGAAGATGTACGTTCCAAACGACATATGTCAACTACCTCAGCTTGCGGTATATGTGGTGCTCCAGATTCATGGAGGCACTCGCTGATTGCGTGTACCATGTCTAGATGCACTTGGGCCTTGACAGAGGATGATGTAGTGCAAGCAGTGGCTTCAAACATAGAGCGACATGCAAAGCTTTGGCTCTTCTCACAGATTGAAACATTATCACATGATCATTTTTTGAAACTCGCTGTGACGATGTGGGTGATATGGACAGCAAGGAGGAAAGCCATTCAAGAGGGAGTTTTCCAGAGTCCACAAACTATGTTCTCTTTCATATCAAGATACTTGGATGACTTGGAAATTGTTAATGAGAAGGACACGAAGGTTGCATCAGCACCAGCCGCAAGAAATACAGTCAATGCATGCAGACGTCCCCGAGCACCACCATTGAATCATGAAAAAGTCAATGTCGGTGTGGCAGTGAGACTTGGAAGGGGTGGCTCAGCTGCGGTGGTATGCCGAGATTCGAATGGAAATTACTTGGGGAGCTCAGCAATCGTGGACCCTCAAAACTAAAAAACTTTGCATGGTGTTTGGTGAGAAATTCTATCGTACATGTTTAGCCCTCCTTCGGTTCATAGTTACAAAAAAATAAGAAAACGTTTCACGACGCAAGCACTGCGGGGCCACACGTACCATGCGACATGTCCAGTTGAGCCGTCCCATTTGCTTCTTATCCTCTTGCCCTTTTATCTCTCCGCTCCAGCGCCTTCTTTCTCCTGAAACGCATCTCACCTGGGAAAAATACCCAACGCCATGGCCATGGACAAGCTGCCGTGATTTCCTTCCAGCTTGAGGCGCCACACTCAGTGACAAATCAGGGGCCACGGGAGCTGCAACCAGTGGTTGGCGGAGCTGTAACCAGAAGTTGGTCGAGCTGCATTCAGCGACGCCGCCCGGCAGTGAGCTGCAACCGTGCAGCACTCAGCCGCGCTCTTCGACGACGAAGCTGTAACCGTGCACGTCGGAGCTACAACCGGCGTTTGGGAGAGCTGCAAGGGTTGGCTGATTTGAGATGCATTTTTTTGCTGGAACTGGAACACCAACTATTGGTGCGGCAAAAGCATCAACCATTGTGTAAAATAGCTTCAACCGGCGAAGGAGAAAGCTTCAAACTCATGGAAAAAAGCTTCAATGGGTGTGGGGAAAAAGCTTTAACAATAGGGAAAGCTACAACCGGCGTGAAAAAGTTTCAATCGGCGAGGGAGGAAGCTTCAACCATGGAAAAAGCTTCAGTCGATGTGGAAAAAAGGCTTCAAACGGTGGGAAAAGTTTCAACCGGCGCAAAAAAAGCTTCAATTGGTTGGAAAGAAAAACTTCAACCGGTGCAACATACTGACGATAGTGCGAGCTGCGGCCGACGGCATGGCGGTGCTATGACGGCGATGGGTGAGCTGGGGGACAGGGTGTTGCAACCATCAATCGATGGAGGTACCAACATCCATGCCAGAGTTGCAAGTGGGGCGAGGGAGGGGCAAGCGGGGCGTGGGGAGGGGCAAGCGGGCAGTGGGAGGGGGGCGAGGGCGTAGCTGCGTCTGGCAGACGGCAAAGTTGCATATGAAGAGCACGGGGCGAGCGCGAGGCGGCCGGCGAACGTCGCAGGCCGTCCTTTTTTTCAAGCATGTGTGGGAAGGGAGGAAGACGACACGCCTAGCCTGTGCGCTAATCGGGGCCCTTAAAGCATCCTCGGTCGAACACTACGCAGCTGATCGACCAAAATTTTGGCCGGCGCGCCGGCGCCTAGCAATGCCCAAAATAGTAGGCTTACGAAAGTAATAGGAAATGAGATAACATGTATCTCAGATTCTATGAATAGAAAAAGGAAAGGAGATGCCCTTTAGTTCTCATCATATGATTTTTTTCATTGAGTCTAGGTTAATGTTTATTTTCTATAGAAATCCAACAAACCAGAGGAGGCCTTAGTTTGTCACCATCACAATATGATAGAGTCAAGCCTTGTGATATCTGAAATGCAATCTGGATACGTGGAAGCTGAAAGGATTGATACAATCAACTACATGAGAGTGAGTAGGGAGCTATAATTTTAAGCTTAACTTCGGCAACGTGAAAAAAAGTAGATTACTTTAGATATGCAACTAGGTGAACACAATTTATATGGCACGAAAGCTCAAAGCAGAGTGTCCTAGGCAATAATCTTATTAGCAAGCCAATAAGCATGCATACAAGGCAAGTAAAGTGCAACCAAGGATTAACCATAGGTGAGTCAAGGACGCAAATTTTATTCAAAGTCCAAGCTCCTTGGGGAGTTCTTTCTTGGAGCAATGCTGAAGGCAATGCTCTGGGGCGTCACCAAGTGACCCACCGTATTCTTTGTCTGAGACTTCGAGTCACCCCCGATGTATGAGCCTCAAATCACATAATATAGTCTTGAAGGTGACTACCACACCTTTACGCACTTACCGGAGCACACCTGTAACACCCTGAATTTTGCCCTTCTCTTTTTTTGATGATTTTCTTGGATTTCTTGATTTGATTTGCTTTTCTGTGGCTATGTGGTTCTAAAACTTGGGAAGATCATGTCTTCCTAGGTTTTATAGTGGATTTTCACCCTCATCATCAACCCAAGATCATGTCATTTTCATCTTTGACCCAATTCCAATATTCTTTTTCTTGAGAAATTTCCTTTTCTATTAAAGGAATAACCCTTTAAAACCCTAGGTTGTGAAGCAACCTATATTTCTGTCACTCCCAAAAATTCCCAAATAATTCTCATAAATTATTTGGGTCATATCTTCCACAAATATGTCAAAATCCTTCATTGGCATCATCAAAGATAATTCACAAATATTCCTTTTCTGATTTTGCCCTAAGTGGTGGTTTGAGAAGGAAGTGTCATTTATCTTTGCTTAATTAACCCCAAACTTTTTGGACATCTTTTCCTGTCCATATCATGGCCCCATGCCAAAATTCAACTCAATTTGCCTAGTATATATTCCTGAGCAAATTTTCAAAGTTCTTGCCTGAGGGAAGTCATTGTGAAGGAAGTACTTGCTAGGCATATCCAAATGAGTTGAAATTTTGCAAGGTCCTTCATATGATCAAATCATGACTCTCCACAAAATATGAGCTCATGTAACCCTTCCATGAGAGCCCAGCTCCAAATCTTGGTTTCTGGTCAGATTTTCAGTTTGTGAGGCAACCCTATTTTATATTGCTTCAATTAAGCTAAAAATTTACCATGACATTCTACTATCCATATCAACTCCTTCCATCAAGTTTTGTCCCATTTCATCTAGCCAATTTCCCTATGCAATTTTTCCAAGCTTCTGGTCAGAATAAAGCTTTGTGAAGCAAGTGCTAGTTTGGTTCATTGATACGTCCCCAACGTATCTATAATTTTTGATTGTTCCATGCTATTATATTACCCCTTTTGGATGTTTATGGGCTTTATTATACACTTTTATATTACTTTTGGGACTAACCTATTAACCGGAGGCCCAACCCATATTGCTGTTTTATTGCCTGTTTCAGTATTTCGAAGGAAAGGAATATCAAACGGAGTCCAAACGGAATGAAACCTTCGGCAACATGTTTTTTTGGAAGATTATCATCCTGGAGGCTTGGGGATCAAGTCAGAAGATCCTCGAGGAGCCCAAGAGATAGGGGGCGCGCCCCCCCTACAGGGCGCGGCCCCCTGTCTCGTGGACCCCTCGAGCACCTCCCGACCGACTTCTTTCGCCTATATAACCCTACGTACCCTAAAACCATCAGAAATCAAGATAGATCGGGAGTTCCGCCAGCAAGCCTCTGTAGCCACCAAAACCTCTCGAGTCCGTTTCGCACCACGGAGGGGGAACCCATCACCGATGGCCATCTTCATCATCCGGTGCTCTCCATGACGAGGAGGGAGTAGTTCACCCTCGGGGCTGAGGGTATGTACCAGTAGCTATGTGTTTGATCTCTCTCTCTCGTGTTCTCTCTATGGCACGATCTTGATGTATCGCGAGCTTTGCTATTATAGTTGGATCTTATGTTTCTTCTCCCCCTCTACTCTCTTGTGATGAATTGAGTTTCCCCTTTGAAGTTATCTTATCGGATTGAGTCTTTGCTTTGATAACTCTTGATGTATGTCTTGCCGTGTTTATCTGTGGTGACAATGGGATATCACGTGCCACTTGATGTATGTTTTGGTGACCAACTTGCGGGTTCCTCCCATGAACCTATGCATAGGGTTTGGCACACGTTTTCTTGACTCTCCGGTAGAAACTTTGGGGCACTCTTTGAAGACTTTGTGTTGATTGGATGAATCTGAGATTGTGTGATGCATATCGTATAATCATGCCCACGGATACTTGAGGTGACAATGGAGTATCTAGGTGACATTAGGGTTTTGGTTGATTTGTGTCTTAAGGTGTTATTCTAGTACGAACTCTTTAATAGATCGATCCGAAAAGAATAACTTTGAGGTGGTTTCGCACCTACCATAATCTCTATGTTTGTTCTCCGCTATTAGTGGCTTTGGAGTGACTCTTTGTTGCATGTTGAGGGATTGTTATATGATCTATCTATGTTATTATTGTTGAGAGAACTTGCACTAGTGAAAGTATGAACCCTAGGCCTTGTTTCCTAGCATTGCAATACCGTTTACGCTCACTTTTACCACTTGTTACCTTGCTGTTTCTATATTTTCAGATTACAAAAACCTACATCTACCATCCATATTGCACTTGTATCACCATCTCTTCACGAACTAGCTTACCTATACAACTTACCATTGTATTGGGTGTGTTGGGGACACAAGAGACTCTTTGTTATTTGGTTGCAGGGTTGCTTGAGAGAGACCATCTTCATCCCACGCCTCCAACGGATTGATAAACCTTAGGTCATCCACTTGAGGGAAATTTGCTACTGTCCTACAAACCTGTGCACTTGCAGGCCCAACAACGTCTACAAGAAGAAGGTTGTGTAGTAGACATCAAGCTCTTTTCTGGCGCCGTTGCCTGGGAGGTTAGCGCTTGAAGGTATATCTTTAGATCTTGCAATCGAATCTTTTTGCTTCTTGTAATATCACGAGTTTAGTCTAGAAAAGAAAACTACAAAAAATGGAATTGAGTTTGTCTCATAGGCTTCACCTTTTTAATATCTTTCGTGAGTTTGATGGAAAGGAAAATTGTGCTCAAGTGCTAGAAGAAGAATGCTTTAAAATGCTTGGTACTAAATCTTTGAATGATGAGCATGATTGCTATGTTGTTAGTATAAACTCCTTGAATATCCATAGTACTAATGATGATTGCTCTAGTCATGATGAAAATATCTCTCATAAGCATGTCAACTTTTGTGGAGTGCATGTTTGCATTAACACACCAAATAAAGAAGATATATATTGCAAGAGGCATAAGTATTTAGAAACTAAGAAGTTGCAAGAAAGGCTAGATAAGAGTGCGGAGAATTTAAGATATCTTTCCCCTTGTGAATTTTGCAATAAACAAGATCATTTACATCTCCAATGAAAATTGTTTCATGATCGGATCGTGTCCAAAAATTGTGATGATTTGATCTCCCTTTCTCATTACAATGAACTTAGATTGCTTTTGGGTTGTGAAGAGTTGAAATGTTTAACTAAGCCTATTCCAGAATTTAATCTTAAGCATTTTCTTGATATTGATCTAGAAAAGATTTATATGTTTTGTGCGGAGAATTGCATTGAAAATCCTTATATTGCCAATTACCTAAAGAAAAGAAAGCAAATAGAAGATGATGAGAATACTAATGAAAGGGAAGAGACTTCCCAATATCCTCCTATTATTTCTTATGATGAATTAGGTAACGAGGAGGAGCTTTCTATTCAACCAATCTCATCAATAAGGAGCTCAAAGAGGAAGGTTGAACCTACACATAATGTGTAGAAGATAAAGAAAAGAAGGAGCAAAAAAGGTAAAAAGGTATCCCCCCAAATGATGTTGCTCCTACTACTCATTGTGATGATGATAATTGCTTTACTATTGGTGCTATCCATATTTTTAATGATGAAAGTGATTATGCTTATGATATGAAAGAGCCCAAGCTTGGGGAAGCTATGTTTGATGAGGATGAAATATTTGAGAATATATTTGCTGAAATTAATGTTTGTCCCAAGCTTGGGGATGCTATGTTTAATGAAGATGATATTTTTAGCACCCCAAGTTTTGATATGCAAAGTTTTTATGATAGCATGCCTCCTACCTATGATGATTATATTGATGAAAGTGGGTTCGGAAGAGTGTCAACTTTAGGAAGTAGTGATCCCACTATTTTGGAGGATGTTGAATTTTATTGTGATGAATATGAAAGTGGATTTGGAAGAGTGTCAACTTTATTTAGTGATTCCACTATCTTGGGAGAGGTTTCAATCGATTATGATGAGAACGGTTGCTACTTATGATGATTATTGTGATGAAACTTATGCTATAAAAAGTAGTGATGATTATATTTACAAATCTTGTCATGATTATTATTACCCTTTTTCTGAACATTACTCTTTTAATGTGGAAACAATTTTTAGTGTTCAAGTCTCTTATGATACTCCCAATATTCCGAATGAGAAGAATTTTGCTTATGTGGAGAGTAGTAAATTTTCTATGCTAGTAGATCATGAAAAGAATGCTTTAAGTGATGGTTATTTTGTTGAATTCATTCATGATGATACTGAAAATTATTATGAGGGAGGAACATATGCTTGTAGGAGTTGCAATAATGTCAAGTTTCCTCTCTATGTGCTTCAATTTTTGAAGTTATGCTTGTTTTGCCTTCCTATGCTAGTTGATTATTGTTCCCATAAGTTGTTTGCTCACAAAATCCCTATGCATAGGAAGTGGGTTAGACTTAAATGTGCTAGTCATATTCTTTATGATGCTCTCTTTATGTTTCAATTCTTATGTCTTATGTGAGCATCATTGAAATCGTCATGCCTAGCTAGGGGCTTTAAACGTTAGCGCTTGTTGGGAGGCAACCCAATTTTATTTTAGTTTCTTGCTTTTTGGTTATGATTAGGAATAAATAATCCATCTATCTTCTGGTTAGATGTGTTTTCATGTTTTAATTAGTGTTTGTGCCAAGTAGAACCTTTGGGAAGACTTGGGTGAAGTCTTTATGATCATGCTGTAAAAAACAGAAACTTTAGGGCTCACGAGATTAGCTTCAACTTTTTACTGGAGAGTGCTATTTAGTTGATTCTTTTTTCAGAGGATCACTAGACAAATTCCTCAGGTCCACCAATTTATTTTAGAATTTTTGGAGTTCCAGAAGTTTGCGTTAGTTACAGATTACTACAGACTGTTCTGTTTTTGACAGATTCTGTTTTCATTGTGTTGTTTGCTTATTTTGATTAATCTATGGCTAGTAAAATAGTTTATAAACCATAGAGAAGTTGGAATACAGTAGGTTAAACACCAATATAAGTAAATAATGAGTTCATTACAGTACTTTGAAGTGGTGTTTTGTTTTCTTTCGCTAACGGAGCTCACGAGTTTTCTGTTAAGTTTTGTGTTGTGAAGTTTTCAAGTTTTGGGTAAAGATTCAATGGACTATGGAATAAGGAGTGGCAAGAGCCTAATATTGGGGATGCCCAAGGCAACCCAAGGTAATATTCAAGGACAACCAAGAGCCTAAGCTTGGGGATGCCCCGGAAGGCATCCCCTCTTTCGTCTTTGTTCATCGGTAACTTTACTTGGAGCTATATTTTTATTCACCACATGATATGTGTTTTGCTTGGAGCGTCATTTAATTTTGTTATTTTTTGCTTGGTGTTATTTATAATAATGTTTTGCATCTTTAGTTTCAATAAAAAAGTCAAGGATAGCCTTTGCCATGCTTATTTTGGTACTATACATGTTGCTGTTTGAAAACAGAAAGTTTACCGCTGTTGCAAAAATTCCCTAGAAAAATCAGAGCATGATATAATGTTGGAACTTTTTGCATAATTAGCTCTGATAAATTTACTACAGTGGTAATTTTATTTCATAATTTTTGGAGTTAGGGAAGTATTGATACTCTTGCATTCTTTACAGACTGTACTGTTTTGGCAGATTGCTGTTATGTTTGCATTGTTTGCATATGTTTGCTTGTTTAATGATTCTATTTAAGGATAGGAGTATTAAATATGCAGAGAAATTTAGAATTAAATGTTGAATAATAATTTTAGTGATTTGTCACAGTAGAAAATGATAAGGTTTTGCATTGGTTTATACTAACTTATCTCACAAGTTCTTGTTGAGTTTGGTGTGTATGAAGCTTTTGATAAAAAGAGAAACCATGATATGAGTTAGGGAGACACAAAAGTTCAAGCTTGGGGATGCCCAAGGCACCCCAAGATAATATTTCAAGAAGTATCAAGCATCTAAGCTTGGGGAGGCCCCGGTAGGCATCCCACCTTTCTTCTTCAACCACTATCGGTTAGTATCGGATGAGCCTAAGTTTTTGCTTCTTTACATGAGTTGTGCTATCCTTGCAATGATATTTTATTTTGTTTTTCTTGCTGTTTGAATACAATACCAAGATCTGAAATTCCTTAACATTAGAGAGTCTTCACATAGTTGCACAATTATTTAACTACTCATCGATCTTCACTTATATCTTGTTGGAGTAGTTTGTCGTTTGCTCTAGTGCTTCACTTATATCTTTTAGAGCATGGCGGTGGTTTTATTTTGTAGAAATTAATGAACTCTCATGCTTCACTTATATTACTTTGAGAGTCTTAAACAACATGGTAATTTGAACGAAAACTTTCATAGGAGGTGAACTGGATGCTATGATCAATTTGATACTTGATAATTGTTTTGAGATATGGAGGTAGTGATATTAAAGTCATGCTAGTTGGGTGATTATGAATTTAAAGAATGCTTGTGTTGAAGTTAGCAAGTCCCGTAGCATGCATGTATGGTTAAAGTTGTGTAACAAATTTGAAACATGAAGTGTACCTGGCTTGTGCATCCTTATGAGTGGCGGTCGGGGACGAGCGATGGTCTTTTCCTACCAATCTATCCCCCTAGGAGCATGCGTGTAGTGCTTGATTTTTGATGGCTTATAAATTTTTGCAATAAGTATATGAGTTCTTTTGACTAATGTTGAGTCCATGGATTATACGCACTTTTACCTTTCCGCCATTGCTAGCCCCTTCGGTACCGTGCATTGCCCTTTCTCACCTTGAGAGTTGGTGCAAAATTCTCCGGTGCATCCAAACCCCGTGATACGATACGCTCTATCACACATAAGCCTCATTATATCTTCCTCGAAACAGCCACCATACCTACCTATTTATGGCATTTCCATAGCCATTCCGAGATATATTGCCATGCAACTTTCTACCGTTCTGTTTATCATCATTATGACATACATTACTTTTGTCATATTGCCATTGCATGATCATGTAGTTGACATCTTATTTGTGGCAAAGCCACCATGCATTATTTTTCATACATGTCACTCTTGATTCATTGCACCATCTCGGTACACCGCCGAAGGCATTCATATAGAGTCATATTTTGTTCTAGTTTTGAGTTGTAATTCATATGTTGTAATCAATGAAAGTGTGATGATCATCATTATTAGAGCATTTCCCAAAAAGAAAAAAAAGAGAAAGAAAAAAAGAAGAAAGGCCAAAAGAAAAAAGAAGGCCCAAAGAAAAAAAATAAAAAAAATAAAAAGGGGCAATGCTACTATCTCTTTTTCCACACTTGTGCTTCAAAGTAGCACCATGTCTTTCAAATAGTGAGTCTCATATGTTGTCACTTTCATATACACTACAAAAAAAATACACTTCCGTGATGATACGTGTTTGTCATAGTAGGTCGCATTTTTTGTCATGCATGTACATCCATGACAAATTTATGACAGAATCAAGATAGTCATACCTGTCTTTGTCGTCAGAGAAGTGTTCCATGACATTACCAAAATTTTCATCACGGAAGTGTCCACTTCCATGACGATAAATCGCGCGTCACAGAAGTGCTTTCGTCAAGGGTGACCGACACGTGGCATCCACCATAACGGAACACCGTTAAATTATCAGGTCGGGTTTTGGATCCGATAACCCGTTAACAGCCCCGACCAATGGGGATTTTCCACGTGTAAAATCATCATTGGCTGGAGGAAACACGTGTCGGCTCATTGTTGGGACATATGTCATCCACTCATTGGATGTATAGGCGCCTATGATATGTCGACACGCGGGTCTGCCCAAGAGAGGCCCATTCTGTGAAAAGGCCGCCCGCTTGACTTGGTCAAAGGTGACGGGCCGCCCATGGAAAGCCCGTTAACGGCCTGCTCGCATATTGCCCATTTACAGCCCGCTAACCCAAGGCCCATTACGCCCTACCAATTAGGCCCAATAGCGTCATCCTGGGCCATCCAATATGATTCCAGCCGTTTTCACTTCCGGCCCATGTATGGCCCATGACGCCTCTTCGGCCCATATGAGGCCCTATGTAACTCTTGGCCTATTAACGACCGTGGTGAAATCGCCCGCAATGAACAAAGGTATCACTTTAGACCCATTAATGGCCCGTGGTGAAATCGACCCGTAATGAACAGAGTATCACTTTATACCCATTAATGGCCCGTTATTCAGGCCGTTTCCAAATTTCATGTTCTCTCTTTCGGCCTTCTCGTGAGCCCATTTATTCTTGGGCTCATTTCGAGCATTCGTTTACTTACGTGACCCGTTCGTAATTTTCTACTTGTGGGCCAAATTCAGCCCGTGGTTACAGTCGGCCCGTTTGTGGTCCGTTAATACATTGAGCCGTTTTCATAGCGTCACCAAATACAGCCTATTAACGATGGCCCATTATGGTCGGCCCATGAACGGACGATTCCAACTCTAGCCCGTTTACGGCCATAATGCGGCTTCGTTATTGGCCCATGTTTGTAATCGATCATACGGCCCGTATAAGGCCCATTGATGATACGGCCCGTAGAAGGCCCATTGTTTCTACGGCCCGTAGAAGGCCCAATGTTTCTACGGCCCATAGAAGGCCTATCGCTTTCACGGCCCGTAGAAGGCCCATCGCTTTCTACGGCCCGTAGGAGGCCCAAAGGTCACTACAAAGAATATTAGCCCATGGTTATTGTGGCCTAGTTTTAAAAAATAGGTTATTGCAGCCACTAGCAAATCGCGGAAAAAGAACTGCATTGACTACAAGCAAACAAATAAACAAGACAACAAGGAAATAAATAAGCAAGCAACTTATGCTAGGCTATCACGACTATTACACATATTACATCCACTGGGCATCAAAGTTCACCACCAAAGGCAAATATAGGAACACAAGAAAGCATATAAACGCCAAGACAAAACAAGTCCAGAATCGAAACCACTTCGTAAGAGTTCAAGAAACAATATCACTCGGTACCCATAATGCTAGCAAGATGCTTAGCAAGCTTATTAACTTTCTCTTGTTTGGCGCTTAAATCCTCCAAACTTGTCGCTGCACAAGAAAGTACGATCTGAATTCGGAGGGACTTCCTCGGTCCTTTGGCTTCTTGCCGCAAAGACAGATGATCGATGCCTTTCAAATTTTGTAGCTGAGGAAGAAGCCATAGTGATTCGTGCAATGAAGTTCGAATAGCTTGTTCCAGCTGATCGCCAAAGAATCTCGAACACTACATCAACGCAGGATCGTGGGGTTTTCTCACCGTCTACAAGATCGCTTTTTATCACCTTTCCGGGAGACCAACATGGTTGTCTCACTATCTTGAACCTTATCTGCATTACTTTCTCTACCATTGCATAGTGGGGTGCTCTTCTCCAATATTCTGCTTGCATACTACAAGAGAAACAAGCGAGACACATCACAGGTTTAGCTTGTAGTATACCAAACTCATTTTGGTAAACCGGTTCGATAGTAAGGTGGACAGGTAACAGATGAAACAAACATATATCTATGTACTATGGTCACTGTATTGTCCATATCATTCTAGTTTATGTTCCCTAATCAAGATAGAGACACAGTTCAACTCATATATTTTTAAGACACAGCGGCATAGATAGAATATAAGTGTGAGAAACTACACAACATTGGCAGCACTTGTAATGTGCATCACATGAGAACATAACTGTTTATACAACTTAAACATAAATCAACATAGAGCAAGAAGTTAGAACATCAATCCAGTTAAAGAAATAGGTTTAAAACATACCTGTTGCGCCATTGGAGTATCAATTGGATCCTTCAAATTCGAAAGTAGTTGGTATGAGTAAATACCGTGATGCAACAGCAAACGAGTATGGACCATAGCGACGGAATCGACTGAGAACAGCTTGCTCTTACGCTTTATACGTGGAGTTTGGGTTAGCTGTGGTGGTCTTCATGCTTTGGGCAATCGCAGAGCTTTACAAACTGCTCGTGTGGGGTACTCTGTGGTGGACATGGTGCTTTGTCAACTATAAGTGGGTTACTATCCGCTGGGGTTGCGGTTAGATGGGTTGTAGCTGGTTCTCCGCCCAACGGTGTAAGTGTGCAACTGGAAGAGTCTCGATTATGTGTGGTGGGGCTAGTTTGTGGGCCAAGACAACCATGGTTCTATCTGCATCAACGGGTAGCACTATCTTTTGTGAAGAACGGGTTTTGCTCCCTTAGATACCGCCATCACCCCTCCAATTCAAATGGTCGATAAACAAGAAAAGAAATTGAACGTCTGAGACATTGTATGATAGATGATGTGGTAATTCACATATATGTTGTCTAACCAAACAGGACATCATGACACAATTTCACATATATGATGCCTAACTAAACAGGATAGCATGACACAGCTTTCAGATATCGATGGATAACTTAACAGGATATAATGGCATAATTCAACATATGATGAGTACCTAAACAGGATGACATGACAAAAGTATATGATGTCTTTCTAAAATAGGTTGGGATGAAATAATTCACATACATGTTGTCTAAGTATACAGGATGGCATGATATAATTGACATAATTGATTCATATACTAAGCAAATGGCACTTTCGCATGTATGACCTCTAAACTAAGCAGATAGAATTCAATATTGTGCATATGATGTCTAAACTAAGCAATTCAAGACACCATATACATCATATGAGAAATATAAACATTGCAACTTAGAGCATACACCTCAGGTGGGATATAGGACTGGTCATCTGCCTCTCAATCCTCCTCCGAGGAGCTCCTCAGAACCATCGAGATATATGCTTCAACAGGTATCATTGCCTGCTCTGAAGACCTTGTTTTCACTCCAGATTTTTCCATAATCGGCTCAAATGGCTGATACACATGAAGAGTAGTTCAATATACACAGATTGTCGACAAATGGAATACGTAATGAAAAAAAAGATGGCATGAGACAATTCACATATATGATGCCTGGCTCCATGGCGGTGCATAATTCACATATATGATAACTGGCTGAAAAACATCACATTGCATAATTCACATATCTGATATAGAAAGCAAAAAGGAGGCATTCACACAAAGCATGTCTAATCTAAGCAGATGGCATGGCAATGCAAGACACCATATGCATGATATGAGCAATATAACCCAGCCAAGTTAGAGCATGCACCTCGGGGATACGATGGTCATCTCTCTCTGAATCCTCCTCCGAGGAGCTATCTCAGAACCAAAGCAAGAAATCTGCATCGACAGTGTAGCATCGACTGCTCGTAAGACCTTGTTTTCACTCCAGATTTTCCCATGACCGACTCAAATGGCTGATGCACAGGAAGAGTAGATGAATGTATAAACATTGCTGACAAATGGAACACATTATGGAAAAAATATGGCACGATACAATTCACATATATGATGACTGGCTAAACAGGATGGCATTGCATGATTCACGTATATGATGCCTGGCTAAAGAAGATGGCATTGCATAATTCCCATATACTCCCTCCGTTCCCAAATATTTATCTTTTTAGAGATTTCAAATGGACTACCACATACAGATGTATATAGACATATTTTAGAGTGTAGATTCACTCATTTTGTTCCGTATGTAGTCACTTGTTGAAATCTCTAAAAAGACAAATATTTTTAGGAATGGTGGGAGTATGATATAGAAACCAAACAGGTGGCATTCACACAAAGCAAATCTAAACTAAGCTGATGTCATATAAGATGTATAATGTAAGCAATGCAAGGCGCCATATGCAGGATATGACCAACATCAGCATGCCAGGTTAGAGCAAACACCTCAGGTGGTAAACAGGCATGGTCGGCTCCTTCTGATTCTCCATCTGAACAGTTATCTTCCTCTGGAATATAATCTGGAAATGCAGGAGAGGGGGGCCCACTTCGCCCACCATGGAGCAGCGTCTGCATGACATTATATTCGCACGCAACGGTATTCTCTTTTTCTCTACATGTTCAGTACGATTTTGTACAATATCTGACATGCATAATAAGAAAAATAGTTAGATTTTGTAAGGCCTAAGGGGTGCATGCAAAAATCAAGACTGATGGTAGCAAACGAGTGGATGGATCCAAAACTAATGATAGCAGGTAGATTATAGCTTCAGCTTAAAAAGATAGACAATGGATCATCTATTGTTTGTTGCCCACCCAACATGAACCACATAGAAGACCCCAGATGAACCAGATAGTAGATAGATACTATTCGTTCTTTGGCTCGATATGAGACCCATGGGCAATTCAAACTCAAGATTGAGCGATAAAGTAGCGGTGTAATAATAACCGACGTATAACGTAAGCAAACACGAAGATCGCGACCTCTCTTCCGGAACTATCTAGTCCTCAGGTTCATCTGCTCAATCGATGATGGTAATGCAGTTGGCATGGCTGCCGGCAACGGGGAAGATGATCTGAGGCGGCGAAAGAAAGTCTGCAGGGGGGATCTCTGCTGCAGTGAACGCTTCTATTGATGGTGCACCTCAGGTGGGGTGGATGACGACACGACAGGAGCAGGACATAACACACAGAGGACGCCAATATGAAAATGAAGTAAATCTATAAGGGCTCCTTAGAATTGGAGGATTCTATAAACGCAGGGACAGGAAAAACACAGGAATAGTATAGGAATGCACGTGCAAAACAGAGCATTTGGAAACATAGGATTTCAGTCACCCTGGGTGTTTGGCTCACATGAATTGGAAGAACAGAGGAATGGAGAAACAAAGTGATGCGATGAGTGTACAACCTCTTTGGCATAGCCTTGTGGACCTCAAAGCATCATTGGGTTGGACGTGGAGGATGGTGATGATGCTGGTGTGACTGTCGGAGGCGGGAAGAAGATCTGAGGCCTCTGGAAACGGCACCGAGGGTACTGCTCCGCTGTGATGGATGGTTCCGTCGTTGGAGCAGCTCCGCTAAGGTGTACGGTGATGAGGCTGAAGCATGACAAGAGAGACAACTTTAATCTGAAGTGGGACCCTAATATCATCTGCAATAGATGATGTAAAATACATCACCAAAAGTTCTAGATGTAAATGCATCAGCGCGCCACGGCAGCTCGGCAGACATGTTGTAAGTACTGTTCACTCTGAACTTAATCAAGAAAATGAACTTCACAAATAAACTGAATTTTACTGTCGAAACTGATTGAACTAGTAACAGAGCATTGCAATAGATGTTTAGGGCGTTCGAGCACTAGTAGCAGAGAAGCAGTGATCTAAATCAGCAGACGCTCGAGCAGGGAACGCACTAGCAGAGAGCAAGTCGTGTAGTAGCACCGCGAGCGAGTGCTAAAGCAGCAACTCCTGTAGCTGCCGGAGGTCGTGCAGCAAAGAAGAAGCATAGCGAGAGCAAGAGTAGAGCAGCAAAGCACAAACGAAATCGGGAAGCGGTCGAGCGCGACCGGCAAGAAGAAACGAGCAGCGGCGAGAGCCGAGCAGCTGCAGCTAGTGTGCCGTTGTGGAAGTCGCCACGAGGAAGCAACGACATGGGGAGAGACGCCAGGATGATGTGACCGGCGGCGGCGCCGTCGATGGAGACGCCATGTTCGCTTTCAGACGAGCACCGGCAGCCCCGTGAGATTGAATAAAAGATAAACTGCAGCGGTGAGTGCAGAACCTCCTTGGTGGCGCCGAGTTGGCCTCGGCTTCATCGGACGAATTGGTGAGGGTGCTGCGGTTTCGGTGGGGCAGGTCAAGATGGCGCTATGGGGATTGAGGTGGTGCGATAGACGAGGCGAACGTCGGGGAAGCTCCTTGGAGGTGGAGGACGGGGCGGCTGATCCGGCGGGGCGACGAGATCGACAACGGATCCTCATCCGGTGCGGTGGATGAGGGACGGCAAGCTGTTGCGGTGGACGACGTAGTCGGGGAAGAGTCTTCGGCTGGGCGGCGGTCGGGAGGCCGACGGAGGAGCGTGGGGTTTCGCGGGTTTTGGCGGCCTCGGTGTACGAATGGGGGGAGGAGGGGGGGGGGGCGAAGGGGGAGGGGGGAGCCAAGCTTAGGGACGCGCTTGTCCGGAATGTAGGGTAAGTTACCAGCGTACCCCCACCGGTTTTGACACCGCGACGTGGAGCTTCATTTCCGGCTGAGGGGTAGAAGGGGGACTTCGCATGTCTAGGCTGCGGGGGCGATTTCGGATGAGGAGGGAGTTCTCATGGCGTCAAATTTCTGGATAACAAAGGCGGTAGCGGGTTGAAGAAGCGGGAGTTTCAAAGCAGGTGAGACAAAAGATACTCGAGCTTGAAAATTTCGGGATAACAAGGTGCGGATTCCTTGTTCGGCAGAACAAACTTAACGTGTAAAAAAAATCATACAAGATACAAGAGAGTCATGTCCCCTTTTACTATATTGCTATAGATGCCATTGAAAAAACTACAAGTAAAATGTAAAAAAAATCGGGAGAACATGATTACCCTGCACAATACCAAATCGATTCGCACTTCCCTCAACAACAACAAAAAGCAAATCAATTCCCACCAAAGAAAGAGTAATGTCCCTTTTTATGTGATTACAGATGCCATTATCTCGAATTTCAATTTTTGAATCCACGTTATGTTGAATTCGAATATATCATTAGGTGACCTTGCGGTTTATAATTGATGTAGTCATATATTTTGATCTTCCATCATATATGAACATTTTACTCCACCATGTGAACATATATATTGTCGTCTACCATATGGACTAAATTTGAATCAATTTTCCTTATTTGAATATGATTGTTGTCAAGTTATTCAATAATTTAAATATTATCTTGATAACAAAAAGACATGCATATAGCAGTAATCATATTTCACTATGAACTACAAGTACCATACGCTCTCCAATTCAAATATCTGTATCCATTTTATGTTGAATTCAAATCATAGTACATTATTGGTCTAGGTAGCGAGATGTTCGGGATAATCTAAACCCTGTTTTCATACGTATAATTTTTGGCTGAATTGGGACAAGTTTTGGTATAAGCCTCTTGCAAAACCGGAGATTCTCTCAACAAGCGTCGTGGTTCCGAGAGGGAACGTGTCACCTTTGTGTGCGAAAAGATATACGCTGCCTCCCCCCTGATTTTATTTACAGAGGCAACATAGAACAATATGAGTGCCCTGTTAAATTTTGGAATTATTTCGGGTTCATTTGGCCTTTTTATACATTAATTGAGTTTCTGGACTTTTAATGTGCATAATCTAAATATGAATTGCATGCACATGCTCCGGTGCACCAAAGTGGGTTGAAAATCACATGTGTGTCCTTGGTTGAATTTCTAGGTCCCATGGAAGAAATGAGAATGAAATTCAAACATCTAGGCGTCATGACTCTGCCGAGAACATCGAGAAACTTAGATTTTAAATTCATGTAATGAAACTTGGCATGGTGTCATGTCATGGCACTAACATGTTGTGGTAAAAAATTGGGCCGATTTGGAAGCTCGTGGTTCTAAGAGGGAACGTGCCACCCCCCGCCCTTGAGTTTCTTAACAAAGGCAACATAGAACTACATTAGTGCCATGTTAAATTTTGGAATTATTCCGGGTTCATTTGTCATTTTTTATACATTAATTGAGTTTCTGGTCATTTAATGTGCATAAGTCAAATTTGAACTACAAGCACATGCTCTCGTGCACCAAAGTTGGTTGAAAAATCACATTTGTGTCCTCGGGTGAATTTCTAGGTCCCATGCAAGAAATGAGAATAAAACTAAAACATCTGGGCACCGTGGCTCGGCCGAGAACATTGAGAAACTTAGTTTTAAAATTCTTGCAAATCCAAAACACGTCTGAAAATCATGAAAATTGGTATGGATGTCATGTCATGGTACTACCATGTTGTGGTAAAAAAATGGCCGAATAGGAACAGATTTTGGTATAAGCTTCTTGCAAACCGAAGATTATCTCAAGAAGGCTCGTGGTTCTGAGAGGGAACGTGTCACCTTTGAGTGCGAAACGATATACGTTGTCCCCCTTGAGTTTATTTACAAAGGCAACATAGAACTACATGAGTGCCCTGTTAAATTTTGGAATTATTCCGCTTGCGTTTGGCCTTATGTACACATTAATTAAGTTTTTGGTCATTTAATGTGCATAATTCAAATTTGAACTACAAGCACGTGCTCCCGTGCACCAAAGTTGGTTGAAAATCACATTTGTGTCCTCGGGTGAATTTCTACTCCCATGCAAAAAATGAGAATAAGAGTCGAACATCTGGGCATCGTGGCTCGGTCAAGAACATTGAGAAACTTGGTTTTAAAATCATGAAACTTGGCATGGTGTCATGTCATGGTAGTACCATGCCATGGTAAAAAAATTGGCGAATAGGAACAAATTTTGGTATAAGCTTCTTGCAAATCGGAGCTTCTCTCAAGAAGGCTCGTGGTTCGGGAGGAAACGTGTCACCTTTGTGTGCATAATTCAAATTTGAAATACAAGCACATGTTCTAGTGCACCAAAGTTGGTTGAAAAATCACATGTGTGTCCTCGGGTAAATTTCTAGGTTCCATGCAAGAAATGGGAATGAAATTCAAAATTCAAGGCGTCGTGGCTGGGTTGGAAACATTGAGAAACTTAGTTTTTTAATTCCTATAGATCCAAAACACGCATGAAAATAATGAAACTTGGCTTGGTGCCATGACATGGCACCAACATGCTGTGGTAAATTAGCAGTCCGATTTGCGAAGGCGCACACATTAACAATCAACAAAGTCATTTTGGAACAAGTGTTGTCACGTTACAATCGAAAACACAAGTATTATTGAAACTGTGGGTGTTCTACTTACTAGTACCATTTACGTGCCGCCACGCGTCCCCATTTTTTATTAGCTAGGAGGCGTCGTGTAGGGTAGCTATTTGAGTACGAGAGGCGTGCGATCAGACCCCTGCGCGTGCTTATCGGGAGGAGAGCCCTTTGACCTCCATCTGTCGTCCACCTCTCTCCCAAGGTCTCCATTAATGGCACCCGAGCCTCTGTTTAATGGCGTGGCTATGTCTCACTCGACTGAGATTTAAGAGAGAAAAAAGAAAATCTGATAGCACGGATCTTGATGTAAGATCCGACGGACCTATATAGCATCTATCACGACTTATAGCAAGACCGATGAATACATAAGGACGATTTTTTTATAAAAGAAGGGCTTGCCCCTTCCGATTTTCATTACTGAAAACCACCACAATTCACAAGAAGTTCAGCACAACTCCAGCCTAACACGAAGGACTAAAAGTACCAGATTGAAATCGCAACATCCCAAGAGGCCAACAAAGGCCAAACATCTGCGCTAGAACCCAACATTTCACAACCGACGACACAATCGACATCCTAAACCGATTATTACATCAAAAGAAACCAGGAAACTGAAGGAAGCCTAGCAGCAACTAGAAGAACAACAACGCCAGGGTCGCCACAGCAAGAGTTTTCTTCATTCCAGCCTCGCAACATTGATCTTCCACAGAAAGATAAGGACAATTAATTATCTTACATAATTAGAAAGATAATTAAAAAAGCCACATGCGGCTACACCCGAAATACACAAGGGCAAAAGAAGAAGGAAGACAAGGATCTGGCTCGCTGATCTCTACTTTCTTGATGCGTTGCTGCAGGCCACGGGAACTAGCCTCCGCGGCGAGCTGCGATGAGATCTTTCGTGTCCTCAAGACGCTGCTTGAGAACATCCACAGATTCCTCCACCAGCCTTTGGCGCTCGTTGTGGAGCATGTCATTCTCGTCCATAAGTTTCTAGACGGCGACGCCGCGGTCCTCTTCAACAAGGCACTGGTCTACTCCTGCTGGTCTGCACTTCGGACGATCTTCTCCCTCAGCAGGTCGCGCTCGGTCCGGAGCCTCTCATTGCCCTCCCTTAGTTCCGGATGACGCCGGTAGCCTGTTCAAACGAGGCTTTCACGTCGTCCTGCAACCTCGCCAAGCCGGAGATCTGATCCATCTGGCTATGGACGATCGCATGCATGCACCTGTAACAGTCGTCGCCTGCCCGCGAGAAATTTTCCCAGGCCGCCGCGGCGCGGCGGGACATCTCTGCTGCATTCGTGGCGCGGCGGGACATCTCTGCTGCTTCCGCGGCACGGCCGGACCAGTCTGCTGCATCGACGGTGCGGCGGGACCTCCGTCTTTGCCAAGCCGGGCGGGACCTCTGTGCTGCTACTTCCGAGTGGCGGGACATGTCGGCTGCTCTCGCATCGAGGCGTTACATCTCTCGTGCTTCCGCTTCCATGCTCGCCTCTCCCTGGTAGCAATCTCTCGACCCAGAACTCACGCTGGCCATGGCAGACGCAAGGGAAGGATGCTGAATGACTTGTTTGTTTTTGTGGATGAGGAGTTGAGGAGGAATGTGCAGTCATCTTGACATACTAGTATTTATAACCGAGTACTAATACTCTCCTAAGTGGGAAACCGTTTAGGTTGTGATCGGTGTGAACAGGTTTGGAATTCAACATACTAGCGTGGTACTAATATGCTCCTAAGTGGGAAACCGTTTAGGTTGTGATCGGTGTGAACAGGTTTGCAATTCAATATAGCGTGGAGTAATTTGTAATGTGACGAGACGCAAGCTCAAAAACTTGTACTCTGAGTTTAGTAGTACGTTATACAGGAAGAGAAGAGGTGCACGCACGCACTCGTCCTCTCACACACGCGTCTATTTTTTCTCGAAAAGGAGGATGATGACCCCGGCCTCTGCATTTGGGAGTCACACACGCATCTGTAGCTACGAATTGTAGTGTTCTCAACCATCCAAATTGGCTGTATCATGAATGTACCTATATACTAAAACATGTCTAGATACATCTATATTTTGACAAATGGAAGGCATGTATTGTGGAACGGAGGGAGTGCTTGTCATCAAAATGGATAAAAAGGGACGTGTCTAGAACTAAAATACGTCTACATACATCTCCTTTTATCCATTTTGATGACAAGTAGTACTCTTACCCAAAGGAACTTTATATCCAACAAACACAAAATATCCGTTCGATCGTTGGAAATTCTTGATCCGATGTCGAAGTAATTGCCGTAGCGCCACCAAAACCCACCATTTCTTAAGCTAAAGTAGACCAAAGTAATCCCTATATTAGCATATTACTAAGATAAATGTAAGGCACTATCGAAACATTTAGGACGTGAGCTTGTCAATCTGAATGTGGAGGGACACAAGCTTAGCCCCGCCAGCAGCTTGGGCGGAACTGTCAAGAAGGTCAGCTCACACGCCGACGCCGTCGGGATCCTTGCTGCTTGTCACCTCCATTTCCACCTTGACAACAAGCGGTCGTGCCTTTGGGCTACCCCGGCGGGCCGTTCGCCCACAGCTTGGCAAAGTAGTGCGGCAGTGGCGACGCCCCCGCTCTGATGCAGACGACCGACACGGCGATAGGCGCGCCGATGTCGAGCACGCCGCCGACCAAGAAAAACGCGCGGTGGTCCTCCTCCGCGAACAGCAAGAGCCGTGGCTCCGACAGTGGCACTTGCAGCTGGAGCACCTTGCCGTACTGGATCCTGTGCACGGGCATGGGATGCACGATGCTGATGTGGTGGGAGAGCACCGGCGGCGGGCCTTCGTAGCCACAGACAGGCACGGGGCATTTGCAGGGCGCGAGTGGACACATGCTCTGGTGATCGGCGAGCTTGTGGTAAGTGACATAGAGCCCACAGCCTTCGTGCGGGCACTCCACCCTCACCGATTTAAAGGATGAGTCCACCGCCGTGTTCCGCCGCGTCGAAGCCACCGCCCGGCCTTCGCGCCAGCATGCCGCTGGTTCCCGGGCGCTCGGCGCGGCGATCCGCAGACAGATGTGCCCTCCCTTGCTGCAGAAATCAATCCAACAGACATCAATCAAGAAACCTGCACCTTGCTCAATCAGCCGAACGGCCGAGGTGTATTCGAACCTCATACACTGGAGGCGTCAAGGGGCGGAGGCACAAGGGGCAGTGGAGCACGGTGAGGTCCATCGAGACCTTAGAGAGCTCCATTGTCGGGTCCTGTTCATGTTCGGTCTGCATGATCTCGCCCTCCTCGTGCACAACCATCCTTCAAGGTGCATTAAATCAACACATGCAAGTACTATCAAAAGAAGAGTCACGGCATGCATGCATGCATTGTAATTAATGCATCGGTAAACGCAAATTATTGAAATATATCAAGTGCAGTGCTTTGATGTGTCGCGTCAACTCGTACATCAACGAGAAGTTTGATTATCCTCTCCCTCGCGGACTTAACTTCACCTTCTTTTGGCTGTATGACAGGTTGGCCACACACCTATCGGGCCCACCTGTCATACACGCAAAGACAGGAGCGTCCCTCCCTCGCCCATGAGCATGGTGGCTGGCAAGACTAGGAGAAGCTTTCGCTACACGCTCTTCCTCCCGCACGTGGTGGACATGCAGCAGTTCAATCGGTGCCAGATGGCCAGAAGCGTACTGTAGTACTCCTCCAGTGCAGTAGTACACCATCATTGTTCGACTTCCCGGAGAGGCGAAGAGCCAAGCGCAGCCCGGACGCTCGTGTGGCAGTTTCATGTGTAGAGTAGTCTAGATAGCGTGTACCGTGCCTGTAAGCTTAAAATCATTGGGGTCGGCTCCATGCTATGTGGCCGTCTCGAAGTTTTTTTAATTAAAATAGTCTTCTGGCCCTACCTGTCACCCTGGTGATTGTAGTTTGCACGCTCATCTAGTCAAGATAGGAATATATATTTTAATTTGTTTTTTTTCGATAAGGGGGGACTCCTCGGCCTCTGCATCAGAACGATGCATACGGCCACATATATTTTAATTTATGGTGGGTAAATGTTAGAGGTTGCAGCAAATATATTGTACACTGCGGGTCTTTCAGCCAAGTTTAGAGGCAAGCATGTGGGGCCAGTGCTATGATGTGTTGCGTCAACTCGTAGAACGAGGAGAAGCTTGATTCTACTACACGCCTTCTCCCTCGCCCATGCTGTGATTTGCTCATAAGCGAGGACAGGATTTTGCTTAGTAGTAGTACTTCCACAACAAGCTATCCGTCCGCTTCGCGGTGGACGGACATGCAGCGATGGATTCGACCTTTGTAGAAGCAGTAGTAGTAACATCATTGTTCGTCTTCTCGAAGAGGCGAAGAGCCAAGCGCAAACCGAGCGTTGCGATTGCGAACATTGGAGCACGCATATAGTCGAGCTCTTGCATGAGACAAAATTGCTATGTGAGCCCACTATTGTACTAGTACGCATACAACTACCTTCTAGTATAGCCCTCAGTAAACCGTAAAGGAGTATTTGCCCTTCTACAGATTTCAACAAGTGACTAGACTACACCGAGACGGAGTACATATGGAGCAAAATGAGTGAATCTGCACGTAAATAAATATGTACTAGTTCTATCGCTTTCCTCTCCGAGGTGCACAATATTGAGTATATCGACTAGTCTCTTTTGACACGCATTTACGTTGTTTTTTTGACACAGTACAGACGCAAGCGCTCATATACACGCGCATACACTCACCCCTATGAACGCACACACGCACGGCACTATCATCTTGAAATTTATGAAGTCACCATAGGCACCTAGTCGTCGACGGGTCCATAGGTGCTTGAATGCCAAGGAGGAAGAGGGTAGCGGTTCCCGAGACGTTGAACAGTCAATGATGCATCCTCAATTACATGCAGAGGGAATTAATTGGAGAAGCAGACTAGAGCCAACACGATGTGAATGCAATGTAGTTTGGACTCTCATATAATAAAGGCGCCCCACCACTCCAATCCATCTACTCCCAAGTCTCTGTGCAACACTACTCACTCCAATCCAAGACCAAGTGACCAGAAGCCACAAGCACCTATGGAGGCGATGGACGCGAGCGGCAGTCGGCTGTGCCAAATCATCCAAGGCGCCGGCCTGCGGCCCAGCACCGCGCAGCGTTTCCACACGGTGCTGGCGACCGCAGGCATCGTAGCCCTCGCCGACGCCGGCTTCGCCTCTCGCATGGACGACATGATGGTCAACTCCATCCGCAAGTTCACCGCCGTCAAGAAGCGCGCGGACGACCTTGCCGTACTGCTCCAGCCCGTGCGCCCAGGCTCCTCAATACCTGCCACCCTCATCGGCCTACATGGTGACGAACTCTTTCAAGCCCTGGTGGCCCTGCAGGTGCCGGAGGTCGCGACGAAGAATGTGCACCTCGAGGCCGCGCTTGCCGCGCAGCGCCTCGCCATGCAAGAAACCGTCGACCTGCACATCCACGTCTACGAGGAAATCGTCTACATAGGCCACTACAAGGCAAGCGAGGACAGAAAGACGTTGGCCTTCTTCCGGTAATTTGGAATCTTTGGACGCCATTGTTCAAGCACGTCGACCTGGCCATGAAAGCCGCTGCTACTTAGGCGCCGTTCGGTGGGCCGGCGCCCTGAGTCGAGGAGGTGGACGTCGTCGATGGATGCATCTCTTCTTCTTGCCTCCTGTAACCAGCAATGCATCGCCTCGTGGACTTAATGTTTTATTAGTATAGTACTCCCTCCGTTCCCAAATATAAGTCTTTCTAAAGATTCCAGCAAGTGACTACTACATACGGAGCAAAATGAGTGAATCTACACTCTAAACTATGTCTTCATACATCTGTATGCTGTATTCCATTTGTAGTAGTATCTAAAAAGGCTTATATTTATGAACGGAGGGAGTATATGGCATTTTTTATTCCAGTCGTAACGTTTTCACTGTGAGGTGGGGCCGCAGTTGAGCAAACCCACCCCACCCACCGGGCGTCGGCCGAGTTTAGAGTTAGAAGAGAGAAACGAGGGAGGAGGGCTAGCTGTAGCACGGACGCTGTTGTCAGATGGGACTCGTGTTTATAGAATAGGAGTACTGAGCACTCGTGCCTCTTTTTTTTGAGGGAAAAATTAGTAGTATGTAAAGTACCACTAGTTGGGTGCGTGCGACCTATAGCTGTCATCACTTTAGGTCTACTTTTCAAACCGCGGCTACGCTTCATAGTACATATTTTTCACGCATTTATCCTCCTATATGTACTCCTAGGCTATTTCCACATGCTCCCATTCGCCGACATGTGGGACATAGAGCATCTGGGTCGTAGTGCATGCACGACTCGGAGCATATGCCGGGGTACTTTACATTTCAGACCTCATGAATTACATGCAAACCCCAAAAAGAACAAATAAATCAATGAATTACTACATGAAACCGGATTATTTTCATGGAAACCGAGCACGTTCATTAAATTTTGGACATAACACGTTTATAAAAATGACCGACCTAAACCCGGTCTAAGGGCCTCTTTGATTTTTCCCGAAAAAAGGGCCTCTTTGATTCGCAGGATACTGAAAACACAGGAATGGGGAAAGTATGATGGAGATGAACCGAGACGAGGAGAACTCTAACTCAGTTAGAGGTTAGAGTTAGATTCTAACCCTGAACTAACTCTAAACCAAAGAGGTGTATGGATGGCAGGGTTAAATTGACAATAGATGCTCTATCTCAATCATTTGTCTACTTTGGACCCTATTTTTAGTCAGACTAAAATAAGTCCCTTGGATCCAAGCACCCTCTTGGTGTGGCCGGCTCTTCTGTGGCCTCCTCCCGCTCACAATTGACATAAACGAACCATCTATACAATCAAGCATGCAAAACATGATAACTTTTACTTTGTCCATACAAATGAGATATCCCACTTAAACATACAAGTCGTCAATCAAGCTTCACAAAATAAAAAAACACTTCATGAAACAAAGAATGAGCTAACTCATCATGGAAGTTTTTCACGATAGGGAGGGAGCCCGGAGCCCCTCACGCACCGAGGGAGGAGCTCGCCATCGTCGCTCTGGAGGAAGGCTCTGTAGAGCCCAAGCCCCGGGAACCCCTCCGACGCCGGCCCTTGCGAGTTGAGGTCGACACCGGCATGGGTAGCAGGGCCGCTTGCCCACCGACTGGGAACTTAATCTTTGGGCCTCTATAACTAATGTAAGCTCAGAACTAAAATACCTAGAAAGGTGAACTCAATCTTTGGGCCTATAGCAATACTGCACGCCTGAAACTGAAATACCTAGAAAGGTGAACTGAATCTTTGGGCCTCTAGAAATAATGCAAGCTTGAAACTTCAATACCTAGAAAGGTGAACTGAATCTTTGGGCCTCTAGAAATAATGCAAGCCTGAAACTGAAATACCTAGAAAGGTGAACTGAATCTTTGGGCCTCTAGAAATAATGCAAGCCTGAAAATGAAATACCTAGAAAGGTGAACTGAATCTTTGGGCCTCTAGAAATAATGCAAGCCTGAAACTCAAATACCTAGAAAGGTGAACTGAATCTTTGGGCCTCTAGAAACAATGCAAGCCTGAAATTGAAATACCAAGAAAGGTGAACTGAATCTTTGGGCCTCTACAAGTAATGCAAGACTGAAACTGAAATACCTAGAAAGGTGACCTGAATCTTTGGGCCTCTAGAAAGATTTATTACCTCCTCAAGCAACATCAAACAATTCCATGCGTGCACCACAAATCTATAGCAAGTTTGATCAGGATCTACTTTTCCAAATCAGAATTAGCGCTAGAGCAAGCAAGATCAAGGATATGGTCGTGAGACAGAAGGAATGAACAAACTCACCCCTCTCGCGACCTCCCCACGGTAGATGCGCGCCACGCCAAGCACGATAGAGGGAGAAAAACGACTGGTGAAGGGGGAGCGGGGCGACCTTCGAAGGTCGGAGGGAGAGGGCGGCCGGAGTAGGGCGGCAGAGGCCGAAAGGAGAGGGCGGCCGGAGGAGAGAGAGGGCGAGCGGCGCTTGGGCGGGCGGCCCTATGGGGAACAGAGAGGAGTCGTGCGAGAAGGGGGGGGGGGAGCGATCTGGTGCGGGCAGGTGAGATTTTTTAGGGAGCGATCCTGGTGCAGGCGGTGAGATTTTTAGTTCTCTTTTAGTGGGCCCATGATAACTAACCCAATTAGAACCTCTCCACCGGCTAGTTTTTTAGCTGGGTTAGAGCAAACTAGCTCAAACTAACCCCTCTTGTTTCGATAATTTGAGGCTATTTCAACCCAAACTAGCTCTAACTTAGGGATCCAAACAAAGAGGAGCGTTACTGTACATGCTACAGTGTGGACCGTAGCACATTGTTTTTATGGCCATATCACCACATTATTGTTTTCTACTGCTGGTTCACTGGGCTACCGTGGTTCGCATGGCTGGTTCACCGGGCTACCATGGTTCACACTCCTCCGACCTGAGTAGTACTCCCTCCGTTCCTAAATATAAGTCTTCGTAGATATTTCACTGTGGACCACATACGGATGTATATAGATGCATTTTATGTGTAGATTCACTCTTTTTCTCCGTATGTGGTCCATAGTGAAATCTCTCCAAAGAATTATATTTAGGAACGGAGCAAGTAGTATAGTACTAGCATATACTGCATCATTCTTTGCTCCTTCTTAATACTCCGATATGTGGGAGAGCCATCATCCGGGTCGACGTGTCATGCACCAGATTAGAGCGCGGAACGGAAGGGGGGCATCACCCCAGTTGGAGCGCCAGTAATTCATGACTATAGTGAGTGGTCATATCACAAGTCTTTCTAGTAATAACGCGCCGTCAAATCGCACAGCCCCACTCGCTCAACCTCCTCGCCTCTCTGTCAAACCGCCTACCCGAAAACTGCCTTGACGCCTTGCCCGGGAAAAGCCCCGCCCTGAACTTTTAACTACGCGAAAATAGTTCGAGCTTGTTTGTTCTATATAAATACAGTACTTACTGTATGTTTATTCACCCGTGGGGTTGTTCAATGAATGGAGGGGCGGGGAGGTCAAGTGAACAATACTACCTCTGTCCGGGTTTATTGGTCCCCATTGTATTTCGTGCCAAATTTTGACCATAGATTAAACTAAGAAAATGTTCACGCATGTCACCAAACATTATATTTTCAAAACTATGTTCAAATACGAATCCAATGAGATAATTTTTCTTGACATGCATTAAGATTTTGTTAGTTAAATCTTTAGTCAAAATTTGGCACAAACTATAAAAGGGACCTTTAAACCAGGACGGAGGTAGTACTGTAGTAGTAGTAAGTAGGAGTCGTAGAGTACTCACCTTAAATAGAGAGTTTCTTTTCTTTAATGCCACGTACACAAATTGAAACACTTATTGTGGAGAGAAAAAAGATAATCACACCACTATATATGGACGCAGGGGCCTAAGCGCTTGCTTTACTTGGGTTGCTCTCTTCATTCTCTCATCCTCTCCAGATATAAACAAGACATCGGTAGTGACATTTTCTCTCTGCTCACCGCTGGTCACAGATCCGGCCGGATCCCCTTCGGCCGGTGTGTGTAGAGGACTAAAAGGTGCATCGTTCACGCGGTCATCGCCACGCCGAGGAGGAAACCCACAGCTGCCGGAGGGGCCCGATCCTCCGCCTGCGTCTTGTTCTCTCCGACACAAGACTGCCTCGAGGTCCTCGACCCTTCTTCCTCCCTGCCGTATTGTCCGCAGATCGGACCTGCCGCCGCCGACACCCCGACGACCCTCATGTATAAGTTCTTCGAAAGCGGCGTTGCTCTACTGCCCTAGCTCCCCACGTGTCTGCATGTGCATCTTTTTCTACTCCCATCATCTCTTCCAAAGCCACCTAAATTGTTAGTATTATTAGAGGTAAAGCTACTTCATGCATTTGAATCTAGGGCTTTGTTCAAACAGCGAAGAAAGGGGGGAAAGTTGTAGCATGAATCTAGGACTTGATTCAAAGAGGAAATAATATGGTAAAAGTAGTAGAGACCGGATACCCAACCGGTCTCTTGGTTGAAAAGGGAAATAATGGGAAAACGCAGTACAAACTGGATAAGGAACAAATCTATTATTGGTTCAAAAAGGGATAGAAAGTGGCGGCTGGTGGACAAGTCAACAGAGTATGTCCAGGATTAGGTTTGCTGCCATCACATAGTAAAAGGTCTCGTGATTAGATTTGCTGCCCTCACATAGTAAAAGGTCTCAGATTAGATTTGCTGCCCTCACATAGTAAAAGGTCTCGTGATTAGATTTGCTGCCCTCACATAGTAAAAGGTCTCAGGATCAGATTTGCTGCCCTCACATAGTAAAAGGCCTCCAGGATTAGATTTGCTGCCCTCACATAGTAAAAGGTCTCCAGGATTAGGTTTGCCGCCCTCACATAGCGTGAACAAGCTCGACATCACCACTTTATGCCTCCTTGTAGGTACATTGTGCTGATGCGTCCACTGTCGCATGTCCTTATACCAACCTTTTGCTGTTTTTTGCGGGTAAACCAACCTTTTGCTGTAAGGGCGCATGTAAAATGAAGCAATCACACATTACCTTAGGGACATGTCTAACCAGTGTTATTGTTAATCTAATGCCTCCAGTGATAAGATGCAATTAAACTGTGTTACAAATGGCACTCCTGCTGTTTTCCCCAAAGATGATAAGTAAGTTGCTCCTTTACGCCGAAAGTGTCCCGGTGTCCCCACGGTCCCATGCCCTTAAACCAACTCTTTAGCTCATGTTGATTTATCGTATGCAGTAAACAAGCAATGCCACCATTAAAGTAATCCCATATTTGAGGAATCTCATTGTTGATCGTAATGCTTCTGGTAACATGAAGCATTGCTGATGTTTTAAAATTTCTACTGTCCTTGCGTGATTGCCATGAACATAATTAAGATGCTTATTTTCATTTTGTATATGTTTCTTATATTCTTATTGACCAAAGAATCGCTTACTTTCTATCATTTTGTGAAGATAGGGATATCCATTTCACCTTGTTGCTATTGTGACCTTTTGGTGAACTGCACAAAACACTTTTTTTGGAATGAGTGTCTTGTGCAGTTCAACTAAAATGTCACATGGGCAACATCTCTCAATTTTGGAGGAACTGCAGAAAATGGTTAAACTAAAGTGAAACCATGCTCTCATGTCTCCTTGTTTGTGCTATGCAAACATGCTGTGCAAACAGGAATACTCTACTACAGATGTTGTGACGGTCAAGAGCAACATCTCTCAATTTTGGTGGAACTGCACAAAATGGTTCAACTAAAGCGAAATCATGCTCTCCTGTCTCCTTGTTTGTGCTATGCAAACATGTCTTGGAAAACAGGAATACTCTACTACAGATGTTGTGACGGTCAAGAGCATTCGCCAAGTTCTTCGATTGTATGACATGGCTAGCCAAGATGGATTTAATCCCGATATTCACTTTATCAAAAGGCTCTAATGGGTTGGTTCTAATCTTGCAAGTCGGGAATCGGTGAGATGTGTAGGCATCTTTGTTGTACTTATTATTTGAATCTTATTTGTTGGTTCTGAATCTTGCAAGCTGGGAATCAATGAGATGTGTAGGCATCTTTGTTGTACTTATTATTTGGATCTTATTTGTTGGTTCTGAATCTTGCAAGCTGGGAATCAATGAGATGTGTAGGCATCTTTGTTGTACTTATTATTTGGATCTTATTTGTTGGTTCTGAATCTTGCAAGCTGGGAAACATGGCATGATGATGCAGAGGACAACAACCATAATAAAGAATTCAAACTTGGTAGTATTATCTTTGTGAAAGTACAACAAATGTCTTTGATCGTGGTGCCCCGAGAATAATAATTCTAATTGTTGTGCATGTTGATCCCGTGGCACTGATAGACCGAGCCAATGCATTGCTTGTTTTAAGTATAAATTTCTATTAAAGCTAATTAAATTTAAGTAAAGTGACAACTAACTCCTGTTATTACAGTACCAATACTGTACTCAGCTCGTGAACCGGCGTGTGGCCGGAGTAGGTTTCTTAATGGAGGCGTTTGAATGCGCCGAGGGTGCATCTTATGCCGGGCGTCAGCGGACGAGGGAGGGGTAGTAACTGTTGTCGCTTTGTACACTCAGCTTCGTTGAATCCAGTTCCTCAAGAGCTGAAAAAGCAGACTAACTGCCGCCGCCTACACACTCGTTCACTCGAAGAGAAAGTACAATAGAGCTGAGTCAGCGGGCTATAAGGCATAAACTAGTGTATTTCTGCTTAGTTGGAGGAAAGAGAAGAGGAGAGAGAAGGTAAGCGGGCTCTTCGTGAAGAGCCAACTCTAGCACGTGCTCCTAGGCACTTTGTGAGAATGAAAGGTGGGCCACATAATAAAAAAATAGTACACTCTTTTGATCTACTATTGTACATGTTGACTATAAGATGGGTTGTAGATGACATGGCAGACCGCTTATAGCCAGCAGCTGGCTATACTATTAACCATGCTCGAAGAGACTCCAATGGCGATCCGAGGGGTGAGCCTGCTAGATATGGACTTCAGCAAGGAGTTAGTTCGCCGTTCAGTTCTATGGCTGCAACAAGTTGAATGTGATGTACACCAACGATACGGACTAGGTGAAGCTCTGCCTCGCCTCAGTCCTATTGCTGCACCAGGTTCTGGAGCATTCGCCCGTTTCATCGCTAGCGCCGACTGCACCTTCGCTATGGTGGAGAGAAGGAAGAACGTGACGATTCGGCCATCTGGTGCAACAAGCTTGTCGACATCCAGAAGCAATACAATATCATCAGCAATGTGCAGGAGAAGGACTCCGTGGTTGACCTCGCTGAGACCATCATCGACCCCTGATACACCAACATGAAAGAAGACGACCTGAACACGTGGGAGGTACCTTTGAATCTAGCCTACATAACCTACGCGGACAAGGACACGTACGCATGCTACGCCATGTACAGGCAGATCTTGGACATGAGGGCGTGTCTGCTTCCCGTAACCGACGAGTACACGAACAGCCGCAGCGTCATGATCAAGCATGCCAGGAAGGTCTAGATGTTGTACTTTATCTGTTTATAAGCACCTTTATCATCTGAGTGTTTCATGCATTAGCCTATGTGTCGTAATTATCTGTTTTGTCCGAAATATTTCTTTTAAGAACCCATTAATCTGATTGCTTTTTTTAGTGGCCACTTGCTAATGTATGTAAACTAGTTCACTTGTCCGTAAAAAAAACTAGTTCACTCGGCTGCCGTGCTTTGAATCTCCTTCCTCCCAACATATTCCTCTCCTCAGGTGGACCCAGCAGGTCTCTGAATTTTCTCCCACTTACTTTTTCGATGTAAACTGAGTTTTCTCCCAGTACTTTCCCCTAGAACCAACTCAACTATCCCACGTCTAGCCTAAAAAATAATAATACCCCACGTACTATTAACTCATCAAATTAAAATGATATTTTATTTCGTAAGTTGAAAGTTCTTACAAAATGATAATAATAATTGTTTATATATAACTTGCCAAGTTAACTCCTAGTGATTGCGTACATAAGCTTGCAAAGATTTTACTGACATGCAATCATGTGTTTATGTTTTTATAACATTTCTCCGTCTAGCCCAACATGATATTTTCACCCAGCCCAGCAAGTCCGCGGATTTCGAGAAAAATGCAAATGGGATTTAAACGGGCTGCATAGATGCTACATCATCGTTTCACCCAGCCCACCAAATGGACTAAAAAAACAAATGAACTGGCTGACATGTGGGCCAGTAGGTCGAAGCCTAAGAAGGCGTTGGATTTACATCCAACGGCCGACATTCTTCTTCAAGCTCTCGTCTTCTTCCCCCAGCGCTGCCGGAACCGCCTTGTCGGTGTCAAAACCGGCGGATCTCGGGTAGGGGGTCCCGAACTGTGCGTCTAGGCGGATGGTAACAGGAGACAAGGGACACAATGTTTTTACCCAGGTTCGGGCCCTCTCGATGGAGGTAAAACCCTACTCCTGCTTGATTGATATTGATGATATGGGTAGTACAAGAGTGGATCTACCACGAGATCAAGGAGGCTAAACCCTAGAAGCTAGCCTATGGTATGATTGTTGTCGTTTGTTGGTTGTCCTACGGACTAAAACCCTCCGGTTTATATAGACACCGGAGAGGGCTAGGGTTACACAGAGTCGGTTACAATGGTAGGAGATCTACATATCCGTATCGCCAAGCTTGCCTTCCACGCCAAGGAAAGTCCCATCCGGACACGGGACGAAGTCTTCAATATTGTATCTTCATAGTCTTGGAGTCCGGCCGATGATGATAGTTCGGCTATCCGGACACCCCCTAGTCCAGGACTCCCTCAGTAGCCCCTGAACCAGGCTTCAATGACGACGAGTCCGGCGCGCATGTTGTCTTCGGCATGCAAGGCAGGTTCCTTCTCCGAATAATTCATAGAAGATTGCGAACACTAGGATAGTGTCCGGCTCTGCAAAATAATTTCCGCATACAACCGTAGAGAGAATAACATTTACACAAGTTCAATCTGCTGACGCATTTTGGGGCACGACGTCACGCCCCAACCAAGCCTTTACGTTTTTTTATTATACCACCTCAGCGTGTTTAGCGAAGCGGTTTCCTTGGCACGTCTTGTCGAAGCAGAGATCGTGTTCCCCTTATTCCGGGATTCCCATCAATATGGATGTGGGTAACCCAACCGCACCATTGATTGCGGCGCTTGGGAGATAAGCGAGTTTTACCAGGCCGGTGGGGACGCATAGTTTCGTCCGCCCACATATAAGGGGATAAGGATCCACCTCTTTTACCTACGCCTTCTTCCTCCTTTGCTTATCCATCTCCGCGCACTCGAGCTCCAGCGCCCAAGTCCGCACATCTCACCTCGACCTCCTCCAGTCATGTCCGGAGCGGGAGGCAAGTGGATGGCCTCCTCCGTTACGGAGGAGCACATCATGAAGCTGCGCGGCGCCGGATATCTGTCCAGCGACATCGCGCATCGGCTGCCCGACAAGGGGCAGCTCATCCCCACCCCCAGGCCCCATGAGAGGGTGGTATTCCTTCCCCATTTCCTCCGCGGACTGGGCTTCCCACTCCACCCCTTTGTCCGGGGGCTCATGTTCTATTACGGCCTGGATTTCCACGATCTGGCCCCTAATTTCATCCTCAATATCTCGACGTTTATCGTCGTGTGCGAGGCCTTCCTCTGCATCCAGCCCCACTTCGGCTTGTGGCTAAAGACCTTCAATGTCAAGCCGAAGGTTGTGAAGGGCAGCCAAGCGGAGTGCGGAGGCGCCATGGTGGGCAAAATGCCCAACGTCACCTGGCTCGAGGGTGCCTTCATGGAATCCGTCAAAGGGTGGCAATCGGGGTGGTTCTACATCACCGAGCAGCACGACCCTAAATGGGCGACGGCCCCCGAATTCAGATTTGGCATCCCCATGCAGATCACCTCCTGGAAAGAGAAGGGCTTGTTATGGGGTAGTTCGGAAGAGCTGACCGGACTCCAGTCCTGTCTCCAGACCCTGGTGAACAAGAAGCTTAAGCTTGTCAATGTGATCCAGGTCATGCTCGTCCGCCGGATTCTCCCCTGCCAGCAACGGGACTTCAATTTGTGGGAGTTCGATCCGGCACAGCACCAGACCTTGAGCAGGCTCTTTGACACTACGTACAAAGAGGCCTAGAGGGTGCTGTTCAAGGGCGCCGAAGCCCCCACATCCGCTGCCGAAGATCGCGGATTCAGCTCACAGCGTCCAGCTGACGAGGTAAGCCATGTTATCCTCTATGGGACACCTGCTTTTCATAGTTTGACTCTATGCGGGATCTAAACTCCCAATGTCTTTAACTGGGCTGGAAGAAGACGTCCGGACAGGTTAACTGTCCGGCTCCCCTTCCAGAAGACCCAGCGGACACCCGTTTGACGGGGCTGCTGGTCCCGGCACTTTACGTAGTGCCGGAGAAGAAGGCCAAGAAGAAGGCCACGGGAACCTGAAAGAGTTCCGGCGTCCGTGGTATCGGACTCATCGTCTGATGACTCCGAGGCGGACTCCTCCCACGAGGACGAGGAGGAGAAAAAAGAGGCTTCTCCCCCGGCAGAGGGAGAGAAGAAGAGGAAGGCCTCCCCAAGGAGGGAGGCCGAAGGGTCCAAGAAGGGGAGGACCCTTCCCCCGGACAACTCCACCACCGTCGGAGACAGCGACGAGGAGTGGCCCCTAAGGGCCAAGCCCCTGGCGAGATCGTAAGTAGCCGGACTCCTAGATGATTTATGATTTTTCTTTTTGCCATGTGGTGTCTTTCTAATGCCGCATACAACCTATAGTCCGGCCAAGGATGATCTTCCCGTTTAAATCGGCGGGTCCTTGGGCACGTCGGATATGGATTCCCTTCCGACCGCCTCCTCCCCTCGCGACGCTGACAACATCGAGGTGGGGTCCCGGGAGAGGACCCATCAGGTGGAGGGGGCCCTGGAGGTGCCGCAGGGCAACCTCCCGGACTCCGCACTGGACTCCGTACCGGAACCCGCAGTGGTTCCAGAGTCCGGCGGGCGGCCCCTTCGTAAGAAGGGCAAGACGGTGCCACCGGCGGCCTCCGTCCAACCGGAGGCGCCAGATAATTTGCTGGAGGTGCTCAACGGCGCTTCCATCAAAGAAGAACACCGCACTATCATGAGTGCGGTGATTCAGAAGGTTCAGCTCGCCAAGAGCGGGCTGCCCGAAGCCAGCCGCAGCCTTCTAACATGCTTTGAGGTAAGAATTTCAAGATGTGTAATATAATACTGCATAGGCAGTAGCCCCTGATGCTCGGTTCGGTGTTCGGAAAGAAAAGCCGGAGCGAGGATCTAAAAAGATATATGCAGGAGTCTAAAAAATATGTCAATATGGGATTGCAGGTTGCGCTGCTGACCTCTGCCGCACTGACTACGGAGGTCAATGCTGTGAAGCAAAGCCTCGAGCGGTCCGAGAACGAGCTCGGCCGTGCCAAGAAGCAACTCGAGGACAAAGAAGGTGAGTAACAACTTATGAAAGTTGTACCTTATAGAAAAGGATTTGGTTGCAAGAAGAATAACAAGGATAACGTGGGTACTACAGGGGCCACAAACGAGCTGGCGACCCTGAAGGAGGCGCTGTCGGCGGCGGAATGCAATGCGGCCGCGGAACGAGCCGAGCGAGAGAAGCAGGAGGCGCGGGTGGCGGAGGTGCAGCAAGAGCTCCAGGCTCTCGTGGAAAAACATGAGAGTTTGGAGCGCGACTCAAAGACTCCAGAGTCCGAGCTTGCTTCGGCTCTTGAGAATGCCAAAGCCGCTAAGGCCGAAGCTCACAAGGCCCTCCAGGAAATCGAGGCGTTGAAGAAGATAGCGGCGGTTAAGGCATTTTTCATGCAAAGCAAGCATGTGAATGTGAATTACTTATTACTTACCCGAATTCGGAGCTCTCCAGGAGCGTTCGCAGATCTGCCTCGCAGCTTGTCCGATGCTGCCGCATTCTATCAGGCCGAGGAGGGGAGCTCGACGGAGAGCGATCTTCTGGTCTCGATATCTTTGAGGCCGGACATTCGGTGCCCTTAGCGACCAGTGAAGCAGCTGGTCGAGCTCCACAAGGCGGCGAACAGGCCATGAAGGGCCTTATAGCTCGGTGTGGCCGACGGAGGCCATGCCCGGAGTTACTTGACCCTAGTGCGGCTGGTGGATGCGTGTCCTGGGTTGAAGTCGTCAAGCATTCCGCTTTGTGTTGAAGGTGCCCGTCGGGCCCTTGCCCGTGCAAAGGTGCACCGGCAGGATGGATGCTGAGAAGCTTCTGACGGATGCGCCGCCGGCGGGCAAGGAGTATCGCACGCCCGAAATGTATTATAAAAGTGTCCTGAAGGGTGCCCACATGATTGCGGGTGAGTGCCCCAAAAACGAGATATTTGACTAGACTCGCATTTTGTTATCCTGTGCGCTGAAAACTTTGTTCATATGCGCTAAGCAACGCTTGTTAATTTAAATATTACCTTCTGTGCGGCCGTTTATCAAATCTGAGAGATGGCAAGTCGTCGGCTTCAGCCCCCATGCCACGAGTGCTGGGGTGTTCGGGATAAACTTGAGCGCTCTTGTTCCCATTTTTGGGTCCATCTAGGGAGGCGCTCAACACAATGAACGAGGCAACCAGACTTATAATGCTTGAACACTCTCACTTAGCCATAGAATTCTATAATTTTAAATTTTGGCGAAGCCCCTAGTGTTCGGAAGACCGAGTTCGGGGCGCTATCCACGCCTGGGCCGGACAAAGCCGGTTCCTCGTTCTAAGCGGCATAAGTCTTTAGGGACTCGAAAAGACCTCTCGAACAGCGAACAGCTCTCGCCTTATCATGACGGTCAGTTTTAGCTTTCTCCACTGAGGCGCTCGCCCAGCTCAACCGGGGCGCAATCGCAGTGGTTCTCCAGATGCTACCTTAGCCGATACAGCGGGCGTAAGGTACCAAAACATGGGAGCCGGGCAAACCCAACTATTGACCCAAGACATGATTCGAGCCGATGCATATAGTGCTATAAGTTCGGGGTGCCGCACTTGTGAAAGTGTTCGGACTTATCACACCATAACGTGGGGAACTTAAGCCCCTGGTGTATCTTAGCCGTACCAAAGTGTACGGATGCAACATGGCATAAACAAACACATGTATAAAAAAGAAATGCAATTATAAGCAAAAATCAATGCATTGTTTATTCAAGAAATACTGCTATGAGTGCAGAACGATACAAATAGTGCGGTAAGCAAGGGATGGGACTATTTAAACATGTCCCCCTCCAGGGGAAGGCTGCGGAATGGTGTATAAAACAGATATAATGCTCGTAATGGAGACCACCTGAGTGTTCGTCGTAGCCTTTATCCTTCCCTGTCTGTTGCATCGTGAGTCCGGCGGGTCTGCTGCCGGACAGGGCCTCTGGTAGATAGAGTCCTGTGGAAAAATAATAAAAAAAGAAAAGAGAAAAATATTGACACACTTAGGAGCCCCTGGTGTGGTTGAGCCGCACTCTGGGCCTGTCGTGGTCGTCCCCCTCCCCATATGCCCATGGTATCTCCAGGGCGTAATGACGTACGCGAAGGACCAGTCTTGCGATTTCGCGGGGGCTGGGGTCGGGCCGCATTGCTACGCGTGCTCAGAACATGCCAGGTGGTCTTGTTGTAGGTTACTCCGGGCGCGTTTGGCCGTGTCCGATCGCTTAGCGGCCGGACTCGAGAATCGCCTTAAGAGGCTGCTATGTACTTCTGCCGCGAGAGCCGCTGTATGCTCCTCCGTTCGGAGGGAGCATTCGGTGTTTCCGTTGACCGTGATGACTCCTCGAGGGCCTGGCATCTTGAGCTTGAGGTATGCATAATGCGGCACCGCTTTGAACTTTGCAAACGCGGTCCGTCCGAGCAGAGCATGATATCCGCTGCGGAATGGAACTATGTCGAAGATTAATTCCTCGCTTTGGAAATTATTCGGAGATCCGAAGACCACTTCAAGTGTAACTGAGCTTGTACAATTGGCCTCTACACCTGGTATGACGCCTTTGAAGGTCATCTTTGTCGGTTTGATCCTTGAGGGGTCTATGCCCATCTTGCACACTGTGTCCTGATAAAGCAGGTTCAGGCTGCTGCCGCCGTCCATCAGGACTCTGGTGAGGTGAAACCCGTCGACGATTGGGTCTAAAACCAATGCGGCGAATCCGCCATGGCGGATACTAGTGGGGTGGTCCCTTCGATCAAAAGTGATAGGGCAGGAGGACCATGGGTTGAACTTGAGGCGACCGCTCCATCGCATATACGTCCACAGTGCACGCTTACGCTCCCTTTTGGGTATGTGGGTTGCGTATATCATGTTCACCGTCCGCACTTGTGGGGGGAAACCTTTCTGTCCTCTATTGTTCGGCGGTCGGGTCTCTTCCTCGTCATCGCTATGCAGCCCCTTGTCATTGTTTTCGGTGATTAATTTGCCCGCCTGCTTGAATACCCAACAATCCCTGTTGGTGTGGTTAGCTGGCTTTTCGGGGGTGCCGTGTATCTGGCAAGAGCGGTCGAGTATTCGGTCCAAATTGGACGGACCCAGAATAGTTCTTTTAAATGGCTTTTTCCGCTGACCGGGTTTGGAGCCTCTGAATCCGGCATTGACTGCCGTATCCTCAGTGTTATCTCCGTTAACGCGGCGTTCGTTTTTGTTGCGACGCGACCTGCCATTGCGGTCCTTGTTATCCATACTGCAAGAATTTTTGCTGAGGTTGTTACTGCGGGCTAGCCAGCTGTCCTCTCCCGCACAAAAGCGGGTCATAAGTGATGTGAGGGCCGCCATGGATTTCGGCTTTTCCTGTCCTAGGTGTCGGGCAAGCCACTCGTCGCGGATGTTATGTTTGAAGGCTGCAAGGGCCTCTGCATCCGGACAGTCAACGATTTGATTTTTCTTTGTTAAGAACCGTGTCGTAATTGTTCCGCCGATTTGTCAGCTACTGAATTATATGGCTAAGGTCATCGGCGTGCGGTGGTCGCACATATGTGCCCCGAAGTTGTCAAGGAATGCGGCTTCCGTGTCCTCCCAACACCCAATTGATTCTGGCGGCAAGCTATTTAGCCAATGCCGAGCTGGTCCTTTAAGCTTGAGTGGGAGGTATTTGATGGCGTGAAGATCATCGCCGCGGGCCATGTGGATATGAAGGAGATAGTCTTCGATCCAAACCGCGGGGTCTATTGTTCCATCGTAGGATTCAATGTTCACGGGTTTAAACCCTTCGGGGATTTGATGATCCATTACTTCATCTGTGAAGCATAGTGGGTCTGCGGCGCCTCTATATTGGGCAATGTCGCGACGTAGCTCAAGCGAGCATTGTCTATTTTTTTCGGCCCGGCCGGAGTTGCTGTATCCGGCGCGACGTTCATCGTCGCGCATCGTGGGGCGCCCACGCGATCCGTAGACCGATCTTGATTGTCTTGCCTTATCCTCCTATATGTCTCGCAAGTCCGGCGCATTCCCCCGTGGCTTCATACTTTTCGAGCGGTGCCGGGGTACGGTTCTGGTGGAGGGCCTAGAGGCCTCTCTGTCGCGGCCACGAGGTGGTCGGTCAGCCGTATTGTGCGCTGGTGATGCGGGTTTATATGCTTCCTCCTCTAATCAGGGAAGCAACTTGCGTTTGGGGTAGCTTTTGGAGGGGCGTTCGAGTTCATACTCTTCGGCCGCAAGGACTTCAGTCCATCTGTCGGCTAGTAGGTCTTGATCAGCTCTAAGCTGTTGCTGCTTTTTCTTGAGGCTGTTCGCCGTGGCCATAAGCCTGCATTTAAAACGCTCTTGTTCGACGGGATCCTCAGGCACGACGAATTCGTCGTCGTCGAGGCTTGCCTCGTCTCCGGAGGGAGGCATGTAATTATCATCCTCGACCTCATCATCTGCCGCTCTCTCATGAGGGCTGGCGTCTTCGTCCTCCTGTGCTAAATCTTGCTGGAGGGGGTCGTCTTGACCGTCTGGGTGTTATTATCTCCGGTGCCGGAATCTCCATTCTTGCTGTGGCGGGATTTAGAGCGGCGCTGATTACGCCGGCGCTTAGGCTGTTTCTTGGAGGGGTCTTCCTCCGCTGCTTCCTCGCCATTCCCATCTTTTGGGATATCTACCATGCATATGTTATATGACGAGGTGGCCTTCCAGTGCCCTGTAGGCGCTGGTTCTTGGTCGTCTCCGGCATCGTCGTCCATATCGTCGATGTCTTCGGAGTCGTAGTCTAGCATGTCGGTTAGATCGTCGACAGTGGCTACAAAGTGGGTGGTGGGTGGGCTTTGAATTTCTTCGTCGTCCGCATCCCAACCGTCCCGACCACAGTCCGGCCAGGGCTCTCCTGATAGCAAGAGATACTTTAGCGAATTCAGGATGTCGCCAAAAGGTGAATGTTGAAAGATGTCCGCGGCGGTGAACTCCATGATAGGCGCCCAATCGGATTTGATCGGAAGGGGCGCGGGAGGTTCGGAGTCCGGCAAGGAGTCCGACGCCTCGGAGTCACGAGCCTCACAAGGGACAAGGTCGGTATTCGGCTCCATCGCCGTATATGTAGCAGCCCCCGAGGCGATGTCTAGCCACCCGTCCTCGATCTGCGCAGCCGGCTCCGAATTAAGGATCGGAGCGGGCTCGTGTGCGGCCTCCAGGGCACTGTCCGGCGACGGAGCTAAGTCGTGCCCATCGGGACAGTGCGACACGCTTGGCTGTGGCTCGAATCCATCAAAGATCAAGTCTCCGCGGATGTCCGCCATGAAGTTTAGACTTCCAAATCTGACCTGACGGCCAGGGGCATAGCTTTCGATCTGCTCCAGATGGCCAAGCGAGTTGGCCCGCAGTGCAAAGCCGCCGAATATGAAGATCTGTCTGGGGAGAGAAGTCTCACCCTGGACCGCGTCATTATTGATGATCGAAGGAGCCATCAAGCCTATCGGTGACGACACAGAAGAACTCTCAATGAAAGCACCAATGTCGGTGTCAAAACCGGCGGATCTCGGGTAGGGGGTCCCGAACTGTGCGTCTAGGCGGATGGTAACAGGAGACAAGGGACACGATGTTTTACCCAGGTTCGGGCCCTCTCGATGGAGGTAAAACCCTACTCCTGCTTGATTGATATTGATGATATGGGTAGTACAAGAGTGGATCTACCACGAGATCAAGGAGGCTAAACCCTAGAAGCTAGCCTATGGTATGATTGTTGTTGTTTGTTGGTTGTCCTACGACTAAAACCCTCCGATTTATATAGACACCGGAGAGGGCTAGGGTTACACAGAGTCGGTTACAATGGTAGGAGATCTACATATCCGTATCGCCAAGCTTTCCTTCCACGCCAAGGAAGGTCCCATCCGGACACGGGACAAAGTCTTCAATCTTGTATCTTCATAGTCTTGGAGTCCGGCCGATGATGATAGTTCGGCTATCCGGACACCCCCTAGTCCAGGACTCCCTCACGCCTGCTCCAGCCTTCGGCGTCCAGCGGCGTTGTTTTGCGCTCCTTAGCGAAACGCTACCCCGTCGACGGCCAGGCCATCCCTCCACTCCGCACCTCCTGTTATTCTCTGCCGAGTGTAGGCCCACCCCGCACCCGAACCAGTCAAGTTTCCCACTCCTCTCCATCTGCGACTCCACTGCCGCGTCTTCCCCATCTCCGGGTCGTTCCAGTCTGGGGCCTTGCCGTCGTCCACCGCCTCGGTGCGCTCGGCGTGGCGTGGTCAACATACGAGAGTCATCGGAAGAGGATCAGATGCGGAGAGCCTGACGGCTGGGACCCACGAGTTCCATGGTCGCACACAAGGAAAGTTCCTCCTTATTACGCACTGTACGTGGGAAGGGCTTCTGTATTTCGCGAAAAAACGCCCCCGGCCGACGTGTCGACCCACCAGCTATATCTTCGCACACAAGGAAGTGCCTCCTTATTACGCACCAAAAATGAATACCCCCCTGCTAGCTGGGACCCACCATAGTGGGTGGCTGACTTAGGCCTACTAAGTTGACGAGGACGGAGGGCTTTGTCAACTTAGTCAATATGAACGATTCTAGCTCTAGTGACCGTACGATGTCCATTCAACGGCCATAGTGCTTCTTCAGCCTCTGGTCTTCTTGCTCCAGCCGCCCAAAGCAGCACCGGTCGTGCCGCGTGCTCCTGCCTCTCGTAGCCGGCTGTGATGCCGTGGAGGCCTCACCGCCCCCTACTACTCCCACCGCTGGCCCAGGGTAACCCTCTACTCACCCACACCCCCTGTTATTCTGCGGCGATAGCAGCCTCACGCCACAGCCAAACCAGTGAACCCTCGTACTCCTCTCCGCGTGGGCATCCACTGCCGCATCTTCCCCGGCTCCTTGTCGTCCCCTCCCTAGGCCTCGCCGTCGTCCACCGCCTTGGTGCTCTCGGCGTGGTGTGGTCAATGTGGTCAACGACCGACTTCCATCGGAAGAAATCTTGTGCGTGGAGAGGTGACACCGGGTCCAAGGCCACAACCCAGTTTTTTTGTGATTTGCCAAGTAAGTCGCTTTGTCAGGCCTGTTGGGCTGCAAATCTTTCAAGACGAGGAGAGCTTCATTCGGTTGGCCGAGAAAATGGCCTATCAGTAATGAGAAATGGGCTGTACAGTTTTAAAACACATCAAACCGGCAATTAGTTTCAAATATCTTTTTTTCATTTTGAGATTTTAAATTAAATTAATTTTTATGCGTGGAGAATTTGTTGGATTTTATATTGATATACATTTATTTTTAAAATCAGTTTGAATGTGAGTCAAAATTTCGGGATTAAAAACAGTTCGGACCGCACCGAAATATGCAAAATTTCATATAATTATTTAACCATGGCCACAATATGGGCTGTAATGCTAACAAAAAGAATATGGGCTCCAAACAAAACCTTAAGAATTAGCAAATGGGCTGTAAATTATTAGAAATAATGGCAGATGGGTTGTATGCTATTTTCCCCAGATTTGAGGCTTTCCTAAAAAAAAGGTTGACGCACAAGCAGTGACTGTTGGATGGCCATCCAACGGCCGTCGTGCTTCTTCAATCTCTACTCTTCCTGCTCCAGCCGCTCAAACAAGCGCCGGCGGGACTGCCTGCTCCCTCCTCCCCGCGGCCGGCTGTGCTGCGGCGCAGGCCTCACCGCCCCACCGTACTCCCATCGCTGGCCTAGCCATCCCTCTACTCACCCACACATGTTGTTATTCTCCGGTGACGGCAGAATCACTAAACCCTCGTTCGGTTGTACTCCCTCCGCGTGGGAAACAATCTGCGGAGTCTTCCTTGCCTCCGTGTCGCTCCTTCCTAGGCCTCGCCGCCGTCCACCGCCTGGTGCTCTCGTGGCGCTGCCTGGTCGACATGGTCAACGACCGACATGCATCTGAAGTGGATCAGACGTGGAGAGGCCGATACCTGGGTCCACGGCCGCACGCAAGGAAATGCCTCCTTATTACGTGCAAAATAATGATTCCTCCACCGACATCGGGGACCCACCGAAAGGGCCTCAGATTTCGCGAAAAATACGTTACCACCCGGCGACAGCTCGGACCCACCAGCTATATCTTCGCATCGCAAGGAAGTGCCTCCTTATTACACAAAAAATGAATACTCCCCCTGTTAGCTGGGACCCAGTATAGTGGCAGGCTGACTTGTGGGCCTACTAAGTTGACGGGGACGGAGGGCTTTGTCAACTTAGTCAATATGCACGATTCTAGCTCCAGTGACCGTACGATGTCCATCCAACGGCTGTAGTGCTTCTTCAACCTCTGGTCTTCTTGCTCCAGCCGCCCAAAGCAGCGCCGGTCGTGCCGCGTGCTCCTGCCTCTCGTGGCCGGCTGTGATGCCGTGGAGGCCTCAACGCCCCCTACTACTCCCACCACTGGCCCAGGGTATCCCTCTACTCACCCACATCCCCTGTTATTCTGCGGCGACAGCAGCCTCACGCCGCAGCTGAACCATTGAACCCTCGTACTCCTCTTCGAGTGGGCATCCACTACCGCGTCTTCCCCGGCTCCTCGTCGTCCCCTTCCTAGGCCTCGCCCTCGTCCACCGCCTTGGTGCTCTCGGCGCGGTGTGGTCAATGTGGCCAACGACCGACTTCCATCGGAAGAAATCTTTGTCACGTGGAGAGGCCGAATTTGGGTCCAAGGCCACAGCCAGTTTTTTGTGATTAGCCAAGTAAGTCGCTTTGTCAGGCCTGTTGGGCTACAAATCTTTCAAGACGAGGAGAGCTTCATTCGGCTGGCCGAGAAAATGGCCTATCAGTAATGAGAAATGGGATGTACATTTTTAAAACACATCAAACTAGCAATTAGTTTCAAATATATTTTTTCATTTTAGATTTTAAATTACATTAATTTTTATGCGTGGAGAATTTGTTGGATTTTATATTGATATACATTTATTTTTAAAATCAGTTTGAATGTGAGTCGAAATTTCGGGATTAAAAACAGTTCGGACCGCACCGAAATATGCAAAATTTCGTATAATTTTCTAACCGTGGCCACAATATGGGCTGTAATGCTAACAAAAAGAATATGGGCTCCAAACAAAACCTTAAGAATTAGCAAATGGGCTGTAAATTATTAGAAATAATAGCAGATGGGCTATATGCTATTTTCCACAGATTTGAGACTTTCCTAAAAAAAGGTTGAGGCACAAGCAGTGACTGTTGGATGGCCATCCAATGGCCGTCGTGCTTCTTCAATCTCTGCTCTTCCTGCTCCAGCCGCTCAAACAAGCGCCGGTGGGACTGCCTGCTCCCTCCTCCACGCGGCTGGCTGTGCTGCCGCGCAGGCCTCACCGCCCCACCGTACTCCCATCGTTGGCCTAGCCATCCCTCTACTCACCCACACCTGCTGTTATTCTTGACTGACGGCGGGCAGACGATAAACCCTCGTTGATCGTACTCCCCTCCGTGTGGGAAACAAGCTGCGGAGCCTTCCACGCCCTGCAATGTCGTTCCCTTCCTAGGCCTCGTAGTCGTCCACCGCCCTGGTGCTCTCGGCGGCTTTGGTCCATGGTCAGCGACCGACATGCATCTAAAGTGGATCGTACATGGAGAGGCCGACAGGTGGGTCCACGGCCGCACGCAAGGAAATGCCTCCTTATTACGCCGCAAAATAATGATTCCTCCACGACATCGGGACCCACCGAAAGGGCCTCGATATTTCATGAAAAAAAGCGTTACCGCGGCGGCTCGGACCCACTGACTATATCTTCGCATCGCAAGGAAGTGCCTCCTTATTACGCACAAAAAAATGAATACTCCCCGTTAGCTGGGACCCAGTATAGTGGCAGGCTGACTTGTGGGCCTACTAAGTTGACAGGGACGGAGGGCTTTGTCAACTTAGTCAATATGCACGATTCCAGCTCCAGTGACCGTACGATGTCCATCCAACAACCGTAGTGCTTCTTCAACCTCTGGTCTTCTTGCTCCAGCCGCCCAAACCAGCGCCGGTCGTGCCTCGTGCTCCTGCCTCCCGTGGCCGGCTGCGATCTTGGCGGAGGCCTCACCGCCCCCTACTACTCCCACCGCTGGCAAGGCCATCCCTCTACTCATCCACACCCCCTGTTATTCTGCGGCGACGCAGGCTCACACTGCAGCGAACCAGTGAACCCTTGTACTCCTCTACGCGTGGGCATCCACTGCCGCGTCTTCCGCGGCTCCGCGTCGTCCCCTTCCTAGGCCTGGCCGTCGTCCACCGCCCTGGTGCCCTCGGCGCGGCATGGTCAACGTGGTCAAGGAACGGCTTCCATCGGACGTGGATCGCGTGGAGAGGCTGACCGGGTCCACGGCCGCAGCAAGGAAGTGCCTCCTTATTACGCCGCAAAATAATTATTCCTCCACCGGCGGCGGGGACCCACCGGACGAGCCACTATATTTCCACGAAAAAATGTTTCCCCGACCGCTGGGACCCACTGGCTACACCTTCGCACTCAAGGAAGTGCGTCCGCAAAAAACGATTCGCCGACCGCTGGGGACCCACCGGCTACATCTTCGCATGCCGTGAAGTGCACGGCGGTCGGGACCCACCTGGTCAAAGCGTACGTAGCATTGTCATTCTGGTCGCGAACGTGTACGTACATACTGGTCGATGTAGAGGCGCGCACGTGTCGTAGATGTAGAGGCGCGCATGTGTCGTAGTAGATGCGTGCACGTAGCATGTACACGTACGTACAGCGGCGAGGGTGCAAGAAAGAAAATACGCCCACGTACATACATACGGGCAGGGTCTTGAATGCCTACTCGCGCATACGTACATGGCTAGGTCGGAACGGAGAAACAGCGTCGTCGTCGTGTTCATGGGGAGCCAACCGACTGGGTTGGAACGGAATGCGTGGTCGTGTTCATCGGGAGGGCTTGGACGGAATAGGCAATGGAACGGGCTGGCGTACCGCACAATGGAGGAACGGCCTTGTGTTCGACCGCCACGTTCAAATGGGGTCCTGATGATCGAGGGGCCTGGCGTATCGCGAAAACGGAGGAAACGGACCTCCTACGGTCAAACGGGGTCCCGTTGATCGGGAGGGTGTGGCGTGCCAAAAGCGGAGGAAACGGACCTCCTACGGTCAAAACAGGGGTCCTGTTGATCGGGAGGGGTGTGGCGTACCGCAAAACGGGACTCCACGGGATACTGTTCATCTCCACCGTCGACCTCCTCCAGCCTCCACAGGCTACCGTCTGTTGGAAATATGCCCTAGAGGCAATAATAAATTAGTTATTATTATTATATTTCCTTGTTCATGATAATCATTTATTATCCATGCTATAATTGTATTGATAGGAAACTCGAGATACATGTGTGGATACATAGACAACACCATGTCCCTAGCAAGCCTCTATTGGCTAGCTCGTTGATCAATAGATGGTTACGGTTTCCTAACCATGGACATTGGATGTCATTGATAACGGATCACATCATTAGTAGAATGATGTGATGGACAAGACCCAATACTAAGCCTAGCACAAAGATCGTAGTTCAGATGCTAAAGCTTTTCTAATGTCAAGTATCATTTCCTTAGACCATGAGATTGTGCAACTCCCGGATACCGTTGGAATGATTTGGGTGTACCAAGCGTCACAACGTGAATCGGGTGACTATAAAGGTGCACTACAGGTATCTCCGAAAGTGTCTTGGGTTGGTACGAATCGAGATCGATTTGTCACTCCGTAAACGGAGAGGTATCTCTGGGCCCACTCGGTAGGACATCATCATAATGTGCACAATGTGACCAAGGGGTTGATCACGGGATGATGTATTACGGAACGAGTAAAGAGACTTGCCGTAACGAGATTGAACAAGGTATCGGGATACCGACGATCGAATCTCGGGCAAGTATAAATACCGCTAGACAAAGGGAATTGTATACGGGATTGATTGAGTCCTTGACATCGTGGTTCATCCGATGAGATCATCGTGGAACATGTGGGAGCCAACATGGGTATCCAGATCCCGCTGTTGGTTATTGACCGGAGAACGTCTCGGTCATGTCTACATGTCTCCGAACCCGTAGGGTCTACACACTTAAGGTTCGATGGCGACGCTTAGGGTTATAAAGGAAGTTTGTATGTGGTTACTGAATGTTGTTCGGAGTCCCGGATGAGATCCCGGACGTCACGAGGAGTTCCGGAATGGTCCGGAGGTAAAGATTTATATATGGAAAGTTGTTGTTCGGGTTCCGAAAAAGTTCGGGTTTTTTCGGTATTGTACCGGGAAGCTTCCAGAAGGTTCCGGAGGATTCCGGAGGGGTCCGGAGGTCCGGAAATTGTTCCACCACGTCCAATACAGTAGCATGGGCTGTAGGGGGGCGCCCTAGCCATAATGGGCCAAGGGCACCAGCCCCCCCAAGGCCCATGCGCATGGGAGGGGGAAACCCGAAGGGGAGGGCCTCCACTTGACTTGGGAGGCACTCCTCCCTCTTGGCCGCCCCCAAGTCCCATCTAGGGCTGGCCGCACCCCTTGGGGTGGAAACCCTAAAGGGGCGCAGCCCCCTTTCCCCTATATATACTTGAGGTTTTTGGCTGCCCAACACACATGAGTTCTCTCCCTCTTGGTGCAGCCCTGCCTCCTCCTCCTCCTCTCCCTTGGTGCTTGGCGAAGCCTGCGGATTGCCACGCTCCTCCACCACCACCACGCCGTTGTGTTGCTGCTGGATGGAGTCTTCCTCAACCTCTCCCTCTCCTTGCTGGATCAAGGCATGGGAGACGCCACTGGCTGTGCGTGTGTTGAAAGGGAGGTGCCGTCCGTTCGGCACTAGGATCTCCGGTGATTTGGATCACGGCAGTACGACTCCTTCAACCCCGTTCTCATGAACGCTTCCGCTTAGCGATCTACAAGGGTATGTAGATGCACTCTCCTTCACCTCGTTGCTGGTTTCTCCATAGATAGATCTTGGTGACACGTAGGAAAATTTTGAATTTCTGCTACGTTCCCCAACAAAGGGTATCGTAGCTAGGTCTATTGCGTAGATTCTTTGCACGAGTAGAACACAAAGTAGTTGTGGGCGTTTATTTTGTTCAATATGCTTACCGTTACTAGTCCAATCTTGTTTCGACGGTATTGTGGGATGAAGCGGCCCTGGGATGAAGCGGCCCAGACCGACCTTACACGTACTCTTACGTGAGACAGGTTCCACCGACTGACATGCACTTGGTGCATAAGGTGGCTAGCGGGTGCCAGTCTCTCCCACTTTAGTCGGAACGGATTCGATGAAAAGTGTCCTTATGAAGGGTAAATAGCAATTGGCATATCACGTTGTGGTTTTATGAGGTAAGAAACGTTCTTGCTAGAAACCCAAAGCAGCCACGTAAAACATGCAAACAACAATTAGAGGACGCCTAACTTGTTTTTGCGAGGGTATGCTATGTGATGTGATATGGCCAAGAAGAATGTGATGAATGATATGTGATGTATGAGATTGATCATGTTCTTGTAATAGGACTCACGACTTGCATGTCGATGAGTATGACAACCGGCAGGAGCCATAGGAGTTGTCTTTATTTATTGTATGACCCGCGTGTCATTAAACAACGCCATGTAATTACTTTACTTTATTGCTAACCGGTAGCCATAGTAGTAGAAGTAATAGTTGGCGAGACAACTTCATGAAGACACGATGATGGAGATCATGATGATGGAGATCATGGTGTCATGCCGGTGACGATGATGATCATGGAGCCCGAAGATGGAGATCAATGGAGCTATATGATATTGGCCATATCATGTCACTACTATATAATTGCATGTGATGTTTATTATGTTTATGCATCTTGTTTACTTAGAACGACGGTAGTAAATAAGATGATCCCTTACAACAATTTCAAGAAGTGTTCTCCCCTAAGCGTGCACCGTTGCCAAAAGTTCGTCAGCTTCTAAGCACCACGTGATGATCGGGTGTGATGGATTCTTACGTTCACATACAACGGGTGTTGACGAGCCTAGCATGTATGCATACGGCCTCGGAACACACGCAATACACTTAGGGTTAACTTGACGAGCCTAGCATGTACGGACATGGCCTCGGAACACAGAGACCGAAAGGTCGAGCATGAGTCGTATAGTAGATACGATCAACATGAAGATGTTCACCGATGATGACTAGTCCGTCTCACGTGATGATCGGACACGGTCTAGTTGACTCGGATCATGTAATCACTTAGATGACTGGAGGGATGTCTATCTGAGTGGGAGTTCATAAGATGAACTTAATTATCCTGAACATAGTCAAAAGACCTTTTGCAAATTATGTCGTAAGCTCGCGCTTTAGTTCCACTGTTTAGATATGTTCCTAGAGAAAATATAGTTGAAAGTTGACAGTAGCAATTATGCGGTCAGTAGAAAGCTTATGTCCTTAATGCACCGCTCGGTGTGCTGGACCTCGAACGTGGTCTGTGGATGTTGCGAACATCTGACACACACGTTTTGATGACTACGTGATAGTTCGGTAATGTTAAACGGCTTAGAATTAAGGCACCAAAGACGTTTTGAAATGTCACGGAACATGTGAGATGTTCTGAGGGCTGAAATTGGGATTTCAGGCTCGTGCTCACGTCAAGAGGTATGAGACCTCCGACGATTTTCTTAGCCAGCAAACTAAGGGAGAAAAGCTCAATCGTTGAGCTTGTGCTCAGATTGTCTGAGTGCAACAATCACTTGAATCGAGTGGGAGTTGATCTTCTAGAGATAGTGATGTTTCTCCAAAGTCATTGCCACCAAGCTGCTAAAGCTTCATGATGAACTATAACATATCAGGGATAGATATGATGATCCTTGAGGTATTCACGATGTTTGACACCGCGAAAGTAGAAATCAAGAAGGAGCATCAATTGTTAATGGTTGGTGAAACCACTAGTTTCAAGAAGGGCAAGGGCAAGAAAGGATACTTCATGAAACGGCAAATCAGCTGCTGCTCTAGTGAAGAAACCCAAGGTTGAACCCAAACCCGAGACTAAGTGCTTACGTAATAAGGGGAACAGCCTTTGGAGCAGCATTACCCTAGATACTTGTTAGATGATAATGCTGGAAAGGTCTATAGAAGTATATTGGATATACATTATGTTAATGTGTACTTTACTAGTACTCCTAGTAGCACCAGGGTATTAGATACCGTTTCGGTTTCTAAGTGTTAGTAACCCGAAATAAAAGCTACTAATAAACGGAGACTAGCTAAAGGTGAGTCGACGATATGTGTTGGAAGTGTTTCCAAGTTTGATGTGATCAAACATCGCACGCTCCTTCTACCATCAAGATTAGTATTAAACCTGAATAATTGTCATTTGGTGTTTGCATTGAGCATAGACATGATTGGATTATGTCTATCGCAATACGGTTATTCATTTAAAGAGAATAATGGTTATTCTATTTATTTGAATAATACCTTCAATGGTCTTGCACCTAAAGGAATGGTTTATTGAATCTCGATCGTAGTGATACACATTTTCATGCCAAAAGATATAAGATAGTAATGATAGTACCACTTACTTGTGGCACTGCCATGTAAGTCATATTGGTATAAACGCATGAAGAAGCTCCATGTTGATGGATCTTTGGACTCACTCGTTTTTGAAAAGTTTGAGACATGCGAACCATGTCTATTGGTGTATCGCATGAAGAAACTCCATGCGGATGGATCATTTGGACTCACTTGATTTTGAATCACTTGAGATATGCGAGATCATACCACATGGGCAAGATGACCTAAAAGCCTCGGTTTCAAAGAAATGGAACAAGATAGCAACTTGTTGGAAGTAACACATTTTGATGTGTGCAGCCCAATGAGTGCTTTGAGGCATGCAAAGGAATATCGTTATGTTCTTACTTCACAGAAGATTCGAGTATATGTTGAGTATATTTACTTGATGAAACGCAAGTCTGAATTATTGAATGGTTCAAGTAATTTCAGAGTGAAGTTTAAGATCTTCGTGACAAGAGGATAGAATATCTATGATATGATCATAGAGATGAATATCTGAGTTACGAGTTTTGGCACACAATTAAGACATTGTGCAAATTGTTTCACAATTAATACACCGAACACCATAGTGTGATGGTGTGTCCGAACATCATAGTTGCACTCTATTGGATATGGTGCGTACCATGATATCTCTTATCGAATTACCACTATCGCTCATGGGTTAGGCATTAGAGACAACCGCACACACTTTAATAGGGCACCACGTAATTCCGTTGAGATGACACCGTATGAACTATGGTTTAGAGAAACCTAAGCTGTCATTTCTTAAAGGTTTGGGGCTATGACGCTTATGTGAAAAAGTTTCAGGTTGATAAGCTCGAACCCAAAGCGGATAAAATGCATCTTCATAGGACACCCAAAACAGTTGGGTATACCTCCTAATTCAGATCCGAAAGCAATAGGGATTGTTTCTTGAATCGGGTCCTTTCTCGAGGAAAAGTTTGTCTCGAAAAGTTGAGTGGGAGGATGGTGGAGACTTGATGAGGTTATTGAACCGTCACTTCAACTAGCGTGTAGCAGGGCACATGAAGTTGTTCCCGTGGCACGTACACCAATTGAAGTAGAAGCTTATGATAGTGATCATGAAGTTTCGGATCAAGTCACCATCGCATTCGTGGGGTGACAAGGATGCGTACTACTTGAGTGGTACGCAATCACATCTTAGAGGTCATGTTGCTAGACAACAATGAACCTACGAGCTATGGAGAAGCGATGGTGGGCCCGGATTCGAAGAATGGCTCGAGGCCATAAAATCCGAGAAAGGATCCATGACTTTGGTGGACTTGCCCGATGATCGGCAAGCCATTGAGATAAATGGATCTTTAAGAAGAAGACGGACGTGGACGGTAATATCACCGTCTATGAAGCTCGACTTGTGGCAAAGAGTTTTCACAAGTTCAAGGAGTTGACTACGATGGATTTTCTCATCCGTAGCGATGCTTAAGTCCGTCGGAATCATGTTAGCATAAGCTGCATTTATGAAATCTGGCAGATGGATGTCAAAATGAGTTTCCTTACCGCTTTTTGTAAGGAAAGGTTGTATGTGATACAATCGAGAAAGTTTTGTCGATCCTAAGGATGCTAAAAGGTATGCTGGCTCCAGCGATCCCTTCTAAGGACTGGAGTAAGCATCTCGGAGTTGGAATGTGCGCTTTGATGAGATGATCAAAGATTTTGGGTTTATACAAAGTTTATGAGAAACTTGTATTTCCAAAGAAGTGAGTGGGAGCACTATAGAATTTCGATGAGTATATGTTGTTGACATATTGATGATCGTAAATGATGTAGAATTTCTAGAAAGCATATAGGGTTGTTTGAAAGGTGTTTTTCAATGGAAAACCTGGATTAGGCTACTTGAACAATAAGCATCAAGATCTATAAGATAGATCAAAATGTTTAATAATACTTTCAAATCAGCATATACCTTGACATGATCTTGAAGGTGTTCAAGATGGATCAGTCAAAGAAGGAGTTCTTGCCTGAGATGTAAGGTATGAAGTTAAGACTTAAAGCTCGACCACGGCGTAAAATAGAGAAAGGACGAAGGTCGTACCCTATGCTTGCACGTAGGCTCTATAGTATGCTATGCTGTGTACCGCACCAGAAGTGTGCCTTGCCATGAGTCAGTCAAGGGGTACAAGAATGATCCAGGAATGGATCATTGGACAGCGGTCAAAATTGTCCTTGGAGTAAATAAGGATATGTTTCTCGATCATGGAGGTGATAAAGAGTTCGGCGTAAAGGGTTACGTCAATGCAAACTTTAACACCTATCCGAGTGACTCTGAGTAGCAAACCGGATACGTATAGTGGAGCAACCATTTGGAATAGCTTCAAGTGGAGCGTGGAAGCAGCATTTATAATATGACCTAGAAATTTGCAAAGCACACACGGATCTGAAAGGTTCAGACCAGTTGACTAAAACCCGTGGACTAAAACCTCTCTCACAAGCAAAACATGATCAAACCTCAAAACTCATTGAGTCTAAATCACATCATGATGTGAACTAGTTTACAGACACTAGTAAACTCTTTGGGTGTTGGTCACATGGCGATGTGACCTATCAGTGTTGATCACATGGCGATGTGAACTAGATTATTGACTCTAGTGCAAGTGGGAGACTGTTGGAAATATGCCCTAGAGGCAATAATAAATTAGTTATTATTATTATATTTCCTTGTTCATGATAATCATTTATTATCCATGCTATAATTGTATTGATAGGAAACTTCGGATACATGTGTGGATACATAGACAACACCATGTCCCTAGCAAGCCTCTATTGGCTAGCTCGTTGATCAATAGATGGTTACGGTTTCCTAACCATGGACATTGGATGTCATTGATAACGGGATCACATCATTAGTAGAATGATGTGATGGACAAGACCCAATACTAAGCCTAGCACAAAGATCGTAGTTCAGTATGCTAAAGCTTTTCTAATGTCAAGTATCATTTCCTTAGACCATGAGATTGTGCAACTCCGGATACCGTTGGAATGATTTGGGTGTACCAAAGCGTCACAACGTAATCGGGTGACTATAAAGGTGCACTACAGGTATCTCCGAAAGTGTCATTGGGTTGGCACGAATCGAGACTGATTTGTCACTCCGTAAACGGAGAGGTATCTCTGGGCCCACTCGGTAGGACATCATCATAATGTGCACAATGTGACCAAGGGGTTGATCACGGGATGATGTGTTACGGAACGAGTAAAGAGACTTGCCGGTAACGAGATTGAACAAGGTATCGGGATACCGACGATCGAATCTCGGGCAAGTATAAATACCGCTAGACAAAGGGAATTGTATACGGGATTGATTGAGTCCTTGACATCGTGGTTCATCCGATGAGATCATCGTGGAACATGTGGGAGCCAACATGGGTATCCAGATCCCGCTGTTGGTTATTGACCGGAGAACGTCTCGGTCATGTCTACATGTCTCCGAACCCGTAGGGTCTACACACTTAAGGTTCGATGGCGCTTAGGGTTATAAAGGAAGTTTGTATGTGGTTACCGAATGTTGTTGAGTCCCGGATGAGATCCCGGACGTCACGAGGAGTTCGGAATGGTCCGGAGGTAAAGATTTATATATGGAAAGTTGTTGTTCGGGTTCCGGAAAAGTTCGGGTTTTTTCAGGTATTGTACCGGGAAGCTTCGAAGGTTCCGGAGGATTCGGAGGGGTCCGGAGGTCCGGAAATTGTTCCACCACGTCCAATACAGTAGCATGGGCTGTAGGGGGCGCCCTAGCCATAATGGGCCAAGGGCACCAGCCCCCAAGGCCCATGCGCATGGGAAGGGGGAAACCCTAAGGGGAGGGCCTCCACTTGACTTGGGAGGCACTCCTCCCTCTTGGCCGCCCAAGTCCCATCTAAAGCTGGCCGCACCCTTGGGGTGGAAACCCTAAAGGGGCGCAGCCCCTTTCCCTATATATACTTGAGGTTTTGGGCTGCCCAACACACATGAGTTCTCTCCCTCTTGGTGCAGCCCCGCCTCTCCTCCTCCTCCTCTCCCTTGGTGCTTGGCGAAGCCTCATGGGATTGCCATGCTCCTCCACCACCACCACGCCCGTTGTGTTGCTGCTGGATGGAGTCTTCCTCAACCTCTCCCTCTCTCTTGCTGGATCAAGGCATGGGAGACGCCACCGGCTGTACGTGTGTTGAACGCGGAGGTGCCGTCTGCTCGGCACTAGGATCTCCGGTGATTTGGATCACGACGAGTACGACTCCTTCAACCCCGTTCTCATGAACGCTTCCGCTTAGCGATCTACAAGGGTATGTAGATGCACTCTCCTTCACCTCGTTGCTGGTTTCTCCATAGATAGATCTTGGTGACACGTAGGAAAATTTTGAATTTCTGCTACGTTCCCCAACACCGTCGACCTCCTCCAGCCTCCACGGGCTCCTGTTCATCCAGCCTCCACCGCGCTTACTCCACCGGGCCATCGTTCAACCACCCTGCACGGGCACCCCTCCATCGCTCACTGTTCATCCAGCCCTCCACACCATGGGGTCCTGTTCAACCACCCTCCACGGCCACCCTCCACCGCTTCATCGCTCATCCAGCCCTCCACACCACGGGTTCCTGTTCATCCCGAGGCAACGCCACCGCCACCGTACATCCAACCCCCCGCAATGCTCACCGTTCATCCCAGAGGCAGCATCGATCGGCTTCGATTAGCGGCAGAGCGGCGAATCGCTCCATCGGGTTCAGTTAAAAGCCATCGATCGATCGCTCGGGTTCAGTAACGCATAGCCTGCAGTGCAATCGCTCGGGTTCAGTTAGAGCCCAACGCCTCGCTAGGCTTCAGTTAGAGCCAACGCCTCACACACACGCGCGTACGTACAAGAGAAACGCACATCGCTGTCCCACGTAACCGGCAACTCCTCAAAATTTTCCTCCCCCTCGCTTCTACCATGGTTTTTTCCGTCATGGACGGCCCAAAGAATGTCATGCAGCTGCGTCTCCGGCCCGCCTAGGACGAAAAGCCCATTTTCTGTCATGATTTTTTGTCATAGAAGTATGAGCCCACCACATCTATGATGATACCGGGTTTTGTCACAATTATCGTCATAGAAGTGTCATATGTATGACATAAATTTTTTTCGTTCGGCCCAAAATGTCACGAATGTGTCTTTTTTTTGTAGTGATACTAGTGGGAATTTTTCATTACAGAACTTGGCTTGTATATTCCTACGATGGGCTTCCTCAAATGCCCTAGGTCTTCATGAGCAAGCAAGTTGGATGCACACCCACTAGTTTTCTTTTGTTGAGCATTCATTTATAGCTCTAGTGCATCTGTTGCATGGCAATCCCTACTCCTCATGTTGACATCAATTGATGGGCATCTCCATAGCCCATTAATTATCCATGTCAATGTGAGACTTTCTCTTTTTTTGTCTTCTCTACACAATCCCCATCATCATATTCTATTCCACCCATAGTGCTATATCCATGGCTCACGCTCATGTATTGCGTGAAGGTTGAAAAAGTTTGAGATTGTTTAAGTATGAAACAATTTCTTGGCTTGTCATCGGGGGTATAGAAGTTGGGAAAATCTTTGTGTGACGAAAATGAAGCATAGCCTAACTATATGATTATGTAGGGATGAACTTTCTTTTGCCATGCTATTTTGAGAAGACATGATTACTTTGATTAGTATGCTTGAAGTGTTACTATTTCTTTTATCAATATGAACTTTTATTTTGAATCATTTGGATCTGAACATTCATGCCACAATAAAGAAAATTACTTTGATAATCATGCTAGGTAGCATTCCACATCAAAAATTCTGTATTTATCATTTACCTACTCGAGGACGAGCAGGAATTAAGCTTGGGGATGCTTGATACGTCTCCAACGTATCTATAATTTTTTATTGTTCCATGCTATTATATTACCCCTTTTGGATGTTTATGGGCTTTATTATACACTTTTATATTACTTTTGGGACTAACCTATTAACCGGAGGCCCAGCCCATATTGCTGTTTTATTGCCTGTTTCAGTATTTCGAAGGAAAGGAATATCAAACGAAGTCCAAACGGAATGAAACCTTGACAACGTGTTTTTGGAAGATTATCATCCTGGAGGCTTGGAGATCAAGTCAGAAGATCCTCGAGGAGCCCAGGAGATAGGGGGCGCGGCCCCCTGTCTCGTGGACCCCTCGAGCACCTCCCGACCGACTTCTTTCGCCTATATAACCCTACGTACCCTAAAACCATCAGAAATCAAGATAGATCGGGAGTTCCGCCGCAAGCCTCAGAGCCACCAAAACCTCTCGAGTCCGTTCCCACCTACGGAGGGGGAACCCATCACCGGTGGCCATCTTCATCATCCCGGTGCTCTCCATGACGAGGAGGGAGTAGTTCACCCTCGGGGCTGAGGGTATGTACCAGTAGCTATGTGTTTGATCTCTCTCTCTCTCTCTCTCGTGTTCCCTCTATGGCACGATCTTGATGTATCGTGAGCTTTGCTATTATAGTTGGATCTTATGTTTCTTCTTCCCCTCTTCTCTCTTGTGATGAATTGAGTTTCCCCTTTAAAGTTATCTTATCGGATTGAGTCTTTGATTTGAGAACACTTGATGTATATCTTGCCGTGTTTATCTGTGGTGACAATGGGATATCACGTGGCACTTGATGTATGTTTTGGTGACCAACTTGCGGGTTCCGCCCATGAACCTATGCATAGGGGTTGGCACACGTTTTCTTGACTCTCCGGTAGAAACTTTGGGGCACTCTTTGAAGTACTTTGTGTTGGTTGGATGAATCTGAGATTGTGTGATGCATATCGTATAATCATGCCCACGGATACTTGAGGTGACAATGGAGTGTCTAGGTGACATTAGGGTTTTGGTTGATTTGTGTCTTAAGGTGTTATTCTAGTACGAACTCTTTAATAGATCGATCCGAAAGAATAACTTTGAGGTGGTTTCGTACCCTACCATAATCTCTACGTTTGTTCTCCGCTATTAGTGGCTTTGGAGTGACTCTTTGTTGCATGTTGAGGGATTGTTATATGATCTATCTATGTTATTATTGTTGAGAGAACTTGCACTAGTGAAAGTATGAACCCTAGGCCTTGTTTCCTAGCATTGCAATACCGTTTATGCTCACTTTTACCACTTGTTACCTTGCTGTTTCTATATTTTCAGATTACAAAACCTACATCTACCATCCATATTGCACTTGTATCACCATCTCTTCGCCCGAACTAGTGCACCTATACAACTTACCATTGTATTGGGTGTGTTGGGGACACTAGAGACTCTTTGTTATTTGGTTGCGGGGTTGCTTGAGAGAGACCATCTTCATCCCACGCCTCCCACGGATTGATAAACCTTAGGTCATCCACTTGAGGGAAATTTGCTACTGTCCTACAAACATGTGCACTTGCAGGCCCAACAACGTCTACAAGAAGAAGGTTGTGTAGTAGACATCAAGCTCTTTTCTGGCGCCGTTGGCGGGGAGGTTAGTGCTTGAAGGTATATCTTTAGATCTTGCAATCGAATCTTTTTGTTTCTTGTTTTATCACTAGTTTAGTCTATAAAAGAAAACTACAAAAAATGGAATTGAGTTTGTCTCATACGCTTCACCTTTTTAATATCTTTCTGAGTTTGATGGAAACGAAAATTGTGCTCAAGTGCTAGAAGAAGAATGCTTTAAAATGCTTGGTACTAAATCTTTGAATGATGAGCATGATTGCTATGTTGTTAGTATAAACTCTTTGAATATCCGTAGTACTAATGATGATTGCTCTAGTCATGATGAAAATATCTCTCATAAGCATGTCAAATTTTGTGGAGTGCATGTTTGCATTAACACACCAAATAAAGAAGATATATATTGCAAGAGGCATAAGTATTTCGGAACTAAGAAGTTGCAAGAAAGGCTAGATAAGAGTGCGGAGGATTTAAGATATCTTTCCCCTTGTGAATTTTGCAATAAACAAGATCATTTACATCTCCAATGCAAATTGTTTCATGATCGGATTATGATGATTTGATCTCCCTTTCTCATTACAATGAACTTAGATTGCTTTTGGGTTGTGAAGAGTTGAAACGTTTAACTAAGCCTATTCCAGAATTTAATCTTAAGCATTTTCTTGATATTGATCTAGAAAAGATTTATATGTTTTGTGCGGAGAATTGCATTGAAAATCCTTATATTGCCAATTACCTAAAGAAAAGAAAGCAAATAGAAGATTATGAGAATACTAATGAAAGGGAAGAGACTTCCCAATATCCTCCTATTATTTCTTATGATGAATTAGGTAACGAGGAGGAGCTTTCTATTCAACCAATCTCATCAATAAGGAGCTCAAAGAGGAAGGTTGAACCTACACATAATGTGAAGAAGATAAAGAAAAGAAGGAGCAACAAAGGTAAAAAGGTATCCCCACCAAATGATGTTGCTCCTACTACTCATTGTGATGATGATAATTGCTTTACTATTGGTGCTATCCATATTTTTATTGATAAAAGTGATTATGCTTATGATATGAAAGAGCCCAAGCTTGGGGAAGCTATGTTTGATGAGGATGAAATATTTGAGAATATATTTGCTGAAATTAATGTTTTTCCCAAGCTTGGGGATGCTATGTTTAATGAAGATGATATTTTTAGCACCCCAAGTTTTGATATGCAAAGTTGTTATGATAGCATGCCTCCTACCTATGATGATTATATTGATGAAAGTGGGTTCGGAAGAGTGTCAACTTTAGGAAGTAGTGATCCCACTATTTTGGGGGATGTTGAACTTTATTGTGATGAATATTAAAGTGGATTTGGAAGAGTGTCAACTTTATTTAGTGATTCCACTATCTTGGGAGAGGTTTCAATCGATTATGATGAGAACGAAGTTGCTACTTATGATGATTATTGTGATGAAACTTATGCTATAAAAAGTAGTGATGATTATATTTACAAATCTTGTCATGATTATGATTACCCTTTTCTGAACATTACTCTTTTAATGTGGAAACAATTTTTAGTGTTCAAGTCTCTTATGATACTCCCAATATTCCGAATGAGAAGAATTTTGCTTATGTGGAGAGTAGTAAATTTTCTATGCTAGTAGATCATGAAAAGAATGCTTTAAGTGCTGGTTATTTTGTTGAATTCATTCATGATGCTACTGAAAATTATTATGAGGGAGTAACATATGCTTGTAGGAGTTGCAATAATGTCAAGTTTCCTCTCTATGTGCATCAATTTTTGAAGTTATGCTTGTTTTGCCTTCCTATGCTAGTTGATTATTGTTCCCATAAGTTGTTTGCTCACAAAATCCCTATGCATAGGAAGTGGGTTAGACTTAAATGTGCTAGTAATATTCTTTATGATGCTCTCTTTATGTTTCAATTCTTATGTCTTATGTGAGCATCATTGAAATCATCATGCCTAGCTAGGGGCTTTAAACGTTAGCGCTTGTTGGGAGGCAACCCAATTTTATTTTAGTTTCTTTCTTTTTGGTTATGATTAGGAATAAATAATCCATCTATCTTCTGGTTAGATGTGTTTTCATGTTTTAATTAGTGTTTGTGCCAAGTAGAACCTTTGGGAAGACTTGGGTGAAGTCTTTATGATCATGCTGTAAAAAACAGAAACTTTAGGGCTCACGAGATTAGCTTCAACTTTTTACTGGAGAGTGCTATTTAGTTGATTCTTTTTGCAGAGGATCACTATACAAATTCCTCAGGTCCACCAATTTATTTTAGAATTTTTGGAGTTCCAGAAGTTTGCGTTAGTTACAGATTACTACAGACTGTTCTGTTTTTGACAGATTCTGTTTTCATTGTGTTGTTTGCTTATTTTGGTTAATCTATGGCTATTAAAATAGTTTATAAACCATAGATAAGTTGGAATACAGTAGGTTAAACACCAATATAAATAAATAATGAGTTCATTACAGTACCTTGAAGTGGTGTTTTGTTTTCTTTCGCTAACGGAGCTGACGAGTTTTCTGTTAAGTTTTGTGTTGTGAAGTTTTCAAGTTTTGGGTAAAGATTCAATGGACTATGGAATAAGGAGTGGAAAGAGCCTAATATTGGGGATGCCCAAGGCACCCCAAGGTAATAATCACGGACAACCAAGAGCCTAAGCTTGGGGATGCCCCGGAAGGCATCCCCTCTTTCGTCTTTGTTCATCGGTAACTTTACTTGGAGCTATATTTTTATTCACCACATGATATGTGTTTTGCTTGGAGCGTCATTTAATTTTGTTATTTTTTGCTTTCTGTTATTTATAATAATGTTTTTCATCTTTAGTTTCAATAAAAAAAGTCAAGGATAGCCTTTGCAATGCTTATTTTGCTACTATACATGTTTCTGTTTGAAAACAGAAAGTTTACCGCTGTTGCAAAAATTCCCTAGAAAAGTCGGAGCATGATATAATGTTGGAACTTTTTGAATAATGAGCTCTGATAAATTTACTACAGTGTTAATTTTATTTCATAATTTTTGGAGTTAGGAAAGTATTGATACTCTTGCATTCTTTACAGACTGTACTGTTTTGGCAGATTGCTGTTATGTTTGCATTGTTTGCATATGTTTGCTTGTTTAATGATTCTATTTATGGATAGGAGTATTAAATATGCAGAGACATTTAGTATTCAATGTTGAATAATAATTTTAGTGATTTGTCACAGTAGAAAATGATTAGGTTTTGCATTGGTTTATACTAACTTATCTCACGAGTTCTTGTTGAGTTTGGTGTGTATGAAGCTTTTGATAAAAAGAGAAACCATGATATGAGAGGAATTAGGGAGACACAAAAGTTCAAGCTTGGGGATGCCCAAGGCACCCCAAGATAATATTTCAAGAAGTCTCAAGCATCTAAGCTTGGGGATGCCCCGGTAGGCATCCCACCTTTCTTCTTCAACCACTATCGGTTAGTATCGGATGAGCCTAAGTTTTTGCTTCTTTACATGAGTTGTGCTATCCTTGCAATGATATTTTATTTTGTTTTGCTTGCTATTTGAATACAATACCAAGATCTGAAATTCCTTAATATTAGAGAGTCTTCACATAGTTGCACAATTATTTAACTACTCATTGATCTTCACTTATATCTTGTTGGAGTAGTTTGTCGTTTGCTCTAGTGCTTCACTTATATCTTTTAGAGCACGGCGGTGGTTTTATTTTGTAGAAATTAATGAACTCTCATGCTTCACTTATATTATTTTGAGAGTCTTAAACAGCATGGTAATTTGAACGAAAACTTTCATAGGAGGTGAACTGGATGCTATGATCAATTTGATACTTGATAATTGTTTTGAGATATGGAGGTAGTGATATTAAAGTCATGCTAGTTGGTTGATTATGAATTTAAAGAATGCTTGTGTTGAAGTTAGCAAGTCCCGTAGCATGCACGTATGGTTAAAGTTGTGTAACAAATTTGAAGCATGAAGTGTACCGCTTGTGCATCCTTATGAGTGGCGGTCGGGGACGGCGATGGTCTTTTCCTACCAATCTATCCCCCTAGGAGCATGCGCGTAGTGCTTGATTTTTGATGACTTATAAATTTTTGCAATAAGTATATGAGTTCTTTTGACTAATGTTGAGTCCATGGATTATACGCACTTTTACCTTTCCGCCATTGCTAGCCTCGTCGGTACCATGCATTGCCCTTTCTCACCTTGAGAGTTGGTGCAAACTTCACAGCATCCAAACCCGTGATATGATACGCTCTATCACACATAAGCCTCATTATATCTTCCTCAAAACAGCCACCATACCTACCTATTTATGGCATTTCCATAGCCATTCCGAGATATATTGCCATGCAACTTTCCACCGTTCCGTTTATCATCATTATGGCATACATTACTTTTGTCATATTGCCATTGCATGATCATGTAGTTGACATCTTATTTGTGGCAAAGCCACCATGCATTATTTTTCATACATGTCACTCTTGATTCATTGCACCATCCTGGTACACCGCCGGAGGCATTCATATAGAGTCATATTTTGTTCTAGTTTTGAGTTGTAATTCATATGTTGTAATCAATGAAAGTGTGATGATCATCACTATTAGAGCATTTCCCAAAAAGAAAAAAAAGAGAAAGAAAAAAAAAGAAGAAAGGCCAAAAGAAAAAAGAAGGCCCAAAGAAAAAAAAGAAAATAAATAAAAAGGGGCAATGCTACTATCTCTTTTTCCACACTTGTGCTTCAAAGTAGCACCATGTCTTTCATATAGTGAGTCTCATATGTTGTCACTTTCATATACACTACATAAAAAATACACTTCCGTGATGATACGTGTTTGTCACAGTAGGTCGCATTTTTTGTCATGCATGTACATCCATGAAAAATTTATGACGTAATCAAGATAGTCATAGCTTTGTCGTCAGAGAAGTGTTCCATGACATTACCAAAATTATCATCACGGAAGTGTCCACTTCCATGACGATAAATCGCGCGTCACGTAAGTGCTTTCGTCAAGGGTGACCGACACGTGGCATCCACCGTAGCGGAACACCGTTAAGCTATCGTGTCGGGTTTTGGATCCGATAACTCGTTAATGACCCGACCAATGGGGATTTTCCACGTGTAAAATCATCATTGGCTGGAGGAAACACGTGTCGGCTCATTGTTGGGACAGATGTCATCCACTCATTGGACAGAAGGCACCTATGATATGTCGACACGTGGCCCGGCCCAAGAGAGGCCCATTCCTGTGAAAAGGCCGGCCCGTTTGACTTGGTCAAAAGGTGACGGGCCGGCCCATGGAAAGCCTGTTAACGGCCTGTTCGCATATTGCCCATTTACAGCCCGCTAACCCAAGGCCCATTACGCCCTACCCGAATTAGGCCCAGTAGCGTCATCTGGGCCATCCAATATGATCCCAGCCCGTTTTCACTTCTGGCCCATGTATGGCCCATGACGTCTTTCGGCCCATATGAGGCCCTATGTAACTCTTGGCCTATTAACGGCCCGTGGTGAAACTGGCCCGCAATGAACAGTGTATCACTTTAGACCCATTAACGGCCCGTGGTGAAATTGGCTCGTAATGAATAGTGTATCACTTTATACCCATTAATGGCCCGTTATTCAGTTGGGACGTTTCCAGCCCATGTTCTCTTTCGGCCTTCTCAGAGCCCATTTATTCTTGGGCTCATTTCAAGCATTCGTTTACTTACGGCCCGTTACTGTAATTTTCTACTTGTGGGCCAAATTCAGCCCGTGGTTACAGTCGGCCCGTTTGTGGTCCGTTAATACATTGAGCCATTTTCATAGCGTCACCAAATACAGCCTATTAACGATGGCCCGTTATTGTCGGCCCATGAACGGACGATTCCAACTCTAGCCCGTTTATGGCCATAATGCGTCCTGTTATTGGCCCATGTTTGGCCAATCGATCATACGACCTGTATAAGGCCCATTGTTGATAGGGCCCGTAGAAGGCCCATTGTTTCTACGGCCCGTAGAAGGCCCAATGTTTCTACGGCCCATAGAAGGCCTACTATTTCTACAGCCCGTAGAAGGCCCACTGTTTCTACGGCCCGTAGGAGGCCCAGTGTCACTACAGTAAATATTAGCCCATGGTTACTATCCGCTGGGGTTGCGGTTAGATGGGTTGTAGCTGGTTCTCTGCCCAACGGTGTAAGTGTGCAATCTGGAAGAGTCTCGATTATGTGTGGTGGGGCTAGTTTGTGGGCCAGTACAACCATGGTTCTATCTGCATCGACGGGTAGCATTGTCTTTTGTGAAGAACGGGTTTTTGCTCCCTTAGATACTGCCATCACCCCTCCAATTCAAATGGCTGATAAACAAGAAAAGAAATTGAACGTCTGAGACATTGTATGATAGACAGATGTGGTAATTCACATATATGTTGTCTAACCAAACAGGACATCATGACACAATTTCACATATATGATGCCTAACTAAACAGGATAGCATGACACAGTTCCAGATATACGATGGATAACTTAACAGGATATAATGGCATAATTCAACATATGATGAGTACCTAAACAGGATGACATGACAAAAGTATATGATGTCTTTCTAAAATAGGTTGGCATGAAATAATTCACATACATGTTGTCTAAGTATACAGGATGGCATGATATAATTGACATAATTGATTCATATACTAAGCAGTTGGCACTCGCATGTATGACCTCTAAACTAAGCAGATAGAATTCAATATTGTGCATATGATGTCTAAACTAAGCAATGCAAGACACCATATACATCATATGAGAAATATAAACATTGCAACTTAGAGCATACACCTCAGGTGGGATATAGGACTGGTCATCTGTCTCTGGATCCTCCTCTAAGGAGCTCCTCAGAACCATCGAGATATATGCTTCAACAGTATCATTGCACACTCAAGACCTTGTTTTCGCTCCAGATTTTTCCATAACCGGCCCAAATGGCTGATACACATGAAGAGTAGTTCAATATACACAGATTGTCGACAAATGGAATACGTAATGAAAAAAAATATGGCATGATATAATTCACATATATGATGCCTGGCTCCATGGCGGTGCATAATTCACATATATGATAACTGGGTGAAAAACATCGCATTGCATAATTCACATATCTGATATAGAAAGCAAACAGGAGGCATTCACACAAAGCATGTCTAATCTAAGCAGATGGCATGGCAATGCAAGACACCATATGCATGATATGAGCAATATAACCCAGCCAAGTTAGAGCATGCACCTCGGGGAGGGGGGGAATACGACTGGTCATCTCTCTCTGAATCCTCCTTTGAGGAGCTATCTGTAACCAGCAAGAAATCTGCATCGACAGGTAGCACTGACTGCTCAGAAGACCTTGTTTTCACTCCAGATTTTCCCATGACCGACTCAAATGGCTGATGCACAGGAAGAGTAGATGATTGTATAAACATTGCTGACAAATGGAACACATTATGGAAAAAATATGGCACGATACAATTCACATATACGATGGTGGCTAAACAGGATGGCATTGCATGATTCACGTATATGATGCCCTGGCTAAAGAAGATGGCATTGCATAATTCCCATATACTCCCTCCGTTCCTAAATAATTATCTTTTAGAGATTTCAAATGGACTACCACATACGGATGTATATAGACATATTTTAGAGTGTAGATTCACTCATTTTGTTCCGTATGTAGTCACTTGTTGAAATCTCTAAAAGACAAATATTTAGGAATGGGGGAGTGTGATATAGAAACCAAACAGGTGGCATTCACACAAAGCAAATCTAAACTAAGCTGATGACATATAAGATGTATAATGTAAGCAATGCAAGGCGCCATATGCATGATATGACCAACATCAAGATGACAAAGTTAGAGCAAACACCTTAGGTGGTAAACAGGCATGGTCGGCTCCTTCTGATTCTCCATCTGAACAGTTATCTTCCTCTGGAATATAATCTGGAAATGCAGGAGAGGGGGGCCCACTTTGCCCACCATGGAGCAGCGTCTGCATGACACTATATTCAGACGCAATCAGATTCTCTTTTTCTCTACATGTTCGATGCGATTGTGTACAATATCTCGACATGCATAATAAAAAAATAGTTAGATTTTGTAAGGCCTAAGGGTGCATGCAAAATCAAGACCGATGGTAGAAAACGAGTGGATGGATCCAAAACTAATGATAGCGGTAGATTATAGCTTCAGTTTAAAAGATAGACAATGGATCATCTATTGTTTGTTGCCCACCCAACATGAACCACATAGAAGATCCCGGATGAACTAGATAGTAGACAGATACTATTCTTCTTTGGCTCGATATGAGACCCATGGGCAATTCAAACTCAAGATTGAACGATAAAGTAGCAGGTAATAATAACCGATGTATAACATAAGCAAACACGAAAAGATCGCGACCTCTCTTCCGGAACTGTCTAGTCCTCGTGTTCATCTGCCGATCGATGATGGTAATGCAGTTGGCGTGGCTGCCGGCAACGGGGAAGATGATCTGAGGCGGCGAAAGAAAGTCTGCAGGGGGGATCTCTGCTGCAGTGAACGCTTTTGTCGATGGTGCACCTCAGGTGGGGTGGATGATGGCACGGCAGGAGCAGGACATAACACACAGAGTTTTCTTTGACGCCAATCTGAAAATGAAGTAAATCTGTAAGGGCTCCTTAGAATTGGAGGATTCTATAAACGCAGGGACAGGAAAACACAGGAATAGGATAGGAATGCACGTGCAAAACAGAGCATTTGGAAACATAGGATTTCAGTCAACCTGGGTGTTTGGCTCACATGAATTAGAAGAACAGAGGAATGGAGAAACAAAGTGATGCGACGAGTGTACAATCTCTTTGGCATAGCCTTGTGGACCTCAGCATCATTGGGTTGGACGTGGAGGATGGTGATGATGCTGGTGTGACTGTCGGAGGCGGGGAAGAAGATCCGAGGCCTCTGGAAACGGCGCCGAGGGTACTGCTCCGCTATGATGGACGGTTCCGTCGTTGGAGCAGCTCCGCTAAGGTGTACGGCGACGAGGCTGAAGCATGACAAGAGAGACAACTTTAATCTGAAGTGGGACCCTAATATCATCTGCAATAGATGATGTAAAATACATCACCAAAAAGTGCTAGATGTAAAACGCATCAGCCGCGCCACGGCCGCTCCGGCAGATGTTGTAAGTACTGTTCACTCTGAACTTAACTGAAGAAAATGAACTTCACAGTCGAAACTGAATTTTACTGTCGAAACTGATTGAACTAGTAACAGAGCATTGCAATAGATGTTTAGGGCGTTCGAGCACTAGTAGCGGAGAAGCAGTGATCTAAATCAGCAGACGCCGGCGAGGAACGCACTAGCAGAGAGCAAGTCGTGCAAGAGCACCGCGAAAGCAAGTGCTAAAGCAGCAACTCCTCAGAGTCAGCGGAGGTCGTGCGGCAAAGCAGAAGCAAGCGAGAGCAAGAGCAGAGCAGCATCACGAACGAAAGCAGGAGCGGTGCAGCAGCGCCGACCGACAAAGAAGAACAGAGCCAGTAGCCGAAGCGAGAGCCGGAGCAATGCAGCTAGTGCCGTTAGGGAAGTCGCCACGAGGAAGCAACGACATGGGGAGAGACGCCGTGGATGATGTGGCCGGCGACGGCGCCGTCGATGGAGACGCCATGTCTGCTCGGTATCGAGCACCGGCAGCCCCGTGAGATTGAATAAAAGATAAAATGCAGCGGTGAGTGCAGAACCTCCTTGGTGGCGCCGAGTTGGCATCGGCTTCATCGGACGAATTGGTGAGGGTGCTGCGGTTTCGGTGGGGCAGGTCAAGACGGCGCTGTGGGGATTGAGGTGGCGCGATAGATGAGGCGAACGTCGGGGCAGCTCCTTGGAGGTGGAGGACGGGGCGGCTGATCCGGCGGGGTGACGAGATCGACAACAGATCCTCATCCGGTGCGGTGGATGAGGGACGGCGAGCTGTTGCGGTGGACGACGTAGTCGGGGAATAGTCTCCGGCTGGGCGGCGGTCGGGAGGCCGATGGAGGAGCGTGGGGTTTTGCGGGTTTTGGCGGCCTCGGTGTACGAACGGGGGGGGGGGGGGAGGAGGGGGGGCGAAGGGGGAGGGGGGAGCCAAGCTTAGGGACGCGCTTGTCCGGAATGTAGGGTAAGTTACCAGCGTACCCCCACCGGTTTTGACACCGCGATGTGGAGCTTCATTTCCGGCTGAGGGGCAGAAGGGGGATTTTGCGTGTCTGGGATGCGGGAGCGATTTCGGATGAGGAGGGAGTTCTCGCGCGCGTCCAAATTTCGGGATAACAAGGCGCGGCACGGGTTGAAGAAGCAGGAGTTTCAAAGCAGGTGAGACAAAAGATACTCGAGCTTGAAAATTTCGGGATAACAAGGTGCGAATTCCTTGTTCGGCAGAACAAACTTAACGTGTAAAAAAAATTCATACAAGACACAAGAGAGTCATGTCCCCTTTTACTATATTGCTATAGATGCCATTGAAAAAACTACAAGTAAAATGTAAAAAAAAATCGGGAGAACATGATTACCCTGCACAGTACCAAATCGATTCGCACTTCCCTCAACAACAACAAAAAACAAATCAATTCCCACCAAAGAAAGAGTAATGTCCGTTTTTATGTGATTACAGATGCCATGATCTCGAATTTCAATTTTTGAATCCACGTTATGTTGAATTCGAATATATCATTAGGTGACCTTGCGGTTTATAATTGATGTAGTCATATATTTTGATCTTCCATCATATATGAACATTTTACTCCACCATGTGAACATATATATATTGTCGTCTACCATATGGACTAAATTTGAATCAATTTTCCTTATTTGAATATGATTTTTGTCAAGTTATACAATAATTTAAATATTATCTTGATAACAAAAAGACATACATATAGCAGTAATCATATTTCACTATGAACTACAAGTACCATACGCTCTCCAATTCAAATATCTGTATCCATTTTATGTTGAATTCAAATCATAGTACATTATTGGTCTAGGTAGCGAGATGTTCGGGATAATCTAAACCCTGTTTTCATACATATCATTTTTGGCTGAATTGGGACAAGTTTTGGTATAAGCCTCTTGCAAAACCGGAGATTCTCTCAACAAGCCTCGTGGTTCCGAGAGGGAACGTGTCACCTTTGTGTGCGAAATGATATACGCTGCCTCCCCCCTGATTTTATTTACAGAGGCAACATAGAACTATATGAGTGCCCTATTAAATTTTGGAATTATTTCGGATTCATTAGGCCTTTTTATACATTAATTGAGTTTCTGGACTTTTAATGTGCATAATCTAAATATGAATTGCATGCACATGCTCCGGTGCACCAAAGTGGGTTGAAAAATCATATGTGTGTCCTTGGTTGAATTTCTAGGTCCCATGGAAGAAATGAGAATGAAATTCAAACATCCACGTCATGACTTTGCCGAGAACATCGAGAAACTTAGATTTTAAATTCATGTAATGAAACTTGGCATGGTGTCATGTCATGGCACTAACATGTTGTGGTAAGAAATTGGGCGATTTGGAAGCTCGTGGTTCTAAGAGGGAACGTGCCACCCCGCCCTTGAGTTGCTTAACAAAGGAAACATAGAACTACATTAGTGCCATGTTAAATTTTGGAATTATTCTGGGTTCATTTGTCGTTTTTATACATTAATTGAGTTTCTGGTCATTTAATGTGCATAAGTCAAATTTGAACTACAAGCACATTCTCTCGTGCACCAAAGTTGGTTGAAAAATCACATTTGTGTCCTCGGGTGAATTTCTAGGTTCCATGCAAGAAATGGGAATGAAATTCAAAATTCTGGGCGTCGTGGCTGGGTTGGAAACATTGAGAAACTTAGTTTTTTTAATTCCTGTAAATCCAAAACACGCATGAAAATAATGAAACTTGGCTTGGTGCCATGACATGGCACCAACATGCTGTGGTAAATTTGCGATCCGATTTGCAAAGGCGCACACATTAGCAATCAACAAAGTCATTTTGGAACAAGTGCTGTCACGTTACAATTGGAAACACAAGTATTATTGAAACCGTGGGTGTTCTACTTACTAGTACCATTTACGTGCCGCCACGCGTCCCCAATTTTTATTAGCTAGGAGGCGCCATGCAGGGTAGCTATTTGAGTACGAGAGGCGTGCGATCAGACCCCTGCGCGTGCTTATCGGGAGGAGAGCCCTTTGACCTCCATCTGTCGTCCACCTCTCTCCCAAGGTCTCCATTAATGTCACCCGAGCCTCTGTTTAATGGCGTGGCTATGTCTCACTCGACTGAGATTTAAGAGAGAAAAAATAAAATCTGACAGCACGGATCTTGATGTAAGATCCGACGGACCTATATAGCATCTACTGCGACTTATAGAAAGACTGATGAATATATAAGGATGATTTTTTTTGATAAAAGAAGGGCTTGCCCCTTCCGATTTTCATTACTGAAAACCACCACAATTCACAAGAAGTTCAGCACAACTCCAGCCTAACGCGAAGGACTAAAAGTACCAGATTGAAATCGCAACATCCCAAGAGGCCAACAAAGGCCAAACATCCGCGCTAGAACCCAACATTTCACAACCGACGACACAATCGACATCCTAAACCGATTATTACATCAAAAGAAACCAGGAAACTGAAGGAGGCCTAGCAGCAACTAGAAGAACAACAACGCCAGGGTCGCCACCACAAGAGTTTTCTTCATTCCAGCCTCGCAACATTGATCTTCCACAGAAAGATAAGGACGATTAATTGTCTTACATAATTAGAAAGATAATTTAAAAAGCCACATGCGGCTACGCCCGAAATACACAAGGGCAAAAGAAGAAGGAAGACAAGGATCTGGCTCGCTGATCTTTACTTTCTTGATGTGTTGTTGTAGGCCGCGGGAACTAGTCTTCACGGCGAGCGGCGATGAGCTATTTCGTGTCCTCAAGACGCTACTTGAGAACATCCACGGATTCCTCCACCAGCCTTTGGCGCTCGTTGCGGAGCATGTCACTCTCGTCCATAAGTTTCTTGACGATGACACCGGTCCTCTTCAACAAGGCACTGGTCTACTCCTGCTGGTCTGCACTTCGGACGATCTTCTCCCTCAGCAGGTCGCGCTCGGTCCGGAGCCTCTCATTGCCCTCCCTTAGTTGCCGGATGACGCCGGTAGCCTGTTCAAACGAGGCTTTCATGTCGTCCTGCAACCTCGCCAAGACGGAGATCTGATCCATCTGGCTATGGACGATCGCATGCATGCGCTGTAACGATCGTCGCTTTGCGCAAGAAATTTTCCCAGGCCGCCGCGGCGCGGCGGGACATCTCTGCTGCATTCGTGGCGCGGCGGGACATCTCTGCTGCTTCCGCGGCACGGCCGGACCAGTCTGCTGCATCGACGGCGCGGCGGGACCTCCGTGCTGCTTCAGCGGCGCGGCGGGACCTCCGTGCTGCTTCAGCGGCGCGGCGGGACCTCTGTGCTGCTACTTCCGCGCGGCGGGACATGTCGGCTGCTCTCGCAGCGAGGCGGGACATCTCTCGTGCTTCCGCTTCCATGCTCTCCTCTCCCTGGTAGCAACCTCTCGACCCAAAACTCACGCTGGCCATGGCAGACGCAAGGGAAGGATGCTGAATGACTTGTTTGTTTTTGTGGATGAGGAGTTGAGGAGGAATGTGCAGTCATCTTGGCATACTAGTATTTATAACCGAGTACTAATACGCTCCTAAGTGGGAAACCGTTTAGGTTGTGATCGGTGTGAACATGTTTGGAATTCAACATACTAGCGTGGTACTAATATGCTCCTAAGTGGGAAACCGTTTAGGTTGTGATCAGTGTGAACAGGTTTGCAATTCAATATAGCGTGGAGTACTTTGGAATGTGACGAGACGCAAGCTCAGAAACTTGTACTCTGAGTTTAGTAGTACGTTATACAGGAAGAGAAGAGGTGCGCGCACGCACTCGTCCTCTCACACACGCGTCTTTTTTTTCTCGAAAAGGAGGATGATGACCCCCGGCCTTTGCATCTGGGAGTCACACACGCATCTGTAGCTACGAATTGTAGTGTTCTCTACCATCCGATTGGCTCTATCATGAATGTACCTATATACTAAAACATGTCTAGATACATCTATATTTTGACAAATGGAAGGCATGTATTGTGGAGCGGAGGAGTGCTTGTCATCAAAATGGATAAAAGGGACGTGTCTAGAACTAAAATACGTCTACATACATCTCCTTTTATCCATTTTGATGACAAGTAGTACTCTTACCCAAAGGAACTTTATATCCAACAAACACAAAATATCCGTTCGACTGTTGGAAATTACTGATCTGATGTCGAAGTAATTGTTGTAGCGCCACCAAAACCCACCATTTCTTAAGCTAAAGTAGACCAAAGTAATCCCTATATTAGCATATTACTAAGATAAACAGAAGGCACTATTGAAACATTTAGGACGTGAGCTTGTCAATCTGAATGTGGAGGGACACAAGCTTAGCCCCGGCCAGCAGCTTGGGCGGAACTGTCAAGAAGGTCAGCTCCTGCACGTCGACGTCGTCGGGATCCTTGCTGCTTGTGACCTCCATTTCCACCTTGATGGCGTCGATCGTGCCTTTGGGCTCCCCCGGCAGGCCGTTCGCCCACAGCTTGGCCAAGTAGTGCGGCAGTAGGGACGCCCGCTCGATGCGCACGGGGACACGGCGATAGGCGCGCCGATGTCGAGCACGCCGCCGACCAAGAAAAACGCACGGTGGTCCTCCTCCGCGAACAGCAAGAGCCGTTGCTCCGATAGTGGCACTTGCAGCTGGAGCACCTTGCCGTACTGGATCCTGTGCACGGGCATGGGATGCGCGGTGCTGATGTGGTGGTAGAGCGTCGGTGGCGGGCCTTCGTAGCCGCAGACGGGCACGGGGCATTTGCGGTGGCGCGACGACACACGCCCTGGTGATCGGCGAGCTTGTGGTAAGTGACATAGAGCCCACAGCCTTCGTGCGGGCACTCCACCCTCACCGGCGAAAGGACGGAGTCCACCGCCGTGTTCCGCACGTCGAAGCCACCGCCGCTTCGCGCACAGCACTGCCGCTGGTTCCCGGGGCGCTCGACGCGGCAGTCCGCGCAGGACGGGTGCCCTCCCTTGCACTGCAGAAATCAATCCAACAACACATCAATCAAGAAACCTTCACCTTGCTCAATCAGCCGAACGGACGAGGTGTATTCGAACCTCATACACTGGAGGCGTCAAGGGGCGAAGGCACAAGGGGCAGTTGAGCACGGTGAGGTCCATCGAGACCTTAGTGAGCTCCATCGTCGGGTCCTGTTCATGTTCGGTCTGCATGATCTCGCCCTCCTCGTGCACAACCATCCTTCAAGGTGCATTAAATCAACACATGCAAGTACTATCAAAAGAAGATTCACGGCATGCATGCATGCATTGTAATTAATGCATCGGTAAACACAAATTATTGAAATATATCAAGTGCAGTGCTTTGATGTGTCGCGTCAACTCGTACATCAACGAGAAGTTTGATTATCCTCTCCCTCGCGGACTTAACTGCACCTGATTTTGGGCATATGACGTTGGCTACACACACTGCCGGGCCCAACTGTCATACACGCAAAGACAGGGCGTCCCTCCCTCGCCCATGAGCGTGGTGGCTGGCAAGACTAGGAGAAGCTTTCGCTACACGCTCTTCCTCCCGCACGTGGTGGACATGCAACAGTTCAATCGGTGCCAGATGGCCAGAAGCGTACTGTAGTACTCCTCCAGTGCAGTAGTACACCATCATTGTTCGACTTCCCGGAGAGGCGAAGAGCCAAGCGCAGCCGGACGCCGTGTGGCAGTTTCATGTGTAGAGTAGTCTAGATAGCGTGTACCGTGCCTGTAAGCTTAAAATCGTTGGGGTCGGCTCCATGCTATGTGGCCGTCTCAAGTTTTTTAATTAAAATAGTCTTTTGGCCCTACCATCACCACGGTGATTGTAGTTTGCACGCCTCATCTGGTCAAGACAGGAATATATATTTTAATTTGTTTTTTTTTAAAGGGGACTCTCAGCCTCTGATCGTAGCGATGCATACAGCCACATATTTTTTAATTTGTGGTGGGTAAATGTTAGAGGTTGCAGCAAATATATTGTACACTGCGGGTCTTTCAGCCAAGTTTAGAGGCAAGCATGTGGGGCTAGTGCTAGGATGTGTCGCGTCAACTCGTAGACCGAGGAGAAGCTTGATTTTACTACACGCCTTCTCCCTCGCCCATGCTGTGATTTGCTCATAAACGAGGACAGGATTTTGCTTAGTAGTAGTACTTCCACAACAAGCTATCCGTCCCGCTCGCGGTGGACGGACATGCAGTAGTGGATTCGACACTGTAGAAGCAGCAATAGTAACATCATTGTTCATCTTCTCGAAGAGGCGAAGAGCCAAGCGCAAACCGAACGTTGCAGTTGCGAACATTGGAGCACGCATATAGTCAGGCTCTTGCATGAGACAAAATTGCTATGTGAGCCCACTATTGTACTAGTACGTACAACTACTTGCTAGTATAGCCCTGTAAACCAGAAAGGAGTATTTGCCCTTCTACAGATTTCAACAAGTGACTAGACTACACCGAGGCGGAATACATATGGAGCAAAATGAGTGAATCTGCACTGTAAATAAATACGCATTTAGTTCTATCGCTTTCCTCTCCGAGGTGCACAATATTGATTATCTTGACTAGTCTCTTTTTGACACGCATTTACGTTGTTTTTGACACAAGATCTGGGCATAGCGCTCATATACACGCCGCATACACTCACTCCTATGAACGCACACACGCATACGACACTATCATCTTGAAATTCTGAAGTCACCATAGGCACCTCGTGAGTCGACGGGTCCATAGGTGCTTGAATGCCCAGAGGAAGAGGGTAGCGGTTCCCGAGGACGTTGAGCGGTCAATGATGCATCCTCAATTACATGCAGAGGAATTAATTGGAGAAGCGGACTAGAGCCAAGACGATGCGAATGCAATAGAGTTTGGACTCTCATATAATAAAGGCGCCCCACCACTCCAATCCATCTACTCCCAAGTCTACAGGCAACACCGCTCACTCCAATCCAAGACCAAGTGACCAAGCCACAAGCACCTATAGAGGCGATGGACACGAGCGGCGATCGGTATGCCAAATCATCCAAAGGCGCTGTCATGCCCAAAGATCACAAGCGTTTCCACACGGTGCTGGCGACCGTAGGCATCGTAGCCCTCGCTGACGCCGGCTTCGCCTCTCGCATGGACGACATGATGGTCAACTCCATCCGCAAGTTCACCGCCGTCAAGAAGCGCGCGGACGACCTTGCTGTACTGCTCCAGCCCGCGCACCCAGGCTCCTCATTGCCTGCCACCCTCATCGGCCTACATGGTGACGAACTCGTCAAGCCACGTGGCCCTGCAGGTGCCGGAGGTCGCGACGAAGAATGTGCACCTCGAGGCCGCGCTCGCCGCGCAGTGCCTCGCCATGCAAGAAACCGTCGACCTGCACATCCACGTCTACGAGGAAATCGTCTACATAGGCCACTACAAGGCAAGCGAGGACAGAAAGACGTTGGCCTTCTTCCGGTAATTTGGAATCTTTGGACGCCATTGTTCTAAGCACGCCGACCTGGCCATGAAAGCCGCTGCTACTTAGGCGCCGTTCGTGGGCGGCGCCACGAAGTCGAGGAGGTGGACGTCGTCGATGGATGCATCTCTTCTTCTTGCCTCCCGTAACCAGCAATGCATCGCCTCGTGGCCTTAATGTTTTATTAGTATAGTACTCCCTCCGTTCCCAAATATAAGTCTTTCTAAAGATTCCAACAAGTGACTACTACATACAGAGCAAAATGAGTGAATCTACACTCTAAACTATGTCTTCATACATCTGTATGTTGTATTCCATTTGAAGTAGTATCTAAAAAGGCTTATATTTATGAACAAAGGGAGTATATGGCATTTTTTATTCCAACAGAATGCGTTTTCACTATGAGGTGGGGGGCAGTTGAGCAAACCCACCCCACCCACCGGGCGTCGCCCGAGTTTAGAATTAGAAGAGAAAAACGAGGGAGGAGGGCTAGCTGTAGCACGGATGCTGTTGTCAGATGGGACTCGTGTTTATAGAATAGGAGTACTGAGCACTCGTGCCTCTTTTTTTTTGAGGGAAAAATTAGTCGTATGTCTAGTACCACTAGTTGGGTGCGTGCGACCTATAGCTGTCATCACTTTAGGTGTACTTTTCAAACCGCGGCTACGCTTCACAGTACATTTTTTCACGCATTTATCCTCCTATATGTACTCCTAGGCTATTTCCACGTGCTCCCATTCGCCGACATGTGGGACATAGAGCATCTGGGTCGTAGTGCATGCACGACTCGGAGCATATGCCGAGGTACTTTACATTTCAGACCTCATGAATTACATGCAAACTGGACCTAAACCAGTCTAAGGGCCTCTTTGATTTTTCTCGAAAAAAGGGCCTCTTTGATTCGCAGGATACTGAAAACACAGGAATGGGGAAAGTATGATGGCGATGAACCGAGACGAGGAGAACTCTAACTCAGTTAGATGTTAGAGTTAGATTCTAACCCTGAACTAACTCTAAACCAAAGAGGTGTATGGATGGCAGGGTTAGATTGACAATAAATGCTCTATCTCAATCATTGGACTACTTTGGACCCTATTTTTAGTCAGACTAAAATAAGTCCCTTGGATCATAGCACCCTCTTGGTGTTGTCGGCTCTTCTGTGGCATCATCACGATCAAAATTGACATAAATGAACCATCTATACAATCAAGCATGCAAAAATGATAATTTTTACTTTGTCCATACGAATGAGATATCCCACTTAAACATACAAGTCGTCAATCAAGCTTCACAAAATAAAAAACACTTCATGAAACAAAGAATGAGGTAACTCATCATGGAAGTTTTTCACGATAGGGAGGGAGCCCGAGCCCCTCACGCACCGAGGAGGAGCTCGCCATCGCCGCTCCGAGGAAGGCTCTATAGAGCCCAAGCCCCGAGAACCCCTCCGACCTTGACCCTTGCGAGTTGAGGTTGACACCGGCATGGGTAGCAGGGCCGCTTGCCGCCGACTGGGAACTTAATCTTTCGGCCTCTATAAATAATGCAAGCATGTAACTAAAATACCTAGAAAGGTGAACTAAATCTTTGGGCCTCTAGAAAAAATGCAAGCCTAAAACTGAAATACCTAGAAAGGTGAACTGAATCTTTGGGCCTCTAGAAATAATGCAAGCCTGAAACTTAAATACCTAGAAAGGTGAACTGAATCTTTGGGCCTCTAGAAATAATGCAAGCCTGAAACTGAAATACCTAGAAAGGTGAACTGAATCTTTGGGCCTCTAGAAATAATGCAAGCCTGAAAATGAAATACTTAGAAAGGTGAACTGAATCTTTGGGCCTCTAGAAATAATGCAAGCCCGAAACTCAAATACCTAGAAAGGTGAACTGAATCTTTGGGCCTCTAGAAACAATGCAAGCCTGAAATTGAAATACCAAGAAAGGTGAACTGAATCTTTGGGCCTCTACAAATAATGCAAGCCTGAAATTGAAATACCTAGAAAGGTGACCTAAATCTTTGGGCCTCTAGAAAGATTTATTACCTCCTCAAGCAGCATCAAACAATTCCATGCGTGCACCACAAATCTATTGCAAGTTTGATCAGGATCTACTTTTCCAAATCATAATTAGCGCTAGAGCAAGAAAGATCAATGATATGGTCGTGAGACAGAGAAGGAACGAACAAACTCACCCCTCTCGCGACCTCCCTGGTAGATGCGCCCGCCCAGCATTTACAGAGGGATAAAAACGACCGTGAAGGGGAGCGGGCGACCTTCGAAGGTCGGAGGGAGAGGGCGGCCGGAGTAGGGTGGCAGAGGCCGAAAGGAGAGGGCGGCCGGAGGAGAGAGAGGGCGAGCGGCGCTTGGGCGGGCGGCCCTATGGGGAACAGAGAGGAGTCTTGCGAGAGGGGGGGAGCGATCTGGTGCGGGCAGGTGAGATTTTTTTAGGGGAGCGATCTGGTGCGGGCAGGTGAGATTTTTTTAGTTCTCTTTTAGTGGGCCCAGGATAACTAACCCAATTAGAACCTCTCCACCAGGCTAGTTTTTTTAGCTGGGTTAGAGCAAACTAGCTCAAACTAACCCCTCTTGTTTCGATAATTTGAGGCTATTTCAACCCAAACTAGCTCTAACTCGTGGATCCAAACAAAGAGGAGTGTTCTTGTACATGCTACAGTGTGGACCGTAGCACATTGTTTTTATGGCCATATCACCACATTATTGTTTTCTCTTCTTTGGTTCCTTTGGGCTACCATGGTTCGCACGGCTGGTTCACTGGGCTGCCGTGGTCCACACTCCTCCGACCTGAGTAGTACTCCCTCCGTTCCTAAATATAAGTCTTCGTAGATATTTCACTGTGGACCACATACGGATGTATATAGATGCATTTTATGTGTAGATTCACTCATTTTTCTCTCGTATGTGGTCCATAGTGAAATCTCTCCAAAGACTTATATTTAGGAACGGAGGGAGTAGTGTAGTACTAGTATATACCGCATCATTCTTTGCTCCTTCTTACTACTCCGACATGTGGGAGAGCCAGCATCCGGGTCGACGTGTCATGCACCAGATTAGAGCACGGAACGGAAGGGGGGCATCACCCCGGTCGGAGCGCCAGTAATTCATGACTATAGTGAGTGGTCATATCACAAGTCTTTCCAGCAGTAACGCGCCGTCAAGCCGCACAGCCCCACTCTCTCACCCTCCTCGCCTCTCTGTCAAACCGCCTACCCGAAAATTGCCGCGCGTACTGCCCGGGAAAAGCCCCGCCCTGAAGTTTTAACTATGCGAAAATAGTTTGAGCTTGTTCGTTCTATATAAATACAGTACTTACTGTATGTTTATTCACCCGTGGGGTTGTTCAATGAATGGAGGGGCGGGGAGCACAAGTGAACAATACTACCTGTCTGGTTTATTGGTCCCCATTGTATTTAAGTGGCAAATTTTGACCATAGATTAAACTAAGAAAATGTTCACGCATGTCACCAAACATTATATTTTTCAAAACTATGTTCAAATCTGAATCCAATGAGATAATTTTTCTTGACATGCATTAACATTTTGTTAGTTAAATCTTTAGTCAAAATTTGGCACAAACTATAAAAGGGACCTATAAACCGGAGACGGAGGTAGTACCGTAGTAGTAGTAAGTAGGAGTCGAGAGTAGTCACCTTAAATAGAGAGTTTCTTTTCTTTAATGCCACGTACACAAATTGAAACACTTGTTGTGGAGAGAAAAAGATAATCACTCCACTATATATGGACGCAGGGGCCTCGGCGCTTGCTTTACTTGGGTTGCTCTCTTCATTCTCTCATCCTCTCCGAGATATAAACAAGACAGCGGTAGCGACATTTTCTCTCTGCTCACCGCTGGTCATAGATCTGGCGGATCCCTTCGGCCGGTGTGCGTGAGAGGACTAAAAGGTGCATCGTTAAGCGCGGTCGCCGCCCGAGGGAGGAAACCCACAGCTGCCGGAGGGCCCGATCCTCTGCCCGTCTTTGTTCTCTCCGACACAAGACTGCTCGGAGGTCCTCCGACCCTTCTTCCTCCTCTGTATTGTCCGCAGATCCGACCTACCACCGCCGACATCCCGGCGACCCTCAGGTATAAGTTCTTCGAAAGCGGCCTTGCTCTACTGCCCCAGCTCCCACGTGTCTGCATGTGCATCTTTTTCTACTCCCATCAGCTCTTCCAAAGCCACCTAAATTTTTAGTATTATTAGAGGTAAAGCTACTTCATGCATTTGAATCTAGGGCTTTGTTCAAACAACGAAGAAAGGGGGAAAGTTGTATCATGAATCTAGGACTTGATTCAAAGAGGAAATAATATGGTAAAAGTAGTAGAGACCGGATACCCAACCGGTCTCTTGGTTGAAAAGGGAAATAATAGGAAAACGCAGTACAAACTGGATAAGGAACAGATCTATTATTGGTTGAAAAAAGGATAGAAAGTGGCGGCTGGTGGAGAAGTCAACAGACTATGTCCAGGATTAGGTTTGCTGCCATCACATAGTAAAAGGTCTCCAGGATTAGATTTGCTGCCCTCACATAGTAAAAGGTCTCAGGATTAGATTTGCTGCCCTCACATAGTAAAAGGTCTCAGGATTAGATTTGCTGCCCTCACATAGTAAAAGGTCACAGGATCAGATTTGCTGCCCTCACATAGTAAAAGGCCTCCAGGATTTGATTTGCTGCCCTCACATAGTAAAAGGTCTCCAGGATTAGGTTTGCTGCCCTCACATAGTGTGAACAAGCTCGACATCACCACTTTATGCCTCCTTGTAGGTACATTGTGCTGATGCGTCCACTGTCGCATGTCCTTATACCAACCTTTTGCTGTTTTTTGCGGGTAAACCAACCTTTTGCGTAAGGCGCATGTAAAATGAAGCGATCACACTGTTACCTTAGGGACATGTCTAACCGGTGTTATTGTTAATCTAATGCCTCTAGTGACAAGATGCAATTAAAGCTGTGTTAAAATGGCACTCCTGCTGTTTTCCCAGATGATAAGTAAGTTGCTCCTTTCTGCTTTGAGTGTCCTGGTGTCCCCACGGTCCCATGCCCTTAAACCAACTCTTTAGCTGCTGTTGATTTACTGTGTCTGGTAAACAAGCAATGACACCATTAAAGTAATCCCATATCCGAGGAATCTCATTGTTGGTCGTAATGCTTCTGGTAACATGAAGCATTGTTGATGTTTTAAAATTTCTACTGTCCTTGCGTGATTGCCATGAACATAATTAAGATGCTTCTTTTCATTTTGTATATGTTTCTTATATTCTTATTGACCAGCAACTGTTTACTTTCTATCATTTTGTGCAGATAGGGATATCCATTTCACCTTGTTGCTATTGTGACCTTTTGGTGAACTGCACAAAACACTTTTTTTGGAATGAGTGTCTTGTGCAGTTCAACTAAAATGTCACGTGGGCAACATCTCCCAATTTTGGTGGAACTGCACAATATGGTTCAACTAAAGTGAAACCATGCTCTCCTGTCTCCTTGTTTGTGCTATGCAAACATGTCCGTGCAAACAGGAATACTCTACTACAGATGTTGTGACGGTCAAGAGCAACATCTCTCAATTTTGGTGGAACTGCACAAAATGGTTCAACTAAAGCGAAATCATGCTCTCCTGTCTCCTTGTTTGTGCTATGCAAACATGCTGTGAAAACAGGAATACTCTACTACAGATGTTGTGACGGTCAAGAGCATTCGCCAAGTTCTTCGATTGTATGACATGGCTAGCCAAGATGGATTTAATCCCGATATTCACTTTATCAAAAGGTTCTAATGGGTTGTGAGGGAGTTCCGGACTAGGGGGTGTCCGGATAGCCGAACTATCATCATCGGCCGGACTCCAAGACTATGAAGATACAATATTGAAGACTTCGTCCCGTGTACGGATGGGACTTTCCTTGGCGTGGAAGGCAAGCTTGGCGATACGGATATGTAGATCTCCTACCAGTGTAACCGACTGTGTAACCCTAACCCTATCCGGTGTCTATATAAACCGGAGGGTTTTAGTCCGTGGACGAACAACAATCATACCATAGGCTAGCTTCTAGGGTTTAGCCTCTTTGATCTCGTGGTAGATCCACTCTTGTAACACACATCATCAATATTAATCAAGCAGGCGTAGGGTTTTACCTCCATCAAGAGGGCCCAAACCTGGGTAAAACATCGTGTCCCTTGTCTCCTGTTACCATCCGCCTAGACGCATACAGTTCGGGACCCCCTACCCGAGATCCACCGGTTTGACACCGACATTGGTGCTTTCATTGAGAGTTCCTCCGTGTCGCCGCCGTCGGTAGGATGCATCATCTCGTCTTTAAAGACGATACTATATCGCCAAAGGAGCCTTGGCGCTGGCGAACTCTTGACTAGGTGGTTTTCTTATGACCTCCAGTCCGGCCACCGCGCCGACGATGACCTCTCGAGTCATCGAAACCAATCTCAAGGTTAGTTCGGAACTTGCCGAACAGTTAGATCCGATCGAGCTCTCCTCCATAAACAAGCTCTTGGATCGTGACGCCGCCTGTGGAGTCGCCACAGACTACGACGGCTCGGGCCTAAAACCGATCTGAGAGAGATCAACTCTCCCCAGGCTACCCATCATGTTGCTGTGATAGAGCAGCAATGCGGCGATTCTTCTTGTATCTTAAGGACTAGTTACGTCCGGATTCCCGATCCCTCCATGCCGGATTCCCGCAGAGGGACGGATGTCGATCAAGCCTTCCAAGTTCGAAAACTTCTCGGCCCTTGAGTCCTAAATTGGACGGGGTTCCGGATCTAGTTCCACCCGCCCACCCAAACATTAGCGATCTCTCTCGAATTCGGCAAGAGCCCGCTGAAACAAGACATCATTCTTGGGCGATTCCTCCTGGTTATGAACAGGATAAAGGACTGCCGAGAGGAGGACGCAATCCCAATTTTCTGCAATAATTGCACGGACAAGGGAATCCTGAACGCCATAAGTCGTTGCGAAATTACACGCTTTACTGACTTAGTGACCACAGTACAAAAGTACTGTGCGATGGAGAGCGCCTGGAAAACCGAAAGTAAATTTTGGGACAATCCGGCCCCGAATACATCCCTATTCCTAAACAAAAGGGTGCATCATTATCAAGCACCCGGGTTGAATACCAAAAAACCAAAACCCCCTAAAGGGTACGGAACCGTACTGGAGGGTTGGCTCAACGGACCTGCAAGATCCACAAGATGCGGGCGCCACTCCAACACACAGCCCTCGGCGTGTTGGATACTACGACAGTGGCCAAAAGTGGCGTGAACTTTTAGCCCGAGCAACCAATCCAGCAGCATACCGATGCGGTATTAACAGTCTTGAGACTTTCGCATCAAATAACATGCGGAAGCGAACAATCCATAACCTCGCCAAGTCTACCAAGTAGCAACAACAAATCCATGGAGCGACACGGCTATCACCTTCAACGCCAAATGACGAACCTAAATTCCGAACAGCTAGAGCACCAGCCGCATTGGTCCTCAGTCCGATAGTGGACGGTTTTCGTCTTACTAAGGTACTCATGGATGGCGGCAGCGGATTAAACCTCATCTATGAGGAACCCTTCAAAAAAGGGAAATTGACTGGAGCCGCATTGAGCGAAGCAGCACAACCTTCAGAGGGATAATCCCTAGTCGAGAAGTACGCTGCGCAGGAAAAATCACACTAGATGTAGTGTTTGGCTCACCGGACAATTACAGGTCCGAGGAGGTCACGTTTCAAGTGGCCCCATTCGGCAGCGGATATCACGCTTTGTTAGGGCGAGAGGCATGTACAATCTTCCAAGCTATACCCCACTACGGGTACATGAAGCTCAAAATGCCCGGACCCAATGGGATAATCACTCTCGCCAGTGATCCAGATACAGCACTCCACGCTGAAAATAAGACAGCCGCACTGGCCCTAGAGGCATTGTACGAAGCCCTAGCGGCAGAGGAACTAACCACGCTGCGCTCCAGGTGGATAGGGACGATGTGATACTCGATAAGAGGTCCAAGTCCACCTCTATTAAACCAGCAGAAGTAATAGTCTAATTTAAGGTCCATCCAACGGACCCCACAAAGACGGCCTCCATTGGGGCACAATTAAGTCCTCGATGTCGAAGCCGCACTACGAGAATTCCTTGGGAAAATTGGGACATTTTTGCAGCACCCTTCGGACATGCCAGAATCCCACGCAGTGGCAGAAAGCACAGCCTAAATATCCTAAAAGGATTCAAGCCGGTCAAACAAGCTCTTGGCGATTTTCCGAGCCCAAAAGATGTGCAATGGGAGAAGAGCTAGCCAAACGCTTAGAAGCCGGATTCATCAGAGATATAAAACATCTGGACTGGCTAGCCAACTTAGTAACGGTACCAAAAAAGGACAAATCATGGCGCCTCTGCGTCGATTTTAAAGACCTTAACAAGGCCTGTCCAAAGGACCCTTTCCCCCTCCCTCGCATCGATCAAATCATCGATGCTACCGCAGGGCACGATTCATTGTGCTTCCTCGACGATACTCCGGATACCATCAAATCAAGATGGCGGAGAAAGATCAGGCATAGCGGCATTCATTACTCCATATGGGCCATTCCGCTTCAACACAATGCCCTTCGGACTCGAAAACGCCGGCGCAACATATCAGCGCATGATTCAAACATGTCTGGCTACCCAGATAGGCAAAACAGTAGAGGCATACGTAGACGATGTGGTCGTCAAGACCAAACACGTCGGAACTCTAGTAGAAGACTTGAGGATGACATTCGACAACCTCCGCGCATATGACATTAAGCTCAATCCGGAAAAATGCGTCCTCGGCGTACCAGCCAGAAAGCTCTTGGGCTTCATCGTATCCGGTCGAGGAATTGAAGCAAACCCGGCCAAAATCCGAGCTCTGTCACAATTGGATATTCCAAAAGACCTCAAGCAGATACAACAACTAACCAGATGCGTAGCGGCCTTAAGTCGCTTCATCTCCCGTTTGGGAGAAAAGGCTCTGCCCCTCTACCGCCTCCTCCGGCGCACCGAACATTTTGAATGGACGGATGCTGTCACAGCCGGACTCGAAGAAATAAAGGCCATATTGGCAACAAATCCGGTTCTGGCCGCGCCCAACTTGGGCGAACCTATGTTATTATATATCACAGCAACACATCAAGTTGTCAGCGTGGTACTCGTCGTTGAAAGAGAAACAGAAAGGCAAAAATTCCCTCTTCAAAAACCAGTGTACTACGTATCCACTGTTCTAACTCCATGCAAATCCCGGTACCCACATTATCAAAAGATAGCGTATGCGGTGTTCACAACATCCGGAAGCTGCGACACTACTTTCAAGAGTGTTCAATAACGGTGGCCTCGAAGTACCTCTCAACGATATTATAAACAATCGCGACGCGCGGGCAGGATTGCAAAATGGGCTATCGAGCTCTTACCATTTGACATAACCTACAAACCACGGCGAGCTATAAAGTCGCGAGTTACGGCTGACTTCATCGCCGAATGGACCAAAGCCGAACTCCCTAAAGAGTATGCAGCGCGTACTCAACCGGATCATGCATTTCGACGGATCCAAAATGTTGGCTGGCTTGGGGTCAAGCGTCGTCTGGCGTCCCCAACGGAGACACAATCCAATACGTACTTCAAATAATGTACATGGACTCCAATAACGCAGCCGAATACGAGGCCCTTCTACATGGCCTCCGGATGGCAATATCCATGGGCATTCAACGCCTAGAGGTGCGTGGGGATTCAAACCTCGCAATATCCCAAGTAAATGGAGACTTTGACGCCAAAGATCCAAAAATGGCAGCTTACCATAGCAACGCCGTCCTAAAAATGTCAGCTCGGTTCAAGGACTAGAATTCCACCATGTAGCCGGGATAATAACCAGGCAGCAGACGTGTTAGCACGCATCGGCGCTGAACGAGACGCCGCCCCTCCAAACATCTTCCGGAATGGCTCTTTAAGCCATCCGTATTATGGGAAGAGGAGTCCGAAATAACAATCAGAGCCAGCTGCATCACCTAACTCGCACCATTACGACACAATCGGCGGCTCAGCCAATGAAATAACACCTTCACTCACGAAATAATGGCAGTAATTGCCCGTGGACAGAACCATTCCTAGCCTACTTAATGCGGCAGAACTTCCGAAGACCAAAATGAGGCCGCTGCATAGTTCGGGCGATCTAAAGCCTACAAGGTCCATGAGGGAGAACTTTATAAGAAAAGCACAACCGGAGTCCTTCAAAGGTGTATCTCCGAAGAGGAAGGGCGAAATCTCCTGGCTGAAATTCACGCCGGACTCGGTGGGCACCACGCTGCAGCCCGGGCCCTTGTAGGCAAGGCCTTCCGTACAGGATTTTATTGGCCGACAGCCCGGGCAGATGCTCAGGATTTAGTCCAACGATGCGTCGGTTGCCAGCTCTTTGCTAATCAGAGCCACATGCCACCCACCGCCCTCAAAACTATACCCATTACCTGGCCGTTCGCGGTCTGGGGGCTTGACATGGTTGGACCCCTTAAAGGGGGAACCCACAAGCACAAATACTTATTGGTCATGGTGGACAAATTCACCAAATGGATTGAGGCCAAGCCGGTTAAAACGGCAGAATCCGGACCGGTGATAGACTTCATATCCGGGGTAGTACATCGTTTTGGCGTCCCCCACAGCATCATCACTGATAACTGCACAAACTTCACGGCCGACGAGGTTAAACTCTAGTGCAAAAACATGGGCATTAAGCTCGATTACGCTTCAGTCTATCACCCCTAAACTAACGGTCAAGTCGAGCGAGCAAATGGTCTAATCATGAGCGGCATCAAACCCAGACTAGTGCGGTCCCTCAAGGAATCTAACACACACTGGGTAGAGGAGCTCGATTCCGTACTCTGGGGGCTGCGGACCACGCCAAACCGAACTACCAGATTCACACCATTTTTCATGGTATACGGCGCAGAGGCAGTCCTGCCCTGCGATATAATTCATGACTCACCTCGTGTGCGCATGTATGCGAAGAAAGAGAAGCCGAGCTAGATCGGCAGGACAGTTTGGACGCCTTAGAGGAGGAGCGGGACGTGGCAAAGGCTCGTTCCGCATTTTATCAGCAGCAGGCTTGAAGATATCAAAGCAGAGAAGTACGGGCCAAAACCTACAATGTTCGCGAACTTGTTCTACGCCTACCGGACAAGAAAAAGGACAAACTTAAGCCCAAGTGGGAAGGTCCCTTCATCATCGACCAAGTCCTGACCGGCAGAGCGTACCGTCTACGTAACGCATCTGACAACCGACTCGAGCCGAACCCATGGAACGCAGCCCGTCTCCGAAGATTCTACGCCTAACGCCGGACTCCGGGTTCGTCTCACTCCCCCGTCCACCCCTTGTTTTTTACTGTCTCTCGTCCTCCTCCTTCTTCCCACTTTTTTTTCAATACCTTTTATGGGCTGATTTGCGCTTTGTTCGTACACGCTTGATGTGCTCCTGGCACTCATTATACCTGGGGGCTTCTTTAAACAGAAGCTTATTCATACGGGCTTCATGCCCAACACATGTGTCATACTTCCGCATGTACCTTTTATTCACCATTATATGCATCGATATGACTTAAGTTTTGGCCAAGATGGGTTGCCTGGCTCTGTGCTTACCCCTACGTTCCCGATTGTTCGGCTAGGAGGTAAAGGGAGCACCTCTGCGATTGTTACTACCGGGTCAGCTGGATGTGTACCTCAGACCGGTGAAGCCGAAGCTAGCGTTCTTAAGAGAATATTCGGTCGGTGACTTGAAAGATGATTTATTACTTACTTATTTATCTGCCCCGGATGCTTTTTACGCTATTTTCGCGGTCCGGCATTGCACTTTAGGGCATGCCTCGAGAAAAAGGAACCCTTAACGGAACTATTCTCCCTGGAAGATGTTTCTTACTAACCATGTAATATAACATAACTAGTTGGGCACTTGTCCGATAAAGCAATTATGACCCCGACGCCTTGTCTCCATGCATGCCCCGGTTCTTTTATAACCGTAAGGGTATTCGGACACACTCCGAACTGTTGGGTCCCGAGGTTGAAGCGAAACGGTCCGCAAAGACAAACGATCTATAATCCGGATAGTAGGCTGATTGTACTCCTCAATCCCATCTAACAGGCTGTCTAATTTACAGTCCTGTTGGGAATATTTCGCGGCTAGTTCTACTTGGCCGTACATCAAGCTCACAGGGATCTCCTTCCCATCAGGTCCCGCAGGTCCAACCTCGGCCATGTGGTTTGGGTCAGACTTCGGGTAACGTGTCTTCACCATGGCCCAGGCCTCCCTGGCGCCCTGATGGCAGGCCGATATCTTCCACAAACGGAGGCGGCGCCGTGCTCCCTGAAGCTTCTTAGCAAGCTCACCAAGGCCCTCGGGTAGGGAGACGGATGGCCATAAAGCATGAAGGACGCCACTCATCGCTGCCGAACACGCTCGAGCAATTGCACTAGCTCGGGAAGTTGGTCACCCGTTGACTCGAGCATTTCCTCCAGCAGGCGACTGTGAGCACACCTAAAGACATATTTCTGTCAATCGACTTCCTTGCCAAATTCTTCTTTTCAAAGGAATTTGTTCAAGCACTTACTATAAATGCCGCGACGAAGCCGTTGATTCTCCTTCACGGAGCAGACAATTTGGGCGAACACCTTTCAGCTCTTCTCCTTGCTGGGTGTGGGCATCTTGGAGCTTGTTTCTCTCATTCTGCACCTTCATTAGAACACTCTCGCCGGCATTTATCTGTCGCTGTACCTGTTGCTTGTCCTGGTCTTGTCCGGCGCCCTCTGCAATCTTATTGTCAGACTCACGCCACACTTTGCTAAATAATTATCTTTTCAAAGTATGTCTTACCAGCGGGGTCTCTGTGGCTCCCCACATGGCGGCAGTCTTGACCTCAAGTTGGGCCTTGCACTCTTGGAGCTCACAGGACAGATGGGTATTCTTCTCCGTAAGACCTCAGATAATAATTGATCCTTAAATCAGTTATTTCAACTATTTTAAGTCTCGGGAGCTCTTGGCATATATAACTATTAAAATTACTTACCCGTATGTCTTTCACATACCGCTCCGTGGCTCTGGTTAACCCATCTTGAGCGGCACGGAGGTGTGTATTTCCGCTTTAAAGGCATTTAACGCCTCGGGGAGAAACACGTCCACGAAGAATTGTCTGGCGGCGCTGTGATTCATGGCGCTCTCCACCTCGCACGGGTGGCGAGACAGCTGTCGGCATCCTCCGTCGGAGGAGCGTCTGCTCACGCCTTGTATTCGCCTCCCCTCCGGACCATGCGTTGGAGCATGGCGGAGGAGGCTTGATTGGCAACCTCTCCGGACACTTTGTCGGCGGCGCTCTTCTGGAAAAGTTATGAGCATTAATATACCTTCTAGGATCCTTCCCTTAAAAATAGCGGTGCTCCGTGCCGTTCGCGGCGACGTCTCGGTTCGCGCCGCACTCCTCTTCCGCTTCTTTGGGCGGACTGACCCTTGTTGGTCGGCCGTCGCGGTTCGGCTTCCGCCTTAAAGGCACATCCTGCGATACACCATCAGTATGGGATGGTCAGAATTGAGCGCGGATCCAATGATGGTGTCAAGACCTCGGTCGTAGTCACCTGGGAGGCCGAAAACAAACCGGGGTAGTCAGCCGTAATGGCGACTAGGGCATTGTCTATGCTACGTTGGTGGAACACCCCGTCAATCAGCTCCACCTTTATGTCCGGATCCTCTTCGTAGGCCGGATCAAGGGATCGTTCCGGATCCTCGGGCTATGGAGCTAGGCTTCATATGCCCTCCACGTCCCGGCGCAGCTCCTGCGTTGAAATCACAGAGTAAGATACTTGACTTTAAAAAAATTATGGATCGGGTAGATGAACATCCGCTTACCCAGCTCCGAGGGTTATGCATAGAAAATCCATTCAACGGATTCTTGCGGAGGAAGTCCTCCTCCTCGCCCTTGTACAAGCCGGACAGGATCTTTGCCAGATCGGCTGCTGAGCCTGGCCCTTTACGGCCATGACGGGTGGCGTCGTCTTCCCCGTTGAAATCCCACATAGGGTGGCCCCTATATTGGAGTGGCTGCACCCCTCGCATAATGCACGTGGCCATGACTCCAGTCATGGTCAATCTGGAGTGGGCGATAACCTAATTCGCCCATCGGATAATGGACGCTCCTATCATCTTCCCATTGAGGGCTCTGCGGGCGCCAACTCAGGCGTTTCTTCAAGGGAGCATTGTTGAACTCCGGGAGGCCGATCCGAACTGGATCCGGCAGAGGGGCGTCCTCCATGTAGAATCATTCCGAAGGCCAGTCTTCGGACGCCTTCTTCGGGGTGCCGGATAGATATCCGGTCCCGGCGATGCGCCATATTTCGGCTCCGCCCACTTGATATATCGACCCCTCATAAGAACGGGGTACGAGACAAAACAATCTCTTCCACAGGGCAAAATGAGGCTCGATGCCCAAGAACAGCTCGCAAAAAGCTACGAAGCCCGCGATGTGCAAAATGGAGGCAGGCATGAGGTGGTGAAGTTGGAGTCCGTAGAACTCTAGGAGCCCCCGGAGAACCGGATGTATGGGAAATCCGAGTCCCCTTATTAGATAGGGGACAAAGCATACCCGCTCCCCTTTGGAAGGGTTGGGGACGCTCTCCGCCTGATTTCCACCCTTGTAGGTGGCCAGTCCGGCTCGAACCGGAACCATGAAAGCTGGGGGAAGATATCCCTCGATTTGAAGTACCACTAGATCGCTGTGTGGAACTGAGCATCTCCCCCAATCTCCTGGCTTAGGGCTGGGAGCGTGAGAGGAGGAGCCGCGTTGGCTATCCATGATGGAATGGATTTTTGTCAGACGCGCTTCGATGAGAACTTACGGATGGAGGATGGTGTGAGCTGGATCTAGATCCTCGCCTCTCTTGTAGGCGGCTCGTTACATGCGGCTAGGGGTAAAATGTAAAATATCCCAGCCTTTCACATTAAATGCGACAAGTGGAAGAAGGCCATTATTGGACGTAGAAGCCAAGGAGCGCAACATTTATAAAGAAGCCGGACACTATTCGACGGGAACATGAAGATTGAAGGAGAACCCGCCTTGCAACGCCGAAGACAATATACGCGTTGGACTCGTCGTCGCTGAAGCCCGGTTCGGGGCTCTTGAGGAGTTCCGGACTAGGGGTGTCCGGATAGCCGAACTATCATCATCGGCCGGACTCCAAGACTATGAAGATACAAGATTGAAGACTTCGTCCCGTGTCCGGATGGGACTTTCCTTGGCGTGGAAGGCAAGCTTGGTGATACGGATATGTAGATCTCCTACCATTGTAACCGACTCTGTGTAACACTAACCCTATCCGGTGTCTATATAAACCGGAGGGTTTTAATCCGTAGGACGAACAACAATCATACCATAGGCTAGCTTCTAGGGTTTAGCCTCTTTGATCTCGTGGTAGATCCACTCTTGTAACACACATCATCAATATTAATCAAGCAGGACGTAGGGTTTTACCTCCATCAAGAGGGCCCGAACCTGGGTAAAACATCATGTCCCTTGTCTCCTGTTACCATCCGCCTAGACGCACAGTTCGGGACCCCCTACCCGAGATCCGCCGGTTTTGACACCGACAGGTTGGTTCTGAATCTTGCAAGCTGGGAATCAGTGAGATGTGTAGGTATCTTTGTTGTACTTATTATTTGAATCTTATTTGTTGGTTCTGAATCTTGCAAGCTGGGAATCAATGAGATGTGTAGGCATCTTTGTTGTACTTATTATTTGGATCTTATTTGTTGGTTATGAATCTTGCAAGCTGGGAATCAATGAGATGTGTAGGCATCTTTGTTGTACTTATTATTTGGATCTTATTTGTTGGTTCTGAATCTTGCAAGCTGGGAAACACGGCATGATGATGCAGAGGACAGCAACCATAATAAACAATTCAAACTTGGTAGTATTATCTTTGTGAAAGTGCGACAAATGTGCTAATCGTGTGCGTCCTGAGAATAATAATTCTAATTGTTGTGCATGTTGATCCCGTGGCAGCGAGTAGAACGAGCCAATGCATTGCTTGTTTTAAGTATAAATTTCTATTAAAGCTAATTAAATTTAAGTAAAGTGACCACTAACTCATGTTATTACAGTACCAATACAGACCCGCTCGTGAACCGACGTGTGGCCGGAGTAGGTTTCTTAATGGAGGCGTTTGAATGCGCCGAGGGTGCATCTTCTGCCGGGCGTGCAGCGGACGAGGGAGGAGTAGTCACTGTTGTCGCTTTGTACACACTCGACTTCTTGTTGAATGCAGTTCCCCAAGAGCTGAAAAACGAACTGCTGCCGCCGCCTACACACTCGTTCACTCGAAGAGCAAGTACAATAGAGTTGAGTCAGCGGGCTATAAGGCATAAACTAGTATATTTCTTCTTAGTTGGAGGAAAGAGAAGAGGAGAGAGAAGGTAAGCGGGCTCTTCGTGAAGAGCCAACTCTAGCACGTGCTCCTAGGCACTTTGTGAGAATGAAAGGTGGGCCACATAATAAAAAAATAGTACACTCTTTTGATCTACTATTGTACATGTTGACTATAAGATGGGATGTAGATGACATGGCACTGGCTTATAGCCAGCAGCTGGATATACTATTAACCATGCTCGAAGAGACTCCAATGGCGATTCGAGGGGTGAGCCTGCTGGATATGGACTTCAGCAAGGAGTTAGTTCGCCGTTCAGTCCTATGGCTGCACCAAGTTGAATGTGATGTACACCAACGATACGGACTCGCTGAAGCTCTGCCTCGCCTCAGTCCTATTGCTGCACCAGGTTCTGGAGCATTCGCCCGTTTCATCGCTAGCGCCGACTGCACCTTCGCTACGGTGGAGAGAAGGAAGAACGCGACGATTCGGCCATCTGGTGCAACAAGCTTGTCGACATCCAGAAGCAATACAAGATCATCGACCTTGTGCGGAGAAGGACTCCGTGGTTGTCCTTGCCGAGACCATCATCGACCCACGATACGCCAACATGAAAGAAGGCGACCTGAACACGTGGGAGGTACCTCGAATCTAGCCTACATAACCTACGCGGACAAGGACGCATACGCGTACTACGACATGTACATGCAGATCTTGGACATGAGGGCGTGTTCGCTTCCGTGAACCGACAAGTACACGGACAACCGCAGCGTCATGATCAAGCATGCCAGGAAGGTCTAGATGTTGTACTTTATCTGTTTATAAGCACCTTTATCATCTGAGTGTTTCATGCATTAGCCTATGTGTCGTAATTATCTGTTTTGTCTGAAATATTTCTTTTAAGAATCCATTATCTGATTGCTTTTTTAGTGGCTCTTTGCTAATGTATGTAAACTAGTTCACTTGTCCGTAAAAAAAACTAGTTCACTCGGCTGCCGTGCTTTGAATCTCCTTCCTCCCAACATATTCCTCTCCTCAGGTGGACCCAGCAGGTCTCTGAATTTTCTCCCACTTTCTTCTTCGATGTAAACTGAGTTTTCTCCCGATTACTTTCCCTAGAACCAACTCAACTGTCCCACATCTAGCCTAAAAAATAATAATACCCCACGTACTATTAACTCATCAAATTAAAATGATATTTTATTTCGTAAGTTGAAAGTTCTTACAAAATGATAATGATAATTGTTTATATATAAATTGCCAAGTTAACTCCTAGTGATTGCGTACATAAGCTTGCAAAGATTTTACTTACATGCAATCATGTGTTTATGTTTTATAACATTTCTCCGTCTAGCCCAACATGATATTTTCACCCAGCCCAGCAAGTCCGCGGATTTCGAGAAAATGCAAATGGGATTTAAACGGGCTGCATAGATGCTACATCATTGTTTCACCCAGCCCACCAAATGGACTAAAAAAACAAATGGACTGGCTGACATGTGGGCCAGTAGGTCGAAGCCTAAGAAGGCGTTGGATTTACATCCAACGACCGGCATTCTTCTTCAATCTCTCGTCTTCTTCCCCAGATCCTTTGCCAGAATCGCTGCTGCAGCCTTTCGCGCCGGCGTTGTTGTTTTGCACTCCTCGGTAATGCTACCCGCCGACGGCCAGGCCATCCCTCCACTCCGCACCTCCAGATATTCTCTGCCGAGTGTAGGCCCACCCCGCACCGAACCAGTCAAGTTTCCCACTCCTCTCCGTCTGCGACTCCACTGCCGCGTCTTCCCCATCTCCGGTCGTTCCAGCCTGGGCCTTGCCGTCCACCGCCAGCGCGCTTCGGCGTGGCATGGTCAACATACGAGAGTCATCGGAAGAGAATCAGATGCGTGGAGAGCTCGACGGCTGGGACCCACGAGGTCCATGGTCGCACGCAAGGAAAGTTCCTCCTTATTACGCCTTTGTCAGTTACCTTGCGTGGGAAGGGCTTACGTATTTCGTGAAAAACGCCCCCGAAAGGTCGGACCCACCAGCTATATCTTCGCACGCAAGGAAGTGCCTCCTTATTACGCACCAAAAATGAATACCCCACGCTAGCTAGGACCCACCATAGTGGGTGGCTGACTTAGGGCCTACTAAGTTGACGAGGACAGAGGGCTTTGTCAACTTAGTCAATATGAACGATTCTAGCTCCGGTGACTGTGATGTCCATCCAACGGCCATAGTGCTTCTTCAACCTCTGGTCTTCTTGCTCCACCGCCCAGCAGCGCCGGTCGTGCCGCGTGCTCCTGCCTCTCGTGGCCGGCTATGATGCCGCGGAGGCATCACCGCCCCCTACTACTCCCACCGCTGGCCCAGGGTATCCCTCTACTCACCCACACCCCCTGTTATTCTGCGGCGACAGCAGCCTCACGCCGCAGCCAAACCAGTGAACCCTCGTACCCCTCTCCGCGTGGGCATCCACTGCCGCGTCTTCCCCGGCTCCTTGTCATCCCCTTCCTAGGCCTCGCCGTCGTCCACCGCCTTGGTGCTCTCGGCGCGGCGTAGTCAATGTGGTCAACGACCGACTTCCATCGGAAGAGTACTGTACGTGGAGAGGCTGACAGCTGGATCCAAGGCCACAGCCTAGTTTTTTTGTGATTTGCCAAGTCACTTTGTCAGGCCTGTTGGGCTGCAAATCTTTCAAGACGAGGAGAGCTTCATTCGGCTGGCCGAGAAAATGGCCTATCAGTAATGAGAAATGGGCTGTACATTTTTAAAACACATCAAACCGGCAATTAGTTTCAAATATATTTTTTTCATTTCGAGATTTTAAATTAAATTAATTTTTATGCATGGAGAATTTGTTGGATTTTATATTGATATACATTTATTTTTAAAATCAGTTTGAATGTGAGTCGAAATTTCGGGATTAAAAACAGTTCGGACCGCACAGAAATATGCAAAATTTCATATAATTATTTAACCATGGCCACAATATGGGCTGTAATGCTAACAAAAAGAATATGGGCTCCAAACAAAACCTTAAGAATTAGCAAATGGGCTGTAAATTATTAGAAATAATGGCAGATGGGTCGTATGTTGTTTTCCATGATTTGAGGCTTTCCTAAAAGGTTGGCGCACAAGGAGTGACTGTTGGATGGCCATCCAACGCCGTCGTCTTCTTCAATCTCTGCTCTTCCTGCTCTAGCCGCTCAAACAAGCGCCCGTGGACTGCCTCGCTCCCTCCTACCAGCGGCCGGTGTCTTTGCCGCCTGAGCCTCACCGCCCCATCGTACTCCCATTGCTGGCCTAGCCATCCCACTACTCACCCACACCTGCCGTTATTCTCCGTGACGGCAGACAGACGATAAACCCTCGTACAGTCGTACTCCCCTCCGCGTGGGAAACAACTGTCGAGTCTTCCCTGCCTCCATGTCGTTCCCTTCCTAGGCCTCGCCGTCGTCCACCGCCCTGGTGCTCTCGGCGCGGCCTGGTCAACGTGGTCAACGACCGACATGCATCTGAAGTGGACTGTACGTGGAGAGGCCGACAGCTGGGTCCACGGCCGCACGCAAGGAAATGCCTCCTTATTACGTGCAAAATAATGATTCCTCCACCTGACATCGGGGACCCAACGAAAGGGCCTCTGTATTTCGCGAAAAAAACGTTACCGCCGCTGACAGCTCGGACCCACCAGCTATATCTTCTCACGCAAGGAAGTGCCTCCTTATTACGCACAAAAAATGAATACTCCCCCTGTTAGCTGGGACCCAGTATAGTGGCAGGCTGACTTGTGGGCCTACTAAGTTGACGGGGACGGAGGGCTTTGTTAACTTAGTCAATATGCACAATTCTAGCTCCAGTGACCGTACAATGTCCATCCAACGGCCGTAGTGCTTCTTCAACCTCTGGTCTTCTTGCTCTAGCCGCCCAAAGCAGCGCCGGTCGTGCCGCGTGCTCCTGCCTCTCGTGGCCGGCTGTGATGCCCATTGAGGCCTCACCGCCCCTACTACTCCCACCACCGCCCAGGTATCCCTCTACTCACCCACATCCCCTGTTATTCTCACAAGCGACAAGAGCCTCATGCCCTTGACCGAACCAGTGAACCCTCGTACTCCTCTCTACGTGGGCATCCACTGCCACGTCTTCCCCGGCTCCTCGTCGTCCCCTTCCTAGGCCTCGGCGTCGTCCACCGCCTTGGTGCTCTCAGTGCAGCGTGGTCAATGTGGTCAACGACCGACTTCCCTCGGAAGAGTAATCAGACGTGGAGAGGCTGACAGCTGGGTCCAAGGCCACAACCCAGTTTTTTTGTGATTAGCCAAGTAAGTCGCTTTGTTAGGCCTGTTTGGCTGCAAATCTTTCAAGACGAGGAGAGCTTCATTCGGCTGGCCGAGAAAATGGCATATCAGTAATGAGAAATGGGTTGTACATTTTTAAAACACATCAAACTGGCAATTAGTTTCAAATATCTTTTTTCATTTTAGATTTTAAATTACATTAATTTTGATGTGTGGAGAATTTGTTGGATTTTATATTGATATACATTTATTTTTAAAACCAGTTTGAATGTGAGTCGAAATTTCGGGATTAAAAACAGTTCGGACCGCACCGAAATATGCAAAAATTCGTATAATTTTTTAACCATGGCCACAATATGGGCTGTAATGCTGACAAAAAGAATATGGGCTCCAAACAAAACCTTAAGAATTAGCAAATGGGCTGTAACTTATTAGAAATAATGGCAGCTGGGTTGTATGCTGTTTTCCACAGATTTGAGGCTTTCCTAAAAAGAGGTTGAGGCACAAGTAGTGACTGTTTGATGGCCATCCAACGGCCGTCGTGCTTCTTCAATCTCTGCTCTTCCTGCTCCTGTCGCTCAAACAAGCGCCGGCGGGACTGCCTGCTCCCTCCTCCCTTGTGCTGTCTTTGCCGCCAGCAGCCTCACCGCCCCACCGTACTCCCCATCGCTGGCCTAGCCATCCCTCTACTCACCCACACATGCCGTTATTCTCCGTGACGGCAGACGAACCAAGAAACCCTCGTTCACCATACTCCCCTCCGTGTGGGAAACAATCGCTGAGTCTTCCACCTCTATGTCATTCCCTTCCTAGGCCTCGCCGTCGTCCACCGCCTGGTGCTCTCGTGGCGGCCTGGTCAACATGGTCAACGACCGACATGCATCTGAAGTGGGATCAGACGTGGAGAGGCCGACAGCTGGGTCCACGGCCGCACGCAAGGAAATGCCTCCTTATTACGCGCAAAATAATGATTCCTCCACATGACATCTGGGACCCACCGAAAGGGCCTCAGTATTTCGCGAAAAAAAATGTTACCGCCGCTGACAGCTCGGACCCACCAGCTATATCTTCGCACGCAAGGAAGTGCCTCCTTATTATGCACAAAAAAAATGAATACTCCCCCTATTAGCTGGGACCCAGTATAGTGGCAGGCTGACTTGTGGGCCTACTAAGTTGACAGGGACGGAGGGCTTTGTCAACTTAGTCAATATGCACGATTCCAGCTCCAGTGACCGTACGATGTCCATCCAACGGCCGTAGTGCTTCTTCAACCTCTGGTCTTCTTGCTCCAGCCGCTCAAATCAGCGCCGGTCGTGCCTCGTGCTCCTTCCTCCCGTGGCCGGCTGCGATGCGGCGGAGGCCTCACCGCCCCCTACTACTCCCACCGCTGGCAAGGCCATCCCTCTACTCATCCACACCCCCTGTTATTCTTTGGCGACGCAGCCTCACACCGCAGCGAACCAGTGAACCCTCGTACTCCTCTACGCGTGGGCATCCACTGCCGCGTCTTCCCCGGCTCCGTGTCGTCCCCTTCCTAGGCCTCGCCGTCGTCCACCCGCCCTGGTGCTCTCGGCACGGCGTGGTCAACATGGTCAAGGAACGGCTTCCTTCGGACGTGGACTGTATGTGGAGAGGCTGACAGCTGGGTCCACCACCGCAGCAAGGAAGTGCCTCCTTGTTACGCGCAAAATAATTATTCCTCCACCTGACAGCGGGGACCCACCAGACGGGCCACCATATTTCGCGAAAAAACCGTTTCCCCCCTGACTGCTGGGACCCACCAGCTACACCTTCGCACGCAAGGAAGTGCGTCCGGGCAAAAAAAAACGATTCGCCCCCCTGACTGCTAGGACCCACCAGCTACATCTTCGCATGCAAGGAAGTGCACGGCGATACGGGACCCACCTGGTCAAAGCGTGTATGGCGTTGTCATTCTGGTCGTGAACGGATATGCGTACATCTTTGGTCGATGTAGAGGCGCCGCATGTGTCGAGATGTAGAGGCGCCGCACGTGTCGTAGTAGATGCGCACGTAGCATGTACACGCACGCATTGGCGAGGTGCAAGAAAGAAAATACGGCCACGTACATACATACGGGCAGGGTCTCGAATGCCTACTCACGCATACGTACATGGCTGGGTCGGAACGGAGAAACAACATCGTCGTCGTGTTCATGGGGAGCCAACCGGCTGGGTTGGAACGGAATGCGTGGTCGTGTTCATCCGGAGGGCTTGGACGGAACAGGCGATGGAAATGAGGCCTGGCGTACCACACAACGGAGGAAACGGCCTTGTGTTCGACCGGCCACGTTCGAAACGGGGTCCTGTTGATCGGGAGGGGCCTGGCGTACCGCAAAACGGAGGAAATGGACCTCCTACGGTCGAAACGGGGGTCCTGTTGATCGGGAGGGGTGTGGCGTACCGCAAAACGGAGGAAACGGACCTCCTACGGTCGAAAATAGGGGTCCTGTTGATCGGGAGGGGTGTGGCGTACCACAAAATGGACGAAACGGGGGTCCTGTTCATCGAGAGGGGTGTGGCGTACCGCAAAACGGGACTCCACGGGATACTGTTCATCTCCACCGTCGACCTCCTCCAGCCTCCACACGGGCTACCATCGACCTCCTCCAGCCTCCACGGGCTCCTGTTCATCCAGCCTCCACCGCGCTACTCCACCGGCTCTTGTTCAACCACCTGCACGGGCACCCCTCCACCGTCTCTGTTCATCCAGCCCTCCACACCACGGGGTCTGTTCAACCACCCCTCCACAGCCACCCCTCCACCGTCTCATCGCTCATCCAGCGCTCCACACCACGGGTTCCTGTTCATCCAGAGGCAACGCCACCGCTCCATCGCTCATCCACCCCCGCAATGCTCACTATTCATCCGAGAGGCAACATCGATCGGCTTCAGTTAGCAGCAGTAGCGAAGGAATCGCTCCATCGGGTTCAGTTAACAGCCATCGATCGTCGCCGGGTTCGATGGCGTAACTGCAGTGCAATCGCTCGGGTTCAGTTAGAGCCCAACGCCTCGCTCGGCTTCAGTTAGAGCCAACGCCTCACACACACGCGCGTACGTACGAGAGAAACGCACATCGCTCTCCCACCTTTACCGGCAACTCCTCGAAATTTTCCTCCCCCTCGATTCTACCACGGTTTTTTCAATCATGGACGGCCCAAAGAATGTCATGCAGCTGCGTCTCTGGCCCGCCCAGGACGAAAAGCCCATTTTCTGTCATGATGTTTTGTCATAGAAGTAGGAGCCCACCACATCTATGATGATACAGGGTTTTGTCACAATTATCGTCATAGAAGTGTCATATGTATGACCGAATTTTTTTTCGTTCGGCCCAAAATGTCATGGATGTGTCTTTTTTTTGTAGTGATACTAGTGGGAATTTTTCATTACAGAACTTGGCTTGTATATTCCTACGATGGGCTTCCTCAAATTCCCTAGGTGTTCGTGAGCAAGCAAGTTGGATGCACACCCACTAGTTTTCTTTTGTTGAGCATTCGTTTATAGCTCTAGTGCATCCGTTGCATGGCAATCCCTACTCCTCATATTGACATCAATTGATGGGCATCTCCATAGCCCATTAATTATCCTCGTCAATGTGAGACTTTCCCTTTTTTTGTCTTCTCCACACAATCCCCATCATCATATTCTATTCCACCCATAGTGCTATATCTATGGCTCACGCTCATGTATTGCGTGAAGGTTGAAAAAGTTTGAGATTATTTAAGTATGAAACAATTGCTTGGCTTGTCATCAGGGGTATAGAAGTTGGGAAAATCTTTGTGTGACGAAAATGAAGCATAGCCTAACTATATGATTATGTAGGGATGAACTTTCTTTTGCCATGCTATTTTGAGAAGACATGATTACTTTGATTAGTATGCTTGAAGTGTTACTATTTATTTTATCAATATGAACTTTTATTTTGAATCATTTGGATCTGAACATTCATGCCACAATAAAGAAAATTACTTTGAGAATCATGCTAGGTAGCATTCCACATAAAAAACTCTGTTTTTATCATTTACCTACTCGAGGACGAGCAGGAATTAAGCTTGGGGATGCTTGATACGTCTCCAACGTATCTATAATTTTTGATTGTTCCATGCTATTATATTACCCCTTTTGGATGTTTATGGGCTTTATTATACACTTTTATATTACTTTTGGGACTAACCTATTAACCGGAGGCCCAGCCCATATTGCTGTTTTATTACTGTTTCAAGATTTCGAAGGAAAGGAATATCAAACGAAGTCCAAACGGAATGAAACCTTCGGCAACGTGTTTTTTTGGAAGATTATCATCCTGGAGGCTTGGAGATCAAGTCAGAAGATCCTCGAGGAGCCCAGGAGATAGGGGGCGCGGCCCCCTGTCTCGTAGCCACCAAAAACCTCTGTAGATCAGGAGTTCCGCCGCCGCAACCTCTGTAGCCACCAAAAACCTCTCGGGAGTCCGTTCCGGCACCCTGCCGGAGGGGGAACCCATCACCGGTGGCCATCTTCATCATCCCGGTGCTCTCACTTACATCTACCCTCTCTTCCAATCAAGTATCTAGAGAAGGTAGCGAGCCTTTTGAGGTATGGCCTGATAGCGCCTTATAGTCTTGAGGAGGGACTAGTTCACCCTCGGGGCTGAGGGTATGTACCAGTAGCTATGTGTTTGATCTCTCTCTCTCTCTCTCTCTCTCTCTCTCTCTCTCTCTCTCTCTCTCTCTCGTGTTCCCTCTATGGCACGATCTTGATGTATCGCGAGCTTTGCTATTATAGTTGGATCTTATGTTTCTTCTCCCCCTCTTCTCTCTTGTGATGAATTGAGTTTCCCCTTTGAAGTTATCTTATCGGATTGAGTCTTTGATTTGAGAACACTTGATGTATATCTTGCCGTGTTTATCTGTGGTGACAATGGGATATCACATGCCACTTGCGGGTTCCGCCCATGAACCTATACATAGGGGTTGGCACACGTTTTCTTGACTCTCCGGTAGAAACTTTGGGGCACTCTTTGAAGTACTTTGTGTTGGTTGGATGAATCTGAGATTGTGTGATGCATATCGTATAATCATGCCCACGGATACTTGAGGTGACAATGGAGTATCTAGGTGACATTAGGGTTTTGGTTGATTTGTGTCTTAAGGTGTTATTCTAGTACGAACTCTTTAATAGATTGATCCAAAGAATAACTTTGAGGTGGTTTCGCATCTACCATAATCTCTATGTTTGTTCTCCGCTATTAGTGGCTTTGGAGTGACTCTTTGTTGCATGTTGAGGGATTGTTATATGATCTATCTATGTTATTATTGTTGAGAGAACTTGCACTAGTGACAGTATGAACCCTAGGACTTGTTTCCTAGCATTGCAATACCGTTTACGCTCACTTTTACCACTTGTTACCTTGCTGTTTTTATATTTTCAGATTACAAAACCTATATCTACCATCCATATTGCACTTGTATCACCTTCTCTTCGCCGAACTAGTGCACCTATACAATTTACCATTGTATTGGGTGTGTTGGGGACACAAGAGACTCTTTTGTCATTTGGTTGCAGGGTTGCTTGAGAGAGACCATCTTCATCCCACGCCTCCTGCATTGATAAACCTTAGGTCATCCACTTGAGGGAAATTTGCTACTGTCCTATAAACATGTGCACTTGCAGGCCCAACAACGTCTACAAGAAGAAGGTTGTGTAGTAGACATCATTCATCCAAATGGCATGAATCTTTTTGGGCATCTTCATATCTTCAAATTATTCGGCCATGCCCAATTTCAGCTCAACTTGCATCTTCATGTGAGTGCATCATCCAAATCTCTAATTCTGGCCATTTTGCCACTTTTTACAGCAACCCCCATCTAAACTCCTCCTCTTAAGCTGATTTTTGGTGATCAACATCACCTTAGTATGTTATCATCACCAGATAAATCATTTCCTTTGTTGCCAAGCTTGTGTCCCCTCTGGACAGCACAAGCAGGTTGCTGCTGATCTACTTTGCTCCTCCTGCTTTTCTCTTCTTTGCCCCTGGACGGACTTGTTGCTTCGTTTGGACTCAGGGTATCATGGTAATTCTACTAGATGTTGGGGAACGCAGTATTTCAAAATATTTACCTACGATCATGCAAGATCTATCTATGTGATGCATAGCAACGAGCGGGAGAGTGTGTCCACGTACCCTCGTAGACCGAAAGCGGAAGCGTTAAGTCACGCGGTTGATGTAGTCAAGCATCTTCGCGATCCAACCGATCAAGTACCGAACGCACGACACCTCCGCGATCTGCACATGTTCAGCTCGGTGACGTCCCTCGAACTCTTGATCCAGCTGAGACCAAGGGAGAGTTTCATCAGCACGACGGCATGATGTCGGTGATGATGAAGCTACCGACGCGGAGCTTCGCCTAAGCACTACAACGATATGACCGAGGTGGAAATATGTGGAGGGGGCGCCGCACACGGTTAAGAATCAACTTGTGTATCTATGGGGTGCCCCCTCCCCCGTATATAAAGGAGTGGAGGAGGGGGAGGGCCGGCCTCATGGGGCGCGCCCAAGGGGGGGAATCCTACTCCTAGTAGGAGTAGGTTTCCCCCTTTCCCTAGTTGGAGTAGGAGAAGAAGGAAGAGGAAGAGGGAGAGAAGGAAAGGGGGGACGCCCCCCCCCCCCCCCAATTTGGATTGGACTTGGGGGGCGCGCACCTCCCACTTGGCCGCCTCCTCCTCTCTTCCACCATGGCCCATTAACTCCCACGGGGGTTCCGGTAACCCCCCGGTACTCCGGAAAATGCCCGAACCTCTCTGAAACCTTTCCGGTGTCCAAACATAGCCTTCCAATATATCAATCTTTATGTCTCGACCATTTCAAGACTCCTCGTCATGTCCGTGATCACATCCAGGACTCCGAACAACCTTCGATACATCAGAACACATAAACTCATAATACCGATCGTCATCGAACGTTAAGCGTGCGGACCCTACGGGTTCAAGAACTATGTAGACATGAACGAGACTCATCTCTGGCCAATAACCGATAGCGGAACCTGGATGCTCATATTGGCTCCTACATATTCTACAAAGATCTTTATCGGTCAAATCGCATAACAACATACGTTGTTCCCTTTGTCATCGGTATGTTACTTGCCCGAGATTCGATCGTCGGTATCTCAATACCTAGTTCCGTCTCATTACGGCAAGTCTCTTTACTCGTTCTGTAATGCATCATCCCATAACTAACTCATTAGTCACATTGCTTGCAAGGCTTATAGTGATGTGCATTACCGAGAGGGCCCAGAGATACCTAATCTCGATCTATGCCAACTCAACAAAAACCATTCGAGACACCTGTAGAGCATCTTTATAATCACCTAGTTACGTTGTGACGCTTGATAGCACAATAAGTGTTCCTCCGGTATTCGGGAGTTGCATAATCTCATAGTCATAGGAACATGTATAAGTCATGAAGAAAGCAATAGCAACAAACTAAACGATCATCGTGCTAAGCTAACGGATGGGTCTTGTCAATCACATCATTCTCTACTGGTGTGATCCCGTTAATCAAATGACCACTCATGTCTACGGTTAGGAAACTTAACCATCTTTGATTAACGAGCTAGTCAAGTAGAGGCATACTAGTGACACTCTGTTTGTCTATGTATTCACACATGTACTAAGTTTCCGGTTAATACAATTCTAGCATGAATAATAAATATTTATCATGATATAAGGAAATATAAATAACAACTTTATTATTGCCTCTAGGGCATATTTCCTTCAGTCTCCCACTTGCACTAGCGTCAATAATCTAGATTACACAGTAATGATACTAACACCCACGGAGTCTTGGTGATGATCATGTTTTGTTCGTGAGAGAGGCTTAGTCAATAGGTCGGCGACATTCAGATCCGTATGTATCTTGCAAATCTCTATGTCTCCCTCCTTCACTTGATCGCGGATGGAATTGAAGCGTCTCTTGATGTTCTTGGTTCTCTTGTGAAATCTGGATTCCTTTGCCAAGGCAATTGCACCAATATTGTCACAAAAGATTTTCATTGGACCCGATGCACTAGGTATGACACCTAGATCGAATATGAACTCCTTCATCCAGACTCATTCATTTGTTGCTTCTGAAGCAGCTATGTACTCCGCTCCTCCCGTAGATCCCACCATGACGCTTTGCTTAGAACTGCACCAACTGACAGCTCCACCGTTCAATATAAATATGTATCCGGTTTGTGACTTAGAGTCATCCGGATCAGTGTCAAAGCTTGAATCGACGCAACCATTTACGACGAGCTCTTTTTCACCTCCATAAACGAGAAACATATCCTTAGTCCTTTTCATGTATTTCAGGATGTTCTTGACCTTTGTCCAGTGATCCACTCCTAGATTACTTTGGTACCTCCCTGCTAAACTAATAGCAAGGCACACATCAGGTCTGGTACACAACATTGCATACATGATAGAACCCACGGTCAAGCATAGGGAATGACTTTCATTTTCTCTCTATCTTCTGCAGTGGTCAGGCATTGAGTCCGACTCAACTTCACACCTTGTAACACAGGCAAGAACCCTTTCTTTGCTTGATCCATTTTGAACTTCTTCAAAACTTTATCAAGGTATGTGCTTTGTGAAAGTCCAATTAAGCGTCTTTATCTATCTCTATAGATCTTGATGCCAATTATATAAGAAGCTTCACCGAGGTCTTTCATTGAAAAACTCTTGTTCAAGTATCCTTTTATGCTATCCAGAAATTCTATATCATTTCCAATCAACAATATGTCGTCCACATATAATATTAGAAATGCTACAGAGCTCCCACTCACTTTCTTGTAAATACATGCTTCTCCAAAAGTCTCAGATAAAACCATATGCTTAGATCACACTATCAAAACGTTTATTCCAACTCCGAGATGCTTGCACCGTCCATAAATGGATCATTTGGAGCTTGCACACTTTGTTAGCATCCTTTGGATCGATAAAACCTTCTCGTTGCATCATATACAACTCTTCTTCCGTAAATCCATTCAGGAATGCAGTTTTTACATCCATTTGCCAAATTTCATAATCATAAAATGCAGCAATTGCTAACATGATTCAGACGGACTTAAGCATCGCTACGGGTGAGAAGGTCTTATCGTAGTCAACTCCTTGAATGTCACGCCCAATATGCGACCCTATCCAAAAGGAACTCGACGGTCCCACCAAGGATAGACCCGCATATTGAAACGCTTTTGCAAGGTGGATATCATTACATCAACATTACATAATAGCTGGGGATACATCCAATACATACAAAGACACATGGATACAACAATACAACATACAAGAACAACATCCAACTACGGATGAAACATAAACAGAAACTCAAACAATATCCACCCTGCTAGCCCAGGCTGTCGACCTGGAATCTATCCCCTGATCGACGAAGAAGAAGAAGAACTCCAACACAAGTAAACATCACTCTCGCGACATGAGCATCGCATAACCTGTACCTGCAACTGTTGGTGTAGTAATCTGTGAGCCACGAGGACTCAGCAATCCCATTACCATGGGTATCAAGACTAGCAAAGCTTAATGGGTAAGGAAGGGGTAAAGTGGTGAGGTTGCATCAGCGACTAAGCATGTATGGTGGCTAACATACGCAAATGAGAGTGAGAAGAGAAGCAAAGGAACGATCGTCAACTAGTAATGATCAAGAAGTGATCCTGAACTCATACTTACGTCAGACATAACCCAGAAACCGTGTTCTCCTCTCGATCAACTCCGAAAAGAGACACTCACGGTTACGCACACGGTTGGTGTATTTTAGAAGAGTTTACTTCAAGTTTACTACAACCGGATATTAACAAATTCCCATCTGCCACATAACCGCGGGCACGGCTTTCGAAAGTTCAAACCCTGCATGGGTGTCCCAACTTAGCCCATGATAAGCTCTCGCGATCAACGGAGGATATTCCTTCTCCCCGGGAAGACCCGATCAGTCTCGGAATCCCGGCTACAAGACATTTCGACAGTAATAAAACAAGACCAGCAAAGCTGCCCGATGCGCCGACAATCCCGATAGGAGCTGCACATATCTCGTTCTCAGGGCAACACCGGATGAGACATCCTACGAGTAAAACCAGACCTCGAGTTTCCCCGAGAGGGCCCCGCAGTCTACTCGGTTCGGGCCAACACTTATAGAAGCATTGGCCCGGGGAGGGGGGGGGGCTAAAATAAAGATGACCCTTGGGTTAATTACTCCCAAGGGAAAGTAGGTGGTGGTGAGGCAAATGGTAAAACCAAGGTTGGGCCTTGCTGGAGGAGTTTTATTCAAAGCAAACTGTCAAGGGGGTCCCATAAATCACCCAACCGTGTTAGGGACGCAAAATCCGGGAACATAATACCGATATGACGGAAACTAGGGCGGCAAGAGTGGAACAAAACACTGTGCATAAGGCCGAGCCTTCCACCATTTACCAAGTATATAGATGCATTAATAATATAAGAGATATTGTGATATCCCAACATAAACATAAACCAACATGGAGCAATCTTCATCTTCACCTGCAACTAGCAACGCTATAAGAGGGGCTAAGCAAAAGCGGTAACATAGCCAAACAATGGTTTGCTAGGAATGGGAACAAAGGGTCAGAGGTTCATGGCAATTAGGGAGGCTTGAGCAGCAAGTGGTAGGTAATGCAGCATAGCGATAGAGCGAAGCAACTAGCATAGCAATGATAGTAATGAGATCCAAGGTGATGGTCATCTTGCCTGAAATCCCGCAAGGAAGAAGAACGAGAGCATGAAGAAGATGAAGCCACGAAGACGAACCAAGCGTAGATGAACGAATCCTCACGATCGCAACGAAACGGGAACTATCGAGAGAAGCACACAACATGGTAAACACACCACACATGAACAAGGCATGATGCTCAACCAAGCATGATGCATGACAAAGCTACATGAAGCTACTCATGGCAAGAGATGATGCATACAAGAGCAACACATCAAAGCAAGTTTAAATGAGGCCGGGAACAACATATAACAATTCTGGTAAGTCCTCATATGCAAATTTCGAAATTGGTCCAGATCTGAACCTTATGTTCAAGTTGTTAAACAGCAATTTAAGATGCACCAAGATGATCTACACGAAATTCTAGTCAAGTTACATATAAAGTTCATTAGATCCGAAGCTACGGTCTAGAAGATATGAGCAAAACAAGTTAAACATGGCATTGATGCAAAATGCATACAAACATCAAGCAAACACCTCAAATCAAGGTTGCAACAAGATAATATGAAACTACATGCAAAACAAAGCAAGTTTTATATAGAGAACACTCAAAACGGAGCAACGGTTCAACACATACACTATATAAGTTTAAAGGACAAGCTGTCCAAAACAGCAACTAAGCATCTTGCAAGCATCAAAACAATAAACTACAGCACCCTAACATAATAACAAAAGGCATGGGCATGAATTAAAGGTAAAGCATGACAAAACATGAACACTGCGCTATCTCCACAAATCACTAGAACATGCTCAAAATGACATGGAAATATTGCAAATAATAACAGTTTCAGACTTTGCAGAAATAACATCAGGTTGCAATGTTTAGAGCTATCAAACAACATGCTACAGGAACTTATCATGGCAAACAAAGGCATGGCATGGATCTACTAATTGCATATAACAAAAGTCCCTTACTGACCATGAGCCAAAAGGTCACAGAAAATAGGATGGCACCCATGTAAACATAGCAAGTTATATTACAGATTCATACATGGCAGGAACAACAATAAGTAGGCATGTTGGTGAGCTTGAACCACTCACCACAGAGCAATACATGGCATGGCAAGGCAACCAATAGTAAGAAGACATGTTTATGAAGCTAATAATGGCAATAGAAAGTTCATAGGGTGCATGGATAACTAACAACAATCATGGCAACATTGAACTTAATGTTAACAGGCTGACAGCAACATTATTTAGCAAGTTTGGAGCAAGATAACATCAAGTTACGCAGGCTATAGATGAAACCAGGGGCATGAATGGATATAGCATGACATGTATAACAAAACATCCTTAGTGAACATCTCCAGATTATGCATAGAATGACTTGTAGAAGCCGGTTAACATAGCATCATAATATAACAGAATCAGCCTAGCAAAACAGAAACAACATGTACCCTACTTAACCAGCTTGATGCACTCACTACACAACTCACAAAAATACATGGATGGCACCACTGTAAATATGACATGATGTAGCACAAAACAAATGTAGAGCTCATGCTCATAGCATGCACACATCAAATGCAAGAAAAATGACAAATCAGCAAGTTATAACAGTTTCAGCAGGTTAACATCATATAGCACTCCTGCAACGATGATTAGGGCATGAAGATGGCCTCAAACAAACATGGTGCAATGGAACAAAATGAAGAGCATCTCACAACGAACATTTTGATATATTACACGCACGAAACGCAGCTACATGTATAGAGTTATGATGCGATGAACAGGGCAACATATGATGAAACCTCAAGGACTTGGAGAAAAACAAGGGGGGAAAAGTCAACCTCCGTTTTGGATCTAGGGTTCGGGCGCGACTCCCGAGGTCGGCCGGACCTCGCCGGAGCGGACGGGGACGATGGCGGTGGGAGGAGGCACTGGGAGGTCTGGGCTACCGGATCCGGGCGGCGCCGGCCCGGATCTGGCAGGAGGATGGCCGGCGACATTCGAGGCGACGCGGGCGCGGCCGGGCGGCGGAGGAGCTCTGGCTGCGCAAGGCTCGAGTGCGCTGGTGGCAGGATCCGGCGAGCGGTGCGGGTGGAGGCGGGTGGAGGAGCGGACGGGGACAGTGGTTGGCGCCGACGGGAGGCGCGGGGCGATGCGGCGGCGGGAGCTGGCGAGCTCGGGCGGCGGGCCTCGCGGCCCAGATCGGGGCCTGTGGCGGGCAGCCACGGGCCTGGAGGGCTGGCGGGGAGCCAGGAGGCGACGTGGCGCCTCGTTGGTCATGAAGGGCGGCGCGCCATCGGGCGACTCGCCAAGTGGTGCCGAGGAGGTGGCCAAGGAAAACGGAGGAGGGCGGCGGCTGATGATTGGGGCGCGAAAACAAGGAGGAAGGTGGGAGAAGGCCGAAATTGGCAAGGGGAGGTGGTTATATAAGGAAGGGGGCTAGGGTTAGGGGTTTTGCTCCGTTTTCGGACCGTTCGATCGCCATCGGATGGCTCCGGAGTGGAGAGGGTCTAGGTGAGTGGCTAGTGGGCTGTGAAGAGAGGCCTCGGGCTGAGAGGAGAGAAGAGAAGTGAGGCCCGGGGACTGTTCCGGAGACCGAAACGTCTGGCGAGAATACCGACAACGGTGCCGCTATATATTTAATGGTTGGGCTATCAAACGAGCTCCGAATGCGACGAAACTTGACAGGCGGTCTACCGGTGCTATACCAAGGCCGCTTGGCAAACCTCGGGCCATTCCGATAACGTTTAACACCCGCACACGAAAAGAGGTAAAAGAGGGCGCCGGGGGACATAGGAGTGCCGGATTGCAAAACGGACAACGGGAAAAATGCTCGGATGCATGAGACGAACACGTATGCAAAATGAGATGCACATGATGACATGGTATGAAATGCATATGATGACATGGCAAAGCAACACACAATAAAATGACATGGCAACGACGGCGAATAACTGGTGGACACCTGGCGCAATGAATCCGGGGCGTTACATTGAACTTGTCGAAAACCTTTCGCAACAAGTCGAGCTTTGTAGACAGTAACATTACCATCAGCGTAGTCTTCTTCTTCAAGAGCCATTTATTCTCTATGGCTTGCCGATCATCGGGCAAGTCAACCAAAGTCCACACTTTGTTCTCGTACATGGATCCCATCTCAGATTTCATGGCCTCAAGCCATTTCACGGAATCTGGGCTCATCATCGCTTCCTCATAGTTCGTAGGTTTGTCATGGTCAAGTAACATGACCTCCAGAACAGGACTACCGTACCACTCTGGTGCGGATCTTACTCTAGTTGACCTATGAGGTTTGGTAGTAACTTGATCTGAAGTTACATGATCATCATCATTATCTTCCTCACTAATTGGTGTAGGAGTCACAGGAACTGATTTTTGTGATGAACTACTTTCCAATAAGGGAGTAGGTACAGTTACCTCATCAAGTTCTACTTTCCTCCCACTCACCTCTTTCGAGAGAAACTCCTTCTCTAGAAAGGATCCATTCTTAGCAATGAATATCTTGCCTTCGGGATCTGTGATAGAAGGTGTACCCAACAGTCTCCTTTGGGTATCCTATGAAGACACATTTCTCTGATTTGGGTTCGAGCTTATCAGGTTTAAGCTTTTTCACATAAGCATCGCAGCCCCAAACTTTAAGAAACAACAACTTGGGTTTCTTGCTAAACCACAGTTCATAAGGTGTCGTCTCAACGGATTTATATGGTGCCCTATTAAACGTGAATGCATCCGTCTCTAAAGCGTAACCCCAAAACGATAGCGGTAAATCAGTAAGAGACATCATAGATCGCACCATATCTAATAAAGTGCGATTATGATGTTCGGACACACCATTACGTTGTGGTGTTCCGGGTGGCGTGAGTTGCAAAACTATTCTGCTTTGTTTTAAATGAAGACCAAACTCGTAACTCAAATATTCTCCTCCATGATAAGATCGCAGAAACTTTATTTTCTTGTTACGATGGTTTTCCACTTCACTCTGAAATTCTTTGAACTTTTCAAATGTTTCAGACTTACGTTTCATCAAGTAGATATACCCATATCTGCTCAAATCATCTGTGAAGGTTAGAAAATAACGATACTCGCCGCGAGCCTCAATATTCATCGGACCGCATACATCAGTATGTATTATTTCCAATAAATCTGTTGCTCGCTCCATTGTTCCGGAGAACGGAGTTTTAGTCATCTTGCCCATGAGGCATGGTTCGTAAGTACCAAGTGATTCATAATCAAGTGATTCCAAAAGTCCATCAGTATGGAGTTTCTTCATGCGCTTTACACCAATATGACCCAAACGGCAGTGCCACAAATAAGTTGAACTATCATTATCAACTCTGCATCTTTTGACTTCAATATTATGAATATGTGTATCACTACTATCGAGATTCAAAAAATTAGAACACTCTTCAAGGGTGCATGACCATAAAAGATATTACTCATATAAATAGAACAACCATTATTCTCAGATTTAAATGAATAACCGTCTCGCATCAAACAAGATCCAGATATAATGTTCATGCTTAACGATGGCACCAAATAACAATTATTCAGGTCTAAAAACTAATCCCGTAAGTAGATGTAGAGGTAGCGTGCCGACGGCGATCACATCGACTTTGGAACCATTTCCCACGCGCATCGTCACCTCGTCCTTAACCAATCTTCGCTTAATTCGTAGTCCCTATTTCGAGTTGCAAATATTAGCAATGTAACCAAAGATCAAATACCTGTGCACTCATGCGAGCATTAGTAAGGTACACATCAATAACATGTATATCACATATACCTTTTTTCACTTTGCCATCCTTCTTATCCGCCAAATACTTGGGGCAATTCCGCTTCTTGTGACCAGTCCCTTTGTAGTAGAAGCACTCAGCCTCAGGCTTAGGTCCAGACTCGGGCTTCTTCACTTGAGCAGCAACTTGCTTGCCGTTCTTCTTGAAGTTCCCCTTCTTCCATTTACCCTTCTTCTTGAAATTGGTGGTCTTGTTGACCATCAACACTTGATGCTCTGTCTTGATTTCTACCTCCACAGCCTTTAGCATTGCGAAGAGCTCGGGAATTGTCTTATCCATCCCTTGCATATTGTAGTTCATCACGAAGCTTTTGTAGCTTGGTGGTAGTGATTGAAGAACTCTGTCAATGACACTATCAACCGGAAGATTAACTCCTAGCTGAGTCAAGTGATTATGATACCCAGACATTTTGAGTATATGTTCACTGACAGAACTATTCTCCTCCATTTTACAGCTATAGAACTTATTGGAGACTTCATATCTCTCAATCCGGGCATTTGCTTGAAATATTAAGTTCAATTCCTGGAACATCTCATATGCTCCATGGCGTTCAAAACATCATTGACACTACAAAAATAATACACTTCCGTGATGATACGTGTTTGTCATAGTAGGGCACGTTTTCTGTCATGCATGTACATCCATGACGATTTTATGACAGAATCAAGATAGTCATACCTGTGTTGTCGTAGAAGTGTTCCATGACATTACCAAAATTATCATCACGGAAGTGTCCACTTCGATGACGATAAATGGCGCGTCATGGAAGTGCTTTCGTCAAGAGTGACCGACATGTGACATCCACCGTAACGGGTCGCCGTTAAGCTATCGGGTCCGATTTTGGATCCGATAACCCGTTAACAGCCCGGACCAATGAGGATTTTCCACGTGTAAAATTCTCATTGGCAGGAGGAAACACGTGTTGGCTCACCGTTGGGACAGATGTCATCCACTCATTAGACAGGAGGTGCCTATGATAGGTCGACATGTGGCACGGCCCAATAGTGGCCCATTCCGGTGAAAAAGGTCGGCCCCGTAAAAATTAGCAGGCCGGCCCATATAAGGTCTACTTGTGTCAGGTCCATTTAAGCCCACGACCCATACGATATGTGCCAATTCGGCCCGTCAACGCCCTGTTAAAGATTTGACACAATTGCAGCCCATCGTTAGTTAGAACCCGTTAACAGACCGCTATATATTTGGGCTCAATATCGGCCCGATGTGATTTTGGCCTGTTAACGGCCCATTCAAGGGATGGGCCAATTTTCAGGATGTACATCTTTTGGCCTTTTAGCGACCCATTTAAGTGTTGGGCCAATTTCCGGCCTGGTGTGTCTTTCAGCCTATTGACGGCCCATAAATGAGTTGGGCCATTTGTAGTCGAACCTTAGTTTTGGACTTTTAGTGACCCATTCAAGTGTTGGGCCAATTCCCGGCCCGGTGTGTCTTTTAGCCAGTTTTTTTTGACAAAGAAGACAGTAGGAGAGGCTCCTACTGTTTTGTATTACTCACATATAAATAAGGAGGTTACATGGTGGAGGGTGGTATATACAAATAGGGGGGGGGGGGGTAGGGCCCGGCTAAAAGAAGTTGGGCCATTTGTACTCAGACCTGAGTTTTGGCCTTTTAACGACCCATGCTCTTCATGGTCCAATACCAACCCGGTTTCTCTTTCGGCCTGCTAAAGGCCCACAACACAGTTGGGCCATTTACAATACGACCTGACTTTCGGCCTCTTAGCGGCCCATGCTCTTCATGGTCCAGTATGATCCCACTGTCTCTTTCGGCCTGCTAAAGGCCCACAGTATAGTGGGGCCATATGTAGCCCGACCTTAGTAACGGCCTGTTAACGACCCATGAAATCAAATGGGCCCACCTGTTGTCCGATTCGATGTCGGCCTATTAATGACCCAGGAGGTAAGAGGGCCAACAAAGGCCTGGTAACGGCCCATTAACTCAATGGGCCCACTAAAGTTCATACATGTATTTAGGCCCAATTAGATAAAGAGCCCATTATGACGAGCAATTATGCACAGGACCAAAACAGATCAAGCAAAGGTACGGCATACAGGGAAAAATGTTGCACATCCAGCATATATTACAGGAAATTACATCCACTGGGCAATCAAAGATTGATGCCAGTGCAAATAAATGAACAGAACCTAACGATCTACAACGTCACAATCGCAACCTCGGTAGCGGATGACGCCCATAAGCATGTGGGCAAGTTCTTGTTGCTTTGCTCCACTTGTCTCTCGAAAACATTGATCGCTTGTTGTTGCGCATTTAATGTGCAGCTCTGATTCCTCCACCATTTCCATCATTGCTTCAACCATTCATTGGTTCACAAACATACATTTTTTCCGTTGCATTCGAGACAGAGGAAACTGAATAGATTCAGATGGCGATTTTGGCAGACTTGTATTATTGCTAGTGGAGAGTGTCTCGACCACTGCATCATAACATAAATTAGGAGCAGAACCGAACAGATTAATCATGAGTTATTGCCATATTACCTGGCCTAGATTTGTTGGAAAGGAACAATGGGGTTGCCTTAAATAGATGGAAATTACATAAACACACTAGAAAATAACATTTTACACGGAAGTAAAAACACAACATAACTTAAAATCATAGACATTTCTAAATAATTCACATATGGAGGAGCAAAACGAAGACATTAATCTACAACGGGTCCTAGAAATTCTCAGGCGGAGAACACCATTTTGCAGATCCATCCATCACCGCAGACGTCATCATCGGAGACACGCCACATCGTCCGCCATATCGCCTCGACCATGCTCTTGGGCATCCCATCTCCACCGACGAGAACAAGATGAACCGCCGTTCCCTGTGCATGGACAACCAATAACTGCCTCAAAAAATCAGAAGCAAAACACAGGGAACTGGAGCTTGGGTGGGGCAAGCACCTCACAGCTCCAAGGTCGGCGAAAAAATCGGCGGTGAGGACGTCATAGCAGACGGACGCGGGCCCGCGACAATGAAGGGTCGGCAGCGTCCAAACACGGCTCATCCCCACGGTGGGAGGTTGGCGCAGCCCCCTCGGCCAGGCACCTTGAGAGTTCCAGCATCGGACGAAGATGGTTTGACTCCACCTGCACATGATGTGGGGGGAGATTAGGGAAAGAAATCGGCTCGGTCGTTCAGTGAGTGCTGAACCCAGATGCCTCTGTTGTGGCTCAACAATTAACCATCTCACCAGTGTCATATCCTGCCGGCCACCGCGGGAAGTGGAGGTCATCGCTTCCCTTGTCGTTCGATGGCAACACCCATCGCGACGCAGCTCTCAGGGACGGGTCGGTGCTGCCCCCCGGCGTCCAAACATGCACCCCCCAGACGGTGTGGGGGCGGCCTGGACGTCGCGCCGACGGTGCGTGTCTGGTGCCCTGATGCGGCCTCTGAGCCGAGAGGAGCTGGGAGCCTGGGAGGGGAGGGGAGGGTAGGCGGCGACTGGAAAAGGAGACGAGGAAGGAAGGTGCTGGAACCCGGCGGTTGTGGGGGAGGGAGAAAGAAGAGGGATAGGGTTTGTGTGCGAACCATTGGATCTCGGAAAATCGAACGGTGGAGAGGCTTGATCCATGTGCGGGTAGGCTCGACCAATCAGAAGGCGTCGTTTGTGTCGCGCAGGATCTCCCCTCGGCTGAGAGCATCTGGGCTTTAGACCTTTAGTTAACTTTAGCCCAACATCAGTGAGGCCGCCCAGAATTAATTTTTTCTCTCTATTTCGAAATAACTAATTAAGCCCACTTTTGTTAGTAAATTTCAAAACTTATTATACATACCACAATAAAAAATTACACGTGATATACTGAATTTATGCTATTTTTAGGTGTTACAACAAATTTCTAAATAATATATATTTTCTGTAGTTCAAATGAGTTTTCGCTTTTTCTATTGAAAATGATTCCAATTAGAACTACATGTATCTCTAAAAAGTTTAAAAAAATTCAATATATATATATATATATATATGTATATATATATATATAATTTATACATTTAATTTTATCTTGTATGGTAAAAAAGCATGAAAAAACAAAATATTTTTTATGAACAATTCAACCTTCTATTAGCAAACAATGGAAGGGAAATGATAATATATACAAATGCTGTCAAGCAAATATGTAAGTTGTCACTAAATCTGTAATATCAAAAATTGATGCTTATTCGTTACTCATTGTTAGCGAAATGGTTAACTTGTTGCATAATGGTGTAATATCCAGATATTTTCCAAATTTCAACTTCAATGATTCCTAACTTTGGTATTTCAAAAATAATAACTTATTACATATAAAATATGTAAAATGATGTGTAGTGCATAATAGTGTAATATTCAGATAGTTTCAGAATTTCAAGTTCAAGTGGTGAATAAATGTTTATGTGGACTTCAATCTTTTTTGAAATTTCTAACTTTTACAAAAGCGATATAATATACTCCCTCCGTCCAAAAACAAGTGTTTTAAGTCTAGTACAACTTTATACTAAAGTTAGTACAAAGTTAAGACAGTTATTTTGGGACGGGAGAGTAGTATGTTAGATGTAAAGAACATTTGTAGCCTTTTAGATATGTAATTTTGGAAAGGTTTACGCATGGTATGAAACTTTGGTGTTTCAAAAATAAGGGGTACAAATTATTACATAAAAAAATGGAAAATGAGTGTGTGTTAGTGCATAATAGTGTTGTAAATTTAAATTGTCTTCGTTGCTACCATCTGTTTAGCTAAAATGGTTAAACATTTGCTGCTTGTGGTGGTGTATAGCATATATGTGGTTGTGTATAATTGTGAATACAAAAGGACCTTTTTTGGAATATCGTTGTAATACACCTATAACTGTTTCGAATAATACATCATTTTTTAAACCTATTTTGCAACGTATGCTTGTTTTCCAATACATCAATAATGTTCATTTAGTAAGCAGCGTATGTCACAACTTTTACAAACCCTTTTCAAAAAAAATTTACAACCTTTGAGTCTCATATGAGGGCACCATGCCAAGTTTCATGTTTTTCAAACTTCGTTTGCAATTTTTTGGAATTAAGCAATATGTGCATGCAATGTTCGAAGTCGTGTCCTGGCACCCTCTTGTTTGGATTTTTTTATAAGGCTTAAACATAGACTTGCTAACACACAAATGATTTTTAAACCATTTTGGTGAACTTTTTCATGCATCTACAATTCAAAATTGAGTTATATTCATTACTTTCACCATCTTACTTTCACCCACCTATTCACAAATGCGAATTTACATACCACTTGTTATGAAAAAAGGTTTTGAAGTTGACAAAAATAGGATTTTTTTTTAACGAGAAGGCCAATTTGGCTCCCGGGCCTAGCTGCACCCGCTCCGATGAAAAAAAATCAAAACAAATACTAGAAAAATTCAAAAAATCCCAAACTTTTTTTGTGTGGTAGATAATTTGATGCGCGAGGTTCGCTGCAAATTTCAACTCATTTGGACATTTGAGCAGCTCTCTGCAAAAAAGACAAAATCGGGGTCTGTAAAAAAAGTTCATTGTTCACGAACTATTTCTACCCGATTTGTCTGTTTGCCGAGAGCTGCTCGGATATCCAAATGAGTTGAAATTTGGAGCAGACCTCACGCATCAAATTATCTACCACACACACAAAATTGGATTTTTTTGAAGTTTTCTAGTATTTGTTTTGAATTTCTTTCTGAGCGGGAGCATCTGAGCCCGGGCTCAGATGCGGGTTTTAGTTTTTTAACCCACTTTTACCATTTTTATGCATTTGTTGTTGAAATTTGAATTATGTTTGTTAAATAATAAGAAATGCACTTAATGACTAAAATATAGTGAACAAGCCCCTAAAATGATAAAATTTGACATGGAACATGTTATGGTGTCTCTTGAATGTACAAAAACATTCAAGGTCCAACGATGAATCATTGCATTCAAACCCGACCCATTTCCTCTCGAAACCATGTTTCCCGGGAGATGTCCCAGTTTCCAAGCAGTGTACGTGACAACATTTCTGCGCGAATTTTTCCACGGTCTCTAGGGATCATATAATGACACCATGTCAGGTTTCATGTTTTTCATACTTCGTTTGCATATTATGGAACATGTGATGGTGTATATTGAACATAGAGAAGTTTCAAGACCATTAAGAGAATGCAGAGAAGAAATCTAAACAAAGAATAGAAATAAATTAAAAAAAGAATGCCAAGTGTTTAGTGTCGGGCACTCGACACACATTTTGTGCATCTAAAAATAAAACGAAGTTATAATTATTATTTGTAAGTTCATGTTTGCATTCTTGATATTATTTTTTCCATTCAAAACAAGAAATGTAAGGAAAAATTACATTTGCCATAAAACTTAATGGAAGTATTAGTGCATTTGAAAAAAAATGGTCAACTTGCTTTTAGAAAACCGTTTCACGTGTATTAAAAAATTGTAAACGTGTTTTTAATTCACGATGCACTTTACCAGTGAAAAAGTCAATGTGTATTTTAAAAAAACAACGTCCCTTTTAAAAAGTCAATGTATATTTTTTTTTAAAAATGTTCAGTGTGTTTCCAGAAAATGATGAACGTTTAATAAAATATATTATGTACTATTAATCTTAAATTTCTATAGACTACAAGCATGTGTAACATTTTTAATACATTTCAAAAAATTATTATTATTACATGATAATTTTAATACAGGTTGAACAATATAGAAAAATTATGTGCTTTTGGTCCAGAATGAAGATACAGAATTTACAAATAATTTCTAATGCACGTTGAACTGTTTAAGTCCATGTAATTTTTTGAAAAGTTCATTTTTACCTCTTCATGGTACAAAGAATGAAAACAGAATAGACATTTGAAACACATAACAGTTGTATGTTAATAATTACTATAATGTTAACTCGCAAAAGATAATAACTGTTGTAATGTTTTATATTGGAAAAACTATAAAAAGAAAATGTAGATCTAACTTGGACAAAATAAAAAGAAAACGAGTAGAAAACTGCATGGGTTGGCGTACAGCACTAGTTGTCGGGTGGTTTGCCTAAAAAAAAATTTTGTTGTCTGGTGGCTAGCTCGTTCCATCGATTAAAGCTAGAAAACGAGTAAAAAACTGCTAGGTGCTAGAGATTTCTCAAAAAAAAAAAACCCTGGTTGGTACAGCCAAGCACCATAACGTTATTCTATATAAATTCTTGCTCATGTTTAACCAAAGGTGTCTTCTGGCTCGATGGCTGGCTTGCTTGGTGTAGTAGCACGAGGTCTCAAGTTCGAACCCCATGAGCGCTCTTCATGTTTTTGTTGTTATTTCTCTGGTGTCATACTGACATTGGGACCTGCACTTTTCACCAAAGCTGACGTGGCATTGGTCTCGGCTCATTCCTCACTCTGCCATGTGGGACCTGTTCTTTTCAGCAAAGCTGATGTGGCATCGGTCTCGGTTCATTTCTCGCTCTGCCACACTTAAATGTGGGTCCCATACTACGGCAAACTCGCATGACACCATGTGTACCGCTGGATGTAGAAAGGACTAACATGTGGGACAAAAGAAGAAAAATATGCGGCACATCAGCAATAGCCATCCGTGACGGACTGGATAATGTATAAAGGAAAAAACTAGGCCCAACTGCTTGTTCCATGAGGTTTCTGTGATGGTTTCTTTGTGTCCGTCATAAGGGGGCAACCGTTTTGGGGGCCTATTTTCATCTTGCAGATCGATGACGTTTTCCGTGACGAACTAGAGAAACCATCATCGATGGCACCCTATCGGTGACGGATTTTGAGAACGTCATGCAAAATCTGTCATGGATTAACAGGTTTCTTGTAGTATACGGAGGCGTACATGATGCCCCTCGACTTCAATCCGTTCTCCATTAACCGAAACTTCTTTGCAGGTATGTAGTGGGTCGCCATACATCATTTCCCTCGACTTCGATCCGATCACCATCGCCCGAAAGTTCTTGGCAGGTATGTACTGGGTCGGCATGAACTCCCACTGGATGGCTGCCTTCAGAGAAGACGGTAAAAAGTTGGTGCTCGTGAACTTCCGCACTCCCATGAGATTATCCTTCCTCCGTTGGATTATATAGAGTTTTACCATCGCGGTCCTAGTCATCTAGATTACCACGTCAGTTGGACGGACCTTGTTTTATAGAAGATTGTAATCTGCCAAGTGCCCACACGACATGCGAATTACGCAGACTTCAAGCTAATTTCCTTGTCCGACCGTGGACTCGCCTATCTTTACGCCGGTGCCTTCTTTAGCTGGAGACAACTCAGCTCGCAGGGGAGCATCGTCAAAGCTGATACACACTTCTGTGATGCTATTGAACACAATGGCATCATCTACGCGATCGACAAAGTAGATGGCACCACGTATTGCTGGGACGGCGCATGTAAGTTGTTTCTATCTCATGTTAATGATGACGCCATGACAATGTTTGAACTTTTTGTGATGATTGGCATATCCCTGTTTGAGCAGAATTTGAGTAGAACTATGGCAATGTATTAGAGACGCCGTAAATCAGCTATATTTGGAATGAGTTAATTCATGCAATTGTGATTATGTCATTACAACCAATTTGTACCCCTGAATAATCAAATGGTTAGGAATATATAGATATTCTCCTTATTTTATAGTAATCTATATACTACTACTAAATATGAGTGTGTATCAATGGCCATGTTAGTTTCCTCATTTTCATGATGTAGAAACATGCACCACGCTGTTGGTTTCATCTAACCATACATTAGGAAAGTAAATGTGCATATGGAGAACTCTATATTTGGAAGTAGTGAAATCTTGTAATGCTTACCATGTGTACATACCTATATTCGCCCTTCAAAGAATCAATGGCTAGAATAATATCCTCACAAAAAATTTGCCCATAAAACACGAGTATATAACAATGCATGGTCTGTTAGTTACCTTGAAGAATTTGTTTGTGAGGACAGAACATGATTCCATAACATGCAATACATGGTAGTTCCCTGTGAAGAATCGATTGCAAGATAACATGAGTATAACCATGCGTGGCACTTTTATATTTTCGAACCCAGTATACATTTCCCTGTATTTTCCTCCCAGTTCCAACAGGGACATATCAATGTTGTTTCTTGCATTATCCTACTCATACTCTGAACCAATGTTGATCTTACATTAACAATGTCTGTCCTTTTTGATATGATGCAGTGTCCCTACAGTTACTGCCCTTTGTAATCACACCACCTTTGCCAAAAACAGGGAAGCACAACTGGTTCCTCGCTCGATCAGACGACGACAAAAGACTGATGATCATTCGGACACATGAGCCGGAAAATTTATATTGCAAAAACCCCACTGTATACAAGCACCATGAAATACGTGAGTATCCGGACAGTGGCTGTTACGTCTATGAGTAGGGTACCAGCTTGTTGGGGCCTTCAGGATTTTTTAGTTGGAGGCGGGTAAACATCCTTGGTTCACACTCTTTGTTTCTCGGACTCAATTATCCGATTAACCAAGAGATCACCATTGGCAAGGACCTTGATGGCAGAGAGGCTCTGTTTGCTATGGAAAATTGTGTCTACATGGCGAGCCCTAGGAGTTCGGGAGCAAACTCCCCTGATTGTCAACAATACAACCTGCAGCCAAAAGAAGGTGATAATGACAAAGGCATCCGGATTAACTTTGATCCTTGGGTGTCTCAATTACGACAGGCAGTGATGTGGTTCAAGCCTTCAGGTTGATAGGTAATTGGGCTGTTGCATCGAAAGGGTGGAGTACTGGTGTCTCTGGATCATTGGTTGCTGAAGCGGGGCTGCAAATTGTGATGGTATTGGATCATCTCTTCGAATGACTTTGTTGTCTTTGCTGCTTGTTCTGGATGGGTAGTTCTTTCTTTTGTTATGCATATTCCTTGTCATTTGGTCATCCTCGTCTATGTCACTCTTACTATGTCATAGTTGGCTCTGTTTAGAATGTCATTCTCGTCCGATCACGAGAGTCCGGCGTTCTGCGTATGGGTGCGTTTTGGTGGTGTAGCAAGACTTCTTATGAACTGTCATGTCTTCTTTGTTTATGTCGATAGTAGTCACTAGTCGGTGTTTGAATGTTGTATATATCGTTGTTTGAACTGTTTATTGTCTCGAACTACTTTGGGCTAAATGAGGGCATCACCATTCTCCAAAGGTTCGTAGTGTATCTCCTTTTTTCAAGTTATATAATTTGAGCTCAGTGTCTTTTCGATGATGTACACTTGTTTGGGCCAGTGAGGTGTTGTTGAATATGGGCCGAGTAGTAACGCAATGCCAAACAGGTCAATTATGACTCTCAGGCCGGGCTCTCAAAAGATCCTCAAAAAAAGGGCGGGCTCTCCAAAAAAGAAAGAATAAGGACTCTTAGGCCGACATATTGGCGCGTGTTCGAAATTCAAGCTACCTTTTCATCCCCAATCTCCCGCCCCTCCCCCACCTCTGGAATCTTGATTCCTACTCCAGTTACCCAAAATCCCTCTCAGATTCCCTATACTCAAGCTCGCTATCATGTCGCCGGTCAACGCGGATCTCCGAGCCGGAGATCCCGAGGTCCGTCCCTACCTTGATCGCGTCTTTGTCGCTCAACAAAGGGTGGCATGGCGGCGCTTGACGGCCATTGTTTAAGCAAAGTGCTGATGGTAACCATCAACGGCGACCGGCCTCCCATCTCGCCGGACGACCTTGTCAAAGCTCTTGGCATTGCGCACGACATCCAAATAAGTGACTTGCTCGTCGAAGTCTGTCCGCCACCGGCTGATTTCTTTGTTAGGTTCCGGATAACTTTTGACTGCAGTCGTGTGTTTGAATCTTCCCGGCGTTTGTTCTGCGATGGCGCGCTGGTGAGCTTTGATCAGTGGCACCCAGGAAGGGGCTCGGTGCCCTCTGAGCTTGAGTTTTTAACAAAGCTTACCTTCCACGGCATGCCTCGACGTGCTTGGAACAGCGAGTCCATGAATGAGCTTATCAACGACCTTGGAGGTGAGCTCGTAAGTATGTTTGTTCCTCTAGACAGCTGGGCTCTGATGGTTATGGCATGGATGAAGAAGCCCTCCACCATACCGTAGGTGATTGGTGTTGAGATACCGCTGCAGGAACCGGGGTTGTACTATTCGTCGCCACCAAGGCCGCCACGGACCACGTTAGGGATGTACCTGTATCAAGTGTTTGTGCATGTCGAAGAAGTGGTCAATCAATCAATCGAAGTCCTGCCGCCGCCGCTGGTGCCAGGGTCCTGATACGTCTCCGTCGTATCTATAATTTTTGATTGTTCCATGCCAATATTATGCAACTTTCATATACTTTTGGCAACTTTTTATACTATTTTAGGGAGTAACATATTGATCCAGTGCCCAGTGCCAGTTCTTGTTTGTTGCATGTTTTATGTTTCGCAGAAACCCCATATCAAATAGAATCCAAACGGGATAAAAACGGACGCAGATTATTTTTGGAATATTTGGAAAATCTGGGAGGAAGAATCAACGCGAAACGGTGTCCGAGGTGGGCACGAGGCAGGGGGTGCTCCACCCCCTGGGCGCGCCCCTGACCCTCGTGGTCCACCCGTAAGGCGGTTGATGCCCTTCTACGGCCGCAAGAAAGATAATTTTTGGTAAAAATCACGACGAAGGTTTCAGTCCAATCGGAGTTACGGATCTCCATATATATACAAAACGGTGAAAGGGCAGCAGACGAGAGCGCATAAACAGAGAGAGACAAAGAGACAGATCCAATCTCGGAGGGGCTCTCGCCCCTCCCACGCCATGGAGGCCAAGGACCAGAGGGGAAACCCTTCTCCCATCTAGGGAAGAGGTCAAGGAAGAAGAAGATGAAGGGGCCCCCTCTCCCCTTCTCTTCCGGTGGCGCTGGAACGCTGCCGTGGCCATCATCATCACCGTCATCTTCATCAACAACTTCACCGCCATCATCACCAACTCTTCCCCCCCTCTATGCAACGGTGTAACCTCTCTCTTACCCGCTGTAATCTCTACTTAAACATGGTGCTCAACGCTATATATTATTTGGTCTTTTACATCTGTGTCCCTAACTCGAACCCACTACTCACATTTGCCCCTAATTCAAAAGCCTGCTCAAAAATGCCCCTCCGCTGTTAGGTGCCCTTACAGAAATGCCCTTCCGTCCCGTTTCCGTCTGGTCAAAGGGGTTTGACCGTCTACTCAGCGTTTATTGGACATTTTGCCCCTGCCTCCATGTGCCACTTACACGTGGGACCCAGTCAAAACATAAATAAAATGAAAAACACTTTCTCTCACCCCCTCTCTCTCACACACACTTACATGTGGGCCCCTCATTTATAGAAAAAATAAAAAGGAAAAACTATCTCTCTCACCTCTCTCCCCGCCCCCCTGCCGAACGACGGGCCGACGGCGACTACCTCTCAACTCCGGCGAGAGTACTGAACGGCCACCGCCTCTGTCGCTGGCCTCCCCTGACGCCGTAGTCCTCTGTACCTCATGCTCTCTCCGCCGCCCGCCCTCTCCCGCAAGCACGCCAGCGAGTGCCCCGTCGCCGGCGTCAGTCAAGGACGTGGCCAACGGCAACTTGAAGCGCCGCTACCTCGCCAGGAAGCTCATATGCCATGACCTTGTCCAACCACCTGACGATTTTGACCAGAGATATCCAGCACAGAGCGCCACAACGCATCTGCCCCGCCTCTGAGCTCGAACCGCCGCCTTCGATTCGACTCCGTTGAAGCATGTCGGCCGATCCCGGCGGCTCCTATGGCATACTTATGCACCACAGAAGACTTGGGAGTCCTCCATAGCAAGCTCCATGACCTCGGGTCATCTTCCCCATGAGCTCCGAGCTCTTCCATGGCCGCCATCATCGAAGTCATCGCTTCGGTCACCCCCGAGCCCCAGCGGCGTCGCCGTCGTGCTCCAAGTGTGCTCCCTATTGTCACACAAACCGTTCCCCTCTCTCTACCCCTCGCATGGTTGCTGCCCCACTTGCGTCGCCCAGAGCCCCCACGGGAATGGCCGCCGCCGTTTGCTCCGGCGACCATATGGTCCGACGACCACATCCCTGGATGCGGTAGAGCCACGCCTATAGCCTGGTTCCCTCAGCCGTCCTTCTCGCAGCATCACGGAGTGCCTCCACCGCGGGATTTGGTTGCCGCCGGCCACCGTTGACCCAATCCACAGTTAAGAATTAATTAAGGCACTAATTAAAACAAAATATTTCTGGAAAATATTAATAAGGCAATGACATGTGGGCCCAATATCTGTTTGAAAAGTCATTTTTTCCTTTTCTTTTTTTAGACTGGCCCCACATGTAAGTGTGTGTGTGTGAGAGAGAGAGGGTGAGAGAAAGTGTTTTTCATTTTATTTTTTGAGAGTGGGACCCACCGGTAAGTGGCACATGGACACATGGGCAAAAATGTCAAAGAAACGGCCAGATAGCGGTCAAAGCTCTTTGACCGGACGGTAACGGCACAGAAGGACATTTCTGTAAGGGCAACTAACGGCGGAGGGGCATTTTTGAGCAGGCTTTCGAATTAGGGGTATATCTGATTAGGTGGTTCGAGTTAGGGATAGAAATGCAAATGGCTATCCTATGATGTTTGAGTAGATTCGTTTCGTCCTACGGGCTATTTGGTGATCAAGATTGGTTTGAGTTGCATGTTTTATTATTGGTGCTGTCCTATGGTGCTCTCTGTGTCGCGCAAGCGTGAGGGATTCCCGCTGTAGGTTTTGCAATATGTTCATGATTTGCTTATGGCGGGTGGCGTGAGTGTGAAGCTACAGACCGAGTAAGTAGGTTGTTTGCGTATGGGATAAAGGGACTTGATACTTTAATGCTATGGTTGGGTTTTACCTTAATGATCTTTAGTAGTTGTGGATGCTTGCTAGAGTTCCAATCATAAGTGAATATGATCCAAGTAGAGAAAGTATGTTAGCTTATGCCTCTCCCTCAAATAAAATTGCAATAGTGATTACCGGTCTATTTATCGATTGCCTAGGGACAAATAACTTTCTCGTAACAAAAAGCTCTTTACTAAAACTAATTTAGTTGTGTCTTTATCTAAACAGCCCCTACTCTTTATTTACGCGCTCTTTATTATCTTGCAAACCTATCCAAAAACACCTACAAAGTACTTCTAGTTTCATACTTGTTCTAGGTAAAGCGAACGTCAAGCGTGCGTAGAGTTGTATCGGTGGTCGATAGAACTTGAGGGAATATTTGTTCTACCTTTAGCTCCTCATTGGGTTCGACACTCTTACTTATCAAAAGAGGCTACAATTGATCCCCTATACTTGTGGGTTATCAAGACCTTTTTCTGGCGCCGTTGCTGGGGAGCAATAGCGTGGGGTGAATATTCTCGTGTGTGCTTGTTTGCTTTATCACTAAGTAATTTTTATTTGCTGTTCTTAGTTGTTCTCTATCTTTAGTTATGGATATGGAACACGAAATACCAAAAAAATTAGGTGTACTTGCTGCTCATGGAGATGGGGAACCTCCTAAAACCCTCGATGCTCGTTATGTGACAGACATTATGTACTACTTTGATAATCCTGAGAAAACCCCATTCAATCTGGTAATGGGAGACACATTGGATCAACGTGAATACTTTAGGGATTATCGATTGACTCAAAAAGGGAAACTATTATGGGATCAAATTTATATGTTGAAGTGGTATGCTAGGCAACTATGGCCCAGTTCTTTTGGCCGATTCTCCCATAATCTTGAGAATCGACCCTCCACCCAGCTTCTCCCAGAATCTTGAACCCATATTTTTTTTACAATCCTAGCTAGTTAGGATGTGAATAGTTAGGATTGTAAAAAATATATAGATACAAGATTCTGGAAGAAGCTGGGTAGAGGGTCAATTCTCAAGATTCTGGGAGAATCGCCCAAAAGAACTGGGCCTATGCTTGAGATATGATTATAATTGTTGCTCTAGGATGAAGTCTCCACACCTTCCCTTTTCATGCAAATTTAATGATAATGAAACCTTGGCTTCTTATGCTAGAGGTATATGTGATTACTATGATGTGGAACAAATAAAAGAATTTGTTGCTTTTATGGGTGCTTATGAAATTGAATCTGTATTTAAAGAATATGAAAATCTTTATGATGTTGTTTATTGACCTGAAAATTTAGCTATCCTTAAATATTGCTATGAGAATTATGAATACAATGCCGATATTGATGCATTTATTGAGAAAGTCTCCGCTGTCCAAGAAGAGACTAATATTTTGCAGGAGTCTATGGAAGAAGAAATTGATGAAACTGTGAGCTCATTGGATGAAAAAGATGAGGAGGAGAGCGAAGAACAAAAGGAGGAAGAGAGGATTGATCACCTGTGCCCACCTTCTAATGAGAGTAACTCTTCAACTCATACATTGTTTAATTTCCCTTCATGCTTACCGAAGGATGAATGCTATGATAATTGCTATGATCCCGTTGATTCTTTTTAAATATCCCTTTTTGATGATGCTTTCTATGCTTGTGGCCAAGATGCCAATATGAATTATGCTTATGGAGATGAACTTGCTATAGTTCCTTATGTTAAACATGAAATTGTTGCTATTGCACCCACACATGATAGTCCTATTATCTTTTTGAATTCTCCAAACTACACTATATCGGAGAAGTTTGCCCTTATTAAGGATTATATTGATGGGTTGCCTTTTACCGTTGCACATGCTGATTTTGATAGATATAATATGCATGTGCTTGCTGCTCCTACTTGCAATTATGAGAGAGGAACTATATCTCCACCTCTCTATGTTTCCAACATGGTAAAATTGCAAGAAACTGTTTATACTATGCATTGGCCTTTACTATGTGTGCATGAATTGTTGTTTTATGACATGCGATGCATAGGAAGAGAGTTACACTTCATCATTACATGATATATGTTTCTTTGTGCTCACTACTAAATGCCAAATCATTGCTAATTAAAATTGGCTTTGATATACCTTGGGATCCGGGTGGATTCACTACTTGAGCACTATATGCCTAGCTTAATGGCTTTAAAGAAAGCACTGCCAGGGAGACAACCCGACAGTTTTATAGAGTCATTTATTTCTGTTGAGTGCTTTCATATAGTTTAAAAACAACAAAAATAAAGACGGGAACCCAAAACTTTTTCAAAAAGGAAAGTGAAAGTGAGAGAGACAAGCATTGTTGAAGTGGGAGCTAGCCTTGAACTTTGTTCATGCTCATGGAAACTTTGTGAATCTTGATTACAGAAACTTTTCAACAAAAATAATTATCCCCTTGTACAATTCCATTGTATTATAAAAATAATGTGCCAAGGTTTGCCTTTAGGATGTTTACAATGCTTGTTGGTTTGTGCGGTGCAGGACAGAAACTTTGGCTGTAGTGCTCGATTTTACATTTTTTTACTGGCACATCAAATGGTTCTTATTCTTTTTGCACTGTATTTCTATACAAATTGTTTATTTTTCCTAATTTTGACAGAATTTTTAAAGTATCATAAGTATGGTGAATGTTCAGATTATTACAGGTTGTTCTGTTTTAGACAAATTCTGTTTTTGATGCATAGTTTGCTTGTTTTGATGAAACTATCGATTTATATCAGTGGATTAAGCCATGAAAAAGTTATATTACAGTATACACAATGCAAAAACAAAATACGAATTGGTTTGCAACAGCACTTAGAGTAGTGATTTGATTTATTATACTAACGGATCTTACCGAGTTTTCTGTTGAAGTTTTGTGTGGATGAAGTGTTCGATGATCGAGAAGGTCTCGATGTGAGGAGAAGAAGGAGAGGCAAGAGCTCAAGCTTGGGGATGCCCAGGGCACCCCAAGTAAATATTCAAGGAGACTCAAGCGTCTAAGCTTGGGGATGCCCCGGAAGGCATCCCCTCTTTCTTCAACAAGTATCGTTATGTTTTCGGATTCGTTTCGTTCACGCGATATGTGCAATCTTGGAGCGTCTTTTGCATTTAGTTTTCATTTTTTATTTTATGCACCATGCTGGTATGAGATGGTCCTTGGTTGATTTATAGAATGCTCTTTGCACTTCACTTATATCTTTTTAGTATGGCTTTATAGAATGCTTCATGTGCTTTACTTATATCATTTAAAGTTTGGATTGCCTGTTTCTCTTCACTTAGGCAACCGCCATTTGTAGAATGCTCTTTTGATTCACTTATATTTGTTAGAGCGTGGGCATATATTCTGTAGAAAGAATTAAACTTTCTTGCTTCACTTATACCTATTTAGAGAGATGACAGGAACTGGTCATTCACATGGCTAGTCATAAAATCCTACATAAAACTTGTAGATCACCGAATATGATATGTTTGATTCCTTGCAATAGTTTTGCGATATAAAGATGGTGATATTAGAGTCATGCTAGTGGGTAGTTGTGGATTAGTAGAAATACTTGTGTTGAGGTTTGTGATTCCCGTAGCATGCACGTATGGTGAACCGTTATGTAACGAAGTCGGAGCATGAGGTATTTATTGATTGTCTTCCTTATGAGTGGCGGTCGGGACGAGCGATGGTCTTTTCCTACCAATCTATCCCCCTAGAGGCATGCGTAGTAGTACTTTGCTTCGAGGGCTAATAAACTTTTGCAATAAGTATATGAGTTCTTTATGACTAATGTGAGTCCATGGATTATATGCACTCTCACCCTTCCATCATTGCTAGCCTCTTCGGTACCGTGCATTGCCCTTTCTCACCTCGAAAGTTGCTGCAAACTTCACCGGTGCATCCAAACCCCGTGATACGATATGCTCTATCACACATAAGCCTCATTATATCTTCCTCAAAACAGCCACCATACCTACCTATCATGGCATTTCCATAGCCATTCCGAGATATATTGCCATGCAACTTCCATCATCTTCATATACATGACTTGAGCATTTATTGTCGTATTGCTTTGCATGATTGTAAGATAGCTAGCATGATGTTTTCATGGCTTGTCCTTTTTTGATGCCATTGCTACGCTAGATCATTGCACAGCCCGGTACACCGCCGGAGGCATTCATATAGAGTCATATCTTTGTTCTAGTATCGAGTTGTAATATCGAGTTGTAAGTAAATAAAAGTGTGATGATCATCATTATTAGATCATTGCCCCATAAAAAAAAGAGGCCAAAGAATCCTAAAAAAGGGGGGCAAAGAAGCTCGCAAAAAAGAGAAAAAGGGCAATGTTACTATCCTTTTACCACACTTGTGCTTCAAAGTAGCACCATGTTCTTCATGATAGAGAGTCTCTTGAGTTATCACTTTCATATACTAGTGGGAATTTTCATTATAGAACTTGGCTTGTATATTCCAACGATGGGCTTCCTCAAATGCCCTAGGTCTTCATGAGCAAGCAAGTTGGATGCACACCCACTTAGTTTCAGTTTGAGCTTTTGTATACTTATAGCTCTAGTGCATCCGGTGCATGGCAATCGCTACTCCTCACATTGACATCAATTGATGGGCATCTCCATAGTCCGTTGATTAGCCGCGTCGATGTGAGACTTTCTTCCTTTTTGTCTTCTCCACATAACCCCCATCATATTATTCTATTCCACCCATAGTGCTATATCCATGGCTTGCGCTCATATACTGCGTGAGGGTTGAAAATGCTGAAGCGCGTTAAAAAGTATGAACTAATTGCTCGGCTTGTCATCGGGGCTGTGCATGATGTGAATATTTTGTGTGGTGAAGATGGAGCATAGCCAGACTATATGATTTTGTAGCGATAACTTTCTTTGGCCTTGTTATTTTGAAAAGACATGATTGCTTTATTAGTAGGCTTGAAGTATTATTGTTTTTATGTCAAATGATAGACTATTGCTTTGAATCACTCGTGTCTTAATATTCATGCCATGATTAGATACATGATCAAGATTATGCTAGGTAGCATTCCACGTCAAAAATTATCTTTTTATCATTTACCTACTCGAGGACGAGCAGGAATTAAGCTTGGGGATGCTGATACGTCTCCGTCGTATCTATAATTTTTTATTGTTACATGCCACTATTACGCAACTTTCATATACTTTTGGCAACTTTTTATATTATTTTTGGGACTAACATATTGATCCAGTGCCCAGTGCCAGTTCCTGTTTGTTGCATGTTTTATGTTTCGCAGAAACCCCATATCAAACGGAATCCAAATGGGATAAAAACGGACGGAGATTATTTTTGGAATATTTGGAAAATCTGGGAGGAAGAATCAACGCGAAACGGTGTCTGAGGTGGGCACGAGGCAGGGGGGTGCGCCCCACCCTCCTGGGCGCGCCCCTGACCCTCGTGGTCCACCCGTAAGGCGGTTGATGCCCTTCTTCGCCCGCAAGAAAGCTAATTTTTGGTAAAAAATCACGGCGAAGGTTTCAGTCTAATCGGAGTTACGGATCTCCATATATATACGAAACGGTGAAAGGGCAGCAGACGAGAATGCGGAAACAGAGAGAGACAGAGAGACAGATCCAATCTCGGAGGGGCTCTCGCCCCTCCCACGCCATGGAGGCCAAGGACCAGAGGGGAAACCCTTCTCCCATCTAGGGAGGAGGTCAAAGAAGAAGAAGACGAAGGGCCCCCTCTCCCCTTCTCTTCCGGTGGCACCGGAACGCTGCCGTGGCCATCATCATCACCGTCATCTTCATCAACAACTTCACCGCCATCATCACCAACTCTTCCCCCCTCTATGCAGCGGTGTAACCTCTCTCTTACCCGCTGGAATCTCTACTTAAACATGGTGCTCAATGCTATATATTATTTCCCAATGATGTATGGCTATCCTATGATATTTGAGTAGTTCCGTTTTGTCCTATGGGCTATTTGATGATCAAGATTGGTTTGAGTTGCATGTTTTATTATTGGTGTTGTCCTATGGTGCTCTCCTTTTCGCGCAAGCATGAGGGATTCCCGCTGTAGGGTTTGCAATATGTTCATGATTTGCTTATGGCGGGTGGCGTGAGTGACAGAAGCACAGACCCGAGTAAGTAGGTTGTTTGCGTATGGAATAAAGGGGACTTGATACTTTAATGCTATGGTTGGGTTTTACCTTAATGATCTTTAGTAGTTGCGGATGCTTGCTAGAGTTCCAATCATAAGTGCATATGATCCAAGTAGAGAAAGTATGTTAGCTTATGCCTCTCCCTCAAATAAAATTGCAATAGTGATTACCGGTCTAGTTATTGATTGCCTAGGGACAAATAACTTTCTTGTAACAAAATACTCTTTACTAAAATTAATTTAGTTGTGTGTTTATCTAAACAGCCCCTACTCTTTATTTACGCGCTCTTTATTATCTTACAAACCTATCCAAAAACACCCACAAAGTACTTCTAGTTTCATACTTGGTCTAGGTAAAGCGAACGTCAAGTGTGCGTAGAGTTATATCGGTGGTCGATAGAACTTGAGGGAATATTTGTTGTACCTTTAGCTCCTCGTTGGGTTCGACACTCTTACTTATCGAAAGAGGCTATAATTGATCCCCTATACTTGTGGGTTATCAGGTCCGTCGACGACGTCCATTACAGGAGTCAACGTCAGACTTTCCCTGTGTTGCTCGGAACGATGGATGGCACAGGGCCTACTCCATCATGCGGCAGAGGCCACTGCTTCTTTGGGAGAAGAGGCGGGGCTAGCTGCCTGGATGTGCTCTAATTTGAGGTAACAACTGAATCTTGTCCGATACTAGTTAAATCCGAGCTATGGGTGTGAAGCACTGAGGTGCCAGTACATTTGATTGTGACATGTTTTAATTTTGTGCCTGAACTTTTTTTAGAAAGGGTTGTACGTCAACTTAATGTGCTAGCAGAACTTATTGTGTTGTCTGTCTGTTTTCTTTGCACAACATTCAAGATATTTCCTCGTCATTGATAAAGACGATGAACCGTTATGTACGAGTTCGTTGGTTCCATCCTGATTGTGCCGCCTGCGTGAATTTTTTGTATGCAAGTTCAGTGTGCTATGATGTTCTATATGATTGTGTCAACTATATAAGTTTTTACTGAGCATCAGCAATGCATATGGCTGAAAGATGTATTTACGAGCATCGACCGATGGGTCTCTCTCTCTCTCACACACACACACACACACACAAGTGGGACCCGTTGAATTATTTCTTTGCTCGTGACAGCTTTTAATTAGGTTCCACTATAATCTAACTTTTTTCTAAAGTTATTAATTGAGCTCAGTGAATTCAAAAAGTTGTAGGGAAGCCTTGTTTGGGCCTTTCCGGCGTCGCTGAATGTGGGCTGAGTAGCCATGTTAGGTTGTACTGTACTACACAGACCCTTTTTGCAACATCAGCAATGCAACTGGGCCGACAGTTGTACTCAATATCCGGGTAAACTTGTTATTCTCCGCCCCACTGGGCTGCAAACTTTCCTAGGAGGTATGCATTAGGCTTAACAAGAAAAATGGACTTTAAGAAATAATAAGTGGGATGTAATTATAATAACTGGGCAGAATTTGAAATTTTTAATTTCATTACTTGTTGCGCGCGCAATATTTCGTTGGATTTTAACGTAATACAACTTTATTTTGAAATTATATTTAATCTGACTAGAAATTTTGGATAAAAATATTTCGGATCCCATAAAAATGTGGGAATTTTTTTTGAATTCTGTTTTGAGCGGTTGGTTGAAATTATTAATCGTTGTCCTAGCTAGAAAATGGGATGTACTTTTAACAAACTGTAAATGGGCTGTAGTAAATTCCATTAGAATAAAAAATGGGATGTACATTCTTACAAATCGCAAATGGGCTATATGTTCTCTGCCACACACTTGTGGGCCTTGTAAGTTGATGCGTCCCCTAAAAAAACAATGTTGACGTGTATGCAAGGCTTCGTCAACAACACACGGTTCTGGCAGCTGTGGTCGTTGGATGTCCATCCAACGGATGTCGTGCTTCTTCTTCAATCTCAGATATTCTTGCTTCAGCCGCCCAAAAAATGATTCCTCCCCCTGACATCCGGGGCGCACCATTTTGGAGGCTGACCTGTGGGCCTACTAAGTTGACGCGTACCAAGGGCTTTGTCAACTTAGTCAATATAAACGATTCTAGCTGAAGTGACCGTACGATGTCCATCCAACGGCCGTAGTGCTTCTTCAACCTCTGGTCTTCTTGCTCCAGCCGCCCAAAGCAGCGCCGGTCGTGCCGCGTGCTCCTGCCTCTCGTGGCCGGCTGTGATGCCGCAGAGGCCTCACCGCCCCCTACTACTCCCACAACTGGCCAGGCCATCCCTCTACTCACCCAAACCCCCTGTTATTCCACGGCGACGGCAGCCTCACACTGCAGCCGAACCAGTGAACCCTCGTACTCCTCTCCGCGCGGGCTTCCACTGCCGCGTCTTCCTCGGCTCCGCGTCGTCCCCTTCCTAGGCCTCGCCCAAGTAAATCCCTGCCTACAGTGCTCTCGGCGGCGTGGTCAGCGTGGTCGAGGCGGCTTCCATCGGACGTGGATCTGTCGTGGAGAGGCCGACACCGGGTCCACGACGGCAGCAAGGAAGTGCCTCCTTATTACGCGGAAAATAATGATTCCTCCACCTGACAGCAGGGACCCACCGGATGGGCCACCATATTTCGCGAAAAAAATGTTTCCCCCTGACTGCTGGGACCCACCGGACGGGCCACCGTATTGCGCGAAAAAACGTTCCCCCCGCTGTCAGCTCAGACCCACCGAAAGTGCCTCCTTATTACGCACAAAAAAATGAATACTCCCCTGCTGGTTGGGACCCACCTTGGTGGGAGGCTGACTTAGGGCCTACTAAGTTGACGGGACGGAGTGCTTTGTCAACTTAGTCAATATGCACGATTCTAGCAGCAGTGACCGTACGATGTCCATCCAATGACCGTAGTGCTTCTTCAACCTCTGGTCTTGTTGCTCCAGCCGCCCAAAGCAGCGCCGGTCGTGCCGCATGCTCCTGGCTCCCGTGGCCGGCTGTGCTACCGTGGAGGCCTCACTGCCCCCTACTATTCCCACCGCTGTCCAGGCCATCCCTCTACTCACCCACACCCCCTGTTATTCTGCGGCGACGGCAGCCTCACACCGCAGCGAACCAGTGAACCATCATACTACTCTACACGTGGGCATCCACTGCCGCGTCTTCCCCGGCTCCGCGTCGTCCCCTTCCTAGACCTCCTCGTCGTCCACCGCCCTGGTGCTCTCGGCGTGGCGTGGTCAACGTGGTCAAGGAACGGCTTCCATCGGACGTGGACTGTACATGGAGAGGCTGACAGCTGGGTCCACGGCCGCAGCAAGGAAGTGCCTCCTTATTACGCGCAAAATAATTATTCCTCCACCTAACAACGGTGACCCACCGGACGGGCCACTGTATTTCATGAAAAAAATGTTTCCCCCTGACTGCTGGGACCCACCACCTACATCTTCGCACGCAAGGAAGTGCGTCCGGGCAAAAAAACAATTCGCGCCCTGACAGCTGGGACCCACCAGCTACATCTTCGCATGCAAGGAAGTTCTTGACAGTCGGGACCCACCTGGTAAAGCGTACGTAGCGTTGTCATTCTGGTCGCGAATGTGTACGTACATACTGGTCGATGTAGAGGCGCGCATGTGTCGTAGTAGAGGCGCGCACGTAGCATGTACACGTACATACAGCGGCCAGTGTGCAAGAAAGAAAATACGGCCACGTACGTACATACAGGCAGGGTCTCGAACGCCTACTCGCGCATACGTACAGCTAGAGCTCGTGTACATGGCTGGGTCGGAACGGAGAAACTGCGTCGTCGTCATGTTCATGGGGAGCCAACCGGCTGGTCGGAACGGAATGCGTCGTCGTGCTCATCGGGAGGGCTTGGACGGAACAGCCGATGGAAACGAGGCCTGGCGTACTGTAGAACGGAGGAAACGGCCTTGTGTTTGACCGGCCACGATCGAAACGGGATCCTGTTCATCGGGAGGGGTCTGGTGTACCGCAAAACGGAGGAAACGGAGCTCCTACGGTCGAAATGGGGGTCCTGTTGATCGGGAGGGGTATGGCATACCGCAAAACAGAGGAAACAGACTTGTGTTGGAGCGCTACGGTCGAAATGGGGGTCATGTTCATCGGGAGGGGTGTGGTGTACCGCAAAAGGGGACTCCACGGGATACTGTTCATCTCCACCGTCGACCCCCTCCAGCCTCCACGGGCTACTGTTCATCAACCGTCCACCTCCTCCAGCCTCCACCTGCGACTGTTCATCCACGGGCTCCTGTTCATCCAGCCTCCACCTCGTGCTACTCCACCGGCTACTGTTCAACAGCCCTCTCCTCGGGCTCCTGTTCAACCACCCCTCCACGGGCTACTATTCATCCAGCCCTCCACCATCTACTGTTCATCCAGCCCTCCACGGGGTGGTCCTGTTCATCCTGCCCTCCATGGGGTCCTGTTCATCCAGCCCCAACCGGCTCGATCGATCGGGGTCCTGTTCATCCAGAGGCAACACCATAGGGTCATGTTCATCCACCCCCACCGGGAATTGTTTATCCAAACCCCCAGCAACACTCACTATTCATCCAGAGGCAACATCGATTGACTTCAGTTAGCAGCAGTAGCGAAGGAATCGCTCGATCAGGTTCAGTTGACAGCCATCGATCGATCGCTCGGGTTTAGTAAAGAGTAGCCTGCAGTGCAATTGCTCGGGTTCAGTTAGAGCCCAATGCCTGCTCGGGTTCAGTTAGAGCCCAACGCCTCGTACCCACGTGCGTGCGTGTATGAGAGAAACGCGCATCGCTCGGCCCGACCACCCACCTTAACCGGGAACACCCCGATATTTTCCTCGCCCTCGCTTCTACCACGGTTTTTTCCGTCATGGATGGCCCAAAGAATGTCATGCAGCTACATCTCCGGCCCGCATAGGACGAAAAGCCCATTTTCTGTCATGTTTTTTTGTCATAGAAGTAGGACCCCACCACATCTATGATGATACCGGGTTTTGTCACAATTATCATCATAGAAGTGTCATAAGTATGACAGAAAAATTCGTTCGGCCCAAAATGTCACGGATGTGTCTTTTTTTTGTAGTGGTGGAAGGCAACAAATGCCCAAGCTCTTCACGTGCTCCTAGGTAAATGAGAGGAAACAAAGAGAGAGAGAGAGAGAGTGAGAGAGAGTGAAAAAATATCACTAGCCAGCTAACCCTATCGTATGAGCGAATGATATTGGTACCTCTTGAGGACACGACAATCTTATACAGCCAGCTGCTCTAATATGTTCTCTTCTTTTGCAGATAAAAAAAGACCCGAAAGTGAAAAATGTGCTGCACTATAACAATCTCATCGGATGCCTTGATCTCCATCTTATAGAAATTGACTACCGAGGCAGCACATCTGAGATTAAATTGGCCAGGTTCTTTGTTCTAGAGGCAAGTGTGCTCAAGGTAATGAGGTTTGGCATTCTCTGGCGCAACAATGAATGGCATGCTGATCACTGCAAGCGTCTAAGCCTAAATGACAAAGTCTCCGCAGAAGCTAAATTTGTTTTTGAAACATCAAGTGGCCAGAGAGTCGAAAATTTATTTGCCCATTAGTGACTTGTCAGGGCGGTGGATTTTAGTTTGTACGATAATGCTGCATGCACCTAAAGTAACAAAATTTCTTACGTAAACTTCCTAGTAATTCCCTCTTCGTAGGTGCAACATTACTCCTAACATTTGTAATAACATTACGTAAACTTGTAATATTGTCGTGTCCTATTTCTGGGTTTTCACAATCCTGCGAATCAAAGAGGTCCTGAGTTGGTGATGATGTTGTGCCTGCCATCTTTCACCAATAGCCATCGGATCTAGATCTGACGCATACAAACCAAACTTCTCTAGTTTTGCAAAAAGATGCCCGCACTTGTTCCCTATTTACAAACAACTCCTTGTCTCTCACAATCAGCCTTATCTCCTCCCCACCACATCTAGAAGGCCATGGAAAAATCTAGCACAATGGCCGCTGCCGGCGCCATCCACCCCCAATCTTGGTGTTCTGTGCAATGCACGGGCATCTACGCACGGGAAATTATGTCGAACACGGCTAGCTCTACAACCATGATGATAGTGACTGCAGACGGTGAGGCTGACTATGGTATGCCGAACACGGCGCCCATACTCAAGTGTCATCTCCGGCACAGGGTCTTGTCACTTCACTGTGCGGAGCAACACGTAATAATTTGACCAACGGGTAGTACAGTAGTACTAGTACATTGGTAGTACTACTACTAGTACTAGCACCACCGTCTGGATTTAGTAGTACTACCACGTCCATCTGGATTTAGTATTTGACTAGCAATATCTAGTAATGCATGTCACAAAAAATGTACTACTCCCTCTGTAAATAAATACATGGTGTATTGTTTTATTCTTATCAGCGAGAGGACTTAATGTCTTTTTGCTAATTAATAGGATTACATGCAATGAACTAACCACTGCATGTCAGGTTTGGTAGTCTGAAGTCATTGAAGCATGCACGGCCCACGTCTCTCATTGGTTGATATGTCACGAAATAAGAAATGAGGAGGGAGTTAATGTACCGTGCCTAAGTGTTTTGGGATTACACAACATTTTTTGTTACATGCATTAACATTTTATTAGTTAAATCAAAGGTCAAAACTTGGCGCAAAATGCAAAGGGGACCAATAAACTAGTAAATCAAAGTTCTCTCATTTGGCCCCAACTAGAGGTCCCGTGAGATGACTATACTGCACCGGCACGGAGGGGGACGCAGCTTCATTGACTTACTGCACCTGCCTTTGGTTGTATGATACGTGGGCCCAACAGGTGGCTGGCCGACCTGTCATATAGCCAAAGGCAGGTGCAGTAGAGGGCCGAGGAGTAGATGGCCAACACACACGTGAATTCAACGCAGTCTGCACTTCTCATATAAAGGCTCCCCGCCAGTCCAATCTACGAAATACTACGCACCTACGCACGCTAACCAAGGGCAAGAGTGATCACTCCAATCGCAAGATCAGTTGACTAGAAGCTAGACCCATGGAGGAGATGAGCGCGAGCATCAGCCGGTTGTGCCAGATGGTCCACGATGCCGGCCTGCGGCCCGGCACTGAGGAACGTCTCCAGGTCGTGCTTGAGGCCGCCAGGGTGAGAGGTCGCTTGGACGACAGCTTCGTTTCCTTGTTTGACAAGGTCCTCGTCGACTTCCTCGACAAGTTCACCATCGTCAAGAAGCTCGCAGACGACCTTGACATACGCCTCCAGCCCACGCGCCCAGGCTCTGCGATGCCCACCACCCTCAACGGCCTCTATGGTGACAACCTCTTTGACGCACTGGTGGCCCTGCGACTGCCCGCCGTCACGCCGAAGAATGTCCACCTCAAGGTCGCGCTCGCCCCGCAGTGCCTGGCACAGCAAGACACCGTCGACATAATCACCCACATCTAAGCGCACATTGTCCACAAGGACTACTACATGCCAGAGGAGGACGATAGGTCGCTGGCCTTCTTGACCCGCAGGGCAACCTTGGACGGCATTGTTCAGAAGCACGTTGAGCTCGCCGCCAACGCCGCTGCTCCTCACACGTCGGTTGGTGACCCGGTGCACTAGGGCGTGAGGATGTCGTTGATGGATCCGTATGTATCTTTATCTTTCCGTCAAATCCATGTAGTAGTATATGGTACTACTAGTAATTATCTTACCTTTTGCATCAACTTCATAATTTTTGTACGTACTCCATGCATGAACCGCACCAGAACCAAACTTCTCATAACTCTAGGGAAAATCGTTATTTCTATTTATCGGTCGCGCCATGGAGCAGAACCAAATTTTACAAGTTACAACTTCAAAAGGAAAAGCTTGCCATGTTCGCGTCGCACCCCCACACGGTTGGTCCGGCACGTCGCTCAAGGGGGAATGCGTGCTGTGTTGCATTTTTACTTACAAGGGGGACCATAGTTGAGCAAACCGACTATGGCAAACCCCCACCCCGCCCAGCGTGCGATGCCTGAGAAAACAGGAGGGAGAAGAGATGGTTGTAGCACGGACTCCAAGAAAATTGGTGTCGGACGGGACTCGTGTGGGTGGCGTGTGCCGTACCGCTATATCGAGCCTATATCGAGGTGTTGGTCACATAGAACAAATTTCCTGGAGTCCATGCTCAACCCTCCTCTATCTCTCTTCTCAACCAGCCAGCAGACGCGCGGAGCCCATCGTCTGTTTGCTCACATGCGGTCCCACATGTTAGTGAAAATGCAAGAGGACCCACTGAACCTGCACATCTTTCACCTCGATGTGCTAGTGATGAAAAACAAATCCAATAAAGATCTTCGGTGACCGCTTTTGGAGTTACTCAAGAGTAGTAAGATTCTATTTACAGTTTAACCCAAGATGCACATCATGTGGCTTCAACTAGCACTCCATTTTCTTGCATGACACGACCTGGATGCTGGATGTCCCACGTGTCGGCAAAAGGAGGCAGACCGGAGGAGTAGGAAACATGGAAAGCCCTGTGCGTACATCATACTACGTACAAGCCCACCACAAGCAGTCACGCTATCACCATATTTCTCAGCCTCCATGCGACACCTAACTATTGGTTGGCTCTATGTGCTGTGGCAACTTCATACTACTACGGATGTTGGCTATACTACTACAGCACTAACACTCCAAGAAGTGAGTCGAAAACCATCTATAAATTGAGTTTATGACATGCATATGCAAATGTACCATTCATTACATACAACAAGTCATCAACACACAACGACAACGAGGATACATGTTAGATTATAGATTAGTTCCAACAAAACATTCTAGTAAATATTAAAGTTTTCATCACACAACAAATAACAAGCAATGAAATGAACTTCAGCTCAACCACTCCTCGGTGTTGGAAACACTTGCTTTGAACCAGAAGAGTTTGTCTCGGAAGGGTCAGCTACTGTCAATCTCGTACCAACACAGGACTGATCATCCAGGCTGAAGCGACCTATTTCATGACCCATATTGTGATAGCCACGGTAGGGAAGCATAGCAATGTCCGAGGTATAGATACAATTTCTTCTCATAAATGGTAGTACTGTTGTGTCAATAGCAGCTGGATCGCCTTTCACCATGATTGGATAGTTGTCCAAGGAAGAGCAAGTTTCTTCCAAGAGTATCAATACTAAACCAGGGAGAAGGTGTTGGCGCTAGCACAGTAGTATCCATCCCGAATACCCTGCAAAGGATGTTGGAATAGGTCCGGAGAGTGCGACCGTGGGAGACAACACCTGGTTCCTTAGTCACATCAGCGGTGCCCTGTATACAGACAAGAAGAGGTGATCCATCAGAATAAGTTGCCAGGCGCCACTGAGTATATGGGTCCTCATGCTCATGATCATCATCATCGTCATATCCCCCTTGGTTATAGAAATTTTCAAGTATAGGTGGTGGAATGTTCACAGGACCTTGGAAACACAAGAAGGTTAATTAGTAAAGGGAAACTAGCTAACCCGCATGCATGTGGATGAAACAATTATAATTACCGAAGGAAATATGCCCTAGAGGCAATAATAAAGTTGTTATTTGTATTTCCTTATATCATGATAAATGTTTATTACTCATGCTAGAATTGTATTAACCGGAAACTTAGTACATGTGTGAATACATAGTCAAACAGAGTGTCACTAGTATGCCTCTACTTGACTAGCTCGTTGAATCAAAGATGGTTAAGTTTCCTAGCCATAGACATGAGTTGTCATTTGATTAACGGGATCACATCATTAGAGAATGATGTGATTGACTTGATCCATTCCCTTAGCTTAGCACTTGATCGTTTTGTATATTGCTATTGCTTTCTTCATGACTTATACATGTTCTTATCACTATGAGATTATGCAACTCCCGAATACCGAAGGAACACTTTGTGTGCTACCAAACGTCACAATGTAACTGGGTGATTATAAAGGTGCTCTACAGGTGTCTCTAATGGTATTTTTTGAGTTGGCATAGATCGAGATTAGGATTTCTCACTCCGATTGTCGGAGAGGTATCTCTGGGCCCTCTCGGTAATGCACATCAATATAAGCCTTGCAAGCAATGTGACTAATGAGTTAGTTGCGGGATGATGCATTACGGAACGAGTAAAGAGACTTGCCGGTAACGAGATTGAACTAGGTATTGAGATACCGACCATCGAATCTCGGGCAAGTAACATACCGATGACAAAGGGAACAACGTATGTTGTTATGCGGTTTGACCGATAGAGATCTTCGTAGAATATGTGGGAGTGAATATGAGCATCCAGGTTCCGCCATTGGTTATTGACCGGAGACGTGTCTCGGTCATGTCTACATAGTTCTTGAAACCGTAGGGTCCGCACGCTTAACGTTCGGTGACGATAAGTATTATGAGTTTATGTGTATTGATGTACCGAAGGTAGTTCGGAGTCCCGGATATGATCATGGACAGGACGAGGAGTCTCGAAATGGTCGAGACATAAAGATTGATATATTGGACGACTATATTCGGACACCGGACGTGTTCCGGGTGATTTCGAAGAAAACAGGAGTGCCGGAGGGTTACCGGAACCCCCCTGGGAAACTAATGGGCCACATGGGCCTTAGTGGAGAGAGAGAGGGCCAGCTAGGGCAGGCCGCGTTCCCCTCCCCCTCTGGTCCGAATTGGACTAGGGAAGGGGGGCGGCGCCCCCTTTCCTTCTCCCTCTCCTCCTTCCTTTCCCTAGTAGGACTAGGAAAGGGGAGTCCTACTCCTAGGAGGAGGACTCCTTCTCTCCTGGCGCACCCCAAGGGTCGGCCAACCTCCCCCCTTGCTCCTTTATATACGGGGGCAGGGGGCACCCTAGAACACACAAGTTGATCATTGATCTCTGAGCCGTGTGCGGTTCCCCCTCCACCATAATCTACCTCGGTCATATCGTTGTAGTGCTTAGGCGAAGCCCTGCGCCGATAGCTTAATCATCACCTTCATCACGCCATCGTGCTGATGAAGCTCTCCATCGACACTCTGCTGGATCGTGAGTTCGTGGGATGTCACCAAGCCAAACGTGTGCAGATCACGGAGGTGCCGTACTTTCGGTACTAGGATCGGTCGATCGTGAAGACGTACGACTACATCAACCGCGTTGTCATAACGCTTATGCTTACGGTCTACGAGTGTACGTGGACAACACTCTCCCCTCTTGTTGCTATGCATCACCATGATCTTGCGTGTGCATAGGATTTTTTTTGAAATTACTACGTTCCCCAACAATTACGGTGGAAGACAAACGTGCCGAAAGCATAAGGATTCCATGCAAAAACAGTGCCACGAGTGGTGGCAGCAAACACAAGACCCTCGTATTGAATTGCATCACAGTACTCATCCTTGTATAGAAACTGATTTTTGAGCAATATCCATCCAGTCGAACTATGAAGGAAGGCAACAAGCTTGTCGAAGATAGCAACAACTACATAATCCATTAAATCCCAAGAGTGGTCGGGAACTTGACAAATTGCTATCTTCTGTAAACGACAGTCACCATGACCGTAGTTGAAAGTACAGTCATAATCGGTGTGCCCAACCTCTGGGCAGTCTGAGATTTTTGGAAGTGGAACCCGGTGACGAGTGTACACATTCACAAGTTCCCACTCGCAGTTGGACCCAATATAAACAACCCAATCTCCATTTGTGCCTGCCCAAGCCTTACCCTCAAGCGATGGCATCTTAACATCACACGTATCATTATCAAGCGGCACCAACTTGCACAAGGCAAGGCCTCCGTCGTCCGCGCGCTAGTGAGCAGGGTCACGGTGAAGAAGATAGGGGAGATCAAACCGCTTCTGGACCCTTGGGTTTGTTGTAATGATGTTATTAGTTGAGTCGAGAATGGTCTTGAACGAACCTGCCATGCTAGTAGAGGTGATGACGTCACACCGATCAATGTGTTCCTCCACCACGTCATCATTTAGATCGGGGCAAGAATAATGGGGTCGTTTCCGATCTATTTCCTCCATGGAGAAGACGATCGAACAATGGCAGAAGGAAGGGTGAAGGCAAATGGAGGAGGGAGGAAGAGAGTGCGACAGTAGTTCCAAATCAAGAGGGAAAGGTGAAGAGTCGGTGGACGGTTGCCACGGTACACGAAGAGGCGCCCTGACCTACATAGACATCCGTTCGGAAATTGTACAAAAGGACTAGCCGTCGTCTCACTGACATGTGGGAACGGGACCACATGTCAACGAAGATGCTAGTGGGGAGCATACGGTTGCCACAGAGGTCACACACTGACGACAAGGCTGCCCTGTCAGACCTAGCGCCCGCGCGGGATGGCTTCCGTCCCCCCCCCCCCCCACGAGCGAAGCCACTTGGCACCCCCACATGGTTGGTCCGCCACGTCGCTAGGCCAACTCCAGTGTGTGCAGCTCGGACGCGCGCTCGCTCAGCCCCCTTTCCCTCGACGCCCCGGAGCTACCCAACCACGGCTACGTGTTTTGCGCACCCGGTGGCCGGATTTGGAGCGGATCCGGTCGAGCTTGAGCTCGCCCGGTTGTGGAAGGCCGCGCCACGCCATGGACTGGTCGGGCACCGGGCTTGATACGTCTCCAACGTATCTATAATTTTTTATTGTTCCATCCTATTATATATTATGTTTTGGATGTTTAATGGGCTTATTTATACACTTTTATATTATTTTTGGGACTAACCTATTAACCCAAGGCCCAGTGCAAATTGCTATTTTTTGGCCTATTTCAGTGCTTCGCAGAAAAGGAATATCAAACGGAGTCCAAACGGAATGAAACCTTAAGGAGAGTTATTTTTGGAACAAACGTGATCCAGAGGACTTGGAGGGGACGTCAAGAAATCATTGAGTAGGCCATGAGGCAGGGGGCGCCCACCCCCTGGGCGCGCCCTCCACCCTCGTGGGCCCCTCGAGGCTCCACCGACCTACTTCTTCCTCCTATATATACCTACGTACCCCGAAACCATCGAGGAGCACCACGGAAACCTAATTCCACCCCCGCAACCTTCTGTACCCGTGAGATCCCATCTTGGGGCCTTTTTCAGTGCTCCGCCGGAGGGGGCATCGATCACGGAGGGCTTCTACGTCAACACCATTCTCGGTGTCAAAATCGGCGGATCTCGGGTAAGGGGTCCCGAACTGTGCGTCTAGGATCGATGGTAACAGGAGACGGGGGACACGATGTTTACCCAGGTTCGGGCCCTCTGTATGGAGGTAATACCCTACTTCCTGCTTGATTGATCTTGATGAATATGAGTATTACAAGAGTTGATCTACCACGAGATCGTAATGGCTAAACCCTAGAAGTCTAGCCTATATGACTATGGTAATGTGTGAATCCTTTCCGGACTAACCCCTCTGGTTTATATAGACACCGGGGGGATCTAGGGTTTACATAGAGTCGGTTACATAAGAAGGAATCTTCATAGTCGGTAGCCGAGCTTGCCTTCCACGCCAAGTAGAGTCCAATCCAGACATGGGTACGGTCTTCGGCCTTCATGTCTTCACAGCCCATCAGCCGGCCCATGGATAACAGGATGGACGCCCGAGGACCCCTTAGTCCTGGACTCCCCCAGTAGCCCCCGAACCAGTCTTCAATAGCGAGGTGTTCGGCATACAAATTGTCTTCGGCATTGCAAGGCGGGTTCCTCCTTTAATGATCTCCTAAGTAATGTATTCAGCCATTGATCCAATGTCGCTCCCCTCGGCTTCTGCGCGTTAAATAACTTCGTCTTGCACGTGTCGAGCGAAGGTGAGAGGTCAGGGTATTTTTGCAGATAACACCCCGTCCACGGAAGGAAGGGCGCCTATTAAAGAGATTGAATCCTAGATCCGTCCGGCACCACGCAGAGAAAAATCCCTGGAGACCACTCAGGAGAAACCATTCCAGCATGGCTAGCGTCCCCAGCTCCTCTGCCCACTCCGGCCCGGAGAAAGTCGAGTGGCAGAAGTGTTCAGTGTCCCATAGTCAACTGACGAAGTTGCAGACACAGGGATTTCTTCCCCCTGCAGATCTAGTCCCTGTTCGAGCGGGGCTAGATTCCTTCAACGGTGAGACTCAGGCAGAAGACTCTCCCAATCCATCCGGGGGAGAGCGAGTATGTTTCATCCCCTACTTGCTAAGGGGCGTTGGATTTCCCATCCATCCGTTCCTCCGAGGGCTTCTTGAATACTATGGCCTCCAGCTGCACAACTTCACCCTTGCCTCCATCCTGCACATTGCGGGTTATGTCGCTTTATGCGAATTATTCCTAGGCATCGAGGCTCATTTCGAGCTGTGGAGGAAGTTGTTCTGTCTTGTCTCACATAACCACAAGGGGTCAATATTTGAAGTGGGCGGAGCCAAATTATGGCGTATCGCTGATACCAGATATCTGTCCGGCACACCAAGGAAGGCACCCGAAGAATGGCCTTCCGAATGGTTCTATATCGAGGATGTCACGCTTCCTGACCCAGTTCGGAAGGGCCTTCCTTAATTTGCGAGCGTTCCGCTAAAGAAACGCCATAGTTGGCGTCCTGGAGCCTTGAAGACGATGACAACGCAGAAGTTCGCCAGCTCATGAGCAAGATAAAGATGCTCGCTCAGTCCGGACTCACAATAACTTAGGTAATGGCGACCTCCATAGTGCGGGGGATTCAGCCGCTACAATACAGAGGGCTGCCCATGTGGCACTATAACGGAGAGGATGACGCCTCCCGCTATGGCCGAAAGGGTCCGGACACCCCCGCCGCTCTAGCCAAAATACTGGCAGAGCTGTTTACAGGGGAGGAAGAGGAGTTTCTTCACATTAAGCGCAGGGAAGGGTATTCCATGTATGACCCTCCCAGTTGGGTAAGCCTCAACTCCTCTGTTCCACTCATTCCACTTCCGGGTTACTTTTGATAAATTTCAAGCTTGTTTGCTATGACAACACTGACGGAAGGTCACCGAAGGACTTCATAGTCATGCCCCACAGCCGGAGATCCACAACCGGGAGGTAGATCCTGGATTTGAAGAGGATCCGGATATATACGTGGTGCTTGCGGAGGGAGTGTTTTACCAGACAAGCTATGACGGCATAGAAGTGTCCATCACCGCCGACTATCCTAGCCTTCTTCCTACTTCACATGTAAATAATCAAGAAACATCCTCTCTAATAGAGTGCTCTTATTCTGCCTCACCCACCGCACTGTATCGTGCTTCACAGGGGAGACGTTCGGCGATTCCGAAGAGATCGGCTCCCGCGCCGGGCAAGCCTTCGAAGGGGAAGACGGGTGAAGACACAGCCAGGACTTCATCGAGGAGGTACGGATAAACATGCTTTTCAGCGGCCGCACTCGACCGTGACTCAAGTGTTTGTTTGGTTACCGGAAGAAGGTTCGCCGAACTGTGTCCGAGGGCCCGGTCGGTGGTGTTCCCGACAACCAAGATTTAGATCCAATCGGGGAGACCGGGGCCGGTGTAGGAACAACGCCGGACTGCCCTTCGGCCGAGGGTTCGGAAAATATGTCTGTCATCAACTCGGAGGTGGAGAGCGCCATGAATCATCAGCGCTGCAAGGCTATTTTATGAGACCCCAAGTTCTCGGAAGAGGCATTTAATGCCTTTAGCTCGGGCGACGCATACATCCGAGCTTCTCGAGATGGGCTTAAAAGAGCCACAAAGCAGTATCTGACCGATGTGCAGGTAAGTTTTCTTTGTCAAAAAAGGATAACCATATACCCGTAGCCCCCGAGACTGAAAGCAGTTGGCACAACTGATTTAAGGATCGTTGTGCGACCAGGTCCTTACAAAAAAGAATGGCTTGCTGGCCCAAGAGCTGGAGCAGTGCCGAGCGCAACTAAATGCTGCTACCGCCGAACTAGAAAACCTCAAGAAGTCGTCTTCTGGTAATGTTCCCTTCCATCGAGCAACAAGAATTGCATACCAACTGTGCTAATTCTACTGCTGATCACATAATAGGGTCGCCTGATCAACTTGAAGATAAGTTGAAGATCGCCCAAGAGGGAGAAAAGGAGACGAACAGGCAACACGCCGCGGGCGAGCGTGTGCTGACCCGCGTCAGAGACGAGAAAAACAAGCTACAGGATTCCAACACTACATTGGGTGAAGAATTGAAAGATGTTCGAGCCCAGCTTGCCGATTCCGTGAGGGAGAACAAGAAACTGCGGGGTGGCATATTCAGTATGTATCCTAACTATTTTAAAGTAGTTCAGAGGTAAATGGATCTGATATAGTCATGTTTGCGGGTATATTGACGAGCCGTCCGGAAGAGGAGGTGTCCGGATCATCAAGTGATCTGCTACAAAGACTATCGCAAGTGCACGAGCTTGCCCGGCTGGCCATGCAGAGCGTTGCCAAGGCCTTATGGCCATCCGCCTCCCCTCCAGGAAGTATGGAGGAGCTCGTAGAGCTGTTCAAGGGAGCGCGGCGGCGTATCTGACTATGGAAGATATCGGCCTGCCGAGAGGGAGCACGAGAAGCCTGGGCCATGGTGAAAACGCGATATACCAAGATGGATCCAAATCACATGGCCCGGGTTGGACCGTTAGGGTCAAATGGAGAAGAAATTCCCGTTAGTTTAGTATATGACCAAGTAGAGGTGGCCGCTAAATATTCCCAATAGGATTTTAAGTTAGACTACCTGTTGGAAGGTGTAGAGGAGGAAGTGTTCGAGCCCAAGTGACTGTGTACTTTCCTCATTATGTGTAATTCTAGCTGAATTGTACATCATTTGTCATGGCAGTCCTTTTCGCTTCAGCCTCCGGACCCAAAGGTGCGGAGTGTTTCCGAATACCGTCGCAGCCGAATAGGCCGGGGTATGCCTGGAAAACTAGGCGTAGGGGTCATAGTTGCTTGAACAGACAAGTTGTATCCGGCTAGCTATGTTATATTACATTGATATCGTAAGAAATATCTTCCAGAGAGAATAGTTCCGTTAAGGGTTCCTTTCCCTGGGTGTGCATGCATTTAATGTACATGTCCGACTTGTGATGTGGGCATCATGGTTTATATGACTTCTGGGGGTGCACAATGGAGTGAGTTTTTTAGAAAACATCTTTAATTCACCGACCGAATATTCCCTTAAGAACGCTAGCTTTCAGCTTCACCCAGTCTGAGGTACACATCCGGATGACCCGGCAGTAACAATCGCAGAGGTGCTCCCTTTATGCCCTAGCCGAACTAACGGGAACATAGGGCATAAGCACAGGAGCCAGGCAACCTAGCTTGGCCAAAACTTAAGTCATATCGATGCATATAGTGGCAAAGAAAAGGTACATATGGAAAAACTCATATGTGAAGAGCTTCATGCTCAAAGGGTGATAAGAACTTCTGTCCAAGAAGCCCCCATGTACAAGTGGCGTACATATTTGAAGATGTATGAATCAATGGTGTGCGGTCTAGCCGTACCAAAGCTTTAAAGTGAAAAAGAAGAAAATAGTCTGAAAAGAGAGAAAAAATAATGGAAACTACAGGGGAGAAGGAGACAAACAATGGGTTTGGCGCTAGGCATAGAATCTTCGGTGTCTGGCCGCGTTCTAGGGGTTCGGCTCAAGGCGATTGTCTGATGCATCGTGAAGACGGTACGCTCCTCCGGTGAGAACTTCGTCAATTATGAAGTGACCCTCCCATTTGGGCTTGAGTTTGTCCTTTTTCTTCTCCGGCAGGTGTGGAACGAGTTCGCCGACGTTGTAAGTCTTGGCCCGTACTTCTCTGCTTTGATATCTTCGAGCCTGCTGTTGGTAAAATGCTGAACGGGTTTTTGCAACGTCGCGTTCCTCCTCCAGGGCACCTAGGCTGTCCTGCCGATCAAGCTCGGCTTCTCTCTCTTCGTACATACGCACTCGAGGTGAGTCGTGAATAATATCGCAGGGCAATACGGCCTCTGCGCCATACACCATGAAGAAAGGTGTGTATCCGGTAGTATGGTTGGGCGTGGTCCGCAGCCCCCAGGGTACGGAGTCAAGCTCCTCAACCCAGTGCTTGTCTGATTCTTTCAGAGACCGCACGAGTCTGGGTTTGATGCCGCTCATAATAAGACCGTTGGCTCGTTCGACTTGACCGTTGGTTTGTGGGTGGTAGACAGAGGCGTAATCGAGTTTAATACCCAGATTAGTACACCGGGTTTTTACCTCGTCGGCTGTGAAATTAGAGCCGTTGTAAGTGATGATGCTGTGCGGGACACCATAACCTAGATATGAAGTCTATCACCGGGCCGGATTCAGCCGTTTTGACCGGTTTAGCCTCTATCCACTTAGTGAATTTGTCCACCATAACCAGCAGATATTTTTTCTTATGGCTTCCCCCTTTAAGGTGCCCAACCATATCCAATCCCCAGACCACGAAAGGCCAAACGATGGGGATAGTCTGTAAGGAAGTTGGGGGCATATGGCTTTGGTTGGCGAAGAGTTGGCATCCGACGCAGCGTTGGACGAGGTTCTGTGCGTCTGCTCGGGCTGTAGGCCAATAAAACCCAGTACGGAAGACCTTGCTAACGAGAGCCCAAGCTGTGGCGTGGTGTCCACCGAGACCGGCGTGAATTTCCGCTAGAAGCTGTCGCCCCTCTTCGTCGGAGATACATCTTTGAAGTACTCTGGTAGTACTTTTCTTGTAGAGCTCTCCGTCGTGAACCTTGTAGGCTTTCGAGCACCGGACAATGCGGCGAGCCTCATTCTGGTCTTCGGAGAGCTCCTTCCTATTAATATAGGCCAAGAAAGGTTCGGTCCATGGAGCAATGACTGCCATGATGAGATGGGCCGACGGTGTTATTTCGGTGGCTGAGCCCCCGATACCATCGGTGTGTTCGGTATTTGGAGTTGTATTTGGATCTGGGCTATTATTGCCGCCCTCCCCTTGCCACACCACAGATGGCTTAAAAAGCCTTTCAAGGAAGATGTTGGGTGGGACAGGGTCGCGCTTAGCACCGATGCGAGCAAGGACGTCCGCCGCCTGGTTAATTTCTCGGGCGACATGATGGAATTCAAGCCCCTCGAACCGAGCCGACATTTTTAATACGGCATTACGGTAGGCTGCCATCTTTGTACCTTTGGCGTCAAAGTCGCCGTTTATTTGAGATATGGCGAGGTTCGAGTCCCCGCACACCTCCAGGCGTTGTATGCCCATGGATACGGACATCCAAAGACCATGTAGTAGGGCCTCGTATTCGGCTGCGTTGTTAGAGTCTGTGTATAATATCTGGAGTACATACTGGACGACGTCTCCTGTGGGGGATGTTAACACGACTCCTACACCCAGTCTTGCCAACATTTTGGAGCCGTCAAAGTACATAACCCAATTGGAATATGCGACGTACTCTTTAAGGTGTTCGGCCTCTGCCCATTCGGCGACGAAGTCGGCCAGTACTTGGGATTTGATGGCTCGTTGTGGCTTGTATGTTATGTCGAATGAAAGTAGCTCTATGGCCCATTTGGCGATCCGTCCCATGGCATCACGGTTGTTTATTATGTCATTGAGTGGGACCTCAGAAGCCACCGTGATGGAACACTCCTGGAAGTAGTGTTGTAGCTTGCCGGATGCCATGAAGACCGCGTATGCTATCTTTTGGTAGTGGGGGTACCGGGATTTGCACGGTGTGAGGACAATCGATACGTAGTATACTGATTTTTAGAGCGGGAACTTGTGTCCATCCTATTCTCGTTCAACGACGAGTACGGCGCTCACCACCTGATGTGTTGCCGATATGTATAACAACATGGGCTCGCCAGTGTTTGGTGCAGCCAGGATTGGGTTGCTCACTAGGAGGGCCTTTATTTCCTCCAGTCCGGCAGTCGCCGCGTCTGTCCATTCAAAGTTATCAGTGCGCCGTAAGAGGCGATAGAGTGGTGTGCCTTTTCTCCTAATCTGGAGATAAAGCGGCTTAGTGCTTCCACGCATCCCGCTAGTTTTTGGACCTATTTGAGGTCTGTTGGTGTAGCCAACTGTGACAGAGCTCTGATTTTAGCCAGATTTGCTTCGGACAATGTGTCAAGGAAGATGGTGACTTGCATTCGTAAGGTGGCCTCGGAGGAGTTTGGAGTGTCCAGGGGAAGGAGAAGCGAAGATAAGGATACCTGGTGGTGTAATGATGATGTCCAGAAGGCGATTAAAGAGAAGAAAGATTGCTTCAGATGCCTATACCTAGATAGGAGTGCAGACAACATAGAGAAGTACAAGACGACGAAGAAGGCCGCAAAGCGAGCTGTTGGTGAAGCAAGGGGTCGGGCATATGAGGACCTCTACCAACGGTTACGTACGAAAGAAGGTGAAAGGGTGTCGGAGTTATTGGCGACGGATATCCCGAAGACGGCAAGACGATATTTCAAGACATCGGGGCTAGCAAAGCCCCTCAGTCCGACTACTCGGTCGGCTATCGGCTGCTGGCTACTGACTGCTTCACCCGGCCGACGGTTGCCGATCGCTCCACCAGCCGCTGGCTGCCGATCGCTCCACCTGCCGGCTGGCTGCCGATCGCTTCCACCCGCCGGTGGTGGCTGGACCGCTCCCCTAGGCCGGCTGGCTGCCGATCGCCTGCCACCCCGGCTGCTGCTGCCGATTGCTTCCAACCAGGTCGCTCAAGTCAACTGCAGCCCCACAAGACCTCGATGAGACAGCCGTACCGCGACGTCATCTACAGTGTACCGTGTCCCCTGGGCATTGATTTATAAAATGCCCCAGGGGACAAGCATGACATGCACCATGCCTAGCCCATGCCACTACATAGCTTGGTTTGTAAGCTACCCAAGGTAGCTTACAACCAACGCCACCACCACCCATGCCACTAGCTAGCTTACATACTAAGCTAGCCTCACTATATATAGCATCCATCCATCCATCTATCCACTCTCACAAGCACACTCACGCATGGAAACACATGCTCTCACGGGCATGCATGCCATGAGACTAGCCGGCCACAAGGCACCCTGGCCATACATATATACCATATCAGATGCATTTGGCATTGATCTCAGATACAGCTCCAGGAGCACTCTGTACAAGATATACTAGAATATACTCAGACATGCAGGAGTAGTGGTGTTATCTATGCGGAGAGCCCCGAACCTGGGTAAACTAGCGCTTTCTACTCGCATACCCGTCCCTGGATATTCCAGCAGCAGTCTTGTCCTCACACGAAGCCACCTTATGGCATATGTCGTCCTGCACCCCCTCGTGAGAATACCACGACATTTGGCGCCCACCATGAGGCGGTACTATGCTACCGCGCCGCTGTTGGTTTTGCAGTCCGGGCGGGACCATCTTCGCCATCACCGCCGCGGCGTCGTGCCGTCTCTCCGATAGCGCTCGGGGGCTCAACTTCGACCTGCCCCCGGAGCGGCTGCACGGGATGGCGCGTCCTCTTTGTCGGCCTCGCCGCCTTCCTCATCGTCATCGTTGCGATGCCTGCCGTCCGTCCGCGCACGCGCCGCGCGTGTGGTGCCTCGCTTCGGTCGGCCGCATCCATGCGCGCGCCATGCCGCGTCGCTCGCGTCTGCTCCCCTCCGCATTGTGCCTTGCTCCGGCCGAAGCGCGCGTTTGCCACTCCATATCTCATATATGCAAGCAAGCTAGATACAAGTCAAACCATGTTCAAATCATTAGCCAAACACCACCTATGCATTAGTCAGACACTGCCCATACACTTGCCAGATGCAAACAATGCATGCCTCGTTACATGCCTTGGATAATAGTCAGATATTCCTCATACACGAGACAGACAATAGTCAGATTACCTGTACACATCCCGTACGCTAGCTGGATACTAGCTATGCACAGCTCGCCTCTTGTGCGTCCACTGCGCCGGCTGCAGTTCTGCACCCGCCGCAGCTCCGCTGCTCAGCAACTCCAGCGCCTCCTGCTGAGGAGCTCCTGCTGCGCCGCCTCACGCCGCTCTGGCCTCGCGCAGCCGGCCACCACCCGGTCCGGCTGGACCACCTCCTGCTTGCTGGCTCTGGACGCCTCGCGCCTGCGCCGCCGAGCCGCTTCCATCTGCCTCCTGCAGAACCGGGCAAGCGGCCTCCAACGCCACCGCCCCGACCGGCGCTCCCTGGTGCTCGTCCTCGACCAGCACGTTGTGCTTCTCCCCATCGCGCTCTCCAAGCCGCGAGCGCGCGGCACCGTCCGCGGCCTCCCCCGCTGTCGGCTTCGCTGCGACCCCCGGCCGCGTCCGCATCTCCTGCGCGCGCTGGCCGCCCTCCGCAAACTGCTACGCGCATCCTGGCCGGCTCCTGCGCGTCCTGCTCCCCAGTGTCGCTTCCGCCCAGTCGGCCTGGCCGACTGCTGGCCCCCCGCCGGTGGCTGCCTTCCCCCATGCAGGCCGACTCCTCACCCGGCCGACCTGGCGGCTGCTTCCGCTTGCCCGTGGCGGCTCGTCCTGCCACTCCCGCCAGCAGCGCCACGCCCGGCGGCCGGACCTCTCCGCCTCCTCCATTGACCCGGTCACGGCTCCAGCGGCCGCCCCATGACCTTGCCGATTGCGCCCTCGCGCACGGGCTCCGCCTGCCCGCTGCAGCCGAGTCGCCAGACGCCGACTCCCGCTTTGCGGCCCCCGCCACGCCCGCTGGTATCCCCAGCAGAACCTACCGTCGCTTCCATCCCAGGCTGGAGGCCCGCCTCTCCTCCGCGCGACGGCTCGCGTCCGGCGTCCCGCCCCTCGGCGCCGGCTGCTGCCTCGCCCGCCCGGCTTGCGCCGGGCTGCGCCCCTACGCCCTGCGGGTCCGCTCGAGCCGCTGCTATGGCGGCACGAAAAAAAGAGAGAGAGAAAGAAGTCGATGGGACAAAGAGAAAAAAAGAAACACCCGTCCAGATGATCCGTCCCGGCCCGCCACTTTCGGACGGTCGGTCGTGACCATTGTCGGCGATGCCAAGCCGGGCCTGGTTTGCCTCTGCCCGACGGCACACCAGCGAGTCTTGACGCACCTTCGTAAAGAAAGAGAAGACAAAGTAGTTGCGGGAGATCCGCCCAACTGATCGGCCGAATCTCGGGGCTACACCTTCTGGTGAAATGACGCCCGTGAAAAGAAGACAAAGTAGTTGCCGGGAGATCCGGCCCGACTGCTCAGCAGTCGGCCCGAATCTCGAGGGCTACACCCAGCAGGTGCGTTGGTGCGCCCCCGCGAGGAAGAAGACAAAGTAGTTGCCGGAAGATCCGACCCGACTACTCAGCAGTCGGCCCGAATCTCGGGGGCTACACCCAGCGCGCGCGATGGCGCGTCCCCACGGAAGATTGCAGACAAAAGAAGAGTTTTGTCCGGCTGCCAGCAGCCGGTAGAAGAGAAGAAAGAAGAAAAAGGGCGCTGCCAGACGCCTCGCCACCTGGCCGGCTGTGCCAGGCCGGCTCGACCGCGTTCTGCTCGCCACCTGGCCGGTCAGACCCGACCAGCTGGACCCTCCTCGAGCGCCTAGAGGCTCGCGTGCTACACCCAGCGGGTGCGCCGACGCGCTCCGCGAGCGCCGAGCCGCGCCGGCTGTCTTCGACGACCTCCGCCTCGGCTACACGAAAATCAATGTGAGCTCCTCACCCGCATATTTTTTCACTGCGAGAGCACGGATAAGCCCGAGCGATGCTCGGGGGCTATCTCCGCATTTTATTACAGTTGCATCACTGTTCGCCCCGGCGCCAGCCAGAATTGGCCCGGGGGCTGGCCGCTTGGCCTGAGACATTTGTTCCCGCAGACGGCTTAGTAGCATGCACGGTACCAAAGGCTCACTCTTAGGCATAGACCGTAGAGCGGCTGCCCGACTAGAAAGAGTGAACGCTGGAGGCCACCCAAGCGAAAAACGTCTGGGAAGAAAAACGGTTCGAGCGACCCGTCCGTTTCCTTTATGAGTATCTACTCGGTCGAATCTGCTCCCAGAGTCCGAGTACTGTACACTCCACTTTGCGGCCCACTCTCAGTCACAGACCACAGAGCGGCTGTCCGGCGAGCGAGAGCACAAGCCAAAAAGCGGAGGGAACACGAAAAAGATTGAACGGGGCCCAGACGAAACCGAGTCGGCACCCTCCGCATAAAACTTGCAATGCTAAAAGCAAACATTTGATACATCTGCGTGGACTAACTTCATCTTTTTGCATGATCATTTCCGTGGGGAACCCCCCTCCTCGCTCGGAGGCTCGGAGACTACATTAACACCTGCCAAGGAACCTCCGCCCAACTTTGCCAAGTTGCCCGGAGGCTCGGGGGCTACTGTCGGAGTTATTGGCGACGGGTATCCCGAAGACGGCAAGACGATATTTCAAGACATCGGGGCTAGCAAAGCCCCTCAGTCCGACTACTCGGCCGGCTTGTCATTTCTTCAGCCGATCGCTTCCACCCGCCGATTCTTTGATTCTTGATCGCTCCACCCGGCCGGCTGCTGGCTGCCGACTACTCCACCCGGCCGGCTGCTGGATGCCGACTGCTCCACCCGACCGGCTGGTGGCTGCTGACTGCTCCCCCAGGCCGGCTGCTGGCTGCCGACTGCCCGGCCACCCCGGTCGGCTGCTGGCTGCCGACTGCTCCAACCAGCCGACTGCCCGAAGTCAACTGCAGCCCGACAAGACCCCGATGAGACAGCCATACCGCAACGTCATCTGCAGTGTACCGTGTCCCCTGGGCATTGATTTATAAAATGCCCCAGGGGACAAGCATGACATGCACCATGCCTAGCCCATGCCACTACATAGCTTGGTTTGTAAGCTACCCAAGGTAGCTTACAACCAACGCCACCACCACCCATGCCACTAGCTAGCTTACATACTAAGCTAGCCTCACTATATATAGCATCCATCCATCCATCCACTCTCACAAGCACACTCACGCATGGACACACATGCTCTCATGGGCATGCATGCCATGAGACTAGCTGGCCACAAGGCACCCCGGCCATACATATATACCAGATCAGATGCACTTGGCATTGATCTCAGATACAGCTCCGGGAGCACTCTGTACAAGATATACCGGATATACTCAGACATGCAGGAGTAGGGGTGTTATCTCTCCGGAGATCCCCGAACCTGGGTAAACTAGCGCGTGCTACTCGCATACCCGTCCCTGGATATTCCAGCAGCAGTCTTGCCCTCACACGAAGCCACCTTGTGGCATATGTCGTCCTGCACCCCCCTGAGAATACCACGACAAAGGGACATCTATAAGATGGCCAAGATCCGAGAGAGGAAGAGGGATATTGGCCAAGTCAAATGCATCAAGGACGGAGCAGGCCAACTCTTGATGAAGGACGAGGAGATTAAGCATAGATGGCGGGAGTACTTCGACAAGCTGTTCAATGGGGAGAATGAGAGTTCTACCATTGAACTGGACGACTCCTTTGATGAGACCAGCATGCGTTTTGTGCGGCGAATCCAGGAGTCTGAGGTGAAGGAGGCTTTAAAAAGGATGAAAGGAGGCAAGGCGATGGGCCCTGATTGTATCCCCATTGAGGTGTGGAAAGGTCTCGGGGACATAGCGATAGTATGGCTAACCAAGCTTTTCAACCTCATTTTTCGGGCAAACAAGATGCCAGAAGAATGGAGACGGAGTATATTAGTACCAATCTTCAAGAACAAGGTGATGTTCAGAGTTGTACTAATTACCGTGGAATTAAGCTGATGAGCCATACAATGAAGCTATGGGAGAGAGTCATTGAGCACTGCTTAAGAAGAATGACAAGCGTGACCAAAAATCAGTTTGGTTTCATGCACGGGAGGTCGACCATGGAAGCCATTTTCTTGGTAATGCGACAACTTATGGAGAGATATAGGGAGCAAAAGAAGGACTTGCATATGGTGTTCATTGACTTGGAGAAGGCCTATGATAAGATACCGCGGAATGTCATGTGGTGGGCCTTGGAGAAACACAAAGTCCCAGCAAAGTACATTACCCTCATCAAGGACATGTACGATAATGTTGTGACATGTGTTCGAACAAGTGATGTCAACACCGATGACTTCAGGATTAAGATAGGACTGCATCAGGGGTCAGCTTTGAGCCCTTATCATTTCGCATTGGTGATGGATGAGGTCACAAGGGATATACAAGGAGATACCCATGGTGTATGCTCTTTGCGGATGATGTGGTGCTAGTTGATGATAGTCGGACGGGGGTAAATAGGAAGTTAGAGTTATGGAAACAAACCTTGGAATCGAAAGGATTTTTGCTTAGTAGAACTAAAACCGAGTACATGATGTGTGTTTTCAGTACTACTAGGTGTGAGAAGGAGGAGGTTAGCCTTGATGGCCAGGTGGTACCTTGGAAGGACACCTTTCGGTATTTGGGGTCAATGTTGCAGGAGGATGGGGGTATTGATGAAGATGTGAACCATCGAATCAAAGCCGGATGGATGAAGTGGCGCCAAGCTTCTGGCATTCTCTATGACAAGAGAGTGCCACAAAAGCTAAAAGGCAAGTTCTACAGGACGGCGGTTCGACCCGCAATGTTGTATGGCACGGAGTGTTGGCCAACTAAAAGGCGACATGTTCAACAGTTAGGTGTGGCGGAGATGCATATGTTGAGATGGATGTGTGGCCACACGCGGAAGGATCGAGTCTGGAATGATGATATACGACATAGAGTTGGGGTAGCACCAACTGAGGAGAAGCTTGTCCAACATCGTTTGAGATGGTTTGGGCATATTCAGCGCAGTCCTCCAGAAGCTCCAGTGCATAGCGGACGGCTAAAGCGTGTGGAGAATGTCAAGAGAGGGCGGGGTAGACCGAATTTGACATGGGAGGAGTCCGTTAAGAGAGACCTGAAGGATTGGAGTATCACCAAAGAGCTAGCTATGGATAGGGGTGCGTGGAAGCTTGCTATCCATGTGCCAGAGCCATGAGTTGGTTGCGAGATCTTATGGGTTTCACCCCTACCCCAACTTGTTTGGGACTAAAGGCTTTGTTGTTGTTGTTGTTGTTGTTGTTGTTGTTGTTGTTGTTGTTGTTGTTGTTGTTGTTGTTGTTGTTGTTGTTGTTGTTGTTGTCGTTGTTGTTTGTTGCTTCGATTCCTCTATTGGAAACGATGAAGCCCAACAGTTTTCCAGCGGGGACGCCGAAGAGACACTTTTGAGCTTAATGTCATATGCCCGGAGGTTGTTGAATGTAAGATGTAAGTCGTCTATTAGTGTTTCGACATGCCTATTTTTGATGACGACATCATCGACGTAAGCTTCTACCATTTTGTCGATCTGTTTCTCCAGGCATGTTTGAATCATGCGCTGGTATGTGGCGCCGGCGTTCTTGAGCCCGAAGGGCATGGTGTTGAAGCAAAATGGCCCATATGGGGTGATAAATGTTGTTGCGGCTTGATCGGACTCCTTCATTTTGATTTGATGGTATCCGGAATATGCGCCGAGGAAACACAATGAGTCGTGTCCTGCGGTGGCGTCGATGATTTGATCAATGTGGGGAAGTGGGAAGGGATCCTTAGGACAAGCCTTGTTGAGGTCTTTGAAATCGACACACAGGCGCCAGGATTTGTCCTTCTTTGGTACCATCACCAGGTTTGCCAGCCAGTCCGGATGTTTGATTTCTCTAATGAATCCGGCCTCGATGAGTTTGGCCAGCTCTTCCCCCATGGCTTGTCGCTTGGGTTCAGAAAAGCGCCGCAGTGCTTGCTTAACCGGTTTAAATCCCTTTAATATATTGAGGCTGTGTTCGGCTAGCTCGCGTGGGATCCCTGGCATATCTGAAGGGTGCCAGGCGAATATGTCCCAGTTTTCGCACGGGAATTCGCGTAGTGCGTGTCAACTGTTGGGTTCAGTTGAGCTCCGATAGATGCTGTCTTCTTGGGGTCCATTGGGTGGACCTGGAATTTGACTATTCTTCTGCTGGTTTGAAGGAGGTGGATTTGGGGCGTTTGTCGAGAATCACATCGTCCCTGTCCACCGTGGAACGTAGTGCAGTTAACTCTTCGGCCGCAAGGGCTTCGGATAGCGCCTCCAGGGCCAGGGATGCGGTTTTGTTTTTGGCACGGAGTGCTATGTCCGGATCACTGACGAGAGTGATTATACCGTTTGGTCCGGGCATTTTAAGCTTCATATACCCGTAATGGGGTATGTCCTGGAAGCGTGTGAAAGCATCCCGCCCCAATAGGGTGTGATATCCGCTGCTGAAAGGGGCCACTTGGAAAGTTATTTCTTCGGACCGATAGTTCTCCGGCGTGCCGAATACTACGTCAAGTGTGATTTTGCCCGCGCACCGCGCCTCCCGACTGGGAATAATTCCTCGGAAGGTTGTGTTACTTTGCTTGATGCGGCTCCTGTCTATTTCCATTTTATGGAGTGTGTCCTCATAAATGAGGTTTAGTCCGCTGCCGCCGTCCATGAGGACCTTGGTGAGTCGAAACCCGTCCACGATGGGACTGAGGACTAACGCGGCTGATGCTTGTACTGTTCTGTACTTTGGTTCGTCACCGGCGTTGAATGTTATAGCCGTGTCATTCCAGGGGTTTATTGCGGCAATTTGGCAGACTTCGGTGAGCTCACGAAGGGTCAATACTCTTGAGTCGTCGTCTCTGGGGGATGCTGTTCTGGGGCGTCCTTGATAAGGATGTCCTCGCCGCTCTTGGCCACCTGTCGTAGTATCCAACATGCTCTAAGGCTGTGTGTTGCCACGGTATCTGGTGTTGTATGTATTTTGCATGGGCCATCGAGCCACCCCTCCAGAATGGTGCCATGCCACATAGCGGCTTTGTGTTTCTTGACTTTGTTGGGCGCGCTTCTGAGGGTCTGGCGCTTTTACGCTTTAGGGAGTTTATTTGGGGTGAAGGTTCCCAATGAGCTACGAGTTTTATAGGCGCTCTCCACCGCACTGTACTTTTGTATGATGGTTGTTAAGTCAGCGAATTTCAGTATGTGGCGGCGATTGATGGCGTTGAGAATTCCTTCGTCCGTGCAATTGTTGCAGAACGCTGATATTGCGTCCTCGTCACGACAATATTTTACCTTGTCCTTGACAACGAAGAATCTGGCCCAGAAGTGGTGGACCGTTTCCTGAGACTGTTGTTTTATGCTCCTGAGAGCGTCTATGTCCGGGTGGGTGGGTGGAATTAAATCCGAACCCCGACCTGACTGGTTCCGAAATATCTTCTGATTGTTTAGGACCGTCATCGAATTCTATGTTCGGAGGGCTGGTCGCATCCTTTCGCGGGTGAGTATCCGGCTCTTCCTGATCGGCGATCCGAACATAGTCCGTCTTCGATATAGAAGAAGACTCGCCGTCCTGCTCCTCCACTAACGCAATCTGGTGGGTGACCGGTGGAGTTTTGATTTCTCCTTGATCAGTTTTAGGACCGATCCGATCGTAATCTGTGGCGATTCCCCGAGCTGCGATGCGATTTAGGAGTTCGTTCAAGGAAGAGAACTCTGTCGGATCCATCTGCTTGGAGCACTCGGTGTTGATGCAAAGGGGGTTTCGATGGCCTGAGAGGTCATCTTCGGTTCAACGGCCGAACGGGCGATCATAGTAAAGCCGCCCAGCCAGAGGGTTTGGCCTAGGGCCAGAGCTCCCCCGGCGGTGATGTTGTCTTTAAGGACAAGGCGAGCCGTCGAGCCTTTCATCGACCGCACAGTGGAACTCTCAATGAAAGCACCAATGTCGGTGTCAAAACCGGCGGATCTCGGGTAGGGGGTCCCGAACTGTGCGTCTAGGATTGATGGTAACAGGAGACGGGGGACACGATGTTTACCCAGGTTCGGGCCCTCTCTATGGAGGTAATACCCTACTTCCTGCTTGATTGATCTTGATGAATATGATTATTACAAGAGTTGATCTACCACGAGATCATAATGGCTAAACCCTAGAAGTCTAGCCTATATGACTATGGTAATGTGTGTATCCTATCCGGACTAACCCCTTCAGTTTATATAGACACCGGGGGGATCTAGGGTTTACATAGAGTCGGTTACATAAGAAGGAATCTTCATAGTCGGTCGCCGAGCTTGCCTTCGACGCCAAGTAGAGTCCAATCCGGACACGGGTACAGTCTTTGGCCTTCATGTCTTCACAGCCCATCAGTCTGGCCCATGGATAACTCGCCGGACGCCCGAGGACCCCTTAGTCCTGGAATCCCTCAACCATAGCCTCTCTGATGATGTGTGAGTAGTTTACCATAGACCTTCAGGTCCATAGTTATTAGCTAGATGGCTTCTTCTCTCTCTTTGGATCTCAATACAAAGTTCTCCTCAATCTTCTTTGAGATCTATTCGATGTAACTCTTTTTGCGGTGTGTTTGTCGAGATCCGATGAATTGTGGGTTTATGATCAAGATTATCTATGAAAAATATTTGAATCTTCTCTGAATTCTTTAATGTATGATTGGTTATCTTTGCAAGTCTCTTTGAATTATCAGTTTGATTTGGCCTACTAGATTGATCTTTCTTGCAACGGGAGAAGTGCTTAGCTTTGGGTTCAATCATGCGGTGCTCGATCCCAAAGGATGAGGGGAAACGACACGTATTGTATTGTTGCCATCGAGGATAAAAAGATGGGGTTTATATCATATTGCTTGAGTTTATCCCTCTACATCATGTCATCTTAACTAATGCATTACTCTGTTCTTATGAACTTAATTCTCTAGATGCATGCTGGATAGCGGTCGATGTGTGAAGTAATAGTAGTAGATGCAGGCAGGAGTCGGTCTACTTGTCACGGAAGTGATGCCTATATACATGATCTTGCCTAGATATTATCATAATTATGCACTTTTCTATCATTTGCTCGACAGTAATTTGTTCACCCACCGTAATACTTATGCTATCTTGAGAGAAGCCACTAGTGAAACCTATGCCCCCCGGGTCTATTCTCCATCATATAAGTTTCCAATCTATTTTTACTTTGCAATCTTTACGTTCAATCTTTATCATAAAAATACCAAAAATAATATCTTATCATCTCTATCAGATCTCACTTTTGCAAGTGGCCGTGAAGGGATTGACAACCCCTTTATCACGTTGGTTGCAAGGTTCTTATTTGTTTGTGTAGGTACGAGGGACTTGCGTGTGGCCTCCTACTAGATTGATACCTTGGTTCTCAAAAACTGAGGGAAATACTTACGCTACTTTTCTGCATCACCCTTTCCTCTTCAAGGGAAAACCAATGCATGCTCAAGAGGTAGCAAGAGGGATTTCTGGCGCCGTTGCCGGGGAGTCTACACACAAGTCAAGACATACCAAGTACCCATCACAAACTCTTATCCCTCGCATTACTTTATTTCCATTTTCCTCTCGATTTCCTGTCCCCCACTTCACCCTTGCCGTTTTATTCACCCTCTTTTTTCCGTTTGCCTCTTTTTCGGTTGCTTCTTATTTGCTTGTGTGTTGGATTGATTGCTTGTCATGATGGCTCAAGATAATACTAAATTGTGTGACTTTGCCAATACCAACAACAATGATTTTCTTAGCACTCCGATTGCTCCTCTTACCGATGCTGAATCTTGTGAAATTAATGCTGCTTTGCTGAATCTTGTCATGAAAGATCAATCGCCGGCCTTCCTAGTGAAGATTGTGCTACCCATGTAAATAGCTTTGTTGATTTGTGTGATATGCAAAATAAGAAAGATGTGGACAATGATATTGTCAAATTGAAGCTATTTCCTTTTTTGCTTAGAGATCGTGCTAAAACTTGGTTTTCGTCTTTGCCTAAAAATAGTATTGATTCTTGGAATAAGTGCAAAGATGCTTTTATCTCTAAGTATTTTCCTCCAGCTAAGATCATCTCTCTTAGAAATGATATTATGAACTTTAAGCAACTTGATCATGAACATGTTGCACAAGCTTGGGAGAGAATGAAATTAATGATATGTAATTTCCCTACACATGGTTTGAATCTATGGATGATTATACAAAAAAATTATGCCGGATTGAATTTTACTTCTAGAAATCTTTTAGATTCAGCCGCAGGAGGCACTTTTATGGAAATCACTTTAGGAGAAGCTACTAAATTCCTAGATAATATTATGGTTAATTATTCTCAATGGAACACTGAAAGATTTACTAGTAAAAAGGTGCATGCAATTGAAGAGATTAATGTTTTGAGTGGAAGATGGACGAACTTATGAAATTGTTTGCTAATAAGAGTGTTTCTTCTGATCCCAATGATATGCCTTTGTCTACTTTGATTCAGAATAATAATGAATCTATGGATGTGAATTTTGTTGGTAGGAATAATTTTGGTAACAAAGCTTATAGAGGAAACTTTAATCCTAGGCCGTATCCTATTAATTCCTCTAATAATTATGGTAATTCCTACAACAACTCTTATGGAAATTTTAATAATATGCCCTCTAATTTTGAGACTAGTGTTAAAGAATTTATGATTTCTCAAAGGAATTCCAATGCTTTGCTTGAAGAAAAATTACCTAAGATTGATGAATTGGCTAGGAACATGGATAGAATTTCTCTTGATGTTGATTCTTTGAAACTTAGATCTATTCCACCAAAGCATGATATCAATGAGTCTCTGAAAGCCATGAGAATTTCCATTGATGAGTGCAAAGAAAGAACCGCTAGGATGCGTGCTAAAAAAGATTGCTTTGTGAAAGAGTGTTCTTCTAGGTTTCATGATAATAAGGATGAAGATCTAAAAGTAATTGATGTGTCCCCTATTAAATCTTTGTTTTTCAATATGAATCTTGATAATGATGGGACTGGAGATGAGTCAACTTTAGTTGAAAGGTGTCCCAATGATTCAGAGTTTTTAGATCTTGATGCAAAAATTGGTGAAAGTGGGATGGAAGAGGTCAAAACTTTAGATAGCAATGAACCCACTATTTTGGATTTCAAGGAATTTAATTATGATAATTGTTCTTTAATAGATTGTATTTCCTTGTTGCAATCCGTGCTAAATTCTCCGCATGCTTATAGTCAAAATAAGGCTTTTACTAAACATATCATTGATGGTTTAATGCAATCTTATGAAGAAAAGCTCGAATTGGAAGTTTCTATCCCTAGAAAACTTTATGATGACTGGGAACCTACTATTAAAAATAAAATTAAATATCATGAATACTATGGTTTGTGTGATTTGGGTGCTAGTGTTTCCACGATTCCAGAAACTTTGTGTGATTTTCTAGGTTTCCGTGAATTCGATGATTGTTCTTTAAACTTGCACCTTGCAATATGCACCATTAAGAAACCTATGGGAAAAATTAATGATGTTCTTATTGTTGCAAATAGGAATTATGTGCCCGTAGATTTCATTGTTCTTGATATAGATTGCAATCCTTCATGTCCTATTATTCTCGGTAGACCTTTCGTTAGAACGATTGGTGCAATCATTGATATGAAGGAAGGGAATATTAGATTCCGATTTCGGTTAAGGAAAGGCATGGAACACTTTCCTAGAAATAAAATAAAATTACCTTATGAATTTATTATGAGAGCCACTTATGGATTGCATACCAAAGATGATAATACCTAGATCTATCCTTGCCTTTATGCCTAGCTAGGGGCGTAAAACGATAGCGCTTGTTGGGAGGCAACCCAATTTTATTTTAGTTTTTCTCTTTTTGATTATGTTTAGGAATAATTATCCATCTAGCTTCTATTTATATCTGGTTTTGTTTTTTAATTAGTGTTTGTGCCAAGTAGAACCTTTGGGAAGACTTGGGGAAAGTCTTTGCGATCTTGCTGTAAAAAACAGAAACTTTAGTGCTCACGAGATTTGCTACAACTTTTTACTGGAGAGTGCTATTGTTATGGCCGGTTTAGCTAGGCCCACCGGGCATCTTAGCCCACAAGTTATCTTAGGTTAATTCTTATGCAAGTTATCTTAGGTTAATTCTTATGCAAGTTATCTATGTTATAAATATAGGCTGTAAGACTCTTTTCGGAATTAAGCAATAAAGATATATCTATCCTATTGCCCGGCTCCAGAGGAGACGGAAACCCTAGCTGCCTCCTGCCCTAACTGCCGCCACCCTTCTCCTCCCTCGCGACGGTGCCGACGCTGCCGAGCTCAAGGTGCTCGCCCCGACCCTCATTGTTCTCGGCCTCAGATAACCTACGGAGTAGAGCCAGTACGAACCCTAGTCCTATCAGCTATTTAGTTGATTATTTTTTCAGATGATTAATAGATAAATTCCTCACGTCCAGCAATTTATTTTAGAATTTTTGGAGTTCCAGAAGTTTGCGTTAGTTACAGATTACTACAGACTGTTCTGTTTTTGACAGATTCTTTTTTTCGTGTGTTGTTTGCTTATTTTGATGAGTCTATGGCTAGTAATGGAGTTTATGAAACATAGAGAAGTTGGAATACATTAGGTTTAACACCAATATAAATAAATAATGAGTTCATTACAGTACCTTGAAGTGGTGTTTATTTTCTTTCGCTAACGGAGCTCACGAGATTTTCTGTTAAGTTTTGTGTTGTGAAGTTTTGAAGTTTTGGGTAAAGATTTGATGGATTATGGAACAAGGAGTGGAAGAGCCTAATATTGGGGATGCCCAAGGCACCCCAAGGTAAAATCTAAGTACAACCCAAAAAGCCTAAGCTTGGGGATGCCCCGGAAGGCATCCCCTCTTTTGTCTTTGTCCATCGGTAACTTTACTTGGAGCAATATATTTATTCACCACATGATATGTGTTTTGCTTCGAGCGTCTTGTATGATTTGAGTCTTTGCTTTTTAGTTAACCACAATCATCCTTGCTGTACACACCTTTTGAGAGAGACACACATTATTCGGAATTTATTAGAATACTCTATGTGCTTCACTTATATCTTTTGAGCTAAACGAATTTGCTCTAATTCTTCACTTATATCTTTTAGAGCACGGTGGTGGTTATATTTTATAGAAATAATTGATCTCTCATGCTTATATTATTTTGAGAGTCTTTTAGAACAACATGGTAATTTGCTTTGGTTATAAAATTATTCCTAATATGATAGGCATCCAAGATAAAAAACTTTAAAGTGCATTGAATACTAAGAAAAGTTAGATACTTGATAATCGTTTTGAGATATGAAGATGGTGATATTAGAGTCATGCTAGTTGAGTAGTTGTGAATTTGAGAAATACTTGTTCTAAAGTTTGTGATTCCCGTAGCATGCGTGTATGGTGAACCGTTATGTGATGAAGTCGGAGCATGATTTATTTATTGATTGTCTTCCTTATGAGTGGCCGTCGGGGACGAGCGATGATCTTGTCCTACCAATCTATCCCCCTAGGAGCATGCGTGTAGTACTTCATTTCGATAACTAATAGATTTTTGCAATAAGTATGCGAGTTCTTTATGACTAATGTTGAGTCCATGGATTATACGCACTCTCATCCTTCCACCATTGTTAGCCTCTCTAATACCGTGCACCTTTCGCCGGTGTCATACACCCACCATATACCTTCCTCAAAACAGCCACCATACCTACCTATTATGGCATTTCCATAGCCATTCCGAGATATATTACCATGCAACTTACCACCGTTCCATTTATTATGACACGTTTCATCATTGTCATATTGCTTCGCATGATCATGTAGTTGATATCGTATTTGCGGCAAAGCCACCTTTATAATTCTTTCATACATGTCACTCTTGATTCATTGCATATCCCGGTACACCGCCGGAGACATTTACATCGAGTCATATTTTGTTCTAAGTATCGAGTTGTAATTCTTGAGTTATAAGTAAATAAAAGTGTGATGATCATCATTATTAGAGCATTGTCCCATGTGAGGAAAGGATGATGGAGACTATGATTCCCCCACAGGTCGGGATGAGACTCCGGATGAAAAAGAAAAAAAAAGATAGAAAAAAAGAGGCCAAAAAAAAGAAAAAGGCCCAAATAAAAAAACAAGAGAAAAAGAGAGAAGGGACAATGTTACTATCCTTTTGCCACACTTGTGCTTCAAAGTAGCACCGTGATCTTTATGATAGAGAGTCTCTTATGTTGTCACTTTCATATACTAGTGGGAATTTTACATTATAGAACTTGGCTTGTATATTCCAATGACGGGCTTCCTCAAAATTCCCTAGGTCTTCATGAGCAAGCGAGTTGGATGAACACCCACTTAGTTTCTTTTGTTGAGCTTTCATACACTTATAGCTCTAGTGCATCCGTTGCATTGGCAATCCCTACTCACTTACATTTATATCTATTGATGGGCATCTCCATAGCCCGTTGATACGCCTAGTTGATGTTAGACTATCTTCTCTTTTTTGTCTTCTCCACAACCACCATTCTATTCCACATATAGTGCTATGTCCATGGCTCACGCTCATGTATTGTGTGAAGATTGAAAAAGTTTGAGAACATCAAAAGTATGAAACAATTGCTTGGCTTGTCGTCGAGGTTGTGCATGATTAAATACTTTGTGTGATGAAGATAGAGCATAGCCAGACTATATGATTTTGTAGGGATAACTTTCTTTGGCCATGTTATTTTGAGAAGACATGATTGCTTGGTTAGTATGCTTGAAGGATTATTATTTTTATATCAATATTAAACTTTTATCTTGAATCTTTCAGATCTGAACATTCATGCCACAATAAATAAAATTACATTGAGAAATATGCTAGGTAGCATTCCACATCAAAAATTATGTTTTTATCATTTACCTACTCGAGGACGAGCAGGAATTAAGCTTGGGGATGCTTGATACGTCTCCAATGTATCTATAATTTTTTATTATTCCATGCTATTATATATTCTATTTTGGATGTTTAATAGGCTTATTTATACACTTTTATATTATTTTTGGGACTAACCTATTAACCCAAGGCCCAGTGCAAATTGCTGTTTTTTTGCCTATTTCAGTGTTTCGCAGAAAAGGAATATCAAGCAGAGTCCAAACGGAATGAAACCTTCGGCAGAGTTATTTTTGGAACAAACGTGATCCAGAGGACATGGAGTGGACGTCAAGAAATCATCGAGGAGGCCACGAGGCAGGGGGCGCGCCCTCCACCCTCGTGGGCCCCTCGTGGCTCCACCGACCTACTTCTTCCTCCTATATATACCTACGTACCCCAAAACCATCGAGGAGCACCACGAAAACCTAATTCCACCACCGCAACCTTGGGTCCATCTTCGGTACCCATGAGATCCCATCTTGGGGCCTTTTCTGGCACTCCGCATGAGGGGGCATCGATCACGGAGGGCTTCTACACCAACACCATAGCCTCTCCGAAGATGTGTGAGTAGTTTACCATAGACCTTCGGGTCCATAGTAATTAGCTAGATGGCTTGTTCTCTCTCTTTGGATCTCAATACAAAGTTCACCTCGATCTTCTTAGAGATCTATTCGATGTAACTCTTTTTGCGGTGTGTCTATCGAGATCCGATGAATTGTGGGTTTTACGATCAAGATTATCTATGAACAATATTTGAATCTTCTCTGAATTCTTTTATGTATGATTGGTTATCTTTGCAAGTCTCTTCAAATTATCAGTTTGGTTTGGCCTACTAGATTGATCTTTCTTGCAATGGGAGAAGTGCTTAGCTTTGGTTCAATCATGTGGTGCTCGATCCCAGTGACAGTAGAGGAAATGACACGTATTGTATTGTTTCCATCGAGGACAAAAAGATGGGGTTTATATCATATTGCTTGAGTTTATCCCTTTACATCATGTTATCTTACCTAATGCGTTACTCTGTTCTTATGAACTTAATACTCTAGATGCATGCTGGATAGCGGTCGATGTGTGGAGTAATAGTAGTAGATGCAGGCAGGAGTCGGTCTACTTGTCACGGACGTGATGCCTATCTACATGATCATGCCTAGATATTATCCTAATTATGCACTTTTCTATCAATTGCTCTACGGTAATTTGTTCACCCACCGTAATACTTATGCTATCTTGAGAGAAGCCACTAGTGAAACCTATGGCCCCCGGGTCTATTCTCCATTATATAAGTTTCCAATCTATTTTTACTTTGAAATCTTTACTTTCAATCTTTATCATAAAAATACCAAAAATATTATATTATCATCTCTATCAGATCTCACTTTTGCAAGTGGCCGTGAAGGGCTGACAACCCCTTTTATCGCGTTGGTTGCAAGGTTCTTATTTGTTTGTGTAGGTACGAGGGACTTGCGTGTGGGCTCCTACTGGATTGATACCATGGTTCTCAAAAACTGAGGAAAATACTTATGCTACTTTGCTGCATCACCCTTTCCTCTTCAAGGGAAAACCAACGCATGCTCAAGAGGTAGCAGGCCGGAAGGCCCCGTCAAGGCTGCAAGGCCGCATGCAGGTAGTGACTCCTCCTCTAGCCGCTCGGATCTTCACCATTGGCGGTCCACCGGCAGATACATGAATGGCGGTCGGCCGGGCTCGGTGTTGTCCCAAAAGCTCGTCGGCGCACCGTTGCCACTCATTACGTGCGACGACTGCCCAAAGAAGGTCTTTGCGCCAGGTTCACATGGCTGAACATCCCGAATGAGTGTTCATCAAGTGCTCAACCGATGGGGTATGTGCTACTTTAGCTTCGGTTGTGCTCTCGGATTAGACTTGTTGTGCTAACTTAAAATTTTATTGTGTAGAATGGATGCAAGTTTTGGTATTGGGAAGAAGAGTACATCGATATATTGACAGAGTGCAATTTAGTAGATGTGGTAGCACTTTTAGCTAGCATAGAGGCTAGAGATGAGACTAGTGCACTTGTTGATAGAATAGAGGCTAGAGATGAGAGTAGATGCGAGGAAGTAACGTCTACTTCTCTACTCTCGAAGAAGAAAGAAGCACGCAAGATCGAGCCTCCGCGGATCAACAATGAATGCATCGAGAAGGCACTAATCCAACTTACATGAGCAGTTATGGAAGTTGGATATCTTCTAAAATGTATTCTTGTGGTTCTTGTTTTCTTTGGTCTTGCTTTTCTTGTCAAATTTTGGTGATGCATTTCCATGTACCAAAAATCAATGATGAAAAAAAGATATGTGTTTGCAAAGCAAAATGTACGCGGTCGGGATGCGTCCGCGCGTTGGGCGCACGGCCACCGCATCCGAGAAATGGCCCGGACATGACCCCATTGCCCTACCCAAACGGACAGAATCCGGGCAAAACGGAGGCCCGTTAGGGGTCATGCGTTGGAGTTGGCCTTACAAGTGGGACCGCAGTTGAGGAAACCGACTAGTATCGGCAAGCCCACACCTCACCGCCGCGCGATGGCCGAGTTAGAGAAATGACAAGGTTGAAGAGATAGTTGTAGCACGGACTCCAAGAAATATGGTGTCAGATGGAAGTCGTGCTGGTGGCGTGTGCCGTACTCCTGGACGTGAATGCTTGATCTGGCCCATGCCACCCTACTATATATCGAGGATTCGAGGTGCTGCTACATACAGCGAACACATTAACATATGGCCCACCTCACACTGTGGCAAAATTTCCTGGAGTCTGTGCTAGGTTAAAAAGTGTTCTTTGTGAGGGTGGGTGGCTGGTCTCCAGTTTTAAAACTTGTTTTATTATGTATACGTAGACGTAGAGATAGTGCAGCAGTTTTGAAAGTTTGAACCCAAACATCATAATGCAATTTCTACTGGACTCATCCGAGGACCTAGGATGATGGGATTAGTTGCTACAGTAAAAACACCCGCCCGACATGCGAAGCATGTGAAGCTAGTACAAATAGTAGTAGTACTATTGTTGATTGGACTCATCCGAGAACCTCTTGCAATGCACGTACAATTATGTATTCGGAAAATATTGTTTTGCCTCGTCGCAACACCCACTCAGAGAAGCGACTCAAAGGCCATTCATAAATTTAGTAAGTTTATCACAGGCATATCATTTTATTACATACAACAAGTCATGAACCCAGAATGACAACAATGATACATTCTAGTAAATACTAAAGTTTTCATCACACAACAAATAACAAGCAATGAAATGAACTTCAGCTCAACCAATCCTCGGCATTGGAAACGCTTGCTTTGAACCAGAAGTGATTCTCTGGGAAGGGGCAGCTACTATCAATCTCAAGACCAACGGAGGACTGATCATCCAGGCTGAAGTGACCTATGTCAGGACGCATATTATGATAGCCACGGTAGGGAAACATAGCAATGTCCGAGGTATAGATACAATTGCTTCTCATAAATGGTAGTAACGTTGTGTCAACAGCATTTGGATCGCCTTTCACCATGATTGGATAGTTTTATCCTAGGAAGAGCGAGTTTCCTCCAAGAGTATCAATACTAAACCAGGGAGAAGGTGTTGGCGCTAGCACAGTAGTATCCATCCTGAATACCCTGCAAGGGATGTTGGAATAGGTCCGGAGAGTGCGACCATGGGAGACAACACCTGCTTCCTTAGTAACATCAGCAGTGCCCTGTATACAAACAAGAAGAGGTGATCCATCGGAATAAGTTGCCAGGCGCCACCGAGTATATGGGTCCCCATGCTCGTGATCATCATCATTGTCATCTCCCCCTTGGTTATAATTTTTTTCAAATATAGGTGGTGGAATGTTCACAGGACCTTGGAAAGGCAAGAAGGTTAATTAGTAAAGGGAAACTAGCTAACCCGCATGCATGTGGATGAAACAATTATAATTACGGTGGAATACAAACGTACCGAAAGCATAAGGATTCCATGCAAAAACAGTGCCACAAGTGTTGGCAGCAAACACAAGACGCTCGAATTGAATTGCATCACAGTACCGATCATCCGTGTATAGAAACTGATTTTTGAGCAATATCCATCGAGTTGAACCATGAAGGACGGCAACAAGCTTGTCGAAGATAGCGACAACACAAGCATTCCTATAACCCCAAGAGCGGTCGGGAACTCGAAAAATTGCTATCTTCTGTAGACGACAATCACCATGATCGTAGTTGAACATACGTAGAATACCGGTGTGCTCAACCTCTGGGCAGTCTGAGATTTTTGGAAGTGGAACCCGGTGACGAGTGTACACATTCACAAGTTCCCACTCGCAGTTGTACCCAATATAAACAAACCAATCTCCATGTGCGCCTGCCCAAGGCTTACCCTCAAGCGATGGCATCTTAACATCACACATATCATTATCAAGCGACATCAACTTGCACAAGGCGAGGCCTGCGTCGTCCGCGCGCCAGTGACCAGGTTCATGGTGAACAAGATAGGGGAGATCAAACCGCTCCTATACCCTTGGGTTCCTTGTAATGATGTTATTAGTTGAGTCGAAAATGGTCTTGAACGAACCTGCCATGCTAGCCGAGGTGATGACGTCGCATCGATCAATGAGTTCCTCCACCACGTCATCTTTCAGATTGGGGCAAGAATAACGGGGTCGTTTCTGGTCTGTTCCCTCCATGGAGAAGACGATCGAACAATGGCAGAAGGAAGGGTGAAGGCAAATGGAGGAGGGAGGAAGAGCATGCGACAGCATTTCCAAATCAAGTGGGAAAGGCGAAGAGTCGGTGGACGGTTTCCACGGTACACGAAGAGGCACCCCGGCCTACATAGACGTCTGTTCGGAAATTGTACAAAAGGAATTGCCGTCGTCTCACTGACATGTGGGAACGGGACCACATGTCAACGAAACATGGTGTGTAATTTCTCGTGCAAAATGTGATCTGGCCGCGTTGGCCCGAGGTGCCGCACTAGTTATCGACCTTTTATTTTTTAATGGTGTGTCGTTTAGTTTTGAAGCACAACTAACTGGTACCGTATGCAAAGAAAATATAAACTACTCTACCACTACTCCACCTCTAGTACTAGTAGTATAAAAACGATATAAAGGATGGAGCTTCAGCGCTTTCTTGCTAAGGGCTGCCCACTTGCTTCTCACACTATCACCCTCTCTCCAGATCTAAAAAAGATGGCCTCTCTCACCCTCCTCACCGATGGTCACAGATCCACCGGCGAAGAAAAGGACGTGCAGCGTTGACGCAGTCGTCATTGGCGAGCGAGGTCACGCACTAACGACAAGGTCGTCTGAGGGAGTCCTGGACTAAGGGGTCCTCGGGAGTCCAGCCTGTTAGCCATGGGCCAGACTGATGGGTTGTGAAGATACGAAGACCGAAGATTGCACCTGTATCCGGATGGGACTCTCCTTGGCGTGGAAGGCAAGCTTGGCGATCAATTATGTAGATTCCTTTCTTTGTAACCGACCTGGTGTAACCCTAGATCCTCCCGGTGTCTATATAAACCGGAGGGCTTAGTCCGGAAGGGAGAGATATATACATTACCATAGTCATACAGGCTAGGCCTCTAGGGTTTTAGCCATTACGATCTTGTGGTAGATCAACTCTTGTAATTCTCATATTCATCAAGATCAATCAAGCAGGAAGTAGGGTATTACCTCCATAGAGAGGGCCCGAACCTGGGTAAACATCGTGTCCCCTGTCTCCTGTTACCATCGACCTTAGATGCACAGTTCGAGACCCCCTACCCGAGATTCACCGATTTTGACACCAACATTGGTGCTTTCATTGAGAGTTCCACTATGACGTCGATGACAGGATCAATGGCTCACCTTGTTCTCAGGGACAATATCACCGCCGAAGGAGTACTAGCACCAGGCCAAACCCTCCGGCTGGACGGCTTTACCATGACCGCCCGTTCGGTCGTGGAGCCGACGATGACCTCCCGGGTCATCAAAAATCCCCTTCGTATCAACTCCGAACACTCCAAGAAGATAGATCCAGCGGAGCTTTCGTCTTTAAACGAGCTCCTAGATCGCATCGCCGCCCTGGGGGTCGCTACAGACTACGATCGAATTGGGCTTAAACCCGATCAGAGAGAAATCAAATCTCCACCGATCACTCACCAGATAGCGGTAGTCGAGGAGTAAGATGACAAATCTTCCTTCATACTAAGGACGGACTATGTCTGGATCTCCGGTTCCGAAGAGCCGGACACCCATCTGCGAGGAGATGCATCCTGCCCTCCGAACATAGAATCGGATGACGGGCCCAAAAAATCAATGGATATCCTGGAGCCCGATATGTTAAGTTCGGAAGACCTTCAGACTCCAGATCCAAAATTGGGTCAGGGTTCAGATTTAAATCCACCCACCCACCCAAATATAAATGCTCTCATGAGCATACAACAGCAGTCTCGGGAAACGGTCGACCACTTCTGGGCCAGATTCCTTCTTGTCAAAGAAAAGATTAAAGATTGCCGTGACGAGGAAGCGATCTCAGCGTTCCACAACAATTGCATGGATGAAGGAATCCTCAACGCCATCAACCGCCATTGCATACTACACTTTGCTGACTTGGCAACTATCATACAGAAGTACGGTGCAATGGAAAGCACATGGAAAACTCAGGCAGCCCGTTGGGAACCATCGATCCCCACTCAGCCCCTCATTCAGGCAAAAAGGGCGCACCCTTATAACACGCCCGGTTCAATAGTAAAGAAATATAAGTCCAGTACGGGGCGCGGAACCGTTCTGGAAGGATGGCTCGATGGGCCATGCAAAATACACGCAACACCGGATAACATACCAACACATAGCCTTATCGCATGTTGGATACTCCAGCAAGTGGCCAAGAGCGGCGAGGACATCCTCATCAAGAATACCCCAGAACAACACCCCCTAGAAGACGACGACCCCAAAGTACTGATGGTCTTTGAGACATTCGCCTCAAACAATAGGCGCAAAAGGGCACTCCGCGAACTCGCCGAAGTCTGTCAAATAGCAGCAATAAACCCTTGGAACGACACGGCTATAACTTTTAATGCCGGGGACGAACCAAAACACAAGACAGTCCGAGAACCAGCCGCCTTGGTCCTCAGTCCAATCGTGGACGGCTTTCGGCTCACCAAGGTTCTCATGGACGGCAGCAGCGGACTAAACCTCATCTATGAAGACACACTCCACAAAATGGAAATAGACAGGAGCCGCATCAAGCAAAGTAGCACAACCTTTCGAGGAATCATTCCCAGCCGGGAGGTGAGGTGTGCGGGAAAAATAACACTCGACATGGTATTCGGCACGCCGGAGAATTATCGGTCCGAAGAGATAACCTTCCAAGTGGCCTCTTTCAATAGCGGATATCACGCCCTCTTGCGGCGAGAGGCATTCACACGCTTCCAAGCTGTACCTCATTACGGGTACATGAAGCTTAAGATGCCCGGGCCCAACGGTATAATCCCTCTCACCAGTGATCCAGACATAGCACTCCACGCCGAAAATAAAACCGCGTCCCTGGCCCTCAAAGCATTATTTGAAGCCCTCGCGGCCGTAGAATTAACCGCACTGCGCTCCACGATGGACAAGGACGATGTGATCTTAGACAAATGCCCCAAATCCACCTCCTGCAAGCCAGCGGAAGAAATAGTTAAATGCCAGGTCCATCCAATGGACCCCAAGAAAACAACATCTATTGGGGCACAATTAGACCCAACGGTCGACGCCGCGCTACGGGATTTTCTTCGCGAAAACTGGGATATATTCGCCTGGCACCCTTCGGACATGCCAGGAATCCCGCGCAAGCTGGCTGAACACAGCCTCAACGTATTAAAGGGATATAAACCGGTTAAACAAACACTGCGGCGCTTTTCCGAACCCAAACGCCAAGCCATGGGAGAGGAGCTAGCCAAGCTAATCGAGGCCGGATTCATTAGAGAAATAAAACATCCGGACTGTGGCTGGCAAACCTGGTGATGATACCAAAGAAGGATAAATCTTGGCGCCTGTGCGTCGATTTTAAAGACCTCAATAAGGCTTGCCCTAAGGATCCCTTCCCCCTCCCCCGCATTGATCAAATAATTGATGCTACTGCAGGACATGACTCACTGTGTTTCCTCGACGCATGTTCCGGATACCATCAAATAAAAATGAAGGAGTCCGATCAAGCTGCAACAGCATTAATCACCCCATATGGGCCATTCTGCTTCAACACCATGCCATTCGGGCTCAAGAACGCCGCGCCACCTACCAACGCATGATCCAAACATGCCTAGAGAAACAAATTGGAAAGACCGTTGAAGCCTATGTGGACGACGTTGTAATCAAGACAAGGCACGTCAAAACACTAACAGACGACCTACGTCTCACATTCAATAACCTCCGTGCATATGACATAAAGCTCAATCCGGAAAAGTGTGTTTTTGGTGTCCCCGCGGGAAAGCTGCTGGGCTTCATCGTCTCCAACAGAGGAATTGAAGCAAATCCAACCGAAATCCGAGCTCTTTCACAATTGGCCACGCCAACTGACCTTAAACAAGTCCAAAAACTCACAGGTTGCGTGGCAGCTCTAAGCCGCTTTATCTCTAGATTGGGAGAAAAGGCACTGCCACTCTATCGCCTTTTACGGCGAACCGATCACTTCGAGTGGATGGACGTGGCAACCACCAGACTGGAAGAAATAAAAACCCTTCTAACGAGCAACCCAATCCTGGCCACGCCGAACCTCGGCGAACCCATGTTACTATACATATCAGCAACACATCAAGTGGTGAGCGCTGTGCTCGTCGTTGAACGAGAACAGGACGGACACAAATTCCCGCTCCAGAAGCTAGTATACTACGTATCCAGTCTCCTTACACCATGCAAATCCCGGTACCCCCATTATCAAAAGATAGCATACGCGGTCTTCATGTCATCCCGAAAGCTACGACACTACTTCCAGGAGTGTTCGATCACGGTGGCTTCCGAAGTACCGCTCAACGACATAATAAACAACCACAATGCTACGGGCCGGATTGCCAAATGGGCCATCGAGCTCCTTCCATTTTATATTACATACAAACCACGTTGAGCTATTAAATCCCAAGTACTAGGTGACTTCGTCGCCGAATGGATAGAGGCCGAACTCCCTAAAGACTACGGCACATATTCCAATTGGGTCATGTATTTTGATGGCTCCAAAATGCTGGCAGGGCTAGGAGCGGGCGTCGATCTAACGTCCCCCACTGGAGACGTTGTTCAGTACGTACTCCAAATATTATACACAGACTCCAATAACGTAGCCGAATACAAGGCATTATTGCATGATCTCCGGATGGCTGTCTCCATGGGCATACAGCGCCTGGAAGTGCGCGGGGACTCAAATCTTGCAATATCTCAAATAAATGGATACTTCGATGCCAAAGATCCGAAGATGGCGGCTTATCATAATGCTATCCTAAAGATGTCGTGTCGGTTCGAGGGGCTCGAGTTCCATCACGTGGCCCGAGAAAGTAATCAAGCGGCGGACGTTCTTGCCCGTATCAGCGCTAAGCGCGGCCCCGTCCCACCTAACATCTTTCTAGAAAGGCTTTTTAAGCCATCTGTGGTATGGAAGGGGGAAAGCGGCAACACTAGTCCAGACCCGAACACATCCCCAGATTCCGAACACACTGACATCATCGGAGGCTCAGCCACCGAAATAACACCGTCGGCCCATCTCATTATGGCAGTCATTGCCCCATAGACCGAACCCTTTTTGGCCTACCTTAATAAGAAGGAACTTCTTGAGGATCAAAACGAGGCCCGCCACATTGTTTGGCGTTCGAAGGCCTACAAGGTTCACAACGGAGAGCTCTACAAGAAAAGCGCTATCGGAGTCCTTCAAAGATGTATCTCCGAGGAGGAGGGGCGGGAGCTCCTCGCTGAGATTCATGCCGGTCTCGGCGGGCACCACGCCGTAGCTCAGGCCCTTGTTAGCAAGGCCTTCCGTATAGGGTTTTATTGGTCGACGGCCCGAGCAGATGCACAGGACCTTGTCCAACGTTGCGTCGGATGCCAACTCTTCGCCAACCAAAGCCATATGACCCCCACTGCCCTACAAACAATCCCCATCACTTGGCCTTTTGCGGTCTGGAGACTGGATATGGTTGGACCCCTTAAAGGAGGAAGCCATAAGAAAAAATATCTGCTGGTAATGGTGGATAAATTCACTAAGTGGATACAGGCCAAACCAGTTAAAACGGCCGAGTCCGGGCCGGTGATAGATTTCATATCCGGCGTCATACACCGTTATGGTGTTCCACGCAACATCATCACTGATAACAGCTCCAACTTCACAGCCGACAAAGTGAAAACCCGGTGCGCTAATCTGGGCATCAAGCTCGATTACGCCTGTGTCTATCATCCTCAAACAAACGGGCTAACGGCCTTATTATGAGCGGCATCAAACCCAGGCTAGTGCGATCTTTGAAGGAATCGGACAAACACTGGGTTGAGGAGCTTGACTCCATACTCTGGGGGCTGCAGACCACGCCCAATCGCACTACCGGATACACACCTTTTTTCATGGTGTACGGTGCAGAGGCTGTGCTACCCTGCGACATTATGCATGACTCACCTCGGGTGCGCATGTATGAAGAGAGAGAGGCCGAGCTCGATCGACAGGACAGCCTAGACGCCCTGGAGGAGGAGTGTGACATTGCAAAAGCCCGTTCCGCATTTTATCAACAACAGGCTCGCGGATATCAAAGCAGAGAAGTACGGGCCAAGACTTATAACGTTGGCGAACTCATTCTACGCTTGCCGGAGAAGAAAAAGGACAAACTCAAGCCCAAATGGGAGGGTCCCTTCATCATTGACGAAGTTCTCACCGGAGGAGCGTACCGCCTACGTGATGCGTCAGACAATTGCCTCGAGCCAAACCCCTGGAACGCGGCCAAACTCCGAAGATTCTATACCTAAGCACCGAACTCTTTGTTCGTCTCCTTCTCCCTGCTGTTTCATAATACCTTTTTCTTCTTTCTATCTCTCTTTCCGTTTTTTCTCTTCAGGCTTATAGCTTTTGTGCAGTTAGACCGTGCACGCCTGACGCACGCATCTTTAAAAATGTCGTCCATTATACCTGGGGGCTTCTTGATAAGAAGCTTGCTATTATTATTCCCCGAGCATCAAGCTCATTACATATGTGCCTTTTTCCATATGTACCTTTTCTTCACCATTATATGCATCGATATAACTTAAGTTTTGGCCAAGCTGGGTTGCCTGGCTCCTGTTCTTATGCCCTACATTCCCATTAGTTTGGTTAGGGCATAAAGGGAGCACCTCTGCGATTGTTACTGCCGGGTCATCCGGATGTGTACCTCAGACTGGGTGAAGACGAAAGCTAGCATTCTTAAGGGAATATTCGGTCGGTGGATTAAATACAATTTTTGCATTTACTACATTGTGAACCCCCAGAAGTTAGAACACACTGCACTTTTCCAATCACAGTTTGGACATGCGCATTAACGCATGCACACCCAGGGAACGAAACTATTCTCTGTGGAAGATGTTTCTTGCAATCTTAATGTAATATAACATAACTAGCCGGATACTTGTCTGTTCAAGAAACTATGACCCCTACACCTAGTTTCCATGCATACCTGGTCTACTAGGCCGCTCTGGTATTCGGAAATACTCCGCACCTTCGGGTCCAGAGGTTGAAGCAAAAAGGTCTGCCATGACAATCGTTTTACAATTCAGCTAGAGTTGCGTATGCAAAGGAAAGTACATAGTCACTTAGGACTCAAAACTTCCTCCTCTATGCCGCCCAAAGAAAGTTATCTAACTTATAATCCTGCTGGGAATACTTGGCGGCTACTTTTACTTGATCATATACCAAACTAACGGGAACTTCTTTCCCATCTGACCCTAGAGGTCTGACCCGAGCCATATGATTCGATCAAGCTTGGTGTACCGTGTTTTCACCATGGCCCAGACCTCTCGCGCACCTTCCCGGCAGGCCGATATTTTCCACAATCGAAAGCGTCGCCGCGCTCCCTTGAATAGCTCTAGGAGCTCCTCCATCTTTCCTGGGGGAGAGGCAGATGGCCACAAGGCCTTGGCAACACTTCGCATCGCCTGCCGAGCTTGCTCATGCATGCGCAACAGCTCCTGTAGCAGATCGCCCGAGAATCCGGACATCTCCTCTTCAGGACGGCCCGTCAATATACCTACAAACATAAACTCTATCAGTACCTTTAGTCTCCGAACTATCACATGGTAAGTTCGGCCACATACTGAATATGCCGCCTCGCAGCCTCTTGTTCTCCTTTATGGAGTCAGCCAGCTGGGCCCGCACATCTTTTAGTTCTTCGCCCAGTTGGGTATTTGAATCTTGGAGTTTGGTTTTCTCCGTTCGACTCGGCCAAGACCCGCCGCTGCAGCATGTAGTCTTTGCGACCCCTTTTCCTCCAGTTGATCTGACGATCCTGGTACGAGATAAGCCGCAGTGTTAACACAGTCGCTATACAATTACTGTTTCTCGATGGAGGGACGTATTACCGGAAGACGCCTTCTTGGATTTATTAAGTTTGGCGGTAACTGCATTAAACTGTGTCCAACACTTTTCTAGCTCTTGGGCCAGCAAGTCGTTCTTCTCAGCAAAAACCTGATTATGCAGTGATCCTCAAATCAGTTGTACCAACTACTTTAAGTCTCGGGGGCTACTGGCATATGGTTACAATACTCAGACACAGTAAACTTACCTGCACATCTTTTAAATGCTGCTTTGTGGCTCTGCTAAGCCGATCTCGAGCAGCTCAGATGTATGCATTAGCCGAGCTGAAGGCATTAAACGCCTCTTCTGAAAAGCGGGGGTCTCATAAAATGGCCCTCCGGCGCCGATGATTCATGGCGCTCTCCACTTCCGAGTTGGTGACGGACATATTTCCGAGCCCCCAGCCGAAGGACAGTCCGGCATCACTCCCATATCAGCCCCTGTCTCCTCGGTTGTGGCCGGATCCCGGCTATTGGGAGTATAACTGGCCGGATCCCCGGACACAGTCCGGCGAACTCTTTTCCTGATACAGGACAAACATGAAAGTCACAGTTGGATGTGACTACTAAAAAACATATTTGCGAACCCATACCTCTTTGATGAGGGCCCGGCCGTGTCTTTGCCTGCCTTTCTCTTCGAGGGCTTGCCCGGTGCGGGAGCTGCTCTCTTCGGAGTCACTCCTGGAGTAGCACGGTACGTCGAACGCCTCCCCTTTGAAGCACGAGACAGTGCGGTGGGTGAGGCGGCACGAGAAAACCCTTTCGGGGGAGATGTCTCCTGACTACTTACGTGTGAAGCGGGGAGAAGACCGAGATAGTCAGTGATGATAGCCACTTCTGTGTCGTCATAGCTCGTTTGGTAAAACACCCCATTCTCGAGCACCATGAATATATCCAGATCCTCTTTGGATCCGGGGTCAAGGTCCCGATTGTGGCCTTCGGGCTGCGGGGCGGGGCTGTAAAGCCCCTCGGAAGTCTTTCACCAGTGCTGTTATAAATGGACGGGTTAACGTTCGTTGAACATAGCTCAGGGAGTAGAATGAGTAGAGCAGAGTAGTTGGGGGCTTACCCAGCTAGGAGGACTATACATAGAGTATCCTTCCCTGTGCTTGATGCACAAGAACTCCTCTTCCTCCCCTTTGAACAGTTCGGCCAATATTTTGGCCAGGGCGGCAGGGGTGTCTGGGCCCTTCCGGCCGCAGCGAGAGGCGCCATCTTCCCCGTTGTAGTTCCACATGGGAAGTCCTCTGTATTGGAGTGGCTGGACCCCCCACATTATGGAAGTCGCCATTACTTCGACTATTGTATACCCGGACTGGGCGAGCATATTTATCTTGCTCAAGAGTTGGCGAACCTCTGCACTATCTTCCTCCTCAAGGCTCCGAGGGCGCTAGCTATGGCGTTTCTTCAAAGAAGCACTTGTGAACTCGGGAAGACCCCTTCGGACTGGGTCTGGAAATACGACGTCCTCGATGTAGAACCACTCGGAGGTCCACTCTACAGAAGCCTTCTTCGGTGTGCCGGATAGGTATCCGGTCCCGGCAATGCGCCATGTTTCGGCTCCGCCCACTTCAAATTTTGATCCCTCGTGGTTACGCGGGACAAGGCAGAATAACCTTCTCCATAGTTCAAAGTGGGCCTCACAACCCAGGAATAGTTCGCATAAAGCGACATAACCCGCAATGTGCAGGATGGAGGTTGCAGTAAAGTTGTGCAACTGGAGACCATAATATTCCAGAAGCCCTCGAAGGAATGGGTGAATTGGAAACCCCATGCCCCTTAGCAGATAGGGGACGAAACACACCCATTCCCCTGCAGATGGACTGGGGAAATCCTCCACCTGGGTTTTGCCGTTGAAGGAAGCCAACCCTGCTCGAACAGGGACTAGATCCACAGGGGGAGAAATCCCTGCATTTGCAGCTTCTCCAGCTGATCATGGGATACGGAGCACTTCTCCCACTCGCCTCTCTCTGGGCCGTAGGGACGGGAGGAGGTGTTGGGGATGCTAGACATGTTGGAGTGTTCTTTCCTAGCAACCTTTGAGGATTTTCTCCGCGAGTTGTTGAATGGATCTGGGATCCAATCTCGTTGAATAGACGTTGTCCCTCGTGTGGCTGGGGCGTTATGTGCAAAAATACCCTAACCTCTCGCATTCGCTCGACACGTGGAAACTGAAGTTGTTGATACACAGAAGCCGAGGGGAGCAACATTAAATGGAACACCGAACACACTACTTGGAAGTCATCGGTGGAGGAACGCGCCTTGCAATGCCGAAGACAATCTATGCGCCGAACACCTTGTCATTGAAGACTGGTTCGGGGGCTACTGAGGGAGTGCTGGAATAAGGGGTCCTCGGGCGTCCGGCCTGTTAGCCATGGGCCGGACTGATGGGCTGTGAAGATACGAAGACCGAAGACTGCACCCGTGTCCGGATGGGACTCTCCTTGGCATGGAAGGCAAGCTTGGCGATCAATTATGTAGATTCCTTTCTTTGTAACCGACCTGGTGTAACCCTAGATCCTCCCGGTGTCTATATAAACCAAAGGACTTAGTCCGGAAGGGAGAGATATATACATTACCATAGTCATACAGGCTAGGCCTCTAGGGTTTTAGCCATTATGATCTCGTGGTAGATCAACTCTTGTAATTCTCATATTCATCAAGATCAATCAAGCAGGAAGTAGGGTATTACCTCCATAGAGACGGCCCGAACCTGGGTAAACATCGTGTCCCCTGTCTCCTGTTACCATCGACCTTAGACGCACAGTTCGGGACCCCCTACCCGAGATCCGCCGGTTTTGACACCGACACCGTCCTCTCAGACCTAGCGCCCGCGCGGGATGGCCTCCTTCCCCAAGCTCGCTGCCGTAGTGTGTGCGGAGGGCGACGACCACGAGCGAAGCCACTTCCCGCCGACCCTCAGGTATGCTACCTCTTTTCGAACCATACCCTTGTTCTATTGCCCCATCTGCCACGTTGTTGCATACCTCTTTTCCACTCCACCACCTTCCCAATTTGCTATCCTCTGCTCTGCTGGTCACGCAAACGAAAACCTTAACTTGCACTATTAAAGGAAACCCTACTTCATGCAGACTAATCCATGTCTGGGTTGAATAAGGAAAGGAATGGAGACTATACTGTCCAAGAGACTAGGCATCGAACCCGCATCTAGGTTGAAAAGGGGAAAATCAGTAGCTAAAGAGAACAAAAATGGGACGTAATCCACATATGCTGCCTGGATATTTGTTGCTCTGGGCAACCATACCCCCCTCATCACTCTATGCGTCTGTGGAGGTACATCGTACTGGTGCGCCCACTGTCCGAATGGGCCTCCCATGCTCTTATTGCCACTTTTTTGTTGTTAGTATAACGCCAGCGGTCAAGTCAAGCAATAATACTACTAAAGTGATGCCACATTTAACTAATGTCGTACTCAGTCTAATGCCACCGATAAAATTAAGCAGTGTCATTTAATGTCAGTGGATTATTTTAGGGTTAGCTGTTGATTGTGGATGTATTAAAGATTTTTCAGCTAAGTCATTATAATGTTGTTGCACAACCAGTATACCAACGATGAATCTTGTTACTACCTTCAGATTTTTGCACTGTTAATGCTTACAGATTACATACCTCGAGTTAGTTAATAATATTTACCTTGAAGGTACATGGTTTGCAATTTTTTTATACTGTCATTAGTTAATAATGCTAGTTACGTTCAAACTTTTGTATTTGGTTTAATGCTCTTGCACAGCTACTATACCAATGCTGAAACTTGTTACCTTTACATTTTGTATTGTTAATTCTTATAGAAATCTTCCAGTGCTAGAGCTTATGGAAATTTGTTCAGTAAAACCGTTGTACTGTACCCTATAATAAAATAACTACTATATTGTTGCACTAGCCACTGGATTAGTCTATATTTGTACTATTCGAATGGTGTTGCACTAGGTATGGACATATATAAAGTCTGGCAAGCTTTCCCAGGTATCTGCTCAACAAAGCTACTACCTATTTTTCTAAATACTAGACGTTTGGGTACTTTCAATTGAACTGCGAAAACATCTTATATTAACGAACAGAGGGTGTAGAGTTCGCTCAAATTATCCCGGTAAAGCTAGTCACACATTTGTTAAAATTAATGTTCATTATGATATCGGAAGAGGACTGTTTGTTTGTCTCTAATGCCTGTCGACTACATACCTGACATCATGATGTAATGTTAAGTCATTTCCTTTTGTACACTGTCACTGAATTGTTAAGGCGGTGATGGCATTTTATTTTAGTTCAACTGCACAAAATATGCTTAAAAGAAGAGGAAAGGTCAGCAATGGCTCAAATTTTTCAGAAAAAACTATGTATGCCTTCCTGACATCAGCCGATGTTGCCTTATTTATTCCTTCAAACAGGTGGTTAGAAACAGTCTTGCTACCTTTTCCCATTAAGAAATTGGAATGCTTATATTTGTGAGTCTATATATGCTTCAACTAGTGCCACTTATATAGTAATCACACTTTCAATATCTATGCAAACAGGGATGCTCGATTTTAGTGGAACTGCACAAAATGTCCAAATGGTTCAACATTAGGAGCATGTTTTCTTCCAAACCTTTATATCCAGTTGGTGGCACTATGAGCTATTCATTATGAAGGTACATGGTTTGCTACTATCTTGCTACTCTTTTTGTACTGTTATTAGATAGTAATACTAGTGGTTTGCATGTGAATTTATTGGCAGGGTGGACCTACATTGGAGGTGCAGGACATGATTCAATGGTTGGATGCTCAATTTTGGTTGTATCGATTTCACCTCTTCCATCACTTTGAACATGGATATCCTTGGTATGATGAAGAATAGGCGCTATATTCCTGCTCTAAACAAGCAAATCAATTCAGTATGAAACTGTCCAGGGCAAAACATGACTGTATCAAATTGTCCAGTGCAAAACATGACAAATGCTAAGAGAAGAGACATGTTTAAACCGAAAATACAAGGTGGGGTATATGTTTAATAGCTGCTTGATATTGTTGCAGACAGAGATGACTGCCCTTTGCTATTTGGCAAACAAACAAAGTGACCCCAATTTTGGTTGAACTGTGATAACACACAAGTATAGGGGATCGCGACAGTTTTCGAGGGTAGAGTATTCAACCCAAATTTATTGATTCGACACAAGGGGAGCCAAAGAATATTCTCAAGTATTAGCAGTTGAGTTGTCAATTCAACCACACCTGGATAACTTAGTATCTGCAGCAAACTATTTAGTAGCAAATTAAAATAATATGGAAGGAACGGTAATGATAGCAAAAGTAATATTTTTGGGTTTTGTAGTGATTGTAACAGTGGCAACGGTAAAGTAAATAAGCGAAGAATAATATGTGGAAAGCTCGTAGGCATTGGATCAGTGATAGAGAATTACGCTGGATGCGGTTCATCATGTAATACCATAACATAGGGTGACAGAACTAGCTCCAATTCATCAATGTAATGTAGGCATGTATTCCGAATATAGTCATACGTGCTTATGGAAAAGAACTTGCATGACATCTTTTGTCCTACCCTCCAGTGGCAGCGGGGTCCTAGCAGAAACTAAGGGATATTGAGGCCTCCATTTAATAGAGTACCGGTCCAAAGCATTAACACATAGTGAATACATGAACTCCTCAAACTACGGTCATCACCGGGAGTGGTCCCGATTATTGTCACTTCGGGGTTGCCGGATCATAACACATAGTAGGTGACTATAGACTTGCAAGATAGGATCAAGAACTCATATATATTCATGAAAACATAATAGGTTCAGATCTGAAATCATGGCACTCGGGCCCTAGTGACAAGCATTAAGCATAGCAAAGTCATAGCAACATCAATCTCAGAACATAGTGGATACTAGAGATCAAACCCTAACAAAACTAACTCGATTACATGATAAATCTCATCAATCCATCACCGTCCAGCAAGCCTACGATGGAATTACTCACGCATGGCGGTGAGCATCATGAAATTGGTGATGGAGGATGGTTGATGATGACGACGGCGACGGATTCCCCTCTCCGGAACCCGAACGGACTCCAGATCAGCCCTCCCGAGAGAGTTTAGGGCTTGGCGGCGGCTCCGTATCGTAAAACGTGATGAATCTTTCTCTCTGGTTTTTTTCTCCCTGAACACGAATATATGGAGTTAGAGTTGAGGTCGGTGGAGCTCCAGGGGGCCCATGAGGCAGGGGCGCGCCCAGGGGGCAGGCACGCCCCCCACCCTCGTGGACAGGGTGTGGGCCCCCTGGCCTTGATTCTTTCGCCAATATTTTTTATTATTTCCAAAAATAATCTCCGTGGAGTTTCAGGTCATTCCGAGAACTTTTGTTTCTGCACATAAATAACACCATGGCAATTCTGCTGAAAACAGCGTCAGTCCGGGTTAGTTCCATTCAAATCATGCAAGTTAGAGTCCAAAACAAGGGCAAAAGTGTTTGGAGAAGTAGATACGATGGAGACGTATCAACTCCCCCGAGCTTAAACCTTTGCTTGTCCTCAAGAAATTCAGTTGATAAACTGAAAGTGATAAAGAAAAACTTTTACAAACTCTATTTGCTCTTGTTGTTGTAAATATGTAAAGCCAGCATTCAAGTTTTCAGCAAAGATTATGAACTAACCATATTCACAATAACTCTTAGGTCTCATGTTTACTCATGTCAATGGCATAATCAACTAGCGAGCAATAATAATAAATCTCGGATGACAACACTTTCTCAAAACAATCATGATACAATATAACAAGATGGTATCTAGCTAGCCCTTTCTGAGACTGCAAACATAAATGCAGAGCACCTTTAAAGATCAAGGACTGACTAAACATTGTAATTCATGGTAAAAGAGATCCATTCATAGTCATACCCAATATAAATTAATAGTAATGGATGCAAATGACAGCGGTGCTCTCCAGCTGGTGCTTTTTAATAAGAGGGTGATGACTCAACATAAAAGTAAATAGATAGGCCCTTCGTAGAGGGAAGCAGGGATTTGTAGAGGTGCCAGAGCTCGATTTTGAAATAGAGATAAATAATAATTTGAGCGGCATACTTTCATTGTCAACATAACAACCAAGATATGACGATATCTTCCATGCTACACACATTATAGGCGGTTCCCAAACAGAATGGTAAAGTTTATGCTCCCCCTCCACCAACAAGCATCAATCCATGGCTTGCTCGAAACAACGAGTGCCTCCAACTAACAAGAGTCCCGGGGGATTTTTGTGTGCAATTATTTTGATTTGATTTGCATAAAGCATGGGACTGGGCATCCCGGTGACCAGCCATTTTCTTGTGAGTGAGGAGCGGAGTCCACTCCTCTTGAGAATAACCTGCCTAGCATGGAAGATACAGACAGCCCTAGTTGATACATGAGCTATTCGAGCATACAAAACAGAATTTCATTTGAAGGTTTAGAGTTTGGCACATACAAATTTACTTGGAACGGTAGGTAGATACTGCATATAGGAAGGTATGGTGGACTCATATGGAATAACTTTGGGGTTTAAGGGATTGGATGCACAAGCAGTATTCCCGCTTAGTACAAGTGAAGGCTAGCAAAAGACTAGGAAGCGACCAACTAGAGAGCGACAATACCATGAACATGCATTAAAATTAATAAACATTGAGTGCAAGCATGAGTAGGATATAATCCACCATGAACATAAATATCATGAAGGCTATGTTGATTTTGTTTCAACTACATGCGTGAACATGTGCCAAGCCAAGTCACTCGAATCATTCAAAGGAGGATACCACCCTATCATACCACATCACAACCATTTTAATAGCATGTTGGCACGCAAGGTAAACCATTATAAACTCCTAGCAAATTAAGCATGGCATAAGCAACTATAATCTCTAATTTTCATTGCAAACATGTTTATTCATAATAGGCTGAATCAGGAACGATGAATTAATCATATTTACAAAAACAAGAGAGGTCGAGTTCATACCAGCTTCTCTCATCTCAATCAGTCCATCATATATCGTCATAATTGCCTTTCACTTGCACGACCGAACGATGAGAATAATAATAGTGCACGTGCATTGGACTAAGCTGGAATCTGCGAGCATTCAATAAACAGGAGAAGACAAGGCAATATGGGCTCTTGGTTAAATCAACAGTAATGCATATAAGAGCCACTTCAACAATTTCATCATGGTCTTCTCCTATCGACCCCCAAAGAAAAGAAAATAAATAAAACTATTTACACGGGAAAGCTCCCAACAAGCAAAAGAAGATCAGGAAATCGTTTTGGGTCTTCTTTTAATTATTACTACAAGCAAGAAAATAAACTAGCTAAAAGCTACAACTAATTTTTTTTAGTTTTTCTTAAGGTTTATCAAACACACAAAAAGAAAGCAAGAAAAAGAAAATAAACTAACATGGATATTACAGTGAAAAAGTATGAGCACCGACATCTAGCAATGAGTGTGTGAACATAAATGTAATGTCGGTGAGAAATACGTACTCCCCCAAGCTTAGGCTTTTGGCCTTAGTTGGTCTATTGCCACGGCTGGCCTGGCGGATATCCAAAGTTGTAGTTGGGGTCGTACTGAGAAGAAGAGACCCCTGACTGCCACTGGTTGGCAATCATCTCCGAATCCCACTAGTAATTAGACTGTCGTGGAGGATCAAATTGTGGTTCTGGCTCTGTGGCTGATGTAGGGTTCCGGTACGCTTGGATGGTAGCTACCGGAATGAGATACTAACCTGCAGATAAATCAAACAAGGAAGGAGCAGGCAGGGTAATAGTCTCCGGGTGACTTTTATCAAACAACAATTTGTATTTAAGCACCCTTTCCCTATTTTTAACAATAAAATCATGCGCTACCATACTCTTATAATCTAAATAAACAGTAGGCAACAATTTTTCTTAGATCACATAAAGCAGTTTTAACATAATTTCTTTTAATGGAGCATGGTATAGTGGGTACTCCTGGATCTCTAAGTTTCTTAGGTATTCCACCCTTAAAAGTATAATTAGCAAGCATGGTGGAAATTCCAGCTTCCGGTATCTCTCTTCTATTAGTAACAATTTCTTTCATGTACTTAGCATAAGGATTCATTTTGAGCATATCAGTCAAACGCATATGGCAAAAGATAGGTCTAATCATTTCAGCAAAGCGCTCAAAATCCTCATCATCCTTTTTTTGGATGGTTTGGGAGGAAAAGGCGTGGGTTTCTGAACCCAAGGTTCTCTTTCCTTACCGTGCTTCCTAGCAACAAAGTCTCTCTTATCATAATGTTGATTCTTTGATTGTGAGTTATCAAGATCAACAGCAGGTTCAATTTCTACATCATTATCATTACTAGGTTGAGCATCAACATGAACATCATCATTAACATTATCACTAGGTTCATGTTCATTACCAGATTGTGTTTCAAAGATCGTAAATAGAAATATCATTTGGATTCTCAGGTGTTTCAGCAATAGGTTCACTAGAAGCATGCAAAGTCCTATCATTTTTCTTTTTCTTCTTTTTAGAAGGACTACGTGCATCAACATTATTTCTCTGATAATCTTGCTCAATTCTCTTAGGATGGCCTTCAGGATACAAAGGTTCCTGAGTCATTTTACCAGTTCTAGTAGCCACTCTAACAGCATAGTCATTATTATTATTATTCAGTTCATTGAGCAAATCATTTTGAGCTTTAAGTACTTGTTCTACTTGAGTGGTAACCATAGAAGCATGTTTACTAATGAGTTTTAGTTCACCTTTAACCCTAGACATATAATCACCCAAGTGTTCAATCATATAAGAATTTTGTTTCAATTGTCTACTAACATAAGCATTAAAGTCTTCTTGCTTAACCATAAAATTATCAAACTCATCCAAACATTGGCTAGCAAACTTAGTAGGAGGGATTTCAGGTTTATCATATCTACAGAGAGAATTTACGTTTACTACCTGTGTCGGGTTATCAAGACCATGTGTTTCTTCAATAGGTGATGGATTAAAATCATGTATTTCTTCAACAGGCGGTAAATTAAGACCATGTATTTCTTCAACAGGAGGTAAATTCTTAACATCTTCAGCTTTAATACCCTTTTCTTTCATAGATTTCTTTGCCTCTTGCATATCTTCAGGACTGAGAAATAGAACACCCCTTTTCTTCGAAGTTGGCTTAGGAGTTGGTTCAGGAAGTGTCCAATTATTTTCATTGGTCAACATATAATTCAATAGAATTTTAGCTTCATCCGGTGTTCTTTCCCTGAAAACAGAACCAGCACAACTATCCAGGTGGTCTCTGGAAGCATCGGTTAGTCCATTGTAAAAGATATCGAGTATTTCATCTTTCTTGAGAGGATGATCAGGCAAAGTATTAAGTAATTGGAGAAGCCTTCCCCAAGCTTGTGAGAGACTCTCTTCTTCAATTTTCACAAAATTATATATTTCCCTTAAAGCAGCTTGTTTCTTATGAGCAGGGAAATATTTAGCAGAGAAGTAATAAATCATATCCTGGGGACTACGCACACAACCAGGATCAAGAGAATTAAACCATATCTTAGCATCACCCTTTAATGAGAACGGTAATATTTTAAGGATATAATAGTAGCGAGATTTCTCATCATTAGTGAACAGGGTGGCTATATCATTTAATTTAGTAAGATGTGCCACAACAGTTTCAGATTCATAGCCATAAAAAGGATCAGATTCAACCAAAGTAATTATATCGGGATCAATAGAGAATTCGTAATCCTTATCAGTAACAAAGATAGGTGAAGTAGCATAAGCAGGATCATAGTTCATTCTAGCATTCAGAGTTTTTTGTTTAAGCTTAGCTAATAATTTCTTAAGATCACTTCTATCATTGCAAGCAAGAAAGTCTCTAGCAGTTTCTTCATCCATAACATAGCCCTCAGGCACAACAGTCAATTCATATTTAGGGGGAGAATCTTCATCATCACTTTCATCAATATTATCAGTTTCAATAATTTCATTCTCTCTAGCCCTAGTAAGTTGTTCATCAAGAAATTCACCAAGTGGCACAGTAGTATCAAGCATAGAAGTAGTTTCATCATAAGTATCATGCATAGCAGAAGTGGCATCATCAATAACATGCGACATATCGTAATTAATAGCGTATAGGTTTAGGTGTCGCAAGCTTACTCAAAACAGAAGGTGAATCAAGTGCAGAGATAGAAGGTAGTTCCTTACCTCCCCTCGTAGTTGAGGGATAAATTTTTTGTTTTCTCGTCTTTCAAGTTCTTCATAGTGACCAGCAGGTATAAATCCCAATTGACTCAAAGAATAGAGCTATGCTCCCGGCGTGGCCTTGAGAAAATAGTCTTGATAACCCACAAGTATAGGGGATCACAACAGTTTTCAAGGGTAGAGTATTCAACCCGAATTTATTGATTCGACACAAGGGGAGCCAAAGAATATTCTCAAGCATTAGCAGTTGAGTTGTCAATTCAACCACACCTGTATAACTTAGTATCTGCAGCAACGTATTTAGTAGCAAAGTAATATGGAAGTAACGGTAACGGTAGCAAAAGTAATATTTTTGGGTTTTGTAGTGATTGTAACAGTGGCAACGGTAAAGTAAATAAGCAAAGAATAATATGTGAAAAGCTCGTAGGCATTGGATTGGTGATGGAGAATTACGCTGGATGCGGTTCATCATGTAACAGTCATAACATAGGGTGACACAGAACTAGCTCCAATTCATCAATGTAATGTAGGCATGTATTTCGAATATAGTCATACGTGCTTATGGAAAAGAACATGCATGATATCTTTTGTCCTACCCTCCCGTGGCAGCGGGGTCCTAGCGGAAACTAAGGGATATTAAGGCCTCCTTTTAATAGAGTACCGGACCAAAGCATTAACACATAGTGAACACATGAACTCCTCAAACTACGGTCATCATCGGGAGTGGTCCCGATTATTGTCACTTCGGGGTTGCCGGATCATAACACATAGTAGGTGACTATAGACTTGCAAGATAGGATCAAGAACTCACATATATTCATGAAAACATAATAGGTTCAGATCTGAAATCATGGCACTCGGGCCCTAGTGACAAGCATTAAGCATAGCAAAGTCATAGCAACATCAATCTCGAGAACATAGTGGATACTAGGATCAAACCCTACCAAAACTAACTCGATTACATGATAAATCTCATCCAACCCATCACCGTCCAGCAAGCCTACGATGGAATTACTCACGCATCGCGATTTGAGCATCATGAAATTGGTGATGGAGGATGGTTGATGATGACGACGGCGACGGATTCCCCTCTCCGGAGACCCGAACGGACTCCAGATCAGCCCTCCCGAGAGAGTTTAGGTCTTGGCGGCGGCTATGTATCATAAAACGCGATGAATCTTTCTATTTGATTTTTTTTCTCCCTGAATATGAATATATGGAGTTGGAGTTGAGGTCGGTGGAGCTCCAGGGGGCCCACGAGGCAGGGGGCGCGCCCCCCACCCTCGTGGAAAGGGTGTGGGCCCCTGTCCTTGATTCTTTCGGTAGTATTTTTTATCATTTCCAAAAATAATCTGCATGAAGTTTCAGGTCATTCCGAGAACTTTTGTTTCTGCACATAAATAACACCATGGCAATTCTGCTGAAAACAGCGTCAGTCCGGGTTAGTTCCATTCAAATCATGCAAGTTAGAGTCTAAAACAAGGGCAAAAGTGTTTGGAAAAGTAGATACGACGGAGAAGTATCAAACTACACAAGAGAATAGTGTAGTCACTGCATACAGTGCCATTTGAAAATAGACACAGAAAGATTGGATAGTCACTTCATGGACTAGAGAAAAGTAGTAATGTAATATTTATTGGCCAACACTAGGTGCTTCATTGCTTTGGTCTTATTATACAATGGGCATAATTTTGCCTAAGGTAAAGTTTGTACTCCAAAAATAGTCTCGCCGTGTGATCGAGAGAAGACCAAATCATATTGCAGTGGATGTTCCTCCATCATGTGTGGTTCATTCTCATGGTTCCAAATTTGTTGGTGAAACCACTTACGTTTGCAAGAGGAATTGTAGACTTCACAAACAAATTTGTCTTTCACTCTATACTGAATGTTGGCCAAGAGAAGCATCCATGTTAGTAGGAAGAACAGATGTTTTTTCTAGATCTTTGCTTGTGGAGCTACATATTTGTATATGGTCTGTGAATCATTGAGTTGCATTCACATATTGATCTTATGTATGGGAATCGTACTAGTTGGTTTTGAATTTGGGCTACTAATGTGAACATATTACAATGCCAGGCCTGTGAGTCTCGTGTGAACATTTCGAACGGATCCTCTCTTACTGCTGTGCACAGCATGATCCTTATTTCTGTGTTCTCAGTGTTTACAAGTTACTAACAGTTCCTTATTTCTGTTCGTTCAGTGTTTACAAGTTACTGATCAATCACTAGCTAGCCTACAAATGCGCTCCTGGCAGTTTTAGTTGCGACGCAAGATCCGAAGTGGTAGTTTTTAAAATAAAAATGCCTACCTCTGAAGAAACTAAGAAGCTGCTCTAAAGAAAATTCCATGCGAATCTGAAGAAACTGCCAGCAAAAACGTTCGCAAATGCCTTATCTCCTAGCGAACGTTCATCAGCTAATACGATAGTAGACGTACACCATCCGACCTACTCGATCCTACACGTACACTATCCGACCTACTCGATCCTACGCGGACAAATAGTGGATCACGCACGTACTACCTCCTTTCCGGTTTGCAGGGCTCAATTCAATAAACGGCCTACTCGATCCTACACGAATAAATAGCGGATCATGCACGTACTACCTCCTTTCCGGTTTGCAGGGCTTAATTCAAAAATCTAACCAACCAAGGTAGATGATGAGTGGTGGAATCATTTTTGACAAGGAGGAAGTACCTCATCTGGATGATTCGAGTGCACTCGTTTGACTGTCACGCCAGCGTGCGACCCAGCACGGACGGGACGCACCACTGACGGGACGGGACGACACGGTCATTATTTCAGTTTTTCTAGTTTTCCACGACAGGCTGGCGCGCTAAGCCATGCCTGCTTATGCATTGAATTCTGATGACCGCGATGACCGTCGCGTTTCCCGCGACACGCTAGTTCGCCTACCTTCTGCCTATAATTACTGTTTGCCGGGCTTCTCCGGTGGCACCATCACCCAACTTGCCCTATCCTCATAAGCCCCCACCGGCCCAACATCGCTCGCCACTTATCCTCGCTTTTGCCTCGTCCGCCATGCCCCCGCCCGTCCGCGATAGGCGACGCCGGAGGCGGTCACCGCCGGAACTAGTGTTCGGTTTTTCACCGGAAGGCAGACGGAGGGAGGAGGCATTCTATCGGTCTTTAGATGGCAATGCGGAGTATGAGGAGTTGTTGGAGCGCGACCGCCTGGCAGAGGAGGAGCGTGTTGCCGATTTGCGCCGCCAGCGGGACATGGAGCAGCAGCGCACCGACGCTCTGAGTCGCGAGCAGAGCGCCCGCAACTGGGCCGACTACATGGAGGCCGGCGCCCGACAAATAGCCCTAGAGGCTATTAGGCACGCACGCGTTCACAATGCCGAATTTTACTACAAGCTCGTCAAGTGGGTTTCCCGCTTAGAAGCCGAAGATTCGGTGGACCACGCCGGCCTGGGAAGGGACAACGCGCGCGAGCAACGCGCCCTATCGCACCTCTGGCAAGTCCGAGGCGAGGCGGAGGACGCCGGTGCCGGCGTTTAGCGTGTACCGCAGATGGCGGCCAGCATCATCTAGTCAGCTAAGAGTAAGTTAGTACTTGTACACTACTATAGTATTAGTGGGAGTACAGAGTTAACTTGGCTATAATGGTTGTCAACATGGAAGTTCAGTACTCTATATCTGGATCAGACATGTTACTTTGCTCTGAATGTTGAACTTTCCGTTTGAACGTATGGAATGGGCTGTTATTTTTTTTAAATGGGTTGTATTTGTCCGCCACGGGTTTAGAGGCTGACTTGCGGGCCTTGAGGGAGTCCTGGACTAAGGGGTCCTCGGGCGTCCGGCCTGTTATTCATCGGGCCGGACTGGTGGGTTGTGAAGATATGAAGGCCAAAGACTATACCCGTGTCCGGATTGGACTTTCCTTGGCGTGGAAGGCAAGGTAGGCGACCAACTATGAAGATTCCTTCTTATTTAACCGACCCCATGTAACCCTAGATCTCTCTGGTGTCTATATAAACCGGAGAGCATAGTCCGGATAAGCGAGACTCATTACCATATTCACATAGGCTAGACTTCTAGGGTTTAGCCATTACGATCTCGTGGTAGATCAACTCTTGTAACACTCATATTCATCAAGATCAAACAAGCAGGAAGTAGGGTATTACCTCCATAGAGAGGGCCTGGACCTGGGTGAACATCATGTACCCCGTCTCCTGTTACCATCGATCCTAGACGCCTAGTTCGGGACCCCCTACCCGAGATCCGCCGGTTTTGACACCGACATTGGTGCTTTCATTGAGAGTTCCACTGTGTCGTCGGCAAAGGACTCGATGGCCCCTTCGATCGTCAGTAATGATGTCGTCCAGGGAGAAACCTTCCTTCCCGGACAAATCTTTGTGCTCGGCGACTTCGTACTGCGGGCCAACTCGCTTGGCCATCTGGAGCAGGTCGACAGCTACACCCCTGGCCATCAGGTCAGATTTGTAAGCTTGAACTAAGTCACGCATATCCGTGGAGACTTGAACTTCAGTGGATTTGAGACCGCGGCAATCGCTCCCTCGCGCTCCGATGAACGTGGCTTAAATCTGTTATCGGATTACGTCCAGGAGATGGATCCCATTGCTGCAACGGCTTCAGAACCGAAGCAGATCGTGCCCTCCGAGGCCACAAGGTCGGCGGCGTTGGAGCCGCACAAGGACTTGACATCCTACAATGTTTGCGCCAACGGAACTCCGGACTCGTCTCCGGCTATACGTTTCGGATCAGGTGCGCCTGCGGACACCGAGCTGGATCACTTATCGATTTTTAAATTTAGCGCCACAGACATCTTCCAGCACTCACCTTTGGGTGACGTACTAAACTCTTTAAAGAACTTGTCCTTGGAGGAAGACTCACAGCCGAACTATGTCCAGTTCGAGCTAGAGGCGGATGACGAGGAATTTTCCTTCCCACCCGCCACCCACTTCATAGCCACCGTCGATGACTTAACCGACGTGCTTGACTATGGCTCCGAAGACATCGACGATATGGACGACGATGCCGACAAGGAGCAAGGCCAAAACCGCCATTTTCTGGACGTTGGACGGCCACCTCTTCGTACGACATGTACATGTTTGATACACTTAAAGGATCTGGCGACGACAAAGAAGAGTCAGATAAACCCTCCGAGACGCAGTCCAAGCGCCCGCGCCCCAAACGCCGCTCTAAGCCTCGTCGCTCAAAAGATAGCAACACTGGCACCGGAGAAAATAGTACTCTGGGCGACGCCGAAAACAACGAAGACCCTGTCGGAGCTACATCCGAACAGGAGGAACAGGACAACAGGCAAGACAACCCTGACGAACAGGCCATAGAAGATGACTCAGAGGACGATAGTTACCGTCCACCCTCCAAGGAGGAGACAAGCCTCGGCAACAAAGACTTCATCGTGCCTGAGGATCCTCTGGAGTAGGAGCGGTTTAAGCTTCAGCTCATAGCCACCGCAAGGATCCTGAAAAAGAAACAGCAGCAGCTTCAAGCTGAACAAGACCTGCTCGTCGACAGATGGACTGACGTCCTGACAGCCGAAGAATACGGCCTCAAGCGCCCAGCCAAGAGCTACCCGAAACGCAGACTGCTACCTCAATTCGATGAGGAAGCACCAGAGCACATGTCTCCCTCGCGTAATACGGAACGACCACCACGTGGTCGAGACAGGGCGGCCGACCGGCCGCCCCACGGTAGGGATAAAGCAGCAACTCAGGCCGAACAGCAGCCTGCCCCATCGCCCCGTAAAAATAGAGATGGAAGAGTTCGAGGTCACACGTACGACCTCCGGCAGAATCTGGACAGTAGAGTAGGACATACAAGATCGATCTATGGATCACGAGGACGTGCCTCGAGGCACGACGACGGCTACCTATTCGGATGTGACAAACCTAACCACGCCCGGGCCGAATGCCGCAGACGGACTCCATCAGAGCTCCGCCGCGATGCGGCCCGCTATAGAGGCGCCACACACCCTCTCTGCTTCACAGACGAGGTGCTGGATCACGAATTCCCCGAGGGGTTCAAACCTGTCAACATTGAATCATACGACAGCACAACCGATCCTGCAGTATGGATTGAGGATTTTATTCTCCATATCCATATGGCTCGAGGAGATGACCTCCACGCCATCAAATACCTCCCATTAAAGCTCAAAGGACCAGCCCGACACTGGTTAAATAGCCTGCCTGAGAATTCCATCGAAAGCTGGGAGGACTTGGAAGAGGCTTTCCTTGATAACTTCCAAGGAACTTATGTCCGGCCACCAGATGCCGATGACTTAAGCCACATAGTTCAACAACCTGGAGAATTAGCCAGAAAATTCTGGACTAGGATTCTAACCAAAAGAACCAGATCGTTGATCGTCCGGATGCCGAGGCCCTAGCAGCCTTCAAACACAAAGATCTGTGATTTAATGGCTAGCACGCCACCTCGGCCAGGAAAAGCCGAAGTCTATGGCAGCCCTTACGGCACTCATGACCCGCTTTTGCGCGGGTGAGGACAGCTGGCTGGCTCATAGCAAAAGCACAGCCAGCGAGGCAGACCCCACTGAGGCCAAGAACAGCACCGGCAAGCTCCGGCTGTCGGGTGTGGGGTTCCGGCAGACCCTTAAGGTTCAAACTCTGGGGTGCGCATGAAGATCTTTCCCCTACCGATCTACGTCCGATCGCCTCACAAGATCTAAGCTAAAACGATGAACAACACGAGGGACACAAGATTTATACTGGTTCGGGCCACCGTTGTGGTGTAATACCCTACTCCAGTGTGTGGTGTGGTGGATTGCCTCAGGGGCTGATGATGAACAGTACAAAGGACGAACAGCCTCGCGAGAGGTGTTCTTGGGCTGATGCGATGAACTGCTTGGGTGAGTTCGATCGCCTCTCTGTCTAATGAGCACTCTATCAGGTCTCTCCTAGCTCTTCTCCGATCTCTCTATTTTTTTCTCTCCGGTCTCTTTCTTTTTTTCTCCCTCCCTATTGTGGCGGCTCATCCTATTTATAGAGGCCCTGGCCCTCTTCCCAAATATTGAGCGGGAAGGGCGCCAACAACGGCCATTTTGAAGGGGAACATCTGGTACAGGTTATCCTGACTAAAGTTGGTCTTCGGCTGCCAAAAGCGCTGGCGATGATGCCGTCTTGGGCTCCATGGTGACCTCCATCCTGCCGCCCTACTGGTCTTGGTCTCGTTGCACTAAAATGGCAACCTTTGCCTGATGCCTCGGTACTCCACGCCTGTGCTTGCCCCCTTTGCACCAAAGAGGAAACAAGGACAATGCGCAGGCCGGCGCTCGCCTGGTCTCGATCGTCATGGCTTGCGTCACGCGCACCTCGTGAGGTACCCTGCTGTCGGTGTCAAAACCGGTGGATCTCGGGTAGGGGGTACCGAACTGTGCATCTAAGCGAATGGTAACAGGAGACAAGGGACACGATGTTTTACCCAGGTTCGGTCCCTCTTGATGGAGGTAAAACCCTACGTCCTGCTAGATTAATATTGATGATGTGTGTTACAAGAGTGGATCTACCACGAGATCAAGGAGGCTAAACCCTATAAGCTAGCCTATGGTATGATTGTTGTTCGTCCTATGGACTAAAACCCTCCGGTTTATATAGACATCGGATAGGGTTAGGGTTACACAGAGTCGGTTACAATGGTAGGAGATCTACATATCCGTATCGCCAAGCTTGCCTTCCACGCCAAGGAAAGTCCCATCCGGACACGGGACGAAGTCTTCAATCTTGTACCTTCATAGTCTTGGAGTCTGGCCGATGATGATAGTTAGGTTATCCGGACACCCCCTAGTCCGGAACTCCCTCAGTAGCCCCTGAACCAGGCTTCAATGACGACGAGTCCGGCGCGCATATTGTCTTCGGCATTGCAAGGCGGGTTCTTCCTCCGAATAATTCATAGAAGATTGTGAACACCAGGATAGTGTCCGGCTCTGCAAAAATAAATTCCACATACCACCGTAGAGAGAATAATATTACATAAGATCAATCTGCTGACGTATTTTGTGGCGTGACGTCGCACCACTACCAAGCCTTTATTCAAATTGTTTTTATTGTTCCACCCCAGCGCGTTTAGCGAAGCGGTTTCCTTGGCACGTCTTGTCGAAGCAGAGATCGTGTTCCCCTTATTCCGGGATTCCCATCAATACGGACGTGGGTAACCCAACCGCGCCATTGATTGTGACGCTTGGGAGATAAGCGAGTTTTACCAGGCCGGTGGGGACATATGTTTTTGCCCGCCCATATAAGGGGATAAGGATTCACCCCTTTCACCTACGCCTTCTTCCTCCTTAGCTCATCCATTCCCGTGCACTCGAGCTCTGGCGCCCAAGTCCGTACTTTCCTCCTCAACCTTCTCCAACCATGTCAGGAGCGGGAGGCAGATGGATGGCCTCCTCCGTCACGGAGGGGCACATCACAAGACTGCGGGAGGCCGGATACTTGTCCGGCGATATCACAGACAAAGCTGCCCGACGAGGGGCAGCTTATTCCAACCCCCAGTCCCCATGAGAGGGTGGTATTTCTCCCCCACTTCCTCCACGGACTAGGTTTTCCACTTCACCCATTTGTCCGGGGGCTCATGTTCTACTACGGCCTGGACTTCCACGACCTGGCCCCGAATTGCGTCCTCAACGTCTCAGCGTTTATCGTCGTGTGCGAGGCCTAACTCTGCATCCAACCCCACTTCGGCTTGTGGCCCAAGACTTTCAGTGTCAAGCCGAAGGTTGTGAAGGGCAGCCAAGCGGAGTGCGGAGGCGCCATGGTCGGCAAGATGGCCAAAGTCCTCTGGCTCGAGGGCTCCTTTGTGGAGACTATAAAGGGGTGGCAATCGGGGTGGTTCTACATCACCGAGCCACGCGACCCTGAATGGGTGGCGGCCCCCGAATTAAGATCTGGGTTCCCCACACGGCTCTCGTCATGGAAAGAGACGGGCCTGAAGTGGGGGGATTCGGACGAGCTATCCGGACTCCAAACACCCGTCCGGAACCTGGTGGACAAGAATCACAGGCTTGTCGACGTAATCTAGGTGATGCTCATCCGCTGGATTCTCCCATGCCAACAACGGGACTTCAATTTGTGGGAGTTCGATCCGGCACAACATCGAACCTTGAGCCGTCTCTTCGATACCACGTACGAAGATGCCTGGAAGGTGCTGTTCAAGGGCGCCGAAGCCCCGCATCCGCTAACAAAGATCGCGGATACAGCTCGCGGCGTCAAGCCGGCGAGGTAAGTTATTTTACCCTTTACGGGACTCTTTTTCCGTAGATTGACTCTACGTGGGATCTAAAAACTCCCTATTCTTCGACAGGTTTGGCTGAAGGCGTCCGGACAGATTAACTGTCCGGCTCCTTTGCCAGAAGACCCAGCGGACGCCCGATTGACGGGACTGCTGGCTCCGGCACCTCATGTGGTGCCGGAGAAGAAGGCCAAGAAGGAGGCCACGGGAACCCGAAGGAGCTCCCGATGCCAGGTGCTGTCGGATTCTGAAGCAGAATCTTCTCCTGAAGATGAGGAGGAAGAAGAAGCTTCTCCCCCAGCGGGGGAGGAGAGGAAAAGGAAGGCCGCCCCAACCGGGAGGTCGGAGGGTCCAAGAAGGGAAGAACCCTTCCTCCGGACTTCTCCACCAACGTCGACGACGACGAGGGAGATTGGCCTACAAGGGCCAAGCCTCTGGCGAGATCGTAAGTGTCCGGATTCCCGTATAACTTCAAAGTTTTTATTTTCGCCACATAATGTCTTTCTAATGCCGCATACAACCCTGCAGTCCGCCCAAGGATGATCTTCCCGTTTCGTCGAGCGGGTCCTTGGGTGCGTCGGATATGGATTCCCTTTCGACTGCCTCCACCCCGTGTCGCGGACGACGCCGAGGTGGGATCCTGCAAAAGGACCCACCAGGAGGAGGAGGCCCCGGAGGTGTCACAGGACACCCTCCCGGACTGTGCAGCGGACTCGGCCCCGGAGGCCACAGTGGCTCCGGAGTCCGGCGGGCGAACCCTTCGTAAGAAGGGCAAGACCGAGATGCTGGCTGCCTCCGTCCAACCGGAGGTGCCGGATAATTTGCTGGAGGCGCTCAACAGCGCCTCCATCAAAGAGGAACACCGCGCTGTTATGAGTGCGGTGATTCAGAAGGTTCAGCTCGCCAAGAGCGGGCTGACCGAAGCCTGCAGTAGCCTTCTAACAGGCTTTGAGGTAAGAAATTTCAACATATGTAAAATGGTACCGCATAGACAGTAGCCCCTGATGCTCGGTTCGGTGTTCGGAAAGAAAAGCCGGACTGAGGATCTTTTAGAAAGATAAACGCAGGAGTCATATAAAAAATATGTCAATATGGGATTGCAGGTTTGTCTTTGACCTCCGCCACCGATCTGCGTGAGGTCAATACTTTGAAGGGAAACCTCGAGCGGTCCGAGAACGAGCTTGGCCATGCCAAGAAGCGGCTCGAGGAAAAAGAAGGTGAGTAATACCTTATGAAAATTGTACCTTACAAAAAAGGATTTGGTTGCAAGAAAAATGACAAGGATAACGTGGGTATTGTAGGGGCCACTAACGAGGTGGCAACCCTGAAGGAGGCGTTGGCCGCGGCCGAACGTAATGCAGCCACGGAGCGCACCGAGCGAGAGAAGAAGGAGGTGCGGGTGGCAGAGGTACAGCAAGAGCTCGAGGATCTTGTGAAAAAATATAAGAGCTTGGAGCGTGACTCGAAGACTCCAGAGTCCGAGCTTGCGACGGCTCTTGAGAGTGCCAAAGCCGCTAAGGCCGAAGCCTATAAGGCCCTCCAGGAGATTGAGGCGGTGAAGAAAATAGCAGCGGGTAAGGCATTTTTCATGTAGAGTAAGCATGTGAGTGTTAATTACCTGTTGCTTACCCTAATTCGGAGCTCTCCAGGGGCGTTCACAGATCTTCCTCGCAGCGTGTCCGATGCTACCGCATTCTACCGGGCCGAGGAGGGGAGCTCGACGGAGAAGGTCTTCTGGTCTCAAAGATATCGAAAGGCTGGACATCCGGTGCCCCTTAGCGACCAGCTGAAGCAGCTGGTCGAGCTCCACAAGGCGGCCGAACAGGCCATGAAGGGCCTCATAGTTCGGCTGTGGCCTAAGGAGGCCATGCCTGGGAGCTACTTCGGCCTGGTGCGGCGGCTGATGGATGCGTGCCCATGGGTTGAAGTGATCAAGCATTCCGCTTGTATTGAGGGTGCCCGTCGGGCCCTTGCCCGTGAAGGTGCACTTTGGGGCAAGATGGATGCCCAAGCTTGTGACGGACCCGCCACCAGAGGGCAAGGAGCATCGCACGCCCGAGATGTATTATAAGAGTGTCTTTGAAGGGCGCCCGTACTATTGCGGGTGAGTGCTCCAAAGATGTAATATTTGAGTAGACTCGCATTTTGTTATCCTGTGCGCTGAAAACTTAGTTCATAAGCGCTAAGCAACGCTTGTTAATTTAAAATATTACCTTCTATGCAGCTGTTTATCAAATCTGAGAGATGGCAAGTCATCGGCTTCAGCCCCCATGCCACGAGTGCTGGGGTGTTCGGGATAAACTTGAGCACTCTTGTTCCCATTTTTGGGTCCATCTAGGGAGGCGCTCAACACAGCGAACAAGGCAACCGGACTTATAATGCTTGAACACTCTCACTTAGCCATAGAATTCTATAATTTTAAATTTCGGCGAAGCCCCTAGTCTTTGGAAGGCCGAATTTGGGGTGCTATCCACGCCTTGGCCGGACAGTATCCCGCCTCGCTCTAAGCGGCATAAGTCTTTAAGGACTCGCAAAACCTCTCGAACAGCGACCGGTCTCGCCTCATCATGACGGTCAGTTTTAGCTTTCTCCATCGAGGCGTTAACCCAGCCGAATCGGGCGGAATCGCGGTGGTTCTCCCGATGCTACCTTAGCCGATATAACGGAACGTAAGGTATCAAAACACGGAGCCGGGCAAACCCAATTATTGACCCAAGACATGATTCGAGCCGATGCATATAGTGCTATAAGTTCGGGTGCCGCACTTGTGAAAGTGTTCGGACTCATCACACCATAACGTGGGAAACATAAGCCCCTGGTGTATATTAGCCGTACCAAAGTGTATGGATGCAACATGTCGTGAATGAACATATGTATGAAAAAGAAATGCAATTATAAGCAAAAAAGGTGATGCATTGTTTTATTCAATAAGTGCTGCTACGAATGCGTAATCGATACAAATAGTGCGATAAGCAAGGTAGGAGACTGTTAAACATGTCCCCTCCGTGGGTAGGCTGTAGATTGGTGTATGAAAATGCTCGTAATGGAGACCACCAGATATTCGCTGTAGCCTTTATCCTTCCCCGGCTGTTGCATCGTGAGTTCGGCAGTCTGCTGCCGGACAGGCTTCGACAAACGGAGTCCTGTGGGTAAAAAGTAAAAGGTAAAAAGAAAAGAAAAGGAACGACACACGTGAGAGCCCCTGGTGTGGTTGAGCCATGATGCAGGTTTATCGTGGTCGTGCCCCTCTCCCCATGCCCATGGTATCTTCAGAGCATAATGGTGTACGCGAAGGACCTGCTTTGACATTTTGCAGGGGCTGGGGTTGGGGCCGCACTGCTACGCGTGCTCTGAACGTGCCAGGTGGTCTTGTTGTAAGTTACTCCGGGCGTGCTTAGCTATGTCCGGCCGCTTAACGGCTGGACTCGAGAATTGCCTTAAGAGGCTGCATTGCACTTCGCCATGAGAGCATTGTATGTTCCTCCGTGCGGAGAGAATGTTCAGTGTTTCCTTGACCGTAATGACTCCTCGAGGGCCTGGCATCTTGAGCTTGAGGTATGCGTAGTGCGGCACCGCGTTGAACTTTGCAAACGTGATACGTCCGAGCAAGGCATGATAGCCGCTGCGGAACAAGACTATGTCGAAGATTAACTCCTCGCTTCGGAAGTTATCAGGGGATCCGAAGACCACTTCCAGTGTAATTGAGCCTGTACAATTGGCTTCTACACCTGGTATGACGCCTTTAAAGGTCGTTTTGGTAGGTTTAATCCTTGAGGGGTCTATGCCCATTTTGCGCACTGTATCATGGTAAAGCAGGTTCAGGCTGCTGCCGCTGTCCATCAGGACTCTGGTTAGGTGAAATCCATCGATGATTGGGTCTAAGACCAGTGCGGCGAATCCGCTGTGGCGGATGCTGGTGGGGTGGTCCCTTCGGTCAAAAGTGATCGGGCAGGAGGACCATGGATTGAACTGGGCAACTGGCTCCATCGCGTAGACATCCTCGAGTGCACGCTTCCGCTCCCTTTTGGGTATGTGCGTTGCGTATATCATGTTCACCGTCCGCACCTATGGGGAAACCCTTCCGCCCACTATTGTTCGGGCGGTTGGGTCTCGTCCTCGCTATCGCTATGCAGCCCCTTGTCATTGTTTTCGGAAATTAACTTTCCTGCTTGCTTGAATACCCAACAACAGTCCTCGTTGGTGTGGTTAATGGCTTTTTCGGGTGCCGTATCCGCACAAGCGGTCGAGTATTCAGTCCAAATTGGACGGACCCGGAGTAGTTCGTTTGAATGGCTTTTTCCGCTGACCGGGTTTAGAGCCTTTGAATCCGGCATTGACTGTCGTATCCTCAATATTGTCGCTGTTAATGCGGCATTTGTTTTTGTTACGACGCGGCCTGCCATTTCGGTCCTTGAAGTCCGGACTGCCAGAATTTTTGCTGAGGTTGTTGCTGCGTGCTAGCCAGCTGTCCTCACCCGCGCAGAAGCGGGTCATGAGTGATGTGAGGGCTGCCATGGATTTCGCTTATCCTTTCCTAGGTGCCGGGCAAGCCACTCGTCATGGATGTTATGCTTGAAGACCGCGAGGGCCTCCGTGATCCCGGACAGTCGACGATTTGGTTTTTCTTGGTTAAGAACCGTGTCCAGAATTGTCTGGCCGATTCGTCTGGCTGCTGAATTATGTGGCTTAGGTCATCAGCGTCTGGTGGTCGCACATAAGTGCCCTGGAAGTTATCGAGGAATGCGGCTTCCTGTTCCTCCCAGCTCCCAATTGACTCTGCTGGCAAGCTGTTGAGCCAATGCCGGACTGGTCCTTTAAGCTTGAGGGGGAGGTATTTGATGGCGTGAAGATCGTCACCGCGGGCCATGTGGATGTGAAGGAGATAGTCTTCGATCCAAACCGCGGGGTCCGTTGTGCCATCATAGGATTCAATATTGACGGGTTTAAACCCTTCGGGGATTTGATGATCCATTACTTCGTCTGTGAAGCATAGTGGGTGTGCGGCGCCTCTGTACTGGGCGATATCATGACGGAGCTCAAAAGAGCTTTGTCTGTTTTGTTCAGTCCGCCGGACTTATCGTGTCCGTGCGACGGTTGTCGCCACGCATCGTGCGCCCACGCGATCCATAGATCGATCTTGATTGTCTTGCCTTGTCCTCCAATATATCTCGCAGGTCCGGAGCGTTCGGCCTTGGCCGTGTGCTTTTTGAGCGATGCCGGGCACGGTTCTAGTGAAGGGCCTAGAGGCCTCTCCGTCGCGACCACAGTGGTGGTCGGTCAGCCGTATTGTCTCCTGGTGATGCGGGTTCGTAAGCCTCCTCCTCTAATCGGGGAGCAGCTTGCGTTTAGGGTAGCTTTTGAGGGGCGTTCGAGCTCATGCTCTTCACCGCGAGGACTTCACCATCTGTCGGCTAGCAGATCCCGATCAGCTCTAAGCTGTTGCTGCTTTTTCTTGAGGCTGTTCACCGTGGCCATAAGCCTGCGTCTAAAATGCTCTTGTTCGACAGATTCTCGGGCACGATTTAATTGGCCGTCGAGGCTTGCTTCGTCTCCGGAGGGAGGCATATAATCCTCTACCTCTTCTTCTGCCGCTCTCTCGTGAGGGCTAGCATCTCCATCTTCCTGCACTGGATCTTGCTGGAGTGGATTGTCTTTGGCATTGTCCGGTGTATTGTTGTCTCCGGTGCCGGAGTCTTCATTCTTATTGTGGCGGGATTTAGAGCGGCGCCACCGACGCCAAGCGCTCGTTGCTTCTTGGAGGGTCATCCTCCGTTGTTCCATCGCCGTTCCCATCTTTTGGGATGTCCACCATGTATATGTCGATAACGAGGTGGCCTTCCAGCGCCTCAGAGGAGCTGGGTCTTGGTCGTCTTCGGCATCGTCGTCCATACCGTCGATGTCTTCGGAGTCGTAGTCTAGCATGTCGGTTAGATCGTCGACAGCAGCTACCAAGTGGGTGCTGGGTGGGCGTTGAATTTCTTCGTCGTCCGCATCCCAATCTTCCTGACCGTAGTCCGGCCAGGGCTCTCCGGATAAAGAGAGAGACTTTAGTGAATTCAGGATGTCGCCAAAAGGCGAGTGCTGAAAGATGTCCGCGGTCGTGAACTCCATAACGGGCGCCCAATCGGATTCGATCGGCAAGGGCGCGGAGGATTCGGAGTCCGGATAGGAGTCCGGCACCCTGGAGTCGGAGTCTTCGCAAAAGACAGGGATGGAGTTCGGCTCGATCGCCGTGGAGATTGTAGCCCCCGAGGCGGTGTCCAACCACTCGTCCTCGGTCGGGGAATCCGGCTCCGGATTAAAGGTCAGAGCGGATACTGGTGCGGCCTCCAGGGCACTGTTCGGCTGCAGAGCTAGGTCATGCCCATCGAGACAGTGCGGCACGCTTGGCTGCGGCTCGAATCCGTCGAAGATCAAGTCTCCGCGGATATCGGCCGTATAGTTTAAACTTCCAAATCTGACCTGACGGCCAGGGGCGTAGCTTTCGATCTGCTCCAGATGGCTAAGCGAATTGGCCGCAGCAAAGCCGCCAACACAAAGATCTGTCCGGGGAGAAAAGTCTCACCTGGACCGCGTCGTTGTTGATGATCGAAGGAGCCATCAGGCCTATCGGTGACGCACACGGAGGAACTCTCAATGAAAGCACCAATGTCGGTGTCAAACCGGCGGATCTCGGTAGGGGGTCCCGAATCGTATGCGTCTAGGCGGATGGTAACAGGAGACAAGGGACACGATGTTTTACCCAGGTTCGGGCCCTCTTGATGGAGGTAAAACCCTACGTCCTGCTAGATTAATATTGATGATGTGTGTTACAAGAGTGGATCTACCACGAGATCAAGGAGGCTAAACCCTAGAAGCTAGCCTATGGTATGATTGTTGTTCATCCTATGGACTAAAACCCTCCGGTTTATATAGACACCGGATAGGGTTAGGGTTACATGTAGTCGGTTACAATGGTAGGTGATCTACATATCCAGACGCCAAGCTTGCCTTCCACGCCAAGGAAAGTCCCATCCGGACACGGGACGAAGTCTTCAATCTTGTATCTTCATAGTCTTGGAGTCCGGCCGATGATGATAGTTCGGCTATCCGGACACCCCCTAGTCCGGAACTCCCTCACCTGCCTTGATCTCTCCGCCTCCTCGCGAGCCTGCCTGGCGAGGCCGTTCCTGAGGAAGTCTTGTGTCGTCCGCCTCGCGAGGCTTGGCCCCTCGCGAGGGTCTTGAGTCTTGCGCTGATGAAGATGGGTCGTACTGGGCCACTACTTGAGCCACGCCGTAGGCAGGCAAGTCTGGGGACCCCCGTTCCCAGAACGCCGACACCGGCGCAATAGACACAAACGCCAAAGCAATGGCAACAACACCGATGACACCATAGTCAATGCTGGATTCAGTGGCTCCAAGTCCGGCCAACGGAAGAAGCCCTACAAAAGAAACAATGAAGGACCTTCCAGCCTGGACCGCATACTCGACCGCCCGTGCCAAATTCACGGCACCCCGGATAAGCAAGGCAATCATACCAACAGGGATTGTGTCAGGACCCCGATTCTAAGTCACACCGATCTAGCCTGTAACACCTCATATCACTTTGCGGCCTCACACACTGTATTCCCACGGGTGTCGCCTTACCATGGCCCGTGACCGTTTGCGCCTTTTGGCACACATATATGATAGTGTCGCTAGCATCCATATGACAGAGAACCCGGGTCGACATGACCAGTTGTGAACCCAAAGTGGCACTAACTTACGGGGACAAGCATACATGAATCCATATTGAGCATGTCGGTCAGCAGCATGCGAATCCGGGCTGTAGCACTTGGCTAACAGGACTCCGGGAACCCAGGCTGTAGCAGGCTAGGCAGGACTCCGGATGTCACTGTGTGACATTTCCCCTAAGGGACAGACACAGGAATGAATTGAATCACATGCCGGCCAGTCAAGTGTTCCGGAGCAGTAGTGCTGGGCTAGTAGGACTCCGATGAACCGGGCTGTAGCGGACTACTATGGCTCATGGAAGCACAAGACTACATTTCCCCATAAGAGAGGCTACCAAGGATAAACAACTAGGTTGTCGGATCCCACACATACCAAGCATTTCAATCATACACACAATATGCTCGATATGTGTAAATACAACATGGCATCACAACATAACTCTACGACTCAAGTATTTATTCATTAGGCTCCGAGGAGCCAAGTATTACAAAAATGGGTCTCATGACCCAACATACAGAGCATACAAGCAACAAGCACAAGTGGAAGCTTAACATGTGTGAGTACAGACATCTACAAATGAAAAGGCTGAGAAGCCTGACTATCTACCAGATCCTGCCGAGGGCACGAGATCGTAGTTGAGGTAACAAGCTAAACGTCGAAGTCCACGTGGAACTACTAGTGAGACTGAAGTCTCTCTGCAAAAACATAAAATAGGCAAACGTGAGTACAAATGTACCCAGCAAGACTTACATCAGAACTATCTACATATGCATCATTATCAACAAAGGGGGTGGTGGAGTTTAACTGCAAAGAACCCAGCTTTGACTCGATGGCTACCCTGAACTACATTTCGCAAGTAACTCTTTTGAGGTGGCGCACACGAGTCCACATATTCACCATATCAATACACCACTATGGATCCGCCTGTCTCCCTCACGAGGCGCCATCCATAGCACTCACGCTTATCTTGCGTATTTTAGAGTATCCACTTTCACTTGTCTATGAACTGCATGTGCAACCCAGAAGTCCTTTACCGCGAACACGGCTATTCGAATAGATGATGTTAACCCTGCAGGGGTGTACTTCTTTGCACACGCTCTCGCCACTTACCACCATGTACACATCGTGTATCTTGGCAACCTTCAAGCGGAAGCCCGGTGAGGGATTCGCCACGACCGACTAACCACACAAGTCTCTCGTCAGGTTTATCACCTATTCGGGTTCCATCCGCAAGGAGATCCGCCGGGTGTCGCTCACAGCCCCAAACGATGTGTGCGGGGTTCCCAAGTCCACCATCCGGTGCCACTTGGTACACCAGGCCATCAGGCCTAGTCATCCCAAGCCCACTCAGATCGGGTGCCACTTGGTAGACTACTAACACTACCTACAAACACCATAAACTAGTTGCAACTCCTGGACAGAGATCATGTTGATTAATAAGTCGAGAGGGGTCGAGTTACCAGAACCCAATGTGTGGTAGTAACTGTTCATGGATCACAAACACAGAACTCAGTTCCTGAGGACGGTTTCAATGAGATAACCCACCATGTACTCCTACATGGCCTCTCATTGCTACCTTTACCAAATCGTGTTCACACACTTAGCTCTCAACAGTAGGACATGTTCACCACATTCCAATTCATCCCTGATGAATCAGACCTAACACAACTCTAAGCAATAGCAGGCATGACAAACAAGCATGAATGAGTAGGCACATCAGGGCTCAAACAACTCCTACTCATGCTAGTGGGTTTCATCTATTTACTGTGGCAATGACAGTCATGCAGAGGATAAAGGGTTCAACTACTGTAGCAAGTAACAAATGAATCGTTGTTGTCCTAATGCACAAAAAGAGAGCAGGAGCGCAGAGTGGGATTGTATCGGAATGAACAAGGGGTTTTGCTTGCACAGCACTTGAAGATAGTATAGATCTTCATCGGTGTCATCGATCACATCGCCAGAACCACGTCTACCGAGAGGGGACAAACACCGGCAAACAAGGAAGAACACAATCAATGCAATGCGACAATATGATGCATGAATGTGACATGGCAATATGATGTGATTTGAGCTAATGCAACTAGCAACCAGATTAAACAAAGTTGGTTTGAACCAAAGATTCAAATTCAACTCCATATGTGATTATTCAAATGCCATTTATTTGATTTGACCTGGTCAGCAGGCATAAGTTTCTCAAACATGCATGGAAATGGCATAAATGGATAGATTGGATTTTTATGTAATTTTTCATATATAATTTATTTCATTTGGAGTTACGGTTGATTTTATATGATTTTTAGAAGTTTTGGACATTTTCTGGAATTCCTGAATTATTTTAAATCCAGAAAATTATTAACTGTGTCAGCATGACATCAGCACTACGTCAGCAGTTCAACGGGGCTAGTCCAGGTCAAACCTGACGTGTGGGGTCCACACGTCAGTGACTCAGGAACTAATCTCGGTCAAAACTAGGGTTGACTGAGGTTTGACCGTGGCTAGGGCCCACTGTCAGTGGCTATTAGGGGAATTAGTGGTGATTAACGCCTAACCAAGCAACCACGTCAGCCCGCCGGAGTTTGGCTGGCGGCGACCTCAAAGCGCGGCGGAAACTCGCCGAAAAACTGCTACGGGGCTCGATTTTGCGTGTGGTTTGCGTCTACGGATAGCTGAAGATGCGCCGCATCCAACTGGGCGAGCGACAGCGGCTATGGTGGCCGAAGCTCGCCGGAAACGAGCTCGCAGCGGCGCCGGAGCTACGGCTTCGAGCGGGATGGCGCTGTGGTGCACGACGAAGCAAACTAGGCACACCGTTGGGTCTACAGGGGCTGCAGGACCTCAACGATGTGCTCGGGCACGAGTTCGGTGACCTGCAACGACGGCGGCGACAAGGAAGCCGGCGGTGAGCTCACGGATGTGACGGCTAGCACAGTTAGAGCAGGCGCACGAGCAAGAGGACGGGGAGGAAAGGAAAAGGAGCTCACAAGGGGGCGGAGCAGAAGGTCAGCGGGCTCGGGGACGCGCAGAGGTCGGCGAATCGAGCGATGGCGTTCGTCAGAGCAGACGAGGAAGATGGTGGCGGTGACGATGCTGCAGGGCATCAGCGGGCGCGTTCTTCGGCTTAGAGCTTCACGGCATCGAGGCGGAGCTAGAGGTCACAGCCACGGGGCAAGGGAACGGCGGTGGGCGCGGTGGTGCTCGTTGGCGGTCTCGGGCGTGTCCAGGGAGGAGCGTGGGAGAGAGACAGAGGAGGGAGAGAGGCACGGGGAAAGTGAGGGGGGATCGAGGGGGTCGCGTGTCGTTCGTAACCAGCTCCAGGAGGACAGCGGCAAGCAGGAGGTGGCCGCGGCTCGGCTGTGCGCGCCACGCCAAGAACGCCAAGAGGGCGCGAGGAAGACGACGCAGGCGGATGGGCTGAGCCTAGCAGGGCCAGCCATCAGAAAGTGTAGGCCAGGTAAGTCTTCTGCCTCTTCATTTTTTTTCCTGTTTAGTTTCTAGTTTTCTATTTCTGCTGTTGTTTTTGAATTACTAAAAATACTAAACCTTTCCTAAAAAAAATAATGAGATAAGTTGTGGGCACTATTGAAATATTTTTCAGCAGCCCTCAAATATTATCAGTATTATTTGGGCAATTGAAATATATATATATATGAATTAAATGCCCAAATGCAAATACTAAATGCATTAATTCAAAAATCCAGAGTGACCTAGAAAAATGTGCACCATTTTTGGAAGAGGTTCTAGACCAATTCAAAAATGATGAACTTTTCTGAGAAGCATTCTGGGTTCATTGAAAATATTTCTGGTTGACCCTATTTGATTTAATTTGGTGCTAGGGTTTGTCATCCCCATTTCAAATTCTTTTGAATTTAAACATGATGCAACATGAGGGTCAAACAAGACAACAGGGACTGAGCTAGGGCTGTGACAGATTGTTGGGTCTTCAAGCAGGCTGGCAAGTTAAATGCCAAAAACAAAGAAAAGGGATCACAAAGTGAGGACGAGGACGAAGAGCCCCGGAACATTAACACCGGGGCGTAAGAAATTTCCCCTCAAGTCAAAACGGTAAACATGATATACGCTTATGCACATCCCCAAAAGGGAGCGAGGGGAGCACTTAGGACGTCTCACGCCAGTAGAGCCGATCGCCCAAAATTCAATCCGTTGTCATCATTCCCGATCACCTTCGATCGTCGAGATCACCCAACCACTATCCGCCATGGCGGTTCAGCCGCACTAGTCCTCGACCCAATTATTGACGGGTTTCACCTAACACGAGTCCTGATGGACGGCGGTAGCAGCCTCAACCTGCTCTATCAGGACACAGTGCGGAAGATGGGCATTAACCCCTCGTGAATCAAACCAACAAAGACTACTGTTAAAGGAGTCATACCAGGCGTAGAGGCCCGCTGTACGGGCTCAATCACGCTGGAGGTGGTCTTCGGTTCTCCGGACAACTTCCGAAGCGAAGAGTCAATCTTCGATATCGTCCCCTTCCGCAGCGGCTATCATGCACTGCTTGGACGAACCGTGTTTGCTAGATTCAATGCAGTGCCACACTATGCTTATCTCAAGCTCAAGATGCCCGGTCCACGCGACGTCATAACAGTCAATGGCAATACGAAACGCTCCCTCCAAACAGAGGAGCACACCGCCGTCCTAGCAGCTGAAGTACAGAGCGGCCTTCTCAAGCAGCACCATAGTACGGCTGTGGAGCCCTCGGACATCATTGAGAGGTTCTGGACTACACCGCAACAGGACGGCGCGGCTCATCAAGAGCTCGACTAGCAATTCGGCCTCCGTACCGGTCCCAATGAGGTAGTGGCATTCATACCATGCGTACACAACTACGCACTCAAAATTCCATGAACGTTGACGGAGGCACAAGATAACCCGGGGTCTACAGTTCGGCCAGACCGATCCCGGACACACATACTTTTACTTTTTTTTCTTCTCTTGTTTCAGGTCCCTTTTCCGCACGCCTGATCGCAAGTCCTTTAGAAGGATTGGCATACGACGGAGGCAAGCAGCACAGGTTAAATAGACCGAGTACTTCTCGCACCATCTGTACAAGATCACCTTGACATATCCATCCAGTTATAATAAAAATGGTTCATGGCCTAGTTTCTGTGGTTTTCGCTTCTTACTTTGTTTTATTTCGATCTGCTTATTGGCTGCATCGGTACTCTTTTGTACGTTTCATATTCGCCAGGGGCTACTTGTCGCCCCACAATACGGCAGCAAAAGTCCGAACACTTCTTATATATAAGTTCGGCACCCCAAATTTAGCATTATATGCATTGGCTCCGAATCATGTCTTTGGTCAATAGTTGGGTTGCCCGGCTCCTGTGCTTGCTACCCTACGTTCCACTCCATCGGCTAGGGTAGTAAAGGGAGAACTACTGCGATTGTGCCCTGGCCTCGACCGGATGAGCACCTCAATAGAGAAAGCCGAAAACTGACTGTCATGATACAGCGAGAGCCGGTCAGCTGTTCGAGGGTTACAAAATCGCTGGAGATTTTTCCCGCGTCATGCGAAGGATCGGCACTTCCCAATCAGATGCTGACAGCACCCTGGCTTGGACCACGGGCTACGCACTTGCTTAATTATAAAACTCCTATGGCTAAGTGAGGGTGTTTAAGCCGTATAGTCTGATTGCCTTGTTCGTTGTGCTAAACAACTCCTCCAAAGGACCATATAATTGGATCAAGATTGTTTAGATCCCATCCCGAACACCTCCGTAGTACCTACACGAGGGAAGAAGCCGACGATTGGCCAACCCTTAGATTACAAATAACACGGCCGCACAGGAGGAAATAATTAAAGCATAACAAAATTACATTACAGGCTTTGTTTCCATAATACAATGCGGGGGCAACACGAATACATTTATTCAAACACAATGTCCTGCGAACATTGAGCTGCCACAAGTGGAGACCCTTCTATGACATCTGCAATATATCTCTCGGGTGTGCGGTGCTCCTTGCCCTCCGGCGGCCCGCTGGCAACTTCAACGGCGTTCATCTTCGCCCACCACATCTTGCAACGAGCGAAGGCCATACGGCCACCTTCAATACAGGCAGAGCGCTTGACGACATCTAGCCGCGGACAGGCCTCCACTAGACGCCTCACGAGTCTGAAGTAGCTGCCGGGCATAGCTTCGGCTGGCTATAGCCGGATCATCACATCCTTCATGGCTAGTTCGGCCACTCGGTGCAGCTCCACCAGCTGCTTCAGCTGATCGGTGAAGGACACGGGATGCTCTGGCGTCGCATACTACGACCAGAATAGCTTCTCCGTAGAACCTCCTCCTTCGGCTCGGTAGAACTCCGCAGCGCCTGATACGATGTGTGGTAGATCCACAAAAGCCCCTGGGGAACTCCGAACCTGGGTTAGTAAAAGGTATTGCTTCGCCGCATACTTGCTTTGCATCTTAAAAGCCTTACCCGCCGTGATCTTCTTAGCCTCCTGGATCTCCTGGAGGGTGGCCTGGGCCTCATTCCGTGCGGTCTCCATGCTCTGACGAGCCTTGGTGAGTTCGGCCCCTTGAACCGACGCATCATGCTCCAAGGTCTCACATTTTTTCACCACATCCTGGAGCTCCTGCTGGATTTCTTTGACCCGGGCCTTGAGCTTCTTACGGGTGGCTTGCTGCTGGACAGCCTTCTCCTCGGCCTTCCTCAGGGCCTCGACCTCAGTCGCGGCTCCTGCACATATTACGACACTACAGTCAATATATAGCGCCTACGCTTTCCGAACACACAGCAAGTTGTTACTCACCTTGCTTCTCCTGGAGCCAAACCCTAACCTCGCCGAGCTCGTTCTCGGTCCGCTCCAGCCTCTGCCTCAATTCAGAGACTTCGGCAGCATGCGAGGTTGCGGCCAACAGCAACGCCTGCTTATGCATACATATTATGTTAGTCTCCTGCAACAGAAGATTGATCCTCTGTCTGGTCCTCCTCGCCGAACACCGGACAGTGTCTCAGGGGCTACTGACTACATGGGGTTTTTCTTTTTATGTCACTTACCTCGAAACCTGTCAACAGGTTGCTGCAGGCTTCGTTTAGTCCACTCTTGGCGGACTGAACCTTCTCGATCACCGTGCCCATAAGAACACGGTGCTCGTCCATAACGGAGGCACCTTGTAGCGCCTCCATCAGGATATCTGGCGCCCCGGATGGGCCAGGAGCCACCGGCGAAGCGGCGCACTTCTCCTTCAAGGGGGGCTGCTCGCCCGACTCCAGAGCCATATAGGTCTCCGGAATCATATTCGGCTGAGGGCCGAACTGGATACGGCCCTCTTCGCCGGTCTCCGTAAGGATTGGCTCCCCCATGTGTCCGGCAGTGGAGGTCACGCCTTGTGGCGCCTCCCGGACAGCGTCCTGGGCTCCTCCCTTCAGAGCGGTCCTCCGGGATAACACTTCGATGTCGTCCCTAGCCCCGGGGCAGTAAGCAGGCGGTGGCGACATGCTCGCCATCTCCGACGGAGCCAACGAACCTCCAGATGAGGATCGCTGGATAAGGTAACAGACCGGACTGCAATAGTGTAGTTAACCATGTTAAAATAATAAAGAGAAAGGGCTGGACGTGCGCATGAATAAGCCATGTCACTTACGATGCGGCCTGGGGCTTAGTGCGGGGGCATCATTCCGGACTACTGTCGACGTCCCACGCGGTGTTGACCGCTGGGGTGCCCTTCCCCTTTTTGGGCGCTTTCGCCTCCGGTTGTGCTGAGGCTGCCCTCTTTTTCTTCCTCTCCTCGGGAGGAGGGTTGTGTTCCTCCTCCTCCTCCACCTCTTCCTTGTCATTGTCCTCAGGGATAGAGGAATGGGCATTGTCGTCTTCGGACATCGCGTCCGAAGCTCCCTTGCGACGGGGCCCACTCTTGGCCCCCTTGGCCTTCTTCTCCGGCGCCTTGTATGGCGCCAGCACCAGCATCTTCGCTAGCCGTGGGATGGATGGTTCTTCGGGCAGCGGAGCCGGAAACTGGATCCGCTTTGCCCTCTCCATCCAGTTCTGAGGGAGCAATAATAAAATCTCAGACATCATTGTCGAAACATTTAAGTTGGGGATACGTCAAAAGTAACATATCTCGCTGACAGGGTGTTTACAGCCGTGACCACGGTCTGAATCCGTGGCCGGCGGTTTCTGGTTGCCCTTAAAGAGCAACTTCGAGGCATCTTCGTGGGTGGTCTCGAAGAGCCTCACCAGGGTCCGATGCTTCTTCGGCTTGAAATCCCACAGAGGCCGTCCTCTGCGTTGGTATGGAAGAATCCAGTGAACTAGCATCACCTGGATCACATCGACGAGCTTGACGTTCTTGGCTAACATGCTCTAGACGCGCGTCTGCAACGCTATCAACTCATCAGACGAACACCAGTCCGGACTCTTCTCGACCCAAGAGGTGAGCTGCATAGGAGCACCGGAGCAGAATTTGGCAGCCGCGGTCTAGGTGGCGCCGCGGGGTTCTATGCTGTAGAACCATTGTTTGTGCCACTCCTTCACTGTCTCCACAAAAGTACCTTTCGGCCAGGAGACGTTGGGTAGCTCGCTCACCATGGCTCCTCCGCACTCTGCGTGCTGGCCATCCACCACCTTCGGCTTCATGTTGAAGACTTTGAGCCACAACCCGAAGTGGGGTCAGATGCGGAGGAAGGTTTCGCATTACCCACGATAAACGCCGAGATGTTGAGGAAGGAATTCGGGGACAGATCATGGAAATCTATCCCGTAATAATACATCAGCCCACGGACGAAGGGGTGGAGTGGAAACCCTAGCCCGCGGAAGAAATGGGGGATGAATACTACCCTCTCTGTGGGCTCCGGCGTGGGGACGACTTGTCCCTCGGCCGGCAGACGGTGGGTGATCTCCTTCGCCAAATATCCGACCGCTCGAAGCTCAGTAATGTCCTCCTCCTTGACGGAGGAGACCATCCACTTGCCCTAACCGCCGGATCCGGACATGGTTGCTTGAGTGGAAAGGAGATGAGAGCTTGGGCGCTGGAGCTTGAGATCGGAAAGGCGGAGACAGAGAGAGAGCGTGAGAAGAGGAAGAGGGAATCCTTATCCCCTTATAAAGGCAGCAAATATTAAACGCCTCCTCACTCGCCTTCGGATTCGCCTATTCCCGAGGGCTGTATAAACGGCACGGTTGAGTTACCCATGCCCGCATTGATGAGAATCCCGCAATAAGGGGACACGATATTTGCTTCGACAAGACGTGCCAATAGCAACCGCGTCTCGAAACGTGGGATGGCAGATGAAAAACGGTTCGAAATTATGACCGGACAGACGTGATATCGTGTTGTACAGAAGCTGTCAACAGATTAGATTCGTGCAAATATTATATTCTCTCTCTGGTTTTGTATGGTGTATAACAAGTCCGGATACAATCATCGCATCCGAAGACTATCTTGGAGTTCGGAAAAAGGGGAACCCACCTTGCAATGCCGAAGACAATCTGCGTGCCGGACTCCTCGTCATTGAAGCCAGGCTCAGGGGCTACTGAGGGAGTCCAGGACTAAGGGGTCCTCGGGTGTCCGGCCTGTTATTCATCGAGCCGGACTGGTGGGCTGTGAAGATACGAAGGCCGAAGACTATACCCGTGTCCGGATTGGACTTTCCTTGGCATGGAAGGCAAGCTAGGCGACCAACTATGAAGATTCCTTCTTATGTAACCGACCCCATGTAACCCTAGATCTCTCCGGTGTCTATATAAACCGGAGTGCATAGTTCGGATAAGCGAGACTCATTACCATATTCACATAGGCTAGACTTCTAGGGTTTAGCCATTACGATCTCATGGTAGATCAACTCTTGTAACACTCATATTCATCAAGATCAATTAAGCAGGAAGTAGGGTATTACCTCCATAGAGAGGGCCCGAACCTGGGTAAACATTGTGTCCCCCGTCTCCTATTACCATCAATCCTAGACGCACAGTTCGGGACCCCCTACCCGAGATCCACCGATTTTGACACCGGCAGGCCTACCAGGTTGATGCGTACACAATCAGGAGATGATTGTACGTGGAGAGGATGATAGCAGGGACCCACCAAGGTCATGGCAGTACGCAAGCAAGTGCCTCCTTATTTCAAGCCAATAAAAAAATGTCTCCTCCTAATGGATTTATGACATCTGGGTCCCATGCCGTTGTCAACATAGTCAATAAACGAGAGAATTGCACAACGAAAGGCCGACACCGTGGACCCAAAGATCTCGCCCAGTTATTTTTGTTTTGGGTTAATTTGATAAATGCAACTCCAAATATGGTGATTCCGAGAAATGCCACTGCAATTTCCAAACTATGAAAAATGCCATTTCATGCCATTTCCAGTGGCATTTTTCGAAGTCTGGAGTGGCGTTTTTCAAAGTTTGCAAAAATTGCAGTTACATTTTTCAAAGTTTAAAAATTGCAGTGGCATTTTTATGAATCACCATAATTGGAGTAGAATTTATCTAATTTGTTTTTGAGACGGAAGTAGGGTGTCAACTGGGCTGTGCGGGGCACTCTAGCCTGTCTAGACAGCCTTTTCTTTAAGGTTTACCACAGACCAGCCCAGTAGTTTTTTTGTTCTTTCTGAAAATGGCTAGCCTGGTATTTTTGTGATTTGTCAAGTAAGTCGCTTTGTCAGGCGTGTTGGATGGCAAACTTTCAAGACGAGGAGAGCTTCATTCGGCTGCCCGAGAAAATAGCCTATCGGTAATGAGAAATGGGCTCCCTAAAAAAAGTAATGAGAAATGGGTTGTACATTTTTGAAACACATCAAACCGACAATTAGTTTAAAATTTCTTTTTTTTCATTTCAAGATTTTAAATTGCATTGATTTTTATGCGTGGACAATTTGTTGGATTTTATATTGATATACATTTATTTTTAAAATAAGTTTGAATGTGACTCGAAATTTCGGGTTAAAAACAGTACGGACCGCACCCAAATATGCAAAATTTCGTATAATTTTTTAACCGTGGCCACAATATGGGCTATAATGCTAACAAAAAGAATATGGGCTCCAAAAAACCTTAAGAATTAGCAAATGCGCTGTAAATTATTAGAAATAATGGCAGATAGGATGTATGTTGTTTCCCACATATTTGAGGCTTTCCTAAAAAAAAGGTTGACGCACAAGCAGTGACTATTGGATGTCCATCCAACGGTCGTCGTGCTTCTTCAATCTCTGCTCTTCCTGCTCCAACCGCTCAAACAAGCGCCGGCGAGACTGCCCGCTCCCTCCTCCCATGCCGGCTGTCAGGCCGCCAAGCAGCCTCACCGCCCCACCGTACTCCCATCGCTGGCCTAGCCACCCCTCTACTCACCCACACCTGTTGTTATTCTCCGGCTACGGCAGCCGAACCAGTCAACCCTCGTGCCCCCCACCGTGTGGGCAGCCACTGTCGTGTCTTCCCCGGCTCTGTGTCATTCCCTTCGTAGGCCTCGGCTCATTGCCGCCCACCGCCTGGTGCTCTCGGACGCGTGGTCAATGTGGTCAACGAACGACATCCATCGGAAGTGGACTGTACGTGGAGAGGCTGACAGCTGGGTCCAAGGCCGCACGCAAGGAAATGCCTCCTTATTACTTGCAAAATAATGATTCCTCCACCTGACATCTGGGACCCACCGGAAGGGCCTCTGTATTTCACAAAAAATATGTTCCCCCCACTGACAGCTCGGACCCACCAGCTATATCTTCGCATGTAAGGAAGTGCCTCCTTATTGCGGACAAAAAAATGAATACTCCCCCTGCTAGTAGGGACCCAGCATAGTGGGAGGCTGACTTGTGGGCCTACTAAGTTGACGGGGACGGAGGGCTTTGTCAACTTAGTCAATATGAATGATTCTAGCTCCAATGACCATACGATGTCCATCCAACGGCCGTAATGCTTCTTCAACCTCTGGTCTTCTTGCTCCAGCCGCCCAGAGTAGCGTCGGTCGTGCTGCCTACTCCTACCTCCCGTGGCCGGCTGTGCTGCCGCGGAGGCCTCACCGCCCCCTACTACTCCCACCACTGGCCAGGCCCTGCAGCGACGACAGCCTCACACCGCAGCCGAACCAGTAAACCCTCGTACTCCTCTCCGCGTGGGCTTCCACTGCCTCGTCTTCCCCGGCTCCGCGTCGTCCCCTTCCTAGGCCTCGCCGTCGTCCACCGCCCTGGTGCTCTCGGCGCGGCGTGGTCAAGGAACGACTTCCATCGGAAGAGTACTGTACGTGGAGAGGCTGACAGCTGGGTCCACGGCCGCAGTAAGGAAGTGCCTCCTTATTAAGCGCAAAATAATGATTCCTTCACCTGACAGCAGGGTCCCACTGGACGGGCTACCGTATTTCCCCCTGACTGCTGGGACCCACCAGCTACATCTTCGCACGCAAGGAAGTGCTTGACAGTCGGGACCCACCTGGTCGAAGCGTACGTAGCATTGTCATTCTGGTCGCGAACGTGTACGTACATACGATCGGTCTGTCTGCAGGCTGCAGCGATGAACCGTGGCCGTGCAAGGAAGGGCATGTGTCGTAGTAGAGCCGCACACGTGTCAGAGTAGAGGCGCGGACGTAGCATGTACACGTACGTACAGCAGCCAGGGTGCAAGAAAAAAAAAGGCCACGTACGTACATACGGGCGGGGTCTCGAACGCCTACTCGCGCATACGTACGGCCAGGGCTCGTGTACATGGCTGGGTCGAAACGGAGAAACTGCATCGTCGTCGTGCTCATGGGGAGCCAACCGGCTGGGTCAGAGCAGAATGCATCGTCGTATTCATCGGGAGCCAACCGGCTTTGACGGAACAGCCGATGGAAAGGAGGCCTGGCATACCGCAGAACAGAGGAAACGGCCTTGTGTTCGACCGGACACGGTGGAAATGGGATCCTATTCATCGGGAGGCGTCTGGCGTACCGCAAAACGGAGGAAACAAACCTCCTACGGTCGAAACAGGGTCCTGTTGACCGGGAGGGGTGTGGCGTACCGCAAAACGGAGGAAACGGACTTGTGTTGGAGCGCTACGGTCTATACGGGGGTCCTGTTCATCGGGAGGGGTGTGGCGTACCGCAAAACGAGACTCCACGGGATACTGTTCATCTCCACCGTCGATCTCCTCCAGCCTCCACGAAGCCATCGCTCATCCATCGTCGACCTCCTCCAGCCTCCACTGCAATCGCTCATCCACGGGCTCCTGTTCATCCAGCCTCCACCGCGCGCTCCTCCACCGCCATCGCTCAACCAGCCCTCTCCACGGGGGTCCTGTTCAACCACCCCTCCATGGGCTACTGTTCATCCAGCCCTCCACCGGCTACTGTTCAACCAGCCCTCCATCAACTACTGTTCAACCAGCCCTCCACGGGATCCAGTTCATCCAGCCCTCCACGGGGTCCTGTTCATCCACCGGCTCGATCGATTGGGGTACTGTTCATCCAGCGGCAACGGCCTCTACTACCACGGGTTCCAGTTCATCCAACCCCACAGGGAAGTGTTCATCCAAACCCCCCAACAACGCTCACTGTTCATCCAGAGGCAGCATCGATCGGCTTCAGTTAGCAGCAGTAGCGAAGGAATCACTCGGGTTCAGTTAACAGCAAGGGATCGATCGATCGCTCGGGTTGAGTAACACGTAGTTCGCAGGTAATCGCCGGGTTCGATTAGAGCCCAACGCCTCGCTCGGGTTCGATTAGAGCGCAACGCCGCACACACGCCAGCGTCGCACAAGAGAAACGCACATCGCTCGGCCCCGACCATCCATCTTTAGAATCGGGAACTCCCGATATTTTCCTCACCTCGCTTCTACCATGGTTTTTCCGTCATGGACGGCCCAAAGAATGTCATGCAGCTGCGTCTCCGCCCGCCTGTGACGAAAAGCCCATTTCATCATGATTTTTTGTCATAGAAGTAGGAGCCCACCACATCTATGATGATACCGGGTTTTGTCACAATTATTGTCATAGAAGTGTCATAAGTATGACAAAAAAAAATCGTTCGGACCTAAATGTCACGGATGTGTCTTTTTCTTGTAGTGTGAAGTCCCGGCTCTAAGCCGTAAAGCATGGCACACTAAACTATCGAGTAGTCATCAGCTTTGCTCTGCCAGGCATTCACAACGTCCGGCGTTGCTCTTGCAGCAGGTCTTGCACCTAGCTGTGCTTCCAGGACGTAATTCTTCTGTGCAGCAATGAGGATAATCCTCAAGTTACGGACCCAGTACGTGTAGTTGCTACCATCATCTTTCAACTTAGCTTTCTCTAGGAACGCATTAAAATTCAAAGGAACAGTAGCACGGGCCATTGATCTACAATAACATAGACATGCAAAATACTATCAGGTATTAAGTTCATGATAAATTAAAGTTCAATTAATCATATTACTTAAGAACTCCCACTTAGATAGACATCCCTCTAATCATCTAAGCGATCACGTGATCCAAATCAACTAAACCATGTCCGATCATCACGTGAGATGGAGTAGTTTTCAATGATGAACATCACTATGTTGATCATATCTACTATATGATTCACGTTCGACCTTTCGATCTCAGTGTTCCGAGGCCATATCTGCATATGCTAGGCTCGTCAAGTTTAACCTGAGTATTCTGCGTGTGCAAAACTGGCTTGCACCCATTGTATGTAAACGTAGAGCTTATCACACCCGATCATCACGTGGTGTATCGGCACAACGAACTTTCACAAGTGTGCATACTCAGGGAGAACACTTGTACCTTGAAATTTAGTGAGAGCTCATCTTATAATGCTACCGCCGAACTAAGCAAAATAAGATGCATGAAGGATAAACATCACATGCAATCAATATAAGTGATATGATATGGCCATCATCATCTTGTGCCTTTGATCTCCATCTCCAAAGCACCGTCATGATCACCATCGTCACCGGCTTGACACCTTGATCTCCATCGAAGCATCGTTGTCGCCTCGCCAGCTATTGCTTCTCGACTATCGCTACCGCTTAGTGATAAAGTAAAGCAATTACATGGCGATTGCATTTCATACAATAAAGCGACAACCATATGGCTCCTACCAGTTGCCGATAACTGTTACAAAACATGATCATCTCATACAACAATTTATATATCATCATGCCTTGACCATATCACATCACAACATGCCCTGCAAAAACAAGTTAGACGTCCTCTACTTTGTTTTTGGAAGTTTTACGTGGCTGCTACAGGCTTAGCAAGAACTGTTCTTCGCATCAAAACCACAACGATTTTTTGTCAAGTTTGCTGTTTTAACCTTCAACAAGGACCGGGCGTAGTCACACTCGATTCAACTAAAGTTGTAGAAACAGACACCCACCAGCCACCTGTGTGCGAAGCACGGCTGTAGAACCAGTCTCATGAATAATAAACATTTATCATGATACAAGGAAATATAAATAACAACTTTATTATTGCCTCTAGGGCATATTTCCTTCATTCTCCCACTTGCACTAGATTCAACAATCTAGTTCACATCGTCATGTGATTTAACACCAATAGTTCAGATCACCATGTGATTAACATCTAGAGGGTTTACTAGAGTCAGTAATCTAGTTCACATCGCCATGTGGTTAACACCCAAAGAGTACTAAGGTGTGATCGTGTTTTGCTTGTGAGAGAGGTTGATACGTCTCCAACGTATCTATAATTTTTTATTGTTCCATGCTATTATATTATCTGTTTTGGATGTTTAATGGGCTTTAATATACTCTTTTATATTATTTTTGGGACTAACCTATTAACCGAAGGCCCAGTGCAAATTGCTGTTTTTTTGCCTATTTCGGTGTTTCGCAGAAAAGGAATATCAAACGGAATCCAAACGGAACGAAACCTTCGCGACGATCTTTTTTTGGAACAAAGCAATCCAGGAGACTTGGAGTGGAAGTCATGGAAGCAACGAGGCGGCCACGAGGCAGGAGGGCGCGCCCAGGGGGTAGGCGCGCCCCCACCCTCATGGGCTCCTCGTAGCTCCACCGACCTACTTCTTTTGCCTATATATACTATTATACCCTGAAAACATCCAAGGGAGCCACGAAACCACTTTTCCACCGCCGCAACCTTCTGTACCCGTGAGATCCCATCTTGGGGCCTTTTCCGGCGCTCCGCCGGAGGGGGATTCGATCACGGAGGGCTTCTTCATCAACACCATAGCCTCTCCGATGATGTGTGAGTAGTTTACCACAGATCTTCCGGTCCATAGTTATTAGCTAGGTGGCTTCTTCTCTCTCTTTGGTTCTCAATACAAAGTTCTCCTCGATGTTCTTGGAGATCTATTCGATGTAATACTTTTTGTGGTGTTTTTGCCGAGATCCGATGAATTGTGGGTTTATGATCAAGATATCTATGAACAATACTTGATTCTTCTCTGAATTCTATATGCATGATTTGATATCTTTGCAAGTCTCTTTGAATTATCGGTTTAGTTTGGCCTACTAGATTGATCTTTCTTGCAATGGGAGAAGTGCTTAGCTTTGGGTTCAATCTTGCGGTGCTCGATCCCAGTGACAGAGAGGGAACCGACACGTATTGTATTGTTGACATCGAGGAACAAAAGATGGGGTTTATATCATATTGCTTGAGTTTATCCCTCTACATCATGTCATCTTGCCTAATGTGTTACTCTGTTCTTATGAACTTAATACTCTAGATGCATGCTGGATAGCGGTCGATGTGTGGAGTAATAGTAGTAGATGTAGAATCGTTTCAGTCTACTTGACATGGACGTGATGCCTATGTTCATGATCATGCCTAGATATTCTCATAACTATGCTCTTTTCTATCAATTGCTCAGCAGTAATTTGTTCACCCACCGTAATATATGCTATCATGAGAGAAGCCACTAGTGAAACATATGGCCCCCGGGTCTATTTTACATCATATTAGTTTCTCGTCAACTAGCTATTTGTGTCGCCATTTATTTTGCAATCTTTACTTTCCAATCTATACAACAAAAATACCAAAAATATTTATCTTATTATCTTTTATCAGATCTCACTTTTGCAAGTGGTCGTGAAGGGATTGACAACCCCTTTATCGCGTTGGTTGCAAGGTTCTTGATTGTTTGTGCAGGTACTAGGCGATTTGCGTGTAGTCTCCTACTGGATTGATACCTTGGTTCTAAAACTAAGGGAAATACTTATGCTACTTTGCTGCATCACCCTTTCCTCTTCAAGGGAAAACCAACACATGCTCAAGAGGTAGCAAGAAGGATTTCTGGTGCCGTTGCTGGGGAGGTTTACACCAAGTCAAGTCAAGATTTGATCTCCTGCCAACGTGTGTATTTCTGGCGCCGTTGCCGGGGAGATCTACGCTCAAGTCAAGACATACCAAGCACCCATCACAAACTCTTATCCCTCGCATTACATTATTTTCCATTTGCTCTCGTTTTCCTCTCCCCCACTTCACCTTCGCCTTTTCTTCGCCCTCCTTCCGTTCGATCTTGTGTTACCATGTGCCTTCTTTTTGCTTGCATCTTCACTTGCTAAAAGTTTATGGATTCTCATCCCCTTGCTAATCTTTTTAAGAGATCCAATTGTGATGAACCAATTTCTAGTGATTTGAGTGCACTAGATTATCTTTATGAGGTTTTGCTTGAAATTCGTGAATCTGAAAATTGTGATGAAGAAATTTATGAAGAGATTCACGATAGCTCCTTGAATAAAAAGCATGATTGCAAGGATTTTACTGATGTCAATTGTGCTAATAATATGCAAAACCCTAAGCTTGGGGATGCTAGTTTTGCTATCTCTACTACTTGTTGCAATGATCATGATTGGGGTGATTCTTCTTTGTTGTGACGATTGGTAGCACACTAAGTGTTCCTCCGGTATTCGAGAGTTGCATAATCTCATAGTCATAGGAACATGTATAAGTCATGAAGAAAGCAATAACAACATACTAAACGATCAAGTGCTAAATTGACGGAATGGGTCAAGTCAATCACATTACTCTCTAATGATGTGATCCTGTTAATCAAATGACAACTCATGTCTATTGCTAGGAAACTTAACCATCTTTGATTCAACAAGCTAGTCAAGTAGAGGCATACTAGTGACACTCTGTTTGTCTATGTATTCACACATGTAATAAGTTCCCGATTAATACAATTCTAGCATGAATAATAAACATTTATCATGATATAAGGAAATATAAATAACAACTTTATTATTGCCTCTAGGGCATATTTCCTTCAGTCTCCCACTTGCACTAGAGTCAATAATCTAGATTACATAGTAATGATTCTAACATGCATGGAGTCTTGGTGCTGATCATGTTTTTCTCGTGAGAGAGGCTTAGTCAACGGGTCTGCAACATTCAGATCAGTATGTATCTTGCAAATCTCTATGTCTCCCTCCTTGACTTGATCGCGGATGGAATTGAAGGCGTCTCTTGATGTGCTTGGTTCTCTTGTGAAATCTGGATTCCTTTGCCAAGGCAATTGCACCAGTATTGTCACAAAAGATTTTCATTGGACCCGGTGCACTAGGTATGACACCTAGATCGGATATGAACTCCTTCATCCGAACTCCTTCATTTGTTGCTTCCGAAGCAGCTATGTACTCCGCTTCACACGGTGATCCCGCCACGACGCTTTGCTTAGAACTGCACCAACTGACAGCTCCACCGTTCAATTAAAAAACGTATCCGGTTTGTGACTTAGAGTCATTCGGATCAGTGTCAAAGCTTGCATTGACGTAACCATTTACGACGAGCTCTTTGTCACCTCCATAAACGAGAAACATATCCTTAGTTCTTTTCGTGTATTTCAGATGTTCTTGATCTGTCCGTTGATCCACTCGGATTACTTTGGTACCTCCTCGCTAAACTAATAGCAAGGCACACATCAGGTCTGGTACACATTATTGCATACATGATAGAGCCTATGGCTGAAGCATAGGGAACAACTTTCATTTTATCTCTATCTTCTACAGTGGTCGGGCATTGAGTCTGACTCAACTTCACACCTTGTAACACAGGCAAGAACCCTTTCTTTGCTTGATCCATTTTGAACTTCTTCAAAACTTTATCAAGGTATGTGCTTTGTGAAAGTCCAATTAAGCGTCTCGATCTATCTCTATAGATCTTGATGCCCAATATATAAGTAGCTTCACTGAGGTCTTTCATTGAAAAACTCTTGTTCAAGTATCCTTTTATGCTATCCAGAAATTATATATCATTTCCAATCAACAATATGGCATCCACATATAATATTAATGCTACAGAGCTCCCACTCACTTTCTTGTAAATACAGGCTTCTCCAAAAGTCTATATAAAACCATGTGCTTTGATCACACTATCAAAACGTTTATTCCAACTCCGAGATGCTTGCACCAGTCGATAAATGGATCGCTGGAGCTTGCACACTTTGTTAGCATCCTTTGGATCAATAAAACCTTTGGGTTGCATCATATACAACTCTTCTTCCAGAAATCCATTCAGGAATGCAGTCATTACATCCATTTGCCAAATTTCATAATCATAAAATGCAGGAATTGCTAACATGGTTCGGACGGACTTAAGCATCGCTACGGGTGAGAAGGTCTCATCATAGTCAACTCCTTGAACTTGTCGAAAACCTTTTGCAACAAGTCGAGCTTTGTAGACAGCAACATTACCGTCAGCATCAGTCTTCTTCTTGAAGATCCATTTATTCTTGATGGCTTGCCGATCATCGGGCAAGTCAACCAAAGTCCACACTTTGTTCTCATACATGGATCCCATCTCAGATTTCATGGCCTCGAGCCATTTCGCGGAATCTGTGCTCATCATCGCTTCCTCATAGTTCGTAGGTTCGTCATGGTCAAGTAACATGACCTCCAGAACATGATTACCATACCACTCTGGTGCGGATCTTACTCTGGTTGACCTATGAGGTTCGGTAGTAACTTGATCTGAAGTTACATGATCATCATCATTAGCTTCCTCACTAATTGGTGTAGGAGTCACAGGAACAGATTTCTATGATGAACTACTTTCCAATAAGGGAGCAGTACAAGAACCTCATCAAGTTCTACTTTCCTCCCACTCACTTCTTTTGAGAGAAACTCCTTCTCTAGAAAGGATCCATTCTTAGCAACGAATGTCTTGCCTTCGGATCTGTGATAGAAGGTGTACCCAACAGTCTCCTTTGGGTATCCTATGAAGACACATTTCTCCGATTTGGGTTCGAGATTATCAGGTTGAAGCTTTTTCACATAAGCATCGCAGCCCCAAACTTTAAGAAACGACAACTTGGGTTTATTACCAAACCACAATTCATAAGGTGTCGTCTCAACGGATTTAGATGGTGGCCTATTTAACGTGAATGCAGCCGTCTCTAAAGTATAAGCCCAAAACGATAGCGGTAAGTCAGTAAGAGACATCATAGATCGCACCATATCTAGTAAAGTATGATTACGACGTTCGGACACACCATTACGCTGTGGTGTTTCGGGTGGCGTGAGTTGCAAAACTATTCCGCATTGTTTCAAATGAAGACCAAACTCGTAACTCAAATATTCTCCTCCACGATAAGATTTTAGAAACTTTATTTTCTTGTTACGATGATTTTCATTGAACTTTTCAAATGTTTTAGACTTATGTTTCATCAAGTAGATATACCCATATATGCTCAAATCATCTGTGAAGGTGAGAAAATAACGATACCTACCGCGAGCCTCAACATTCATCGGACCACATACATCAGTATGTATGATTTCCAACAGATCTGTTGCTCGCTCCATTGTTCCGGAGAACGGCGTTTCAGTCATCTTGCCCATGAGGCATGGTTCGCAAGTACCAAGTGATTCATAATCAAGTGATTCCAAAAGTCCATCAAAATGGAGTTTCTTCATGCGCTTTACACCAATATGACCTAAACGGCAGTGCCACAAATATGTTGCACTATCATTATCAACTCTGCAACTTTTGGCTTCAATATTATGAATATGTGTGTCACTAGTATCGAGATTCAACAAAAATAGACCACTCTTTAAGGGTGCATGACCATAAAAGATATTACTCATACCATTATTCTCTGATTTAAATGAATAACCGTCTAGCATCAAACAAGATCCAGATATAATGTTCATGCTTAACGCTGGCACCAAATAACAATTATTCAGGTCTAAAACTAATCCCGAAGGTAGATGTAGAGGTAGCGTGCGATCGCGATCACATCGACTTTGGAACCATTTCCCACGCCAAGATCGTCACCTCGTCCTTAGCCAATCTTCGCTTAATCCGTAGTCCCTGTTTCGAGTTGCAAATATTAGCAACAGAACCAGTATAAAATACCCAGGCACTACTGCGAGCATTAGTAAGGTACACATCAATAACATGTATATCACATATAACTTTGTTCACCTTGCCATCCTTCTTATCCGCCAAATACTTGGGGCAGTTCCGCTTCCAGTGACCAGTCCCTTTGCGTAGAAGCACTCAATCTCGTGCTTAGGCCCAGACTTGGGCTTCTTCACTTGAGCAAAGAACTTGCTGCCATTCTTCTTGAAGTTTCCTTCTTCCCTTTACCCTTTTCTTGAAATCGGTGGTCTTGTTGACCATCAACACTTGATGCTCCTTCTTGATTTCTACCTCCGCAGCCTTTAGCATTGCGAAGAGCTCGGGAATTGTCTTATACATCCCTTGCATATTATAGTTCATCACGAAGCTCTTGTAGCTTGGTGGCAGTGATTGAAGAATTCTGTCCATGACACTATCATCAGGAAGATTAACTCCTAGTTGAATCAAGTGATTGTTATACCCAGAAATTTTGAGTATATGTTCACTGACAGAACTATTCTCCTCCATATTGCAGTTGTAGAACTTATTGGAGACTTCATATCTCTCAATCCAGGCATTTGATTGAAATATTAACTTCAACTCCTAAAACATCTCATATGCTCCATGACGTTCAAAACGTCGTTGAAGTCCCAGTTCTGAGTCGTAAAGCATGGCTCACTGAACTATCGAGTAGTCATCAGCTTTGCTCTGCCAGACGTTCATAACATCTGGCGTTGCTCCTGCAGCGGGTTTGGCACCTAGCGGTGCTTCCAGGATGTAATTCTTCTATGCAGCAATGAGGATAATCCTTAAGTTACGGACCCAATCCGTGTAGTTGCTACCATCATCTTTCAACTTTGCTTTCTCTAGGAACACATTAAAATTCAACGGAACAACAACGCGGGCTATCTATCTACAACAACATAGACATGTAAAATACTATCAGGTACTAAGTTCATGATAAATTAAAGTTCAATTAATCATATTACTTAAGAACTCCCACTTAGAAAGACATCCCTCTATTCATCTAAGTGATCACGTGATCCATATCAACTAAACCATGTCCGATCATCACGTGAGATGGAGTAGTTTTCAATGGTGAACATCACTATGTTGATCATATCTACGATATGATTCACGTTTGACCTTTCGGTCTCAAAGGTTCCGAGGCCATATCTGCATATGCTAGGCTCGTCAAGTTTAACCCGAGTATTCTGCGTGTGCAAAACTGGCTTGCACCCGTTGTATGTGAACGTAGAGCTTATCACACCCGATCATCACGTGGTGTCTCGGCGCGACGAACTTTCACAACGGTACATACTATGGGAGAACACTTGTACCTTGAAATTTAGTGAGAGATCATCTTATAATGCTACCGCCGAACTAAGCAAAATAAGATGCATAAAGGATAAACATCACATGCAATCAATATAAGTGATATGATATGGCCATCATCATCTTGTGCCTTTGATCTCCATCTCCAAAGCACCGTCATGATCACCATCGTCACCGGCTTGACACCTTGATCTCCATGGAAGCATCGCTGTCGTCTTGCCAACTATTGTTATCACAACTATCGCTACCGCTTAGTGATAAAGTAAAGCAATTACATGGCGATTGCATTTCATACAATAAAGCGACAACCATAAGGCTCCTGCCAGTTGCCGATAACTGTTACAAAACATGATCATCTCATACAATAGTTTATATATAATCATGTCTTGACCATATCACATCACAACATACCCTGCAAAAACAAGTTAGATGTCCTCTACTTGTTGTTGAAAATTTTACGTGGTTGCTACGGGTTTACCAAGAACCGTTCTTAACTACGCATCAAAAACCACAACGATTTTTCATCAAGTGTGTTGTTTTAACCTTCAACAAGTACCGGGCGTAGTCACACTCGATTCAACTAAAGTTCGAGAAACAGACACCCACTAGCCACACGTATGCGAAACGCAGCGGTAGAACCAGTCTCATGAACGCGGTGATGTAATGTCGGTCTGGGCCGCTTCATCCGACAATACCACTGAATCAAAGTATGACATGCTGGTAAGCAGTATGACTATTATTGCCCATAACTCTTTGTGTTCTACTCATGCATATAACATCTACGCATAGACCTGTCTCGGATACCACTGTTGGGGAACGCAGTATTTCAAAAAATTTACCTACGATCATGCAAGATCTATCTATGTGATGCATAGCAACGAGCGGGAGAGTGTGTCCACGTACCCTCATAGACCGAAAGAGAAAGCGTTAAGTAAAGCGGTTGATGTAGTCGAACTTCTTCGCGACCCAACCGATCAACTAGCAAACGCACGGCACCACCGCGATCTGCACATGTTCAGCTCGGTGACGTCCCTCGAACTCTTGATCCAGCTGAGACTGAGGGAGAGTTTCTTCAACATGAGGGCGTGATGACGGTGATGATGAAGCTACCGACGCAGGGCTTCGCCTAAGCACTACAACGATATGACCAAGGTAGAAATATGTGGAGGGGGGCACCGCACACAGCTAAGAATCAACTTGTGTGTCTATGGGGTGCCCCCCTCCCCCGTATATAAAGGAGTGGAGGAGGGGGAGGGCCGGCCTCATGGGGCGCGCCCGAGGGGGGGATTCCCACTCCTAGTAGGAGTAGGTTTCCCCCTTTCCCTAGTTGGAGTAGGAGAAGAAGGAAGAGGAAGAGGGAGAGAAGGAAAGGGGGGCCGCCTCCCCCCCCCCCCCCCAATTCGGATTGGGCCTGGGGGGCACGCGCGTCCCACTTGGCCGCCTCCTCCTCTCTTCCACCATGGCCCATTAAGGCCCATTAACTCCCGGGGTTCCAGGTAACCCCGCATCTCGAAAATGCCCGAACCTATCTGAAACCTTTCCGGTGTCCAAACATAGCCTTCAATATATCAATCTTTATGTCTCGACCATTTCGAGACTCCTCGTCATGTCCGTGATCACATTTGGGACTCCGAACAACCTTCGGTACATCAGAAAACATAAACTCATAATACCGATCGTCATCGAACTTTAAGCGTGCGGACCCTACGGGTTCGAGAACTATGTAGACATGACCGAGACTCATCTCCGTTCAATAACCAATAGCGGAACCTGGATGCTCATATTGGCTCCTACATATTCTACGAAGATTTTTATCGGTCAATACGTTGTTCCCTTTGTCATCGGTATGTTACTTGCCCGAGATTCGATCGTCGGTATCTCAATACCTAGTTCCGTCTCATTACCGGCCAGTCTCTTTACTCGTTACGTAATGCATCATCCCGTAACTAACTCATTAGTCACATTGCTTGCAAGGCTTATAGTGATGTGCATTACCGAGAGGGCCCAGAGATACCTCTCCGACAATCGGAGTGACAAATCCTAATCTCGACATATATACAAACTCAACAAACACCATCGGAGACACCTGTAGAGCATCTTTATAATCACCCAGTTACGTTGTGACATTTGATAGCACACTAAGTGTCCCACCGGTATTCGGGAGTTGCATAATCTCATAGTCATAGGAACATGTATAAGTCATGAAGAAAGCAATAGCAACAAACTAAACGATCATCGTGCTAAGCTAATAGATGGGTCTTTTCAATCACATCATTCTCTAATGATGTGATCCCATTAATCAAATGACAACTCATGTCTATGGTTAGGAAACTTAACCATCTTTGATTAACGAGCTAGTCAAGTAGAGGCATGCTAGTGACTAAGGATGGCAATGGATCGGGTTCGGCTCGGATTGAACAATACCAAATCCATATCTGAATCCATGAGGATATTCTTTGCCCATCCATGAAAAAACCCACGGGTGAAAATTTGTATCCATGTCCAAACCCGATGGGTATCCATAACCAATGGATATCCATCGGGTCCTATCAGAAACACATATACATGTACCTTGAAAAATCATATATCATAGTCACATAAAGACTCAAATTCTCGCAAAAAGTCATTGCATAGCTACAAAACATTAAACACCTGTACAAATGCTCACAAAATGACATCGAACAAGTGCAACACATGAAATGAGCTCTCAGATTCTCATAAAATGACATAGCAGAACATCAAGTAAGCACAAGTACGAGATTCTCGGCCTTAGTTTTTCACAGAATGATGCAGGAATAACCCAACATAATTTCGCAACCAATCAACTATAAAGTGGAATATGTTACTATAGTTTCTTCATCATCATCAAGAACACTTTGAAATGCCACAAAAAGAATGGAGTCGCTATCCCCTGATGCAAGATTCAATTGATCTGGGAACACCCAGTAACAAATTAATTATTGTGTAATATGAATTAGATGAATGATTGCAATTTTAGTTAGAGTGAAACTAGGTACAGAATGTCTGAGCTGTACAAATTCAGAACCTACATTGCAGTTTTTACAACCAAAGTAACTAATAATTAAAGCCATGGACTGTGAGATCTTTTTTCAGCACATGACATGGACCAAGTTGAGCACATGCTTTAATTAAAACAAATCTCTTGTCTGATCTGTACAAATTCTAGCTTTTTATTAATCATTCATAGCCCACTTGATCAAAATTAAAAAATGAGCAGACTGATTTTGTAAAAAGTAATTACTAATTAACAGGATAGATCAGGTCATGTGTACAAAGCGGAATCTGACTGGAATTGGCCAATACAAGTATCATTTTCTCTTGTTTTCTGATTTGCAGTCAGATTTGTAGTCTAATCTAACTGAAATTGACCACTACAGATTAGGTAATGCAGTAAAGTCCAACTTTTCACTCTCTTGCCACGAACTAACAAACAGAAGTTGACCACTACAAACCTCTTGTTCTCTACTCCAATTACTAATACGAAGTCATGAACAAGCACGTCATGCATATCCATGGACAAAAACGCTAGACGTACACGAGCAGGAACAACAAACTTACCTTGACAGTTGGCTGTTTGGCTTGGTCGTCGCCTCCACGACGTAGTCTGTGCCCGCCTCTCTACACCTCTCGTGCCGCCACACTCCTGGATGTGCACGCCGCCGCCCGCTGCATCATCGTACTCCACCTCGCTGTCGCACGTGCGTACTGGTGGTATGTTGCGTGCTTGGAAAGCGGAGGAGTCTAGGGAAGTGGATCCTCTAACATGAAGGAGGAAAGTCACCTAAGCTACAGTGCAAACTAGTGTAAAACATAGAAGGAAAGTCACGGGTACTGTAGCAAACACTCTATCATCTACTTAAGTAGGTACTATACACAGCTACTGTTGATATAAATAAATTCAAAATTAATTTTATTGCACCGTAATTTTGTTTGTATGTGATTTTTGTAAATGTATAAAGTAGATTTGTAATTTGCAAATTAATTCGAGTCATCTTAGCCTTAATCATATTGGAAGTGAAGGAGGGAAGTTAGAGAATTGTAGTTTAGATGACTTCCCTCCTTCATGTTAGAGGATCCACTTCCAGAGTCTAGGGGGTCTATGGACATTGAGTCGGCCAGCCACCTGCCCGTGGAGTTGGCTGCTACAGTGCGGCACCACTTGTGGAGGGCGGCGCTGGCTATATCTAAGTCCGCGGGAGTAAGAGTCGAGGAGATGAGAAGATCCTTAATAACGATTCACGAGTCGTTTACCGAGGAGATGAGAATGTGAAGGAGCAGTGGAGTAATTACTTGGTGGGGATTAGGGAATTTTCCTTTGATTTTTTAATAAAAATAATAAAAAAGCGGACAGGGTAAACACTTACGGGTCGGGTTCGGGTATATCCACAGGGATAAAATTATACCCATGCCCTATCCATGATTAGCCGGATTGGGTTCGGGCGTTGTCCATGGGTACAAAATTGTATCCAAATCCTGTCCACTCGGGTCGGGTATCCACGGGTATCCATATCCGTGGATAAAATTTCCATCCTTACTAGTGACACTCTGTTTGTCTATGTATTCACACATGTACTAAGTTTCCAGTTAATACAGTTCTAGCATGAATAATAAACATGTATCATGATATAAGTAAATATAAATAACAACTTTATTATTGCCTCTAGGGCATATTTCCTTCACTAGACACGGTTGGTCCGGCCAAAATGAGATATTTGCTCCAGTGCGCGCGGTGATCACACTTGCGTCATGGCAAACTCGTGCTCTGGCCTATTCTTTCCCCATGTTCCCATCGCCTTCCTCCGCGTCTCGACGTCCCAGTTTGCCCTGGAGGTGATACGTCTCCAACGTATCTATAATTTTTTATTGTTCCATGCTATTATATTATTTGTTTTGGATTTTTAATGGGCTTTAATATACTCTTTTATATTATTTTTGGGACTAACCTATTAACCGAAGGCCCAGTGCAAATTGTTGTGTTTTTGCCTATTTTAGTGTTTCGCAGAAAAGGAATATCAAACGGAATCCAAACGGAACGAAACCTTCGCGAGGATCCTCCTTGGAACAAACGCAATCCAGGAGACTTGGAGTGGAAGTCAGAGACGCAACGAGGCGGCCACGAGGCAGGAGGGCGCGCCCAGGGGGTAGGCACGCCCCCACCCTCGTGGGCCCCTCGTAGCTCCACCGACCTACTTCTTTCGCCTATATATACTCTTATACCCTGGAAACATCGAGGGGAGCCACGAAACCACTTTTCCACTGCCGCAACCTCCATCGTGGGGCTTTTTGCAGCGATCTGCCGGAGGGGGATTCTATCACGGAGGGCTTCTACATCAACACCATAGCCTCTCCGATGATGTGTGAGTAGTTTACCACAGACCTTCGGGTCCATAGTTATTAGCTAGATGGCTTCTTCTCTCTCTTTGGTTCTCAATACAAAGTTCTCCTCGATGTTCTTGGAGATCTATTCGATGTAATACTTTTTATGTGTGTTTGCCGAGATCCGATGAATTGTGGTTTTATGATCAATATTATCTATGAACAATATTTGGTTCTTCTCTGAATTCTTATATGCATGATTTGATATCTTTGCAAGTCTCTTTGAATTATCGGTTTAGTTTGGCCTACTAGATTGATCTTTCTTGCAATGGGAGAAGTGCTTAGCTTTGGGTTCAATCTTGCGGTGTCCTTTCCCAGTGAAAGTAGGGGAGCAAGGCACGTATTGTATTCTTGCCATCGAGGATAAAACTTGAGTTTATCCCTCTACCTCATGTCATCTTGCCTAATGCGTTACTCTATTCTTATGAACTTAATACTCTAGATGCATGATGAATAGCGGTCGATGTGTGGAATAATAGTAGTAGATGCAGAATCGTTTCGGTCTACTTGACACGGACGTACTGCCTATGTTCATGATCATGCCTAGATATTCTCATAACTAAGCGCTTTTCTATCAATTGCTTGGCAGTAATTTGTTCACCCACCGTAATATATGCTATCATGAGAGAAACCACTAGTGAAACATATGGCCCCCAGGTCTATTTTACATCATATTAGTTTCCTGTCTACTAGCCATTTCTGTCTTTGTTTATTTTGCAATCTTTACTTTTCAATCTATACAACAAAAATACCAAAAATATTTTTCTTATTATCTTTATCAGATCTCACTTTTGCAAGTGGCCGTGAAGGGATTGACAACCCCTTTATCGCGTTGGTTGCAAGGTTCTTGATTGTTTGTGCAGGTACTAGGCGACGTGTAATCTCCTACTGGATTGATACCTTGGTTCTAAAAAACTGAGGGAAATACTTACGCTACTTTGCTGCATCACCCTTTCCTCTTCAAGGGAAAACCAACGCATGCTCAAGAGGTAGCAAGAAGGATTTCTGGTGCCGTTGTCGAGGAATTCTACGCTCAAGTCAATACATACCAAGTACCCATGACAAACTCTTATCCCTCGCATTACATTATTTGCCATTTGTCTCTCGTTTTCCTCTCCCCCACTTCACAAAAATTTGTCGTTTTATTCGCCTTCTTTTTCGTTTGCCTTTTTCTCGTCAGATCTATTGTTTACTTGTGTTACCATGTGCCTTTTATATGCTTGCATCTTCGCTTGATAAAAATCTATTCATATGGAACCCCATCCACTTGCTAATCTTTTTAAGAGATCCAATTATGATGAACCAATTTCTAGTGATTTGAGTGCACTAGATTATCTTTATGAGGTTTTGGTTAAAATTCGTGAATTTGAAAATTGTGATGAAGAGATTCACAATAGCTCCTTGAATAAAAAGCATGATTGCAATTTTACTATAAATTCTCTTGATGTCAATTGTGCTAATAATATGAAAAACCCTAAGCTTGGGGATGCTAGTTTTGCCATGTCTACTACTTATTGCAATGATCATGATTGGGGTGATTCTTCTTATGATCTTGAAAATTTATTTAAGCCCCATGATGAATATGAGGTTGATAATAATGTTTGCAATAATATTGAAAGTGGGTTTGGAAGAGTGTCAACTTTAGATCCCACATATTTGGAGAATGTTCAATCTTATGAAGTTTTTGATAAAAGTGGGTTTGGAGAGGTCATGACTTTAGTTAATGTTAATCCCACTATTTCAGAAGAGTGTCAACTTTGCATGCATGTGGATCGTGTTGAGAATATGTTATGTGATAGCTATATTGTTGAATTTGCTTATGATCCTACATGTAATTATTATGAGAGAGGAAAATATGGTTGTAGAAATTTTCATGTTACTAAATTACCTCTCTTCATGTTGAGATTGCTATCGTCTCTTTCTTCTTCCTTACATATGCTAGTTTCTGCTTTCCATGATAATTTGTTTGCTTATAAAATGCCTATGCATAGGAATTATGTTAGACTTAGATGTGTTTGTGACATGTTTTATGATGCTCTCTTTGTGTTTCAATTATTATCATCCTTGTGAGCATCAATAAAAATTATGCCTACATAGGGGCGTTAAACGATAGCGCTTGTTAGGAGGCAACCCAATTTTATTTGTGTTCCTTGATTTTTGTTCCTGTTTAGTAATAAATAATTCATCTAGACTCTGTTTAGATGTGGTTTTATGTTTAATTTAGATTTTGTGCCAAGTAGAACCTTTGGGAAGACTTGGGTGAAGTCTTTGTGATCTTGCTGTAAAAAACAGAAACTTTAGCGCTCACGAGATTAGCTGCCATTTTTTATTGGAGAGTGCTTTTAGGTTGATTATTTTTGCAGATGATTAATAGATAAATTATTCACGTCAACCAATTTATTTCAGAATTTGTGGAGTTCTAGAAGTATACGTTTGATACAGATTACTACAGATTGTTCTGTTTTTGACAGATTCTGTTTTTCGTGTGTTGTTTGCTTATTTTGATGAATCTATGGCTAGTATCGGGGGGTATGAACCATAGAGAAGTTGGAATACAGTAGGTTTAAACCAATATAAATAAATAATGAGTTCATTACAGTACCTTAAAGTGGTGGTTTGTTTTCTTACACTAACGGAGCTCATGAGATTTTCTGTTTAAGTTTTATGTTGTGAAGTTTTCAAGTTTTTGGGTAAAGATTTGATGGATTTTGGAATAAGGAGTGGCAAGAGCCTAAGCTTGGGGATGCCCAAGAAGCCCCAAGGTAAAATTCAGGGACAACCAAAATCTTAACCTTGGGGATGCCCCGGAAGGCATCCCCTCTTTCGTCTCGTCTATCGGTAACTTTACTTGACGCTATATTTTTATTCACCACATGATATGTGTTTTGCTTGGAGCGTCTTGTATGATTTGAGTCTCTGCTTTTTAGTTTCCCACAATCATACTTGCTGTACACACCTTTTGGAGAAACACACATGAATTGGAATTTATTAGAATACTCTATGTGCTTCACTTATATCTTTTGAGCTAGATAATTTTGCTCTAGTGCTTCACTTATACCTTTTTAGAGCACGGTGGTGGTTTTATTTTAAAGAAATTATTGATCTCTCATGCTTCACTTATATTATTTTGAGAGTCTTTTAGAACAGCATGGTAATTTTCTTTGGCTATAAAATTAGTCCTAATATGATAGGCATCCAAGATGGGTATAATAAAAACTTTCATATAAAGTGAATTAAATACTATGAGAAGTTTGATACTTGATAGTTGTTTTGAGATATAAAGATGCTAATATTAGAGTCGTGCTAGTTGAGTAATTGTGGAATTGAGAAATACTTGTTTTGAGGTTTGCAAGTCCCGTAGCATGCACGTATGGTAAATGTTGTGTGACAAATTTGAAGCATGAGGTGTTCTTTGATTGCTTTCCTTATGAGTGGCGGTCGGGGACGAGAGATGGTATTTTCCTACTAATCTATCCCCCTAGGAGCATGCGCGTAGTGCTTGGTTTTGATGACTTGTAGATTTTTGCAATAAGTATGTGAGTTCTTTATGACTAATGTCGAGTCCATGGATTATACGCACTCTCACCCTTCCATCGTTGCTAGCCTCTTCGGTACCGTGCATTGCCCTTTCTCACCTCAAGAGTTGGTGTGAACTTCGTCGGTGCATCCAAACCCCCGTGATATGATACACTCTATCACACATAAGCCTCCTTATATCTTCCTCAAAACAGCTACCATACCTACCTATTATGGCATTTCCATAGCCATTCCGAGATAATATTGCCATGCAACTTTCCACTGTTCTGTTTATTATGACATGCTCCATTGTTGTCATATTGCTTTGCATGATCATTTAGTTGACATCGTATTTGTGGCAAGGCCACCTTCACAATTCTTTCATACATGTCACTCTTGATTCATTGCACATCCCGGTACACCGCCGGAGGCATTCACACATAATCATATTTTGTTCTAAGTATCGAGTTGTAATTCTTGAGTTGTAAGTAAATAAAAGTGTGATGATTTTCATTATTAGAGCATTGTCCCATGTGAGGAAAGGATGATGGAGACTATGATTCCCCCATAAGTTGGGATGATACTTCGGACGAAAAAAAAGAGGCCAAAGAAGCCCAATGTCGGTGTACTAGAGTAGGGGTACCCTAGTACCCCGAACTCGTGCACGGGAAGTTGCAGCACCCCGCGGCAGGGCCGGCCTAGTGACCGCCAAGTTCCTCCGCGGCTCCTTTGGATCCATTCAAGAACAAAGTAATCAAGGCCCCGGCAAGAGGAGCTTACCGGGAAGGCCACTCAAGGCACGAAGGAAACAAGACCCCGGCAAGAGGAGCTTGCCGGGAAGGCTTGGTGATCGACAGGCTCCCGAGCGCGACAAGGATTCAGCCACGGCAAGGTGCTTGCCGCGGCAGGCAACCTCTCTTCATCTCCGCTCCAGCTCATCCGCCAACGTGTCGCCATGGTGCTTTCCCAGGCACGCGTGTCAATGGGCTGTGCAGCCAGCGGGGAGCGGCGATAAGCGGCGCTGACAAGCTACCGTCGTGGCAAACGGAGGCGCACTTGACGGTCCCTGTTGCACTGTTTAGGCGACAGGGACGGGCATTTATTACTCTTGTCCCTTGCCGTCAGAGTTAGGTATAGAACACTGTACACTGTACAAGTTGGTGTACCAACTACTGTTTTCCCATTTTTGCCCTCATCTGCGTTGCCACCTGTGGTGACCCCTTGAGACTATAAAAGGAGGCCCATGTGCAACGTAGAAAGGGTTCGGCTCGTTCGGTTCATTCGACTCATACGAGACCACACTCACTCAAGCTAGGTTTTGTAGCTCTCATTGCTCCCTAGCAAGAACACAATAGAATCAACCAAGCAGCAGTAGGAGTGTTATCTCTCCGGAGAGCTCCGAAGCTGGGTAAATCTGCTCGTGTGCATCGCCTCGATCCGCTCTTTGTGCATTCTCCGCCCCCTCCGAACCACAAGGGACTAGGTCCCATAGGTGTTCGTGGGACACGATCAGCTTCCCCGACATCTTTGGCGCGCCAGGTAGGGGGCGTCGAGGCTGTGTGAACCTGATCCGGCGTTCACGCGAGCAACTTCTTCAACATTTTCATCAACATGCCACCGAAGAAGAAGGCTTCGGCGGCAGCAGAGCCGTCCACGTCAAACCCGCCACCACCGGAGCTGACGAGTGGTGGGGAAGACGCTGGCGGAGGAACGGGCGTCGTCGAGAGAGCCCACGACGCCGCCAGGTCCAAGGACAAGGCGGCGCAAGCTTCGGTGTCCGAATCCGCACCACGTCCTTCTCAAGAGGCGCGAGACCGATAGTGTCATGATGCTCGCAGCACCATACGCTCGTTGGATCAAGGCCAAGCTGGAGGCTCCCGAGGCCTTCGAGACCCGCATGCACGCCAGCATGCTGGTACGAGCGGAGTATGGTCGCTTGGGCGGGATGCTGCTCCTCCTAACTTGGTTAGGAGTTCGAGCACATCCCGTTCCTTGCTTCGTACGCCGTTGCCACCCTCCACTCCAGCAGAAGCCTTGGCGAGAGCTCAACTTCTTCTAGACTATCCTCCAACGGCCGACAAGGTCGACGAATGGAGGGCCACCATCCAGAGTCTCATCGGCTTTGCCAACGGCGACGTTCCGCGGCAACCAACTGCGTCCTTGCCGCGGCGCGGCGACAAAACGCGAGCCGGTGGCGACGAGACCTGCGGGGGTGTAACCACCATGCACTCCCCTTCCCGAAGGCCAAGATCACCAGCTCCTCGGATCCACCTCGACAGCGACTCCACCGCGTCGTCGGATCCACGAGCTCGCCGTGATCAGCGCCAAGTTCTTAAGGAACGGCAAGAAGAAGACGCTCGAACCCGCATCGAGCGCCGAAGAGAAGCGCGGCGTCAATCTGACCAACGCGCCGGGCCCGCTGTTGATATGCATGCGCCAGGGGAACCAGGCGACTTGTCATACGCGGTAGGTTGACCTGCGTTCACCCGTGAGCTGCGGCAAGTCCAGTGGCCCGACAAGAAAAACTTCAAGCCAGATGTGCCAGAGAAGTATGATGGCAGGACACACCCATCGGAGTTCCTCAACATCTACACCATAGCAGTGCAGGCTGCGGGAGGACGAGACGACAAGATCCTCGCCAACTACTTCCCGCTGGTGCTCAAGCCAAACGTCAGATCTTGGCTCATGCACTTGCCGGACAGCTCCATTTCTTCTTGGGCAGATTTGTGCCATCAGTTTGTCGGCGCCTTCACAGGCGGCCACAAGCCTCATGGCCAAGAGAGTGACCTTCACCTGCTTTCCCAGAAGGAAGGAGAGTCCCTACGCAAGTTTATCTAGAGATTCAGTCGTGTGCACTACAACATCCCAGATGTCCACCCTGCCGCGGTGATCAGCGCGTTTCATCAGAACGTGCGGAACCGCAGGATGAGGGAGGAGATGGCGATGTGCAAAGTCAAGGACGTCGGTGAGCTGTATGCCTTGGCCGACAAGTGTGCACGCGTCTTTGAGGAGGAAGAAGACTCCCTGGAGAGAATGTGGGAGCAGAATCTGACAGTGAGGAAACCGCCCCGGCAAAGAAGAGCCGGCGGCGGAACAACAGAAAGAAGAAGAGCCAAGAAGTACTAGTTGTCGAGCAGTCCGGCAAGGATGGTGCCGCCAACAAAGCCAAGGCTGGTGGCTCCGGCAAGGAGGTTGCCGCTGACGCCGACCGCCAAGCTGTGGCGGCCGCCGACAAGCAGGACAGCTCCAACAAGCAATACTGCAAGATTCACCGCACCAAGGGCCACGACCTCCAGAGCTGCAAGAAAGTTGAGCAGCTTGTTGAACAGCAGAGAGCTGAGTACGAGCGGCGAGACAAGGAGAAGGCCCAGGAAGGTGTTGTGGCAGCTAGCAAGAAGAGACCCGGCCGGGGAGGACGCCGCGGCAAGGCTAAGCACCGGCAAGGAGACAGACCTCCCCGCGGCCGCGACAAGGAAGAAGACGAAGATGATGATGACGAAGACATGGAAGACGACGAAGCTGATGAGCAGGAGTTTCAGAAGGCAACGGAGGTCCTTTGCGTCGACGGTGGTGCTTCTCTGCATACCTCGCACCGCCAACTCAAGCAATGGATGCGTGAGGTTAATGCGGCAGAACCGTCCGTAGAGTCGCGCAGGCCTCTGAAGTGGTCCAGCACGCCCATCATCTTTGACATTGAGGACCACCCTGATCGCATAACTGCGGTCGGGTGCTTGCCGATGTTGGTATCACCAACTATCCGCAACCTCAAGGTCACAAAGATGTTGGTTGACGGCGGGGCCGGCCTGAATCTGATCTCCTCTGCAGTGCTCCAGAAGCTTCAAATCCTCGACAATGAGCTCAAGAAACTGGAACTTTCCAAGGAATCAGCCCAGGAAGGAGCAAGCCGAAAGGGAAGATCACACTGCCAGTAACATTTGGCAGTGAACTGAATTTCAGGACTGAGAGGGTCACATTCGACGTTGCCGATTTCCCATTGCCCTACAATGGAATACTTGGTCGTCCAGCACTCGCCAAGTTCATGGCAGCCTCTCATTACGCCTACAACCTGCTCAAGATGCCCGGCCCGATAAGCGTCATTTCTGTCCATGGCGACAAGAAGGATGCACTTATCTGCGCCGACAAGATTTACCGGGATGCAGCAACTGCCACAGATAGCAAATCACTTGCCGCTGAAGCTCCCGGGGGGAAGAAGAAGACCACTTTGTCCGGCAAGAGCTCTGATGCCCACTCCGGCAAGCGCACCTCTTCGGAGTGCTGCGTTACCGTCGAGGACGCACCATCGAGCTCCACCGGCAAGTGCAAGAAGATGATGGCTGCTCCGCCGAAGACCAAGAAGGTGTCCGCCAAGGAGGACGGCACTGGTGGTACCTTCACCATCAGTGCCACGCTTGACCCTAAATAGGAAGGCGCGCTCGTTGCTTTCCTGCGGGCGAATGTCGACGTGTTTGCATGGCAACCGTCTGACATCCCCGGTGTTCCCAGGAAAGTGATTGAGCATCACCTAGCTGTCTGTCCTCATGCGCGGCCCGTCAAGCAAAAAGTCAGGAAGCAGGCAGTGGAGCGCCAAGAATTCATAGCAGAAGAGATCAAGAAGTTGGAAGCAGCAGGCCTTGTTAGAGGGGTGCTCCATCCCACGTGGTTGGCCAATCCGGTAGTTGTACGAAAGGTGAATGGGAAATGGAGACTTTGTATCGACTTTACAGATGTTAATAAAGCTTGTCCCAAAGACCCATTTCCCTTGCCGCGTATCGACCAGATTGTTGACTCCACAGCTGGATGTGATTTGCTTTCATTTCTTGACGCATATTCAGGATATCATCAGATCTTCATGGCAGAAGAGGATGAAGAGAAAACCGCATTCATTACCCCATGTGGCACATACTGCTTTATTCGGATGCCTTTTGGGTTGAAGAATGCTGGTTCAACATTTGCAAGAGTAGTCCATGATGCCTTTGAGCCACAAATACACAGAAATGTAGAAGCTTACATGGATGACATAGTGGTCAAGAGCAAGGACAAAGCAACTCTGGTTCAAGATTTAGATGAGACCTTTGCAAATCTGCGCAAGATCAACCTCAAGCTCAATCCCGAGAAGTGCGTGTTTGGAGTTCCTTCCGGCAAGCTTCTCGGGTTCTTCGTGTCTCAGAGAGGAATTGAAGCCAATCCCGACAAGATCAAGGCCATTGAGCAGATTGAAGCACCAAAGCGTGTCAAGGATGTAAGAAAGCTTGCCGGTTGCGTGGCTGCTCTCAGCAGGTTTTTCTCTAGGTCAGCTGAGCGCGCCTTGCCATTTTTCAAGATTTTGAAAAAGGCAGGTCCAATGAAATGGACTCCCGAAGCGGAGGCTGCGCTGCAGGACTTAAAGAGGTACCTGTCCTCCACTCCAATACTTGTCGCACCTAGGCCACAAGAGAAGTTGCTGCTGTATATAGCGGCAACCAATCAAGTGGTTAGTGCTGCGTTAGTAGCGGAGAGGGAGGCAGATGATGAGCCGGCAACCGAGGCAGATGCATCCAGCGACAAGCAGGGGGCTTCGCCGTCAAGCTCTGGTCCCGACAAGGACGGATCTGCGCAGGATTGCGACAAGATGCAGAAAAGGATGGTGCAGCGCCCAGTCTACTTTGTCAGTTCCCTTCTGCAGGGGGCTAGGTCAAGGTATTCTGGTGTGCAGAAATTGCTTTCCGGCAGAGCTCCCTGAAGCCGCCGCCAAGAAAGTCCCCAAAATCAACGCAGATATCGCTGAGGAGCAGTCTGCTCCGACAAGCCCTAGGGTTTGTTTCGTTGAAGCAGACGCTCCCGACAAGTTTTGCTCCGGCAAGCTCGTCGGGGATCATCAAGCTCCGGCTGAGCCGCAGGTTCTTGTCGTGGAAGCTGATGTTCCCGCAGCGGCAGATGTGCCTTTAGTCCTTGTTGTCGAGCCACGAGCTCCGGCATGGGCACAAAGCAGATCGTCCATTTCCTTGAACAGAGAACTTCCCGAAGAGCAAGAAGAAGCGAGAAAGAGTAGCCCGGCGGTCAAGTATGTACCAGTTTGTTGACAACATCCTGCATGTAAGAAGACTCAACGGAGTGAAATTGAAGTGTATTTGCCGGGAAGATGGATGTAAGCTGTTGGCGAGAGATACACGGAGGCATATGTGGTCACCACATTGGCGCCAAGAGCACTTGCCGCAAAGCTTTACGGCAAGGTTTCTTCCGCCGAAGCCCTCCAGGATGCAACTGCACAAGTAACCAAGTGTGAAGCGTGCCAGTTCCATTCAAAACAGATACACCAGCTAGCTCAAGCTCTCCAGACGATCCCTTTTTCCTGGCCATTTTCGGTCTGGGGGCTCAATATCCTCGGCCCCTTCCCCCGAGCTGTCGGGGGCTTTGAGTACTTGTACGTTGCAATCGACAAGTTCACAAAGTGGCCGGAAGTGGAAGCGGTGAGGAAGGTGACAAGACAACAAGCCAAGTTCTTCAGTCAATTGTTTGCCGTTTTGGGATACCTAACCGGATCATCACCGACAACGGCACCCAATTCACGAGTCGCACCTTCATGCAAGACGTCCAAGATCTTGGCGCCAAGGTTCTGCTTTATACATTGCTCACCCAAGAAGCAACGGTCAAGCGAGAGGGCAAATGCTGAAGTGCTGCGAGGACTCAAGACCAGAACTTTTGACAGGCTGCGCAAGTGCGGAAGAAACTGGATTGAGGAGCTGCCGGTGGTTCTTTGGTCGATCAGGACAACGCCAAATCGAGCCAATCGTCCGCACACCTTCGCTCTAGTCTATGGAGCAGAGGCGGTTCTCCCCACGGAACTCAGATATTGATCACATCGAGTACTCGCTATGATGAGCTTGAGCAAGAGCAGCTGCGACAAGATGACGCGCTACCTCGAGGAGGATCGTCTTCAGGTCAGACGAGCTGCTCGTTACCGACAAGCTTTGCGCCGCTACCATAGCCGCAAAGTTAATGCCGTAAGCTTCGAGGAGGGCGACCTTGTTCTTCGCTGCTCAATCCGCCAAGAATTCCAACAAGTTAGCGCCTTGAAGTGGGAAGGCCCTTATCGGGTGAAAGCGAGTCACTAGGCTCGGCGCTGTCCGCTTGAGACCGAAGATGGCGTTCGGTGAGCAACTCCTGAATATAGAGCATCTTCGTAAGTTTTACCGATAGAAGCGCTGGTTGCGGAACCCGTTCCGGCAACCACCCTTTTGTACAAGTCTTGCCGCTGTTGCATGTAATCCTTCAGACAAAACCGGGCGCAGACCCGTGCATCAAGAAGCTCATGTGTTGCGCACAATTTGTCAATTTCATGCTTTCATCATTATTATGCGTGTATTATCTGACATTTTGTGCAGCATCCACACCCGGTAAGCGATAACGAGCCACTAGGCTCCATAACTTTATTTTCTCTTCTTTCTTCTCAAAAGAAAGGAAGGTTCATCCACCCACAAGTTAACCGGGGGGGGGGGGGGGAAGGAGAAGATATGGTGTGGGCCACCAAGTGTCGCTCGAGGAAGTATCGCCTCGCCGGGAAGCAAACGACAGAAAAGCTAAGATACTAAGATTAAGCAATCAGTTTTTAAATTTTTAAGTTATCTTCCTCGAACGATAGTACTTTGTATGGAAAACCTGTGCGCGGAGGAACCAACTCGCGGCTAGCTTGCGCCCTTACTTTGTTTCGAGTCCGCTCAACAACTTAAGCGTGCTGCAACTAGTTCCGACAAGGTTTCTTGTCGGAGGTAGCATCGCCAGCAGGCTGCTGACGTTCCGCACTCAGCGCTCGCGGCAAAGGTGCTCGCACCGACAAGTTCCCTAAAAGCGTAGGGCACAAACATACAAGGGAAGGAATCAAGTAAAGGAAATAACATTGCAATTGTTGCCTAAGATAGAGTATATTACAAAATAACTTGTCGCAGATCTAATAAATTGTTCTACTAAACATGATCTGCAGCGACAAGGAAAAGATAAACTTGGCGGCCTAGTCCACGCGGTCGCCATCGAGCCTCTTGACTCCGCTCACCCTGTCCACGATGGGTGCGACAAGGGCCTTGAGTGCTTCAACGTCGGCAGATGGAGGCAGGGACTTGAGGACGTTGGTGAAGTTGACGCCTGGGTTGCGGAAGGCCACCTTCATCAGCACCTTCTGGAGAGCCCCGGCGCAGACTTGGCGCGACTCGTCGGCCAGTTGCTTTGGGATCTCCTCCCGGAGCCGCTGGAGACCCGTCAACACGCCCTTGAAGAACAGGCTGAGTTTGGCGCTGGGTTGGAGGTTCTCGTCGGTGGAGTACCCAAGATCCACCATCCCCAGCTCCATCAGCTCATTGTGGATGGCGGCGGCAGTGTCCACAAGACCTTCTGTCCAGTGCATTATGCAATCTCTGAGAGTATCCTGGGCAGTCGCGGCATTCGCCAACAGCTCCTCGTATGCCTTGATCTTCTCCAGGAGGCCCGTTCCCGCTCCTTGGCGCCGTTCAACGTCTCCGTCAGGGTGGTCAGCTTCAGTTCCAGATCCGCCTTGGAGTCCTTGGCGGCGTTGAGCTCTTTGATCTTCTCAGCAAAACGACCCTGCAGCTCGCCAAGAGTGTAGGCGTCCTTCTCGCGCTCGCGTTTCAGCCCGGCGACCTCCTCCTCGCTCTTCTGGAGGGTGGCCTCTAGCTGTGCCACCCTCGTCTCCAATTCCTTCTTGGCGGCCTCGGCAGTTGCGGCGGCGTCCTTTGCCTCCTTGAGTGCTCCGCCAATTGATTGCTCGCGCGCGGCAAGATCTTCCTCGTAGCTGTCGAGGTTGATCTTCCGCTGTGCCATCTCACCTTCTTGCGCGGAGAGCTTCTCGCCGGCAAGCCTTTGCTGCTCCTCGACCTCGGCCTTCTCCAGGATGAAGGTTGTGCGCTCCTCAGCAAGGTGCTCCCGCGCTTCTGCTATGTCCCAGAGAGTTTCTTTGTTGGCGCGCCGGAGCTCTTCTGCGCGTTTCTCCATGTCAGCTCCCGCCCTCGCGACGAGCGCTTCCTGCGACTCTAGCTTAGCTTGTCGGGCGCGGTAGAGCGACAGCAGCTTCTTCAGCAGCTGCTCCTCCTCAGGCTCGCCACTGCTGCTGCTGGGTGCGTCAACCAAGGACAGCCCAGCGGAGGCGAGCAGCTCCACGTCGAAGGTCTCTCCCTCGACCGACGCCCTGGAGCTCGATGCCCATGGAAGCTTGATGAAGACACCTTCGCCGGCCTTCAGATAGGCGTCGGGCTGGGACTCTTCGGAGTCTGGTGCGGCATCGGTGGCGGGAGGATCGGCGGTCGGTGCAGCGCCTGGCGCTCCTGCGGCCTCAGGGCCGTCAGTACGATCACTGGGCCCCTCCCCAGCCTCTGCGCCGGCAGCCTTGGCGGCCCCTCGCCGGCGGACCCATCGGCGCCGGCCTCCTCTTCCATGTTGGCGGCGTCGTCATTGTTGCCGCGAGTGTCCTCCTCGCCGGCAACCTCAGTCTCCATCGGCTCTCCGGCAGATGGATCTGATGATCAGAGAAAGAAATAACAGTCAAGCAAATGTTCGTAAAGAAGAACAGAAGAAAAAGAACCCAAGGAAAATTTGCAGTCAAGAAGATTACCTGCAATGGGATCTGTTGCCGCGGTCTCCACCACCGGAGGATCGTCGGCGCTGCCCCTTGTCGGAGAAGCTCCCCTTGTCGGAGAGGCCTCCCTTGCCGGAGAGCGCTCCCTTGGCCGAGATATCTCCCTTGGCGGCGTAGTTGAAGCAAGCAGGACTTCGGGAGTGACCTCCGGGGCCTCCTGATGAGGCTGCTCTGCTCCTACATAATTCAACAAGTCAGATATCAGTGATGAAGGAGCACCCAAGCACACCTAACCGTAAGAGATAAACCGAGTACTTACGCTGGGGGCTGTGCTGGGGGCTGCTCTGTTGAAGGGTTGCCGGATCCGGCAAGGGAGTTTCAGACGTGCCTCCTGTCGCCACGGGAGATTCGTCTTCAATGACCACCACCGGAGTCTTGGCCCTCTTCGACGCCCTCTGAGCCAGCGTCCTGAAGAAGGAAAAAGCTCAGAATGAAGCAAGTCTGATACAAGATAAAGCAATAAATTGAAGAATTACAAGTAGCAGCGACAAGATCTTACTCTTCCTCTTCTTCCTCGGAGCTGAGAGCGGAGAAGTCAAATTCCGCTCCAGTGCGACGAGATGGAGGAGTAGGCTCCCTCGGACGCTTGGCGGGTGCGGGGGCCGTGGCTCCAGAAGGCCCCGCTCCCGTTCTTTGTGGCGGCATGAGGCGCTCCGCATGAAACAGTGCTTGCCGCGGTGGAGCGCGTCGGGCGGCGAGGCGGCTGTTGGCCCGTCGGCCGCCCCGCCACCTCTCCGGTCTTGCGGAGACGTCTTCTTGGCGGAGCCGCGGGCTCTTCCCGCGGAAAGCTACTTGACGGTGGAGGGGAGGCGCCCCTGGCAGGCTCGTTCAGCTCAGCATCGGGCTCGGCCTGCTCCACCTCGCCGGCGAACTCCTCTCAACCGGCAAGGCTTGCCGCCTCGGCTGTTTCTGCCTCCTCGACGGTGAACCCAAACACGCCGGCGGTAGCAGCTTCTGCCGCCTCCTCCAACCTTGTGGCGATGCGCGCCATCTCTTGCTCGGTGGTGTCGCGGGTGAGCCGCTTCTGCTCGTCGGCACGGATCGGCGAGGGTGCAATGCGGCGGTGAAGGAAGTCCGCGCCAACTGCTCCTACGGTAAGCCCGGCATGCCTGAGGCGCAAAATCCTAGTCACGGCAATCTTCAACTTGGCATCCTCCGGCGCCAAGTTGCTCCAATCGTCGCCGCGCACTATGGGGGTTTGGCGCAGGGCAGTGAAAGGCTGCGGGTCCTCCTCTAAGATCCAACACCAGTCAGCTCTCCACTCCTCCTACTTGCTGCGCAGCTCTCCGTCAAGATATGCTTCCTTCTTGCCGATCCTGGAGATCCATGCAATTCCTCCGGCAAGCGGCTCTCCTCTCTCTACGCGGGGCATGAAGTAATGGCGGAAAAGCGCTACATTTGGGTGGACCCCGACAAAGTTCTTGCAGAGGTGTGCGAAAACTGCCATGGTGAGGACGGCGTTGGGGGTGAAATCAAGGAGGCGGAGGCCATATGTGTTCATGACATCGCAAAAGAATTCGGAAAAGGGCGGGCAGAGGCCACAGTGGAAGAAAAGCGTGAAGAAAGGATACCCGATGGAAACCTTCTCGGACGTGGCAGCGGAGATCACCCTCGTGCGCGGGTGCGCCCGCGTCGCCGTCGACCAGAAAAGGTAATACAGCTCCCGCAGCTCCTTCCTGTCAAGCAGGGGATCGAAGAGGGCCCGCTCCTTCCGCAGCGCCGCGAGCCGCTGCGCCTCGGCCGATTTCACGCCTTTCCCCTTGTCGGCTTTCGGAGCCATGGGGGGAGGTGGTGGAGGAGGTCGACGGCGTTGGTGGCGCCGGTGGCAATGGGGGGGCGGAGCGTCGCTCTCTTTGGACTTGAGAAGAAAAGGGGGGCGGCGGTGGTTTTTGATGTGACAGCAATGGCAAGTGGGCGTTCTGCCCCTGTTCCCCCTGCTTATAAGGAGGGAGAGGGGGCGGGCGTTCCGGTTTTCCCATTAAAGAAAGCACCCACAATCCCTCCCACGACGCCACGTCCGGAACGTGACGTTCGTGGGGGACGTGGTGGGTCCAAGGCGAATAACTGCGCGATCTAGGCCGCGTGCCTGCAGTAATCGCTTTGGGCCTGGCCCAACAGAGCTCGGCGCCGTGTATGGCCCAGGCCCGGGGGCTCCTGTCGGTGTACTAGAGTAGGGGTACCCTAGTACCCCGAACTCGTGCACGGGCAGTTGCAGCACCCCGCGGCAGGGCCGGCCTAGTGACCGCCAAGTTCCTCCGCGGCTCCTTTGGAGCCATTCAAGAACAAAGTAATCAAGGCCCCGGCAAGAGGAGCTTGCCGGGAAGGCCACTCAAGGCACGAAGGAAACAAGACCCCAGCAAGAGGAGCTTGCCGGGAAGGCTTGGTGATCGACAGGCTCCCGAGCGCGACAAGGATTCAGCCGCGGCAAGGTGCTTGCCGCGGCAGGCAACGTCTCTTCATCTCCGCTCCAGCTCATCCGCCAACGTGTCGCCATGGGGCTTTCCCGAAGCAGCGTGTCAATGGGCTGTGCAGCCAGCGGGAGCGGCGATAAGCGGCGGCGACAAGCTACCGTCGTGGCAAACGGAGGCGCTTGACGGTCCTCACAGAATGTTTAGGCGAGTTGTGGACGGGCATTTATTACTCTTGTCCCTTGCCGTCGAGTTAGGTATAGAACATCAGACCTTTGTACAAGTTGGTGTACCAACTACTGTTTTCCCATTTTTGCCCTCATCTGCGTTGCCACCTGTGGTGACCCCTTGAGACTATAAAAGGAGGCCCATGTGCAACGTAGAAAGGGTTCGGCTCGTTCGGTTCATTCGACTCATACGAGACCACACTCACTCAGGCTAGGTTTTGTAGCTCCCATTGCTCCCTAGCAAGAACACAATAGAATCAACCAAGCAGCAGTAGGAGTGTTATCTCTCCGGAAAGCTCCGAAGCTGGGTAAATCTGCTCGTGTGCATCGCCTCGATCCGCTCTTTGTGCATTCTCCGCCCCCCTCCGAACCACAAGGGACTAGGTCCCATAGGTGTTCGTGGGACACGATCAGCTTCCCCGACACCCAAATAATAAAAAAAGAGGCCATAAAAAAAGAGAGGGCCCAAATAAAAAAATGAGAGAAAAAGAGAGAAGGGGAAATGTTACTATCCTTTTTCCACACTTGTGCTTCAGAGTAGCATCGTGATTTTCATGATGGAGAGTCTCTTATTTTGTCACTTGCATATACTAGTGGGAATTTTTCATTATAGAACTTGGCTTGTATATTCCAATGATGGGCTTCCTCAAAATGCCCTAGTTCTTCGTGAGCAAGCAAGTTGGATGCACACCCACTTAGTTTCTTTTGTTGAGCTATCATATATTTATAGCTCTAGTGCATCTGTTGCATGGCAATCCCTACTCCTTGCATTGAGATCAATTGATGGACATCTCCATAGCCCGTTGATTAGTTGCGTCAATGTGAGACTTTCTCCTTTTTTGTCTTCTCACACAACCTCCATCATAATATTCTATTCCACCCATAGTGCTATGTCCATGGCTCGCGCTCATATATTGCGTGAAAGTTGAAGGGGTTTGAAAAGGCTAAGTATGAATCAATTGCTGGGCTTGTCATCGGGGTTGTGCATGATGGGAGCATTTTGTGTGAAGCATGGCTAAACTATATGATTTTGTAGGGATAAGCTTTCTTTGGCAATGTTATTTTGATAAGACATAATTGCATGATTAGTATGCTTGAAGTATTATTATTTTTATATCAATATTAAACTTTTGTCTAGAATCTTTTGGATCTAAACATTCATGCCACAATAAAGAGAATTACATTGAAAATTATGCTAGGTAGCATTCCACATCAAAAAGTTTGTTCTTATCATTTACCTACTCGAGGACGAGCAGGAATTAAGCTTGGGGATGCTTGATACGTCGCCAACGTATCTATAATTTTTGATTGTTCCAAGCTATTATATTATCTGTTTTGGCTGTTTAATGGGCTTTAATATACTCTTTTATATTATTTTTGGTACTAACCTATTAACCGAAGGCCCAGTGCAAATTGCTGTTTTTTTGCCTATTTCAGTGTTTCGCAAAAAAGGAATATCAAATGGAATCCAAACGGAACGAAACCTTCGCGAGGATCTTTCTTGGAACAAACGCAATCCAGGAGATTTGGAGTGGAAGTCAGAGACGCAACGAGGTGGCCACGAGGCAGGAGGGCGTGCCCAGGGGGTAGGCGTGTCCCCACCCTCGTGGGCCCCTCGTAGCTCCACTGACCTACTTCTTTCGCCTATATATACTCTTATACCCTAAAAACATCCAGGGGAGCCACGAAACCACTTTTCCACCGCCGCAACCTTCTGTACCCGTGAGATCCCATCTTGGGGTCTTTTCCAGCGATCTGCCGGAGGGGGATTCGATCATGGAGGGCTTCTACATCAACACCATAGCCTCTCCGATGATGTGTGGGTAGTTTACCACAGACCTTCGGGTCCATAGTTATTAGCTAGATGGCTTCTTCTCTCTCTTTGGTTCTCGATACAAAGTTCTCCTCGATGTTCTTGGAGACCTATTTGATGTAATACTTTTTGCGGTGTGTTTGCCGAATCCGATGAATTGTGGGTTTGTGATCAAGATTATCTATGAACAATATTTGGTTCTTCTCTAAATTCTTATATGCATGATTTGATATCTTTGCAAGTCTCTTCAAATTATCGGTTTAGTTTGGCCTACTAGATTGATCTTTCTTGCAATGGGAGAAGTGCTTAGCTTTGGGTTCAATCTTGCGGTGTCCTATCCCAAAGGATGAGGGGACAGCAAGGCACGTATTGTATTGTTGCCATCGAGGATAAAAAGATGGGGTTTATATCATATTGCTTTAGTTTATCCCTCTACTTCAGGTCATCTTGCCTAATGCGTTACTCTGCTCTTATGAACTTAATACTCTAGATGCATGCTGGATAGCGGTCGATGTGTGGAGTAATAGTAGTAGATGCAGAATCGTTTCGGTCTACTTGACACGGACGTGATCCCTATGTTCATGATCATGCCTAGATATTCTCATAACTATGCGCTTTTCTATCAATTGCTCGGCAGTAATTTGTTCACCCACCGTAATATATACTATCATGAGAGAAGCCACTAGTGAAACCTATGGCCCCCGGGTCTATTTCACATCATACTAGTTTCCCGTCAATTAGCCATTTCTATCGCCGTTTATTTTGCATCTTTACTTTTCAATCTATACAACAAAAATATTTATCTTATTATCTTTATCAGATCTCACTTTTGCAAGTGGTCGTGAAGGGATTGATGATACGTCTCCAACGTATCTATAATTTTTTATTGTTCCATGCTATTATATATATTTTTTTGGATGTTTAATGGGCTTTTTTATACACTTTCATATTATTTTTTGGGACTAACCTACTAACCCAAGGCCCAGTGTAAATTGCTATTTTTTTGCCTATTTCAGTGTTTCGCAGAAAAGGACTATCAAACGGAGTCCAAACGGAATAAAACCTTCGGGTGCGTGATTTTTGGAACAAACGTGATCCAGAGGACTTGGAGTAGACGTCAAGAAATCAACGAGGAGGCCACGAGGCAGGGAGGCGCGCCTGCCCCCTGGGCGGGCCCCCCACCCTCATAGGCCCCTCGTGGCTCCACTGACCTACTTCTTCCTCCTATATATACGCATGTACTGTGAAACCATTGAGGGGCACCACGAAACCCTATTTCCACCACCGCAACCTTCTGTACCCGTGAAATCCCATCTTGGGGCCTTTTCCAGCGCTCCGCAGGAGGGGGAATCGATCATGGAGGGCTTCTACATCAACACCATAGCCTCTCCGATGATGTGTGAGTAGTTTACCACAGACCTTCGGGTTCATAGTTATTAGCTAGATGGCTTCTTCTCTCTCTTTGGATCTTAATACAAAGTTCTCCTCGATCTTCTTGGAGATCTATTCGATGTAACTCTTTTATGTGTGTGTTGTCGAGATCCGATGAATTGTGGGTTTATGATCAAGTTTATCTATGAACAATATTTGAATCTTCTCTGAATTCTTTTATGTATGATTGGTTATCTTTGCAAGTCTCTTCGAATTATCAGTTTGGTTTGGCCTACTAGATTGATATTTCTTGCAATGTGAGAAGTGCTTAGCTTTGGGTTCAATCTTGCGTTGCTCGATCCGAGTGATAGTAGGGGAAACAACACGTATTGTATTGTTGCCATCGAGGATAAAAATATGGGGTTTATATCATATTGCTTGAGTTTATCCCTCTACATCATGTCATCTTGCCTAATGCGTTACTCTGTTCTTATGAACTTAATACTCTAGATGCATGCTGGATAGCGGTCGATGTGTGGAGTAATAGTAGTAGATGCAGGCAGGAGTCGGTCTACTTGTCGCAGACGTGATGCCTATATACATGATCATGCCTAGATAATCTCATAATTATGCACTTTTCTATCAATTCTCGGCAGTAATTTGTTCACCCACCGTTATACTTATGCTATCTTGAGAGAAGCCACTAGTGAAAACCTATGGCCCCCAGGTCTATTTTCCATCATATTAATCTTCCGTCAACTAGCTATTTCTTTCGCCGTTTATTTTGCAATCTTTACTTTTAATCTTTATCATAAAAATACCAAAAATATTATCTTATCATCTATATCAGATCTCACTTTTGCAAGTGGCCGTGAAGGGATTGACAACCCCTTTATCCGTTGATTGCAAGGTTCTTATTTGTTTGTGTAGGTACGAGGGACTTGCGTGTGGCCTCCTACTGGATTGATACCTTGGTTCTCAAAAACTGAGGGAAATACTTACGCTACTTTGCTGCATCACCCTTTCCTCTTCAAGGGAAAACCAACGCGTGCTCAAGAGGTAGCAACAATGATTTTTGGTGCCGTTGTCGGGGAGTCTACGCACAAGTCAAGACATACCAAGTACCCATCACAAACTCTTATCCCTCGCATTACATTATTTGCCATCTGCTCTCGTTTTCCTCTCCCCCACTTCACCGTTGCCATTTTATTCGCCCCCTCTTTCCGTTGGCCTCTTTTTCGCTTGCTTCTTGTTTGCTCGTGTGTTGGATTGCTCGCTTGTCACGATGGCTCAAGATAATACTAAATTGTGTGACTTTGCCAATACCAACATCAATGATTTTCTTAGCACTCCGATTGCTCCTCTTACCGGTGCTAAATTTTGTGAAATTAATGTTGCGTTGCTGAATCTTGTCATGAAAGATCAACTCGCCGGCCTTCCTAGTGAAGATACCGCTACCCATCTAAACAGCTTTGTTGATTTGTGTGATATGCAAAAGAAGAAAGATGTGGACAATGATATTGTCAAATTGAAGCGATTTCCTTTTTCGCTTAGAGATCGTGCTAAAACTTGGTTTTCGCCTTTGCCTAAAATTAGTATTGATTCTTGGAATAAGTGCAAAGATGCTTTTATCTCTAAGTATTTTCCTCCCGCTAAGATCATCTCTCTTAGAAATGATATTATGAATTTTAAGCAACTTGATCATGAACATGTTGCACAAGCTTGGGAAAGAATGAAATTAATGATACGTAATTACCACATGCATGGTTTGCACTTATGGATGATTATACAAAAAAAATATGCCGGATTGAATTTTGCTTCTAGAAATCTTTTAGATTCGGCCTTGGGAGGCACTTTTATATAAATCACTTTAGGAGAAGCTACTAAACTCCTAGATAATATTATGGTTAATTATTCTCAATTGCACACTGAAAGATCTACTAGTAAAAAGGTGCATGCAATTGAAGAGATTAATGTTTTGAGTGGAAAGATGGATGAACTTATGAAATTATTTGCTAATAAGAATGTTTCTTCTGATCCCAATGATATGCCTTTGTCTACTTTGATTGAGAATAATAATGAATCTATGGATGTGAATTTTGTTGGTAGGAACAATTTTGGTAACAACGCTTATAGAGGAAACTTTAATCCTAGGCCGTATCCTAGTAATTCCTTTAATAATTATGGTAATTCCTACAACAACTCTTATGGAAATTTTAATAAGATGCCCTCTGATTTTGAGACTAGTGTTAAAGAATTTATGATTTCTCAAAAGAATTTCAATGCTTTGCTTGAAGAAAAATTGCCTAAGATTGATGAGTTGGCTAGGAACGTGGATAGAATTTCTCTTGATGTTGATTCTTTGAAACTTAGATCTATTCCACCTAAGCATGATATCAATGAGTCTCTCAAAGCCATGAGAATTTCCATTGATGAGTGCAAAGAAACAACCGCTAGGATGCGTACTAAGAAAGATTGCTTTATGAAAGTGTGTTCTTAATAAGGATGAATATCTAAAAGTGATTGATGTGTCTCCTATTAAATCTTTGTTTTGCAATATGAATCTTGATAATGATGGGACTGGCGATGAGTCAACTTTAGTTAAAAGGCATCCCAATAATTCAGAGTTTTTAGATCTTGATGCAAAAATTCGTAAAAGTGGGATTGAAGAGGTGAAAACTTTACATAGAACCCACTATTTTGGATTTCAAGGAATTTAATTATGATAATTGTTCTTTAATAGATTGTATTTCTTTGTTGCAATCCGTGCTAAATTCTCCGCATGCTTATAGTCAAAATAAGGCTTTTACTAAACGTATCGTTGATGCTTTAATGCAATCTTATGAAGAAAAGCTTGAATTACCTAGAAAACTTTATGATGAATGGGAACTAATATTAAAATTAAAATTAAAGATCATGAATGCTATGCTTTGTGTGATTTGGGTGCTAGTGTTTCCATGATTCCAAAAACTTTGTGTGATATGTTAGGTTTCCGTGAATTTGATGATTGTTCTTTAAACTTGCACCTTGCGGATTCCACTATTAAGAAATCTATGGGAAGAATTAATGATGTTCTTATTGTTTCAAATAGGAATTATGTGCTCGTAGATTTCATTGTCCTTGATATAGATTGCAATACTTCATGTGCTATTATTCTCGGTAAACCTTTCCTTAGAACGATTGGTGCAATTATCGATATGAAAGAAGGGAATATTACATTCCAATTTCCGTTAAGGAAAGGCATGGAACACTTTCCTAGAAATAAAAAAATTACTTTATGAATCTATTATGAGAGCCACTTATGGATTTCCTACCAAAAATGGCAATACCTAGATCTATCATTGCCCTTATGCCTAGCTAGGGGCGTTAAACGATAGCACTTGTTGGGAGGCAACCCAATTTTATTTTTGTTTCTTGCTTTTTGGTTCTGTTTAGTAATAAATAATTAATCTAGATTCTGTTTAGATGTGGTTTTATGTTTTAATTACTGTTTGTGCCAAGTAGAACCTTTGGGAAGACTTGGGTGAAGTCTTTTTGATCTTGCTGTAAAAAAACAGAAACTTTAGCGCTCATGAGATTAGATACAACTTTTTACTGGAGAGTGCTATTTAGTTGATTCTTTTTGAAGATGATTAATAGATACATTCCTCACGTCCAGAAATTTATTTTAGAATTTTTGGAGTTCCAGAAGTATGCGCTTGATACAGATTACTACGAACTGTTATGTTTTTGACAGATTCTGTTTTTCGTGTGTTGTTTGCTTATTTTGATGAATCTATGGCTAGTATCGGAGGTTATGAACCATAGAGAAGTTGGAATACAGTATGTTCAACACCAATATAAATAAATAATGAGTTCACTACAATACCTTGAAGTGGTGTTTTGTTTTCTTTCACTAATGGACCTCATGAGATTTTCTGTTAAGTTTTGTGTTGTGAAGTTTTCAAGTTTTGGGTAAAGATTTGATGGATTATGGAACAAGGAGTGGCAAGAGCCTAATCTTGGGGATGCCCAAGGCACCCCAAGGTAAAATCCAAGGATAACCAAAAGCCTAAGCTTGGGGATGCCCCGGAAGGCATCCCCTATTTTATCTTCGTCCATCGGTAACTTTACTTGGAGCTATATTTTTATTCACCACATGATATGTGTTTTGCTTGGAGCGGCTTGTATGATTTGAGTCTTTGCTTTTTAGTTCACCACAATCATCCTTGCTGTACACACCTTTTGGGAGAGACGCACATTAATCAGAATTTATTAGAATACTCTATGTGCTTCACTTATATCTTTTGAGCTAAATAATTTTGCTCTAGTGCTTCACTTATATCTTTTAGAGCACGGTGGTGATTTTATTTTATAGAAACTATTGATCTCGCATGCTTCACTTATATTATTTTGAGAGTCCTTTAGAAGAGCATGGTAATTTTCTTTGGCTTTAAAAGCAGTCCTAATATGATAGGCATCCAAGATGGATATAATAAAAACTTTCATATAAGTGCATTTAATACTAAGAGAAGTTTGATACTTGATGATTGTTTTGAGATAAGGAGATAGTGATATTAAAGTTGTGCTAGTTGAGTAGTTGTGAATTTGTCACTTTCATATACTAGTGGGAATTTTTCGTTATAGAACTTGGCTTGTATATTCCAACAATGGGCTTCCTCAAATGCCCTAGGTCTTCGTGAGCAAGCAAATTGGATGCACACCCACTTAGTTTCTTTTGTTGAGCTTTCATACATTTATAGCTCTAGTGCATCCGTTGCATGGCAATCCCTACTCCTTGCATTGACATCAATTTATGGGCATCTCCCTAGCCCGTTGATTAGCCATGTCAATGTGAGACTATCTCCTTTTTTGTCTTCTCCACATAACCCCCATCATTATACTCTATTCCACCCATAGTGCTATATCCATGGCTCACGCTCATGTATTGCATGAAAGTTGAAAAAAGTTTGAGATTACTAAAGTATGAAACAATTGCTTGACTTGTCATCGTGGTTGTGCATGATGAGAGCATTCTTGTGTGATGAAAATGAGCATGACCAAACTATATGATTTTGTAGGGAAGAATTTTCTTTGGGCATGTTATTTTGAGAAGACATGATTGCTTAGTTAGTATGCTTGAAGTATTATTGTTTTTATGTCAATATTAAACTTCTATCTTGAATCTTTCGGATCTGAACATTCATGCCACAAGAAAGAGAATTACATTGAACATTATGTTAGGTAGCATTCCACATCAAAAATTCTGTTTTTATCATTTACCTACTCGAGGACGAGCAGGAATTAAGCTTGGGGATGCTTGATAGATCTCCAACGTATCTATAATTTTTTATTGTTCCATGCTATTATATATTCTGTTTTGGATGTTTAATGGGCTTTATTATACACTTTTATATTATTATTTGGACTAACCTACTAACCCAAGGCCAGTGCAAATTGTTGTTTTTTTTTCTATTTCACTGTTTCACAGAAAAGGAATATCAAACGGAGTCCAAACGGAATAAAACCTTCGGGAGCGTGATTTTTGAACAAACGTGATCCGGAGGACTTGGAGTGGACGTCAAGAAATCAACGAGGAGGCCACGAGGTAGGGAGGCGCGCCTGCCCCCCTGGGCGCGCCCCCCACCCTCGTGGACCCCTCGTGGCTCCACCGACTTACTTCTTCCTCCTATATATACCCATGTAGCCCGAAACCATTCAGGGGCACCACGAAACCCTATTTCCACCGCCGCAACCTTTTGTACCCGTGAGATCCCATCTTGGGGCCTTTTCCGGTGCTCCGTCGGAGGGGGAATTGATCATGGAGGGCTTCTACATCAACACCATAGCCTCTCCAATGATGTGTGAGTATTTTACCACTGACCTTCGGGTCCATAGTTATTAGCTAGATGGCTTCTTCTCTCTCTTTGGATCTTAATACAAAGTTCTCCTCGTTCTTCTTGGAGATCTATTCGATGTAACTCTTTTTGTGGTGTGTTTGTCGAGATCCGATGAATTGTGGTTTGTGATCAAGTTTATCTATGAACAATATTTGAATCTTCTCTGAATTCTTTTATGTATGATTGGTTATCTTTGCAAGTCTCTTTGAATTATCAGTTTGGTTTGCCCTACTAGATTGATCTTTCTTGCAATGGGAGAAGTGCTTAGCTTTGGGTTCAATCTTGCGTTGCTCGATCTGAGTGATAGTAGGGTAAACGACACGTATTGTATTGTTGCCATCGAGGATAAAAAGATGGGGTTTATATCATATTGCTTGAGTTTATCCCTCTACATCATGTCATCTTGCCTAATGCGTTACTCTATTCTTATGAACTTAATACTCTAGATGCATGCTGGATAGCGGTCGATGTGTGGAGTAATAGTAGTAGATGCGGGCAGGAGTCGGTCTACTTGTCGCGGACGTGATGCCTATATACATGATCATGCCTAGATATTCTCATAATTATGCACTTTTCTATCAATTGCTCGGCAGTAATTTGTTCACCCACCATAATACTTATGCTATGTTGAGAGAAGTCACTAGTGAAACCTATGGCCCCCGGATCTATTTTCCATCATATTAATCTTACATCAACTAGCTATTACTTTCGCCGTTTATTTTGCAATCTTTACTTTTAACTTTATCATAAAAATACCAAAAATATTATCTTATCATCTCTTTCAGATCTCACTTTTGCAAGTGACCGTGAAGGGATTGACAACCCCTTTATCGCGTTGGTTGCAAGGTTCTTATTTGTTTGTGTAGGTACGAGGGACTTGCGTGTGGCCTCCTCTTTGGATTGATACCTTGGTTCTCAAAAACTGAGGGAAATACTTACGCTACTTTGCTGCATCACCCTTTCCTCTTCAAGGGAAAACCAACGCATGCTGAAGAGGTAGCAATTGACAACCCCTTTATCGTGTTTGTTTCAAGGTTCTTGATTTTTTGTGCAGGTACTAGGCGACTTGCGTGCAATCTCCTACTGGATTGATACCTTGGTTCTCAAAAACCGAGGGAAATACTTACGCTACTTTCAGTACAAAAAAGTACACTTCCGTGATGATGCGTGTTTGTCATAGTAGGTCATGTTTTCTGTCATGCATGTGCATCCATGACAAATTTATGACAGAATCAAGATAGTCATACCTGTGTTGTCGTAGAAGTGTTCCGTGACATTACCAAAATTATCATCACGGAAGTGTCCACTCCATGACGATAAATCGCGCGTCATAGAAGTGCTTTCATCAAGGGTGACCGACACGTGGCATCCACCGTAACGGAATGTTGTTAAGCTATCGGGACCGGTTTTGGATCCGATAACCCGTTAACAGCCCCGACCAATGGGGATTTTCCACGGTAAAATCATCATTGGCTGGAGGAAACACGTGTCGGCTCACCGTTGGGACAGATGTCATCCACTCATTGGACCCAAAGCGCCTATGATACATCGACACGTGGCACGGCCCAACAGAGGCCCATTCCTGTGAAAAGGCCAGCCCATTTGACTTGGTCAAAAGGTGGCGGGCCGGTCCACGGCAAGCCTGTTAACGGCATGTGCGCATATAGCCCATTTACAGCCCACTAACCTAGGGCCCGTTTACGGCCTATCCGAATTAGGCCCAGTAGCGTCACCTGGGCCGTCCAATATAATTCCAGCCTGTTTTAACTTTCGGCCCATGTATGGCCCATGACGTCTTTCGGCCCATATGAGGCCCTTAGTAACTTCGGCCCATTAACGACCCGTGGTAAAACTGGCCCATAATGAATAGTGTATCACTTTATGCCCATTAACGGCACGTGGTGAAACTGGCCCGTAACGAACAGTCTATCACTTTATACCCATTAACGGCCCATTATTCCGTTGGGCCGTTTCCAGCCCATGTTATCTTTCGGCCTTCTCAGGGCCCGTTTATTCTTGGGCTCATTTTGAGCATTCGTTTACTTACGACCCATCGCTATTTTCTCGCTTAGGGCCAAATTCTGCCCGTGGTTACAGTCGGCCCGTTTGTGGCCCGTTAATACGTTGGGCCGTTTTCATAGCGTCATCAAATACGGACGATTAATGATGGCCCGTTATGGCCGGCCCATGAACGAAAGATTTCAACTCTAGCCCATTTACGGCCATAATGTGGTCTGTTATTGGCCCATGTTTGGTCGACCGATCATACGGCCCGTAGAAGGCCCATTGATGATACGCCCCGTAGAAGGCCCATTGTGTCTACGGCCCGTTTAAGGCCCATTGTTTCTATGTCGCAGAAGACCCATTGTTTCTACGGCCCTTAGAAGGCGCATTGTTTCTACGGCCCGTAGGAGGCCCATGTTAACTATAGTAAATATGTAGCCCATGGTTATTGTGGCCTAGTTTTAAAAAATAGGTTATCGCGGCCACTAGCAAACCGCGGAAAAAGAACTGCACTGACTACAAGAAAACAAATAAACAAGACAATAAGGAAATAAATAAGCAAGCAACTTACGCTTAGGCTATCACGGCTATTACACATATTACATCCATCGGGCATCAAAGTTCGCCACCAAAGGCAAATATAGGGAACAAAGCAGCATATAAACCGCAAGAAAACAAGTCCGTAATCAAACAACTTCGTAAGAGCTCAAGAAACAATATCCTGGTACCCATAATCTTTGGCAAGCTGCTTAGTCAGAGCGACCCGACCTCGAACGGTCAAGCCTACGTGTTCTTTGTGCCATCCACGGATCGATATCTTTGGCACACACAGACATCAATGTATATATCAAAGTGCAATCACATGTATAATTAACGAAACTGATATATACCTCATAAGTCACAAATGAAACAAATAGTCGGGTGTGGAGTCCCATCAACGCCATCGGCAAAGTTGAGTGTAGACCGTAACCACAGATCGTAACTCTTACTGTCGAGGAAATATCTCGCAACATGATACGTTGCAGCCGTGTAGGTCAAGAGATTGAATGTACCGCAAGATCACAATAAGAGAAAGCAGATGATAAACTATACTATATGCGGTATGGCTTTGTGGCTCACATCTGAGTTTTGTTTATGTAAAAGCTGGTTTTATTATCCCTACATCAAAGGAATAAATGAAGTCTGTACTATGGAGTTTTCTATCATGACATGGTTCCGCCAACCGATGTCTCATAGCCCAAAATCATCATAAGTTGCCCACAATTAAGTTATCAATCCAAAGGTTGAGAGTTCCGAGATAGATCCAGTCCGGATGCTCAAATTGTCCATAACCGGGGACACGGCTAATCGATTAGGTTTAAACCCTCTGCAGAGGTTTGTACACTTTACCCGCAAGATTCGATCCCTCTTTTACGTTCTCGCACTTCGTGGTGTTTGAGAACAAGATGACCGAAACATGGTCTTCCTCAAGAGTTCCTCCGACCACCGTCCGTGCTCATCCAATCCTACCGTAGTTCTACATCTGCTAGCACCGCCCCAGCCAAAGTCACTACTAAGGTCAACCAAGCCAGAGCCCATAATGACTTGCGGTTGCATGTAAGCTTCCGGGCATGAAGTATTCTTCCGCCTCTTTGAGTCTGGGTGAAGCTTTCCGCAAGATGTCATGGCGCTTCTCCATGCATCCCGGCCAACCACTGGTTTCTCCAGGGTGCCCGTCAACCATCCTTCACCCAGTAGTGTGTATTGAATTCTTGTCTCGAGTCTTGAAGTCTTGAGGCCTTGAAGATGCAGTCCTTGCAGATGCCATCATGGAGTTGTCATCATCGACGTAGAGTCCTCCATCTTCACACCACTGTCGTGCACTCATACCAAACCCCGTCTACTATAGCGTAGCATTAACATAAATGACGTCCCGGGCTTGGTAACAGGGTGATGGGTTCCAACCTCATGCATACTACTCAACTACAAGAATCAATAACACTACTGGAGGGTGGTTGCAAGGATGCCACTAAATGCAATAAAACATAGGTACGAAAGCATGGTCAAAGTGAACTTGCCTTGCTGACGATCTTCGAAAACTAGGGACTCGTGGTAGCAAGCTTCGCACTCCGGAAATTCTACCGAGGCGATCACTTAGCATAGTAACATGCTAACATAACACACCAAACAAACGAATCAAAAACCGAAGAAAAACTCAAAGAAAAACCCAATCAAAGCTTTCCTACATCAAGCAACAACTAAGAATAGTTTAACTTATCAAAAAATTTCTTAACAAAACCTAAGCATGGGTTTATGCTAACTTAACAGAAAAGAATGCATCATGCAACTAGGAGCAAAAAGAATCACTTTAAAATCTATTATAAAACTCCTATTAGGCCTAAAGCAAATTATAATAAGAAAAATAAAATAAAAGTTTTGTTTATTATAAATAAAAGTTCATGCTCTAAAGTGACAGAAAATAACCTAGAATAATCTATCACATATGAAAAATAAATTTATTTGCTAACTAAAACAATAGGAAAACAGTAGCTAGCTAATTAATTAAGAATAACATGATTCTGATTAAAACTATTTTTTATTAATCCTAAAATGCCCAAATAAATTCCTACGGTTAGGCAATGTCAAAACAAAGTTGTGACAAAAAGAATCACTAAAAAATAATTTTCCTAACTCATTTTATAGCAGATTTACTATTCTGTCTAAATCTAAAATAAAGCAATTTTAAATAATTTTAACATAGTTAATTATATTTTCTACAGAAACTATAAGAAATTTGCAAACCAACAAAAAAGAATCACTTAAAAATATTAAGTATATTAAAAGATATGAATTTTTCAAATCTGAAACTATCCTGTTAAAACAGAAAATGAAAAATAAAGAAAAACGGCCTAATGGGCCTAACTAACGCCCTGGGCGTAACTTAACTAAACGGGCCTAGGGTTTAAACGAATCGGGCCGGCTCAAATAAAAACCCTAAATAAAATAAAATAAACCGGACTAACCGGACTGAACCGGTTTTATTTCAATGAACATACCCCTTCGGGGGATCTAATCCTATCCGTTGAAACGAGATCGGACGGCGAGGGGAAACTCCGGCGACTCACCGAAGGTCGACGGCGGCGGCGGCTCGGGCGGCGAGTGCTCCGGCGTCTCCGGTGGTCGGGGGCGACGGCGGGGAGCTCCGGCGGGTGCGGACGGGCGAGGGGGTGGGTTTGGTGGAGTCAACGGGGCTCGGGGGTGACCGGGGCGTGCTCGGGGTGGTTAATGGCGGCAGCGGTGCTCTCGGGCTCCGGCGAGGCTTTGCGGGGAGGGGAGGGCGTCGGGTGAGGGGGCGAGGGGGGGAACGGGGTCGTGGGGGGGGTTTATATAGGGCGGGGGCCTCGTCTTGCGCGAGGGGGCGAATCGGGAGGGGATCGGGGAGATCCCGGAGATCGCGGGATCTCCGGCGAAGCGGGCGGCGCTATTCGTGGGCAAGGGAAGAAGGAGGTGGGGTCCACACTGTCGGAGGAGAAGCAGGGGGCCGGGTCGGTCGGCCGACGCGAGGGTTTCAGCGAAGTCGGTCGGGCCGGTTGGGTGGCGCATTGGGCGGCTCGGCCGTTTGGGCTTTGGTGGTGGGTCGCCAGTCTTTGGCTGAGCCGGTCACTGGTAGCGCCTGGGTAATTTTTTTCTTTTTCTAATTTTTATTTTTTTGAAAATAAAAACAGAGAGATAATATATAAAATATAAATATTTTATATAGGACATATATATATCAAAATGATCAGGGGAATATTCCCTATCATTTGAACATTTTTCCAAGGGCAAAATCCAAACTTTATAAAAAATCATTTTTCTAAAATTTCAAATAAAACTCAAATTTGAATTCAAACTCCAAAACTTCTGAAACTTCAAATGCCACTCAAATTCAAACAGAATGCATAGATGCTTAGCTATAATTGTAAAACATTCCAAATAGGAAATTTGGGATGTTACATTAGCAAGCTTATTAACTTTCTCTTGTCTGGCGTTTAAATCCTCCAGCACTTGCTGTTGCACCAGAAAGTATTCATCTGAATTCTGCAGGGACTTCCTCAGCCCTTTGTCTTCCTGTCGCATAACATCTGATCCATGTCTTTCAACTTGAAGTTGAGACTCAATAAGCCGAACTGATTTAGGCAATGACTTGAAGAGTCAAAAGCGTGCCAGCAGTAGTAGCCAGTAACTCGAACACTACATCAAGACAGGACTTTGGGGTTGTCTCAGTGTCTTCAATATAGTAGTTTTTATGAGCTTTCTTGGAGACCAACAGGGATGTCTCGCTATCTTGAACCTTTTCTGCATTACTTCCTTTACCATTGCATAACGGGGTACTCTTCTCCAATATTTATCCGCGTTCTAAAAGAGAAACAAACAAACACATCACAGGTTTACAATGTAGTATATGAAACTCATTTTGGTAAACCAGATCAGTAGTAAGGTGGACAGGATAACAGCATGAAACAAACATATATCTATGTAGTATGGTCACTGTATGGTCTATAACGTTCTAGTTTATGTTGCCAAATCAAGATAGATATAGTTCGAATCATATCTATTTAAGACAAAGCAGCATAGACGGAATATAAGTGTGGGAAACTACACAGCAATAACAACACTTGTAATGTGCATGGCATGAGAACATAATTGTTTATTCAATTGAAACTGAAATCAACATAGAGCAAGTTACAACAGCAAACACGTTAATGAAACAGGTTTAAAACATACTGCTATGCGCCATTGGAGTTTCAATTGCATCCTTCAAATTTGAAATTAGTTGGTATGAGTAAATACCGTGATGCAAGAGAAAAGTAGTATGAACCATAGCTACGGAACCTGACCTGAGAACAATTCTTCTTCTTCTTTAAGCGTTGACTTGGGGTTTGGAGTGGTGGTCCTCATGCTTTGGGCACTGCAGTTGCCTTACTAACTGATCGTGTTTGGGTGCTCTGTGGTGGAGACGGTGCTGTGTCAACGGGAACTGGGTTACTATCTGCTGGGGTTGGGGTTAGAAGGGGTGTAGCTGGTTCTCTGTCCAACTGGGTAGGGGTACAATCTGCGTGAGTCTAGGTTATGTGTGGTGGGGCTGGTTCTTGGGCAAGTACAACCGTGGTTCTATCTCCATCGACAGGTAGCACAATCTTTTCTGAAGACTGTGTTTTTACTCCCACAGATACTGCCATCACCCCCTCCAATTGAACTGGCTGATAAACAAGAAAAGTAATTGAATGTACAAACATTGTAAGATAGACAGACGCAATGGATAGTAGGGAAGAAAACAGGGCATGAAATAATTCACATTTATGTTGTCTAACCAAACAGAATAGCAGGACATAATTTCACATATATGGTGGCTAATTAAATAGGATAGCATGACACAATTTCACATGTATGATGGCTAACTAAACAGGATAGAATGACATACTTCAAAATATGATGACTATGTAAACAGGATGACATGATATAACTATACGATGTGTCTATTAAAGTGGTTGGCATGCCATAAATCACAAACATGTAAATCGATGGAAACATGATGGCATGATATAATTCACGGATAGAATGACATAATTCAAAATATGATGACTATGTAAACAGGATGAGATGATATAACTATATTATGTCTTTAGAAAATGGGTTGGCATGCCATAATTCAGATCCATGCTGTCGATGTAAACATCATGGCATGATATAATTCAAATATATGATTTATATACTAAGGAAGTGAGAAGAGGGCAATCACATATATGATGTGTCAACTAAGGAGATGGCATTCAATATCGTGTATATGATGTAAAAACTAAGCATTGCAATACAACATATGTATGATATGAGTAATATAACCCTGCCAAGTTTGAGCATACACCTCAGGGGGATAATAGGACTGGTCATCTGCCTCTGAATCCTCCTCTGAAGAGCTATCAATAACCAGCAAGATATACGCTTGAGTAGCATTGTCTGCTCTGAAGACCTTGTTTTCACTTTAGATTTCTCCATCACCAATTCAAATGGCTGATGCACAGGAAGAGCAGTTGAATATACAAACATTGTCGAAAAAATCAATGAGAAATACAAAAAAAGGACGGCATGATATAATTCACATATATGACGCTTGGCTAAACAGCATAATTCACATATATAATGCCATGCAACAAGATAGCATTGCATAATTCACATATATAATGTCTTGCAACAAGATGGCATTGCATAATTCACATATATGGTAATTAGACACTAAACAGGTGGCATTCACACAAAGCATGTCTAAACTAAGCAAATGACATAGCAATGCAAGATACCATACGCACGATATGAGCAACATAACCCTGCCAAGTTAGAGCATGCACCTCGGGGGGGAATAGGACTGGTCATCTGTCTCTGAATCCTCCTCCGAGGAGCTATCTATAACTAGCAAGACATGCGCTTCGTCAGATAGCATTGTCTGCTCTGAAGACCTCGTTTCCACTCCAGATTTTTCCATGACCGTCTTTGAATGGCTGATGCACAGAAGAGTAATTGAATGTACTAAAATTGTTGACAAATTTAACACGTAATAAAAAAATGATGTCATGATATAATTCACATATAAGATGACTGGCTAACCAGGGTGGCATTGCAAAATTCACTTATATGATGCCTGGCTAAACAAGATGGCATTGCATGATTCACACATATGATAAAGAAACTAAACAGATGGCATTGACACGAAGCATGTCTAAACTAAGCAGATGACATCTTTGATATATACAGTAAGCAATGCAAGGCACCATATGCATGATATTACCAACATCAGCATGACAAGTTAGAGCGAAGACCTCATGGGGTAAATAGGAGTGGTCTTCTGCTTCTGAATCCCCCTCAGAGCAATTATCTTCCTCTTGATTACGATCCGAAATGGGTGGAGGGGGGCTGCCTTTGCGCCCACCATGGAGCGACGGCTGAATGAAATTTTATTGCCACACAAGGCTCGTCTCTTTTGCTCTACATGTTCAGTTCCATTGTGTACAATAACTGACATGCATAGGAATAAATCATAGTGAGATTATGTAAGGAGTGCATGCCCAAATCCAGAGTGATGATAGCAAACTATGGATAGACCCAAAACCAATGATAGCAGGCAGATAATAGCTTTTAGTTAAAAAATACAGATAATGGCTCCTTTAATGTTTGTTTGCACACAACATGAAACTCATAGTAGACACCCGAGATTAACCAGATAGTAGACAGATAGTACTGATTGCTGCCCCAATATGTACCCCACAACCATTTAAAAACTCAAGTTTCAGAATAAGTTTGGACCTGAGTCGGAGTCTAATAGGTGAACACGACGATAAAGTAGCATGTCATCATATTAAGCGATGCATAACGTAAGCAGACACGGAAGACCTCTCTTGCGGACCCGTGTAGTCCTCAAGGTCATCTGCTCAGTTGATGATGGTAATGCAGTTGTCGTGGCTGCCGGCGGCGGGGAAGAAGATCTGAGGCGGCAAAAGACAGTCTGGAGAGCGGATCCTTGCTGTTGTGAACCCTTCCATCATTGGAGCAGCTGAGCTGGGGTGGAACACAGCATCGTAGGAGCAGGACAAACCACACAAGGTTTTCTTTGACACATATCTGTAACAAAAGTAATTGTATAAGGGCTTGTTTGAATTTGAGGATTCTAACAATGCAGGGATAGAAAATAGACAGGAATAGGATAGGAATGCACGTGCAAAATAGAGAATTTAAAAACACAGGATTTCTACCAATCTGGGTATTTGGTTCACAAGAATTGGAAGAACACAGGATGCAAAGAAGCATGGCGAGATTAAGTCAAACCACAAGAAAATGTACGGTTATAATGCTATTATGCTACTATCTCTTAGTCTTGTGCTTCATGAATAGGAATTTGAAAAGGAGGACAAGTGGAAATTAAAATTCCTACGGTTTTTCTTTGAAGGAGACACTAAAGGAACAAATCCTATAGTTTTCCTTTGCTCCATTCCTTTGCACCAAATTCATGAAAAGTAGTACCATAGGAAACTTTCCAATTCATATGTTTTTCATTCACTTTTCCTTTCAAGCACTGGCGATTCTAGTAGGCAGGCTTGAGCAAGTAAAAGCCTACACTAAAATATGTTTTTGTGCTACTTCTATTACTTTGGACCCGTGCCACTGCCCTACTAGCTCAGCTCCTGGCCATCGACAAATGCACAGCTCAAACACGCAGAGATAAATAATGATGGCATTCAAGAGAGTCCATCACGGATAGCTATGTTGCCCGGTACCTCACTGCTTGTCATATAGTAGGATAAAATAATCGTATTTCCCGTTACTCCATGTGCTCAGTGGACAATATATATAACATGTAGAGTAAAAAAGAGATGCAACAAGTGTACAACCTCTTTGGCGAAGCCATGTCGATCTCAGCGTGATTGGGTTGCCTGGTGAGGATGCTTTGGCTGACTTGGCTGTCAGAGGAGGGGAAGAAGATCTTAGGCGTCTAGAGATGGAGCCCGAGGTACTGCTCCGTGATAACCCACAAGTATAGGGGATCAATTGTAGCCTCTTTCGATAAGTAAGAGTGTTGAACCCAACGAGGAGCTAAAGGTAGAACAAATATTCCCTCAAGTTCTATCGACCACCGATACAACTCTACGCACGCTTGACGTTTGCTTTACCTAAAACAAGTATGAAACTAGAAGTACTTTGTAGGTGTTGTTGGATAGGTTTGCAAGATAATAAAGAGCGCGTAAATAAAAAGCTAGGGTCTGTTTAGATAAAGAAGCAATAAAGTAAATATAGCGAGTGTGGAAAAGTGGTGGTAGGAGTTGTGAAATTGTCCCTAAGCAATTGACTACTTTACTAGACCGATAGCAAGTTTTATGTGGGAGAGGCCTCTGCTAGCATGTCATCCCTGACTTGGAATTCTATGCACTTATGATTGGAACTATTAGCAAGCATCTGCAACTACTATTCATTAAGATAAAACCCAACCATAGCATTAAGATATATTGGTCCCCCTTCAATCCCGTATGCATCAATTTCTATGCTAGGTTGAAGCTTCTGTCACTCTTGCCCTCCAATACATAGTCCTATCAACATACAACTAGCCCTATGGGGTGATCCACGCAGCAGCTCATATGATGGGCACCAAAGGACAGCAACATAACCACAAGCAAATTAAATCAATCATAGCAATTCATCAACCACCGATAGGACAACGAAAATCTACTCAGACATCATAGGATGGCAACACATCATTGGATAATAATATGAAGCATAAAGCACCATGTTCAAGTAGAGGGTACAGCGGGTTGCGCGAGAGTGGACCGATGTAGATAGAGGGGGGAAGGTGATGGAGATGTTGGTGAAGATGGCGGAGGTGTTGGTGTAGATCGCGGTGATGATGATGGCCCCGACGGTGTTCCGGCGCCACCGGAAGCGGGAGGGAGAGAGCCCCCATCCTTCTTCTTCTTCCTTGACCTTCTCCCTAGATGGGAGAAGGGTTTCCCCTCTGGTCCATGGTCTCCATGGCGTGGGAGGGGAGAGAGCCCCTCCGAGATTGGATCCGTCTCTCTCTGTTTCTGCGTTCTTGGATTCTTCCCTAGCACCGTTTCTTTTATATCTGGAGATCCGTAACTCCGATTGGATTGAAACCTTTGCCCAGATCTTTTTCCAAAAATTAGCTTTCTTGCGGCCAAAGTAGAGCATCAACCGCCTTACGGGTGGCCCACGAGGGTCAGGGGCGCGCCTGCCTGGAGTGGGCATGGGCCCCACCCTCGTGGCCACCTCGGGCACCGTCTCGCGTTGATTTTACTTCCCGAAAATCACAAATATTCCAAAATAATTCTCCGTCCGTTTTTATCCCGTTTGGACTCCGTTTGAAGCAGGACAAGAGAGACAACGTTAACCTGAGTAGAATTCTAATAGAATCTCCAATAGATGACGTAAAATACATAACCACAAAGTGCTAGGTGTAAAATACATCAGCCGCTCATCTCTGAACTTAACTGTTGAAACTGAATTTAACTGTCGAAACTGAACTTAACAGTTGAAACTGAATTTAACTGTTGAAGCTGAACTTAACTGTCGAAACTGAATTTTGCTGTCGAAACTGAATTTTACTGTCGAAACTGAATGCGCTAGAGGTGAGGCTACACGTCAGTCGACTGACTTTTTCATCTCTGGTCAGTCGATTTTGCAGTCATTGGATACGAAATCAAGGGCCTTCAGTTCATCTTCAACCTCCACCCCCCTGAGCCGCCAGCCACCACCGGCCAAATAGCCGCCCCCCGCCGCCTCGCCCGCCCCAAAAACACTCCCCACCGCCGGTCCGCCACCACCCCGGCATCCCTCTAGCCCCCACCCCCCACCCCCCACCCCCCATGCCGAGATTTTTCTCCGGCGATCCCCACCCCACCGCCCCACCACCGCCGGCTGAGGGAGTCCTAGATTAGGGGGTCTCCCGCCAGCCGGACTATATCCTTTGGCCGGACTGTTGGACTCTGAAGATACAAGATTGAAGACTTCGTCCCGTGTCCGGATGGGACTCTCCTTGGCGTGGAAGGCAAGCTTGGCAATACGGATATGTAGATCTCATTCCTTGTAACCGACTCTGTGTAACCCTAGCCCCCTCCGGTGTCTATATAAACCGGAGGGTTTAGTCCGTAGGACAACAACAATCATACCATAGGCTAGCTTCTAGGGTTTAGCCTCTATGATCTTGTGGTAGATCAAATCTTGTAATACTCATATCATCAAGATCAATCAAGCAGGAAGTAGGGTATTACCTCCATCGAGAGGGCCCGAACCTGGGTAAACACCGTGCCCCCCGCCTCCTGTTACCATCCGCCTTAGACGCACAGTTCGGGACCCCCTACCCGAGATTCGCCGATTTTAACACCGACATTGGTGCTTTCATTGAGAGTTCCACTGTGCCGTCACCGTAAGGCTTGATGGCTCCTTCGATCATCTGTAACGATGCGGTCCAGGGTGAGGTTTTCCTCCCCGGACAGATCTTCGTATTCGGCGGCTTCGCACTGCGGGCCAACTCGCTTGGCAATCTGGAGCAGATTGAGAGCTACGCCCCTTGCCATCAGGTCAGGTTCGGAAACTTGAACTACACCACCGACATTCGCGGAGACTTGATCTTCGACGGATTCGAGCCCATGCCAGGTGCACCGAACGATCACGACGAGCATGATTTAGCTCTGTCGTCGGACAGTGTGCGGGAGATCACACCTGCAACTACTCCGGCCCTCAATCCGGAGCAAATTGCGCCATCCGAGGATGGGTGGATAGACCCTGCCATGGAGGCCGCACTCTCAGTGGCGATCGAGCCGGATACTGACTGCACCCCTTACGAGAGCCGTTTTGCCGAACCATTGGGTTCGTCCCCGGCCACGGGCTCCGAACCACCTGCATCTGTGCCCAACGAATCCGATTGGGCACCGATCATGGAGTTTACCTCCGCGGATATCTTTCAGCACTCGCCTCTCGGCGATGTGCTAAGTTCATTAAGGTCCCTCTCTTTGTCAGGAGAACTTTGGACGAACTATGTCAGGCTAGCATGGGATGCGGACAACAAAGAAATTCGCTCCCCACCCACCACCCACTTAGTAGCCTCTGTCGACGATTTAACCGACATGCTCGATTTCGACTCCGAAGACATCGACGGCATGGATGACGATGCAGGAGACAAATAGGAACCACGCCTGTATACTGGACCGCCACTCCATCACATGACATATACATGGTGGATACACCCAAAGAAAACGATGACGAGGAACGGGAAGATGCAGCGAAGGACAGCTCCCTCGAGAAGCAACCAAAGCGTTGACATAGGCGCCGCTCCAAATCCCGCCTCGGCAAAAACAGCGATAACAGCAGTGAACCAGTAAATGGCGAACGTAGTACGGATCCGCTGTCCGAACACGGCGACGCCGAGGATATAGCTCATAAACCTCCCTCCGAAGAGGAAAACAGTCCGGACGAAGATGCACACATCATCCCGGAAAGGCACTTGGAACAAGAGAACCTCCGCAGAGAGCTTATTGTCATCGCGAGGAGTCTGAAGAAGCAGAAGCAAAGGCTTAAGGCCGCGCAGAATACACTCAATAGTAGATGGAACAAAGTGGTCGACAATGAAGAAAAGTATGGTGGCAGTTACCACACAAAGAGCTACCCAACGCGCAAGCTGTTTCCTGAATTCGATGATGAGGCCGTAGAGCCCACACAGCCGAAAAATAGAACCGCCGACCGGACGGATCGACTACCTCGTGGCCGCGATAGGGCGGCCAACGACGCCACACATAAGTCAACACACGATCTACGTGAGGACTTGCGCCAAAATTCCAGTATGACCAGATCCATCTATGGATCTAGGAGGCGCGCTCCGGCACAAAATCAAAGCCGAATACCACAATCGTCCGAGTGCCATGATACTTCCAAGTACAGGGGTGCCGCACACCCCCTATGTTTCACCGATGAGGTGCTGGACCACGAATTTCCAGAAGGATTCAAACTAGTAAACATAGAGGCATACGATGGAACCACAGACCCTGGAGTCTGGATTGAGGACTTTATCCTCCATATTCATATGGCTCGCGGAGACGATCTCCACGCCATCAAATACTTGCCCCTCAAGCTGAAAGGACCAGCCCAGCACTGGCTAAAAAGCCTCCTCGAAAACTAAATTGGAAGTTGGGAGGAGCTTGAGGATGCTTTTCGGGCTAATTTTCAAGGGACTTATGTCCGGCCTCCGGATGCAGACGATTTAAGTCATATAGTTCAATAGCCCGGAGAGTCAGCCCGAAAGCTTTGGAACAAATTTCTCACTAAGAAGAACCAAATCGTCGACTGCCCGAACGCCGAAGCCTTAGCAGCTTTCAAACACAGCGTCTGAGACGAATGGCTCGCCAGACACCTCGGCCAAGAAAAACCGAGAACAATGGTAACCCTGACAAACCTCATGACCCGCTTTTGCGCGGGCGAAGATAGCTGGCTAGCTCGTAGTAGCACCATCGACCCAGGTGTTGGAAATATGCCCTAAAGGCAATAATAAAATGGTTATCATTATATTTGTTTGTTCTTGATAATTGTCTATTATTCATGCTATAATTGTGTTATCCGGAAATCGTAATACATGTGTGAATACATAGACCACAACATGTCCCTAGTGAGCCTCTAGTTGACTAGTTCGTTGATCAACAGATAGTCATGGTTTCCTGACTATGGACATTGGATGTCATTGATAACGGGATCACATCATTAGGAGAATGATGTGATGGACAAGACCCAATCCTAAGCATAGCACAAGATCGTGTAGTTCGTCTGCTAGAGCTTTTCCAAATGTCAGGTATCATTTCCTTAGACCATGAGATTGTGCAACTCCCGGATACCGTAGGAGTGCTTTGGGTGTGCCGAACGTCACAACGTAATCGGGTGGCTATAAAGGTACACTACGGGTATCTCCGAAAGTGTCTGTTGGGTTGGCACGAATCGAGATCGATTTGTCACTCCGTATGACGGAGAGGTATCTCTGGGCCCACTCGGTAATGCATCATCATAATGAGCTCAATGTGACCAAGTGGTTGATCGCGGGATCATGCATTACGGTACGAGTAAAGTGACTTGCCGGTAACGAGATTGAACGAGGTATTGGGATACCGACGATCGAGTCTCGGGCAAGTAACGTACCGATTAACAAAGGGAATTTTATACGGGATTGATTGAATCCTCGACATCGTGGTTCATCCGATGAGATCATCGAGGAGCATGTGGGAGCCAACATGGGTATCCAGATCCCGCTGTTGGTTATTGACCGGAGAGTCGTCGGTCATGTCTCAAGGTGTCTCCAGAACCCGTAGGGTCTACACACTTAAGGTTCGGTGACGCTAGGGTTGTAGAGATATTAGTATGCAGTAACCCGAAAGTTGTTCGGAGTCCTTGATGAGATCCCGGACGTCACGAGGAGTTCCGGAATGGTCCGGAGATAAAGATTTATATATAGGAAGTCAAGTTTCGGCCATCGGGAAAGTTTCGGGGGTCACCGGTATTGTACCGGGACCACCGGAAGGGTCCCGGGGGTCCACCGGGTGGGGCCACCTATCCCGGAGGGCCCCATGAACTGAAGTGGGGAGGGGAACCAGCCCCTGGTGGGCTGGTGCGCCCCCCTTGGGCCTCCCCCTGCGCCTAGGGCAGGAAAGCCTAGGGGTGGGGGCGCCCCCCTTGGCTTGGGGGGCAAGCCACCCCTTGGCCGCCGCCCCCCTTTGGAGATTGCATCTCCTAGGGCCTATATATAGTGGGGGGAGGGAGGGCAGCCGCACCCTAGCCCCTGGCGCCTCCCTCTCCCTCTCCAACACCTCCTCCTCTCCGTAGAGCTTGGCGAAGCCCTGCCGAGATCCCCGCTGCATCCACCACCACGCCGTCGTGCTGCTGGATCTCCATCAACCTCTCCTTCCCCCTTGCTGGATCAAGAAGGAGGAGACGTCTTCCCAACCGTACGTGTGTTGAACGCGGAGGTGCCGTCCGTTCGGCACTCGGCCATGGGTGATTTGGATCACGGCGAGTACGACTCCATCAACCCCGTTCTCTTGAATGCTTCCGCTCATGATCTACAAGGGTATGTAGATGCACTCCTTTTCTCCTCATTGCTAGATAACTCCATAGATTGATCTTGGTGATGCGTAGAAATTTTTGATTTCTGCTACGTTCCCCAACAGTGGTATCAGAGCTAGGTCTATGTGTAGTTACTATGCACGAGTAGAACACAAAGCAGTTGTGGGCGTAGATGTTGTCAATTTTCTTGCCACTACTAGTCTTATCTTGCTTCGGCGGCAATGTGGGATGAAGCGGCCCGGACCGACCTTACACGTACGCTTACGTGAGACAGGTTCCACCGACTGACATGCACTAGTTGCATAAGGTGGCTAGCGGGTGTCTGTCTCTCCCACTTTTGTTGGAGCGGATTCGATGAAAAGGGTCCTTATGAAGGTTAAATAGAAATTGGCATATCACGTTGTGGTTTTACGTAGGTAAGAAACGTTCTTGCTAGAAACCTATAGCAGCCACGTAAAAATTTGCAACAACAATTAGAGGACGTTTAACTTGTTTTTGCAGCATGTGCTTTGTGATGTGATATGGCCAAAGGATGTGATGAATGATATATGTGATGTATGAGATGATCATGTTCTTGTAATAGGAATCACGACTTGCATGTCGAGAGTATGACAACCGGCAGGAGCCATAGGAGTTGTCTTTATTTTTGTATGACCTGCGTGTCATTGAATAACGCCATGTAAATTACTTTACTTTATTGCTAAACGCGTTAGCCATAGAAGTAGAAGTAATCGTTGGCGTGACAACTTCAAGAAGACACGATGATGGAGATCATGATGATGGAGATCATGGTGTCATGCCGGTGACGAAGATGATCATGGCGCCCCGAAGATGGAGATCAAAGGAGCAATATGATATTGGCCATATCATGTCACTATTTGTTTGCATGTGATGTTTATCATGTTTTGCTTCTTATTTGCTTAGAACAATGGTAGTAAATAAGATGATCCCTTATAATAATTTCAAGAAAGTGTTCCCCCTAACTGTGCACCATTGTGAAGGTTCGTTGTTTCTAAGCACCACGTGATGATCGGGTGTGATACATTCTAACGTTCGAATACAACTGGTGTAAGCCAGATTTACACACGCAATACACTTAGGTTGACTTGACGAGCCTAGCATGTACAGACATGGCCTCGGAACACGGAAGACCGAAAGGTCGAGCATGAGTCGTATAGAAGATACGATCAACATGATGATGTTCACCGACGTTGACTAGTCCGTCTCACGTGATGATCGGACACGGCCTAGTTAACTCAGATCATGTTTCACTTAGATGACAAGAGGGATGTCTATCTGAGTGGGAGTTCATTGAGTAATTTGATTAGATGAACTTAATTATCATGAACTTAGTCTAAAATCTTTACAATATGTCTTGTAGATCAAATGGCCCACGCTAATGTTGCCCTCAACTTCAATGCGTTCCTAGAAAACCAAGCTGAAAGATGATGGCATCAACTATAATGGATCGGGTCCTAACCCGAGGATCATCCTCATAGCTGCCAAGAAAGATTATGTCCTAGAAGCACCGCTAGGTGAAGCACCCATCCCGTAGAACCAAGACGCGTTACGAACGCTTGGCAATCTCGTCTTGATGATTACTCCCTCGTTCAGTGCGGCATGCTTTACAGCTTAGAACCGGGGCTCCAAAAGCGTTTTGAGCAACACAGAGCATATGAGATGTTCGAAGAGCTGAAAATGGTTTTCCAAGCTCATGCCCGGGTCAAGAGATATGAAGTCTCCGACAAGTTCTTCAGCTGTAAGATGGAGGAAAATAGTTCTGTCAGTGAGCACATACTCAAAATGTCTGGGTTGCACAACCGCTTGACTCAGCTGGGAGTTAATCTCCCGGATGACGCGGTCATTGACAGGATCCTTCAGTCGCTTCCACCGAGCTACAAGAGCTTTGTGATGAACTTCAATATGCAGGGGATGGAAAAGACCATTCTTGAGGTATATTCAATGTTGAAATCAGCGGAGGTGGAGATCAAAAAGGAACATCAAGTGTTGATGGTGAATAAAACCACTAAGTTCAAGAAAGGCAAGGGTAAGAATAACTTCAAGAAGGATGGCAAGGGAGTTACCGCGCCTGGTAAGCCAGTTGTCGGGAAGAAGCCAAAGAATGGACCCAAGCTTGAGACTGAGTGCTTTTATTGCAAGGGAAGTGGTCACTGGAAGCGGAACTGCCCCAAATACTTAGCGGACAAGAAGGCTGGCAACACTAAAGGTATATGTGATATACATGTAATTGATATGTACCTTACCAAGACTCCTAGTAGCTCCCGGGTATTTGATACCGGTGCGGTTGCTCATATTTGTAACTCAAAGCAGGAGCTGCGGAATAAGCGGAGACTGGCGAAGGACGAGGTGACGATGCGCGTTGGGAATGGTTCCAAGGTCGATGTGATGGTCGTCGGCACGCTACCTCTACATTTACCTATGGGATTAGTTTTAAACCTCAATAATTGTTATTTAGTGCTAGCTTTGAGCATGAACATTGTATCAGGATCTCGTTTAATTCGAGATGGCTACTCATTTAAATCCGAGAATAATGGTTGTTCTATTTATATGAGAGATATGTTTTATGGTCATGCCTCATTGGTGAATGGTTTATTCTTAATGAATCTCGGCGTAATGTTACACATAATCATAGTGTGAATAACAAAAAAAGTAAGGATGATAATGATAGTCCCATATACTTGTGGCACTGCCGCCTTGGTCACATAGGTGTCAAACGCATGAAGAAGCTCCATGCAGATGGACTTTTGGAGTCTCTTGATTACGAATCATTTGACACGTGCGAACCATGCCTCATGGGTAAAATGACCAAGACTCCGTTCTCCAAAACATGGAGCGAGCAACCAACTTATTGGAAATCATACATACTGATGTGTGCGGTCCAATGAGTGTTGAGGCTCGCGGTGGCTATCGTTATCTTCTCACTCTCACTGATGACTTGAGTAGATATGGGTGTGTTTACTTAATGAAACACGAGTCTGAGACCTTTGAAAAGTTCAAGGAATTTTAGAGTGAGGTTGAGAATCAACGTGAAAGGAAAATAAAGTTCTTACGATCAGATCGTGGGGGAGAATATTTAAGTCACGAATTTGGTACGCACTTAAGAAAATGTGGAATCGTTTCACAACTCACGCCGCCTGGAACACCTCAACAGAACGATGTGTCTGAACGTCGTAATCGCACTCTATTGGATATGGTGCGATCCATGATGTCACTCACCGATTTACCGCTATCATTTTGGGGATACGCTTTAGAGACAGCCGCATTCACTTTAAATAGGGCTCCGTCGAAATCCGTTGAGACGACACCGTATGAATTATGGTTTGGGAAGAAACCTAAGCTGTCATTTCTAAAAGTTTGGGGATGCGATGCTTATGTCAAGAAACTTCAACCTGAAAAGCTCGAACCCAAATCGGGAAAAATGCGTCTTCGTAGGATACCCTAAGGAAACCATTGGGTATACCTTCTACCTCGAGATCCGAGGGCAAGATCTTTGTTGCTAAGAACGGATCCTTTACGGAGAAAGAGTTTCTCTCGAAAGAATTAAGTGGGTGGAAAGTAGAGCTTGATGAAGTACTACCTCTTGAAACGGGAAGTAGCGCAGCTCAGGAAGATGTTCCTGTGGTTCCTGCACCGACTAGAGAGGAGGTTAATGATGATGATCAAGATACTTCGGACCAAGCTCCTACTGAACTTCGTAGTCCACAAGGACGCGTTCCACACCAGAGTGGTACGGCAACCCTGTCTTGGAAATCATGTTGTTAGACAGCGGTTAACCTTCGAACTATGAAGAAGCGATGGCGGGCCCGGATTCGGACAAATGGCTAGAAGCCATGAAATCTGAGATAGGATCCATGTATGAAAACGAAGTATGGACTTTGACTGACTTGCCCGATGATCGGCGAGCCATAGAAAATAAATGGATCTTTAAGAAGAAGACAGACGCGTATGGTAATGTGACCATCTATAAGGCTCGACTTGTCGCTAAGGGTTATCGACAAGTTCAAGGGGTTGACCACGATGAGACTTTCTCACCCGTAGCGAAACTGAAGTCAGTCCGAATCATGTTAGCAGTTGCCGCATTCTATGATTATGAGATATGGCAAATGGACGTCAAAACGGCATTCCTTAACGGTTTTCTGAAGGAAGAATTGTATATGATGCAGCCGGAAGGTTTTGTCGATCCTGAGAATGCTAACAAGGTGTGCAAGCTCCAACGCTCAATCTATGGGTTGGTGCAAGCATCTCGGAGTTGGAACATTCGATTTGATGAGATGATCAAAGCATTTGGGTTTACATGACTTATGGAGAAGCTTGTGTTTACAAGAAAGTGAGTGGGAGCTCAGTAGAATTTCTCATATTATATGTGGATGACATACGTTGATGGGAAATGATATAGAATTCTTGGAAAGCATAAAGGCCTACTTGAACAAGTGTTTTTCAATGAAGGACCTTGGAGAAGCTGCTTATATATTAGGCATCAAGATCTATAGAGATAGATCAAGACGCCTCATTGGTCTTTCACAAAGTACGTACCTTGACAAGATATTGAAGAAGTTCAATACGGATCAGTCCAAGAAGGGGTTCTTGCTTGTATTGCAAGGTGTGCGATTGAGCACGGCTCAATGCCCGACCACGGCAGAAGATAGAGAAAAGATGAGTGTCGTCCCCTATGCCTCAGCCATAGGGTCTATTATGTATGCCATCGTGTACCGGACACGATGTAAACCTTGCCGTAAGTTTGGTAGGAAGGTACCAAAGTAATCCCGGCATGGAACACTGGACAGCGGTCAAGAATATCCTGAAGTACCTGAAAAGGACTAAGGACATGTTTCTCGTGTATGGAGGTGACGAAGAGCCGTCGTAAAGGGTTACGTCGACGCTAGCTTCGACACAGATCTGGATGACTCTAAGTCACAAACCGGATACGTGTTTATTTTGAATGGTGGGGCGATGGCTGGTGCGATTGCAAGAAAAGCGTCGTGGCAGGATCTACATGTGAAGCGGAGTACATGGCAGCCTCGGAGGCAGCGCATGAAGCAATCTAGGTGAAGGAGTTCATCACCGACCTAGGAGTCATACCCAATGCGTCGGGGCTGATCACACTCTTCTGTGACAACACTGGAGCTATTGCACTAGCCAAGGATCCCAGGTTTCACAAGAAGACCAGGCACATCAAGCGTCGCTTCAACTCCATTCGTGGAAATGTTCAAGATGGAGACATAGATATTTGTAAAGTACATACAGACCTGAATGTCGCAGATCTGTTGACTAAGCCTCTCCCTAGAGCAAAACATGATCAACACCAGAACTCTATGGGTGTTCGATTCATCACAATGTAACTAGATTAGTGACTCTAGTGCAAGTGGGAGACTGTTGGAAATATGCCCTAGAGGCAATAATAAAATGGTTATTATTATATTTCTTTGTTCATGATAATTGTCTATTATTCATGCTATAATTGTGTTATCCGGAAATCGTAATACATGTGTGAATACATAGACCACAACATGTCCCTAGTGAGCCTCTAGTTGACTAGCTCGTTGATCAATAGATAGTCATGGTTTCCTGACTATGGACATTGGATGTCATTGATAACGGGATCACATCATTAGGAGAATGATGTGATGGACAAGACCCAATCCTAAGCATAGCACAAGATCATATAGTTCGTTTGCTAGAGCTTTTCCAAATGTCAAGTATCATTTCCTTAGACCATGAGATTGTGCAACTCCCGGATACCGTAGGAGTGCTTTGGGTGTGCCAAACGTCACAACGTAATCGGGTGGCTATAAAGGTACACTACGGGTATCTTCGAAAGTGTCATTGGGTTGGCACGAATCGAGATCGATTTGTCACTCCGTATGACGGAGAGGTATCTCTGGGCCCACTCGGTAATGCATCATCATAATGAGCTCAATGTGACCAAGTGGTTGATCACGGGATCATGCATTACGGTATGAGTAAAGTGACTTGCCGGTAACGAGATTGAACGAGGTATTGGGATACCGACGATCGAGTCTCGGGCAAGTAACGTACCGATTGACAAAGGGAATTGTATACGGGATTGATTGAATCCTTGACATCGTGCTTCATCTGATGAGATCATCGAGGAGCATGTGGGAGCAAACATGGGTATCCAGATCCCGATGTTGGTTATTGACCGCAGAGTCGTCTCGGTCATGTCTGCGTGTCTCCCGAACCCGTAGGGTTTACACACTTAAGGTTCGGTGATGCTAGGGTTGTAGAGATATTAGTATGCAGTAACCCGAAAGTTGTTCGGAGTCCCGGATGAGATCCCGGACGTCACGAGGAGTTCCGGAATGGTCCGGAGGTAAAGATTTATATATAGGAAGTCAAGTTTCGGCCATCAGGAAAGTTTCCGGGGTCACCGATATTGTACCGGGACCACCGGAAGGGTCCCGGGGGTCCACCGGATGGGGCCACCTATCCCGGAGGGCCCCATGGGCTGAAGTGGGAGGGAACCAGCCTGGTGGGCTGGTGCGCCCCTTGGGCCTCCCCCTGCGCCTAGGGCAGGAAACCCTAGGGGTGGGGGGCGCCCCCCTTGGCTTGCGGGGCAAGCCACCCCTTGGCCGCCGCCCCCCTTGGAGATTGCATCTCCTAGGGACGGCGCCCCCCATGGGGCCTATATATAGTGGGGGGAGGGAGGGCAGCCGCACCCTAGCCCCTGGCGCCTCCCTCTCCCTCTCCAACACGTCCTCCTCTCCGTAGAGCTTGGCGAAGCCCTGCCGAGATCCCCGCTGCATCCACCACCACGCCGTCGTGCTGCTGGATCTCCATCAACCTCTCCTTCCCCCTTGCTAGATCAAGAAGGAGGAGACGTCTTCCCCAACCGTACGTGTGTTGAATGCGGAGGTGCCGTCCGTTCGGCACTCGGTCATCGGTGATTTGGATCACGACGAGTACGACTCCATCAACCCCGTTCTCTTGAACGCTTCCGCTCGCGATCTACAAGGGTATGTAGATGCACTCCTTTTCCCCTCGTTGCTAGATAACTCCATGGATTGATCTTGGTGATGCGTAGAAAATTTTTGATTTCTGCTACGTTCCCCAACTCCAGGCACATCCGAAGTCAGAGACAGCAATGGAAAACCACGACGCAGTAAAAGCAAGCGTCGAAATAAGGAAGACAGCCCGGATAACACGGCGGTAAACGCCAGATTCAGGGGCTCTCGACCGGGTCAGCAGAAAAAGCCTTTCAAGGGCAACAGAGATGGACTGTCCAACCTAAACAAGATTCTAGACAAACTATGTCAGATTCACGGCACCCCCGATAAACCTGCAAATCACACCCACAGAGAATGCTGGGTCTTCAAGCAGGCCGGTAAGCTAAACGCCGAACACAAGGGGAGGGAGACACCAAGTGAAGACAAGGACGAGCCTCGCCAGCAAAGCACTGGGGGACAGAAAAAATTCCCACCAGAGGTCAAAACAGTGAACATGATTCACGTGACGAAGAGGAGAAGCAAACATGCACTCCGAGACACACGCGCCATAGTGCCCGTCACCCGTAAGTTCAACCCCTGGTTCGCCTGCCCGATCACTTTCGATCGTAGGGATAACCCGACAAGCATCCGGCATGAGGGATTGGTCGCCTTGATGTTAGACCCAATAATAAACAGATATCATCTCACACGAGTCCTTATGGACGGCGGGAGTAGTCTAAATCTGATATATCAGGACACAGTCCGCAAAATGGGGATAGACCCGACAACAATTAGCCACAGTAATACTACCTTCAAGGGAGTAATACCAGGCCCAGAGGCCCGCTCTACGGGCTCTCTTGTTGGGGAACGTTGCAGAAAATTAAAATTTTTCCTATGGTTTCACCAAGATCCATCTATGAGTTCATCTAAGCAACGAGTCAAGGGAGTGAGTTTGCATCTACATACCACTTGTAGATCGCGTGCGGAAGCTTTCGAGGGGATGGTGATGATGGAGTCGTACTCGGATCACCGATGACCAAGTGCTGAACGGACAGCACCTCCGCATTCAACACACGTACGGTACGGGCAACGTCTCCTCCGTCTTGATCCAGCAAGGAGGAAGGAGAGGTTGAGGAATATGGCTCCAACAGCAGCACGACGGCGTGATGATGAAGGAGTGACAGTTCTCGGCAGGGCTTCGCCAAGCGCCTTGCGAGAAGGAGAGGTGTTGGGAGGGAGGGCTGCGCCTTCAATTGTGTGTTGCAGCCTCCCTCACCCCTCTATTTATAGGGAAGGGAGGAGGGGCGGCCCCTCTAGATGCATCTAGAGGGGGCGGTTAAGGGAGGGGGGCTTGCCCCCAAGCAGGCGCCCCCTTGGGGTTCCCTCAACCCCTAGGCGCATGGGCCCAAGGGAGGGTGCGCCCAGCCCACCAGGCTGGCTGCCTCCCACGCAGCCCAAGTGGCCCCCGAGGGGTGGCCCCTCCCGGTGGTCCTCCGGAACCTTCCTAGGCCCCTCCATAATACCGATATGACCGAAACTTTTCCGTGTCCGTTTGACAACTTCCCATATATAAATCTTTACCTCCGGACCATTCCGGAACTCCTCGTGACGTCCGGGATCTCATCCGGGACTCCGAACAACATTCGGTAATCACATACAAGTCTTCCTTCTAACCCTAGCGTCACCGAACCTTAAGTGTGTAGACCCTACGGGTTCGGGAGACATGCAGACATGACCGAGACGCTCTCAGGTCAATAACCAACAGCGGGATCTGGATACCCATGTTGGCTCCCACATGCTCCTCGATGATGTCATCGGATGAACCACGATGTCGAGGATTCAAGCAAACCCGTATACTATTCCCTTTGTCACACGGTATGTTACTTGCCCGAGACTCGATCGTCGGTATCCCAATACCTCGTTCAGTCTCGTCACCGGCAAGTCACTTTACTGCATCAGTAATGCATGATCCCGTGACTGACACTTGGTCACTATGAGCTCATTATGATGATGCACTACCGAAAGTGGGCCCAGTGATACCTCTCCGTAATACGGAGTGACAAATCCCTGTCTCGATCCGTGTCAACCCAATGTACACTTTCGGAAATACCTGTAATGCACCTTTATAGTCACCCAGATTCGCCAGGACGTTTGGTACACCCAAAGCATTCCTACGGTATCCGGAGTTACACGATCTCATGGTCTAAGGAATAGATACTTGACATTGAGAAAGCTCTAGCAAAACGAACTACACGATCTTGTGCTATGCTTAGGATTGGGTCTTGTCCATCACGTCATTCTCCTAATGACGTGATAACGTTGTCAATGACATATGATGTCCATAGTCAGGAAACCATGACTATCTGTCGACCAACGAGCTAGTCAACTAGAGGCTCACTAGGGACGTATTGTGGTCTATGTATTCACACGTGTATCACGATTTCCCGATGATACAGTTATAGCATGAATAAAAGACAATTATCATGAACAAGGAAATATAATAATAATGCTTTTATTATTGCCTCTAGGGCATATTTCCAACAGTCTCCCACTTGCACTAGAGTCAATAATCTAGTTTACATTGTGATGAATCGAACACCCATAGAGTTCTGGTGTTGATCATGTTTTGCCCATGGAAGAGGTTTAGTCAATGGATCTGCGACATTCAGATCCGTGTGCACTTTACAAATTTCTATGTCTCCATCCCTAACATTTTCACGGATGGAGTTGAAGCGACGCTTGATGTGCTCGGTCTTCTTGTGAAACCTGGGCTCCTTGGCAAGTGCAATAGCTCCAGTGTTGCCACGGAAGAGTTTGATTGGCCCCGACGCATTGGGTATGACTCCTAGGTCGGTGATAAACTCCTTCACCCAAATTGCTTCATCGCTGCCTCCGAGGCTGCCATGTACTCCGCTTCACTTGTAGATCCCGCCACGACGCTTCTGCTTGCAAATGCACCAGCCATCGCTCCACCATTCAACATATACACGTATCCGGTTTGTGACTTAGAGTCATCCAGCTCTGTGTCGAAGCTAGCATCGACGTAACCCTTTACGACGAGCTCTTCGTCACCTCCATAAATGAGAAACATGTCCTTTGTCCTTTTTAGGTACTTCAGGATATTCTTGACCGCTGTCCAGTGTTCCTTGCCGGGATTACTTTGGTACCTTCCTACCAAACTTACGGCAAGGTTTACATCAGTCCGGTACACAAGATGGCATACATAATAGATCCTATGGATGAGGCATAGGGATGACACTCATCTCTTCTTTATCTTTTGTCGTGGTCGGGCATTGAGCCGAGCTCAATCTCACACCTTGCAAAGACAAAGTAGAACCCTTTCTTGACTGATCCATTTTGAACTTCTTCAAAATCTTATCAAGGTATGTGCTTTGTGAAAGACCTATGAGGCGCCTTGATCTATCTCTATAGATCTTGATGCCTAATATATAAGCAGCTTCTCCAAGGTCCTTCATTGAAAACACTTATTCAAGTAGGCCTTAATGTTGTCCAAGAATTCTATATCATTTCCCATCAAAAGTATGTCATCTACATATAATATGAGAAATGCTACAGAGCTCCCACTCACTTTCTTGTAAACGCAGGCTTCTCCATAAGTCTCAAGATAAACCCAAACGCTTTGATCATCTCATCAAAGCGAATGTTCCAACTCCGAGATGCTTGCACCAGCCCATAAATGGATCGTTGGAGCTTGCATACTTTGTCAGCATTCTTAGGATTGACAAAACCCTCCGGCTGCATCACATACAGCTCTTCCTTAAGATAACCGTTAAGGAACGCTGTTTTGACGTCCATCTGCCATATCTCATAATCATAGTATGCGGCAATTGCTAACATGATTCGGACGGACTTAAGCTTCGCTACGGGAGATAAAGTCTCATCGTAGTCAATCCCTTGAACTTGCCGATAACCCTTAGCGACAATTCTAGCTTTATAGATGGTGACATTACCATCCGCGTCCCTGCCTTCTTCTTAAAGATCCATTTGTTTTCTATCGCCACGATCATCGGGCAAGTCACCAAAGTCCACACTTTGTTTTCATACATGGATTCTATCTCGGACTTCATGGCTTCTAGCCATTTGTTGGAATCTGGGCCCGCCATCGCTTCTTCATAGTTCAAGGTTCACCGTTGTCTAACAACATGATTTCCGTGACGGGGTTGTCGTACCACTGCAGTGCGGGCGTGTCCTAGTGGACCTACGGGTTCAAGAGCAACTTGATCTGAAGTACCTTGATCATCATCATTAATTTCCTCTTCGGTTGGTGTAGGCATCACAGAACATTTTCCCGAGCTGCACTACTATCCTGTTCAAGAGGTAGTACTTCATCGAAGTTCTACTTTCCTCCCACTTACTTCTTTCGAGAGAAACTCTTTTTCCGTAAAGGATCCGTTCTTGGCAACAAAGATCTTGCCCTCGGATCTTAAGTAGAAGGTATACCCTATGGTTTCCTTTGGGTATCCTATGAAGACGCATTTTTCCGACTCGGGTTCGAGCTTTTCAGGTTGAAGTTTCTTGACATAAGCATCGCATCCCCAAACTTTTAGAAACGACAGCTTAGGTTTCTTCCCAAACCATAATTCATACGGTGTCGTCTCAACGGACTTAGACGGTGCCCTATTTAAAGTGAATGTAGCTGTCTCTAGAGCGTATCCCCAAAATGATAGCGGTAAATCGGTAAGAGACATCATAGACCGCACCATATCTAATAGAGTGCGACACGACGTTCGGACACACCGTTATTACCGAGGTGTTCCAGCGGGCGTGAGTTGTGAAACGATTCCACATTTTCTTAAGTGTGTACCAAATTCGTGACTTAAATATTCTCCTCCACGATCCGCTCGTAAGAATTTTATCTTTCGGTCACGTTGATTCTCTACTTCATTCTGAAATTCCTTGAACTTTTCAAAGGTCTCGGACTTGTGTTTCATCAAGTAGACATACCCATATCTACTCAAGTCATCTGTGAGAGTGAGAACATAACGATATCCTCCATGAGCCTCAACGCTCATTGGACCGCACACATTGGTATGTATGATTTCCAACAAGTTGGTTGCTCGCTCCATTGTTCCGAGAACGGAGTCTTGGTCATCTTGCCCATGAGGCATGGTTCGCATGTGTCAAATGATTCATAATCTAGAGACTCCAAAAGTCCATCAGCATGGAGCTTCTTCATGCGCTTGACACCAATGTGACCAAGGCGGCAGTGCCACAAATATGTGGGACTATCGTTATCAACTTTACATCTTTTGGTATTCACGCTATGAATATGTGTAATACTACGCTCGAGATTCATTAAGAATAAACCATTGACCATTGGAGCATGACCATAAAACATATCTCTCATATAAATAGAACAACCGTTATTCTTGGATTTAAATGAGTAGCCATCTCGCATTAAACGAGATCCAGATACAATGTTCATGCTCAAACTTGGCACCAAATAACAATTATTAAGGTTCAAAACTAATCCCGTAGGTAAATGTAGAGGTAGCGTGCCGACGGCGATCACATCGACTCTGGAACCATTCCCGACGCCAAGATCGTCACCTCGCCCTTCGCCAGCCTCCGCTTATTCCGCAGCTCTGCTGTGAGTTACAAATATGAGCAATGGCACCGTATCAAATACCCAGAGTTACTACGAATCTTGGTAAGGTACACATCAAATACATGTATATCAAATATACCTTTGGTGTTGCCGCCTTCTTGTCCGCTAAGTATTTGGGGTAGTTCCGCTTCCAAAGGACCCTCCCTTGCAATAAAAGCACTCGGCCTCGGGTTTGGGTCCATTCTTTGACTTCTTCCCAAGAATCGGCTTACCGGCGCGGCAACCTCCTTGCCGTCCTTCTTGAAGTTCTTCTTACCCTTGCCCTTCTTAAACTTAGTGGTCTTATTGACCATCAACACTTGATGTTCTTTCTTGATTTCAACCTCTCACGACTTCAAAGATTGAAAATACTTCAGAATGGTATTCACCATCCCCTGCATGTTGTAGTTCATCACGAAGCTCTTGTAGCTTGGTGGGAGCGATCAAGGATTCTGTCAATGACCGCCTCGTCCGGAGGTTAATCTCCCGACAAACGGTCAGGCAACCTTACATTTTGAGTATGTGCTCACCGACAGAACTGTTTTCCTCCATCTTACAATCAGAGAACTTGTCGGAGACTTCATATCTCTCGACCGGGCATGAGCTTGGAAAACTAGTTTCAGCTCTTGAACATCTCATATGCTCCGTGTTGCTCAAAACGCTTTTGGAGCCCCGGTTCTAAGCTGTAAAGCATGCCGCATCGAACGAGGGAGTAATCATCAAGATGTGCCTCGCCAAACGCTCAAATCGTCTTGCAGTCTTTGGAGAGCGGTGGGTCACCTAACGGTGCTTCTAGGACATATGCCTTCTTGGCAGCTATGAGGATGATCTCGTGTTCCGGACCCAGTCCGAGATAGTTGCTGCCATCATCTTTCAGCTTGGTTTTCTCTAGGAACGCGTTGAAGTTCATGTTGACATGAGTGTTGGCCATTTGATCTACAAGACATATTTTGCAAAAAGTTTTAGACTAAGTTCATGATAATTAAGTTCATCTTAATCAAATTATTGAATGAACTCCCACTCAGATTTGACATCCCTCTAGTCATCTAAGTGTTACACGATCCGAGTCGACTAGGCCGTGTCCGATCATCACGTGAGACGGACTAGTCATCGTCGGTGAACATTCTCATGTTGATCGTATCTTCTATACGACTCGTGTTCGACCTTTTGGTCTCCGTGTTCCGAGGCCATGTCTGCATACATGCTAGGCTCGTCAAGTTAACCCTAAGTGTTTTATGGTGTAAATCTGTCTTACACCCGTTGTATGTGAACGTAAGAATCCATCACACCTGATCATCACATGGTGCTTAGAAGCGACGAACTTTAGCAACGGTGCACGCTTAGGGGAGAACACTTCTTGAAATTGTTGTAAGGGATCATCTTATTTACTACCGTCGTTCTAAGTAAACAAGATGCATAAAACATAATAAACATCACATGCAATTATATAAAGTAGTGACATGATATGGCCAATATCATATAGCTCCTTTGATCTTCATCTTCGGGGCTCCATGATCATCTTGTCATCGGCATGACACCATGATCTCCATCATCGTGTCTTCATGAAGTTGTCACGCCAACGACTACTTCTACTTCTATGACTAACGTGTTTAGTAATAAAGTAAAGTAGTTTACATGGCGTTCTTCAATGACACGCAGGTCATACAAAATAAAGACGACTCCTATGGCTCCTGCCAGTTGTCATACTCATCGACATGCCGATCGTGATTCCTATTACAAGAACATGATCTCATACATCACAATATGTCATTCATCATTCATCACAACTTGGCCATATCACATCACATGACAATTACTGCAAAAACAAGTTAGACGTCTTCTAATTGTTGTTGCATCTTTTACGTGGCTGCAATTGGGTTCTAGCAAGAACGTTTTCTTACCTACGAATAACCACAACGTGATTTTGTCAACTTTTATTTACCCTTCATAAGGACCCTTTTCATCGAATCCGCTCCAACTAAAGTGGGAGAGCGGACACCCGCCAGCCACCTTATGCAACTAGTGCATGTTAGTCGGTGGAACCGGTCTCACGTAAGCGTGCACGTAAGGTTGGTCCGGGCCGCTTCATCCCACAATACCGCGGAAGCAAGATAAGACTAGTAGCGGCAAGCAAGTTGACAAGATCTACGCCCACAACCAAATTGTGTTCTACTCGTGCAAAGAGAACTACGCATAAACCAAGCTCATGATGCCACTGTTGGGGAACGTTGCAGAAAATTAAAAATTTTCTTACGGTTTCACCAAGATCCATCTATGAGTTCATCTAAGCAACGAGTCAAGGGAGTGAGTTTGCATCTACATACCACTTATAGATCGCGTGCGGAAGCTTTCGAGGGGATGGTGATGATGGAGTCGTACTCGGATCACCGATGACCAAGTGCTGAACGGACAGCACCTCAGCGGAGACACACGTACGGTACGGGAAACGTCTCCTCCGTCTTGATCCAGCAAGGAGGAAGGAGAGGTTGAGGAAGATGGCTCCAACAGCAGCACGACGGCGTGATGATGAAGGAGTGACAGTTCTCCGGCAGGGCTTCGCCAAGCGCACGCCAGAAGGAGAGGTGTTGGGGAGGAGGGCTGCGCCTTCAATTGTGTGTTGCAGCCCTCCCTCACCCCTCTATTTATAGGGGAAGGGAGGAGGGCGGCCCCTCTAGATGCATCTAGAGGGGGCGGTGGCCAAGGGGAGGGCTTGCCCCCCAAGCAAGGGCGCCCCTTAGGGTTCCCCTCAACCCTAGGCGCATGGGCCCAAGGGAGGTGCGCCCAGCCCACCAGGCTGGCTGCCTCCCACGCAGCCCAAGTGGCCCCCGGGAGGTGGCCCCTCCGGTGGTCCTCCGGAACCTTTCCGGTGGCCCTCCATAATACCGATATGACCCGAAACTTTTCCGGTGTCCGCTTGACAACTTCCCATATATAAATCTTTACCTCCGGACCATTCCGAACTCCTCGTGACGTCAGGGATCTCATCCGGACTCGAACAACATTCGTAATCACATACAAGTCTTCCTAATAACCCTAAGCGTCACCGAACCTTAAGTGTGTAGACCCTACGGGTTCGGGAGACATGCGAACATGACCGAGACGCTCTGGTCAATAACCAACAGCGGGATCTGGATACCCATGTTGGCTCCCACATGCTCCTCGATGATGTCATCGGATGAACCACGATGTCGAGGATTCAAGCAACCCCGTATACTATTCCCTTTGTCAGACGGTATGTTACTTGCCCGAGATTCGATCGTCGGTATCCCAATACCTCGTTCAGTCTCGTCACCGCAAGTCACTTTACTGCATCAGTAATGCATGATCCCGTGACCAGACACTTGGTCACTATGAGCTCATTATGATGATGCACTACTGAGTGGGCCCAGTGATACCTCTTCGTAATACGGAGTGACAAATCCCTGTCTCGATCCGTGTCAACCCAACAGACACTTTCGGAAATACCTGTAATGCACCTTTATAGTCACCCGATTACGTTGTGGACGTTTGGTACACCCAAAGCATTCCTACGGTATCCGGAGTTACACGATCTCATGGTCTAAGGAATAGATACTTGACCTTGAGAAAGCTCTAGCAAAAGCGAACTACACGATCTTGTGCTATGCTTAGGATTGGGTCTTGTCCATCACGTCATTCTCCTAATGACGTGATCGGCGTTGTCAATGACATCGATGTCCATAGTCGAGGAAACCATGACTATCTCGTCGACCAACGAGCTAGTCAACTAGAGGCTCACTAGGGACGTATTGTGGTCTATGTATTCACACGTGTATCACGATTTCCCGATGATACAGTTATAGCATGAATAAAAGACAATTATCACGAACAAGGAAATATAATAATAATGCTTTTATTATTGCCTCTAGGGCATATTTCCAACATCTCTAATACTAGAGGTTGTATTTGGTTCACCCGACAACTACCAAAGTGAAATGTTAAACTTCGACATCGCTCCATTCCGAAGCGGCTATCAAGCACTACTCGGAAGAACAGCGTTCGCTCGTTTTAATGCAGCGCCGCATTACGCTTCTCTCAAGCTGAAGATGCCTGGCCCACGTGGCACCATCAAAGTTAGCGGAAATTTTGAGAGCTCCTTACGCGTGGAAGAACGCGCGGCGGCTTTAACAGCCGAACACTAGATGGCCTCACCAACCAGAATAAACGACCGGTCGTCAAGACCGCGGATAGGGCTGGACGAGTCCGGCACATCACTAGATATACCTGAGATCGGTTTGATTGATATACCTTCATAGAAGATACCAGGGGCTTCCCGCGATTAAACAGGGCTAGTTCGGCTTAACTTGACTTTTCTTGAATTTTAAATGGTTTATTGATAATAACCAATTTTTTGCACGACAACTTTCACCTAAGTTCTTCTCTTTTACAGATGACAATCGTGCTACACCCGTCCAGGATACGGCACAACGGAGACACAGGCGCAGACGTGCAGCAGGGACCCGCTCAAAGGTTTCTTTTTAGATTAAGACCCTGCGTAAACCTTTTTTACTGCCTCTTGTTGTTCACATCCTCCGGGTACTCAATACAACCGAGAAGGATGCTGACGTTATTGGCATTTTGCCACATCAGAATATTGCATGTACCTGGACACTCGGGATTTATCATCAAGGGCGTTGTTCAGCCCGGCATATGTTATAAAGACCGAATACCTTAGGGAGTGTTCGGCGTCGCGAGTTTGGCCTTATATGCATCAGCTCTGAATCATGTCTTTGGTCAAATGTTGGGTTTGCCCGGCTCCCATGTTTTGCTCCCTTACGTTCTGCTCTATCGGCTAAGGCGGCACCAGGAGAACTACTACGATTGTGCCCTGGTTCTTCCGGATGAGCACCTCAGTAGAGAAAGCCGAAAACTGACTGTCATGATAAAGCGTGAGACTGGTCAACCACTCGATGACTTAGCGGAATCTTCGGGATTCCTCCGCATTAACGAAGGGCCGTTTCCTGGTCAGATATGTACGCGCACCGTATTCGGACGAGTGCAGATGTACCAGGGGCTATATAGTAGTCCCGCCGTCAAACTCCTATGGCTAAGTGAAAGTGTTAAAGTAATATAGTCCGATTGCCTCGTTCGCTGCGCTATCACCTCCTTAATGGACCAAGACATTGGATCAAGTATGAACACGCGTTTTTTGCAAACACCCCCGCATTATATGCGTGGGGGCTGAAGCCGACGACTGCAAACTTTCAGGTTATACACATATATACATAAATGGCCGCACATGAGGTATCATAATACTTTCAGGCAAAAGTCTAAACGTAGCCTTTATAATTTAATAAACATTGTTCTTACAATGGGAATACATGTTATTAGAACATAATATTGTTCGAGCACTGAGCCTCTATCGAACGAGCGCCTTCAAGGACTTCTTCAAAGTAGTGCTCGGCAGATACTCGGCCTGCGGCCGAACTCTGGGTTGCAATAGAGGTGGCCTCCATCTCTGCCCAGTATGTCTTGACACGAGCAAGAGCCATCCGCGCACCCTCTATGCAGGCCGACCTCTTCATAGCGTCGATGCGCGGCACAGCACCAAGTAATTGTTGCACTAAATTAAAATAACTGTTCGGCCGTGGCCCTTCCGGCCACAGATGATCCACAATAGACCGCATGGCAAGCCCGGACAACCTATGGAGCTCGGCCCACTCGGCCAGTCACTCATTCAACAGAAGCGGACGCGCTGGAACATTGAATTGTGACCAGAACAGCTTTTCCACTTCATGATCTTTTTTTATCTTTGAAGTATTCGGCCGCATCAGCAGCACTTGCTGCCAAATCCAGATATGCGTCTGCAGAACTCCATAGGCGATCAAGAGGAGCGTACTTAGGATCTCCGAACTTCATCCGCAGCATAAAGGGCTTCCCAGCCACGATATCCCCAGCTTGACGCAGCTCCTCCTTCATCGCTCTGATTGTACAGCGGGCGTCCTTGGCCGCCACCGTGGCCTTCTCCAGGTCCGTCATCTTCGCTTGATTTTTATTTTCAAGAAGCTCGAAACGGTCGGCGGCATCCTTCAATTCCACAGCCATCTTGGCTATTTCATCCTTGCTTCGGCAATGCGCAGCCTGCTCAGCTCTGAGGTCTTCGGCCGCCTTTAGAGCGGCCGCATCACTTTTCCTGGCTTGTTCCTTGGCTCGGGCAAGCTCCGCCCGAAGGGTCTCCACGGCGGCAGCCCCGTCTGCAGTAAAAACATATTAAAGATACTAGCATCATGCTCCTCTTACTATGTGTTGATCACCGGAGAAATCACATACCCTGTGCCTCGTCGAGCCGTTTGTTCACAAGCACGATGTCGGCATCCGCCGCATCCAGTTGCCGCTTTAGCTCGGCAAACTCACCAGTCCGGCTAGCCACCAGACCTTCCGCCACCTGCGTATGAAGGCGGCCTGATTATTACCTGGGACTATGATCCTCTGTTTGCCGCCGCTCTCGACAGCAACCAGAGTCTCAGGGGCTACAATCTGCATAGGGCACACCTAACGTGTGCGGTATCGTCAAAAACATACACTATTTCACGTACCTCAAAGCCTTTCAGCAGACTCATGAACGCTTCATGCAACCCGCTTTCGGCGGATGAAATCCTCTCAATCACCGTACCCATTAGCGTACGATGCGCTTCTGAGATAGCCGCTTGCTTCAGAAGATCCTTCAGCGCGTTCGATCGCACACCGGACGGCTCCGGACTCTTTCTGTTGCTCTCTTTAGGAGCCGAATACTGAGGACTTCGGGTGGCCGAAGGATTACCCTCTGGCCTTGGCGGATCATGAGAAACCCTCTGCGGCGACACTTCAGGGTCGCCCGCCTCATGAGGCGGGGCGGCATGGGGAGGTGTTTCGCTCTCCATCATCTCCGGAAGAAGATCCCCCGAAGACGAACTCTGTCGAGAAGGGCTACGATCCGAACTACAGGATATATGCTTTGGTTATTGTCTTCAGAAGTACAGTAGGATATTTTTACTATTAAGTACTTTTTGTTTACTTACAGCTCGGTAGAGGGATGATCCCCTTGCGGGCACTGTGCGGCAAGGGTACCTTTCAAGGCAGGACCCTCTGGCGAAGATTTCTTCCCCCGTTTGGAAACCGTTGTTTCCGGGTCTTCAGAGGTGGTCCTCTTCCTTCCTTGGGGAGAGGGAATTTTAGATTCTTCTCCCCGGTTATCCTCCTTCGCGGAGGCACTAACTCCCCCGGTCTGGATGAATAGTAAGCGAGGCCTGCTTTCAGCCTCTTTATTCCCCCATTATCTTCCCCTAAGGGCGCTTGATAAGGCGCAAGCTCGAGCATCCCGGCCAGTACAGGATCCGGTGAGACCTCGGGAAGGGGGGCCGGACACGTGATCATCTTCGCCTTTGTTACATAGTCCTGGTCAAAAGATTGACTTTTCAGAACGATGTTGTGATAAATAAAAAGACAATGTGTTCGGCCACGGGATTACTTACTTGGGTATTTGGACGATTGCAGCTCAGACCCGCATCCTCAGTGGTGTCCGGACACCTTATTTGTGGTCCGAAGAACAATTTGTACATCTCTTCAAGCGTCATGCCGAGGAAGTGCTAAATAGCTCATGGTCCTTCCGGGTTGAACTCCCGCATACGGAGGGGTCGACGTTTGCAAGGCAGGACTCGACGAACTAGTATGACTTGCATTACTGTGGCCAGGCCGACATCTCACTCGAGGAGATCTCGGATGCGACTCTGCAATGTCGGCACATCATTTACTGGCCCCGAGTCCAGCCCCTTGTTGATCCACGATGTCATTTGTGGCGGGGGGACCCGAGCGAAAGGCAGGGGCGGCCACCCACTTGGTACCCCGGGGAGCTGTGATATAAAACCACTCCTGTTGCCATAAGCTGGACACCTCCGGGAAGGAACCCTCTGGCCATGGAACATCGGCACTTTTGCTTATTACGGCACCTCCACACTGTGCGTGTCGCCCCTCAATCATCTTCGGCTTCACATTGAAAGTCTTGAGCCACAGGCCAAAGTGTGGGGTAATGCGGAGGAAGGCCTCACACACAACGATGAACGACGAAATGTGAAGGATGGAATCCGGGGCCAGGTCATGGAAATCCAGCCCATAATAGAACATGAGCCCCCTGACAAAGGGATCCAGAGCGAGGCCTAGCCCTCGGAGGAAGTGAGAGACGAATACAACATTCTCGCCGGGTTCGAGTTGGAATGACACTTTTCGGCAGCAGCCTTTGTAGATTTCGCCGGTCAAATACCTGGCCTCTCTTAGCTTCTTAATGTCTTCCTCTGTGATGGAGGAAGGCATCCACCGACCTTGAAGGTTTGATCTGGACATCGTTGAAGGTCCGAAGCGCCTGACCTGAGCCTTGGGTGTTGGAACTCGAGGCGGGGGGAAGGATTCGATTGAGTACTAGAAGAAAAAGGACAGGCCTTGGCCTCTTTATAAAGAGGGTGAATATCAAGCATCCTCCTCGTGGCCGTTTGGGACTTGCCTAAAATCGAGGGGTCTTACCAACGGGCACGATTGGGTTACCCACGTCCGTATTGATGAGAATCCCGTAATAAGGGGGACACGATCTCTGCTTCGACAAGACGTGCCAATAAAATCGCCTCGCGAAACATGCGATGGCAGGCTGATTGAGAAAAACGGTTCGAGTAATGATCAGGCCGTGGTGTGATGTCACGTCGTCAGTAGATTAGATTCGTGGAAATATTATTCTCTCTACGGTGGTATGTGGAACTTGTTTTGCAGAGCCGGACACTATCCTTATGTTCAAAATCTTCTATGGAGTATTCGGAGGAAGAACCCGCCTTGCAATGCCGAAGACAATCTGTGCGCCGGACTCATCGTCATTGAAGCCCTGGTTCGAGGCTCTTGAGGAGTCCCGGATTAGGGGGTCTCCGGATAGCCGGACTATATCCTTTGGCCGGACTATTGGACTATGAAGATACAAGATTGAAGACTTCGTCCCATGTCCGGATGGGACTCTCCTTGGCGTGGAAGGCAAGCTTGGCAATACGGATATGTAGATCTCCTTCCTTCTAACCGACTCTGTGTAACCCTAGCCCCCTCCGGTGTCTATATAAACCGGAGGGTTTAGTCCGTAGGACAACAACAATCATACCATAGGCTAGCTTCTAGGGTTTAGCCTCTACGATCTCGTGGTAGATCAACTCTTGTAATACTCATATCATCAAGATCAATCAAGCAGGAAGTAGGGTATTACCTCCATCGAGAGGGCCCGAACTCAGGTAAACATCGTGTCCCCCGCCTCCTGTTACCATCCACCTTAGACGCACAGTTCGGGACCCCCTACCCGAGATCCGCCGGTTTTGACACCGACACCGGCGACCACCGCCCCCACCGCCCCCACCCTTAACCCTAAGATAGATAGTGGGGTACCTCTCCGGTGAGCCCCCCTCCCCGCTGCGGCTGGTTCTTCCTTAACTCCGGCGAGCCCCCCCCCCCCCCCACCCCCTGAAAATCGACTGACCCAAAAGTAGATTCAGACGAATGAAGTGTAGCTAAATCAGAGCAGCATCACAAGCAAGAGCAAGAGCGAGAGCAGCAGCGCGAGCAAGAGCAAGAGTAAGATCAGACAAGGCAGGGGACCAAGAGCAAGAGCAGAGCAGCAGCACGAGCGAGAGCTGAAGCAGCAGCAGCTCCTACTGATGTGGACGTCGCCGCCGAGAGAGCAACGCCGTGGAGGAAGTGGTCGGCGACGCCGCCGTGGATGGAGCCGCACCGTGTCAGCTCGGGACCGAGCGTCGGTAGCACCGTGAGATCGAATCAAGAAGAAAATGTGGTGATTAGTGTACAACCTCTTTGGTGGCGCCGATTAGGCCGCAGCTTCATCCAAGGAAACGGTGATGATGATGCTCTTCCGGTGGTGCAGGTGAAGACGGCAGTGTGGGAATGGAGGTGGCACGAAAGAAGAGGGGAACATCGGGGGAACTCCTTGGAGGTGGAGGACGGGGTGGCTGAACCGGCGAGACGACCAGATCGACGACGGATCCTCATCCGGTACGGTGGATGAGGGAGGTCGAGGTGTTGCTGTGGACGACGTCGTCGGGGAAGAGGCTCCGGCTGGGTGGCGGACGAAGGAGGGTGTGGGGCTTCGCGGGTTTTCCCGGCCTCGGTGTACGAATGGGTGGATGGATGGGATGGGAGTGGGGAACCATGGCTTAGGGACGCGTTTGTCCGAAATGTGGGGTAAGTTACAAAAGTACCCCCACCGATTTGAGGCGGTTCTTTCGGTTCAGGGGTATCACGGGCATTTCGCGTGTCGGGATTTCACAGGAGGTGGGAGTTTTCGCGCGCGTTGTAATTTTGGAATAGCAAGGCGCGGGTTGAGATGGAGGGTGTTGTCGGAGCACAACGAGACAAAGATATATCTTAAATATTTCGGTCTAACAAGGCACGGGTTGAAATTTCCGGACAAGCCTAACATGTAATCGCATCAAATCAATTCGCACTACAAATGTCATTCAAAACTTTGAATTCATGTTATGTTCAATTAAAATATTTCGCTACGTGTATAATGCATGCAACCTAGTACTCAAATGAACGTTTTAGTGCATTCCAAACGTATATACTACCTCTTCAATATGAACTAAATTTGAATTCGTTTCTCTATTTGAATAGGATCTACAATAATGATTGTTGTGAAGTCAAAGCATTTGAATTTGTTTCTCTGTTTTAATAAGATCTACAATCATCATTATTGTCAAGTTAAACCATCATTTGTGTATTATCTTCATAGCACACCACATGATTAGTCTCGAGTTACATATGAACTATGTGTACTATATGAACTCGAACTCGCTTTTTTGAATCCACTTTATGTTGATTTCAAATCACGGTACATTTCAAGCTCTAGCTAGATCTTCATAATCTAAACCATGTCTCATATGTATAATGTGTTTATCACATTATGTATGGTGGCCCGCCCCCTACGCCTACAAGTATTTAGATGTGAGTTGCAAACACCACACATTACCACAAATTCAAATAAAATGTGAGAATGTTCGATATATAGTATTGTTTAGATTGTTCGATATTTAGTCAGCTGCAAACGCCACACATTATCACAAATTCAAATAAAATGTGAGATTGTTCGATGTATAGTATGGTTTAGATTGTTCGACATTAAGTTGTGAGTTGCAAGCGCCATGCATTATCACATTATGGTATAACATGTGCAAAACCACAACACGCGTATCACCGCTACATTCATGCATGCATATGTTTAAAACACTATGATCTCCTATTCAAATATATGAATCTACTTTCATATCAAATTATGATCTTTGTTAGTCTCTTAAACCCACACAATCCTCTAACCTTTGTAGCTACCACTAACTTTCTCTCGTGCATGCACATGCCCTCCTCGCCCTCCCCCTCCCTCAGCATTCTATCCATCGCGCATTTTCATTTATTTTTCTTTAGGTCGTTCTCCCACAGTCTCCACAACTCCTTTCCGACACACACTGATCGATAAACCTCTCCAGCTATGTCTGCCTACAACATACACACGCACCTTCAATCTCCTCCTTTATGTGTCCTTGCCTCGTGTCTCTCATACGGTCCCACACACATGTAAACTCTCGCCCCTCTTTTCATCAATCTCACAAATGCACACTCCTCCCCCTATCTAGCTAGTAGCTGGGCCTCTCGCACCACCTCCTAGCTCCATTCTCTCTGTTTATCCGTCTCGCCGGGCCTTATTTGCCTCTAACAAATGGACGTACACCGACCGATCTCCCGATATACATATAGCTAGTTAGGTCCTTATAACTCGTTTTCCCCCACGCGTCGATCGATCTACCTCATTAGTGCAACGCCCTCGATGCGGCTATATCTCCCACGTGTCGAAGCACGACTTAGAGGCATAACCGCATTGAAAGCAATGTCGCAAGTGAGGTAATCTTCACACAACCCATGTAATACATAAGGGAAAAATATACATAGTTGGCTTACAAATGCCACTTCACCCAAAGACATAAATAAACATCCATCATTCAGAGTACACTCAAGGTCCGCTCACGGAACCAAAATAAAAGAAGATACCCCAAATGCTACACGGATCCCGATCGTCCCAATCTGGGCACCACTACTGATCATCGTGAAAAGACACATAATGTGACCACGTTCCTCGTCGAACTCCCACTTGAGCTCGGTGCGTCACACCTTGACCGCATCATCGTCGGCACCTGCAACTGTTTTGGTAGAATCTGTGAGTCACGGGGACTCAACAATCTCACACCAGCGAGATCAAGACTATTTAAGCTTATAGGAAGGACAGAGTTGTAAGGTGGAGCTGCAGCAAGCGACTAGCATATATGGTGGCTACATTCGCAAAAGAGAGCGAGAAGAGGAGCAAAGCACGGTCGTGAAGCTAGTAGCGATCAAGAAGTGATCCTGAACTACTTACGTCAATCATAACTCCAACACGTGTTCACTTCCGGACTCACGAGAAGAGACCATCACGGTTACACACGCCGTTGATGTGTATTTTAATTGAGGTCAACTTCGGGTTTTCTACAACCGACATTAACAAATTCCCATCTGCCTCATAACCGTGAGCACGGCTTTGAAAGATAATACCCTGCGGGTGTCCCAACTTAGCCCATTATAAGCTCTCACGGTCAATGAAGGATATTCCTTCTACCGAAGACCCGATCAATCTCGAATCCCGGACTACAAGACATTTCGACAGCAATAAAACAAGACCAGCAAAGCCGCCTCGAATGTGCCGACAAATCCCGATAGGAGCTGCACATATCTCGCTTGAGGGCACACCGGATGAGCAGTCCGTACAACTAAAACCAGACCTCGAGTTTCCTTGAGGGGCGCTGCAAAGCACTCTAGTTTGGGCCAGCACTCGAAGGAGCACCGTCCGGGGTTAAAATAAAGATGACCCTCGGGCTCATGAAACCCGGGGAAAAAGGCTTAGGTGGCAAATGGTAAAACCAAAGTTGGGCCTTCTTGACGAGTCTTATTCAAAGCGAACTGTCAAGGGGTCCCATAAATCACCCAACCGTAAGGAACGCGAAATCAAGGAACATAACACCGTATGACGGAAACTAGGGTGGCAAGAGTGGAACAAAACACTGTGCATAAGGCCGAGCCTTCCACCCTTTACCAAGTATATAGATGCATTAATTATAGCAGATATATATTGTGATATCCCCAACAAGTAAACATGTTCCAAATAAGGAACAACATCTCCATGTTCCAACAAGGAACAAACTTCATCTTCACCGCAACTAGCGACGCTTATAAGAGGGCCGAGCAAAGCGGTAACATAGCCAATCAACGGTTTGCTAGGAAAAGGATGGTTAGGGGCTGACATGGCAATATGGGTGGCATGATAAGCAAGTGATAGGCATCGTAGCATAGGCATAGCAAAAGAGCGAGCATCTAGCATAGCAAAGATAGAAGTGATTTCGAGGGTATGGTCATCTTGCCTGCAATGTTCTCAGAGTTGTCGAAAGCTTGAACCTCGTAAGCGTTCTCAACAGGTTCCTCGTTCATGTACTCGTCTCTCGGCTCTACCCAAAGCAAGAACACAAACAAAGGAACCACAATAAATCAGGAGCAATGCACAAGCAACATGATGCAAAATATGGCATGATATGCGGGATGTGATATGCAATGCGTATGCGCGCTCCGGAAGGAAAATGATGAACCAGGCATCAACTTGGCAATCCAAGTATGCCGCTGGAAAGACGAGATGATTTCGGTTGAAATCGATATAAAGATCACCGGAATCGGATTCACGGTTTGCAAATGACAAGCAAAACAAGATTGGCACAAATCTGCCATTAACAGCATGATGCCACTTAGCAAGCAACAAGAAATTAAGCTACTGCACCCAAACGTATCAACAAAGTACATGGCAGTAATCTACTCAAGATGCTCGAAAAAATATGAACACTAAGCTACGGCTAAATCACATCATAACAGGTTCAAACAAGCATGGCAAAAGAGCAAAACATATCAGCTTCACAGACTTGGCAAAAACAACATCAGGTAGCAATGTTCAGAGCAAGAAAACAACATGCTACGGGAACTTATAATAGAAAAACAAGGCATGGCATGAATCTACTAAAAGCATAGAACAAAAGTCCCTTATTGACCATAAGCCAAAAAGGATCAGAAAATATAGTAACACCCATGTCAAAATGGCAAGTTTCAAGTAACAGATTCAACAACAGGGCATGTCAAAAACAGATAACAAGTAGGCATGTTTGAGAGCTCAAAGCACTCACTACAGAGCCTTACATTATAAAATAAGCATACATACATCAAGAAGACATGGCATAGAAGACATACATGGAAAGAATAACATCATAGCATACACGGATCAACCACAACAACCTTGGCAAAATTGAATAACATGTAAACAATCTGCCGTGAAACATTTGATAGCAAAAGTAGAGCTCGATTGACTCAAGCTATGGCACTCCATAATTTCAAACAAAGGCATGGATGGATAGAGAATAACCATATGTTCAAAACATCCTTACTGAAGTATCTCCAAATATGCATGGATCTCTCGGTAGCATCAAGTTAACATGGCATCAAAATATCAGCAAACAAGGCTGAAAACAGCAACATCAGGACACCTACTTTTCATGCTTGTGCTAGTCACCACATAGATCACAAAAATACATGGCATACACCCCTGGAAAGATGGCATGGCATATTACAAAACACATGTAGGACTCAAATTCATAGGGTGCACACATCAATCATAGCAAAAATAACAAAAGTGCAAGTTCTGTTAAGAAACAGAAACTAAGATCACATAGCCCTCTTCCAACAGCATTTCGGGCATCAAGATGAGCTCAAATGAAAATGCTGCAATGAGATGAAATGATCTACTCTTCGAGACGAACATTTTGACATATTACACGCACGAAACAGGCCTACAAGTGCAAAGTTATGATGCGTTGAAATTGCCACGAAATAATCACCGGAATCTAAAAACTTAGATGAATTTGAGGGGGGCGAAAGTCAACCCCGATCCGATCGGGATCCGTCCCGATCGAGGGCGGCGGTGGCGCGGCTCCTCGCCGGAGGGGAGAAGAGGCCGGGTCGGGGACGGCGGGTCCACCGGCCTCGCTGAACCGCCGGGCGGAACGGCGGCGAGGCGCGCGACGAGGCCGGAGGCGGCGGCGAGAGTGGCGGGCGGTGGAGGCGGTGGTCGGAGCGGGCGCGCTGGCCGGGTCGGCCGGGCGCGCGCGGAGAGGCGGAGGCGCTGGGTCGGGCCCCGCGGGAGGAGATGGGCTCGGGGCCCGATCCGCTCACGGGCGGCGCGGGCGGCGGCGGCTACGTGTGCGCTGGAGATTGGGCGCGGGGCGGCGGCGCTGACGGGCGGACGTGTCCGTACGTCGGAGTTTTTGTCCGGTGGCGCGGGGATGAGGATGGCTAGGGTTTGGACCCGGATTTGGAATGGGGGATTGATTAAATAGGCATAAAGGGAGCTAGGAGAGTATAAATGAGGTGTAGTTTTCGCCCACACGATCGTGATCGAATGACGGAGAGCATGGAAGTGACTTAGATGGGTTATTGGACTATTTTGAAGGGGTGTTGGTCTGCAACTTAAAAGAGGCCTTTGCGAGAGTGTGGTTAACCGTTGGAGTACCAAACGAGCTCCAAATGACCCGAAACTTGACCGGTGGTCTACCGGTGGTATACCAAGGCCACTTGAAAAACCTCGGTCCATTCCGAGAAGGTTTAGTACCCGCTCACGGAAAAACGTAAAAGGGACGCCGGGGGACATAGGAGTGCCGGATTGCAAAACGGACAACGGGAAAAATGCTCGGAATCATGAGACGAACACGTATGCAAATGCGATGCACATGATGACATGATATAAAATGCATGACATGGACAAAATGCAAAAAGGAGAAAAAACCCAACCACGGAGGGAATATCATATCACAATGCCGAAAATGGCGAGAGTTTGAGTTACAAATATGGAAAGTTATATCCGGAGTTCTTTCAGTCCTAGATCTCGGGACGTGATCCTCCGCCTCTCCGCCGCGCCGCCCCAGCGCCCGACCGGCCGCGCTCACTTGGCCGTTCCGCCACTGCAGCCCGCTCCGGCCACCGCCTCCACCGCCGCCACTCTTCTCCGCCGCCTCACTGCCTCGTCCCGCACTCATTGCCCGTTCGCCACGGATCCGGCGAGGGCGGCTTCCGCCGTCCCCGACCCGGCCTCTTCTCCCCTCCGGCGAGGAGCCGCGCCGCCGCCGCCCTCGATCGGGCCGGATCCCGATCGGATCGGGGTTGACTTTCTCCCCCCCCCCCCCCTCAAATTCATCTAAGTTTTTAGATTCCAGTGATTATTTCGTGCCAGTTTCAACGCATCATAACTTTGCACCAATAGGTCCGTTTCGTGCGTGTAATATGTCAAAATGTTCGTCTCGAAGAGTAGATCATTTCATCTCATTGCATCATTTTCATTTGAGCTCATCTTGATGCCCGAAATGCTGTTGGAAGAGGGCTATGTGATGTTAGTTTTTGTTTCTTAACAGAACTTGCACTTTTGTTATTTTTGCTATGATTGATGTGTGCACCCTATGAATTTGAGTCCTACATGTGTTTTGTAATATGCCATGCCATCTTTCCAGGGGTGTATGCCATGTATTTTTGTGATCTATGTGGTGACTAGCACAAGCATGAAAAGTAGGTGTCCTGATGTTGCTGTTTTCAGCCTTGTTTGCTGATATTTTGATGCCATGTTAACTTGATGCTACCGAGAGATCCATGCATATTTGGAGATACTTCAGTAAGGATGTTTTGAACATATGGTTATTCTCTATCCATCCATGCCTTTGTTTGAAATTATGGAGTGCCATAGCTTGAGTCAATCGAGCTCTACTTTTGCTATCAAATGTTTCCTGGCAGATTGTTTACATGTTATTCAATTTTGCCAAGGTTGTTGTGGTTGATCCGTGTATGCTATGATGTTATTCTTTCCATGTATGTCTTCTATGCCATGTCTTCTTGATGTATGTATGCTTATTTTATAATGTAAGGCTCTGTAGTGAGTGCTTTGAGCTCTCAAACATGCCTACTTGTTATCTGTTTTTGACATGCCCTGTTGTTGAATCTGTTAACGAAACTTGCCATTTTGACATGGGTGTTACTATATTTTCTGATCCTTTTTGGCTTATGGTCAATAAGGGACTTTTGTTCTATGCTTTTAGTAGATTCATGCCATGCCTTGTTTTTCTATTATAAGTTCCCGTAGCATGTTGTTTTCTTGCTCTGAACATTGCTACCTGATGTTGTTTTTGCCAAGTCTGTGAAGCTGATATGTTTTGCTCTTTTTCCATGCTTGTTTGAACCTGTTATGATGTTATTTAGCCGTAGCTTAGTGTTCATCTTTTGTCAAACATCTTGAGTAGATTACTGCCATGTACTTTGTTGATACTTTTGGGTGCAGTAGCTTAATTTCTTGTTGCTTGCTAAGTGGCATCATGCTGTTAATGGCAGATTTGTGCAATCTTGTTTTGCTTGTCATTTGCAAACCGTGCATCCGATTCCGGTGATCTTTATATCGATTTCAACCGAAATCATCTCATCTTTCCAGCGGCATACTTGGATTGCCAAGTTGATGCCTGGTTCATCATTTTCCTTCCGGAGCGCGCATACGCATTGCATATCACATCCCGCATATCATGCCATATTTTGCATCATGTTGCTTGTGCATTGCTCCGTGATTTATTGTGGTTCCTTTGTTTGTGTTCTTGCTTTGGGTAGAGCCGGGAGACGAGTACGTGAACGAGGAACCTGTTGAGAATGCTTACGAGGTTCAAGCTTTCGACAACTCGAGAACATTGCGTGCAAGATGACCATACCCTCGAAATCACTTCTATCTTTGCTATGCTAGATGCTCGCTCTTTTGCTATGCCTATGCTACGATGCCTATCACTTGCTTATCATGCCACCCATATTGCCATGTCAGCCCCTAACCATCCTTTTCCTAGCAAACCGCTGATTGGCTATGTTACCGCTTTGCTCAAATTTCTCTTATAGCGCCGCTAGTTGCGGTGAAGATGAAGTTTGTTCCTTGTTGGAACATGGAGATGTTGTTCCTTATTTGGAACATGTTTACTTGTTGGGGATATCACAATATATATCTGCTATAATTAATGCATCTATATACTTGGTAAAGGGTGGAAGGCTCGGCCTTATGCCTGGTGTTTTGTTCCACTCTTGCCACCCTAGTTTCCGCCATACCGGTGTTATGTTCCTTGATTTCGCGTTCCTTACACGGTTGGGTGATTTATGGGACCCCTTGACAGTTCGCTTTGAATAAGACTCGTCCCAAAGAAGGCCCAACTTTGGTTTTACCATTTGCCACCTAAGCCTTTTTCCCCGGTTTTCGCGAGCCCGAGGGTCATCTTTATTTTAACCCCCGACCAGTGCTCCTTCGAAAGTGCTGGCCCAAACTAGAGTGCTTTATAGCGCCTCAAGGAAACTTGAGGTCTGGTTTTAGTTGTAATGGACTGCTCATCCGGTGTGCCCTCGTAATCCAGATATGTGCAGCTCCTATCGGGATTTGTCGGCACATTCGGGCGGCTTTTGCTGGTCTTGTTTTAGTGCTGTCGAAATGTCTTGTAGTTCGGGATTCCGAGATTGATCGGGTCTTCCCGGTAGAAGGACTATCCTTCGTTGACCGTGAGAGCTTATAATGGGCTAAGTTGGGACACCCCTACAGGGTATTATCTTTCAAAGCCGTGCCCGCGGTTATGAGGCGTATGGGAATTTGTTAATGTCCGGTTGTAGAAAACCCGAAGTTGACCTCAATTAAAATACACATCAATCAAGGTGTAACCGTGATGGTCTCTTCTCGGAGTCCGGGAAGTGAACACGGTGTTGGAGTTATGATTGACGTAAGTAGTTCAGATCACTTCTTGATCGCTACTAGCTTCACGACCGTGCTTTGCTCCTCTTCTCGCCTCTCTTTGCGAATGTAGCCACCATATATGCTAGTCGCTGCTGCAGCTCCACCTTACAACTATGTCCTTCCTATTATCTTAAATTGTCTTGATCTCGCTGGCGTGAGATTGCTGATTCCACGTGACTAACAGATTCTAACAAAACAATTGCAAAAGCCGACGATGCCAAAGGCAGGTGACACACCCGAGCTCAAGTGGGAGTTCAACGAGGAACGTGGTCGTTACTATGTGTCTTTTTCCCGATGATCAGAGTGGTGCCCAGCTTGGGACGATCGGGGATCCGTGTAGCATTTGGGGTATCTTCTTTTAGTTTGGTTCCAGAGTCGGACCTTGAGTGTACTCAATGATGGATGTTTGTTTATGTACCGGGTGAAGTGGCGATCGTAAGCCAACTATGTATATTTTTCCCTTATGTATTACATGGGTTGTGTGAAGATTACCTCACTTGCGACATTGCTTTCAATGCGGTTATGCCTCTAAGTCGTGCTTCGACACGTGGGAGATATAGCCGCATCGAGGGCGTTACAATTAGTTATGTCTCTCCCTTCCTCTGACCAACAATAATTGATCTACCGATCTAGTTAGGTTTGCTTAGCAAACACATGGTTCCCCTTCATCATCCATGGATGCATCCCGACAGACCTATCTCTCACAGGCACACACAGAAACACATCCCCACTCTTATTGATAATATTGCAGTTCCACCCTCAGTTTGTCTAGTAGGCCTCTCCCACCATCTTCAAGAAGCAACTCCATCACCCATCCAGCACTCTACCCCTCTCCCTCCCTCTCTCTCTCTCTCTCTCTCTCTCTCTCTCTCTCTCTCTCTCTCTCTCTCTCTCTCTCTCTGTCCCAACCTATTTCCCGTCCTTCAGTTACGTATGGATGTCAACCGTTCTCCCTCAAGACATAGCCGGGTCTCTCCTTCTCAACACATATACGAAGTCGTTTCTACCTCTATAGTTAGGCCTCTGCCTACCCCTCCCCACCCCCCCACCCCCCCACACACACACAGCGATACATCGAGCGCTCTAGTCATGTCTCCCTGCCACACACAAACTTGACATGTGCCCTCTGACGTTCCGGTAGGTCAATCGCCCTATATCTTTGACTTGCACACACACACACAATTTCTATGGCTCTCTTCATCCATCTCGCACCCACCCACTTGATCCTCTCTTCGACTCTATCGATATCTATGACCCCTCCCTCTCTTCTCGTGGATCGCCTGCCCTCTCAGATATGATATGGGTAGGCCTCCATTTCACACACATTGCTTGCAAAAATTTGTTTGAGATGTCATTGACACATATTCCCACAAATACATTCACGAAATCAACCTCCCCCCAAAACAAAAAACACTCACGAACGCACAAGCCATTTGTCTAGTTTTGTATCTCTCACACACACCCACGTAGGTGGGGGACGTGCACGAAGAGAAGAGGTGCACGCACGGCGCACGTACTCCGTCTCTTTCCCAACCACACCCGCACGGGTACACGGTGGAGCTCATTTCTGTACAAAAAAGCAGCCCACGTGGTAATTTGACACGTGTACTGGTTGTCCACTAGATGGAGGGAGGATCGTCTACCATGGTGAACAAACAAATTGCGACTTGATGCATTACGTTAAAAAAGAGGTAAACCATGTGGGGCCTACCTTAGAGGCAAGGCTCTATACACTGGAGTACTTTTGATGTGTCCCGTCAACTCGCAGAACGAGGATAAGCTTGCTTAGTACACCGTCTCCCCCGCCCACGGGCATGGTGGCTCGCAAGATGAGGTGAAGCTTGCTTACTAGTAGTAGTACTGTACGCCTTACGCCCGCTCCCTCGCCCATGCGCGCGGTGGCTCGCAGGACAAGGAGAAAATTTTACTACTCCCTCTGTTTACTCCTCGTCCCTTCTACCTTGGTTAGAGAGATTATCATATTGTTTGGAATATATATGTCCTTTAGTAGATTTCAATATGAACTACTAGTACATACTCCAAACACTGATGTATATAGACGTATTTTAGAGTGTACATTCACTCATTTTGCTCTGTATGTAGCATAAAGTTGAGACACTTATTTTGGAACGGAGGGAGTACATATTTGCTATGATCTGTCAATCATTGAGATGCAATAGCATGCATGTTAGTATCCTTTGTATTTGATGAAATGTTGCAACGGGCAACCTTGGACGCAAGATACATGTAACAGAAGATGGAAGCTTCATAGTATTGTACTATCTCACTGATAAATTACAGTACGTACTATACAAGTACTTCCTCCGTTCCTAAATATAAGTCTTTGTAGGGATTTCACCATGGACCACATACGGATGTATATAGATGCATTTTAAGTGTAGATTCATTCATTTCGTTTCGTATGTAGTCCACCTAGTGGAATCTCTACAAAGACTTATATTTAGGAACGAAGGGAGTACTATGTAAAGAGTTAGGTGTCACACGGTGTCCAGAAAATATGGTGATAGTGTGAGATGGGCCATGTAATCACTGAGCCTGCGTGTATTCACTGCTCTTGCACTCCTCCGCTGTAAGAATGGAGAAAATTATAATCTAGTAGTACCTCCTTTTGCCGAAAGCGTGAGACATCCAGCAGTCCTACCACCTCAGTAATAATGACCAATGAGCCGTCAAATCACATAGACCCAGCAGTAAGTTGGACGGACGAAGCAACCATCACTCTTGAATCCGCTTCTCCCTTCAACACAGGCGCCAGTGAGAGGTCGCGTCCGCTCTGCCCGGGCATGAATGCGGCACCGATTCTTTGGAGTGGCGTTGACCGTTTCGGGCGGGAAGCGCGCGCGCGATGGAGGGGCTTTGGGTGGGCCAGGCTGGTCAGGAGCGGGCGTGGCAGATGTCCGCCTGTCCCTACCGGACGCCCGAAAACGAGAGGATGCACCGACTCTCGTGGCTAAAATCGTACACTGCACACCATCTCTCTATAGGAGTAGGTCGATCTATCGCTCTCTCTAACACACACATGCTGTTAAACACACACACCCACACGCACACGCACACGCACACACAGGTTCATAGAATAGGAAAATCGTGTGAGTGTGAAGCCACGGGAAGTGAGATACAAATGGAGTACTACAAGAAGAGAAGATGTGACGAATATTCCATCAAACCTGGACTGAGGAGTAGTACTCCCTCCGTCTAGGTGTTAAGTCATCCTACGGAAATCAGATATTCCCAAAATGTTTAGGCGTCGTTCATTAACTTCGCATCTCAATCCCCTCCTGGCCTCGTTGCTAGCGAGCGTTGTTACTTAGGGAGCGTTTGGATCCTTAGCAAGAACATCTTATAGCATAGCCAGGCAAGGTTAGGCGTTGGGAACTGTTAAAATATGTTAGCTTTTGTGGGCCAGCTAGCTTGGGTGGGCTAGAAAAACCTTGCTAGCTCAGGATAGCCAGATCGGCTCGCTTCCGACGGCAAACTTCGCGTAGTAGTAACATAGACTAGTAACATATGCATGTTACTAGTCCAAGTTACTCACCACTATGACCAGCCTAAGCAATGCAACCAAACGCTCCTTACTCTGCCTTGTTATCTCCCCCGGAAACCCAATGCATGGAGCACAACTACGCGTTGATCAGTCAAGAAATCAAAGTCAGCTTGCATGCGAGTTAATACGTGGCCATGCATGGTAGCTAAAACGGCATCTCTTAGTTGTTTGGATTAATTGTTGCGTTTAGAGACAGAAAACAGGGCTTTGATTGGAGGAATGGCCGGTCAAGTTTCTCCTTCTCCTTCAATCTGCTTGCACCTTGGTCCCGCTGCACCTTCTAACGTGACTTATTAGGCTGGTCATAGTGAGGAGTAACTTAGACTAGTAACATGCATATGTTACTAGTCTATGTTACTACCTCTATAGTGCATAGTATCATAGATTAGTATCATAAGTGGTCTCATTTATTGCCATGCATGACACATAGTAGCATCACATTTATTATGTTATGGTATCTACCTATGTTACTATAACCATCTCTCACTTCTTTAATTGCCTACCACATAAGCATATTTGCGAGCCCCAAGTGCATGATACTACTTATATTACCCTCAGTATGGCCAGCCTTACACCTAGACGGAGGGAGTCGTACGAGATATGGTGGCACACTGACTTAGGTCGAATACCAGTGCCCAAAATTGTGTGCATGTTATAATAAGGATTCACTTAAAATAGTACGTGAGCGAACAAAGGGATCAATTGGACAGTGTTCCCAGCAAGAGCGTAGATGTGTGAGGTAAGATACATCACCGGGCGCGTTTAATTTTTCTTATTAAATTGTTTGTTTAACCCTCAGACAGGTGGGACCCCACGTACTACGTGGAGAGAGGTAAGGTGACTAAGGCTGCATTATTTCTGCACCACTGTGGATAGTCTTACCACCAAAGCCACATGACACGATTATGATTTAAATCCCAATGACTCTCACACACACAAAAAAACATGGCATGCTTGTCACACGAATGCAGGAATGTATAAAAGGTTATTTTCCTCTCGTTGAACATAATGGGAGGGTTGTGTAGCTGGTTAGCCTGTTCGCTCATCAAACTTGAGGTCTCGGGTTCGATAACTACACTTGAGCATAATTCGTGCCAGGAGGATTCTTTGACTGGTCAAAATGGATGGATACGGAGCTATACGATCTCGTAGTGATCGTATAGTCACCTCATCACGTATATCGCTTGTTTTCTAGGGTTTGCACTCTTCACACACTCTCCAGTATATATATACACGCTGGAGCCTCGGCGCTTGTAGTTGCTCTCTTCACACTTTCTCACCCTCTCCAGATCTAAACAAGACTCGTTGGCCTCTCTCTCTCCCATCACTACTGGTGAAATCTGCCAGGATCCGTCTGCCGGGAAGGGAAGGAGGCTTAACGCTGTCGCCGTCTGCGAGGGAGGGAATCCACTACCGGCGCAGCTGTTCACTTTCACCTCCAAGGCGCTGGAGGGCCTCTCACCCCTTCTTCTTCGCCACAGACATAGTGTGGGTCGAACGGCCTCCGCCCACCGAACCACACCCCAAGAACCTTAAGGTATAATTTACTTATTCCACATGCATTGCTCTAGCTGCATGTGGGCTTTTTTCCGCTTCGCACTTGAATCTAGGTGTTGGATCAAACAGGAAGTAGTGGGGAAAGTTGTATACCATGAATCTAGGACGTGGTTCAAAGAGGAAAGGAATGGGGGAAAGTAGTGGGAAAAGTTGTATAGCATGAATCTAGGACGTGGTTCAAAAAGGAAAGGAAGGGGGAAAGTAGTGGGGAAAGTTATATCGCATGAATTTAAGACGTGGTTCAAAGAGGACAGGAATGGGGGGAAGTAGTGGGGAAAGTTGTATAGAATAAATCTAGGACGTGATTCAAAGAGGAAAGGAAGTGGGGAAAGTACTAGTACAGACTGGCTATCCAGCACCTATGTTGGTCGAAAAGGGAAAACATTGCCAAACGCGGTACGCACATCTGTAATGAACTGATCTTTTGTTTTGTGGGACAAGGCTGTAGAGTTTGAGCAGGACTAGATTTGTTGCGCTCACATAGGGAAAGGTGTCTAAATATAACAAAACTGGGACCAACACAAATATGCTCCTTGGTTGTTTGTTCTTTGTTGCAACAGATTGCGGCATCGCCTCAAAGACATCGGTAGATGCACATGGTGTCAAAAGGCCCACCGTCTCCGTGTAACTCTTTTGTTGTTGTTAATCTAAGGCCCTGTTTGGTTAAAAACTCCCCAATCCCTACCTGCTTGGTTCCAGGGACTAAACATGGACTAGAGGTTATTAAATGACATGCTAAAAGACCATGTTACCCCTAGTAATGAACTAATAGAGACAAGGTGCGATGCGTGGCAGGGGGAAACTGTTGGAAAATGTCCGAAAAAGACTCTCCCTCGGGGTCTTCTTTCTTTAGTCCCAAATGCCCACTTTTAGTCCCTAAAAGTCCCTCCTATTTGGTTTAGATGGGACTGGCACGAAATTCTTTTAGTCCCTCCACCAAGATGTCCCTTTAAACAAACACCCTCTAATAATGCCCCTGGAAAATTGATGCAATGCCATAGTTAAAAGCAAATTACATGTTTAATAAATTTTATTGTTAATATAATCTCTCTGTTAATATTAATCAATGCCACCGTTTGAGAAATGCTATTGTCTTGATTTCTTTCCCATTTAGATAAGGTAGATGCTTCTTTTTGTTGGCTTCTGTGTCATCCACCGTTATTGACCACTAGTTGTTTCCTTTGCACCTCTGTGTAAACAGGGTTATTTACTTCACCTCGTTGCCATTGTGACCTTTTGTTGCACTGACAAAACACTTTGTTTTAAGAGTGTTTTGTGCAGTTCAGCCAAAATGTCACACTGACAACGTTGTTTGATTGCTTGATCTTAGTGGAACTGCACAACAGGAGATCTTACTTCCTATCCATGTTGGCAAATTTGGTTCAAATCTTCTTCTTGTGAGTTGTTTGAATTCCGCGTCATGAGAGGTCAGTACTAGCCTTCTTTCACATGATTCTGTAGTGTGCTTTCATATGTTGTGCTACTTGTACGGTAATGTTGCTTCATTTTAGTGAATCGCACAAATGGAGACAAGACTTCCAATCAGATGTGCACCGTAATATCCCATTGAGGTAAGATAAGGATATTTCACAATCATATTGGCCTCTATTTTGCCACTTTCATCGGAAAATTAATGTCATTGTTTAGTGCTATACTTGTGCAACCTAATTGACATGCCAAATCTTACATTGAAGGCTAAGCTTGTCTCGTTATTGAACCAAGTGATGAAGGGGAAGAACAAGCGGAAGAAAAACAAAATCAACTCACGGTCAGTAATGAAGCACTCGAACTGTGATGACACAAGTAATGATATAGTTTTGCATCTTAATTTATTGCTATGGCTGGAGAACGAGCAATTGTTTTGCCACCGATTTGATGCCACTCTTAATGTAATACGTAATTATCTCTACTTGTGCAAACAGGATCTTATTTGAAGATACCATATATTTTAGTGGAACTACACAAGAAGATGTTGGAAACATTAAACTAATCGAGGAGTATATAGTAAGCATGGCCACCACAAGAGATAGCAAACAGATGGTTCCGGAGAAGTGCTTCATCTGTATGCTCTATACAATAAGCCTCCTGACAAAGGTTGGTACTCGCCCACTAATTTCATCCATATGATTGAGCTTTGTCATCTCTATTGGTGTTGTGCTACTGTTTAGATACTGTCATCAAAAAGTGGTATTGTCCTTGAGAAGTGCTTCATCTGTGTTGTTTTAAATATTTCCTTTCCTTTTTTCGAGCAAACAGGGATGCTAGCATTTAGTTATCCTCTTGTCTTTGCACAACAGGATCATCCTCCTCTAAAGAAGAATATGGAGTACGTGGAAGTGACTAGTTCCGATTATGCCGGGATGAAGAAGCCATGTCTATCTTCTCATCAAGGAGCAGCTTGAAGGATGGTTACATTACCCCCCCAAGACCAAACTAACTTCAGCTCAGAAGGATTGATAAATCTCCATTTTTCTTGCTGTGATGCGCGAGTACAATGTTGTTCTAGGATTCTTTCCGGTGAGCTCCATTTTTCTGAAAGTGTGCTCTACATGGACCATGTAGGTGCATGTTTAATCTGTCAATTCATAGTACAGTTTGCTTTATAATAATCATTTTTTTTGTATTTGTGCAAACAGGGGTGCTCAGCTTGATTTCAATGGGAACTGCACAAAATGTTCATGAATACATCGAATCATTCATTTCCACCACAAGAAAGGAGGTACCGCGCGAATTTGGTTGATTTTGGTGGAACTGCACAAGAAGAACAACTGGTTTATTTAGCACGAGGTGCCATGTCAATGTCCGAAGTGATGGCAAACCCTGCCCATTCCACAATCGTAGGCATTTGATATTTTGGAGTGGGACAACCTTGTCAAATTTTGCTCATTGATTTTAGCAAGAAGACATGCGTTTGATATTTTTTGAATGGGACGCCCTTTGCTGTCAGCAGCGTCAATCCATTTTTTCTTTATTATTTAGTTGTTAAGTAAATATTGGCTCTGACATGTGAATCGCTGAGATGCATAATCATCGATTATTTTGAATGTTCTCTATGAATTGCCAGGCTTGTGTGTTTGATTGCAATGTACAGGAACGCTAAAAGGCTGCTCAAACTCTTTGTACTCCTTCTGTTCCTTTTTACTTCGCACATTGTGAAAGTGCATACTTTTTTCTATAAGATTGGTCAAAGTAGAGATACTTTGACTGCAGACAAAACTTGTATGCAGACTAGGAAGGACCGGATGGAGTACATGTGAAACTGTTGCAACGAGGTGATCACCCTGGGAATAATGCTAGTACGTATTGTTTTGCATGTTCATCCAATGCCAGTGATACAAGAATTCGAACTAATCGAAATAAATTCATGCATACACGGTCGGATTTCATATAAACATGCCGGATTTCATTACATTTCATACATTCTTCACCCAACCAGGGGTGCGCTGGAGGTATAATTAATTAACCGAAGCTACCCACCTGTGTCCGGCTGAGCCGAACAGAAGCTTCAGTGACTTAACTGCAGGTGCAGTTGCGTAACTGACATGTGGCCCAGATGCCTGTTGGGCCCACGTGTCAGTCAGCCAACTGCACCAGCAGTTAAGTAGAAGCAGCGTCCTTCTCCAACATAGCTCTTCGACTCCACGTCACCGCCAAGAAGCTAACCGGCCGTCAGTGGTGAACCCGCCTAACTTGTCAGAAAAGGATCCCCACATGACAAACACCTTTCTTCTTGTCATTCTTCTTCTTGAAGTTTGTGTGTTACACAACCTTGTTCTTCCCATCAAACTTTGCTTTACCATCAAACTTGCCCTTGTTCTTGAACTTGTGGGGCTGGAAGTTCTTCTTCTGTATCAGATTGGCACTAGATCCTCCCTCAATTCCTCGAGCACGTGTGTCCTTTGCTCTCGCCTTTTCTTCCACATAAAGAGTGCTAATGAGATCCACGAAGGAGGAAGCTTTGTGATGATACCTTCGGCAAAAAACTTGTCCGGTAGCATACAACTGAAGTGCTCAAGTTCTCTAGAAAATGATTGTATCTCATGAGCTTGCTCAACCACGGAGCGCTCTTCAATCATCCTGTAATCATAGAATTGCTCCATGATGTACAGCTCAGTGCCAGCAACCGAAGGGTAGCAGCGGTGGCCTTACTTGGACCCGAGCGGCGACGACCTACCGTGTTCTACTCTTCCTTGTTTTCTGTGTGGCGCGGCCTCATTGGCAGTGGGGCGGGGCCTCGGCGGAGCCGGCGATGTCCTTTGTCTCGTTGCCAGCGGGCGGCGCCTCGGCAGAGCGGGGGAAATCCTGCCCCTCATTGCCGGCAGGGTAGGGCCTCAGCGGAGCCGGCGGTGTCCTCTGCCTCGTTGTTGGCGCCGCGGGGTCTTGGCGGAGCAGGGGCTCGTCGACGCCAGCGGAGTGGGGACTCGTCGGAGCCGGCATTGTCCTCTGCCTCGTCCTCGGTCTCGCCAAACAGCGCCTCATCGCCCTCTTTGTAGGCGACCGTAGCCTCCGCCACCCGCATGCGGTACCGCCAGTGCTCGAGGCGGCCCTCGCGGGCGGAGCGGTACGAGTCGAGCAGTGCCTCCTGCTCCGCCCGCTCCGCGGCGATCTGCTCCTCCGCCTGCAGGTGCTCCTGGAGGAGATGGTGGTTGTAGGTGACGTCGGTATGCGCCTCCCGGAACTGCTCCTCACGCTTCTGACTCACCGTGTCCATATATTGGGCACGGGCCTCACCGATGGTCATGGTGCAATGCACCGGCGAGGATGGCGCGGAGGAGGAGGTTGGCGCTGAATCGTCGACTACCATGTTCTCCATTAGGACGTCGTCCTCCTCCGGCTGCCTGCCGGCGAGCCAGTCGGCAGCAATGGCTGCCATCTCCTTGTGGTCCGTCATCCGCCCGTCCCAAAGAGCACTGGAGCGTGAGGAAGCCATGGTGGGCAGTAGTGGCATGGACAGGAGAAAGGGAACGGATGCGGATGACTGCGGCTATGGCCAGCGCAGCAGTTTATATAGCAATGGTGGGCGGCGGAGGGACGGACGTGTGGCGTTGGAGTAGCCGCCTCGGCAACCGCGTATCATTAATGTGGGCGACAGAAGGACGGACGGACGGCACTTGTGTCGTTTGAAGGCGGAGCAATCGCCTGCACCGGGAAGCGGGGCGGGCGGCGCCGATCGCTTTTGGGCGGCGAGCGCGCTGCGCAGCGAGGGAGGCGGTCTGGGTGGGCCAGGGCAGTCAAACTCGTGCTTGGCAGTGGGTCGGTCCAGCAGCCGGACATGCTAGCTCGCCGAGCTGAGCGACGACAATCAGACGGTGGACGTAGCTTCCGACCAGGAGCCGGCGCCACTGTCCAATCCGGTTCATGTCTTGTTCACCATAGAGCAGGTGCGGCCGCACTTCGACGCCCTAATGGCGGAAGAGCTACGAGCACAGGAGGACCTGTGTTGCAACCTCCGTCTCCTCAACGAGCACCGGTGAACAAGCGAACGACAATGCTGTCGCGGACATGTGGCCCTATGATCCTGGCTTCCTGAATGAGCAGCGGACGCTGTATCAGACCATCCGTAGGGCCCGCGAGGCCCTCTCCATCGTCCTTCGAGTTGTTGCGCTCGCCGTGGCGCCGCTGATACATCCATTTTGCATCATGCTTTTATGTTGATATTTATTGCATTATGGGCTGTTATTACATGTTATGTCACAATACTTATGCCTATTCTCTCTTATTTTACAAGGTTTACATAAAGAGGGAGAATGCCAAATTTGGAATTCTGTCGAAAAGGGAAAATATTAGAGACCTATTCTGCACAGCTCCAAAAGTCCTGAAACTTCACGGAAGTCATTGTTGGAATTAATAAAAAAATACTGGACAAATAAAATACCAGAGGGGGCCACACCCTGGCCACGAGGGTGGGAGGCGCGCCCTACCCCCCTGGGCGCGCCCCCTGCCTCGTGGCCCCCCTGGTGCCCTCCGGTGCCCATCTTCTGCTATATGAAGGCTTTCGTCTAAGAAAAAATCATAAGCAAGCTTCCCGGAAGAAACTCCGTCGCCACGAGGCAGAACCTTGGCGGAACCAATCTAGGGCTTCGGCGGAGCTGTTTTGCCGGGGAAACTTCCCTCCGAGAGGGGGAAATCATCGCCATCGTCATCACCAACGCTCCTCATCGGGAGAGGGCCAATCTCCATCAACATCTTCACCGACACCATCTCCTCTCAAACCCTAGTTCATCTCTTGTATCCAATCTTTGTCCCAAAACCTCAGATTGGTACATGTAGGTTGCTAGTAGTGTTGATTACTCCTTGTAGTTGATGCTAGTTGGTTTATTTGGTGGAAGATCATATGTTCAGATCCATTATGCATATTAATACCCCTCTGATTATGAACATGAATATGCTTTGTGAGTAGTTATGTTTGTTCCTAAGGACATGGGAGAAGTCTTGCTATTAGTAGTCATGTGAATTTGGTATTCGTTCGATATTTTGATGAGATGTATGTTGTCTTTCCTCTAGTGGTGTTATGTGAACGTCGACTACATGACACTTCACCATTGTTTGGGCCCAGAGGAAGGCATTGGGAAGTAATAAGTAGATGATGGGTTGCTAGAGTGACAGAAGCTTAAACCCTAGTTTATCCGTTGCTTCGTAAGGGGCTGATTTGGATCCATATGTTTCATGCTATGGTTAGGTTTACCTTAATACTTCTTTTGTAGTTGCGGATGCTTGCAATAGGGTTAATCATAAGTGGGATGCTTGTCCAAGTAAGGGCAGTACCCAAGCACCAGTCCACCCACATATCAAATTATCAAAGTAACGAACGCGAATCATATGAACATGATGAAAACTAGCTTGACGATAATTCCCATGTGTCCTCGGGAGCGCTTTCCTTCATATAAGAAATTGTCCAGGCTTGTCCTTTGCTACAAAAAGGATTGGGCCACCTTGTTGCACTTTATTTACACTTGTTATTTGTTACCCGTTACAAATTACCTTATCACAAAACTATCTACTACCGATAATTTCAAAGGCTTGCAGAGAATACCTTCATCGAAACCGCTTATCATTTCCTTCTGCTCCTCGTTGGGTTCGACACTCTTACTTATTTAAAGGACTACGATAGATCCCCTATACTTGTGGGTCATCAGCCGCCGTCTCGCGTTGTCAACATGGTTAACAGACATGAGGATGAGGAGATGACTTTACTTGGAGAGGATGACAGTGGGGACCCACCAGGGCCATAGCCGCACGTACGCAAGTGCCTCCTTATTAGTATATAAATCTATATTATTATTTTTGCTTCCTCCTCGTTTCCTGACATCACGGTCCCACACCATTATCAACCTATGTAGTAAATAAATGAGAGAATTGCACAAGAAGAGGCTGACAGCTGGGACCAAGCAGCTCGAGCAGTATTTGTGTTTTTGAGGTGTGAGCACTGCAGAGTTTTTCTTGAGCGATGTTTAGCCCAGATATTAATTTTTCTCCTCTGAACAACAACGAAAACATCGTTGCAGCTATTAACTGGGCGGGTGGCCCGTCTAGCCCAGCCGATATCCAGCCCAGATATTAATTTTTTTCAAGCTGAAAATGGCTAGCCCGGCTATACTTTTTTAGGAATACCTGTGCAAGGTCAAGTTGTTATTCTCCGCTTCACTGGCTGCAAATCTTTCCTAGGAGGGATGCATTAGGCTTAACAAGAAAATGGGCTTTAAGAAATAATAAATGGGATGTAATTATAAAAATCGGCAAGAATTATAAAAATGCACCAAACACGTGATTACTTCATAAAATATTATTTTTGGATATTGAAAATTTTAATTTCATTAATTGTTGCGAGCGCAATGTTTCGTTGGATTTTTACGTAATATAAATTTATATTGAAATTGTATTTAATCTGACTAGAAATTTCGGGATAAAAATATTTCGAATCCCATCAAAATGTGGGAAATTTTATTGAATTCTGTTTTGAACGGTTGGTTGAAATGGGTTGTACTTTTAACAAATTGTAAATGGGTTGTAGTAAATTCCATTAGAATTCAAAAATTGGCTGCACATTCTTACAAATCTCAAATGGGCTATAAGTTCTCTGCCACACACTTGTGGCCTTACTAAGTTGACGCGTCCCCTCATTAAAAAAGAGTTGACGCGTATGCAAGGCTTTGTCAACTTATAGTCAACACACGGTTCTAGCAGCAATGGTCGTTGGATGTCCATCCAACGGATGTCGTGCTTCTTCTTCGCCTCGGATATTCTAGCTTCACCCGCCCAAAAAATGATTCCTCTCCTCGATATCCGGGCGCACCATTGCGTAAGCTGACTCAGGCCTACTAAGTTGATGCGCACCAAGGGCTTTGTCAACTTAGTCAATATAAACGATTCTAGCTGCAGTGACCGTACGATGTCCATCCAACGGCCGTCGTGCTTCTTCAACCTCTGGTCTTCTTGCTCCAGCCGCCCAAAGCAGCGCCGGTCGTGCCGCCGCTCCTGCCTCCCGTGGCCGGTTGTGCTGCCGCGGAGGCCTCACCGCCCCCTACTACTCCCACCGCTAGCCAGGCCATCCCTCCACTCACCCACACCCCCTATTATTCTGCGGCGACGGCAGCCTCACACCATAGCCGAACCAGTGAACCCTCGTACTCCTCTCCGCGTGGGTATCCACTACCGCGTCTTCCCCGGATCCGCGTCGTCCCCTTCCTAGTCCTCGCCGTCGTCCACCGCCGTGGTGCTCTCGGCGCGGCGTGGTCAATGTGGTCAACGACCGACTTCCATCGGAAGAGTATCAGACGCGGAGAGGTCGATACCGGGTCCACGGCAGCCGCAAGGAAGTGCCTCCTTATTACGCCAAAATAATTATTCCTGCACTGACAAATGGGACCCACCAGACGGGCCACCGATTTCGAAAAAAGTTTCCCCGATCACGAGACCCACCAGCTACATCTTCGCACGCAAGGAAGTGCGTCCGGGCAAAAAAATCGATTCGCCCCCCTGACTATTGGGACCCACCAGCTACATCTTCGCACGCAAGGAAGTGCGTCCGGGCAAAAAAATGATTTGCCCCCATGACTGCTGGGATCACCAGCTATATCTTCGCACACAAGGAAGTGCCTGACAGTCGGCACCCACCTGGTCGAAGCGTACGTACCGTTGTCATTCTGTTCGTGAACGTGTACGTACATACTGGTCAATGTAGAGGCGCGCACGTAGCATGTACACGTACGTACAGCGGCCAGTGTGCAAGAAAGAAAATACGGGCGGGGTCTCGAACGCCTACTCGCGCATACGTACGGCCAGGGCTCGTGTACATGGCTGGGTCAGAACGGAGAAACTGCGTCGTTGTCGTGTTCATGGGGAGCCAACCGGCTGGGTCGGAACGAAATGTGTCGTTGCTATCTCTTGAGCACTGCATTGGTTTTCCCTTGAAGAGGAAAGGGTGATGCAGTAAAGTAGCGTAAGTATTTCCCTCAGTTTTTGAGAACCAAGGTATCAATCCAGTAGGAGACCACGCACGAGTCCCTCGCACCTACACAAACAAATAAATCCTCGCAACCAACACGATAAGGGGTTGTCAATCCCTTCACGGTCACTTACGAGAGTGAGATCTGATAGATATGATAAGATAATATTTTTGGTATTTTTATAATAAAGATGCAAAGTAAAATAAAAGGCAATAAAAATAACTAAGTGTTGAAAGATTAATATGATGGAAAATAGACCCGGGGGCCATAGGTTTCACTAGTGGCTTCTCTCAAGAGCATAAGTATTACGGTGGGTGAACAAATTACTGTTGAGCAATTGATAGAATTGAGCATAGTTATGAGAATATCTAGGTATGATCATGTATATAGGCATCACGTCCGAGACAAGTAGACCGACTCACACTCGCATCTACTACTATTACTCCACACATCGACCGCTATCCAAAGATGCAACTAGAGTATTAAGTTCATAAGAACAGAGTAATGCTTTAAGTAAGATGACATGATGTAGAGGGATAAACTCATGCAATATGATATAAACCCCATCTTGTTATCCTCGATGGCAACAATAAAATACGTGCCTTGCTGCCCCTACTGTCACTCGGAAAGGGCACCGCAAGATTGAACCCAAAGCTAAGCACTTATCTCATTGCAAGAAATATCAATCTAGTAGGCCAAACCAAACTGATAATTCGAAGAGACTTGCAAAGATAACCAATCATACATAAAAGAATCCAGAGAATATTCAAATATTGTTCATAGATAAACTTGATCATAAACCCACAATTCATCGATCTCAACAAACACACCGCAAAACAAGATTACATCGAATAGATCTCCACGAGAGAGGGGGAGAACATTGTATTGAGATCCAAAAAGAGAGAAGAAGGCATCTAGCTAATAACTATGGACCCGAAGGTCTGAGGTAAACTACTCACACATCATCGAAGAGGCTATGGTGTTGATGTAGAAGCCCTCCGTGATCGATGCCCCTCCGTGAGCTCCTAAAAGGCCCCAAGATGGGATCTCATGGGGTACAGAATGTTGCGGCAAAGGAATTAGGTTTTGGCTCCGTGATTCCGTAGTTTGGGGGTACGTAGGTATATATAGGAGGAATAAGTACGTCGGTGAAGCAACATGGGGCCCACGAGGGTGGAGGGCGCGCCTGGGGGGGTAGGCGCGCCCCCCTACCTCATGCCCTCCTGGTTGATGTCTTGACGTAGGGTCCAATTCCTCTGGATCACGTTCGTTCCGAAAATCACGTTCCCGAAGGTTTCATTCCGTTTGGACTCCGTTTGATATTCTTTTTCTGCAAAACTCTGAAATAGGCAAAAAACAACAATTCTGGGCTGGGCCTCCGGTTAATAGGTTAGTCCCAAAAATAATATAAAAGTGTATAATAAATCCCATTAATGTCCAAAACAGAATATAAATAGCATGGAACAATAAAAAATTATAGGTACGTTGGAGACGTATCAAGCATCCCCAAGCTTAATTCCTGCTCGTCCTCTAGTAGGTAAATGATAAAAACAGAATTTTTTATGTGGAATGCTACTTGGCATAATTTCAATGTAATCTCTTAATTGTGGTATGAATGTTCAGATCCGAAAGATTTAAGATAAAAGTTTAATATTGACATAAAAGTAATAATACTTCAAGCATACTAAGTAAGCAATTATGTCTTCTTAAAATAACATGGCCAAAGAAAGTTCATCCCTACAAAATCATGTAGTTTAGTCATGCTCCATTTCCGTCACACAAGAATGCTCTCATCATGCACAACCCCGATGACAAGCCAAGCAATTGTTTCATACTTTAGTAATCTCAAACTTTTCAACCTTCACGCAATACATGAGCGTGAGCCATGGATATAGCACTATGGTGGAATAGAATATAATGATGGGGGTTATGTGGAGAAGACAAAAAGGGAGAAAGTCTCACATCAACGTGGCTAATCAACAAGCTATGGAGATGCCCATCGGTTGATGTTAATGCAAGGAGTAGGGATTGACATGCAACAGATGCACTAGAGCTATAAATGTATGAAAGCTCAACAAAAGAAACTAAGTGGGTGTGCATCCAACTTGCTTGCTCATGAAGACCTAGGGCATTTGAGGAAGCCCATTGTTGGAATATACAAGCCAAGTTCTATAATGAAAAATTCCCACTAGTATATGAAAGTGACAAAACAAGAGACTCTCTATCATGAAGATCATGGTGCTACTTTGAAGCACAAGTGTGGAAAAAAAGATAGTAGCATTGTCCCTTTTTATTTATATTTTTTTGGGCCTTCCTTTTTTTATTTGGCCTTTCTCTTTTTTTGGGACATTGCTCTATGAATGACGATCATCACACTTCTATTTATTTACAACTCAATGATTACAACTCGATACTAGAACATAGTATGACTCTATATGAATGCCTCCCAAGAAGATATCGATAGCAATGAATCAAGAGTGACATGTATGAAAAATTATGAAAGGTGGCTTTGCCACAAATACGATGTCAACTACATGATCATGCAAAGCAATATGACAATGATGAAAGTGTCATGATAAACGGAACGGTGGAAAGTTGCATGGCAATATATCTCGGAATGGCTATGGAAATGCCATAATAGGTAGGTATGGTGGCTGTTTTGAGGAAGATATAAGGAGATTTATGTGTGAAAGAGTGTATCATATCACAGGGTTTGGATGCACCGGTGAAGTTTGCACCAACTCTCAATGTGAGAAAGGGCAATGCACGGTACCGAAGAGGCTAGCAATGATGGAAGGGTAAGAGTGCGTATAATCCATAAACTCAACATTAGTCATAAAGAACTCACATACTTATTGCAAAAATCTACAAGTCATCAAAAACCAAGCACTACGCGCATGCTCCTAGGGGGATAGATTGGTAGGAAAAGACCATCGCTCGTCCCCGATCGCCACTCATAAGGAGGACAATCAAAGAACACCTCATGTTTCAAATTTGTTACATAACGCTTACCATACGTGCATGCTACGGGACTTGCAAACTTCAACACAAGTATTTCTCAATTTCACAACTACTCAACTAGCACAACTTTAATATCACTACCTCCATATCTCAAAACAATCATCAAGCATCAAACTTCTCTTAGTATTCAGCACACTCATAAGAAAGTTTTTTAATAGTCTTTGAATACCTAACATATGAGGATTAATTTCCCAACTTAAGAAAATTACCATCCTGTTTAATACTCTCAAAATAATATAAGTGAAGCATGAGAGAATAATAGTTTCTATAAAACAAAATCACCGCCCTGCTCTAAAAGATATAAGTGAAGCACTAGAGCAAAAACTATATAGCTCAAAAGATATAAGTGAAGCGCATAGAGTATTCTAATAAATTCCAAATCATATGTGACTCTCTCAAAAGGTGTGTACAGCAAGGATGATTGTGGAAAACTAACAAATAAAGACTCAAATAGTACAAGACGCTCCAAGCAAAACACATATCATGTGGTGAATAAAAATATAGCTCCAAGTAAAGTTACCGATGGAAGTAGACGAAAGAGGGGATGCCTTCCGGGGCATCCCCAAGCTTTGACTTTTAGGTGTCCTTAGATTATCTTGGGGTGCCATGGTCATCCCCAAGCTTAGGCACTTGCCACTCCTTGTTCCATAATCCATCAAATCTTTCATCCAAAAGTTGAAAACTTCACAACACAAAACTCACCAGAAAATCTCGTGAGTCTGCTAGCTTAAAAGAAAACAAAACACCACTTCAAGGTACTGTAATGAACTCATTATTTATATATATTGGTGTTAAACCTGCAGTATTCCAACTTCTCTATGGTTTATAAACTATTTTACTAGTCATAGATTCATCAAAATAAGCAAACAATACACGCAAAATAGAATCTGTCAAAAACAGAACAGTCTGTAGTAATCTGTAACTAACGCAAACTTCTGGAACTCCAAAAAATCTACCAAATTAGGACGACCTAGAAAATTTGTTTATTGATCAGTAGCAATTGGAATCAATATTTTATCACGTTCTTGTGATTTTTAACAATTATTTTCGTGAACATAAAGTTTCTGGAATTTTTAGCAAGGTCAAATAACTATCATCCAAGAAGATCCTATAGGTTAAACTTGGCAAAAACACTAATTAAAACATAAAAACACATCTAACCAGAGGCTAGATCAAATATTTATTTCTAAACAGAAGCAAAAAGCAAAAAACTAAAAATAAAATTGGGTTGCCTCCCAACAAGCGCTATCGTTTAACGCCCCTAGCTAGGCATAATAGCAAGAATAGATCTAGGTATTGCCATATTTGGTAGGCAATCCATAAGTGGCTCTCATAATAGATTCATAAGGTAATTTTATTTTCTTTCTAGGGAAGTGTTCCATGCCTTTCCTTAACGGAAATTGGAATCTAATATTCCCTTCCTTCATATCAATAATTGCACTGGTCGTTCTAAGGAAAGGTCTACCAAGAATAATAGGACATGAAGGATTGCAATCTATATCAAGAACAATAAAATCTACAGGCACATAATTCCTATTTGCAACAATAAGAACATCATTAATTCTTCCCATAGGTTTCTTAATGGTGGAATCCGAAAGGTGTAAGTTTAGGGAGCAATCATCAAAATCACGGAAACCTAGCAAATCGCACAAAGTTTTTGCGATCGTGGAAACACTAGCACCCAACTCACACAAAGCGTAGCATTCATGATCTTTAATTTTAATTTTAATAGTAGTTTCCCACTCATCATAAAGTTTTCTAGGGATAGAAACTTCCAACTCAAGCTTTTCTTCATAAGATTTGCATCAAAGCATCAACGATATGTTTAGTAAAGGCTTTATTTTGACTATAAGCATGAGGAGAATTTAGCACGGATTGCAACAAGGAAATACAATCTATCAAAGAGCAATTATCATAACTAAACTCCTTGAAATCCAAAATAGTGGGTTCATTGAGATCTAAGGTTTTAACTTCTTCAATCTCGCTTTTATCAATTTTAGCCTCAAGATCTAAAAACTCCGAATTTTTGGAATGCCTTCTAGGTAAAGGTGGATCATATTCAGTCTCATCATTATCAAGATTCATATTGCAAAACAAAGATTTAATAGGGGACACATCAATAACTTTTAGACCTTCATCTTTATTTTCATAGAAACTAGAAGAACACGCTTTTACAAAGCAATCTTTCTCAGCACGCATCCTAGCAGTTCTTTCTTTGCACTAATCAATGGAAATTCTCATGGCTTTGAGAGACTCATTGATATCATTCTTAGGAGGAATAGATCTAAGTTTCAAAGAATCAACATCAAGAGAAATTCTATCAACGTTCCTAGCCAATTCATCAATTTTAGGCAACTTTTCTTCAAACAAAGCATTGAAATTCTTTTGCGAATTCATAAATTCTTTAACACTAATATCAAATTCAGAAGGCATATTATTAAAATTTCCATAAGAATTGTTGTAGGAATTACCATAATTGTGAGAGGGATTACTAGGATACGGCCTAGGATTAAAGTTTCCTCTATACGCGTTGTTACCAAAATTATTCCTACCAACAAAATTCACATTCATAGATTCATTATTATTCTCAATAAAAGTAGACAAAGGCATATCATTAGGATCAGAAAAAACACTTTTATTAGCAAATAATTTCATAAGTTCATCCATCTTTCCACTAAAAGCATTAATTTCTTCTATCGCATGCACTTTTTTATTAGTGGATCTTTCGATGTTCCATTGAGAATAATTAACCATAATATTATCTAGGAGTTTAGTAGCTTCTCCTAAAGTGATTCCATAAAAGTGCCTCCCGCGACTGAATCTAAAAGATTTCTAGAAGCAAAATTCAACCCGACATAATTTTTTTGTATAATCATCCACAAATTCAAACCATGTGTAGGGAAATTACATATCATCAATTTCATTCTCTCCCAAGCTTGTGCAACATGTTCATGATCAAGTTGCTTAAAATTCATAATATCGTTTCTAAGAGAGATAATCTTAGCGGGAGGAAAATACTTAGAGATAAAAGCATCTTTGCACTTATTCCAAGAATCAATGCTATTTTTAGGCAAAGACGAAAACCAAGCTTTAGCATGATCTCTAAGCGAAAAAGGAAATAGCTTCAATTTAACAATATCATTGTCCACATCTTTCTTCTTTTGCATATCACACAAATCAACGAAGCTATTTAGATGGGTAGCGGCATCTTCACTAGGAAGGCTGGCGAATTGATATTTCATGACAAGATTCAATAAAGCAGTATTGATTTCACAAGATTCAGGATCGGTAAGAGGAGCAATCGGAGTGCTAAGGAAATCATTGTTGTTGGTATGGGTAAAGTCACACAATTTAGTATTATCTTGAGCCATCGTGACAAGCAAGCAATCCAACACACGGGCAAACAAGAAGCAAGCGAAAAAGAGGCGAACGGAAAAGACAGGGCGAATAAAACGGCAAGGGTGAAGTGGGGGAGAGGAAAACAAGAGGCAAAGGGCAAATAATGTAATGCGGGAGATAAGGGTTTGTGATGGGTACTTGGTATGTTGACTTTTATGTAGACTCCCAAGAATCGCTAGAAATCCTTCTTGCTACCTCTTGAGCACTGCGTTGGTTTTCCCTTGAAGAGAAAAGGGTGATGTAGTAAAGCAGCGTAAGTATTTCCCTCAGTTTTTGAGAACCAAGGTATCAATCCACTAGGAGACCACGCACGAGTCCCTCGCACCTACACAAACAAATAAATCCTCACAACCAATGCTATAAGGGGTTGTCAATCCCTTCACGGTCACTTACGAGAGTGAGATCTGATAGATATGATAAGATAATATTTTTGGTATTTTTATAATAAAGATGCAAAGTAAAATAAAAGGCAATAAAAATAACTAAGTGTTGAAAGATTAATATGATGGAAAATAGACCCGGGGGCCATAGGTTTCACAAGTGGCTTCTCTCAAGAGCAAAAGTATTACGGTGGGTGAACAAATTACTGTTGAGCAATTGATAGAATAGAGCATAGTTATGAGAATATCTAGGTATGATCATGTATATAGGCATCACGTCCGAGACAAGTAGACCGACTCACACGCATCTACTACTATTACTCCACACATCGACCGCTATCCAAAGCATGCATCTAGAGTATTAAGTTCATAAGAACAGAGTAACGCTTTAAGTAAGATGACATGATGTAGAGGATAAACTCATGCAATATGATATAAACCCCATCTTGTTATCCTCGATGGAAACAATACAATACATGCCTTGTTGCCCCTACTGTCACTAGGAAAGGACACCACAAGATTGAACCCAAAGCTAAGCACTTCTCCCATTGCAAGGAAGATCAATCTAGTAGGCCAAACCAAACTGATAATTCGAAGAGACTTGCAAAGATAACCAATCATACATAAAAGAATTCAGAGAAGATTCAAATATTGTTCATAGATAAACTTGATCATAAACCCACAATTCACCGGTCTCAACAAACACCCCACAAAAGAAGATTACATCGAATAGATCTCTACGAGAGAGGGGGAGAACATTGTATTGAGATCCAAAAAGAGAGAAGAAGGCATCTAGCTATTAACTATGGACCCGAAGGTCTGAGGTAAACTACTCACACATCATCGGAGAGGCTATGGTGTTGATGTAGAAGCCCTCCGTGATCGATGCCCCTCCTCACGTGAACTCCTAAAAGGCCCCAAGATGGGATCTCATGGGTACATAAAGTTGCGGCGGTGGAATTAGGTTTTTGGCTCCGTGTCCGTAGTTTGGGGGTACGAGGTATATATTGGTGGAAGAAGTACGTCGGTGGAGCAACGTGGGGCCCACGAGGGTGGAGGGCGCGCCTGGGGGGTAGGCGCGCCCCCTACCTCGTGCCCTCCTGGTTGATGTCTTGACGTAGGGTCCAAGTCCTCTGGATGTTCCGAAAATCACGTTCCCGAAGGTTTCATTCCGTTTGGACTCACTAGAACGAGAAAGAGGTCGGGCTAGCACAAGGATGACAGAATCGCCTTGAGCCCGACAACATATATCGTGTGGCAAAAGGAATGGATGTTTGATGTACAGGTTCGCCTAACCAGCTTCATAGTCTGCTTGGTGTTCGGCATGCCTTGCTAGGGGCCGCTCCCAACCGTGTAGTTCGGAGGTGATCTGAACTGCGACCAAGCCGACTTGAACCTAAGGGGTCACGCGCTTAAGGGAAGGAACGTACGAGGTCAGATCCGAGGACACTGGTCGGATGTGATCCGAGCTGTATTCGGATTGTGGCCAAGTAGACTTATGGGCTTTAGGGTCCGTGCGAGTCCCAAGTGTTGAGCCCGCGACGGACGCCTATATAAAGTGGAGGTGGCTCACACTCATGCGATTTGATCGCTTCGGCGCTGTCACTAGGGTTTGCATGTGTTGAGAATAGACACGTCCACTCGCCACCGACTGTGTGATCGGACCTGGCAGTCCGCTGCACGGTGTTCCTCCTGCATGCACGGATACCGTTAGAGGCGGTGCACCTGCGCCACTCCGGCGAACTTGTACATGGGATTGGACGACCGGCTGTTCGAGGGAGATCGGACGAGGAGGAGACGATCCACGCGGACGCGCTGCCCCAACTCTTCTTCCGCTGCACGGCACTGCGTGTGTAGTGGTAACGATCTGTGATCCATTCTCGTAGCATGTTCCTAGTTGTTCTGCGCGTAGGAAAATTTTAATTTGCAGTCAACACACCCTACGGTAGAACCCAACACTCTGTCCCTCCTTTGGCATGTCGGCTGGAGCTTCTCGAGCGTCCCCGGGCCCTCCTTTGCCTATATATAAGTGCCCCATCTTCTCCCGCAGCTCCCAAGCCTCTCCAATTCCTCTTTAGTCCACCGGAGCAGCGGCATCTCGTTGGAGTTCATCGTGTTCGCCATGGCCGCCGCGGTCACTCCTTGGTCCCAGTGCGCCTAGTCCATCTCCACTCCTTCCTACCTCTCCATCGTGTTCCTCTCCTTCCAGGGAGCTACCCCACCCCTCTTCCCCCTCGCCGGAGCCGCTGTTTCACCGCCAACCACCACCACTTGCCCGCCGGAGCTCCTCTGCCTCCCTCCGCCTGCGACCTCCAAGCTCCCGTGCCTTCCGGCCCGAACGGATGTGCCAAGCAGCCTCAGCTCACGGGTGCCCGTGCCCTGGCCGAGCTGGCTGGCCGGCCGCCCAAGCCCGCCTCCTCCTGCCTCCTCCTCTGTTCACGAGCGAACATGAGCGGGAGGAGGAAGAAGACACCCAATCGCCCCCCCCCCCCTGCCACGTCACTAAGTGGACACACATTCTCTGAAGTACGCTTTCCTCTTCCTAAAGCGTATTTTTCTAGAATATGTTTTCTCCTTTGGAAAGCGTATTTTCCTCCTCTTTCGCCCAAAAGTACATTTTCTATCCCAGAAAGTGTATTTCCTAAAAATTGTTTCTGTCTTATCCACTCATGGACCCGGCTGTGAATATTTGATACGTCTCCAACGTATCTATAATTTATGAAGTATTCATGCTATTATATTATCAACCTTGGATGTTTTATATGCATTTATATGCTATTTTATATGATTTTTGGGACTAACCTATTAACCTAGTGCCCAGTGCCAGTTTACATTTTCCTTGTTTTTGAGTTTTACAGAAAAGGAATATCAAACGGAGTCCAATTGACGTGCCAATTTTTGATGATTTTTTATGGACCAAAAGAATACCCCGGAGTAAAAGAGTTGGGCCAGGAGAGTCCCAGGGCGTCCACGAGGGTGGGGGCGCACCCACCCCCACAGGCGCGTGGGCCTGCCTCGTGGATGCCTCGGCACCTCCTTGACGTGAGGCCGACGCCAAAAATTCCTATAAATACAGAAACCTCGAAAAATTAACCTAGATCGGGAGTTCCACCGCCGCAAGCCTCTGTAGCCACGAGAAATCAATCTAGGCCCTCTCCGCACCCTGCCAGAGGGGGCCATCATCACCGGTGGCCATGGAGGAGTATCCCGGAGAAGCCATTATCGCCATGAAGGCCAAGGACCAGAGGGAGAATCTCTCCCCATCTAGGGGGGAGGCCATGGAGGAGGAAGCACAAGGGGGAGAACCTCTCTTCCTCTCTCTCGGTGGCGCCGGAGTGCCATCGGGAGGGGAATCATCACCGCGGTGATCGTCTTCATCAACATCACCATCACCATCACCATCCTCATCTATTTTACACGGTCCACTCTCCCGCACCCCGCTGTAATACCTACTTGAACATGGTGATTTATGCCACATATTATGATCCAATGATGTGTTGCCATCCTATGATGTTTTGAGTAGATATTCTTTGTCTTTGGGTTGATTTATGATCTAGATTGGTACGAGTTGTATGTTTTATTTTGGTGCTGTCCTATGGTGCCCTCCATGTCGCGCAAGCGTGAGGGATTCCCGCTGTAGGGTGTTGCAATACGTTCATGATTCGCTTATAGTGGGTTGGTGAGTGGTCAAACACAAACCCGACTAAGGGGGTTGTTGCGTATGGGAATAAAGAGGACTTGATGCTTTAATGCTATGGTTGGGTTTTACCTTAATGATCTTTAGTAGTTGTCGATGCTTGCTAGAGTTCCAATCATAAGTGCATATGATCCAAGTAGATAAAGTATGTTAGCTTATGCATCTCCCTCATATGAAATTGCAATGACGACTATCGGTCTTGTTAACAATTGCCTAGGACAATTTCGCACACCGATCCATCATTATTCCACACTCGTTATTTATAATATTTAGTAATATATTCTAACTTTATGAGAACAGCACCTACTTTTATATTTTAGCTCTCCGATACCATGCAAAGTTATCCTCTTCATACCCACAACGTAGTTTTATTTCTCGTTTCTAGTTGGAAGCAAGCGTTCGGTGCACATAGAGTCGTATCAGTGGCATATAGGGCTTGAGAGAATGTTGATATTACCTTTAGCTCCTTGTGGGTTCGACACTCCATACTTATCACTTCCACATTTGGAAATTGCTACAATGATTCCCTGCACTTGGGGATTATCAAGCTCTTTTCTGGCGCCGTTGCCGGGGAGCAATAGCGTGGGGTTGATATTCTCGTGTGTGCTTGTTTGCTTTCTTCACTAAGTAGATTTTATTTTTCCTTTTGTTTCTGTTTAGTTGTGGGTGAAACATAAAAAATTAAAAGAATGAAAATACAAAAAATTATTACTTGCCTCTCATGCCTAACAAGTGTTTCTAAAAGAGAAGTGATTGGAAAGTTATGCATTGAAGAAGTGAGGGTCGACCTTGAGCACTTGTGTTCATGCTCACGGAAACAATGTAGAATTTTTCATGGAAGTTTCTCTGTAAATAATTATCCCCTTGTGTATATCCATTGTATTATAAAAATAATGTGCCAAGCTTTGGTTTTAGGATGATTAGATTGCTTGTTTACTATGTGCAGAACAAAAACAGAAACTTTGGCTGTAGTGCGTGAATTTACATTTTTTACTGGAAAGTCAAATGGGTCTGAAACTTTTTGCACATTACTTATGTACAAATTTTTCAAATTTTAAAATTTATTTCATAATTTTAGGAGTTACAGAAGTTTACTAGACTTCCAAATTACTACAGACTATCCTGTTTTTGACATATTCTGTTTTTCGCGTGTTGTTTGCTTATTTTGATGAACCTATGGCTAGTATCGGGGGGTATGAACCATAGAGAAGTTGGAATACAGTAGGTTTAACACCAATATAAATAAAGAATGAGTTCATTACAGTACCTTAAAGTGGTAGTTTGCTTTATTACACTAACGGATCTCACAAAGTTTTTGTTAAAGTTTTGTGTGGATGAAGTGTTTGAAGAACGAGGAGTTACTGATGTGAGAAGAATAAAGAGAGGAAATAGTTCAATCTTGGGGATGCCCAAGGCACCCCAAGTAAATATTCCAAGGATACTCAAGCATCTAAGCTTGGGGATGCCCCGGTTGGCATCCCATCTTTCTTCTTCAAACAATTATCGGTATACCTCGGTTTTTGTTTTGTTCACATGATTTGTGTCCTTTGTGTTTTTCTTTTTCTTTAAGAACCATGCTAGTATGAGATGCCCCTTCATAAATTTATAGAATACTTCATGTGCTTCACTTATATCTTTTAAGTATGATCTTATAGAATTGCTCTTTGTGCTTCACTTAAATCTTTTGAGTATGGTTTTATAGGATGCTTCGTGTGCTTCACTTATATATTTTGAGCTTGGATATTGGTTAGTCTATATTAATTGTAGAAAGCTCCATGAACTTCACTTATATCTTTTGGAGTATGAATAATACCATCATTTAAAGTGGGTCTGGAAGAGTTTCAACTTTAGGAATTAGTGATCCCACTATTTTGGAGGGTGTTGAATCTTAGTGTGATATTTATGAAAGTGGATTTGGAAGAGTGTCAACTTTAGCTAGTAATGATTCCAATATTTTGGAAGAGGTTCCAATTGAGTATGATAACAAAGTTGCTATCCATGATGCTACTGAAAATTATTATGAGGGAGGAATACATGCTTGTAGGAGTTGCAATAATATCAAGTTTCCTCTCTAAGTGCTTAAAGTTTTGAAGCTATACTTGTTTTGCCTTCCTATGCTAGTTGATTGTTGTTATTATAAATTGTGTGCTCACAAAATCCCTAGGCATAGGAAGTGGTTTATATTTAAATGTGCTAGTCATATTCTTCAAGATGCTCTCCTTGTGCTTCAATTCCTATCTTTTATGTGAGCATCATTGAAATCATCATGCCTAGCTAAAAGGCATTAAAGAAAAGCGCTTGTTGGGAGACAACCCAATATTTACCCTTACTGTTTTTAGTGTTTACATGATTAAGCTACTGTATTAATCATGTTTTATAGATTTTGTTTCAATAAAGTGCCAAGTAAGACCTTTGGGAAGACTTGGGAGAAAGTTAATGTGATCTTGCTGTAAAAAACAGAAACTTTGCGCTCACGCGATTAGTTGTCATTTTTTACAGAAGAGTTCTTTTGAGTTGATTCTTTTTGCAGAAGATTAATATACAAATTCCTTACGTCCACCAATTTATTTCATAATTTTTGGAGTAGCAGAAGTATGGTTTATGTTCAGATCAGTACAGACTGTTCTGTTTCTGACAGATTCTGTTTTCATTGCGTAGTTTGCTTGTTTTCTAGTTTCTATGACTTATATTTCTCAATATAAATTGTAGAAATGATATGGTACAGTAGGCATTATGTGATAACAATTATGAACCTTGTATTTGACAGTACCAAAGTGAATGGTTTACTCTTTATCATACTGACCTATCTCACGAAGTTTCGTTAAGTTTTGTGTGATTGAAGTTTTCAAGCTTTGGGTGAGATATCGATATGAGGAGAATAAGGAGTGGAAAGACCCTAAGCTTGGTGATGCCCAAGGCACCCCAAAGTAATATTCAAGGAAGACTCAAGCGCCTAAGCTTGGGGATGCCCCGGAAGGCATCCCCTCTTTCGTCTTCAAAACTATCGGTATACCTTACTCGGAGCTATATTTTTATTCGTCACATGATATGTGTTTTGCTTGGAGCGTATTTTCAATTTTACTTGCTGTTTGAATAAAATCATTGGATCTTAAATATTGAATGAAAAACAATCCTCCCATGGCTAGTTAATTATTTGACTACTCAGTGTTCTTCACTCATATCTTTTGGAGTAGTTTGTCATTTACTCATGTGCTTCACGTATATCCTATGAGTAAATGGTTGAATAAATTGAATGTCATAAATCTGAATTTATATATGTTTCATATGCTTATAACATGGGGAGTAATGACTTCACACATAATAAGTATAGGTAGTAAACTTATTGAAAGTTAGCAAACGTAGAATTGGTCACTTGAACAATTCATGAAAAAATATTGAAGGAAGAGGGATTTCACATATAAATATACTATCTTGGACATCTTTTGTAATTGTGAGCACTCATTAAAATATGACATGCTAAAAGGTTGATGTTGGACAAGGAAGACAACGTAATGGGTTATGTTTTCTTATATCTGAAATAAAGTATATTGTCATGGATCGCCCAACACGTTGAGCTTGCTTTTCCCCCTCATGCTAGCCAAATTCTTTGCACTAAGTAGAGATACTACTTGTGCTTCCAAATACCCTTAAACCCGGTTTTGCCATGAGAGTCCACCATACCTACCTATGGATTGAGTAAGATCCTTCAAGTAAGTTGTCATCGGTGCAAGCAATAAAAATTGCTCTTTAAATATGTCACGCCCAATATGCGACCCTATCCAAAAGGAACTCGACGGTCCCACCAAGGATAGACCCGCATATTGAAACGCTTTTGCAAGGTGGATATCATTACATCAACATTACATAATACATAGGGATACATACATAAGGCACGAATGCCACAAGAATACATCAACATCATACAACATCAACATCCGACTACGGATGAATCATAAACAGAAACTCAAACGACATCCACCCTGCTAGCCCAGGCTGCCGACCTGGAACCTATCCCCTGATCGAAGAAGCAGATGAAGAACTCCAACACAAGCAAACATCGCTCTCGCGTCATGAACATCGCAAACCTGTACCTGCAACTGGTGGTGTAGTAATCTGTGAGCCACGAGGACTCAGCAATCCCATTACCATGGGTATCAAGACTAGCAAAGCTTAATGGGAAAGGAAGGGATAAAGTGGTGAGGTTGCAGCAGCGACTAAGCATATATGGTGGCTAACATACACAAATGAGAGCGAGAAGAGAATCAAAGGAACGGTCGTCGACTAGTAATGATCAAGAAGTGATCCTGAACGCCTACTTACGTCAGACATAACCCAGAAACCGTGTTCTCCTCTCGATCAACCCCGAAAAGAGACACTCACGGTTACGCACACGGTTGGTGTATTTTAATTAAGATCAACTTCGGGTTTTCTACAACCAGACATTAACAAATTCCCATCTGCCACATAACCGCAAGCACGGCTTTCGAAAAGTTCAAACCTGCGGGTGTCCCAACTTAGCCCATGATAAGCTCTCGCGATCAACGAAGGATATTCCTTCTCCCCGGGACCCGATCAGTCTCGGACTCCCGGCTACAAGACATTTCGACAGCAATAAAACAAGACCAGCAAGACCTCCCAACAGGTCGACACCACAGTAGTAGCCACAGATCTCGTCCCTGTGCCACGGCCAGGATGAGCGGTCCGTACAACTAAAACCAGCCCTCAAGTTTCCCCGAGGTGGCGCTGCAAAGCACTCTAGTTTGGGCCAACACTTAGACAAGCATTGGCCCGGGGGGCTGAATAAAGATGACCCTCGAGAGAGCGACTCCCAAGGGAAAAGTAGGTGGTGGTGAGGCAAATGGTAAAACCAATGTTGGGCCTTGCTGGAAAAGTCTTATCCAAAGCGAACTGTCAAGGGGGTCCGATAAATCACCCGACCGCGTTAGGGATGCAAAATCCGGGAACATAATACCGATATGACGGAAACTAGGGTGGCAAGAGTGGAACAAAACACTGTGCATAAGGCCGAGCCTTCCACCCTTTACCAAGTATATAGATGCATTAATAATATAAGATATATTGTGATATCCCAACAAGTAAACATGTTCCAACAAGGAACAACATCTCCATGTTCCAACAAGGAACAAACTTCATCTTCACCTGCAACTAACAACGCTATAAGAGGGGCTGAGCAAAGCGGTAACATAGCCAAACAATGGTTTGCTAGGAAGGGTGAAAAAGGTTAGAGGCTGACATGGCAATTTGGGATGGCTTGATAAACAGGTAATAGGTAGCGCAGCATAGCGATAGAACGAAACAACTAGCATAGCAATGATAGTAGTGAGATCCAGGGTAGCGGTCATCTTGCCTGAAATCCCGCAAGGAAGAAGAACGAGTCCATGAAGAAGATGAACGGATGAAGCCGAACCAAGCGTAGACGAACGAATCCTCACGATCGCAACGAAACAGGAACTAACAAGAAGAAGCACACATCATAGGTAAACACACCACACATGAACCTGACAAGATGCACAACAAACATGATGCATGACAAAGCTACATGAAGCTACTCATGGCAAGAGATGATGCAAACAAGAGCAACACATCAAAGCAAGTTTAAATGAGGCCGGAAACAACATATAACAATCCCGGTAAGTCCTCATATGCAAATTTCGAAATTGGTCCAGATCTGAATAAACCTTATGTTCAAGTTGTTAAACAGCAAGTTAAGATGCACCACGATGATCTACACGAAATTCTAGTCAAGTTACATATAAAGTTCATTTAATTCGGAGCTACGGCCTAGAAGATATGAGCAAAACAAGATAAGCATGGCATTGATGCAAAATGCACCCAAACATCAAGCAAACACCTCAAAACAAGGTTGCAACATGATAATATGAAACTACATGCAAAATCAAGCAAGTTTCATATAGAGCACACTCAAAACGGAGCAACGGTTCAACACATACACTCTATACAAGGCACGACAACAATCTGTCCAAAACAGCAACTAGGCATATTGCAAGCATCAAAACAATATGCTACATCACCTCAATATAATAACAAAAGGCATGGGCATGATTTACAGGTAAAGCATTACAAAACATGAACACTGAGCTATCTCCAGAAACAACTAGAACATGCTCAAAATGACATGGCAAGATTGCAAATAATAACAGTTTCAGACTTATCAGGAAATAACATCAGGTTGCAATGTTTAGAGCTATTAAACAACATGCTACAGGAACTTATAATAGCAAAACAAGGCATGGCATGAATCTACTCAAGGCATAGAACAAAAGTCCCTTACTTACCATGAGCCAAAAAGGATCACAAAATATGATGGCACCCATGTAAACATGGCAAGTTATATGACAGATTCATACATGGCAGGAACAACGATAAGTAGGCATGTTGGTGAGCTTGAACCACTCACCATAGAGCAATACATGGCATGGAAAGGCAACCAACAGTAAGAAGACATGGCATAGAAGCTATACATGGCAAGAACAACATCATAGCATGTATGGATCAACTACAACAACCTTAGCAAAATTGAATAACATGTAAACAATCTGCCAGGAAACATTTTATAGCAAAAGTAGAGCTCGATTGACTCAAGCTAGACTACTCCATAATTTCAAACAAGGACATGGATGGATAGAGAAAGACATGTATAACAAAACATCCTTACTGAAGTATCTCAAAATAAGCATGGATCTCTCTGTAGCATCAAGTTAACATGGCATAAAAATATCAGCAGAACAGGGGCTGAAATCAGCAACATCAGGAAGCCTAGTTTGCATGCTTGTGCTAGTCACCACATAGATCACAAAAATACATGGCGTACACCCCTAGAAAGATGGCATGGCATATTACAAAACACATGTAGGACTCAAGTTCATAGGATGCACACATCAATCATGGCAAAAATGACAAAAGTGCATGTTCTGTTAAGAAACAGAAACTAACATCACATAGCCCTCTTCTAACAGCATTTCGGGCATCAAGATGAGCTCAAATGAAAATGATGCAATGATATGAAATGATCTACTCTTCGAGGCGAACAATTTGACATATTACACGCACGAAACGGAGCAACGATGACAGAGTTATGATGTGATGAAATGCATGAAAATAACTGCAGAATTCGGGACTTAGTGGAAAATCACCCTCTCCGAGAAGTCAACGGGACGGGAAGGTGCGGGACGAGGAGATCCGTGCGCGGGGGCGACGCGTTTGGATGGCGGGGTTGGTGGATCTGATCCAACCCCGGATCCGGCCGGAACTCCGGCGAGCGGGAGGTCATGGCGGCGGCGACGAGGTGCGCGAGGCACGGGAGGCGCGCCGGGGCGGGCAGCATGGCGGCGACCTCGGGCCGCGGCGAGGGCGACGGCGTCGACAGCGCCTGGCGCGGCAGCGGAGGTGATGCGGGCGGCGGCGCGGCTCAGCGGAGCAGTTCGGCGGCTGGCGTGGCCAGCCGGGCGAGGGCGGCGGAGGGCGCGAGGACCCAGCGGCGGCGGGCGCCTGGCGCGACGGGCGGCGGACGGGAGGCGGGGGCCGGCCACGACCCGGCGGGCCGGCGCGGAGGCGGCGGCGCGCCACGTGGCAGCCCGATTGGCGCGGCGGCGCGATTCCGTCGATCCGGACGGACACGCCCGGCCAGCGGGCGATTTTTAGGGTTTCGGGGGATTTGGACTGCTATTTGGACGGGGAGGGACACATATTTATAGGTAGAGGGAGCTAGGAGAGTCCAAAAGAGGTGCGGTTTTCGGCCATGCGATCGTGATCGAACGACCGAGAGCATGGAGTGGAGTTTGGTGGGTTTTGGGCCACTTTGGAAGGGGTGTTGGGCTGCACACAAAAGAGGCTTTTGCGGTTACCCGATTAACCGTTGGAGTATCAAACGACCTCCAAATGGCACAAAACTTGACAGGCGGTCTACCGGTGCTATACCAAGGCCGCTTGACAAACCTCGGTCCATTCCGAGACCGTTTAACACCCGCACATGAAAAGAGGTAAAAGGGGGCCGGAGACATAGGAGTGCGGATTGCAAAAGCGGACAACGGGAAAATGCTCGGATGCATGAGACGAACACGTATGCAAAATAAAATGCACATGATGACATGATATGAAATGCAGATGATGACATGGCAAAGAGAGACACGCAAGCACATGACATGGCAAAGACGGCGAATAACTGGCAGACACCTGGCGCATCGAATCCGGGGCGTTACAAAATATGTATGATTGATTACTGTGGAGGAAATAATCTTTATACGATCTTGTGATGTGGAAGAAATAAAAGCGGCGGACTGCATAATAAAGTTCCATATCACAAGTGGCAATATAAAGTGACGTTCTTTGGCATTAAGATTTTGTGCATCCAACCCTGAAAGTGCATGGCAACCTCTGCTTCCCTCTGCGAAGGGCCTATATTTTACTTTTATCTCTTACCCTTATGCAAGAGTCATGGTGATTTTCACCTTTCCTTTTTACATTTTATCCTTTGACAAGCACATTGTGTTGGAAAGATCCTGGTATATATATCCAATTGGATGTAAGTTATCACGACCTATTAATGTTGACATTACCCTTGAGGTAAAAGGTTGGGAGGCGAATCTATAGGCCCCTATCTTTCTCTCTATCCGATTAAAACTTTGAACCCATAAATATCACGTGAGTGTTAGCAATTATGAAAGATTAAATGATAGTTGAGTATGTGGAGTTTGCTAAATCAAAGCTCTGACATAGACCCTTCCTGAAAATAAGATGAATTGCAATTGTTTGATGACTGAGAATATAGTTTGTTAGTTTCAAGAAAGTTTATGATCTATACTTTAACATGCGAATAGCTTGTTATTTGATCATGAAAAGTTTTATGAAAATGAGCTACTATTATGATATATAATGATGCTAGAAAAGTGATTGAAACTATCATTAATGAAACTTATGCACTTGCTAGCATTCACACTTCATAAATTATTTCTTTTATCATTTACCTACTCGAGGACGAGCAGGAATTAAGCTTGGGGATCTTGTCGTCTCTAACGTATCTATAATTTATGAAGTATTCATGCTATTATATTATCAACCTTGGATGTTTTATATGCATTTATATGCTATTTTATATGATTTTTGGGACTAACCTATTAACCTAGTGCCCAGTGTCAGTTTCTATTTTTTCCTTGTTTTTGAGTTTTATACAAAAGGAATATCAAACGGAGTCCAATTGACGTGCCAATTTTTGACGATTTTTTATGGACCAAAAGAAGACCCCGGAGTAAAAGAGTTGGGCAGAGAGTCTCGGGCGTCCACGAGGTGGGCCCCCCCGGCGTGTGGGCCTGCCTCGTGGACGCCTCGGGCACCTCCTTGATGTGACACCGACGCCAAAAATTCCTATAAATACAGAAACCTCATAAAATTAACCTAGATCGGGAGTTCCGCCGCCGCAAGCCTCTATAGCCACGAGAAATCAATCTAGGCCCTCTCCGGCACCCTGCCGGAGGGGGCCATCATCACCGGTGGCCATGCAGGAGTATCCCGTAGAGGCCATCATCGCCATGAAGGCCAAGGACCAGAGGGAGAACCTCTCCCCATCTAGGGTGGATGCCATGGAGGAGGAAGCACAAGGGGGAGAACCTCTCCTCCTCTCTCTCGGTGGTGCCGGAGTGCCATCGGGAGGGGAATCATCGCCGCGGTGATCGTCTTCATCAACATCACCATCACCATCACCATCCTCATATATTTTACGCGGTCCAATCTCCCGCACCCCTCTATAATCCCTACTTGAACATGGTGCTTTATGCCACATATTATGATCCAATGATGTGTTGCCATCCTATGATGTTTTGAGTAGATATCCTTTTGTCTTTGGGTTGATTGATGATCTAGATTGGTATGAGTTGTATGTTTTTTTTGGTGTTGTCCTATGGTGCCCTCCGTGTCGCGCAAGCATGAGCGATTCCCGCTGTAGGGTGTTGCAATACGTTCATGATTCGCTTATAGTGGGTTGGTGAGTGACTGAAACACAAACCAGAGTAAGGGGGTTGTTGCGTATGGGAATAAAGAGGACTTGATGCTTTAATGCTATGGTTGGGTTTTACCTTAACGATCTTTAGTAGTTGTGGATGCTTGCTAGAGTTCCAATCATAAGTGCATATGATCCAAGTAGATAAAGTATGTTAGCTTATGCCTCTCCCTCGTATGAAATTGCAATGACGACTATCGGTCTTGTTAACAATTGCCTAGGACAATTCCGCACACCGATCCATCATTATTCCACACTCGCTATTTATAATATTTAGTAATATATTCTAACTTTATGATAACAACACCTACTTTTATATTTTAGCTCTCCGATACCATGCAAAGTTATCCTCTTCATACCCACAACGTAGTTTTATTTCTCGTTTCTAGTTGGAAGCAAACGTTCGGTGCACGTAGAGTCGTATCGATGGCGTATAGGGCTTGAGAGAATGTTGATCTTACCTTTAGCTCCTTGTGGGTTTGACACTCCATACTTATCACTTCCACCTTTGGAAATTGCTATGATGATTCCCTGCACTTGGGGATTATCAATATACTTTTTTACAGAAAAGTCCCTGATCTTCTACACCTCATAACTTCGCGACCGTAACTCCGATTGAGATGAAACCAACACTCACGTCTTCGTCTAGTCGAGCTCTTTCTGTTGGTGTCATTTTCATAAGGTGTTCACACCGTGAAAATGACCATTATGCCCTTGCCTCTAATCTGCCCCCTCCAAGAGAGAACCGTCCGGCGCTTCGTTCCGCGGCTTCACAGCACTTCTTCCCGGAGTCTGCATCACCCCCAGGCAAGCCACAAGAGCCACTTGCATGATAGCCATGCAGTAGCCATGGTTCCTACTTGAGTATTTAATAAAAGTTTGCCCGTTATCTGTCTGCTTGTTTGCTATTGTTGACGTTGTTTCGTTTATGCTCGTGGTTTCATGTTCACCTTCAGGCTATGTTTCGGTGCATCTTGTTATCTTGTACTAGTTGCTAATATTATTATCACATGTTATGCTTGATAGTAGTAGTACATGATGGTACCAATGGTGTTCTTTCTGATGCATTTTACCGTCTGTTATCAAGTACCGTTGATATGCATGTTACTTTGCATCCAGTTGGTTATATGCTTACTTGGTAGTATTCTGGTTAAGTTCTTGTTGGGGAACGCGGTAATTTCAAAAAAATTCCTACGATCATGCAAGATCTATCTATGACAAGCATAGCAACGAGCGGGGAGAGTGTGTCCATGTACCCTCGTGGACCGAAAGCGGAAGCGTTATATCAACGCGGTTGATGTAGTCGTACGTCTTCATGATCCGACCGGTCCTAGCACCGAACGTACGGCACCTCTGTGTTCAGCACACGTTCAGCTCGATGACGTCCCTCGTACTCTTGATCCAGTTGAGGCCGAGGGAGAGTTCCGTTAGCACGACGGCGTGGCGACGGTGATGATGAAGTTACCGACGCAGGGCTTCGCCTAAGCACTACGACGATATGACCGAGGTGTGTAACTGTGGAGGGGGGGCACCGCAGACGGCTAAGAGATTGTCTGTTATGCCTTTGGGTGCCCCCCTCCCCACGTATATAAAGGAGGGGGAGGGGGAGGAGGAGGCCGGCCAAGGAGTAGGCGCGCCATGGGGGGAGAGTCCTACTAGGACTCCAAACCTAGTAGGATTCACCCCCCCCCCCCTTTCCTATTCCAAGTGGGAGAAGGGGGAAGGAGGAGGAGGAGAGAAAGAAGGAGGGGGCACCGCCCCCTCCCCTTGTCCAATTCAGATTGGGGCAAGGGGGCGCGCGCCACCTCCTGGCCAGCCCCCTCTCTTCTCCACTAAGGCCCATGAGGCCCAATAACTTCTCGGGGGGTTCCGGTAACCCCCGGTACTCCGAAACTTATCCGAAACGACCCGAACCATTCCGGTGTCCGAATTTAGCCTTCCAATATATGAATCTTTATGTCTCGACAATTTTGAGACTCCTCGTCACGTCCGTGATCTCATCTGGGACTCCGAACAAACTTCGGTCATCAAATCACATAACTCATAATACAAATTGTCATCGAACGTTAAGCGTCACGGACCCTCTGTGTTCGAGAACTATGTAGACATGACCGAGACACATCTCCGGTCAATAAACAATAGCAGAACCCGGATGCTCATAGTGGATCCTACATATTCTACGAAGATCTTTATCGGTCAAACCGCATAACAACATATGTTGTTCCCTTTGTCATAGATATGTTATTTGCCCGAGATTCGATCGTCGGTATCATCATACGTAGTTCAATCTTGTTACCGGCAAGTCTCTTTACTCTTTTCGTAATGCATCATCCCGCAACTAACTCATTAGTTCATTGCTTGCAAGGCTTATAGTGATGTGCATTACCGAGAGGGCCCAAAGATACCTCTTCGACATTCGGAGTGACAAATCCTAATCTCGATCTATGCCAACTCGACAAACACCATCGGAGACACCTGTAGAGCATCTTTATAATCACCCAGTTACGTTGTGACTTTTGATAGCACACTAAGTGTTCTTTTCGGTATTCGGGAGTTGCATAATATCATAGTCAGAGGAACATGTAAAAGTCATGAAGAAAGCAATACCAATAAACTAAACGATCATAGTGCTAAGCTAACGGATGGGTCTTGTCCATCACATCATTCTCTAATGATGTGATCCCGTTCATCAAATGACAAGACATGTCTATGGCTAGGAAACTTAACCATCTTTGATTAACGAGCTAGTCAAGTAGAGGCACACTAGGGACACTCTGTTTGTCTATGTATTCACACATGTACTAAGTTTACGGTTAATACAATTCTAGCATGAATAATAAACATTTATCATGATATAAGGAAATATAAATAACAACTTTATTATTGCCTCTAGGGCATATTTCCTTCAATCTTCCACTTGCACCAGAGTCAATAATCTAGACTACATAGTAATGATTCTAACACCCATGGAGTCTTGGTGTTGATCATGTTTTGCTCGTGAGAGAGGCTTAGTCAACGGGTCTGCAACATTCAGATCCGTATGTATTTTGCAAATCTCTATGTCTCCCTCCTTTTACTTGATCACAGATGGAATTGAAGCGTCTCTTGATGTGTTTGGTTCTCTTGTGAAAGTTGGATTCCTTCGCCAAGGCTATTGCTCCAGTATTGTCACAAAAGATTTCCATTGGACCCGATGCGCTAGGTATGACACCTAGATCGGACATGAACTCCTTCATCAGACTCCCTCATTTGCTGCTTCTGAAGCAGCTATGTAACCCGCTTCACACGTAGATCCCGCCATGATGCTTTTCTTAAAACTGCAGCAACTGACAGCTCCACCGTTCAATATAAATACGTATCCGGTTTGTGACTTAGAGTCATCCGGATCAGTGTCAAAGCTTGCATCGACGTAACCATTTACGACGAGCTCTTTGTCACCTCCATAAATGAGAAACATATCCTTAGTCATTTTCGTGTATTTCGTAATGTTCTTGACCGCTGTCCAAAGGATCCACTCTGGATTACTTTGGTACCTCCTCGCTAAACTAATAGCAAGGCACACATCGTGTCTGTACACAACATTGCATACATGATAGAACCTATGGCTGAAGCATAGGGAATGACTTTCGTTTTCTCTCTATCGTCTGCAGTGGTCGGGCATTGAGTTTGACTCAATTTCACACCTTGTAACACAGGCAAGAACCCTTTCTTTGCTTGATCCATTTTGAACTTCTTCAAAACTTTGTCAAGGTATGTGCTTTGTGAAAGTCCAATTAAGCGTCTTGATCTATCTCTGTAGATCTTGATGCCCAATATGTAAGCATCTTCACCGAGGTCTTTCATAGATTTTTTTATTCAAGTACCCTTTTATTCTATCCAGAAATTCTATATCATTTCCAATCAACAATATGTCATCCACATATAATATTAGAAATGCTACAGAGCTCCCACTCACTTTCTTGTAAATACAAAGCTTCTCCAAAGTCTCAGATAAAACCATATGCTTTGATCACACTATCAAAACGTTTATTCCAACTCCGGGTTGCTTGCACTAGTCCATAAATGGATCGCTGGAGCTTGCACACTTTGTTAGCATCCTTTGGATTGATAAAACCTTCTGGTTGCATCATATACAACTCTTCTTCTAGAAATCCATTCAGGAATGCAGTTTTGACATCCGTTTCCCAAATTTCATAATCATAAAATGCAGCAATTGCTAACATGATTCAGACAGACTTAAGCATCGCTACGGGTGAGAAAGTCTCATCGTAGTCAACTCCTTGAACTTGTTAAAAACCTTTCGCAACAAGTCGAGCTTTGTAGACAAGAATATTACCGTCGGCCTTCTTCTTCTTGAAGATCCATTTATTATCTATGGCTTGCCAATCATCGGGCAAGTCAACCAAAGTCCACACTTTGTTCTCATACATGGATCCCATCTCAGATTTCATGGCCTCAATCCATTTTGCGGAATCTAGGCTCATCGTCGCTTCCTCGTAGTTTGTAGGTTCGTCATGGTCAAGTAACATGACCTCCAGAAAAGGAATACCGTACCACCCTGGTGCGGATCTTACTCTGGTTGACCTACGAGGTTCAGTAGTAACTTGATCTGAAGTTTCATGATCATCATCATTAGCTTCCTCACTAATTGGTGTAGGAATCATCGGAAATGATTTACGTGATGAACTACTTTCCAATAAGGGAGCAGTATGCTTACCTCACCAAGTTCTACTTTCCTCCCACTCACTTCTTTCGAGAGAAACTCCTTCTCTAGAAAGGATCCATTCTTAGCAACAAATATCTTGCCTTCGGATCTGTGATAGAAGGTGTACCCAATAATCTCCTTTGGGTATCCTAGGAAGACACATTTCTCCGATTTGGGTTCGAGCTTATCAGGTTGAAGCTTTTTCACATAAGCATCGCAGCCCCAAACTTTAAGAAACGACAACTTTTCTTGCCAAACCACAGTTCATATGGTGTCGTCTCAACGGATTTAGATGGTGCCCTATTTAACGTGAATGCAGCCGTCTCTAAAGCATAACCCCAAAACGATAGTCAGAATCGGTAAGAGACATCATAGATCGCACCATATCTAATAAAGTACGGTTACGACGTTCAGACACACCATTACACTGTGGTGTTCCAGGTGGCATGAGTTGCGAAACTATTCCACATTGTTTCAAATGAAGACCAGACTTCTAACTCAAATATTCTCCTCCACGATCAGATCATAGAAACTTTATTTTCTTGTTACGATGATTTTCCACTTCACTCTGAAATTCTTTGAACTTTTCAAATTTTCGGACTTATGTTTCATCAAGTAGATATACCCATATCTGCTTAAATCATATGTGAAGGTCAGAAAATAACGACCCCCCGCGAGCCTCAACACTCATCTGACCGTATACATCAGTATGTATTATTTCCAACAAGTCTGCTGCTCGCTCCATTGTTTTGGAGAACGGAGTCTTAGTCATCTTTCCCATGAGGCATGGTTCGCAAGCATCAAATGATTCATAATCAAGTGATTCCAAAAGCCCATCAGCATGGAGTTTATTCATGCGCTTTACACCAATATGACCCAAACGGCAGTGCCACAGATAAGTTGCACTATCATTATTAAACTTATATCTTTTGGTTTCAATACTATGAATATGTGTGTCACTACTATCGAGATTCAACAAAAATAGACCACTCATCAAGGGTGCATGACCACAAAAGATACTACTCATATAAATAGAACAACCATTATTCTCTTATTTAAATGAATAACAATCTCGCATCAAACAAGATCTAGATATAATGTTCATGCTTAACGCTGGCACCAAATAACAATTATTCAGGTCTAAAACTAATCCGAAGGTAGATGTAGAGGTAGCATGCCGAGGGCGATCACATCGACTTTGGAACCATTTCCCACACGCATCATCACCTCATCCTTAGCCGATCTTTGCTTAATCCGTAGTCCCTGTTTGGAGTTGCAAATATGAGCAACAGAACCAATACCGAATACCCAGGCACTACTGCGAGCATTAGTAAGGTACACATCAATAACATGTATATCAAATATACCTTTCACTTTGCCATCCTTCTTATTCGCCAAATACTTGGGGCAGTTCCGCTTCCAATGACCAGTCCCTTTGCAGTAGAAGCACTCACTCTCAGGCTTAGGTCCAGACTTGGGCTTCTTAACTTGAGCAAATACTTGCTTGCCGTTCTTCTTAAAGTTCCCCTTCTTCCCTTTGCCCTTTTTTCTTGAAACTGGTGGTCTTGTTGACCATCAACACTTGATGCTCCTTCTTGATTTCTACCTCCGCAACCTTTAGCACCGCGAAGAGCTCGGGAATTGTCTTATCCATCCCTCGCATATTATAGTTCGTCACAAAGCTTTTGTAGCTTGGTGGAAGTGATTGAAGAACTCTGTCAATAACACTATCAACCGGAAGATTAACTCCCAGTTGAGTCAAGTGATTATGGTACCCAGACATTTTGAGTATATGTTCATTCATAGAACTATTCTCCTCCATTTTGCACCTATAGAACTTATTGGAGACTTCATATCTCTCAATCCAGGCATCTGCCTAAAATATTAACTTCAACTCCTGGAACATCTCGTATGCTCCATGACGTTCGAAACGTCATTGAAGTCCCGGTTCTAAGCCGTAAAGCATGGCGCACTGAACTATCGAGTAGTCATCAGCTTTGCTCAGCCAGGTGTTCATAACGTCCGGCGTTGTTCTCGCAATGATCTTGCACCTAGCGGTTCTTCCAGATTTAATTCTTACGTGCAAAGAATGAGGATAATCCTCAAGTTACGGACCCAGACCGTGTAGTTGCTACCATCATCTTTCAACTTAGCTTTTTCTACAAACGCATTAAAATTCAACGGAACAGTAGCACGGGCCATTTATCTACAACAACATAGACATGCAAAATACTATCAGGTACTATGTTCGTGATAAATTAAAGTTCAATTAATCATATTACATAAGAACTCCCACTTAGATAGACATCCCTTTAATCATCTAAGTGATCACATGATCCATATTGATTAAACCATGTCCCATCATCACGTGAGATGGATTAGTTTTCAATGGTGAACATCACTATGTTGATCATATCTACTATATGATTCACGCTCGACCTTTTGGTCTCAGTGTTCCGAGGCCATATCTGCATATGCTAGGCTCGTCAAGTTTAACCCGAGTATTCTGCGTGTGCAAAACTGGCTTGCACCTGTTGTATGTGAACGTAGAGCTTATCACACCTATCATCACGTGGTGTCTCGGCCCGACGAACTGTAGCAACGGTGCATACTCAGGGAGAACACTTGTACCTTGAAATTTAGTGAGAGATCATCTTATAATGCTACCGCCGTACTAAGCAAAATAAGATGCATAAAGGATAAACATCACATGCAATCAATATAAGTGATATGATATGGCCATCAGCATCTTCTGCCTTTGATCTCCATCTCCAAAGCACCGTCATGATCACCATGGTCACCGGCTTGACACCTTGATCTCCATCGAAGCATCATTATCGTCTCGCCAACTATTGCTTCTACGACTATCACTACCGCTTAGTGGTAAAGTAAAGCAATTACATGGCGATTGCATTTCATACAATAAAGCGACAAGCATATGGCTCCTGCCAGTTGCTGATAACCGTTACAAAACATGATCATCTCATACAACAATTTATATCTCATCACGTCTTGACCATGTCACATCACAACAAGCCCTACAAAAACAAGTTAGTCGTCCTCTACTTTGTTGTTGCAAGTTTTAGGTGGCTGTTATGGGCTTAGCAAGAACCGTTCTTACCAGGCATCAAAACCACAGCGATTTTTCGTCAAGTATGCTGTTTTAACCTTCAACAAGGACCGGACGTAGTCACACTCGATTCAACTAAAGTTGGAGAAATAGACACCCACTAGCCAATTGCAGCGGCTAACGACAAGAGAACCAGCCTCATGAACGCGGTCATGTAATGTCATCTGGGCCGCTTCATCCAACAATACCGCCGAACAAAGTATGACATCTTTGGTAAGCAGTATGACTATTATCGCCCACAACTCTTTGTGTTCTACTCGTGCATATAACATCTACGCATAGACCTGGCTCAGATGCCACTGTTGGGGAACGCAGTAATTTCAAAAAAAAAAAAAATCCTACGATCACACAAGATCTATCCAGGAGAAGCATTGCAACGAGCGGGGAGAGTGTGTCCATGTACCCTCGTAGATCGAAAGTGGAAGCGTTATATCAACGCGGTTGATGTAGTCGTACGTCTTCACGATCCGATCGGTCCTAGCATCGAACATACGGCACCTCCGTGTTCAGCACACGTTCAGCTCGATGAAGTCCCTCGTATTCTTGATCCAGTTGAGGCCGAGGGAGAGTTCCGTCAGCACGACGGCATGGCGACGGTGATGATGAAGTTACCGGCGCAGGGCTTCGCCTAAGCACTACGACGATATGACCGAGATGTGTAACTGTGGAGGAGGGCACCACACATGGCTAAGAGATTGTCTGTTGCGCCTTTGGGTGCCCCCTCCTACGTATATAAAGGAGGGGGAGGAGGAGGCCGGCCAAGGAGGAGGCGTGCCATGGGGGGAGTCCTACTAGGACTCCAAACCTAGTAGGATTCGCCCCCCTTTCCTGTTCCAAGTGGGAGAAGGGGGGAAGGAGGAGGAGGAGAGAAGGAAGGAGGGGGGCGCGCGCCACCTCCTGGCCAGCCCTCTATCTTCTCCACTAAGGCCCATGAGGCCCAATAACTTCCCGGGGGGGGGGGTCCGGTAACCCCCGGTACTCCAAAACTTATGCGAAACGACCCGAACCATTCTAGTGTCCGAATGTAGCCTTCCAATATATGAAATCTTTATCTCTCGACCATTTCGAGACTCCTCGTCATGTCCGTAATCTCATCCAGGACTGCGAACAAACTTCCGTCATCAAATCACATAACTCATAATACAAATCATCATCGAACGTTAAGCGCGCGGACCCTACGGGTTCGAGAACTATGTAGACATGAACGAGACACATCTCCGGTCAATAACCAATAGCGGAACCTGGATGCTCATATTGGCTCCTACATATTCTATGAAGATCTTTATCGGTCAAACCGCATAACAACATACGTTGTTCCCTTTGTCATCGGTATGTTACTTGCCCGAGATTCGATCGTCGGTATCCTCATACCTAGTTCAATCTCGTTACTGGCAAGTCTCTTTACTCGTTCTGTAATGCATCATCCCGCAACTAACTCATTAGTCACATTGCTTGCAAGGCTTATAGTGATGTGCATTACCGAGAGGGCACAGAGATACCTCTCCGACATTTGAAGTGACAAATCCTAATCTCGATCTATGCCAACTCAACAAACACCATCGAGACACACAGAGAGCATCTTTATAATCACCCAGTTACGTTGTGACGTTTGATAGCACACTAAGTGTTCTTTCCGGTATTCGGGAGTTGCATAATCTCATAGTCATAGGAACACGTACAAGTCATGAAGAAAGCAATAGCAGTAAACTAAACGATCATAGTGCTAAGCTAACGGATGGGTCTTGTCCATCACATCATTCTCTAATGATGTGATCCCGTTCATCAAATGATAAGACATGTCTATGGCTAGGAAACTTAACCATCATTGATTAACGAGCTAGTCAAGTAGAGGCACACTAGGGACACTCTGTTTGTCTATGTATTCACACATGTACTAAGTTTCTGGTTAATACAATTGTAACATGAATAATAAACATTTATCATGATATAAGGAAATATAAAGAAGTGGAGATTATTCAAGATGAATGTCGAAGCTCACAATTTGGCTAAATCTGTGACCAGTTTAGCATATGGCGACCATATATTATTTGTATTCCCTAAAACATTATGATTGAATAAAGTATTTTCTAGCCCTAAAAAATATGTGGGGAAATGTCACACTTTTGCTCACCAAAAGTGTAAAACGACAAACTTTCTTTATAACAAAATAAAATATCAAATTGAAGCAACTTATGTGAAAAGAAGAAGGAAGCCTTTCGGGAAAAACAGAGTACAAAAGAATCAAGGAGGATGGTACACCTTAGCTATTTTTGTGTGTGCCCACCCCAGAAGACTTGGTAAACTATAGCGTGCATATATTTTGCTAGTTAGAGGAATCTTTATTTTGTTACCACCTAACACTCTTATGTCTGATTTGACTCAAAAGAATTTCATAGGATTTTAAGGACTAAAATTCTTAGATTTTTTTTCTATATTTGTCGTTTGATTTGTACGATTGAATCCTACAATTTTTTTCTCAAGAAATAATCTCTAGTACATTTTATAGGAACTCTAGCATCCTCGTCGACTTCTCTGTGATGCACTCAAACAAACTCAATTCCTGTAGGATTCGAATGAGCATTACAATTCGATCACGTATTTTTTACTATTCTTGTGTTTTACAATCCCGCGAATCAAGAAGAGAGCATATCACATGGAAACCAAGTTCCAAAGGAAATTGTGTCAAAACCAGTTTTGAAAGTTTCTAAAAAAATCTAAAAAAACAGGATGTCAAGAGGGTGATGTTCTATTGCCACGTGAAATTCCAAGTTCAAACACATCAACAGTCACTGTTCATCGCAGAATTTGTTCATTTCATAGCTCGTAAATGGTAATGCGTCCGATCTTCAAAATTCCAGATGCTAATATAACATATCACTCTTAACATCCTATATACTTTTGAGTTTTTTTAACCTCAAAACATCGTTTTCACGTGGTTTTCATCGATTTCCACCGAAACTTGATTTCCATGTGATATTCTCTTAATTAGAAAGCCCTTACATATAGGGTTGGAGAAAAAAAACCGTATACCTGTCAAAGGAATAGTATGTGTGCCTGTTTGTGACAAGTTTCAAAGGAGATAAATGATTCATAAAATTATCACTACCAAAAAATATTGAAAATGCATGCTGCACGTCTTATTCAAAATGCTAAATCCCCTCATATCAAAAATTCTCATAAGGAGTATTGTTCTTGTGACTAGAGCATTTATGTAGCACGAAAAATGACACAGCGAAAGTTTTACTGCGAAATCCCCTCATATCAATCAAAAAAGAAAAAGGAAGTTGTACTGCGAAATGACGTGGCCTCATCCAGGCCGCTGAAACCAGAAAAATCAAGGGCTCACATCAGGGCAGGAGTGAGTACTAGAAGGCTCGGCAGTGCTGCGAACCAAACAGGGCTGTGTGGGCTTTCAGACGGACCTGGCAACCTAAACCGCAAAACCCTTTTCCCTCCTCCCCCTCCCCTCTTGCCTCTTCCTTCTCGCGCCGCCCAGATCTCTCGCCTCACTCCAAACCCTAGCCCCGCCTCCGCGCAGCCACCAGCCATGTCGTCGATGATGGTAAGCTCCTCCCCCGCGAAACCCTGATCCATCCGCGCCGCGCCGCCGCCTCCCCCTCTCCCGCAAGCAAGCAAGCTTGGGATCGATCCATGGTTCTGACTCGTTCCCGTGGGGTTTCCGTCTTCCGCAGCAACCGCAGATCATCCTGCTCAAGGAGGGGACGGACACGTCGCAGGGCCGCGCGCAGGTGGTGAGCAACATCAGCGCGTGCACGGCGGTGGCCGACACGGTGCGGACCACCCTGGGGCCCCGCGGGATGGACAAGCTCATCCACGACGACAAGGGCACCACCATCTCCAACGACGGCGCCACCATCATGCGCCTCCTCGACATCGTGCACCCCGCCGCCAAGATCCTCGTCGACATCGCCAAGTCTCAGGACTCCGAGGTATCCATTCGCCTGCCTGCTGTACTGTTGTACTCGCTGTTGCTGTCACAGAAATAACGCCCCTCAGTGTCCTCTCCTTGATGCATTTCTGGTGCATTGGGGCTTAACGCTGTTGGTGCCTTTGATAAATCGAGTCTATTATGTGCATATGGCTGCTCTGTAGTTTGATCTCCGTTATTGTACCAAAGCGCGTTTTCTTGTTTGCAAATGGAACTCTAAATAAATACTTCGCAGCATTGCCAGAGTTATTAATCCGACTAGAGTAAATTCGTTAAAATGTAATGGTCTACCCTGTTTGATCTGGGACTGATCCATCAGCTAACAGTTATTCCACGGATGAACCCTGATATTCACCTGGAAGATGTGAAATACCCTGCTCAAACTATTGATTACGGGCATCTGAGGCCGCCACTGGGTGACATACTGATATCTGCTGTTTGAACTCAAAATTTGTGCACACAAAGGGGTATTTTTAGCTTTGGTTCGATCAACATTTATCAGTTGTATATTTGCATGTATGTACCTTATATTGCAACCTGTGTACTTGTTTGTTTTGATTTTATCTTCTCTGATGTTCAAGTTCTTTGCTTCCCTGTTAACTACTCCCTCCGTTCCTAAATATAAGTCTTTTTAGAGATTCCAATATGGACTACATGCGGAGCAAAATGAGTGAATCTACGCTCTAAAATACGTCTATATACATCCGTATGTAGTTCATATTGAAATCTCTAGAAAGACTTATATTTAGGAATGGAGGGAGTAGAAATTAGCTGTGAACTACAAGGAATTGCTTTCTGACTTCCCTACCAGAAGAATCTGTTTCCAGTTTTCAGGTTATGCCTTTCTTGCAATGAGTGCATTTTTTAGAATTGGTGCTTAATTACTTGGTATAGTAAGAAGTGAAAGTGTAATGAACCGCAGCAGATGCTTTTTAATGCTGGTCTTAATTTCTACCACAGCACTATCTGAGTGACCTATTAGTTTTAGCCTTTATTCTTGTTGGGCCGTTTTATTAACATCAGTTTTATTGTTTACTTCAGGTTGGTGATGGCACAACTACGGTGGTGCTTCTTGCTGCAGAATTCATGAAGGAGGCTAAACCTTACGTGGAGGATGGAGTGCATTGTCATAATATAATCCGTAGTTATAGGAGCGCTGGCAACATGGTCCGTGACCACCATTACTTTTCTATCTTTTGTATGACCGAACTTTGACTTGCCTGTAAACTCTGAATCTGATTCTGTTAACCTGAAATTTGCATCAGGCGATTGAAAGGGTTAAAGAGCTCGCCGTCAGCATAGAAGGAAAAAGCCTGGAAGAGAAGAAATCATTGTTAGCCAAGTGTGCTGCCACGACACTCTCATCAAAATTGATAAGCGGAGAGAAAGAGTTCTTTGCTTCTATGGTTGTGGATGCTGTCCTTGCTATCGGTCATGATGACAGACTTAACCTTATTGGAATTAAGAAGGTAATTTCCTGCAATTGTCACTTTGGTAGGATATATGCTTTTCTTCTACTCATCCATATTTCAGTCTTCCAACACGCTAGAAATGACACTGAATTTGTTTCTTGCTACAAGATATTAAAGCTTGTCATTGTGATACATTGGTTGAATTATAGGTTCCTGGAGGTACCATGAGAGATTCCTTCCTTGTCAATGGCGTTGCTTTCAAGAAGACGTTTTCCTATGCTGGATTTGAGCAACAACCAAAGAAATTCCTGAATCCAAAGATTCTTTTGTTGAACATTGAGCTAGAGTTGAAGTCTGAGAAAGAAAACGCAGAGATCAGGTATGTAGCTTCATTCAAGCGTGTCTATTGTATGTGTTCTCCATCTGTACTGATGTTCCTTTTTGTTTCTCCTTTATCTACAGATTATCAGACCCTCTGCAGTACCAATCAATTGTTGATGCTGAATGGAACATTATTTATGACAAGCTGGACAAGTGTGTTCAAAGTGGCGCAAAAATAGTTCTGTCGCGGCTAGCTATCGGTGATCTTGCAACACAGGTATGCTCATCTTGTCACGTTTTTCAGCTATTGTGCAACATTTTTGTACCCTAACTAAGTTCACTTTCCTTTTTACAGTATTTCATGGATAGAGACATTTTCTGTGCTGGTCGGGTCACAGAAGAGGATTTACAACGCCTGAGCTCAGCTACAGGTGGAACTGTTCAAACCTCTGTCAACAATGTCATTGATGAGGTGCATACCTATTTGTGAATTGTTTTGGTTCCTGTTGGATATTGAACATGTTTGGATTATGTCAGTTGCTGGCATGGAACGTAAGCTGATAATCTTTATCATTATTATTTTGGTTGAAGGTCCTTGGCACATGTGAGATTTTTGAGGAAAAGCAAGTAGGCAATGAAAGGTTTAACATATTTAGTGGCTGCCCTTCTGGTCAGACAGCAACTATTGTTCTTCGTGGTGGTGCTGACCAGGTCTTCTATCAATATCATATTACCTCTTTTTAATCAAGTTCATAAGCCGAAGGTAACTATAACTAACTGTTTTCTGCTGTTCTAGTTCATAGAGGAAGCTGAAAGAAGTCTCCATGATGCCATCATGATTGTGAGGAGAGCTGTTAGGAATTCAACAGTCGTGCCTGGTGGTGGTGCCATTGATGTATGTTAACAAAGTAACTAATCAAGCTAAAATAATTTAACCTTTCATACAACTTGACGCTGATTTTATTTATTTATTGTAGATGGAGATAAGCAAGCATCTCCGCCTGCATGCACGGAGCATAGCTGGAAAGTCTCAGGTTTTTGTAAATTCATTTGCTAAAGCCCTTGAGGTAAATCTTCGTGTCTCCTCTTTTCTGTTTTGTTCTTTCCTGAATTGTGCTTGTGCTGTTTGTGTTGCACTTACGGATAAGCTAGAATTGGTCCTTTTTTGTCTGTTTCTGGAGGCCATAACATTCTACTTTGGTAAATTTATACTGTGTACCACACACCATTGTGGAAAATTTCCATTGCTAGATCTCAGTTGCCTGTGTTGTATAGACGGTTATTTCACATTTAGATTTCGCCAACAATCTGCTTGCTATGAAGAGGCCATAATAAGTTACAGGAGATCCATAAGTATAGTAATTAACAAATAAGATGGTTTTTGGTTTGAGGGACCACCTCATCCTGGGATAGTTTTTGCTGCTTATGAGTGGTGAAGTGGTGAAGGGCCAACCCATTACATTCCCCAAGCCAAAGAAGTGGCTCATGTTTGCAGTTAGGGCGTGATGGTCTGCTCACCATCTGGCATCTCACACCAAAACCGCCATAAGCTAGGAAGTTTGAGTCATCCATGGCCTTCCGAATGCAAGAACGTGTGACTGACAGAAATGTATATGACACATTTTTCTGAGAAGAACTCATGAGCTGTTGTTTGCTAACTTTTGCTAGCTGTTGTTCGTTTGGCCTATGCTGACACAGAAACGAAGCAATCTAACTTTGCGTCAATATACCTTGAACTGCAGATCGTGTTTAATTGTATCTTCCTGCCTGTGTTACATCTGCTCATTTTAAACAAACTTACGCAGGTTATTCCTAGGCAACTTTGTGATAATGCTGGATTTGACGCAACTGATGTGCTCAATAAGCTCAGGCAGAAGCATGCAGCTGGTTTGTTCTCTTTATCATTGTTATGAGTTGCTTGTACTGTTATCTACAAAGTTGTGAACCACTAAAGTGTCTATTGTCTAATGCAATTTTATGAGGTACCAGATGGTGGTGCTAATTATGGTGTTGACATCAACACTGGTGGAATTGCGGATTCCTTCGCTAACTTTGTGTGGGAACCTGCAGTCGTGAAGGTAATTGGGCTTTTCCGTTTGGTTCTTTAGCATTTCTGTATCCTGATATTCTTATGCTAACTTGATGTTGATAACCTCGTTTTTTTTTGTTCAGATCAATGCAATTAATGCAGCAACCGAAGCTGCCTGCCTTATTCTGAGTGTTGATGAAACAGTGAAAAACCCAAAGGTAAGAGCTGTAAATACCTACTGGGCATTAGTGAAGCCCAAAGAATATTTTCTGTTGTATCTGGAGTTGCAGCCCTCATTTTTCTTTTGCCAGTTCACTTTGTATGCTGCCTAACATGCTCATCTTGTGTACTAAGGCCATGCTTGGATCCAAGGGATTATTTTTAGTCTGACTAAAACTAGTCTCTTTTATAGGCTAAAGTTCCAATCACCCCTGACTAAAGAGAGGCTAGAACTAGTCTTGAGACTAAAACTTTTTAGTCAGGGAAACCCTACTAAAATATGGATTAGTCCTCTCTCTCCTCATTTAACTCCTCTCCTTTAACACATGCGAGTTCGGGATTGGAGGGTTTGGAGGATAATAAATGCTCATTGACTCATTTTAGTCTATTTAGTATTTGTATCCAAGCATGGGTGAGGCTAGCAAGTTTTAGTCCCACTACTTTTAGTCGTGGGACTAAAACGTATCCAAGCACCCTCTAAAGTACCTTTGTGCTGAGGAGACTAGCTGTTTTTAAGGAAAAATGATAATATAAATGCATTCCAGTTAGGGATTAAAGGATCTTATATCTAAACCTCCATTTACCGTCTTAATGGTACTACCAAATCGATTAAGCTCTGAGACGTCGAGTGAGATCATATGATTGGTCTTTATATGGCACGACTAATTATCATGGTGGCCTTGTCCAAATCTATTATGCTCTATATGCCTGTTGTTATCTTTTGGTACTTGTGTTCAGTTGTTGTATTGGCTATACGTCTGGATTGCACTTTTGAGCAATAACTTTTCAGCACGTAGTTGATTTGCTCTCAGTATCATGTCTTAGTTTGGTTACATTTCATGTTACATTTACAAAAGATTGTGTATCATCTAACTGTCATTTTTTTGTGTCATACCTTAGTCGGAGAGTGCACAAGGTGATGCAGCTGCAATGGGCGGCCGTGGTGGAGGGGCAATGCGTGGCCGAGGCGGCAGGGGAATGCGCAGGCGGTAAATTCTAGTCAGCTCCGCCCTGTAACCTTATGCTGCCCTGGCGGGGTCAGATTTTGAGTTCCCTCTGTTCGGGCTGTTGGTCCTGGCATTACCCGCATCCAGGTTTTGCGGAATTTGTATGTCTGATGTGAGAGTTTCTAGTGTTAAGAATGTGCTAGCCTTTTGTTTGAGAACATGGAAGACATGGCAGGCGTGTGTTTATCTAGCGGTTACCGGTTGTGGTATTATAGCACGAACTATGTTCTTGTTTTGGTGATTTGTCTTTTTCCTATTGGTCGATGTGATGTTCGCGAGTCCTTGATTGCCTCGCTGGTTGAGAACTTTGCTAACTTTAACTCTTCGATGTTGATTGGCGTGTTGTGTGAAATGCTGATATCGGTAGTAGTCACTTACCAGTCAATTTTCTTGAAAACAACGTATGTTGACAAATTTATCATGTAAAGATCATAAAAGCCTGATGTGGCCACTTCACAACGGCGCTGGAGACGGGAGCTGCTTTATCAAAGGTGCATCCCCGGGCTTGTTCTTCGCATGGGTCGGCCCATTCTGGGGGTTTTCCCCACCGGTTCAGGGAAGGTTCATTTTTTCCTTTTTTTAAACTCGTGATTTTTCATAAAATCAGTATTTTTAATTAAAATCACAAACATTTTTTTATTTCATGTATATCTTCGAAAATCATGAAGGAATTTCAAATTCATGAAATTATTTAAAAGTTCTGATCATTTTTTAAATTCAAGAACAAAATTTGAAATTCATGAATATTTTTTTCAAACTCGTGAACATTATTTTGAAAGCACTATTTTTTTTCAAACTAACAAACACTTACTGAAATCCATGAACATTATTTGAATTTGTGAATATTTTTGCAATTCATGACCATTTTTAAAATTTGTAATCATTTTTTGAAATTAGTGGACATTGTTTGAACTCAGGATTTATTTGAACTTTGATGAACACTTTTTTGAATTCATCTACATTTTTTGAAAGTCATAAACATGCTTGAACTCATGATTTTTGTTTTTAAATTCTTGGACATTATTTTGAATTCATGAACCTTTTTTGCACTACATGAACATTTTTTGAATTCAATAATATTTTCTGATTTCATGAGCATTTTCTGAATTCATGAACATTTTTTTAAATTCATGTTTTATTTGAATTTCTCAACATTTTTTCAAATTCGTGATGATCTTTTCAAGCACTCCCTTATATTATATCTTATTAATTGTCACTGACTTAGAACAACTTCAATAGAAAGTTGTATTAAGTAAGCAACAATTAATATGGATTAGAGGGAGTACATGGACATTTAAAAAAATGCATAACTATTTTGAAATCCCAAACAATTTTTCCGAAGCAAAAAACAAAAACAGAACAAAAAACAAGGGTCTCCTGCCCCTCGTATGAGCCGGCCCAAAAGCGCCCACTGGGGGAGCGCGCGTGCGGGTGGGGGAGGGGGTGTAATTTGATAACTGTTTGTGATTTCAAAAATATTCATAATTTCCAAAAAAGGGTAACAAATTCATTTTTTCGTGATTTAAGAAAAACTTCACAATTTCAGAAAATGTTCACAAAATTGAAACAATGTTCGCAGAATGAAAAGGAAAAATATAAAAAGGAAAGGGAAACAAGCATGAAAAGAAATGAAAATAAAAAAACAAGCTAAAGAAAACAAAAAAGCTAGAGCTTACCAAATTCGGAAGAGCGAGATTGGGCTACTTGGTCGACCCAAATGCACATGGCGACTAACGCGCGCGGGGGAGGCCAGGAGGGACGGGCAAGTCGTGTGGCTTTCTCCTGGGTGCCACTGCGTTATGTAGAATTGACGATGTCGTCGGAACTCCAAAGAAAACTATGAAAAATATATGTCCCGTTTCTAAATCCAGTTAAAGAAAAATAAATGAAATATGATATCTGTATGAAAGATATCTGCCGATCCGCTCCGGTTTCACCCCAACAGACATATGGGAGACATGTGCCTAGGTGTCGAGAGTAAATTGTTTTCATGTCTGCTGTGGTGCTCCAACTGTTGGCTTCTACTCCCTCCATTCCAACGAATAAGTCAGACACATATTTTAAAACTAAAGTTTGACATAAATTAGACCAATCAAATGCGGGTTATATGTGACAAAAGATATACCATTGGATTTGTATTTGAAAATAGTATCCAATAGTATAATTTTCAATTCATAAAGTATATATTATTGATTCAATTTATGGTCAAAGTAAAATTTGAGGATGCTTGTGCGGCTTATATTTTGGAATGGAGGGAGTATGTTGTATATTGAGATTTTTTGTAGTTAATTTGCTGCTGAAAGCACAAGTGCTCCCTGGGTGATTTTGGTAATTAATATCAACACATCTTTTGTTGGACTAATATTTTTATCTAGTATATTTCAGATGAGTTCAACAGTGGAGTGGCATGGACGAGAGGGTGTGGAACCCCTTCAAGATGCTAAGGATAGAAGATTGAAAAAAGCTCAAAGCTCAAGACTCTACATTTTCATTTTAGTGATCCAAGATCACATTGAGTCCATAGGAAAAGGCAAGACTATTAAAAGGGGATGATGTGTTGCTTAATGGCTTGCTTGCTCAAAGTGCTTAGTGATATGCTTCAAAGCCCTCAACCACTTTCTCACTTCCACATATGTCCCAAACCAAAAGTCAAACTCGGCCCCACCGATTTGATCTATCCGGCGCCACCGAGTTAATTTGACATAGCCAATGCCAGAAACCCTAATCAGTTCGGTCTCACCGATGGGATCTCGGTCTCACCAAGATGGGCTTGCAAACTCTTTGTTGCCTGTTGCAATTATTTCGGTCTCACCGAGATATGCAACCTGTCCCACCGAGTTTGCTTGACCAACTCTCTGTTTTGCTTATTACCAAAAATGGTCTCACCGAGGTTGTGTAATCGGTCAAACCGAGTTGAAGTTTTACTCTAACCCTAGAACATTGGTCCCACCGAGTTGATCATATCGGTCCCACCGAAAATCCTAGCATTCACATTCGGAACTAAATCGGTCTGACCGAGTTTCTCGATTCGGTCCCACCGAGTTTGGTAAATTGTGTGTAACGGTTATATTTTGTGTGGAGGCTATATATACCCCTCCACCCACTCTTCATTCGTGGAGAGAGCCATCAGAACGTGCCTACACTTCCAGCATTCATTTTTTGAGAGAGAACCACCTACTCATGTGTTGAGACCAAGATATTCCAATCCAACCACAAGAATCTTGTCTAGCCTTTCCCAAGTTGCTTTCCACTCAAATCATCTTTCCACCAAATCTAAATCTATGAGAGAAAGTTGAGTGTTGGGGAGACTATCATTTGAAGCACAAGAGCAAGGAGTTCATCATCAACACACCATCTATTACCTTTTGGAGAGTGGTGTCTCCTAGATTGATTTTGTGTCACTTGGGAGCCGCCGTCAAGATTGTGGAGTTGAACCAAGGAGTTTGTAAGGGCAAGAAGATCGCCTACTTCGTGAAGATCTATCCAAGTGAGGCAAATCCTTCGTGGGCGATGCCCATGGTGGGATAGACAAGATTGCTTCTTCGTGGACCCTTCGTGAGTGGAGCCCTCCGTGGACTTGCGTAACCGTTACCCTTCATGGGTTGAAGTCTCCATCAACGTGGATGTACGATAGCACCACCTATCGGAACCATGGAAAAAATCTTCGTGTCTCCAATTGCGTTTGCATACTCCAATCCCATCCCTTTACATTCTTGCAACTTGCATGCTTTACTTTCCAATGCTCATATACTCTTGCCATGCTTGCTTGAAATGTATTGTGAAAGTTTAAACTTGTGCTAAAACTTCACATTAACTTGAAGAACTTAAAAACTGCTACTTTACTTTGTTGAGAGTCTAATCACCCCCTCTAGACACCTCTTCTCGATCCTTTCAATTGGTATTAGAGCTTTGGTCTCCATTGCTTTGGTTTAAACACCATTGGAGGAAGATGGATGAGTCTACGTCGGGGAATCTTAGACGTAGAGTGCCTATACTTGATGGAGAGTTCTTTCATGAGTGAAAAAAATGAGATGCTTGAGATTTTCAATGAATATCATTTGAACAAGTACATTACTAGCCCTTGTGCACCCCTTGTTGATCCTTTGCATCCTATCCTTGATGAGTCTATTGACATGATTCGCAACCTTAGAATCGTCAATCTTATTACTAGAGGTTTGCCTAGAAATTTGTTTGGTCACTTGCCTACTCTTGATTGTGCCTACACTATATGGAGATTTCTTGAGGAACGATTTCCAAACTATTCGTTGCAAAACTTAGATGAGATTCTTCACAAGTCTATTGCCTTGAGTAAGATGAATTCCAATGATCCTAAGTTTGGCGGTTGTCTATTTGAGCTTACTAACCTCATGCGTGCCAAAGGAGATGTTGGAATCATTAGCAATATCATCTCCGAAGCCATTAGAATTCATAAAGATGAACATTGTGATGATCATTTATCTAATGAATCACTCTCTCTAGGAATTGATCCATCACAAGACGATGTTGAACATGGATACTATGATGAGGATGATGATAGTGACTTTGATCTCGATGAGTCTATGAGACACTTTGGTCTTATGGCTAATCTTCGCAGCTACATGGCTGTATGAAAGGAATGGGTTCTTGATAGTGGATGTACCAATCACATGACTGGAGACAAGGATATGTTTCGTGAGCTAGCTGAAAACGACGGCCCTCGAAAGTATGCCAACTTTGGTGATAACTCAAAGGGTAAGGTGGCTATCTCACATGATAGCTCCATACAAAATGTTATGCTCGTTGAATCTCTTGGATATAATTTACTTTCCGTATATAGACTTGCTGACTTTGGTTTCAATGTCCTATTTACTGAAATAGATTGCCAAGTGTTTCGTAGAGATAATCACAATATGGTCTTTACCTGTATACGCAGAGGTGATCTATATATTGTTGATTTCACTAAAAAGGCTCAACCTAGAACTTGCTAAATCGTCTAAAGGCTGGTTGTGGCATAGAAGGTTAGGGCATGTGGGCATGCGAAATCTTGATAAGCTTATTAAAGGTGATCATATCCTTGGAGTGAAAGACATTATATTTGACAAGGATAGATTGTGCAGTGCTTATCAAACAGGAAAACAAGTTGGAGGAAGCCACCCCATGAAGAACATCATGACCATGAGAAGAACGCTCGAGCTGCTTCATATGGATCTCTTTGGTCCTAATGCCTATAAAAGTGTCGGTGGAAACTCATTTGGTCTAGTCATAGTCGATGATTTTTCAAGATTTACGTGGGTGTTCTTTCTTGATGATAAATAGCAGGTCCAAAAGATCTTCAAGAACTTCGCTAGGAAGGCCCAAAATCAATTTGAAGTGAAGATCAAGAAGTTTCGCAACGACAACGGAACGGAGTTCAAGAACGCCAATGTGGGCACCTTTCTTGACGAAGAAGGGATTTCACACGAGTTCTCGGCTACGTACACGCCTCAACAAAATGGAGTTGTTGAGAGGAAGAACCAGACTCTTATTGAGATGGCGAGAACGATGCTTGATGAGTACAAGACGCTAAAACACTTCTGGGCGGAAGCGGTTGAGATAGCTTGTCATGCAACAAATCGCTTATATCTTCACAAGCTACTTGGCAAGACGGCATACGAGCTTCTCACCGGTAACAAACCCCAAGTTGGATATTTTTGAGTATTCAGCTCAAAGTGTTACATTGTTGATAAGTATCGTCGTTCTAAATTTTCTCCTAAATCTCATGAAGGTTTCCTACTTGGTTATGGCTCAAACTCTCACACTTACCGTGTCTACAACAATTTCACCCGAAAGGTTGAAGAGACGGTAGATGTGAAGTTTGATGAATCTAACGGCTCGCAAGTAGAGCAATTGCCAATTGATGTAGGAGACAAAGACCCTTCGGAAGCAATCCAAGACTTGTATACTGGCAAGATTCGTCCAACAGAGGTGAAGGAGAGTACCTCCTCCATCCAAGTGGAAGCTTCTACCTCATGGCAAGGTGAACCAAGAGTTGACATGGAGGCATCCACAAGTGGGACACGCCCAAATGAAGAAAACGAGGAAGTACACCAAGATGAACCTCATCAACCTCTTTCTCCACCTCGACAAGAGAACGACGATGTCAACAATGAAGAAGGCCAAGAGGAAGAACAAGATGATGAAGAAGATGTTCCACCCCGACCCAAACAAAAGCTCTCACGAGTTCGAGCAAGAGTCCCACGAGACCATCCCGTCAAACAAATCTTTAATGATATCTAAACCGGGAGAATCACTCGCTCTAAAACTCGTTTGGCTAATTTTTGTGAACATTATTCATTCATATATAGCATTGAACCTATGAAGGTCGAAGAAGCATTGGAAGATCCGGATTGGATAAATGCCATGCACGAAGAGCTACACAACTTTGAGAGGAACCAAGTGTGGACATTGGTCGAGAAGCCCAACAACAACCACAACATCATCGATACCAAATGGGTGTTTCGCAACAAGCAAGACGAAGATGGAAAAGTCGTTCGCAACAAAGCACGCCTCGTCGCCCAAGGCTACACTCAAATCGAAGGTATGGACTATGGTGAGACATATGCCCCCGTTGCTAGACTTGAGTCCATCCGCATCTTACTTGCCTATGCTAATCACCATGATATTACCTTGTACCAAATGGACATTAAAAGTGCTTTTCTAAATGGTGAAATTGAGGAGGAAGTTTATGTTAAACAACCTCGGCTTTGTTAATCCTAAGAAACCCGACCATGTTTACAAACTTCACAAAGCTCTTTATGGTCTTAAACAAGCTCCTAGAGCGTGGTATAAATGATTGAACAAGTTCCTTATTGAAAAAGGCTTTGAGATTGGAAAGATTGATTCTACTCTTTTTACTAAAAAGGTTAATGGAGAATTATTTGTGTGCCAAATTTATGTTGATGATATCATATTTGGTTCGACTAACCCTCATTTTAGTGAAGAGTTTGGAAAGCTAATGTCGAAGAAGTATGAGATTTCTATGATGTGTGAACTCAAGTTCTTTCTTGGTTTGCAAATCAAGCAAACTAAGGAGGGAACCTTTGTTTCTCAAATTAAGTATACCAAGGACTTATTCAAGAAGTTCAACATGAAAGAAAGCAAAGGTATGAAAACACCCATGCCTACCAGTGGACATCTTGACTTGAGTAAGGATGGAAAACCGGTTGACCAAAAGGTTTACCGCTCTATGATTGGTTCATTGTTATATCTATGTGCCTCCCCTCCTGATATTATGCTAAGTGTGTGAATGTGTGCACGATATCAAGCAGCCCCCAAAGAATGTCATCTTAAGGCTGTGAAAAGGATAGTGAGATACTTAATCCATACACCAAATTTTGGCATTTGGTATCCTAAGAGGTCTTGTTTTGATCTTGTTGGCTACTCCGATTCGGACTATGACGGTGACAAGGTTGATAGAAAGTCCACTTCAGGTACTTGTCAATTTCTTGGTAGATCTCTTGTGTTTTGGTCCTCCAAGAAACAAAACTCGGTATCCTTATCCACCGCCGATGCGGAATACATTGCCGCCGGTTCATGTTGTGCTCAATTACTTTGGATGACCCAAACTCTTAAAGATTATGGGATCTATGTGAAACATGTTCCATTGCTTTGTGACAATGGAAGTGCTATTAAGATTGCTCACAATCCCATGCAACATTCTCAAACTAAGCATATTGAAGTTGGTGCTTTTATGAGAGAAGATGGAGACTCAAAATTGAAAATAAAAATTGGATAAAGTAAAAAAAAAGGCCCTTCGCAGAGGGAAGTAGGGATTTGTAGAGGTGCCAGAGCTCAAAGCGAACAAATTAGAGATAAAAACATTTTGGGAGGTGTATCCATCCCACCAACGAAAACAAATTAGAGTTCCCAACACTTTCCATGCTAGATATGCCATAGGCGGTTTCCAAACAGAAAATAAAGTTTATTCCTTTTTCCACCATACTTTCACTTTCCATGGCTAACCGTATCCACGGGTGCCCTCCATACCAACACTTTTCAAGGAATTTATTATTTGACAACATAAAGTAAATTCATTTTTGCATTTCGGGAATGGGCATCCCTAAAACCTTTGCCTTACTCTTGTGCAATTACAAGTGAATAAACACTCATCGTGAGAATAACACATCCAACATGGAAAATATTAGCCACCCCTCACCGCTCCGTCAGCGAAACAAACACACAAAAGAGAAGTTTATTTTGAAAATTAGAGATGGCACATGCAAATTTGCTTAGAACAGCAAACGAATACCGCATATAGGTAGATATAGTGGACTCATGTGGCAAAACTGGTTTAAAGGATTTTGGATGCACAAGTAGAGATCATACTTGGTGCAAAATGAAGGCTAGCAAAAGATTGAGAAGCGACCAACCAAGAAACGGATAATCTCATAAGCAAGCATAATTAACACCGAATAATGCACCACAAGTAGGATATAATTTCATTCCATGACTATTGACTTTCATACTTGCATAGGGAATCACAAACCTTAGCACCAATATTCTTACTAAAGCATAATTACTCATCAACATAACTCACATATCACATCATCATATCTCAAAACTATTACTAGGAATCAAGTTTATTTTGTCCAATGATCTTCATGAAAGTTTTTATTATATCCTTCTTGGATATCTATCACTTTGGGACTAATTTTCATGTGTTGCTTTTCATAAGCTCAAACAAATATAAGTGAAGATCATGAGCATAATTGTTTTTCTTTCTCTCAAAATAATTTAAGTGAAGCAAGAGAGAATTTCTTGAAAAATTTACTAACTCTCAAATAAATCTAAGTGAAGCAAGAGAGCATTTCTTCAAAAATACTAAGCACACCGTGCTAAAAAAGATATAAGTGAAGCACTAGAGCAAGTCCATTGCTCAGAAAAATTTAAGTGAAGCATAGAGAACAATTCTAACAAGTCATGATATAATTTTGGATCTCCCAAATAGGTGTGTCCAGCAAGGATTGATGACTTAAAACTCAAAATAAAACAAGCAAAGACTCATATCATACAAGACGCTCCAAGCAAAACACATATCATGTGACGAATAAAAATATAACTTCGAGTAAAATACCTATAGTCATTGGAAGAAAGAGGGGATGCCACTCAGGGGCATCCCCAAGCTTAGTTGGTTGCTCATTTTGGATAATAGCTTGAGATGTCGGGGCATCCCCAAGCTTAGGGTCTTCTATCCTTCCTTCATCATCGTAAGATAACCCAAAACTTGAAAACTTCAATCACACAAAACTCAACAAAACCTTCGTGAGACCCGTTAGTGTAAGAAAAATAAATCACTACTATAAGTGCTGTATCAAACCAATTCATATTTTTTTTTGTATTATATCTACTGTATTCCAACTTTTCTATGGCAAAAACTCATCAAAGAAAATCATAGAGCCATCAAAATAAGCACACAACACAAAGAAAATAGAACAGTCTGTAGCAATCTGATTTGTTCGAATACTTCTGGAACTCCAAAAATTCTGAAAAACTAGGACGGCCTGGATAATTTGTATATGAATCTTCTGCAAAAAGAATTGGAATTTTATCACGTTCTGGTGATTTTTAACAATTATTTTCGTGACTGTAAAGTTTCTGTCTTTTTCAGCAAGATCAAACAACTATCACCCAAGAAGATCCTATCGCTTCTACTTGGCACAAACACTAATTAAAACATAAAAAAACACAATCATAACAGTAGCATAATTGTGCTAACACTCAAGAACAGGAAGCAAAAAGCAAAAATGAAATTTATTCATTGGGTTGCCTCCCAACAAGCGCTATAGTTTTACGCCCTTAGCTAGGCATAAAGAAAGGATCTAAGTTTTGCCATCTTTGGTTCGAGATCCATAAGATGCCCTCATGATTGATTTATAAGGTGGCTTAATTCTTGTTCTAGGAAAGTGTTCCATACCCTCCCTCAAGGGAAATTGGAACTTAATATTGCCTTCTTTCATATCAATCACGGCACCGATAGTGCGCAAAAACGGTCTACCAAGAATAATTGGACAAGACGGATTGCAATCAATATCAAGAGCAATAAAATCTATGGGCACATAATTTCTATTTGCAAGAATAAGAACATCATTAATTCTTCCCGTAGGCTTTTTAATAGTAGAATCCGCCAAGTGCAAATTCAAAGAACATCCTTCAAGATTAGTAAGACCAAGCACATCACATAAAGATTTCAGAATTGTAGAAACACTAGCACCCAAGTCACACAAAGCAAAACACTCATAATTTTTAATCTTGACTTTGATAGTAGGTATTCATCATGCAATTTTCTAGGAATTGATACTTCTAATTCCAATTTTTCATAGGCATGAGGTGAAATTATCATGGATTGCAACAAAGAAATACAATCAATCAAAGAGCAACTATCATAATTAAAGTCTTTGTAATCCAAAAGAGTGGGCACATCACTAGTTAAAGTTTTAACCTCTCCAAACCCACTTTCATCAATTTTCTCAACAAGATTTTCACCCTCCGAAATATTGGGACACCTTCTACCTAAAGTTGACTCTTCTCCAGTTTCTTTTTCATCAATCTTAACTTTACTAAACAAAGAATCAATAGAAGAAACACCAATCATTTTAAGATGTTCATCACTTTTATCTTCTAACGAGATTGGTTTAGCAGCCATTTGATTTACTAAAGTAGCTTGTGCATCGGATATTTTTCCTAACAGACTTTCAGCAACAACATACTTAGATTGGAGATTACAAACTTCTCTACTAATACCATCAAGTTGTTTTGTGATAGCATCTAGCACAACAGAGTGTTCTTTAAGTTCTTCAGTAAAATACTTATTATGCTCAAATTGTGTAGTCATATATTCCTTAGTACTTTTCTCAATTTCGAGCAAAATATTTGGGTAAGGAACATCATAATATTTTCTTTGAGGCATCATGACTACGCAAACAAGAACAAACACAAAAACAGATCCGGCAAGAAAACGACAAACGGAAAAAGAGAGGCGACTAAAACGGCAAATTTTTGTGAAGTGGGGGAGAGGAAAACGAGAGGCAAATGGAAAATAATGTAAATTGCAAGGAGATGCGATTTGTGATTAGGAACATGGTATATGTTGAAGATCCTCCCCGGCAACGGTGTCAGAAATTCCTTTTGATGTCGCTTGAAGCTATGTTGGTATTTGCCCAAAGAGGAAGGGATGATGGAGCACATCTGCAGTAGGTATTTCCCTCAGATATGAAACCAAGGTTATCGAACCAGTAGGAGAACCAAGCAACACAACGTAAACAGCCCCTGCACACAGATAACAAATTCTCGCAACCCGACGTGTTAAAGGGGTTGTCAATCCCTTCCGGGGTACGACATCTCAAGATAGGCAAACGGACGTGAGATAAATTGTAGTAGATTGATAGATCGAACACCAAATAAAATAAATAGAAATAAAACGCAGCAAGGTATTTTTGAATTTTTGGTTTAATAGATCTAAAAATAAATTCAAGAGAAAAGTATATTGCAAAGGCAAAAATATATGAGAAAGAAAACCCGGGGGCCGTAGGTTTCACTAGTGGCTTCTCTCGAGAAAAATTAGCATACGGTGGGTGAAAAAATTACTATTGGGCAATTGACAGAACTTTGAATAATCATGAAGTTATCCAGGCAATGATCATTATATAGGCATCACGTCCAAGATTAGTAAACCGACTCCTGCCTGCATCTACTACTATTACTCCACACATCGACCGATATCCAGCATGCATCTAGTGTATTAAGTTCATGGAAAAGCGGAGTAATGCAATAAGAACGATGACATGATGTAGACAAGATCTATCTATGTAGAGATAGACTCCATCGTTTTATCCTTAGTAGCAACGATACATACGTGTCGTTTCCCTTTCTGTCACTGGGATCAAGCACGGTAAGACCGAATGCACTACAAAGCACCTCTTCCCATTGCAAGATAAATAGATCAAGTTGGCCAAACAAAACCCAAATATTGGAGAAGAAATACAAGGCTATAAGCAATCATGCATATAAGAGATCAAAGAAACTCAAATAACTTTCATGGATATAAAAAGATAGATCTGATCATAAACTCAAAGTTCATCGATCCCAACAAACACACCGCAAAAGACTAACATCATATGGATCTCTAAGAGACCATTGTATTGAGAATTCAGCGAGAGAGAGGAAGCCATCTAGCTACTAACTACGGACCCGAAGGTCTACAAAGAACTACTCACGCATCATCGGAGAGGCACCAATGGAGGTGGTGAACCCCATCCGAGATGGTGTCTAGATTGGATCTGGTGGTTCTGGACTCTGCGGCGGCTGGATGAATATTTCATCGATGCCTTTAGGGTTTCTGGAATATTGGGGTATTTATAGAGCAAAGAGGCGGTTCGGGGGGCACCCGAGGTGGGCACAACCCACTGTAGGCGCTGGGCCTCTGGCACGCCTGGTGGGTTGTGCCCCGTCGGGCACCCTCGAACAGCCAGGGCCCGTTGTGTTCCTTTTGGCCCATAAAAATTCTCCGTGGAGTTTCGTGGCATTTGGACTCCGTCTGATATTGATTTTCTGCGATGTAAAAAACATGGAAAAAAACAACAACTAGCACTTGGCACTATGTCAATAGGTTAGTACCAAAAAATGATATAAAATGACTATAAAATGATTATAAAAAATCCACGATTGATAATATAACCTCATGGAACAATAAAAAATTATAGATATGTTGGAGACGTATCACTTGCTCCAAGTGCTTAGTGATATGCTCCAAAGCCCTCAACCACTTTCTCATTTCCACATATGTCCCAAACCAAAAGTCAAACTTGGCCCCACCGATCTGATCTATCCGGCGCCACCGAGTTCATTTGACAGAGCCACTGCCAGAAACCCTAATCAGTTCGATCTCACCAATGGGATCTCGGTCTCACCGAGATGGGCTTGCAAACTCTCTGTTGCCTGTGGCAATTATTTCGGTCTCACCGAGATATGCAATCGGTCCCATCGAGTTTGCTTGACCAACTCTCTATTTTGCTTATTATCAAAATCCGTCTCAACGGGGTTGTGTAATCGGTCAAACCAATTTGAGGTTTTACCCTAACCCTAGCACATCGGTCCCACCGAGTCGATCATATCGGTCCCACCGAAAATCCTAACGTTCACATTTTGAACTAAATCAGTCTGACCGAGTTTCTCGATTCGGTCCCACCGAGTTTGGTAAATTGTGTGTAATGGTTAGATTTTGTGTGGAGGCTATATATACCCCTCCACCCACTCTTCATTCATGGAGAGAGCCATCAGAACGTGCCTACACTTCCAGCATTCATTTTCTGAGAGAGAACCACCTACTCATGTGTTGAGACCAAGATATTCCAATCCAACCACAAGAATCTTGATCTCTAGCCTTTCCCAAGTTGCTTTCCACTCAAATCATCTTTCCACCAAATCCAAATCTGTGAGAGAGAGTTGAGTGTTGGGGACACTATCATTTGAAGCACAAGAGCAAGGAGTTCATCATCAACATACCATCTACTACCTTTTGGAGAGTGGTGTCTCCTAGATTGGTTAGGTGTCACTTGGAGCCTCCGTCAAGATTGTGGAGTTGAACCAAGGAGTTTGTAAGGGCAAGGAGATCGCCTACTTCGTGAAGATCTACCCAAGTGAGGCAAGTTTTTCGTGGGCGATGGCCATGGTGGGATAGACAAGGTTGCTTCTTCGTGGACCCTTCATGGGTGGAGCCCTCCGTGGACTCGCGCAACCATTACCCTTCGTGGGTTGTAGTCTCCATCAACTTGGATGTACGATAGCACCACCTATTGGAACCAAGGAAAAAATCTTCGTGTCCCCAATTGCGTTTGCATACTCCAATACCATCCCTTTACATCCTTGCAACTTGCATGCTTTACTTTCCGCTGCTCATATACTCTTGCCATGCTTGCTTGAAATGTATTGTGAATGTTTAAACTTGTGCTAAAACTCCACCTTAACTTGAAGAACTTAAAAACTTCTACTTTACTTTGTTGAGGGTCTAATCACCCCCCCTCTAGACACCTTTTATCGATCCTTTCAGCTGCAATCAATAAAGATTTGTTGTATACACAAATTTTTTTGTTGCGCAATGTTTAAAATGTTGATGCGCTTTTTGCATGTATTAAACATGCCTTATAAGAAAAATGTGGCGGCAGTATTGCAAATGTGTAAAAAATGTTTCGTAAAAGACTTTGGCACAACAATAGTCAGATGGTTATAATATCATGTTTAAGGTGGATCATATGGCATGGAAGGCAACCGATCAAGGGTTGCCTCCGCTCCATTGATACCTAACATGCCCTAAAAATTTAAGGAAACAATCTAATTCAGCTTGGCGTTAAATGTCTCAGGTCGGCCACCTCCAACGTTGGGCACATGTCCCGTGCATGGTCACATCACTCAACATGGACGCATCCTTATATGTGGCTAGAAGTCTCATGTCCACTCATTTCCTCCGCCCGCGTAGGTTGCTACTTCTTCCTCTTCCACTTTCTCGTGGCCTATGGCCATGCCGAAGTAATAGAGGCTCGAGGGTTTCAACACCTCATGCATCTACCTCGTACAACTTCTAAGTGCTCCAGGACCGCCCCACAACTCTACATTCCCGACCTCTCAGTGTTGTAGGAGATGTTGCAATGTTGTGAGGGTACCTGACGGGGCTGCAAGGCTGATGCTTGATGGAGCTTGATGCTACAATCCCATGCACGAGCTGCTGCAAGAGGCACTACCGGTGCTTGATGGGTTGTTGTTGGTGGGCCGCTAGTTGTTGCAATCAACGACCATCGGTGCTATGCCATTGTTCAATCCAAGAAAATCACAAAAAGCTGACCTAACTTTCAATACGAGTAAAACGTCAAATGGTGTTATTCACCTGTTCATTTGCATTAATTTATGTTCCATACACACAAGGAATATCGACACGAAAAGGATAAGAAAATAATATGCAACATATAAGAGAAGAAAGGATTGCCATGGATGTTGCAGTAAAATGCCTTTGAACTTAGCACAAGACGTATTAGTTCCCTCAAAAGATGTGTTTGTAAAACATCAACGACCATCGGTGCTAGGACATTGTTCAATCCAAAATCACAAAAAACTGACCTAACTTTCAATACGAGTAAAACATCAAGGTATCCCAAACATCAAATAGTGTTATTCACCTATTAATTTGCATCAATTTATGTTCCATTCACGAATCTCGACACGAAAAGGATAAGAAAATAATATGCAACATATAAGAGAAGATACTTCTCTTAGCTTGTTTCCCTATGACAGATCGCGAATGTCGCCTAGAGGGGGAGGGGGTGAATAGGCGCTTTAATATAATTACGGTTTAGGCTTGAACAATTGCGGAATAAAACTAGCATTTAATTTGTCAAGCACAAAATCTAAAACAACTAGGCTCACCTATGTGCACCAAAAACTTATGCTAAGCAAGATAAACAACTAGGTGATATCAAGATATATATCATGAAGCACTATGGCTATCACAAAGTAAAGCGCATAAAGGGCTCACGTAAGAGATAACCGAGGCACACAGAGACGATGATGTATCCCGAAGTTCACGCCCTTGAGGATCATAATCTCCGTTTGGAGCGGTGTGGAGGCACAATGCTCCTCAAAAAGCCACTAGGGCCACCATAATCTCCTCACACCCTCTCACAATGCAAGATGCATTGATTCCACTAAGGGACCCTCGGGGACGGCCACCAAACTCGTACAATTAGCAACCCTTGGGGGTGATGTATACTACACAACTTGTTCTTGTAGACTTGTGTTGGGCCTCCAAGCGCAGAGTTTTGTAGGACAGTAGCAAATTTCCCTCAAGTGGATGACCTAAGGTTTATCAATCCGTGGGAGGCGTAGGATGAAGATGGTCTCTCTCAAACAACCATGCAACCAAATAACAAAGAGTCTCTTGTGTCCCCAACACACCAAATACAATGGTGAATTGTATAGGTGCACTAGTTCAGCGAAGAGATGGTGATACGAGTGTAGTAATGATAGTAGATATTGATTTTTGTAGTAGGAACAATAAAAACAGCAAGGTAGCAAGTAACAAAAGTGAGCACAAATGGTATTGCAATGCTTGAAAATGAGGCCTAGGGTCCGTAATTTCACTAGTGCAATCTCTCAACAATGCTAATCTAATTGGATCATATAACCATCCCTCAAAGTGCAATGAAGAATCACTCCAAAGTTCCTCTCTAGCGGAGAACATAAGAAAAAAATTGTTTGTAGCTATTCTTTCCGATCGATCTATCCAAGAGTTCGTACTAAAATAACACCAAGTTATTCTTTCCAATCGATCTATCAAGAGTTCGTACTAAAATAACACCTAGTTATTCTTTCCGATCGATCTATCAAGAGTTCGTACTAAAATAAAAGCAAAGCAAATTCAGATTCATAATACTCAATCCAACACAAAGAACCTCAAAGAGTGCCCCAAGAATTCTATCGGAGAAACAAAAGACGAGAACGTGCATCAACCCCTATGCATAGATTACCCCAATGTCACCTCGGGAATCCACGAGTTGAGTGCCAAAACATATATCAAGTGAATCAGTATAATACCCCATTGTCACCAGGGTATTCATATGCAAGACATATATCAAGTGCTCTCAAATCCATAATAGTATTCAATCCGATAAAATGAAATCTCAAAGGGAAAACTCAATTCATCACAACAAGATGGAGAGGGAGAAACACCATATGATCCATCTATATTAACAAAGCCCGCGATACATTAAGATCGTGACATCTCAAGAACATGAGAGAGAGAGAGAGAGAGAGATTTAACACATAGCTACTGGTACAAACCCTCAGTTCCGAGGGTGGACTACTCCCTCCTCATCATGGAGACCATAGGGAT